>BSQW01000008.1:14070152-16485777 GCA_030161315.1 Eutrema japonicum | reverse complement strand
GGGTGCCAATATACAGCTAAATTATTTTTGAATATGATATTAGAATTGTTCTTGTTTAGATAAACGAATAAAGAAATTACATTTTAGATCTAGTTCTATTAGTTGACTTTCAGGGCTTAACAGTGAAGGCAGATTTTCTGTCATCTATTGTTGATGAAACGTTAGCTGGTGTTTAGAACATTTGTTTTATAAAAAGTCAAAGGGGCATTCCGAGAATCGAACTCGGGACCTCTCGCACCCAAAGCGAGAATCATACCACTAGACCAAATGCCCTGTTTCTTATGTAGTTCAGTTTAGTGCCTTCTAATTGCATTCTCTCACTTCTCTAAGAAAATGGTTGCTTCCCTTTACTTTTTTTTTGTTGGATAGCTCACTTATAGTTCTTTTTCTGTTTTGCAGCTCATTTGCTGTGAATTAGGCAGCTTGCAAAACGAGTTGGTCCTCTCTATTACTTGGTAAAATTATTTGCTGATTCGGCGTGAAACAGAGGTATACTTTCGTCCTCAGTTTTAGAACAAGATCTGTGAAAATTTTGGAACTAAATAAAGACTTAATGTTCTAAGTAATTTTCTGCTTAAATTGTTTTCTGCACTTCAGCAGTTTATACCAAAAGTCGTTATCGGAAATTGTTTTCTGAAAGTTGGGGAAATGCATGTGACAACTCATTCACTAAAGAATAGGTTTATTCTATGATAGTTTATCAGCTGGCATTTGAAATAGACTTCCAAAAAAGTCAATGGGGGCATTCCGAGAATCGAACTCGGGACCTCTCGCACCCAAAGCGAGAATCATACCACTAGACCAAATGCCCTGTTGTTGATTTAGTTCTATTCAAATATTTCATTGTTGTCTAATCCTTTGCGGGAAAGATAATACGCTGTTCACTCTTATCTACAGGAAATTTATGCGCCTAACTTTTTCTCTTGAGGAGATTCTTGATATAGCTGGCAATATACTGTTAGTGTAAGTTCAAACTCTTCTATTTGACCCATGAATCTGGTGAGAAATTGTTTACATGTTTGATAATCTAAAAAGAAAGCCATTACTTGTATTCTAGCTCTATCAGTTGACTTTAAGGGCTTAGTAGGGAAGGTGGATGGATTGTCTGTAAATACACACAGTTGTCTTTGAAAATCAGGTACAAAAGAAAAAAATCATATGGGGCATTCCGAGAACCGAACTCGGGACCTCTCGCACCCAAAGCGAGAATCATACCACTAGACCAAATGCCCTGTTTGTATACAATTTAGTTAAATCGTTGAAGATCACCATATCTGGTTATATTGTGATCTCCTTCTCTTAGTTGACCTTTTCTTTTCCAATGATATGATCACTTGCATTTTCTTCAGAAAGTGGAATTCTGGTTTGCAATGTACTCTGGATGGAAAAACTTGAGCAAAAAATGACTAGAAGAGGATAGTCCTCTTGTCATACTGATGTAGGTGGTATGCTTTTGGTTTCCCACAGTTCTCGTAGCAGCAAATGTGAGTCACCGGATGAAAGCAAATGTACTTTGTGGATGTAATTATATGGGTTGACACTTGATTGCTGGGGTCACTGTAGAGATGGTCTTTGGCAGATGTTCTGCGCTGAATGATATCGCATCTTAATGAACAGAGTTCCTGCATGATGCTCCTTGTGTTTTTGGCTGACATTTTTTTATACGAGAAAATTGGAGCTTGTCAGATTCTCATTTGTGGAAAAGTGTAAATGTTCTTGTTTAGAAGGAAGCTGAATATTTAAAGACTTTCTCTAAAACCAAAACAAACTCTTCAACAGAAAAAACTCATAGATCACCAACCTCTGTCCATCTTTAGATCAGGTAATGTAAGCATGAGAATCTTTAGATTCGCATCGGTCTCACCTCGGATTTTCCTGTCGAATCACTACACAACATTCCCGTACGTTTCTTCTCTCTCACCTGCGATAAGCATCGCGGGAGCTCTCCAAGAACACATCAATTCTCCGTCCCCAAAAGCTGGGAAGAAGATTCACGCCGATATCATCAAAACTGGGTTTAGACCAGATTTGAACATATCCATCAAACTACTCATTCTGCATCTAAAATGTGGCTGCCTGAGTTATGCACGCCAAGTGTTCGACGAATTACCCAAGCCAACATTGTCGGCCTACAATTACTTGATTAGTGGGTACTTGAAGCATGGATTGGTAAAACACTTTCTTCTCCTCGTTCAACGGATGGCCTACTCTATGGTAAAGGCAGACGGGTACACGCTTTCCATGCTTCTAAAGGCATCTAGTAGTCTTGGCTCGACTATGTTTCTGCCGCGTAGCTTATGCGGGTTGGTCCATGCCCGGATCGTAAAATGCGACGTTGAACTAGATGATGTATTAATCACTGCACTTGTGGATGCTTATGTGAAGAGTGGGAAGCTGGAGTGTGCAAGGACTGCTTTCGAAACGATGAAAGATGAGAACGTCGTTTGTTCTACATCAATGATCTCAGGTTACATGAATCAAGGTTTTGTGGAGGATGCTGAAGAGATTTTCAATACAACCAGAGTGAAGGATATTGTAGTTTACAATGCTATGGTCGAAGGTTTCAGCAGATCAGCTGAAACTGCTGAGAGAGCGGTTGACATGTATATTTTGTTGCAACGAGCCGGTTTCCATCCAAATATCTCATCGTTTGCTAGCGTGATTGGAGCGTGTTCGGTTTTGACAGCCCGTGAAGTTGGTCAGCAAGTGCACGCTCAGATTATGAAGAGTGGAGTCTATACACATATCAAAATGGGGAGCTCTTTGTTAGACATGTATGCGAAATGCGGAGGAATCGATGATGCAAGAAGAGTCTTTGACCAAATGCAAGAGAAAAACGTGTTTTCGTGGACCTCGATGATTGATGGGTATGGAAAGAACGGAAACCCTGAGGAAGCACTCGAACTCTTCACTAGGATGAAATATTTCCATATCCAACCCAATTATGTAACCTTTCTCGGAGCTCTCTCTTCTTGTTCACATTCTGGTTTAGTTGAGAAAGGCTATGAGATCTTTGAGAGCATGCAGAGAGATTATTCCATGAAACCAAAGATGGAACACTATGCTTGCATGGTTGATCTCATGGGACGCGCTGGAGATTTGAACAAAGCTTTGGATTTTGTTAGGGCGATGCCGGAAAGGCCTAACTCAGATGTTTGGGCTGCTCTTCTCAGTTCTTGTAGACTGCACGGTAATGTGGACCTCGCAAGAATAGCTGCAAATGAGCTTTTCAAACTGAATGCTGACAAAAGACCTGGAGCTTATATAGCATTATCCAATGTTTTAGCTTCTGCTGGTAAATGGGAAAACGTGAGCGAGATTCGAGATGTGATGAAAGCTAGAAAGATACCCAAAAATATTGGTCGTAGTTGGATCGAGAGAGCTCAATGAAGGTATATTGAATCAGAGCCCGAGATTTATCAGGGTTTTCGGTTTGGTCCATTTGTAGAAGATTGATTGGGGATGAGGCTTTTTGCAACTGAGTGTTTTACAGAAGTGATATTTATGAAACATTCAGTAAGGCTTCCCTCGATTATGCTCTTCTTCAATTCAAATACAGCGAGCTCAAAAACATATGTTCTGTGATGAAACCAAAAAGTTATACAAATGGTTGATTGTTTTTGTGGTTGTGTTTCTGTTTTATTGTGGGTACAGTAGAGGTCGCTTTGTCGGTGATCAAGACAGCACAAATTCACCCTTGTGGAACTTATCCATGGCCTCCTCGAACTGGGGCATTGCGGATTCGCGTAGATTCACCAAAACCTTAAACCCACTGTCCTTCTTGCTTCCAGCTGCAGCATCAGCAGAATATGGCAAGAAAAAACATGGTTCCATGCTTCCAAGCAGCTTGTTTGATAGTGGCAAAACCGTCACGGGTCCTCCCCATCCGAAATCAACAGTTGAATGCCCTAAGTATCGCCAGTCCGTGAATCCAGTCACTCCTGGTTTTATATAACCCCGAAAAGCAAGCATGAAACTATGTTTTGATTTTTTCTTTTAGTTTCCCAAACAAATCATGATAATATTTCTTTACCTGTACCGGCATTGATCCCGTCCTTGTGGTGCAGCTCTTGGAAGTCGATAAAGGAGCGCACATATTCGTCACTCGCATTGGATTTGCTCTGTTTGATGAGCTCTGCGGTTTTCCAAATGGGTTGTTCCATGAGTTCTCCAGCTTTAAGCTGAGCATACATTGGCACACATCCGTTTCCCCAGTAGCCTCTAGGCAAAGGTGGATTCATCAACCTCCTTATATTTATCGAATACACATACTTAACATTCTCGTCTTCACCAATCTTTGCAGCTCTTACCCTGAAATTCCGAAACTTTTCTTGTTTCAGATCAAACAAACTTGATAAAAAATAAACATTGAAACGGTTACTCACTTTTCCCGCCAAATGTAAGCGCCAAGAGCTTCGAATGTGGTGAAATTCGAACCCGATTTCTCGAGCAACAAAGCCTTGAATCGGTCCAAAGACTCGTCGGTCACGAGGAAGCAGTCTCTTTTGACGTCTCCAATGGTTTGTCCGTATGGATCAAAGTCCTTGTTCAGGCTCAGGAAGTCACGAACCGGAGCTCCAACCCAAGGCTTGTCTCTTGGACCGAGCAGACGTTCTCTGTCCCAAACCGGTTCGATCGATATCTGAGTCGCTCCGCGGGCTAACTCGGCCATTGCGTTGAAGAACAGACTCGAACCTAACCCGTCGCAGATCGCGTGGTGAATCGCCGCTCCTAGAACCCAACCACCGCACTGAAACGTCGTGACCTGGAGGATACATGGATTGAGCATTCCCTCCTCCCGGGTCGGATCCGGTACCAATCTCTCAACGAAACCTGGATTGGGTCCATCCAAATACCCGACGGATTCGAGCGTACAGTTAACAGAAGCGTTGACTAGAGGGACGCTTTGACCAGCGCCGCAGTATAGTTCGAAGCGGTTATCGGACTCGGAGCGACGGAGAGAGCCGGCGAGGGGGTAATAGTGGACTAGAGCGGTGGAGAGAGAGGCGGAAACGACGGAGGATGGGTTTTTTCCGGCGACGGCGGAAGAGGAGGAGGAGGAGTAGACGCGGAGGTAACGGAAGCTGACGTGGAGGTTGTTATCGTTATCGAGATGAGAGAGAGAGAGTGTGTGGTGGTTGAAGAAAGGAGGATAAACAAGGGCTATTTCTGTAATTTCAAGTGTCGACATGCCTAATAAATTTGATTTGATTTGTGGTATTGTCTCCAACATAAACTTTTGGGAGCCAATTTATGTAAAAAAGACAGACAGCTGAATCAACAACCAAAGTGACAAGTTCCATGACCATACTCCCTCACCTACTCATACCATTACCAAATCATTCATTTTATGGTCGAGTTTTGTACGCATCTCATTGAAATATGGTTCAATCATACTTGTCCTCACTATTTTTCTCCTCCACGGATATGGAGTAGGTATGAACAATGTATTCCGTATTTTCAAGCTAGAAAAATGCTCAAATATACTATTTAAGATTACAATTTTAATGGAATCACAATCATATGTGAGATTTCTTCAAAATCGTAGAGTATTTGCTCAAATATACTTTTTTTCAAAATGCTCAAATATACTTTTTTCTGTACGAAGAAGTTGGAAATTGTGAAATTAAAGGAAAAAAATCGTAACATTTTAAACCTCTGCAATATTTCATTAACACTTTAAACCCTTAACATAAAACTTTTAACAGAAAAAACTCTCGAAATGGATCTCGAGTACGTGCCTCGTTCAAATTTTTTAACAAAACATTAAACTCTGTTAACAGCAAAACTAAAATCGTTTAAAAAATCAATTATTTTAATTATTATTACAATTAAAAATTGAAATTTGAAATTTGAAAGAAAAAAAAATGTTTATTCTTCCTCATTCTCTCTCCTCAAGCTCTGCCTCATCCTCTCTCTTCTCTCTCTTCGTCTTCTTCTCAAGTTTTCCTTAAAAAATTTTGGCTGATTAGTCATTTTTAAAATTTTTTATAAAATTTTTAATATTTTTTAAATTTAATTTGGAAATTAACACTATAATTACTTATTATACTTTATATGTATTGACTTTCTAGTCGTATCTATGTATAATATACGGATCAATTAGAAACACAGAGCAAAATCATTATTTGATATTTAAGAAGAAAAAAAGTGCCAATTTAGTAAGTAAATATTGAAAAAAAAATAACATGGGTGCAAAAAAAAAAAGTGCCAATTTAGTAAGTAATGCGATTTTTCGAAATTAAAGTGATCCAAAACTAGATCACTTTGGCCTTTGGGCACACAAACCAAAGGCTTAGAAAAGGAACACGTTTGTTTTCTTTTTCACTCATTTTTTTTAAAAAATAAGAGAATATTTTTATTATTACTTTTTCACGATTTCTGTTTAGAATCAAATATCCAATTTTGTAACGGAGCGCACAACTGGTGTGGACGTTTCTGAAGTTACTTCATTTCTTCAACCAATAAGCAATTGACAACTGACAAGTCACTCATAAACACGACCATTTTCGCCAATTTACTACTCTTTCTTTATTCATGCTTCAACTCTTGCGTGACAGAGACAACGAGCGACGAGACGACGACTCTCCCATGGCTTCTCCATTGAACAAGCTCATCTCAAGCTTCCTCCTACTCATCTTATCCTCCACCTTCATCGTTGACTCATCTGAACCACCGTGTCGGCGTTATAAATCGATCATCAGCTTCGGCGATTCAATCGCCGATACCGGAAATTATCTACGTCTCTCCGACGTAAGTTATCTTCCTCAAGCCGCCTTTCTTCCTTACGGAGAAACCTTCTTCCATCCTCCCACCGGCCGTTACTCTGACGGCCGTCTCATCATCGACTTCATCGGTACCTAATTTTCCACTCTGTCTATCAGACATTTAGGCAAAACCACTACTGTTTTTGTAGCATTTTTTAAGCCTTTTTAAAAAAAAATTAAAATCATTTAATTCCTCGAGTTTTACAATTTTACAGATTAATTCTCTAACTTTTAAGTTTACAAATGAATTTTTCAAGTTTACGCTGATTTCGCAAAATTAAACTCATAAAAAGTCAATGCTAACATCTCCGTTTTCTTAGTTAACGTTGAATTTTCTCATACCTAAATTTACGAAGTCAACATTAACTTAAGGATTTAAATTGTGCACTCAATAGTTGAGAAATAAATCAAATAATTGCAAATACTTCAAGAATTAAATGACCATTTTCCCTCATTTTTCTGCTTTTTTTTTTAAAGTGCTATTTTATTTTTATATAAATCCTGAAGTTTCAAGTTTTTGCCTCATAATCTCTCTAATGCCTGGGCTAACCGTTGATAATACAATGTTTAAAACGTAAATCACTTTTCCCAAGTATTTGGACCACTAGACCACCAACCACTTTTGCGGGTCTTTCTTTCTTGCACAACAAGTTAAAAAAAAAAAAAAAACCCTACTTGCTTTCAAGTTTTTGTGACGTTGTCTTCGTATTTGGTTTATGTAACAGCCGAATTCTTGGGACTACCATACGTACCACCTTACTTCGGATCTCAAAACGTGAGCTTCGAGAAAGGGATCAATTTCGCGGTGTATGGAGCAACCGCCTTGGATCGTGCGTTTCTTTTGGCAAAAGGAATTGAATCTGATTTCACCAATGTTAGTTTAAGTGTTCAGCTTAACATCTTCAAGCAGATTTTACCTAGCCTTTGTGCCTCGTCTTCTCGTGGTTAGAAACTTACATCCTTGTTCTCTTATATATCTATGATGATGAATCGACCTCGCTTCTAATTGTTTTACGCTTTTTTTTGGTGTTTAGATTGCAGAGAAATGCTTGGAGACTCGCTGATACTCATGGGAGAGATCGGAGGGAACGACTATAATTACCCGTTTTTCGAAGGAAAAAGTGTCAATGAAATCAAAGAGCTTGTTCCTCTAATCATCAAAGCTATATCTTCAGCTATTGTGGTAACAAATATTTACATTTCTCTCCCAAAACAAAATCACATGTGTGTTTTAATTTTTAACAAATTAGGCAACAAAACTACAGGAATTGATCGATTTGGGAGGCAAAACCTTTTTGGTACCCGGAAACTTCCCAATAGGATGCTCCGCGTCGTATCTAACTCTATTTCAGACCGCGGAAGAAGAAGAACACGACCCTTTCACAGGTTGTCTCCCCTGGCTTAACCAATTTGCCGAGCACCACGATGAACAGCTCAAGACAGAACTCAAACGACTCCAACAACTATACACACATGTCAACATCATTTACGCCGACTACTACAACTCCTTATACCGGTTTTTCCAAGAACCAACCAAATACGGTCCGTGCGGTTTTGAAACGCTACTGTCCTAAACCCTCGCGGTTTCATTCCTTAACCGCCTGGATGTTTTTATGATCCTCTTTTTTAGGGTTTAAGAACAGACCTTTGGCTGCTTGTTGTGGAGTCGGAGGTAAATACAACTTCACTGTTAATGCAGAATGTGGATACAGGGGAGTTGGCTATTGTCAATATCCATCGGAGTATGTGAATTGGGACGGTTATCATTTAACCGAAGCCGCGTACCGGGAGATGGCTCATGGCATACTCAACGGTCCCTATGCAATTCCTGCTTTCGACTGGTCCTGCCTTGGCTGCATCAGTGGATAAAGAATATTCTTTTTCAGCAGTTGAAATTCATTTGTTGTGAAAACACAATGAAGTAAAATATGTTTTTTTACCCATAAACGAGAGTAAAATATGTAGTGATGATGATGATTATTAATTAACAAGAACAAGTTGCTGGTTCGGCAAGTTTTTAGCACAATATAATATTATTGAACTAATGACAAAAACGTCGAGGAGAGGATACAAGTTCTAACCATAAATCTAATCTATTAAAACAGAGTGTTATTTTGTGTTCAAACAGGAAAAAATGAAAATAAATTTATTATTATCCTGAATAACTTTTAAACTTTAGATTTATGTGGATAATATTATCTGTTTCCAAACAGTTGAATTTAGTTCAATTAAAAATTCATTTAATTAATTTGATTCAATTAAAGATTAATTTATTTAATTAATTAATCTCATTATATATATATTAATTTTAATTCGTAATTATAAAAATTCAGACTATGCCAGAAATTAAATTAAATATTTAAAATTATAAATTATAAGTAATTATAATTTTTTGAATGATACAGATTCAAAATTAACAATTTTCATTGAAAGATAATATTAAATTTTGAATTTAATGTAGATTTTCTAAGATTTTATCAACAGTTACAAACAAAATAGTCAAAATTAATAACAAAATATGTTTACTTCTAAATTTAAATCATATTAATACAATCAGATTTATAATTGATTATTTTTCAAACTTAAAAATGAATTATTATTAATTAGATTTGCACAACTATAAATTTGATCATGCATATGGACAACATTCGGTTACTAATACAGATTCAATATTTGTTATTTACATATATAAAATGATTAATATTTTAAGAATTATACAATTTTAGTAATTGCTAATTTAGAATTAAATTCGAAATGCAAATATAATTAATCTTGGTAAGATTGTCCAGATTATGTTAATATTCTTTTATATTAATAAAGATTTATTAAAAAATTATTATCATAAAATCTAAACTAGAAATGATTATTCTATTCAAATTCAAAATTAAGAATTCTACCACAAGTAAAATTAAAACTGATACATTTTTTGTGTCCAAACATGAAAACTTTCATATTAGGCTATTCTTTACTACGATAACTATTATTCAAGTTGCCAAACAAGTCAATTTAGTACAATATTAATAAAAAATTTAATTTATATTTAAAAATAATTCCAAAAATTCAAATTTTAATTTTGATTAGTTTGGATTTCCTTAAATATATGTTAGATTAATTATCAAAAATTACAAAACCAGTTGTTTCTTTACAAAAATAATAAACCGGATATTAATTTAGATTTAATTTAAATATTGAAATTTAAATAATATTTTCATAATGACGGACATGATAAACGATATGTTATTGTATATTTTTATCATAATCAATCTACCTAAAATTTTAAATATTTGAAATTAGTAAATATTTATATTATACGGTAATATGAACAGGCAGGTTATAATTATGTTTTTATAATCACGGTCATTCTCGGATTAATATGAATGGACGAGTTAGAATTATGTTTTTATAATCACAGTCATAGTTAATACTAGAAAAACTTAAATCTACAAAACAAACTATATCTAAACAAAAAAATAAATCTTTTTCACTTATTAGAAAAATTACATCTATAAAACAAATTATATCTAAATACAAAAAAAAATATTAAAAAATTTGGTAAACAAAAAAAAGAAAAATTTTCTTGCGGACGCACGGGGTAGAATCTAGTTATTATTTATAATCGTAGACAAAGTATAACCTCCAATTGATATCTAAATATTTCTAGAGATAATTATACCCAAAGTCATTTTTTCAAATTTTATTTAAGTTTTTGTCACTTTCTGTTTTTTTTTTTCTGTATTATTCTATATCAAATGACGATTTTGTTCTTGTTTCCTATTGGTTTGTTACATGTTCGCAGTTGATTCGTGTAATAATGTACATAAATACTATTGAAAAGTCAAACTCGTGTACTGTACAAAAATGTTAGTTTTTCAATTAAATTAAGAAAACACTAAAAACTTTATAAAATTTTCAAAACTTGACTAAATACCCAAGAATCTCATTTTTCTAATGGTAATGGTAAAGTGTAAAGAAATGGCAAATACTCGTGTGTATAAAGGTTGATAAACTTCCGGTCAAATTTCAGATTTTTCTAATTAACCGCATGTGATGGGTTTTAGATCGAATTAAAAATATTTATATATATTAAATAAATTAAAGAATTATATATATATATATATATATATATATTAAGATTAACTTTATGGGCTGAGTTTTGGAAGAAATGGCGGAGATTAGCGTTACGGGTGTCAATTACGGTCAAAGTCCGAGGGTTGATCTGGTCCGATCCTGAAAAATAGCGGGTTCGATCTTAGAAATATAAATCAAAAAAATCGAGTTTTTTGGGCTAGTGTGTTTTCAGGCTTAGCCCGATCGAGCTCGGGCTAGCCCGAAAAGCCCAGAACTTTATATTTTAATTAGTTAGAGATTTTATTTAAACATTTATTTTTCTAAAAATAAGAATTTGACATCTTTTCTATACATTTCGTGATCCATGTACCATTATCATTCATCCATATTTAATTCATATTTTTAAAATCATTATTTATAGACTTTCAATGACATTTTTATATAATTTATATATGTCAAAACTTAATATTTTTTTTTTATCTCTACCTCTTGATGGTGATGGAGATTTAGAATACGATGAAGAAGATTCTAATCTAAACTCTACTACCTAGATTTGAAATGCTTTGATTTTATGTTTTATTTAGTAATACAATTTATTTGAATTTTATTTGTTTTTTTGTCAAACTTTTGCTTTTAAATTTAATTGGATTTGATATAATACATTTCAATTTAGATTTATTTTGATAAATATATTTTTTTTAATTATTCATCTGAGAATTGTAAATTTTTGTGTTTGTAAATAAAAAAACGAAAAAGCCCGAAAAACTCTAGAACCCTGTCCGGATCAGGCGGGCTTTGGAATATAGACCTGATTTTTTTTCGGACCGAACCAAGCCGTGCTCAAATATATTTGGGCTTTACGGGTTTCGGACCGGACCGGACCGGGATAGCCCGATTGACATTAGCGCATGTGTGTCGGTGCATGAAACTTAGCTGTCGTTATAATGCCTGAACTCTGCATTATTTAATGGTCGAGAAAGATTATAAAAATTGAGTAAGAGCAACATCGGTATCTCAACTTAAAAAATATATATCAAAATTGTTTTTTGTCTCCGTCTCTCCGACGTCAATGATCCTCCACAAGCGGCCTTTCTTCCTTACGGAGAAACCTTCTTCCATTCTCCCACCGGCCGTTACTCCGACGGCCGCCTCATCATCGATTTCATCGGTACCTAATTCTCCTCTATCAGACATTTCGGCAAAACCGTTTCTTATCCTCTGCTTTAGGTCTTTCTTGCTTGAAAAGCAAGTTAGAAACCGTATTTGGTCCTGAGTTTATGTAATGTTGTCTTCATTTTTTTGTTTTTTGTAACAGCCGAGTTCTTGGGGCTACCGTACGTACCGCCTTACTTCGGATACCAAAACGTAAGTTTCGAGAAAGGGATCAATTTCGCGGTGTATGGAGCAACTGCCTTGGATCGTGCGTTTCTTGTCGAAAAAGGAATTGAATCTGATTTCACCAATGTTAGTTTAAGTGTTCAGCTTAACGTATTCAAGCAGATTTTACCTAACCTATGCGCCTCGTCTTCTCGTGGTTAGAAACTTACATCCTTGTTCTCTTATATATCTATGACGATGAATCGAGCTCACTTCTAAGGGTTTTGTTTTTTTCGGCTTTAGATTGCAGAGAGATGCTTGAAGACTCGCTTATACTCATGGGAGAGATTGGAGGGAACGACTATAATTACCCGTTTTTCGAAGGCAAAAGTGTCAGTGAAATCAAAGAGCTTGTTCCTCTAATCATCAAGAGCTATTGTGGTAACAAATATTTACATTTCCACCCACAAAATAACACGTTTGTTTTGTAATTTAACAAATTAAGCAACAAAACTACAGGATTTGATCGATTTGGGAGGCAAAACATTTCTGGTGCCTGGAAACTTTCCACTTGGATGTTTCCCCGCGTATCTTACTCTATTTCAGACCGCGGAAGAAGAAGAACACGACCCTTTTACAGGTTGTATCCCATGGCTCAACGAATTCGGAGAGCACCACAATGAACAGCTTAAGACAGAACTCAAACGACTCCAAAACCTCTACCCTCATGTCAACATCATTTACGCTGACCACTATAACTCTATGTACCCGTTTTTCCAAGAACCAGCCAGATACGGTCCGTGTGCCGTTATAAATAAACCTCATGTCCTTGACCCTCACGGTTTGATTCATGAACCAATGTTTTTATGGATCATTTTTTTAGGGTTCAAGAACAGACCTTTGGGTGCTTGTTGTGGAGATGGTGGTAAATACAGCTTCACTATTAATGAAGAGTGTGGATACAGGGGAGTTGGCTATTGTCAAAATCCTTCTGAGTATGTGAATTGGGACGGTTATCATTTAACCGAAGCCACTCACCAGAAGATGGCTCATGGCTTACTCTACGGTCCCTATGCAATTCCTGCTTTCGACTGGTCTTGCATTGGCTCTGGATCAGCCGATAAAGAGTGTTCTTTCAGCATTTAAAGCTCAGTTTTATTTTGTGAAAAAGAAGAAACATTGGTGGTGGTGATGATGATGATTTACAAGAACAATACAAATAAAATAAAATAACTTGAACAGGTTGTGTTTGTTGCAAGTGGCTCGTTGGTATTTGAGCATGGGTCAGTGCTCTTACCGACCAGCGAACGAGCACACACACACCCAAGAGAAAAAAAAAAAAAAAAAAATACTTGAACAGGTTGCTTGTTTGGCTAAGTTTTGGCACAATCAATGACAAAAATTTCAAGGAGAGCATATGTGCTAACCATATATTCTATCTGATGATGGTAGATGCACACTAGATATAATCTTCATTAATATCTGACTTATTTATTTCAATGCTTTAAATTGCAAGGTGTGAAAAAATGCCAAATTTTTTTATATGTATACATAATTATTATACTCCGAACAACAATAATTTTAGACTTTACTCTAGATCCCACCTTTTATATACTACTATAATGTGATCCGCGCGGATGTGTAAATTTTTTTTTATATATATTTTGTTTTTAATAGTTTAATAATTTATCTTTGTTTGTTACATATATTATTTTCAATATTGTTTTTTCTTATAAAAATAGAAGGTGTTTGTACATTTTTTATCTTTTACGTTTGCTGTCAATTTATGCAATACTTTTTTTTTTAAAGTTTGTTATATTGCGTTTTTTTTTTTTTTTTGAATCACCTAGGTTCTGGGTCCGTAGGCTCGTACATCCTCGGAGTGGGGCCCAATCTATGTTAAAGTCACTCCTTCGGAGGAAACTCCTCCCAACGGGAATCGAACCCAGGGCCGGTAGGAGAGTCACATACCCACTCCTCCTTAACCACTAGGCCAACTCAACGTTTTTATAGTAGAAAACATTAAGAATCTCTAAGAATGTATTTTTTAGTTTAATTTATATCAATTAGAGTGTATTAATTATATGGTAATTGCTGTCGCAAAGTTCATCTTTAAAATAGTTACAATAAAACGTAATGAAAGCACCAAGAGATAAAAATACACTAAATGAGTTGTTTTGTTTTAGAGTTATTGCGGAAGGAGGTTGAGAGTTCGGTTCTGAAGCATATGTGGCGGATGTTGGGTTTATCCCTTACTTAGAATTAGATATTGTGCTTTGGGATGGAGCTAGTTGCACCGAATTTTAGGTTCGTGGCTCTTGTATTCCTCGAGTAATATTGTGTTTTTTCGTTTTATATTTTTTGTTTTATTTTTAGTATTATTTCCAATATTGTTGATGTACGATTCTAATCCTCATTATTGTGTAAAATATGTTTCTAATTCTTAAGCCTTTTTGTTTCCAATTTTTAAGTAATAAGTTTTCAAATATAGATAAATATGATAATATAACATACATATCCAAATCTTGATTTATTATGATTTTTCACATATTTTTCATTTGTATCTTGTGTCCAGGTCCGATTTTAGGCAAGTGCTGAAGGTGTAAATGCACAGTGATCACCTGATTTTTGCAAAATTTTGTCATGTTTAAAGATTTTATTTGTAAATATTTAAGGGTTCTTTCTAAGAAAAAATTGTTTATATGCTTAAAATTAGAATTTTTTTTATAATATGCACATGGTCCATTTTATTAGTGAGCCGGTCCTGCTTGTGTCATGTAGTAGCCGAGTAATTTTGCTGCATCTTCATAGAGAAGATTTCTATGATTTCATTCGGATTACTGTTTTGGTGTGGATTTTTTTTCCTCGGTGTTTATTTAATAATTTTATTAGATTCTAAGTTTTGTTTTATGTGGTGTTTAATTTGTATTTGTATTTGTATTTAGTTGTAATTTTGTGGTGTCTATCAAAATGTGTGAGTTGAAATAAATGATCATATTTTGATATTTAAGCTTATTTTGAGGATGTTTTTTTATAAATTAAATATTAAAAATGTGGTAGATATCAATAGATTTTAATTTTTGTTGAAACTAATTATCAGTATGCTTTTTGTTTTATATGTATAAATAAAATTTATTCATTAATGATCTTAGTTATATAATTAAAACCAATTGTTAAAAAATTAATAATTAAAATGATGTTAAAAATGACCAATTAAAATTTGACATGTGGATGATGAGGTGACATCATGAGAAGAGAAAAAAACTAACTTTATATATATAGATGTATGTTTCATGATAACTGTCGCTGCAAGGTTTTAGTTTTGTTTTACAAAAAAACTAAAAAAAGACAATATTGTATATATTAGCACTTAATTTTAATATTTTTAGATTTTTTTAACATTTGTTTTTTTTACTGTTCATTTTTTTGTCTTAGCGAGTAAACGACGGAATTACCCCCATATTGTTTTCTCGTATACCATACACAAACGTACACGTTGAACTCTACATAGTTAATTTCGTCATGAACAATAGCAAAAATACTAAAAACTAATAAAACATCAAATAAATGCTAAAATTTGCAAAACTCTCCAAAAAAAAATGTCGTTCTAAATTTTCAATACAGATTTGTTCGTAATATATATGAAAAATCATAATACGGAGGTAGTATAAAACTAGAATTCGACCTGCGCTACTTTGAATTGTTTAAAAAATTAACATGATTACCAAATTATTTTTAATAAATTGAAACGTAACAATCCATATGTTTTTTTTTTTTTTGATAAAAAAACCAACGTGTTGCAAGGACCTATCTTTAAAATGAAACAATCCATATGTTGTTTACCGAGGAAACTATTTAATTAAGAGATGCGGATGCAGGATGGATTTTTAGAGATGTTGCAGGGACATTATCACCAGCTCCCTAGCAGCATACCCACGTCGACCAAGTTAGATAATTAGGGTTCTTCAATAACTCTCTAGTAGCATACTCTTTAAATTAAGTCATTAACGATATTTACTGAATCGCAACATTAAAGAAACATCAAAAATCATGAGATTTCCAGAGTCACTGAAACTAAACCAGCATTTCAACAAAAATTACCACAGGAACTAGAATTAAAATCACCGTGGAATTCAATATATATAATAAAAAATACACACACACACACAAAACCAATATCGGGAAATAGAAGCACCAAATGTAAGAAACTCATGATGTAAGAATCAATATCGACTATAAAAAATATAATACGGAACTCATCATGTAAGAACCGACAAAGACATATAAACAAACATACCTCTTCGTCTCGGAGTAATTAAACTGCGATCACTATATGATCTCTTACGTTCGAATCCGACCAAAAATCTGCTTCGTTTAAGAACATATTCTCTCCTTCTCTTTCGGTTTTAATATAGCCGGTTTTGATTTAAATGTCTTTACTCTATCCATAATGCTCGATCGAAACGAAGGCATTATGGAGTATCCGAGCGAGAAGCTCTGAATTAATTATTATTTTTTTCAGAAAGAAAAAAGTGGTTCTTCTCTAATTTGGGGATTTAAGGGTTTTCACAATTTTTGGGTTATGGTTTAATTTTGATTTTGGTATTCTCGGTTCGATTTTTTTTTTAAAAATTAAGCATGTGAATTTAGTTTTCTAACCCACGATTAGTCTTGAAATAAACTTTTACTAGTGTAATTAATTACGTTACTCGTCGGGCTAATATAATAAGTATATTTTTACCTATTTATCTGGGCAAAATAGACTCCAGACAGTTGTCTATTTTTGTGGAAATCCTTGAAAAGTTTGTTGTCTTTTAATGGAATTTATGTATTTCTTATAGGCTGATTTTTTTATTTTTTTCACCCAAAAAATCTACCACGTGGAACTTTTCTTTTATAACTGTTGTATCCTAATGTGAAAGGTAGAACAGCTAATTACTACAGTTTATTTTTCAAGTCCAGCTAATTAAGTATGTTTATTTCACATTAAAAAGGGAAATAACTCATGTAATGAGAAATAAAAGTTATAAAAGGATAAAAAATCTCATTACCTTTTATTTTTTTTGACAATATTTTCAAAAGTCTACACTTTCCATGCTTGACAAACACATGTCTATGACTGTAACATTAAAGTTAAATATGCTTTTCCATAAACATATCTTATTTTACTTTTTTAAAATTAAATTACCTTAAATAACATTAGTTTTTTGGTCAGAAAAAAAACATTTCTTTTTTTATCTGTATTTTCTAACAACAAACATTTCTATTTAAGTAGAAAATAATGATTATATTAACTGTTTCGTGTCATTTCTTAGATTTTTTCAACTTGGTATTGTCTGCCTAAATATTGATAACTATATAATGATATATCTCATTAATTCATATATTTTCCTCGATGCATCTAATTAGTTCTTATTTGAATAAAGAGTCTTTCATTGTCATTTTAATTTGATATTACATGTTGTAGAATAGCTTCGAAATAAAACATTAACAAACATATATTTTTCTGAAAATTTATTATACCTTATGGATAGCACAAGTATAACCTTTATTTATTAGATTAGTATACTTTATCGATAGCACAATTATAACTCATATTTACTGTGAAAATGTAGTATACTTTTAATGGAAAAAACCGGATAACGCAGTATTATATAACAAATTTGAATGATAAAAATCGAATAACGATAATATATATAATTAGTTTTAAGATTCGATTTATAAGTCATATAACGACAATATATAATTAATTTAACCAATATCGTTAGTTAAAATTCTATAATTTGCGGCGCCGTCATAAAAATTCGTAAATAATATTAAAAAATAAATGTGTATATCTTTTAATGAATTATTTTTTTTTGTTTTAAATTATAATTCTATAATTTGCGGCGCTGTCATAAAAGTTTACATATAATATTAAACTATGAATGTGTATATCTTTAAGATATTAGTTATAACGCCCCGACCGCCCCTACATGTGGGCCCCATGCCTTCTCTCGGCCCGTGGGCCCCACCCTTGTCCGACGGCCGGTGCGTTAGTCCGGGAGGCTTGTAATACTTGTTTACTGACCCTGCAATCACCACGTGATCTTTCCCCGTGTTTTGTCCTCACTCACACGATACCGCGAATCACTTCCCGGAAGGTCACCCATCCTTAAATTGCTCCAGCTCAAGCACCCTTAACTCTGGAGTTCTCTCTGGACAAGTTCCCGAAAAGATAAGTGCACTTTGGTGACATAGGTAGCCAAATCAATTCTTATAAGCCTCTCCGCATATACAAGAAATCGGGATGTTACAATCACCCCCACTCATAGAGCGCAACGTCCTCGTTGTGCACCAGGATCGTCACCCTAGACGGTGTGAGCCCACCTGACTCCACATACGTGTTTGGGTTCGGCTCTGATACCACTTATAACGCCCCGACCGCCCCTACATGTGGGCCCCATGCCTTCTCTCGGCCCGTGGGCCCCACCCTTGTCCGACGGCCGGTGCGTTAGTCCGGGAGGCTTGTAATACTTGTTTACTGACCCTGCAATCACCACGTGATCTTTCCCCGTGTTTTGTCCTCACTCACACGATACCGCGAATCACTTCCCGGAAGGTCACCCATCCTTAAATTGCTCCAGCTCAAGCACCCTTAACTCTGGAGTTCTCTCTGGACAAGTTCCCGAAAAGATAAGTGCACTTTGGTGACATAGGTAGCCAAATCAATTCTTATAAACCTCTCCGCATATACAAGAAATCGGGATGTTCGCATATACAAGAAATCGGGATGTTACATTAGTGAGCTATTTTTTGTATGTCTAGAAATTTAATCAATTAGTATGATATATTTTACATAATTATAATTTTGTATATTAACATTTAAGACGAATACTTTGTTATGCTTGATACAAAAGTATATTTGTACTTTGTGATGTTCTGAATTGTGTTTTTTTTGTGTGTGGTGATTTCTTCACAGTAAACATTTAAAACAAAGTAATTTAAAGATACAAAAGTTTTAACAACGTGGTGTTGAAAAGAAAAGGTGCTTAAGACCTTCTTCTCACAGTGTGCATATATATAATATGGTATTCTTCTCCCATATATCTACACCTCTTCTCCAACTTCCATATCGCTCAATTTTATTCTCAGTAAGGGTCTCTCCTTTTATGGTCGTTTATATTAGGTATTTTATTTCATTTTCTTTCCATCTCAGTTCTACTGCAATTCAGTTCTACACAAAACTTTATATATATTTTCACTGCAAAAAACAAATCGACTTTTTAAGGTTTTTTTTTGTTTCTAGATAAAGAGTGTATACCATATTGATTTTCATTATAACCTTTTGTTTATTTGATTTCTATATATATATATACATATATAATTTTTTTTTTTTGTCATTTGATGGATGCACTTGTTTCAAATTCAGGTTTCCGGATTTGTTTCACAAGTTATATACTTATATATATATATATATATGGATTTGTTTTATATATACTTACACTGATTTTTTCCAGATACACAGAAATTATTATTTTTGAAAAGGTATTATCAAAACTAAACCATTAGATATATATACAAAAAGTAGACCATTATTTTCAAAAGGTCGAACTCTCCATGCGATAACTTAAAGTTTTCGTTCATCATTGTTTTACTTTTTTATTTTCTAGATCAACGATATTTTTCAAATTCCATAACCACTATGTAACTTGCTAGTTGATATTTTAAACCACAAAATACTAAGCAGACATGCACGGACGAGTTAATTTTTCATGATTTCATTATAAAGGATCGAGTATATAATGTCTTGAAAATGTTTCAATTTGATCTCTTCCCCTCAATTCATACTCCATCTGATGTTTAAATATCTACTATATGTCTAAGTAGCATGATTATTATACAACAAATGACTCCACATTTTTAAAATTTTACATACTTTTTTTTTTTGTAGTTACCAAGTTAATCAAGCCTATTATTCATATTTTTTTGGTTATGTTTATTCAATTTCTAAATATTTCACTTATCAATCTTTCAGTCAAGAAAACCAGTCAATATGGATTTGTATGATGATATCTTCGACGATCAACTATTTCCATTTAGTCCTTTGCGCTTATCCCATCACCAGAGCCATTTATTCCGATAATGGTATACTATTAATTATTTTATTTCTTGCGTTTTAATTTTTATATGAAAACTATATTGTGATATATATGATGATAAAATTAAATTGTTGACTTTGTGCAATATAAAGGAGGTTCTGCAAGTGGAAACTGAGAATGTGAATGAAGAGACTGTTGGATTAATCTCTAATCTTGCAATAGGCGAGGCTAACCCCCCAAATCTAATCCCATTTCCAGAGACATTAATTAACACTAGTGCAAAATCCACCTGCAATGGTATTCTACTTACATTTTTTATATAAACAAAATCTTTACTATAGGCCATCAAAACTAAACCATTAATGAAAATACATTGTAAGAACTAAATTCGTTTTCATTATATCTAAGCAGGAGCAACAAGAGCTATTATGCAATTCACATGGGTATTTACAAGAAAACTTACCAAACAGACAAGCAGATCAACAAATTTTATTCGATCAAAACATGTTGGATTTTTTTCAAGAGCTAGATGTTTCTGAAATGGTAAATTGAACATTTCACTTTTTATTTATTTTATTTTGTTGATTTTTATCATTTTTTTTTTTTTTTTTTTTTTCATTTTTTCCTATTTTTCTTAATTTTGTTTCTTATTTTTCTTATTTTTTCCTTTTTCTTGATCATCAATTATTTTTATTTTTTTTCATTTTTTATCTTTTTCTTCTTCTTGATGATCATTTATTTTTAATTAGTTGTTGCTGAATATACATACATTCATGAGATAGAATCCTTACTATATGCCAGCAAAAGTAAACCATATGATAATATATTAATAATCTAAACTCGTTTTCATTTTCTCTAAGCAGCAACAGCAACAATTATTATGCAATTCACATGGGTATTTGCAAGGAAACTTACCAAACGGACAATTAGATGAGCAATCTTTGTTCAATTAGATGAGTTCTTTTCAAGAACCAACTGATTCTACAATGGTAAATAATTTTGTTTTAACTTTTATTTTCTTAATCATCGATGAATTAATATATATATATATATATACCCAGACAGGAATTGGTCAACAAATCCAGGAAGATATAAGTGGATATGCACATCCAACAATGACTCAGTCTTTTGAGTTACCAAATCATCTTCAAGAACAGTTTCGGTCAGTATCTTTGTATGTAACTAATTAATTACAAATAAAATATTAATTTGTAACATTCTTTTACCGATTTTTTTAATATAGATATTATTTTTATGAAATACACAAAATTACCCGTCATATCTGACGTACCAGCATGGCTTAGCTGCTCCACATTTCAACATGTACGACCAGCTACCGCCTCCATTAGCTATAGCCAACAGGGAAGACGAACCTCTCGTCCCAAGGGTGGTTACAGATTCGGCTAGGTAAGCCATTTGTATAGAAATTCCAAATGTCGTCGAGCTCTACAAGGTATCAAGTCCAAACATAGTCGATCACTAGATCTAGTTCATGGTCGTATAAATTAAGCGTTTTGTCCTCATTTTTATATATAGGAATCAAGAAAACGTGCAAGAGCTAGTAAATCAGCCTTCGCCGAGGTTTACATACCCTACCCTAGACACTTATGCACAAGTACTTCCATGCTCGAGCGCATTGGCTCATATAGAGGTACCATATATATTTTCAATTCGATGAATGAAACTATATTTTGATTATAAAAAAATTGAATTACTAAAACTTTACTGACAACATGTACATTACAGATCAGCGTTTTGGGGCGTAGACAGAGAAGTAACCAAAGTCACTTTGAGCATGAGGAATCATCATCTTCTACCCAACGAAGGCTATTATTTCTCAAAATACACAGAAATTTTTATCCTGCAAAAGAATCAAAATATTGACAAGAAAAGAACATTAATATGATTTAATTTAATAATGCAGAGAATTACCTTGCCAAAAAGAAATATTGATTCAACTTCAGCCAATCCTGTTGAAGAAAGGTTTACACTTTCCTTTCTATTCTTTTTCTTTTTCATTTATTGTTATACATGTTCCATATCTATTTTTCATTACTGATTTCATATTTTCATCACTCATTTATTTCATCCAAAAATAAAAATATTTGACTCAGACTACAAAAACATCAGTTTAGATAAGTTATAACGACGCGATGAGCGAAAGAAACTGATGGCTTTTATCTACTTATTATAAAGCTAGGATGCTGCCACATACATAAGTAGTTAACGACATGATTAAGTGATTAGTATGTGATGATAATATAATAGTTAGTCACATGATTATAGCTTACAAATTTTTCATATACAGCTTTATATATACTTCTATTACACTCTTAAGCTGAGATAATTATTTTATCATTCGTTATTAAGAAACGAAATATTTACGAATATAACTAAGCAATACGTTCCACTTTTTTTTATTTCAGGCTAGAAAATACATTATATGATCCAAGGTATGAAATGCTCGGCTTAAAAATTGATCCCCACTTGAGAAAATTTTCTGGATTGCCTAGGAAATGGGGTAATTAATTCTTATCTCTTTTTATTTCATCTATTAATTTTTTTAAAATTATGCGTTTTATATTGATGTATTTATGAATTCTAACAACAATTAAGAACCAAATACAACATTGGTGATGAATTGAATACTTTTCTTCTCATATACCTTGGTGATTTTTTGTTGTTGTTGTTGTTCCTTAAGCTACAGACGAGTTTTAAGAAGTGATGGAAGTTTCCTTTGGAAGATTAATTTAACTGAATTATTGGAGCCTAGCATATCAACTAGCTCTCTTAAACTATCTTTCTGATCCTCTTGTCCCTTCTTCACTTTGTACCCAATTTGCATGATCTTCGGATCGTAGTTTTCTTGTAAACTTTTATTTTATTAATAAATGAAAACCCTTAACAAAAAAAAAAAAATACTAGCATATCAAGCAATTAATTGATATAAATTAAATAGTATTTTAGATTGCACCCCGTTTGGATTAACTTTCCCTTCAACCCTTTACATTTAACCAGAGTCATTCTTTGATCACTATGAGAAGAATTGATTCTTGTGTTTGGAACAAGGTGATACAAGACTATGGTTAGGGTATATAGTTAAAGAGTTTTGATGCTTTTCTTTTATGAAGTAGGTTTTGGTGTTGGGCTTTTTTACTTTTAACTTTAGATTGAATTGGTTTGGAGTTTTTCCTTTTTACATTAATTAGGTTTATGATTAAGTTATATCAAGACCTATATAAGGGTTTTTATTGATTAATGAGAGGGGAATTCCCAAAAATTAACATTTTTTTTTTGATATACCTTATTGGCTATTCGGTCGGCTCCATGTAGGAACGCACCGATGTAGGAACGCACCGAAGTGCTACAGAGTGGACTGTAGTGACCCGTGAGGGTATGTACCACCGGCCTGACCCCAAATTTTTTATGCCTTCCGACTAAATGCCAGGGGATAGCCCGGCCGCCTGCATTCGGACTACCATGTAAACCAATTGGACCTAGGCCCAATTGACAGATTTCCCACAAAGTAATGTTTGGTTTTAGCTAAGAAAGAAGATCGAACCCTGGGCAAGTCAATTGCTCTCTCTGCCTAGACCCGCCCTACCACTAGCCCACTACTTTGCGGGAAAAATTAACCTTAATCTCCAAGAGAAACTAAGGTTAAGAGAAAGGTTAGCCTAAATCTTCTATCTATTTCTTACGTGAACAAATGTTGGTATCACATAGGTAGAAACTTTCAATTATGATCCATCTCAATAATACGCAAATGTAGATATTTTCTTGAGGGTGCTTAAAAGTCCAATGACCCATTGTAAACGAGCCAAATACAAAGTGTTGTTGTCCATAAATTGCCTTGCCCCACCCTTATTTATAAGATATAAACAAGAAATGCTCATGATTCACGACTACTCATCGACCCATCCCCCGCCAATCGTCATTCACTGTCTCTCTTTTTTTTTTTTGTTGTCTGAAAACATTTGGTTCTATATAATTTTCCCAAAACAAAAGATTTTGCAATCAAAAGAAAGAAAGATAGATACATAGAAAAGGCACTTGGGACCTCTCACATGGCGTCTCTAGATTCTCATGTGCTGATAAAGCTCGTGAGCTTCTTTTTATCTACTCTTCTAGTAGTCGCTACCGTGAGCTCCGAAACTAAATGCGGCAGTTTCGAGTCGATCATCAGTTTCGGCGATTCGATTGCCGACACCGGAAACTTGATTGGTCTCTCTGCTCCTAACGAACTCCCTGAATCCGCGTTTCCGCCTTACGGAGAAACCTTCTTCCATCACCCAACCGGCCGTTTCTCCGACGGCCGCCTTGTTATCGACTTAATCGGTACTTTCTTTCTATATAACACGAATTGAAAATTTGTGTCAATAATCTTGTAATTGGTCTCTCAATTCTGTTATTTTTAAACGGTTTTGAATTGACTGTGTTTTTAATCTGATACTGATACTCATTAATTACGCACTTTCTCTGTTTTTCCTCTGTTTTTTTCTCTGTTTTGGCTCAACTTTTTTTCCGTATAAAAAGCCTGACAACATATGGAAACTTGAAGACAGAGACAAAAACATTATATTTCCTGGGGTTCTGTTCACAGCTGAGTTCTTAGGGTTTCCACATGTGCCTCCTTACTTTGGATCTAAAAATGGAAACTTTGAGAAAGGAGTTAATTTCGCGGTGGGAGGAGCAACGGCACTGGAAAGTTCCTTTCTTGAGGAGAGAGGGATTCATTGTCCTCAAGGCAACATCAGTTTAGGAGTTCAGCTTAAGAGCTTCAAGGAGAGTTTACCAAACCTATGCGGCTCGCCATCAGGTGGTGAAGAGGATCAATTAGCGAAATTCTGCTATTTGCAGTTGAGTTGAGTTCACTAATTGTAACGGTTTGCTTTTGTTGTTTTGGTTTTAGATTGTAGAGATATGATTGGAAATGCTTTGATTCTCATGGGAGAGATTGGAGGGAATGATTATAATTATCCGTTCTTCGGTCGCAAAACCATTGAGGAGGTCAAAGAGCTCGTTCCGCTTGTGATCACTACTATTTCTTCAGCAATAACGGTAAACATTCTTGATCTGTGCTGATATTAGCTTATCAGAAAAAGAAAAAAACTATACATGTAATGTTGTTTTGGGGACGAATGTAATGTTGAATCCAGGAGTTGGTCGATGTGGGAGGAAGAACATTCCTAGTTCCCGGAGAATTCCCGCTCGGATGCTCTGTAATCTATTTGACAATATATCAAACACCAAACAAGGAAGACTACGATCCTCTAACTGGATGTTTGACATGGCTAAACGAGTTTTCAGAATACCACAACGAGCAGCTTCAGGCAGAACTCAATAGACTCAGGAAGCTTTACCCTCATGTCAACATCATATACGCCGACTACTATAACGCACTGTTTCGCCTTATCCGAGAACCAGCCAAATTCGGTTTGTTTCCTCCACTGAATCTACACAATCAACTGATCTCGGTATTTGACTGAGTTTTCAATCAATGATACTGTCAGGGCTCATGAAGGGACCTTTGCCCGTTTGCTGCGGTTTAGGAGGACCGTACAACTTCACCTTTGGTTTAACATGTGGGAGTGAAGGAGTTGGATATTGTAGTGATCCTTCAAAGTATGTGAATTGGGACGGAATTCATATGACTGAGGCTGCATACAGATGGATAGCTGAGGGCTTACTCAAAGGACCGTATGCGATTCCTCCTTTCGATTGGTCCTGCCTCAGCAGCTCCGAGGTTGAGAACAAGGAGTCATTATCATTCTTCGATGAACAGCTGATACAAGCTTGTCTCAAAACAAGAAAGATAATAAGAAATTAAGAACTTGAGTGCTTGTGTTGTGTTTTGGATAAATCCTTATATAGGAGTTTGGCCCAAACCAAACCCACAAAAATTATTGACAATAAGTTGAAAACTCTGCTCTGCTCGATTTTGTTGAAAATAAGTTGAAAATTACTGATATAGCTCTGCTCGATTTTGTTGGCAACCGAAATCTGTAAAACCTTTAACACAGAAATTTGTATGCAGTGAACTCAGAATGACAAATATTGTTTTGTATTTATTAGAAATTATCTAAACAATCTCTTACAGACTTGTTTAATCAGGATTACTCGACGAGACACACTGCTTTCGATACTGACCAATTCCTAATCTACCCAAGCTTACCACAACAACAACAGTTGTGTAACTCTCGTATGTTCACTCACCAAAAACCCTAACTCTTTCTTAGCTTCTTGACTCGGTATTTTTCTCTTCAAAAACGGCTAACCTAAAATTAGTCCAACCCGTTTTCTTATATACCACATTTCCAGCAGGTATGTGTATATTTGCTTTCCTTTTGTTACGATTTTCAAATCTTCTTCACATGATTCTGAAGATCTTCCTTGATCTACAAGGCAGCTCTAATCAATTACTGCCACGTCAGCTGATTTCTTTTCCCGCCTTTCAGATCTTCACGGGTGACACACGAGCTCCATGTCGAAGGTCCAACATTTTGGATCTTACAAAATCTTCACATTTTGGGCTTCCATTTCGGGTGATTAATGTAGAGAGATTAGGCTGAATGTATTATATTATTAGAGATACAGAGGCCTCAATATATACACGATTACAAAGCTGAGTTAGTGGAAGGTAATAACTATACATATTCGTAATGTAATCAAATCAGATCCGTAATATAATCAAATCACCAATTAGATCAATTAGATCATTGGTGATTGATCTCTTTCCATAATACACCCCCTCAAGATGGAGGGAGTGATCGAACGCCAATTTTGTTCCGAAGATCTTGAAAACGTGCACGAGGAAGCGGCTTTGTAAGACCATATGCGAGTTGATCGTTAGTGGAAACATGAGACACTCGCGTCATTCCATCCTGAATTTGACCCCGAACAAAGTGATAATCAATAGCTATGTGCTTCATCCGAGAGTGAAACACAGGATTAGCACATAAGTATGTAGCGCCAATGTTGTCGCAGTACACAATTGGATTTGCTGGAAGATAGATGCCAAGTTCCATTAAAAGAGAATGAATCCACTTGAGCTCCGAGGCTTTGTTGGCAACAGCCCGATATTCTGCTTCGGTGGAGGAACGTGCAACACCTTGTTGTTTCTTAGATGACCACGATATCGGCTGTGACCCGAGATAGATAACATATGCATTTGTGGAAACATAGTCATCTGAATCACCTGCCCAATCCGCATCCGAGAAGGCATGAAGCTGAGGTTGTCTCTGTTTTTGTAGTAGAATACCGTGTGTAGGAGTACCAGCTAAGTATCAGAGCACTCGTTTCGCTGCTTGCCAATGATCAGTGGTAGGACGGTGCATAAACTGTGATAGACAATTGATGGCATAGGAGATATCTGGTCGAGTGAGCGCAAGATACTGCAAACTACCAACCACCATTCGATATTCGTGTGGATCAGAAAGTGACATACCAGAATTTAGTGTCAGCTTTGGTGATGAAGGCATAGGCGTGGCAACAGTTTTAGCATCCATCATGTTGGTTTTTGTGAGGAGATCTTGAACATATTTCTTCTGCATCAAGTGTAGTCCTTGACTGGTTCGAGTTGCTTTAATTCCCAAAAATTAACTTATATGACCCAGATCCTTGATAGAGAAATGTTGGGCAAGTGCATCAATTATACGCTGAACCAAGTGCGGGTTAGTGCCAGTGACCAAAATATCATCAACATAAACCAACAAATATACCCAATCACAATTGTACTTGAAGATAAACAGAGACGTGTCCGCAAGGGAGTTCGTGAATCCTGATGTGAGTAAGAAACGTTTGAGCTCGGAGTACCAAGCGCGCGGCGCCTGTTTGAGCCCGTATATCACTTTCCGTAGCTTGCAAACATGAGTCGGTCGTTCCGAATCCACAAAGCCCGGTGGTTGGCACATGTAAACCTCTTCATCAAGATGTCCCTGCAAAAATGCATTATTGACATCCAATTGGCGAATAGACCAATCACAGTTGACTGCAAGACCCAGAACGATTCGAATTGTTGTAGACTTGATGACGGGACTAAACGTCTCCGTGAAATCAACGCCTGGTTGTTGATGGAAACCCTTTGCTACAAGGCGTGATTTGTATTTGTCAAGAGTGCCGTATGCATGATATTTGGTTGTGAAGACCCAACGGCAGCCAACAACATTCATCTGCGGAGTGTACGGAACTAGATCCCAGCTATGGTTATGAGTCTGTGAATCAAATTCCACACTCATTGCTCCACGCCATCGAGGATCTTTCATCACTTGGTTCCAGGTGGAGGGTGGGTTGTTTGGGTCGGAGTTTATAATCGCGGCAAGGGTAAGTTTCTTTGTTGGTTTGGTAATTCTATTTTTGGCCCTCGTTGTCATAGGGTGGTGATTTTGGAGTGGATTTTCTGGTAGAGAAGATTGGTTTGTCGGGTTAGATGAGGTTGTCGGGTCAGATGTGGTTTGAGTTTGGTGGGTCGTCGGGTTTTGGGTCTGGTTTATTCGAACTGGGCTTTGTGTTTGGAGTGTTGGATTATGGGCTTCTGAAACTTGTTGGGCCTGGGTTTGATTTTGGTGACGTGGGCCTGCTGAGTTGGGAATAGAAGCAAGAGACTGAATTTCTACAACACCCGACATTAAAGTCTCAGGCGTTAATCCTGGCGAAGGAGATGGCAGCGTTGGAGGCTGCTGTAACTGCGGCGTAGGAGATGGCACCGGTAGAGGCTGCTGCACCGGCGGCGAGACTGTCTGTGGTACCGGCGGTGAAGAATCCGAGTTGAGGGGCTGTGTAATGGACGATGACCCATCGAGTGACCTCAGGATGGGAACGGAAAGAAAAGACGGTGGGGATGAATCACGACTGGAGTGATCGAGAGGTGAAGAGAGAGAACAAAACGGGAATTCTGTTTCATTGAATCGGACATGTCTAGAGACATAGATGCGGCCCGATTTTGGCTCAAGGCAATGATAAGCACTTTGGGTGAGGGAATATCCTAGGAAAATGCAAGCGGCAGAGCGATTTTCGAGTTTATTTTGAGAGTAAGGCCGAAACCAAGGGAAGCAAAGGCAACCAAAGGTTTGAGTAGTTGGGTTGTGTTTGGAAGAGTTTTTGAAAAGGTGATTGATAAGAGAGAGTAGGTGTGAGTAAGCGGTTGATGAGGTAAACAGCAGTTGCAAAGGCATATGGCCAGTGAAAGAGAGGAATATTAGCATGAGTGAGAAGCGATAAACCCATTTATACTATATGGCGATGTTTCCTTTCGGATAAGCCATTATGTTCTGGGGTATGAGGTGGAGAAGTGAGATGAGAAATACCATTAGAGGCAAGATATGAGCGTAAAGCTAGGAACTCACCCCCATTGTCAGAATAGAGATGTCGAATTCTGGTCTGAAAACGATTCTCTACCAAAGCACGAAACAGAAGAAATATTTCTTTGACTTGAGCTTTGGTTTTGAGAGGATAAATCCACGTGTACCTGGTGTAATGATCGATAAGCACAAGATAATACTTGTAGTTATCTGAGGACAGAACAGGAGATTGCCAAACATCAGTGAAGATATAATCAAGAGGTTGAGAGGAGTTGATAGAGGTTTGATGAAATGGAAGCTTGTGAGTTTTATTAAAAAGGCAATCATTGCAAGATAGAGTTTGTAAAGCAGAATTAAAATAAGGTATAGAGAACTTTGAAACAGCTGTTTTGAGAATAGGAAGAGATGGGTGGCCCAAACGATAATGCCATTGTGAGAGAGTGGTTTTGGTGTCTGGTGAAGCGAAGTAGGAGCAAACAGAAGAAGAAGAGGTTGGACACTCGTAAAGGTCATCCTTCGTCCGTCCTTGGATTAATTGGGCCCCCGTGCTGAGATCCTTCACCTGAAAGTGAGCAGGAAAAAAATCAACAGATACTTGGTTAGCATTGCAAAGGCGGTAAACGGAGATGAGGTTTCTGTGTATGTCAGGAACACAGAGGACGTTATTTAAGTTTAGAGGACGAGATAAAGAGGGGAGAGTGGTGGAACCAGTGTGCGATATAGGGAGACCCGAGCCATTTCCAACAATCACTTCATCTCCACCATTGTATGGTTGATGGAGAGACAGATTGTTAAGGTCTGAAGTAAGGTGATGCGTAGCACCACTGTCGAGCAGCCAATTGTTGGTGGAGTATTGCGATCTGAGAGCAAGGTTGGCATGAGGTCTCCATGGTGTAGATGATTGCCACGGTGCTAGAGCAGAGGATGAGAATGCAGGGTTCCCAATTTGTTGTTGAAGCTGCGGGCATCGTCGGGCACTGTGTCCATGAATGCTGCAAATCTGACACTTCCCGAGGTAAGGCTTTGATGGCCTCGGTCCTTGCTGTCTGAATTGTTGTTGTTGCCAGGTCTGAGTCGATTTGTGAGGACGACTGTTTTTGCTAATCTAACGTGTGCTGATACAGGTGACAGGGGAGATGGATGTTGAACAGTGAGTAGTTTGGCCTCATGATTGAGAAGACGCTCATGGAGCTCAGTCATGGTTGGTGCAATGTCACGACCTTCAACAGCGTCAATGATGGACTTGTATTCTTCAGGGAGACCACCAAGAACGTATTCTACTTGATCTTCATGATCAATAGACTTTACTAAGATCGCCAATTGATCAAAACGGACGGTAAGACCTTGGAGATACTCATCAATAGACTTGTTGCCTTTGGTCCAATTTTTTATTTGTTGTTTGACCTGCTTCATGTGTCCTCGACTCGGCTTGGCGTAGGTGTCTGCAAGAGTGGCCCATACTTCTGCAGCAGTGATGGCCCGAGAGACAAGAGGTTGGAGATTGGCAGAGACGACGCCAAGTAACGCGCTGTACACCAGTTTGTCTTGGCGTTTCCAAAGAGTATGAAGTGGATTTGTGATGATTCCTCCTTCCGCCATGGTAACCGTAGGAGTTGGAACAGATGTTGATCCATCAAGATATGTAGCGAGTTCATACCCATCAAATAGAGCATGAACCTGACGACTCCACATAAGATAATTAATGGAGGTGAGCTTAATAATGTTGGTTATGTTAACATTGAAAATGGGCTGGTGTACGTTGGTTGAAATTGTTTCAACCGAGCCTGAGTTATCAGTGTTTATGGGATTGTTGTTGTTGGAGGCAGCCATTGAAATAAAAAACAAAGAAGCGCTGAACAAAGAAGAGAATGAACAGGGGAGAAGAGAGTAGGAAAAAAAATAAAAAATTAGAGTAGAGTATCGATAAGCTCTGATACCATGTAGAGAGATTATGCCGAATGTATTATATTATTAGAGATACAGAGGTCTCAATATATACACGATTACAAAACTGAGTTAGTAGAAGGTAATAACTATACATATCCGTAATATAATCAAATCAGATCCGTAATATAATCAAATCACCAATTAGATCAATTAGATCATTGGTGATTGATCTCTTTCCATAATAATTAATGTATAGTTGAAAAAATAGTAGTTATATAAGAAAAAGTAGTAATGATGAACTATAAAAAGTTTCGAAAAAAATACACCAACTATTTTGGTTTCAAAAAAAATACATAAACTACTTATCACACCCGGTTTAATACTCTATCCGTTTTATATTAGTTGTCGTTTTAGAATTTAAATTTTGTTTCATATTAGTTATCGTTTTAGAATTTCAATGCAAATGTTTGATAATATTTTTATTTTTATCCATACTCTTTTAACTTATTAATTAGCGTGATCATATTATATAATACATTAATGAGAAGTAAAATAGAAAATTGAATTGTTTTTTTAATCTACGTAAAACAACAAAGAACGACAACTAATATAAAATGGAAAGAGTAAATGAATATTCAAAAATCGTAGGTTTTACACTGTATTCGTCAACTCCATTAACTGGTCGAACGGAAGTTCAGAAAGTCTGTTTGTATTAAAGAAAAAAAAAATCTTAAAAATACATTAACCATATAAAATTTGAAAGAAAAATATACAAATTATTTTGACTCAAAAAATTTTATACACAGTTTAATACTCGAGCATTTTAAAATTATAGATTTTACTCAAGTGGTTGAACAAAAGTTACATTGGGGAAGACAACGACTTGGACATTCAGGGAAGATAAGGTGTGATTGTCATTTTGACAGGGGACTTCGACACCGGATCCGGTGTAACTTCCCGGAGACCAACCTCCTTGGGGCTTCTCGCATGGCGTCTCCCGAGCTCGTGAGCTTCTTTTTATCTGCTCTTTTTCTCACTATCGTGAACTCGGAAACGCAGTGCCGGAATTTCAAATCGATCATAAGTTTCGGCGACTCGATTGCCGACACCGGAAACATGCTCGGCCTCTCTGATCCTAACGATATACCTCACGTGGCGTTTCCGCCCTACGGAGAGACCTTCTTCCACCATCCCACCGGCCGTTTCTCAAACGGCCGCCTCGTCATCGATTTCATTGGTACCTCTTTACTGTGTCCTTATCGTCTTAACTTGGAACTTGCAAGTGTGAGTGATTCTGTACAAAGTTTAAATTCAAATCTTAACTCATACGCCCAGAGAATCTCCATACACCACATCGGTCCGTGCGGTGTGGTTAAGCTTTATTGGTTCTTCAAGTTACGGCTCTCTCATACCCTTTTCTGTTCACAGCTGAATTCTTGGGTTTTCCGCTTGTGCCTCCTTTCTATGGATCTCAAGACGCAACCTTTGAGAAGGGAGTTAATTTCGCGGTGGGGGGAGCAACCGCACTGGAACGTTCCTTTCTCGAAGAGAGAGGAATTCATTTTGCTTACACCAACGTCAGTTTAGGCGTTCAGCTTAGGAGCTTCAAGGATAGTTTGCCCAACTGTTAGCTATAACCTCGTCGAATTACAGCTTTAGAAACAGAGTTACAAAACGTAATAAGAACACTGATTTTTGGGCAATTGATGATTGCCTCTTTTTGGCTTTTCATTAGTTTAAATAGGGAATTACAAGAAGCAAATGATGGAGTCACAACTCCTACAAACGAGGGAAAATGGGAAGTGGAAAGATGGTTTCCTTAACCATAGGAAGACCAAGCCTTTCGTTATTATTTGAAACAACAAAGCAAATGCAGAGACATAAAAATCATACTTAACCAATCAATTTGAATACTTTCGGTTTGGGATCTTCTGCCGGTTTGACATCCTACGTACCGACTCAGCACCCGCTCCATCATTACTCCGCTCCCCAAAATGAAACTTGTCCTCAAGATTCAAGCTAGGGAAACTCTGTTTGAGCTGTTCCAAGTCCTCCCAAGTTGCATCCTCGGATGGAAGCCCCTGCCACAACACCAATGCTTCATGGCACAACGTTCCTTCCCTTGTGACGGAGCGCCTATCCAACACTTGCTCCGGCAGCAAACGTAACAACCCATTGGTGCGAATAGGAGGTAACGTGCCAGAGATAGGAGTACCTTCACCAACCCGTTGCTTCAATAGTGAGACGTGGAAAACTGAGTGAACACGCGTACCCTCCGGCAACTTAAGTCGATACGCCACTGGTCCAATACGAGCCTCAATTTGAAAGGGACCAAAATACCTTGTGGAAAGCTTCTGCGATGTTCGTCGAAAGATGGTATGTTGGCGGTATGGCTGTAATCTGAGAAAGACCCAATCCCCTACTTCAAAACTGAGATCTCTCCTTTTCGTATCCGCAAATTGTTTCATTCTATTTATTGCAGCTTGCAAATGTTTCTTGAGATCTCGAAGCAGTTCGTCCCGTTCTGCCAACTGTTCATCGAGCTCTCGGATAGGCGTAGCCCCGGTTTCATAACCAGCAAGTGGAGGTGGTTCACGTCCATATAGAGCTTTAAAAGGAGACATTCCAATCGAGGAGTGGTATGTGGTATTATACCAGAATTCAGCCCATGGAAGCATGAAACTCCACTGTTTTGGTCGTTCGTGAACGAAACAACGCAAAAACTGTTCAATACAACGGTTGATTACCTCCGTTTGCCCGTCGGTTTGAGGGTGATAGGCGGAAGACATACACAGCTTCGTTCCTGATAATTTCCACAGATCTCGCCAAAAAGCACTAACAAACACTGGGTCGCGATCGCTCACAATCGTCTTGGGCATACCATGAAGCTTCACTATAAACTCAATGAACTTTGAGGCAACAGATTTGGCAGTATAAGGATGGGATAATGGTACCAGATGTGTGGACTTCGTGAGTCGGTCAACCACAACCATAATAGACGTGTGATTATCAGAACGAGGCAACCCGTCTATAAAGTCCATCGATAAGTCTTCCCACACTTGATTTGGGATTGGAAGTGGCTGAAGGAGGCCTGCAGGTGAGAGACTTGTAGACTTAGCACGTTGACAAATATCGCATTCTGCGACATAAGTACGGACTGTGCGATGCATTCCCGGCCAATAGAACAGCTGATTGAGACGTTTAAACGTGCGAAGAACCCCTGAATGACCTCCAGTTGGAGTGTCGTGGTATTCCTGCAACAAAGATCGGATGATAATTGAGCTTGGAGGAATTACCACTCTGTTTTTGAAGCACACCAGCCCATTTCGATGTGAATAAGGTTGGCCAGGTGAGTGAACAACAAGCTTTCCCACACGGATGAGATAAGGATCACTTTGTTGGAGTTCTCGCAAGTCGTCCCACAGAGCAGCCTGTTGACTACAAACCGTGTTGAGACAAGGACTCTGGCTGCGACGTGAGAGAGCATCTACGGCGGCATTGGCTGTCCCTGGCTTATAAGTGATCTCGTAGTCGTATCCAACCAACTTCCCCATCCACTTCTGTTGTTCTGGTGTTAGTATACGTTGTTCAAGCAAGAACCGCAAACTCTTGTGATCCGTCTGGATCGTGAATCGACGGCCAAGAAGATAAGGTCTCCAAGTACGTACTGCTATTACAATAGCGAGCATCTCTCTCGCGTAAGTTGACCAATTCTGCTTTGCAATACCCAGAGAACGACTCATGAACGCAATAGGTCGTCCATTCTGTGTGAGGATCGCACCAATTCCATCTCCTGATGCATCCGTCTGGATGATAAACGGAATCGAGAAGTCTGGTAAGGCGAGCGTCGGAGTAGTTGTCATAGCCGTCTTTAGAGTCGAGAACGCCGCTTCCGCTTCAGTATTCCATTCAAATTTCCCCTTCTTCAACAGATTTGTAAGAGGTCGTGCAATCACACCGTAATTATGAACAAACTTCCGATAATAACCAGTGAGACCCAAGAATCCTCGCAGCTCGGTGATTGTCGTTGGTGCCGGCCAATCTGTCATGGCTTGAATCTTAGCGATATCCACCTTTACTCCATCGCTGCATATTATATGCCCCAAATACTCCAACTCTCCTTTCCCGAACTCGCACTTCTTCATCTTGACAAAGAGCCCATTATTCTGCAAAATCTCCAAAACAATTTTAACGTGATGCAGGTGTTCTTCCGCAGAACGGCTGTAAACCAATATATCGTCAAAAAGGACGAGGACGAATTTTCGCAAAAAACTGCGAAAAATGGAGTTCATCAAGGCCTGAAATGTGGATGGAGCGTTGCACAAGCCGAAGGGCATCACCAAGTATTCGTAGTGTCCATTATGAGTACGAAACGCCGTTTTTGGGATATCGGGTTCGTGAACTCGAACCTGGTGGTATCCTGCGGTCAAATCGAGCTTCGTGAAGATGACTGCTCCGTGTAATTCATCCAACATATCCTCTACCGTGGGTATTGGGAACCGATCCTTCACCGTTGCTGCGTTGAGAGCCCTATAATCCGTGCAAAAACGCCATGAACCGTCTTTCTTCTTAACTAGAAGCACCGGTGAAGAGAATGGACTTGAACTCGGCCGTATTAAACCTGCATCGAGCATCGCCTGTACTTGTCGTTCGATCTCCTCCTTCTGAAAGTGAGCGTAACGATATGGTCTCACGTTGACAGGATCCGAGCCTTCTTTGAGGGTAATCCGATGTTCAATCTCTCTGCTCGGCGGAAGCGTCGTCGGAGTTTGAAACACTGCTTCGAATTTAGCCAGCAACAAGCGGATGTCGTCGGATATGGGAGAGACGGTGTCATCGAAGCTCTGAATCGTGAGAGCAAAGATCGCGTTCCCCATTCTTGCTTCACGTTCAATTTCTGCTGAGTGGGCTGCAATAATTTGTTTATTTTTTAGCCCATGTACCACTAAATACTTCTCGGCCCACATAAATTTCATTGATTGGGCCTTCCAATCACAAACAATTGGCCCAAGCTTTTCTAACCAGCTCACGCCCAAGACAACGTCGAGTCCGCAGAGAGGAAGGCCAAAGAGATCGACGATGAAATTCTCCCCGCCAAGTTCCATCGCCACCTTCCGATAAGCGCCGCGACACCGGAGAGGATGACCGTCGGCCACACGAACATTGAACGGTGTCGTGGGGCTGAGCTTCAATCCCAAACGATTGGCTTCTCTCTCACTAATAAAGTTATGTGATGCGCCGCTATCGATTAAAGCCACCAAGCTCCGTTCCTTAATCTCGATCTGCACTCGCAACGTTTTCGGAGAATCCCAGCCCGTCAGGGCTTGTAATGTTATCTCCGGCTCATCCGCTTCGTGAAAAACCTCTTCTTCATCGTCCGTAACGTCTTCTCCTTCCATGAGTAATAATTGTGATTTACGGCACCTATGTCCAGGAGCGTACCGTTCGTCACAACTAAAGCATAAACCGAGACTCCGTTTGGCTTTCATTTCGTCCCAGCTCAGCTTTTTTGGCTCTGGCGACTCTCGAGGTGTGATACGAGCTGGATGTTGTGGTGGAGGTGTGTGAGAGGACGATCCCGCTGCGTGATTGCGAGGTGAAAAGGTCCGCCTCTGTTTTTGCAGTTGTTCATCACGGAGTCGTGCCAAATTGATCACCGCCTTCAAGGTTTTCGGGGAAAACATACGAACATGGTCAGAAATGACATCCTTCAAACCACCGAGGAATGTTCCTACAAGAGCTTCCTCCGACCAATTATCGACCTTGTTCATCAACCTTTCGAACTCCCGTTGATAGTCGCGCAAAGGTCCCGTTTGGCGAATCTTCGACAGCGCCTCATGGAAGTTCTCTCCTTCGTACGGTCCAAACCATACCCACAACTCTTCCTCAAAGGTCTCCCACGCTGCGGTGTTCGGATCAAGTCGAAGTGCTTTTGAAATCGCCTGCCACCACTCGTTTGCCTCCGCCGTCAAGTGGTACGATGCAAAGCTAACTCGTTGCTCTGGTGGAATGTCATGGAAAGCGAAGTATTGTTTCACCTTACTGAGCCACTCGGTGGGGTCGCCACCATTGAACCTTGGAAAATCCAATTTAATGTGGCGGTTATGGGGGTTGTGGTTGTGGTTGTGGTTGTGGTTGTTGTGAACGTGTGGCTGAGCAATGTGTGGTTGTGCAAATGGATTAGCATTTTCGCCTCTTTGAACGGACTGCGATGATTGGGGGCTGAGATCGGCATGTCGAGGTCGTGGTATGTTTGAGGCACCTTCATTGTTGAGAGTCATCATCTCCATCATGCGGTTCATCGACTCTTGTAGCAATCTGTTTGACTCCTCCATACGGTGAAATTTCTCAGCATTGGAAGCATCCATACTGCGGAATTTATCAGTGATACCGGCCTGCATTTTCTGCAGTTCGTCTTGGACCATGCCGAGACCGGTTTCGAGATCTTCAAGTCTTTCTTTTGTGTTAGCCATTGACACCAAGGGGTCAAGACCAACGATTTTTTTGGATTTTTTGGTGGAATTGTGTGGTGATGAAAAGTTTTTTTTTAAAAAAAAAATTGGAAGAACACAAGTGCTCTGATACCAATTGTTAGCTATAACCTCGTCGAATTACAGCTTTAGAAACAGAGTTACAAAACGTAATAAGAACACTGATTTTTGGGCAATTGATGATTGCCTCTTTTTGGCTTTTCATTAGTTTAAATAGGGAATTACAAGAAGCAAATGATGGAGTCACAACTCCTACAAACGAGGGAAAATGGGAAGTGGAAAGATGGTTTCCTTAACCATAGGAAGACCAAGCCTTTCGTTATTATTTGAAACAACAAAGCAAATGCAGAGACATAAAAATCATACTTAACCAATCAATTTGAATACTTTCGGTTTGGGATCTTCTGCCGGTTTGACATCCTACGTACCGACTCAGCACCCGCTCCATCACCAACTTGTGTGGCTCTCCTTCAGGTAGTAAGAAATATCAAATTTTATTTCTTATTCTCTAACCATATCCCACTAGAGTTGATGACTAGTATTTCAGTTTTTGAAAGGCCATGACTGGAGCACTTTAGATTGTTCTTTTGAAGGTTCTAGCAGCAGACCTTATATTCAGCTTTGGTTTAGAAGTAGAGAGTTACTACCAAAAAAGAAAAGAAAAAAAGTTTGTTCGGTTTTGGGTTGTGCTTAGAGATCCTACCACTTTCTGTTAAACTGCAATGAATCGAGTTCACTTGGGAAGTAATGGCTTACTTGTTTTAGACTGCAGAGATATGATCGAAAATGCTTTGATCCTCATGGGAGAAATTGGAGGGAATGACTATAATTACGCATTCTTCGTGGGCAAACCCATCGAAGAGATCAAAGAGCTGGTTCCACTGGTTATCAGTACTGTTTCTTCTGCAATCACGGTAAACATCTCTCTTTCTGAATGCCTCATCAAAATCTTGATCTGGTTGTCCAGGGACAACAAAAGCACAAACTTGTGTTTTTTCTTGTTTTGTTTTTGGAACTGAATATCGAAAGCATAATACAGGAGTTGATTGATATGGGGGGAAGAACATTTCTGGTTCCCGGAGATTTCCCACTCGGATGCTCGGTATCCTATTTGACATTATATCAAACATCAAACTTGGAAGAATACGATCCTATAACAGGATGTTTGAAATGGCTGAACAAGTTTGGGGAATACTACAACAAGCAGCTTCAGGCAGAACTCAACAAGCTCAGAAAGCTGTATCCTCATGTCAACATCATATACGCAGACTACTACAACGCTCTGTCACGTATTTTCCAAGAACCAGCCAAATTCGGTTAGCCTTCTTGATCCTTCCTACTGAACCTACACGACCAAGTTCATTGATTCGATTTGCTAACCAAGTTAATCATCCAATCAGGGTTTATGAACAAGCCCTTGCCCGCTTGTTGCGGTTTAGGAGGGTCGTACAACTTCACCTTTGGTAGGAAATGTGGCTTTGAAGTAATTGAGTGTTGTAATGACCCTTCGAAGTACGTGAATTGGGACGGTGTTCATTTGACTGAGGCTGCGTACAGATTGATAGCTGAGGGTTTACTTAACGGACCCTATGCGATTCCACCTTTCGATTGGTCTTGCCTCAACTCTGAAATTAAGAACAATGGATCATATGACACATAGTCTTCTTTGATGAACAACGTTGGTCTGAAAATTGAGAGATAGAAGAAGGATACCCATAAAAACATGTATGTTCTTCAGTTCTTGTCTTCGATCATGTATTTGTATACTATATATAATCAACAAAATAAAATAAAAAGTAATCAATTTGTTGGGGATGAAACGAAAATTTAAAAACAAATCCAATCGGAGTAAAGAGTGAGCACATCAACACAGAATTCCTTAAAAAATTTGGAGCTTCTTCTCAATTCTGTCTTAATGTTGAAGTCACTCAACTGTTAACCTTATTACTTATCCTTTTGTTTTTCCAAAAATTTTTCTAAAACTGTTTACTCTTATGCTATTTGTCTGTTCTTCTCTTGAACTGCAAGTTAAACAGTATGAAACCTTAATTGGCTCTCCTATTTTCTCTTCTTGGGATCTGTTTTACAGCTGAGTTTTTGGGGCTTCCTTATGTGCCTCCTTACTTTGGATCTCAAAATGCAAGCTTTGAGAAAGGAGTTAATTTCGCTGTAGCCGGAGCAACGGCATTGGAACGTGTCTTTCTTGAGAGCAGAGGAATCCATTATGCTTACACCAACGTTAGTTTACGAATTCAGCTTCAGAGCTTCAAGGAGAGTTTACCAAATCTTTGTGGTTCACCTGCAGGTACAAATGAAGATCAACATCTTTTTTCTCGGATTGGTTTAGAAGAGAAGTTTTCATTTTTGTAGCTTCTCTATGGGTTGAGCCTAGAGATCTTACTGTTTTTCTTGTTAAGTAACCCCGGAGATGCAATGAAACAAGCTCACTTGTAAAGGTTTCTTACAGATTGCAGAGAAATGATTGGCAATGCTTTGATTATCGGAGGGAATGATTATAACTACGGATTATTGGTTGGAAAAAGCATCGAGGAGATAAAAGAGCTGGTTCCGCTAGTGATCACTACTATTTCTTTACAAACAGTTCTTGATTCTGCATATAATCATAGTCGTGAGACTGAAACTTGAACGCATATAACAATATAGGAGTTGGTCAGTAGTATGGGAGGCAGAACGATTCTGGTGCCTTGGGACCTCCCAATCGGATGCTGGACATAGTTTTTAACACAGTATCGAACATCAAACAAAGAAGAATACGATCCTTTAACAGGATGTTTGAAATGGATAAACGAGTTTATAGAACATCACAACGAGGAGCTTCATGAAGCAACCCTTGTCCGCTTTGCTGTGGATCAGGAGGTCCGTACAACTACAATAGTGTTAGTCAGTGTGGGACTAAAGGAGTGGATTGTTGTATTGATCCTACAAAGTATGTGCATTGGGATGGTTTTCATTTGACCGAGTCTGCTTACCGATGGATTGCCGTGGGATTACTCGACTGGTCGTGCCTCGGCTTTGAAATCAAGAACATATCATCAGGTGAACAGTATTCTTTTAGCAGTAGGTGAATTGATGATGCGAGTTGTTCTCAAATCACAAAGTTGCTGAGGGAATGAAAGTTGAGGAGTATTGTATTGCATCATCACTGTTGTGATTTATTTTCCGGTTCGATGATTAATCGACCAGTAAGGTGTGTAATCGAATCAACCACCGGTTAACCAATTGAACCGGGGGTTTTTAAAAAAAAAGCTTAATATATAGAGAAATTATAACAAAGTGAAAAGTTTCAATTTTTTATATAAAATCTTTTTTCAGACGCTCAAAAGTTCTTCTCTCTTACCTTGTCAAATTTGATTACTCCAAGATTTCGATTTCGATTTCGATTTCTCATCTTGTAGTTAACCTTCTCTCCATCCATGAAGAGCTCCTTCGATTGATTGCAATCCTTGTAAACCCTTCGATTGATTCCAAAAACCGAAACTTTTTTTTTTGGGTCTAAAAACCCCAAAATCCTCTGAAGAATATGGAGAGCGAGAGCAGTGAACAGATGGCTACTTCAGGGATACCAAGAGGAGGCCCAATTTATCTGCCAGACATGGTGGGAGACCTTTCTTCCGTTCCCGAATTCCAGACTTCCTTCCTCAATCTCCTGCAGGATTTGGAAACTCACTTGTCTCGGGAATCTCCTGCCTCTTCTCACCAATTTGATGTCGCGTACGTATCCATGCCATCAATTGCCTCTCTTATTTTGTTATCTGTAAAGATTCGTAACTGGGATTTTGATGCAGAACTGATACGCTCAAGATTTATACAGAGGAGGAACTTACAGATATGGCTATGAAGGAAGCCTTTCAGGTACTTAGCCAAATCGTTTGTATTCTTTTGCTGTCTATGGAGTCTAAGAAGAACGAACTTGGGTCTTGATGATGTTGGTTTTTGTTTCATTACAGGAAGATAACCCATCTCAAAATGAGCAATCTTTGTCCGTTTCTCATCCGTAAGTTATAATGCTGCTCCTTCTTGTGGTAAAAACGAACTGGGATGTAGCTTTCTATTAGTGTGCTTCGATGGTGGTTAAGCTTTTGTTCACAGACTCAGTTGGTTCTGATTCTGCTGTGCTTGCTCTCAATATACCTCTTAAGTCCTGTTTCAGCTTTGTTGCAAGTTAGAGACTATAGAGACAAATAAGGTTGACTTGGACTTTTGTAGAATGGTAACAAACGCTTAGCCTATGCATCCTGCAGTGAAAATCCGTCAGCTGGGAACGGAAGAAAGACAACAAGGAAGACGACACTAAAGAAGACTGAGGTGAGTTTATGTAACATGGTGATTAGCTTAGTTTCTTTTCTATAACTATTTGTGTTTAGGACCTCTTTTCGTTGTTTTTCTTACCAATGTTGCTGACTTGGTTCAACAAGGAATGAGAGTTGGAGTAGTCAAGCTGATGGCTTTATTGCATCTTTTATGATTGATATGGTCATTTTTGTTTTCAGGAACCTTATATTGCCAAAGTAGAGCAGCTTGCTAAACTCAAACGAAAGCAGGACGAGGATAAAGCAGATGTGAGGCTACACTGCTTCAGGTCTGTGATTACTATTGCATAGTCTGGTTTGCTGATGTACCTTTTATGTTTTGCGCTGATGTTCCGATTTTAACTTTCGTTCAGCAAAACTTGTGAAAATGATGAAGATGTAAGTATATCTCCAGAAGGTTTTAAGCAGATGCAATCTCTCAAGTCCATAAATAACTATACGGCAAGTGATCTTCTCTTGCAGTTTGTTTTTTTGAATGTGCTACTCACTGCTCATGCATCTTGCTAAAGATCATCATCTTCCTATTTAGACAGCTGGTGAAGCCATCAGACATCCAGGGGCCGGTGGATGTGCTATTTCCTGAAGTCATTCTGTGTGTTGAGATTTATAAGAGTTGCAAATTAAAGGTACTGCATTGTTCTATAAATCTTTAATGCATTATTTGATTTTTTTTTTTTTTGAGAAATCAAAGCCTTCTCTTCAGACCATGCGTATACAAAAGTCTTGTTCAATCGATATAGTTGATTAGACATAGAGGCAAAACATATGCAGCACTATTAACAATACTATCCTTGTAAATTTTTTGTTCAGACCCAAGAATTTTTGGTTCTAGGACGTCAAATGTTGACTGAATTAAAGGACAAGATACACTGTCGTACAGACCAGGTGATGGAAAAGGCTGGAAAGTATGATCCCTCTGGATACTTCCTCATTGAAGTAAGAATTAATCTGCTCATTTTCTTATCTTTTGATGGCTAACTAAGTTTAGGTCTTCTTCTGTGATTTAACCAGACGTTTTTTTGCTTGTTTTAGGATACCTTTCACAATGATTTAAGGAGTCCCTCAGCGACAGATTACAGCAAACCTATATTAAATTGGCTTTGGAACTCAACAGATGAAGCTCTTAAAAAATGGGAAGGCATTATAACCGGAGAATTAAAGCAAAAGCAGAAAACTGTTCTAGGTGAAGCAAAAGCCATGGGTGTACCTCGTTTCGGATCTGCAGACATGCAGAGTACACGCTTCTGTGATTTAAGATTCAGACTCGGAGCTAGTTATCTTTATTGTCACCAGGTAAAAATCCTTTGTTTCTTCGAATCCCATCCTAACATTTGGCATAGCCAAAAGATATGTATTGATTAAACCCTGAACAGGGAGATTGCAAGCACATGATAGTGATACGGGACATGAGGCTGAGTCATCCAGAGGATGTTCAGAACAGAGCGGCTTACCCGAGACTCATATATCAATTGAAAGTGAGGGTTCAGAAATGCGGTGTTTGCAAGATATATAGAGCTACTAAGGTTGCATTGGATGACAAGTGGGCAAAAGAGAATCCTTGCTATTTCTGTGATATTTGTTTTGCCCATCTGCACAACGAGGGAAGCTCTCTTAATTTTGACTTCCCAGTCTTTGATTATATGTATGAGTAAAGAGGTTCTTCTTTGTTGCAGAATCCTTAAATAGAAAAGAGAAATAGTTGTAGTAGATGCAAGATGAAGACATGAGTCTTGTCTTGGCAAATTTTTTAACACTTCGCGTGTCTCGCAGAAAATTTTGATGGAAAAAAAAACTCGACCGAACCAAATTGAAGTGAAATTTCTCAAACCGGAAACAAACCGGGTTTGTTTTAAACTGCAAGGTTTCAATATTCTAATCCTGAAAAATACTTCTGAATCAAAAGTGAACCAATTCCGAATTTATGGTTTTGTCTAAAAATCAGACTATTTAAATTAGAAATGTTTATGTTTAGCCTATCCGGTCATTTTAATATAACAAAACAACAACAAAAGTAGAGGAGATTCCTTGAATTTCTGGTACCTCTCCTTGTCTTCCCAAATTCAAAACTCAAATTGGTGTCTTTCTCTAATTTAGAAAACGTTTAAAACAACAGAAAACAAAACAAATTGTTTTTAGAACCAAAAAAAAAACATTTGGGAACTGAATATCGTCATCCCAAGTTCTTGGAACAGCCAAATAACTTTTTCATTGTTGAATATAATTGTCTGAAGAGAACAACCTCAAAAGAGAAAAAGAAGTTAAATTTTGGAGAGAAGATGGGAGCATACAGAGCAGAAGACGATTATGATTACCTCTTTAAGGTGGTCTTAACCGGAGACTCCGGCGTCGGAAAATCTAATCTGTTGTCTCGTTTCACCAGAAACGACTTCAGCCACGATTCACGTGCGACCATCGGTGTGGAATTCGCCACACGTAGCATCCAATGCGACGATAAGATCGTCAAGGCTCAAATCTGGGATACTGCCGGCCAAGAAAGGTAAAACAAGAAGAATAAACAAAACAAAAAAGTTGATAACGTTTTCTTGATTGATTGATCAAATTCAACATTAGGTATCGAGCCATCACGAGCGCATATTACCGAGGAGCCGTTGGTGCGTTGCTAGTCTACGACGTGACGCGTCACGTGACGTTCGAGAACGTAGAGAGATGGCTAAAGGAGCTAAGGGACCACACGGACGCAAACATTGTGATAATGCTGGTTGGTAACAAAGCTGATCTTCGTCATCTCCGAGCTATCTCAACCGAGGAAGCTAAGGCCTTTGCAGAGAGAGAGAATACCTTTTTCATGGAGACCTCTGCTCTTGAAGCTGTGAATGTTGATAACGCTTTCACCGAAGTTCTCACTCAGATTTACAGAGTCGTTAGCAAGAAGGCTCTCGAAGCTGGAGATGATCCAACCACTGCTTTGCCTAAAGGACAGATGATTAATGTCGGAAGCCGAGATGATATCTCACCCGTTAAAAAACCCGGTTGCTGCTCTGCTTAGACACACACACACACACACACCACTCTCTCTTTTTTTGTATTTTATCAATCAACATCAACATTTTCACTAATTTCCTGCAAATTTGTATACATTCTTGGAATTATCATACAAAACAAAGTTCACACTCAAGTTTTTTTGTCTACAATCTGTCTTGCTTTGTGCTTTCCCTGCTTCTAACGATCGGTGTTCTTCAAACTGTACATGAAGATGGCCATTCTTGACGCACCAACTCGCGCCTCATGCTCCTTTTCGTCACCTGCAAATAGAGTTTAAAGATCATTTGAGCATGAAACCTACAAATGTGTAAGTTTTATCTGGTAATGACAGAGCTTAAGGCAGCAAAGAAGAAGAAAAATTGCAGATGTTGAGTGAAACACGAACTCAGGAAAATCCTAAATACTCAATACTTGGGAAACGGAACTTCCATTTCGCTGTTATCACAGGCTAATGTACTGAAACCAATTGCAGAAACCTTATCCGTGAGTTAAGAAGCTAATGCACTTAGTATAGATTCCTCGAGAAATGAATAGCAAAAGAACATGATAATATATATATATTGAATTACTTATCAGCTCAAAGTAAACTAAATTCTGAAAAAGAGCAACAGGAACAGAGTTCATATATAATATTTTGATCTCTTTGGATCAAGCAAAGCGTGGATCAATATAATTAAAGAATCTCAATGAGCTATAACAATTATAGGCATCACTCAAGAGCAAATTAAAACAATTCTCTTTGAAAAGTTTTTTAGATGAATAACGAAACTAGTTCCAATCCCTTTTAAGCAAAGAGTAGTGCTAATCAAGAAGAAATATTAAAACCTAAGAATCGAGATACTCAATTTGAACAAGAAGAAATCTCACCAGAAGCAGGAGGAGGCTTAGAACCCGATTGGAGTGAAGGAAGAGGATTAGAGCCTTTAATGATCCAACCGAGTCCGAAAAAGACACCCCCGGCGAGAATCGCAGTGCCCCAAGCGTGTGAGTACCACTTGCTGTACTGCCTCATTGCGAACTTCCACTGCTCCCTCAGCGTCGCCTGATCCGAATTCACCGTCTCGGGCCGGTTAGGATACGACATCCTCTGACCCGAATAGCTCGAACCGCCGACGAAGAAGTGGTGTTGTTGTTATCGGGGATTTGGCTCTTTTCCGCCATTGTCGTCGTCGTCTTCTTTCTTTCTTTTAGATGTTGAAAATGTTTTTAACCTTTCTCTAATAGACACTGACACGTGTGTCCGATAATGACACGTGGCGTTTTGTAGGAGCTCAGTTTGTTAACCCAAAACGACGCCGGTTAAGCCCGTTTCGAAAAAACCCCTTAGGGTTTAGGGACTCTGTGATTTTAATCAGTCCGTCAATGGCTTCCGCTTCTACTGCTTCTTCTCTTCTCTTCCCCTCTCGAAATTTCACAGCTGTTCCATTAATTCCACTCCGGAGAAGCTCCGTGTCTTTCATACGGTTTTGTTCTAGGAATCCTTCTGCGGCCACTACCAACGAGGAGGACATTCTCCGTTTCGTGGCGAATTCCGACGGGAAGGCACTTCCATGCGTGCGGACGTACGAGAACAATTCAGCTCGGCTCAGCCTCGTTGGTACAGTAGCTTTTGATCAGGCTTTAACCGCGGCTGCCGCCGACGGTGGTGAAGCCGCTGATGACCACCTTCGTGAGAATGTCCCTGTCATGGTGGTCGAGACTGTTTTTCCCGGAGGATCCGATCCTAAGGCTACTGTCTCAACCCGATTGGTCAGTTTTCCAGCTTAGCTTTTACTATTTTCTTATTTGAAATTCGGCTGCTTTTGATTCTGCTTTGAAGTTGTGCTCGTGATGCGTCAGTAAGTTACTTTAAATACGAGTTTGTAGTGAGATATGTGAAGCTAACTCAGACAATCATGGGCATTTGATTTTTAAGCCATCCGTATTGATTCTGAATTTCGAGACTTGAGTGTTGACGTAACAAGGTATCTCTTTGGACAGTTCTTGCCTACTCAGAAAGTTAAAGAGCGAGCAAAAAGGCTGCGGCGGTCTCTCTCCGAGGATCTTTCTACCGGAGATTTGTCCAAGAACATACTTGCGATGACTTTTAGGCAAGTTGTTTTGCGACAGCTGTGGAACTTCCAGCTGGTGTTATTTGGGCCTGGAGCTGAAAGAGAAATGGGAGAGTACGAAAACCCTCGAGAGGTTAACTTCGCTTTGATGTGATGTTTCTACTGATAGTACTGGCCTGCAAATGGAAATTGATACTGATAGGTTCAGTTGTCTTATTCATTTCGTATCAGCAGGTTTCTACATCGTTCACTCTTAGCTCATCCGATGAACGGGTTATATCTGTTATTGCAGAAGTTATATGCATCTCCGCTCTTCAAAGCACTGAGAAGCATTTCTTCGATGATTATCTTGGAAGAGCTAAGTTTCCCTTTTTCAAGTGGTTAACGAAACACAGGAGGATTGCTTCAAGAGACTGCTCGGTTGTCCTGCATAAGTTATTTGATGATGAGCTAAACGAGAATACCAACCACCTGCTTGAGTATTTCCAATCAAGGAAGGAAAACTTCAAAATTGCAGATACAAGGCAAAGAAGTTGGTGGTGGAACTTCTCTGCCAATTCTAAGTTGGAAAAAATTGGTGGCCCTGGGTTTAGTAATTGGGCAAGTGAGTATGTACCCGCATATCGACTAGAAATTGATACTACAATACTTGGGGACCTAAAGCTTAAAGGCTGGAGAAATTCCAGTGAGAATAAGTGGGAGGTCCTTCTTACCCACTCCCAAATGGTATGACATTTTCCCCTTCTTAGCGTTCCCTCCCCATCTAGGCTTTTGTTCTTGATACTTTGTGAGACATGGAATGGCAGTGTGGGTCCCCCTTGATATATATGTCTGGCTAGCATCTCTCTTTGTTTGGAAATACATTCTAAAGTTCTAGGTTACCCATCTTCTTGGTTGTTCACAGGTGCATGATAATTTGGAACTTATTGTTCTGTTAAGTAGAGTACGAATATAGTTCAAAGTTGAAGGAGAGGTTGCCTTAGACAGTGTAGATTCCATCATAAGAATAATCATTCATTTACCCTATAAACGTAACAAGGAGGTGCTGATAGATTGCATGGCAATTAGAGCGAGGAAGATGAAATATAATATCAATCCTGCGATCTGGTGCAATAGTATTTCTTGTACTGCTCCTTTTTATGTGCTCTCTAGTGACTAAGGTGTTTGTTTCCACTCTTGTTATTTTATGAGGTCCCCTACATTCCTGACACTTGTATAAATCTCTTTAGGTTGGATTGGCTGAAGCATTGGATATTTACTTTGAAGATATATACTCACTGCCCAGGAAACAGCTACAATGTGATGTTTTTGGAAATTATGCAAACTTACCCAGTGAAAAGGTATTGACTATTGGACTACTAAAATTTAGCCAATCTTTTGGCTATGATACTTTGGTACCTGGTATTGTGTATGTATCATAGCCAATTGACAGTCCGTCATAAATCACTGTTTGTATTTAATTCGTATTCTCCATGATGTATCACTTGCTCTATTTAATCTGTCTGCTTCATTTTGGTTACCTGCTGAACTATGTTTTCAGTCTGCACAATATATACATGTTTACTGTTAGGGTTAGTAGCATTATCTTAGAGAAATGTTATGATTTAAATGATTGGCTTAGGTTTGGTAGCTTTGCCTGTGAAACTTCTGTTAACTTTTTTGGTTTGCTCATTCTCTATTGACAGAGAGGATTGTCTATGTTGAAAATGATATCTGTCACCATGGCCAGTGGAATTCTTCTTCTTGCTGTGAGTGCTGCGGCTCAATTCTGTATTCCGCAGAAAAGCGAGAGAAAGTATCCTGGAAAACGCCAAGATATTTTGTGGTCAGAGAGTGAATTGTTATCTCATCAATCTTCAGATTCTTCAGAGGTATGGACTACCAAAACACACATGTTCATATAGTTTGTAGGCCAGCAAAAGCACGTAGAGACATTAATAGCTTTTCAGGACAGCTCTAATTCACTTGATCACATAAAACTAAGTACTGGTTTGCCATTTAAAAAAAAAAATTTGACATGAATAAGTTAACCATCCAAAAAATATACAGCAAAGACAATGCAAGACACCTATATATATATATATTTCATGGCTAATCTTAGCATATGAACTCTTGAGATCAATCTTAACCATGAATTAGTAGTATTGTTATTACCCGGCATCTTTTTATGGTGCTTTTTTCATTATTGGGGAAACTAAAATTTGAAACTACAAATGAGTAGTTGGATTCGTTCTGCGGATTACTCGTCAACAAGCTCAAAGATGCCTACTGCTGGGTAGGGGAAATAACCCTAGAAAGCAGCATAGGTGCGTGGATTGGGGAAGTACCTGATTACTTGAAAGAAAGCAGCAGAGCTAAATCCGTTGATGACCACATCGTTACAAACTCTTCTCTTCTGGAGAAACTCAATGAAGACGCAAAGGCATCTGCGCAAGATATCGCTACTTACCAGGTAACTCTAGTGAATTTTGTCGGTTTTTTTACATGAATTGAAATCTTCGTGATTGTTCATTTTCTTTGTCTGGTTCTTTAAATGGAAGCAGGTAGTGTTATCATCTGAAGGTAAAATTATAGGGTTCCAACCGACTAGCCGGGTGGCTGTGAATCACTGGGCTGCTAATCCTTTAGCCAAAGAACTTTACAGCGGAAGAAAACTCTCGCCTGGTAATTTCATGATTCTCTTCTTTAGATACCTTAATTTTAAATGCCATTCTAAGTTATTTTGATTATGATGGTGCGGTGTTCATTATTTATGTTGCAGGGCTGATTGAGCCTGGTCTCAAGAGTCGCCCTCCGACAAAAGTAGTTGTGTTGGAATTGTTAATGTCTGTGAATTCAGACCGTCCTTTTGCATTGGTCAGACCATTATTGCCACAATAATCATAAGCGAGTGCCTAGTCTCTTTAGATGACATTTTTTTACATTACATGTAGAATGTGATTTATTGCTTATATATCCTTTCGCGTCTATCAAATAAAAATGTGTTAAGCTTATGGTTCCCGCTAAAGATCAGTGATAGCGCGATCCTTGAATAGATTTTGAGCTCTATGGAGAAAAAAACATAAAAACAAAAATCCAAAACCATAAACATAGAACAAGACCGGTTATGTCATTCAACAGAGGTTTTCGAAGTCTTGATTGTATAAGAACGATAAGGATGACCAAACCGTATTCCCCATCGGTTATATAATTCGTCATCTGCATTTTATCGCAGAACAGAGAGTCGAAAATGCATCAAAATACATAAACCGGAATGTCAGTAACTTCACCCCCATAGACTGGATCTTAAAAAGCAGTCTCCTTCTCAACTTTACTTTTCCTGCCTTTGGTTTAGACCAAAGCTCTTAAACTCCAGGACAGTCTTCTGCATCCCCTTCTTTGTTATATATACATAATCTCTCTGGATAGAGAGAATTATAATAATTTATAATAAAAAAAATTATACGAGTCATGAAAATCCATTACTTGCCCTACGAGATGTAGAAGCTTTTTCTTCTGCTGCTGCCAGATTAAATGGTAAGCAACAGCTTTTCAAACCTGAGGTTCTTTTCGTTTTCTTCTCAGGCGATATAATAGTCGGTTAGATTTCCGACAAGATAGTTAAACTCTTCACCTACTCCATAGTCACTGGCCTGCTCTACTGTGCTCTGAACGTTCCCTGTAGCAGCAACTTTTGTGCTCACTTTTGGTCTTCCTTTGATGCAGCGTTTGTTGTTGTTATGATTGTTGTTGTTTTCTGGAGGGAACTCAGCTGTGAGCCTTCCCATCTGTTTCTGCAGATCAGCCACGGACTCAGTTGATACTTTGCCTTTTAAATTCTTCTTCCCATCGACGAGCTTGAGCTCGAGCCTGTACAAGGCACAAGCATCGCACTTGTTGATCTCGTACTCATAAAGATGCCATTCGAAATGGTGCAGAGGCTGTGGATCCATGTAGTAAGATCTCTTCAGCCCTCCAAACTCGTTCATGATTTGTTTACGAGACTCGTGCCAACCGCGGCCATTGTAATCTGGTAAAGATCTTTGCTTTCTGTTCCCGCTCTCAAAGGCCCTCCTTGGCTTGTCAAAGAATAGCCACTCCCTTAGTGTCTCACTCTCTAGAACCGTGAGATCAAAGAGCTCTACAATTACACCAGAAAATCAAAACTTGAGTATACATATTCAGCTCAAAAAATGGTGTGTAAATTCCATGAGATCGAACAGAACAAATCTTACCTGGGGCATTCCATGGAGATTTAGCAGTTGCAGCTCCTTCACATTCGGGAATACCGACATCTTTCCCTCCAGCCTTTGCGCTAAGAGCAGCAAAAAGCAGACCGTCTTTTAGGCCAATACCTCCGGGACGCACCACGGGATTCATACCCGGTGGGCCTTCATTGAAAGCCAGTGCAGCATGGAAGCTACTGCAGTAATCCTGGAACCAATCGAAACCTTGAGCAGGCCTAGGGCAATCCCAAAGAGCACATTTTGGACCCAAGAACGCAGAGGGTGGAGGACAGATAGTCGGGATGAAAGTAGAGATATGTAAAGGACCCTCTACACCATAACTGGGACAATCGTTGAAACCACCATTGAAGTTTGGTTCAAACTCTTGTTGCAGATCATACTGATTGTATTCCAAATGAGCGGTTCCATTGAAGTTGTTTCCAGCTACTAAGGACGGATATTTGCAATGATCAGCCAAAGGAAATACGTGTTCTGACTTTCCCTGAACCAAATTGTATCCCTGTCAAGATTCACCACGCCCTCAGAGTATTAAAACACAATAATGTCTCCACAAAAAACTAGTTTCTAGAGATTTGATCTAAAGAGCAACTAACCCTTTGGAAGACAGCATTTTTTCCAGCTTCGAGATTCTGATCAGCAGGCTCGGGCTTGGGCGCAGCTAATTTGCTGGTTGCATCATCTTCTTCATCACAGAGCTGCAGCAGCCGACAAATGTCTGATGAGAAAGACCCCAGAGTACCACCCTGCTAAGCAAAACAATACGACACAACTAACAATGACTGAAACAACAAAGAAAATAAAAGCCATATGTAACACATTCGCCATCAAAACCAAGCATGCAAGTTACAAGGATCAACAAGAATGAAATCAAGCATACTTGTTGCAAGGATGATGCTGGAGATGGGTCGTTGAGCTCTGATTTCCACTCGCGGAGCATCTGATTCACTTGCTCCTCAAGCAGAGTCACATCAGTAGTCCTGCTCTCTTTCCTTGCAAATTGAAGATCCAAAAGCATCACTTGCAAATCATCAACACGATTCTTCGCCTTATCCTTGAAAAGCTTGTGAGAAGAAGATCTGCAAGTAGTCTTAGATCGCTTCCCCGTCATAAGAAACTTCCTTACACAGATTCTGTAAAACACAAGCAGAACACAAAAACAATCAAACATCACTACTGTTTTCTACACCAAACATGATCACTCTAGAAAGCTATGCAATCGTTGATACATGCTTTAGATTACATAAACAGACGAATAAAATAAAGCAAACAAATTCGAAATCGAATTGTAAACAAGATGAAGCACCTAAAAAGCCCTAGAGATTCTAAACCAGAGAAAGATGAACAAAATTCCAAGTAGCTTCTTTTTTTATCCTTTACTTGATTAGGGCAGAAAAAAATCAAAACGGAGTAAGGATCGCCATTTTGTTTTATCGATACTTCGAGGTTAATGGAACCAAACTAGCAGCAGAAACAGCTTACGATCACGGAATCAATCATGCACAGAGTTAAAGAAACAACAGATCAAGCTAGGCACAAGAACAACTCGATCCTGAAGCAAAAAAGATGAGAGATTTTTCGAAACCCAGAAAATCACCTTACTGTAGCTGCAGCAAAAGCAGCAACAAGAGAAAATTCTCCGGAAAATTTGTCTTTCAATCGGAGAAAAGAAGAGTGAAGAGGAAATAAAAAAAACCCAGAAAGGAATTTAGAGAAACGTTGCTGGCTTCTCTTCTTCTCTTCTTCTCTTCTTCTCTTCGGCCTCCACTTTTCTTTTTCCTTTTATGAACAAAATTCGGGCAAAAATCAGCAATGCCCCAAATGATCGAACGAAAATCAGATTTGTCCCTGTTATAACAAGAATTTTCTTTTTCTTTTTCTTTTTCTTTTAATTAAAAAGCTCATCAAATACGTAATTACCCTTAAAATGTTTCAGTATTTACGAACCCAACCAACCATATCTGACCCATATCCGATTAGAACAGATCCTCCTTTTGATTTTGGATCTTCTTCTTCTTCTCCACCGTAACTTCTTTTTTTTTTTTTTTTTTTGAATTGATGTAACTTCTTCTTCTTCTTCTTCTTCGTTTCCGTTTTCTTCTTCTTCTTCTTCGTTTCCGTTTTCTTCTTCTTCTTCGTTTCAGTTTTCTTCTTCGTTCCTGTTTTCTTCTTCTTCTTCTTCGTTTTCGTTTTCTTTTTTTTCGATATTTGAAATTTGTTGTTTTTGAAAACGATTTGCAAAATTAGAACTGAGATTTGTAGTGAACGATTTGCAGTGAACAATCACAATATTTGAAAGTTGTATTGGTTGAATTTTTGGAAAATCCGAAATTAGAACTGTGATTTGCAATGAACGATTTGCAGACCTAGAACAATTGGGATATTTGGAACAATTAGGACAACTGAGATAACTAGTACAATTGAAATAACTGGTACAACTGGTAAAATTTAGAAAACTACATAAAACTAAATTACAATTGGTACAATAGTATAACTAGAATAATTGTATAAACTAAAATTAAAAACAAAAATTGGACACGTGCGCCGACAAAAAGGGACCCATACGCCTTCAAAATAACACGTGTGTCGTCAAATTTGTACATAGTTGTACACTAAGATTCCAGTTGTACAGATTTGTTCATAGTTGTACTTCATGGTCAAAACCTTGTAAGTAATTATACTTTAATTTAAATTATATTTATATAGTTGTACCAATGAAATTAGGTAATTAAATTATATTTAATATGTGTTCATGCAATAATATGTATAAAAGGTAATAATTTGTAAAAAAATTCATAAAAATGGGTTAAGATTAACAAACTAACCCTAAAAGTGTAAGGTATATGATGTAAATGTAAGATGATGTTGTAACCAATTCTCAAAAAATGAATTTATCTTACCTAAAAGTAAGATGATGTGGTAACCATTGTTGTTTATTCGAATCAAATGTGTAGCACGGTCATCTTTGTATTGCATTACATATGTTATAACATCTTCATCATCCAAGATTACACTTGCCTTCTTATGATCTGTTTTAATTGGAATGTAAGTTAACTTCAGTTTCGTCGTAACTTCATCTACTATGATCTTCCTGCATATTCTAATAACCAACCCAAAATAAGTTAACTCATCCAACAATTCTTTCATCAATAAAGTATAGTTCGGATCTTCACTTGGAATTCATTGTACGTCAACTCCGTTCCCTGAATAATATCTCCCATAATCAAAATCTATGACTGTGAACTAACTACTATTCATTGTCCTTTGAAAAAGAAAAAAAATTAACAACATTAATATATTACAACGAAGTTGTACCCAATTTGAAAAGTTAACTAGTTGTACCAGTTGTACCAGTTATATCCAATTCAGAAAAGTTGACTAGTTGTATCATTTATATCAGTTGTACATATTAACTAGTTGTACCAGTTGTACCAATTTATTTGTTTTTTTCCACGTTTTGTTTTGTATTGTTTTTTTTAAAATTTTACATTATTTTAATGTGAAGGCAAAATAGTAAAATTTTATTTGGGTAAATGAAAGAGGGGCAAGTTGATTAGGAAAAGAGCAAGTTGATTCAATTTATAAAAAAAAAGGGTATATTAGATGTTTCCCCACAAAATTCAGTGAGTTAATAAAAATAATAATATAAAAAAGCCATGAATTTGTACAGTTGGAGGAAAACATACCACTTGTATATTATATGCTATTTAATCCTAATTAATATATTTTATCAATTTTGGGGGATTTTTTTTTAACAATTACTTTCGAAAATAAAATCTCAATTTTTCTATATTTTTTTCTTCTTTTAATGTTAATGTCATTCTTTTGTGTTATGTATATTAAAAAAATTATCAAATATATATTAAAGGAGCATTTAGAAAATACATTTTATACGTAAAAATTCATTTTTTATAATTACTTAACAAAAAATCATTTTTTATAATTACTTAACAAATAATCATTTTTTTCTAAAGCTCCATAATTTAATCATATGTTTTTAGAATTCCCACGGCCACATGTCTTACAAGTTTTGCTTTTTTTTCTTTTTCTTTTTTTTTTCTGGCATTAGAGATTTTTCTTTCTTTCTTATACTCACATTGATTACTTTTTTGAAAGAAAAAAAAATTTCAGGGACTCTCGATAGAATTCGGACGAAGAAGTTTTTCATTGAATTATGTGGTATATCTTCCATATATAGTAGATAATGTGATTTAACAATGATAGAATCCATGGAATGGTTTAACGTTAATCAATTCATCATTTGCAAGGAGAACGAAAACTTTTGTCAGAATTCTTTCTTCTTTTCATTTAGAATTGGCAAGCAGCAGAGCCGATCCTAAGTTTTAAAAGATTCTAAACTAAAAACAAAATTTGGGTCGTTTTATTATATTAAGTTTTGAATTTTTGACTTTTTTGAAAATTTTTTTTATAATTTTACCACTAAACTAAAGATATTTTGTGAAATTTAAAGGCTAATTTTTTTTTATAAAAACAAGGACCGCAAGCATAGACTTGCTCCGCTTGGGTTCAGAGCCGATTCTGCGAGCATGTTAGAATATTACATAGATTTTTAAGCTTTTAAGATGAATTATACCAACCGTTGATAATACCAAATTTAAGGCATAAATCATTTCTCTAAAACAGAGTTGAACTAGTGATTTTGAAAAGTCCCAAATACCACTTCATTAATTTCTCGTTGGTTTATGTACACATTTAAATCATGTTGAAGGTTGATGTTGTGTCAACTATTATTGATAATAGGACTTGTTAATTTGGTAACAATTGTAAATAGTTTATGTTTGCATAATATTGTATTTGTATACGAGTTATGACCAAAATCAAATATCAAACAAGATTGTGCGTTTGCAAGATTTTAACTTTTAAATAAATAATCAAAAATTTGAAAACAATTCATTAACACAAATTATGTACGTATTTATCAATATATATATATATATATATGTACGTAGAGACATGTTACTAATTTTATATCCATTTTAGTAGTTTCAAAAACAATAATTAATGAGAATTTATGCACCTATAGTAAAATTGCAAGGACTTGCATTACTTCCGGGAGAAAAAAAAAAACAAAGGAATCTTGTAAAGAATCGCAAGATCACAAATTGCACAAGTGTCGTGTATAATAATTTAAAATTTTTGTAAGTGATAACAAAATTAGATGAAAAAAGCGAAAAGAGGTGGAAAGAAGGAGATATTGGCAAGAAAGGAATAATTATCTTTTTCCCCACTATGTTCCTCCATATTCCTATTTTGTGATGCTCATTTCTTTTTATCATACCATTTTACTTTCAATTTCATCAATGGTCATATTCTATCTTTCTTTCTTTATGTGTTGCTTATTATTCTCATTTTCAAATGCAATACACAACACAATGATCTTCGTATAAACTCTTAAACAAATTTCAAATTCATCTTGCTAGGCTATAAAATAAATGCAATTGTCCGAACTTCGTGTTCAGAATTGGTGTTTCTTCGTTGAAGATTTTCTCGGTTTTCTGAGATGTGTGCCAATCTTGTTCGTCTCGGTGTCCGTTTCTTTGTTTGATGTTGTTTCTTACCTTTGTTTGTAGTTTTCGATATTTCTGCCTTCTTAGTTTTCTTTGTAACCGCTGTCTCAAATCTTAAAATTGATATAAAATTTAACATTTAAACCAAAAAAAATAAAAATAAAAATAAATAAATAGCTATAAACAAACAAATTATTGACTAAATACGACTATTTTAGTCACAATCGAACCATTTTCATTCTTTTATGTCTTTCGTTTACTTGTTAGCTAGATAGTCATATTTACAACATTTTCTTTGAGTGTATATACACATATATATATGAAGATGATGTGCTCCTTACACCGTCCACCACTTCACTTTAACTTAGACACGAACCAAATTAGACCTCATATTTTGTTTGTTCACCACTTCACATCTGAAAAAACGTCCACATCATATACAAGAGTGGTTCCATTAGCTGATACTTAAGCATCAAACCAATATTTCTTAGGGTATAAGAGAGAATGGGTCCTGATTTTTTTCCAAAACGAAACTCAACTTTCTGTTTTGCATGAAGAACGATGTTAATCAAATTGTCACACTCTCGCTAATAAAAAATTATCCATGAGATAGCGGGTTCAAATATTTCTTATCTATCTCTTTAATTCTCTTTCGATTTGTTGTTAAACCGTCTCTGGTTGTCGCATTTTATTTTAATTTTAGGTTTTCTGTAATGTTTTAAATTTTTTTGGATTTGATTTTAGGTTTTCGGTGATGTTCTAGGTTTTATGTTAACATTTGTCGGCGTTTGATTTTGTTTTTAGATTTCAGTGATGTTTTAAGCATTTGATTTTGCTACGCTAAAAAGTTAAGATAAATAAAGAATCAAATTTGGTTATTCGTTCTATGATTTCGTTAACCGTTACTAATTATGACCAAACGTCCCAATCAGATCCGGCTCATAAATTTAACGGGCCATGTACAATGATCTAATTTTGTAGATATAATATGCAGAATATTGCAAAAATATCTTAATTTTTTCAAAAATGCCCTAAATTCTTAACTAAAATTTACCAAAAAAATATCTACATCCACCATAACTTCTTAGCTCATCATAAGTAGCATGCGTTTTTGAACATAATGTCTTGTTTTCTCCTTTTTAATCGGTCGTTAAAAGAAAAATAAAAAGAAATATGGTTTTCAGGAATTTTTAAGCATTTGTCCAAATGATTTCCCCCATTCGCTACCACCAAAAATACTCACTTTTTATTTTTCTTTTTTTTTCTTTTCTTTCTTTATAGTTAAAATATAAAAAAATAGGAAAAGTACCAAAACTTTTTGTGAAATGTATTTTTTTTTTGTCAACGTGAAATGTATTCTTTTCGCCTCCTCCTTTAAAATGAAATCGTTTTAGGATAAATACATTAATTTTACTATGAACCACAAACTAAGTGTCGCTAGTTTTGACCTTATTAGGTATATTGTGTGTATAGATATGATTAAATTTGATGTAGAACTGTAGATAGAGAAAGAAAGAGAATTTGGTAAGGTCGCTTTCCTAATGAATTCGTCATTATCCAACATTTGCCTAAAATCAAGCAATTGGTCTTAAAAAGACCAAATCTAAGCAACAAATGTTGAAAAAGACAAAGGAGCACGAATACTAAAACCTCAACATCAAAACTTTTTTTTATTTGTCACTTAATTTGACTAGATAGATGTTATAAAGCAGATTGTTCTTGATGATGATGACGAGGATACATGTATGTATCTATGATGGTCGATCTACAAGAATGTGGAGAGAATCATAAACTCCTTTGCTCTTGTAACAAAACAATCATTGCTGTATTGTTAACTTGGGTTGAGACTTGGAGATTGATTAAGATGATTCACTTTCCCTTTTCGGGTGGTTTCTCGCTACCTGTAGTACCGGGCTGCTGTCTTAACTGGAAAATACCACTCAGTCCGCGTGCCTTAGCAAGTTGTTCAAGCTCCACTAGTTTGCTCTTGAGATCCGCCAATTGCTTTTCCAGTTCTTCATCTTTTGCTCTTAACTCCTGCAAATGCAAAGAGATTAACAAATGTCAAACCATTCAATAACCAAACCTCAACATTCTTGTTTCTTTAATCATTCTATCTCATTTGAAGTTCTGAACAAACACACAAGTTTTCGCGTTTTCGTAACTGTCCAATCCTATTTTGTTTAGCTGTTTACAATAATATTCATATAAATCAAATCCTATAGCAGCACACATCTATGGCGTTGTCTTTATATCTATGCCAGTTACATATTTTTGTCGGATATATGCTAATTATATATATGCATCCCAATCTCAGTTGAAGTACTAACAGTATGTAACAAAGATAAAAAAATCCTGAAGAGCACAAGAAAAGCTACACTTAGAAGACAAAAATTATCTTCCAAAAAGTGTTCATGTGTACCTCTAGTTCTTGCTTGCGTGCTTCCTCTTTTCTTCCTTCTGACCGCGAATTTCTCTGCACCTCAAAAACAACAACGCCTCCTCCTACCTGCTCATAGAATCTATTAGTTCTACAGAACAATTGAGAGTCGCATAGAAGGATGATTCTCAAGACCAGCTAATTTTTTCAATTAATCCGACTTTGACACCATCTCCCACTCAAACCTAAGTGAGATCCACAAAATTGATATGGGACTTATGGAAGAAACTAACAAACACTTAGATAGCTTATAAGCGCAGGTCCGGTCAAAGGGAAATGCCTTATGGTATCAGACAAAACTCAGTGTGAAAACAAGAGCAAGAAAATAAACAACCAAGACAACAGTATAGCAATTCATGAAAAGCAGCTAAGCATTCATGAGCTAAAACAGGTCAATGAAAAGCAGTAACTCCAAATTCAATGCTCATCAAAAGCAAAATCATCAGCATAAACTTGTCCGTGAGAGAAAAGATGAAAGAGGATAAGATAATGCTGAGCAAAGAGAGTACCGCAAAGATAAAGAGCTCTCCGATTAGGTCTACAGCAGCTTGAACAGCCTTCTCCTCGTCCAAGGGACGAATCTCCACATCAGTGGCATGACCATATATCCGTCTTTGCATCTGCGTCGTGATTCTGTGGTTTCTCTGGTCACATTATCAAACAACACATCAATTCCAGATCACAAACGCTGTTCAAACTTCCAACAATCATTATCATCCAAAACCTAACCACGATTATTCCGGAGTTGCAGAAACTCAGGAGACATTATCAGAATCGGAACGCAATGAATCTAAAAGAGAATACGGGAGAGAGAAAGGGGATTCCAATCACCTGAGCGAAGTTGATGATAAATTGACGAAACTTGGGATGAACCTTGGCTTGGTGCTTGAGCTGACTAGCTAAGGGCTTACTTATGGTTTTGACAGCTAGGGTGCCCAGTTTCATCAACGGCAACACCATTTTTGTTCCAAAACCTCAAAAAAAATAAGAATCTCAGTTGACTCGGGCAGAGAGAGAGAATGCGAGGGATCTGGAACTAATCTGGGTGAGCAAAGAATAAGAAAACAGAAATCGCCATGAGATTCGTAAGAGGTGAGATCAAGGTTTTGGATTGACGGAGAAGAAAGAGAGGTCTCTAAGAGGAGGCTGAGTCGCTCGAATCGGGTGTAAATGGAGGAAGCTACTCGTCTTCTTCCTTATTATTATTGTTTATTTGTCAAATGGACCCCTTTGTCTTTCTTTTTCTTCTTTCGCAAGTTCAATTTGTTGAATATATAATTTAGACCCTATTTCCACGGAAACGAAACATTGACTTTAGTTTGTAAATTCCTTCTTTGTTTGATAATTCTTCGAGAAGACCATACTTGGGGTTGATTATTTGATAAGATTAGATTGTGTTACCTAGACCACACAGCCAAAAAAAGAATAAACAAAAATTGACGTTGGATTGGATAAGTAGAGAAAAATCAGACAAACTTTTATGTAATATGTTCCTTTCTGTTTCAGCACAAACATAACATCAAAATACCATCTCTAAGTTTCCGCAGCTCGGTTTTAGGTCAAGAAGACGAGAACGAATAGGATGATGAACAAGACGAGCAAGAAACATATCATCATCATCTGCCCTTTCGCTCCAGCTTTCTTCATTACCATTCCCACTTTTTTCTGTCACAACAAAACCATTTTCATTCTTTCAACTTTCCATTTTCTGACCACTTACAAAAATAACACCTTTAGGGGTTTTACCTGAACAAACTCAAGCCGGTTCTTCGTACTGTCCATCTCCGTACCCAGTTCATCTAGTATTCTCTCCTGAAACACCCAATAAACAAAAAACTTGATGTTTCTGATCTCTGCTCATACTACTATTGTTATATATTTCCCCCATTACTAACCTGTGCAACGAGTTCATCGTGTATAGTAAGCCCCACTCCCCCGATTCTCTGTACACTTTTACTGAGCTCATCCAATTCTTCGTCTTGTTGCCTGAAATGGCCAAAAATGATGTCAAGTTTTGGCATTGCTCTGTTTCTAGAGAAACTATGCTACAATATCCATCGAGCAAATGCAGTCCAAAATCATTGTAACCTCATATAGAAAATAAGATATTGCAAAATAATGCAGAAGCAGTGAAAGAGCAATACTTTATCAACAGCATTTGCCTATCTGATTCTGACTGTACAAAACCGTCATCATCTCTCCCTCCGTACTGATCGTATCTATTTGCTTCAGTCGAGTTTGGCATTCTCATTAGTTCTCGGCGCACTTCACTTGCATTACCAGCTCCAGAATTGCCCTTTCCAGCTAGAACACCAGTCTTCACATTCCGAACCTATAAAAAGTATTGTAATTGTCTTGCACAAGTCAACTAACAACAAATTTATGACACTCTCTAAACCAGTAAAAGCAGTATTCATTACAAACTTAGAGACAGTACCTGTGTCCTAGCATTACTAGTCCATCTTCTCCGTCTTTCAAGCTCAGCTTCATCAATGCCATACAATGCAGGATCTTTTGCTGCAACAGTGATCGCTTTTTCCAGCTCATCTACCTTCCTATCAGTAAGGACAGCTTCAACAGCCATGAAAGGACTCTAACTTGAACGGCTCACTTACTTATTCTATTGGATATTTAATCGTGTGGATAACCGAGATTTACATTACATTAGCAGAAAAACAAGGGCCTATTCATTCTACAAAACCAGCTAGTGTTCAGCATCCATCATCCTATCCAACAATTAATACAAAATACAGATTCCATCGACGAGATTACTAAATACGAGTACCTGCCACTCAATGCTTCCACAATTAGCAAGAAGCTCCTTCGTCACATGCACTTGATCCCCCATGCCGGGAGAGATACGCTCCCATTTGTGGAATGTAGATTGCAACTTATCAATCTAACAAAGCATCCATGACCAAAAACCCCAACATTAATGAGTGTCCTTCAAATCTAAAAAAGCTGGCCAAATCCAAACAACTTACAGATTCCTGGATCTCTTCTTTAACAATATAGAATGGATCTTGCGCTGAAGACATCCCAGAAATCGACAAAATTGTGCTACCCTATACACCAAAACTGATTTAGCGAAACAATCGAGCTCCTATCCACAAAGGAAGAACAATCAATTACACAAGTTAAAATGATAGAATTTTTAATTTCAACGCATTAGCACAAAGTCACAATGATCACCTCGGCACAACAATTAGATCCAAACAAATTTCGATTGAATCCTGGCTAATCTAGGTTAAAACTTTCTACAGTAGAACGGGAATAGCTTTATCAATCTCTGTACTTTAAGATCGATACAAACCTTAGGAAAAAATAAAAAAGCAGAAAACTTGCGTTTAGAAACGATAACGACAGGGAGTAGTGCGAAAGCACAATTGGTGTAAGAGGAAAATTAAGGAGGTATGTATTTACCTGGGAGGGATGAATCGAAAGGTGAGGCGGTGCAGATCGAGGAAGAAGAACTAACGGCGGTGAAGCAGAGTAATTCCGGCGTGAGATTCGTCTCTAACACAGCAAAACGCATCACCTGCGGTTGGCTTAGAGATTCGCTGGAGGAGGATCGCAGAAAGCTCAGCTTTGGGCTTAGCTAATTGGAGAACCTTACAAAGCCCAATAACAGGCCATGGAGCCTTTTTATTCGTTTTAGTGATCAAATAAAATATCGGTTTCATTTTTTTTTTTTTTTTTTTTGATAACCCGGGTATCCCAGGCCAAAGCCCAGACTATAGGCATGACCAAAATAGAACCGTAACCGTATTTCGGACCGTAACCGTACCGTTTTCAAACCGTAACCAGACCGTAACCGTGTCAGACGGTTAAAAACCGTAACCGTTAACCATAAAAATATATTAGTTATGGTTAAAAAAATTATTAACCGTAACCGTTAATTAACTGTAACCGTATCAAAACCGTTGGTTAACTGCAAGGTTAAATCGTAAAATTTTAACCGTAACCGTTTTAAAAATAAAATTATATATACTAATAATTATAATTAGTTCTGTAAAATTATAAATTCAAAGAAAGTTATATATAATCAATTTACCAATAGCAAATGCAAATCTAACAAATAGAAATATTAATTAAAACTTAAACGTGCTAGACTAATTAATATTTTTAACAAATATAAAAAATATTTTAACAAAACAGTTTTATGAAGAAATATAGTCCCTATGTTTCACAATGTTTGATTTTCTGAATATTTGGGAAGCAAACAAAAAATTTCAAATTTAAAGTTCACATATACAAAAAAAAAACAAATATATCTAAATCTCATAATGGAGCTAAATAAAAAACTGTAAACATAGTGGTCATCGTCATTCTTCAAAATAGATAATTTTTATTTATTTATTATGCTAGTTTATAAAATTTATAATTATTTAATTATAAATCATGACATTAATCATTTATTGTCATCAGGTAACCGTAACCGTATATAACCGTAACCGTATTAACCGGACTCGTATTTAACCGTAACCGTTTTAACCGTATATTAAACGGTTAAGGTTAAGGTTAAAAAAAAATTTAACCGTAACCAGTGGTTAAATAACCTTAACCGCATTAACCGTAACCGTGGTCATGCTTACCAGACTACATCAATTGTTTGGGTTCAGGTGGCAAGCTTATTTCATCCAGTCCCCCCTGGACCCTGTAGACCGGTGGCAAACTTATTTCAGCCAGTTCCCCCGGCCCAGTGGCAAGCTTATTTCAGCCAGTCCCCCCAACTGAAGAAATCCTGGAGGCCACAACACCATGTGAAAAGCTGTGGTGGCCACATGCCTATGTTGTTGTTTCCAGAGTTCGAACTCAGGTTGATAAGCCTTTTAATCTCTTTTCTCCTTACCACTAGACCACAGTCACGTGGTTCATATTCATAAATCAGACATACAAAATAACCATGCAAATCAAACAATAAAATCAAGGAGTGTCTCTTTCTTTGAAATAAGAAGATACACACGCACCTAAACCATAAGCATTAAGATGAAGTTTGGGTTATTTCTGCAGTTTCTAAGGAAAATGGCTCAACCGTACGGTAAGGCAGGTACTATGGGCAGAAAAAACTCTGTTAACACAAGAAGATTTGTTGAAGATGGCTGAGACCGGTGTGCAAGGCATGGTTTAGTTGTTACTTGTTATAAGAATCGAATCGAAATCTAAACTCGTAGAGTTCTTTTTTATGTTTGGTTTTTTTAGCAAGTTTCGTTTTGGTCTTGAGCAATATTTTATGCTTAATTATGCTTAAGAATCGAAAATCTGAGGTAATTTCAGTTTGGTTTTTAACTAATTTTTTGGTTTATCCAAAATTAACAACCTCATACCAAAAGAATGATTAGACTTCTTTAATCATGAAATTTAGAAACCGATAACATTCTTTTTACCCTAATCCATAAATGTAATCCGTTTTGATTTTTTTATCGAACTTTTGATTAACATGTAAACAAATTTGTTGTACTTGAATTGAAACACTGACATAATCATAGAAGAACAATATCATATTCAAATCAATATACATCATTATTCAAATCAACTAATAAAAACTGCAATTTATTAAACCTGTCATGATAGACACTGGAAGATTTATTTTTTGAGAAAATGATCAAATAAATATAATCAGGCAGTGGAAGTGAAATTGAAGTTGGCACAGTTAGTGCGACGGCCCAATAACGTGGAACTAAACCCTAATCTGTTACTCGCCAAATCGAATTCAATCAAATTATCCTCCAGCTGTAACCCTCCGATTACCACAGAGGTTTTTGCGTTGACTCCTCCGTCAAGGACTCCTCCGTCAACGAACCCCAGACACATGACGCCACCGCTGACGGTCACCATCGAGTTAGCTCCGACGATCCTCCATACGGCGTCGTTGCTCTGAAGCACAAGCTGGATCTCCGGCACGGCGTATCCCACGCGCGTGACGCCGACATTCTGAGTGCTAAAGCAGGCGCCGAACGGAGCCACCGACGAAACTCGAGTGATGTTCCTCGCCGCGGCTTCTCTTACGAACGCCGATGTGAATGCTTTGAAGATCGATGTCTCCATCACCGTGTAAGGGGTCACCGTGCTGATTTTGGTTCCTCCGAATCCGGTGCTTCCGTCGATCTTCAAGAGCGTTGTGTTGATCGGAACACTTTTCTCGACGATTCTGATCGCCGTCACGCCGATGAAATACTCGGATGATCTCTCGCCATTTACATACGCAGAAGCAGTGCTCACCGGATTGATGAGCAACGGTGTGGTGGTGAGTCCGGAAATCTGGATTCCAGGGAGGAAAACATACGGTCCGTTACCGAAGAAGGCCACGCCTCTTCCCGAAGTGAGACACACCGCGAATTTCCGGTTGAAGCTAAACGCGGCGGCGAATTGCGACGGCAATCCCATGTTGTGGCGTCCCATTCCAGCCATGCCGACGGTTCCACTAGCGAGTCTTTGAAGCAGAAACGTTGACCCGCAATCGAAGATCAAATTGGGGATTTTAACGACCCGACCCGGATTCGAGCCGTTAGTTGACTGAATCGACACAACGTCTACAGCAAACTCGCCGGACGTCACGGTTCCGGTGACGGTGTTATCTGGAAATGTGCTGCAAGTGTTGTTGTTACAGCCAGGTCTCGGAGGAGAAAAGCATTGGTCACAGCCTTTGGAGCCGGCGCGTGAGCACACGGCGGAGTTGCATCGAGCGGGTTGGTAAGTGGTGGAGACGTAATCTTTGTCGCAGTCGACCCAGAGACCTCGACCACCGAGATCGAAGACGACGGAGGCGGCGACAAGAGGCGTGCGTTGGTTGATGACGGTTGTGTATTGGAGGGTAGACTGGTCTTTTGTTACTGGAAGGAGGAGGGCTTTTGGTCGGAAAGATGGTTGAGCTAGTGAGGTTGATGGTGAGAGTGAGAAGACAAAGAGAAGAAGAGCCGAGAAGATGATCGGAGAAGACGACATTAGAGATGATGATGGGATTGAGGAAGAGGAATGGTGTGTGTGTGTTTATTTATAGGGAATTTTTTGGGATTTAGGTGTGTGTCGGTTAATTTGAATAATCGAATAATGGTGTGACGTTATTGACTTTGAAGAGAAGAAGACGATGACACAAATCTGTGGATCGGAGAAGACGACGGTTTTGGGATTTAGGTGTGTGCGATATATGGCTTCCTCGTTATATATGAAAACGACACAACAAAATTAGTAATTTTTATTTTTATTTTTTTATTTTTAATTTTTTAATAACCTAAGCTATCCAGTCAATATCATACTAGAGAGATGAGGACTGGCTAAGACCAGATGACTTCATGTCTTCCGACTAATGCCTAGAGTGAGTGGGCCCAACTGACAAAACCTGTTCACGGGTTTTCAACTGGACCGAAACCCAGGACCAGCTTCCCACATGGTCGTGATAAATATTTCAAGTGCCAGCGTAGAGGACGAAAATCGAACCCAGGTTCTCTGTGTGTGTAACAACCCCACCTCCCATGCTACCACCTGACCACGCCTATGTGGGCGATAATACTTCTATTGATGGTAACATTTTAAAAACTAACTTGGTTACCTAAAATAATATAATAAGTGCTATTGTAAGAAAATCTAATTAGAGAACAAACAAAAAAATTTATAAAGAGTATAAATGTAGATTAATCATAAAGATCCGATTTAAAAGACGTTACGGTTTTTTTAACCAGACAATGTAAAAATTGCATGGTCCCTGAAAAAGAAAAAAAAAAAATTATCGGATCCAACAAAAAATTAGGATCTATTTGAAAATACACGGAAATTAGTTACCCATTTTTTAATCAGAAAACATATCTTGACCCGGATTAATAAAACTCATTAAATTTGAGATTTTGTAAATATTGCAATCATAAATCTCAAAAATATTCGATTAATTTATGTTTTGATATTACTTATTTTCCAAATTCCAAAACAACCAAGTAAATAAGTCAAAATGCGTAAGAATAAATTTAAGTTTATTACCAAATAATAATAATCATTCTTTTTTTATAAAAGTGATAGTAAAAGGGAAGAATTTCCTACAATTTTTTTTCACATCGAACTTGTGTAGTCTTCTATTGATGGTAATTTTTTTAAAACTAACACTGATTATATAAAATACTATGATGAGTGCTATCTTTATCCGTCACTTGCTTATACTCGGGTTTACCTGCAATGGTTTATTTTTTAAATGCCAACAAAATAAGAGCTTATCTCGGGAAAATGCGTTTACAAAGATGAGACTAAGTTCTCCTTCTCTACTTCAATTGATCCCGAGTGAAATTACAAATTCTGAAATAACCAATTAAATAAGTCAAAACGAATAAGAAGAAATTCAAGTTTCTTACCAAAAAATAATAACCATTCTTTTTGTTATGAAAGTGATTGTAGAAGGGAGTAGTTTCTTACAATTTTTTCATATCAAATTTGTGTAGTCTTCTATTGAAGGTAAAATTTTAAAAACTAAAACTGATTATGTAAAATACTATGATGAGTGCTATCGTTATCCGTCTATTGCTTATACTCGGGTTTACCTGCAATGGTTTATTTTTTAAAAGCCAACAAAATAAGACCTTACTTTTTTTTTAATCATTACCTATTATTTTAAATTCAAATTCTCTACAATTTAATTTTAAGTAATATGCTTAAACAAAGTTCTTACAATATTTAGTGAATTTAGTAACAAAATATATAAAACCAAAACAAAACACACCTTAGAATCCAAAATAATTTTATTTTTAAAACTATAACTTTTATTTTATTTTAAAACCTTCAAAGTTTTAATTTATCCAATCAATGTTTAACATTAAAATTATAATATAGTTTAACACAGTGTACTCCAAAATAAAAGTTGTCTAATTATTATAACTAACTATGTTTATAATTAAATTTTATAATATGTTTAAAACATATCAATATAGGGTAACGTATACATTTTTGGTAGTTAATAAGAAAACTATAGTAGATAAAAATGAAATAAATTGCCAAGTTATAAATTTATAATCAAACTCACATGCTTAACTAAACTACGTATTAACTCAGATATTTGTTTATCTATCGAAATTAATTTGTTATAAGACTTCCAATTTATGAATTTTGTTAAACCAGTATAAGAACACTGGTAATGTTAACCGAAGCACGTAACATTTATGTTTGTTACAATGCCATGGATCAAAATCATCAATTTTATAATTCGGTTTAATACGTAATTATTTTGCGGATTACTCAATTTTGTGGTTTATCTGTATTTTGTTTGGTATAACTTTCGCTTTAGCTTCACACTTTGTATTTACACAAATTGTTTGAAATTTATATCAGAGAAACATAAACCTTTCACAATGATTCCATCATGGAATCAGAGGATCTTTGAGATCTCAATTTTTCGGATTTACTCTGGAGAACTTTATATCGTGCCATGATCAAGCATGTTCATAGCTTCATTTGAAAACTATTTTCTAATTATGTGATTTCTTCTCCCGATATAATCTTGTTTTTCACCGATTCAACAATTATGACGCACCTACAGCTAATAGTACGTCTCTCTTGTTGTGTCTCCTTATCGTATCTCGATTTCTCTGGGAACAATAACTTCAATTATTATCATGATTCACTTATCAAGCCCAACAAATACAAAATTTTGAATCTTTCATATAAAAACTTTAAAAACTTCAATGTGCAGATTTCGAAATTGATCAATAATGATATAAAAACCTTACAAAAAGTGGATATTTTTTCATTGATCGACTCGTCGGTTGAATCCTGCAAGAGATCAGAGAAACTTCCCTTGATCATTACAGAACCTCCAAATTTCTTAGAACAAAGTCACTGGTGTGAATTCCTGATACATTATTTTCGTGTTATTGGCTATATTCTCTGGTCTTTTCCCAATAATATCCTGAAAAGTTCTAGAAATCCTCAACAACAATTTCGTTGGAGGGTTCCATCATTTGATCTCTTCAAAAACAAAAACGATCTATAAACAAATGATATTTTTCTAATAAACGACATGACTTAATTGGTATTAAAAAGGAAATAGAATGGAATCGTTTATTTAGTATACAATATAAAGTTGTGAAGACGTTGATTTTTGAACCGTGTAGATAACTTTATACATACGGATAGTTTCGCGGCTTGCCAAGATTCATCTTATTCTTCATTGTTTTCTTCGTTGTCATTGTATCAAATATTAAATACCTAACATAACTTTTTATAAGATCTGATACGCCAATTATTAAATATATATATATATATATATAAATATAGCAGCCAACATTCTTGAAAAACACATACCTTGAGTGTGTTGCTCATTTTCTACAGCCGGATCATCTCTTTTTCTTCTGATTTGCTTGTTTATCTATTTATAGTTAGTAAACAAAAAGAACAAAAATAAAATGCATTACAATTTTGTTAATCTAAAATATACCATTAGTGTGTTGATCATCTTCGTCGATGGAGTTACCATATGATTGCATTGTGATTCCTATAATAAGATTACAAACGACCCAAAATTAATCACGTTTAAATCCAAAATAATTCTCAAAATGGTTAAAACGAAAGAAAAATGCTAAAAACCTGAGAGAGAGAGAGAGACGAATCTATATTATTCATTGCAGATGTCAAAACTGCTTCTCGGATTTGTATACGGTCCAGAGGTTGCTTGCTGAGAGAGAGAGAGACGAATCTTAAGCTTGCTGAGCAATACGAATGCATTAATTTCTTAACAAAAAAATATAAACATTTCTTAACAGAAAATCTAAATATTTATTGGGTATCTATAATATTAATTGCATTTGATTATTATTTTTTATTCAAATAGCTAATTTGAAATTAATGCATTCCTTATAATAAATAATAAAGATTTATGTATTTACCATTGAAACAACGGTGATTCATTATAGCATTTGTTTTATTTGTTATAAAAATTGTTGTTGCAAAAATCTAGTCAATATTTATTTCTTAAACAGATAATGTCCATATTTAAAATTTAATTCTTCATAATCGTGTCTAAGAATATTTTTTCTTTTTTGAAAGATTTTATTTTGCTTATAAGATATTATTAATTTTCAAATTCATTAACTATTTCCTAAGAGTAACCAATTTTACGGATTTTGAGGTATGATCGTTATAATAAATCGGAGTGAATATATTGAATTTAATTAAGCGTCAAATTCTCTAACTTAAATTTAGAAATATAAGAGATTTTGAATATTTCATTTTAATTATTGTTTCAATCACGGAAACTTTCATTAAATAGTTCAAAACTAACCAAATTTGAATAAATTTTGAAATAAATGCTAATAATCAAAATTGCTAATCACGTATTTCATTTTTTTTTGTTTTTCCAAAATATTAGGCTAACTAAATAGATTATATATTCAAATTCATTATTTTTGGATTTGAATATTGATTTGAATTTTATCCACCCAAATTTTAAAATAGGTATTACCATTATTATGTTAATTGATTTTTTTAATATACACAAAATGATAAATTACATCATTGTTTAAATTATTATATATTTAAAAATAATGAAAAGTAGGAAAAAATGATTGTTTATATATTTCGAATGTTCTTAATTTTCAATTCAAAATCATATTTAATTTTGGAAAAAAATGAAATGTGAAATTATTTTTTCAGTTATTATTATCTAAAGTATTAAGTATAAAAATTTAGTATCTAAATTACATCATTGTTTAAATTATTATATATTTAAAAGGTTTTTTAATTTAGCTAGCTATTGTTTTCGCCTAAGGGAAGTCATTGTTTAGAAAACAAAATTATATTTATTTGGTAACGTGAATAATAGTGGAGATGAGAAAAAAAAAACAAAAATATATATGGGAAAATCAATTAAAAGAAAAGTTGTCATGTATGGATAATGTTAAATTACCTCAGAAATTCGTGTTTAAATATAGAGATAGTATGAGAAAAAATGAATTAAATAAGTATATTACATTGAAAAGATATTTTTAAATTTTTTTAAAATAAAATATTTCTGTTTGGAAACAGGGATAAAAAGAAGGGAATAATAATTATCCAGAATATGAATAGACTAAACTTAAAAAATTACTTGTTTGGACACAAATGTTATCTTGTTTTAATAGAATAGATATAATTTTTAATAGATTAGATAATAAATTAAAATTCCAATTACACTTTACAAATTAAAATTAAAATTTATTCGTCGAAATTAAAATTACAATTATTTATTTTGGATTTTTAATTTTCAGGATTTTGAGGATTTTTAATAAATTACAATTAAAATTTATTACATTTTTTAATAGATTAGATAATAAATTAAAATTTATTCGTTGAAATTAAAATTAAAATTATTTATTTTGGATTTTTAATTTTCAGAATAATGTTTTTCTTGTAAAATATAAATTTTTTAAGTTAATATAGCACTGACAATTTAGTGAGGTTTGGTTGGTTTTCTTTGCCTGTATTTTTCTCCTCTGTCGTTTCTCTGAGAAATTTATTTCCCTCCTCCAACCGCCATTGCTAATTTCTTCGATTTCAGGGTAGACATTGCTCGAATTGCAGTGAATCCAATCCGATCTTCTCAGATTGTTGATATGTTAGCAGTGGCTTCGGTAGAGGAATTGCAGATTGTGTCTCTCCAATGCATAGAACAGATCGACGAATGTTAGAATTATGCATTGTATGTAAGTTAAAAATGATGAATAAAAGTTTCTGTTTTTCTGTTTCGTATTTAGTGTGCAACAGTTGATTCTGACCAAAACCTCTTATTTGATGGCAGGTTGGTTAAATTTCTCTTCTCAGTCTTAGAGATGGCTTGAATGTGGAGCATTGTTCATTGACATCTAGAACAATCCAAAAGGCTGCTGTTAATTTCGATTTACAGGACTTCCACAGTTCTGGAAAGGTAAACGTGTTAGGTAATTCCATTTTTGTAAACTCTTTTCATTTTTCTACATGTGGTTTATCTATTCTTGTGTGGCAGGCAAATTATGAGTTATAATAATCTTGTTTCAGGGAGTGCTATTGAAAAACCTTGGCTAAACTTCCTAATCTAAGTAAGTTGAAAGAAAACATGAAGTATAGCTTTGCAGCTCTGCATGATTGAGTATGAATGTGAAAAATTAAGCAGCAAGGTTGTTGATAGCCTTTCCGCACTTGTTAACACACCATCTTTGTTAGAGGGGGGATTAGCACCCCCCCGGTTTAACCCGGTTTGAATAGAAATCAGCCCAACAATCAACTTCAAGGCCCATCGAAACCGATCTACGTAATTAAAGGGAAATTTCCTTTAATTAATAAAGAGAAGATTTCCTTTATTTGGATAAAGGCAAATCCCGGAAAGAAAGGAGATTATCCTTATCAGCTTCAAGGAAAAAGGATAATTGCCAATACAAAGTCAAGAAGGAAAAGGAAGAGCTAAGGACTTCAAGACTTATAAATAAGGAGGCCATCGCCTCATTCTTAATCATCTGGCAATCCCTCTAAGATCATCTCAAAATCCCATCACATCCTTTGTAACAAGAACTACGTTTTGGCTTGATCCCTATTTGAAGGGTACGTAGGCAGCCTTCAACGGCACAGCTATAAATCTAATAAAAATAATTCTCCTAAACTCTAAACTGAATTCGCCAATCTACGATATGTGCGAATTCTGGTTCCTTCAATTGGCGCTAGAAGGAGAGGGGCAAGAAAAATCTGGTGTTTATGGAGAATTATTTTTAAACCCTAAAAATCTGAAACTCGAAGACGACGTGAACGCCTCATCATATTTACCGATTAAAGATCAATAATTCTCCGATCTACTCAACAACAGCTCACGTTCAAAAAAAAGAAAAAAAAAATTTATGTGGTCTTCTTTTTTACACGTCTTTTCCTCGAATGGCAGGAAAAGAAAAACTCCTCCTTTGTCTGATGAGAGACTCGACGACACCGGTGACGACTCTTCCATAACCGGTTCTCTGCCATCTGAAATCGGATCGTTCCCAAGGAACTCACGACATCTTCTCCAAATCGAACTCTCCATCAATAGGCTAACAAAGCTACGAAGACATTGAACCGGGCAAACAGAGCTCCATCCCATAACGAAATAAATCCTCAAGCGCTGCTTCTGCCCCAAGATCAGATCATAAGCAATTCGTCATCTCACTCGCAAGCTTCGTCTCGACATCTCTGCATCATATCACCGCCATCGACTTGGCTTACTACTGAATCTGCTCGAAAGCTCATCGGCTCGTGTGAGCTCGTTAAGACCCAGACCCATCAATTCCGATTTATGCTCGATAGCATACTTTGCTCACATCTCCGTCGAGTTCATCACCTCGCAGAGATTTTGAAAAACAACCGTCAAGCTCAGGTTCACACATCGTCACGCATCAGCGATCCGCCACCGACTCGAGCTCCCCGAAGCTCCACCACCGACGCCGCCCCTCAACGCAGTTCCTGCAACAAAAGGCAACCGACGTCGTGAAAATCAGATTTCCTTTTTGGGCTAGAACACATATTTGGCCCATTTAATATCAAGAGATAATCATGCACAAATAAGGGAGTTGGGCCTAAAGCCCGATCAAAAGAGAAGTCGAGATTCGATCATCATCAAAAAAAAAAAAAAAAAAAAGGGACAACCTCTGGTCTCGTTCTACTTCGAAATTATCGATCTATCAAAACCAGTATCACAGCTCGTCAATTATCGATTATAGCTCGTCTACAGAGCTCCCTAAAATTCAGGTATTTTTTATCAAATTTTTTACTTGTTATTCGAAGATATTTTCTTTTCAGATTATATCATAGGATCCGTTCCTTCAAGCCGAACTTAAGCAGTTCGCCGAACTCGTACAGTTCGTATCATCAAGCCGAACTCAGTCAGTTCGCCGAACTCGTACAGTTCGTATCATCAAGCCGAACTCAGTCAGTTCGCCGAACTCGTACAGTTCGTATCATCAAGGCGAACTCAAGCAGTTCGTCTACCTCTCAATCGAACATATCGCCTACTTCGCAGTAAAGCAGCTCGTGGTCGTAGCTCGACGATCCGACAATAAGGTAGCTAGCGGTCGCAGCTCGTCGGTCTAACAGTTAGGTAGCTCGGTCGCAACTTACTCATCATGCAGTCACAGTTCGCCGATCTCGCAGCCCCACCTAACTCACGGCCACAGCTCGCCAACCCCCTGCTCGCCAAACTCACGATCGCAGTTCTCCGACCGCACAGCTCGCTGACCCCGCAGTATGGCAACTCGTAATCGTAATTCACCGATCTAAACAATTGGGCAGCTCGCAATCACAGCTCGCCGACCTCACAGTCCCGCACGAACTATCGAAACCGAACTTGGAAAAGCCGAGACCGACCTCGCACCTAACTAACAAACGCCGAGCTCAGTCTCGAGCTCAATCTCTCGTCTTTAGTAATTTTTGCAGGAACAAAGACGAACAACGTCTAAAAGAAAATTCGACCAGATGCTGATTTCAACTCCAATCGGGCTAAAGAAATCCGCCGAACTCGAACACTCCTTCGCCGAACTGAGGGGGGGACTAATTGTTAGAGGGGGGATTAGCACCCCCCGGTTTAACCCGGTTTGAATAGAAATCAGCCCAACAATCAACTTCAAGGCCCATCGAAACCGATCTACGTAATTAAAGGGAAATTTCCTTTAATTAATAAAGAGAAGATTTCCTTTATTTGGATAAAGGCAAATCCCGGAAAGAAAGGAGATTATCCTTATCAGCTTCAAGGAAAAAGGATAATTGCCAATACAAAGTCAAGAAGGAAAAGGAAGAGCTAAGGACTTCAAGACTTATAAATAAGGAGGCCATCGCCTCATTCTTAATCATCTGGCAATCCCTCTAAGATCATCTCAAAATCCCATCACATCCTTTGTAACAAGAACTACGTTTTGGCTTGATCCCTATTTGAAGGGTACGTAGGCAGCCTTCAACGGCACAGCTATAAATCTAATAAAAATAATTCTCCTAAACTCTAAACTGAATTCGCCAATCTACGATATGTGCGAATTCTGGTTCCTTCAATCTTGTTCAAAAATTTTAGTTCACAACTTTTCTTACGATTTATTATTTTTCTTTCCCCTGTCCTGCTTTTTCTAAAGAGTCTGAGGTTTTCTTCTCAGGACAGAGAGGACCATGAGCTCGAGAATCGTGACAACAACGATTAACACGAAGATGGCAATGGTACATGCTTTTTACTTCATTAATTTTAGCTTCTCAGCGTGACAATGAGTGCTCTTTGTTCTTACTTATTTTAATAATCCCTCATCATTACCTTCTCATGATCCTTTTCAGTCTTTATTGTTTCTGTATTCAAAGCTATGAATTTCATAGTCCTCACTTTGTGTTCGACTCATATGGTTACTTAAGTACCCTTCTGCACTTACATTCATGCCATTTTCCTTGCATGAGAATATGTTTTCTGTTTTGTAGTTGACGATGAGTATAAGGCTGATGGGTTCATTATGCGCAATGTAGAAAAAGAAATGCAAGATGAGTATGAGGAGAGGCAGAGAAAAAAAGAAGCAATAATAAAAGGAAAAATTGATTGTTATCTCCGTTCTCCTAAATTTCATCATTTTCTAACTTAAAAAAAAATGTTAGCGGACATTTATGATACCCTTGATAAACTACAAAAGCTTTGTATTTACTTTACTTTCTATAGACAATACAAGATTACATGTAACATACATTGAATTGATTCAATCTTTTGGAAATAATTTGTATATCTTACTTGCTATGCAGATTTGATTTCAACTTCGTTAACGCACCCAGTTAAAGAGAATTCTAACTCTTAACAAATATAAAAAGATATATTATCTTAAGTTAATTCATCCATGTAACTTTACTATACGCATTTATTACTAGACTAACTTCCAATAAGTCTACCAAACTCAACTAACCTTAATCTTTTGGTTAATGTCCATTTTAGTCATATGTTGTATTATATTACGAAAATGCCATTATTATTATTATTATTTTTTTTAAAAAAACTAAAACTAACCTAAATAAAACACACAAACCTAGATCTAATTACAAAAAAGTTCAATCTCTCTTTCTCTCTTTCTCTCTTTCTCTCTTTCTCTCTCACGAGCTTCTTCTTCTCTTCTATTTTTTTTTTTTTTTTGAAAAAGATCTTCCTCCTCTTTCTTACCCAGATCTTCATCTTCTTCCTCCTCCTCCTTACCCAGATCCTTCGTCAATCTCCACAGTATTTGAGCGCCAAGCTTTCCTTTTCCCATCTTCCTCTCTCTCTCTCTCTCTCTCGTTTCTCTCAGCGACGAACCCTAAATCGCGCCGCCTTCATCTTCTGAACTTGTGCCCACGGCAAACCAGCCGTCGGAGAACATTCGCCTTCATCAAAGTCAACAACGTGTTTCAGTTTCTTAGATCTCCAGGTACTTTATTCCCTCTTTCTTTTCCTTGTTAATTTCATCTTTTCCAGATTTTTTCCCCAAGTTAATGTGTGTTTTCATTCTTCCTATGCACTATTAATTGGATATGGATGCTGCATCATGAAGAAAAGGCGTTTGCAGTAAAAAACATCCGGTCAAATAAACGCATTCCGGTGAGAGCGAATAATTTCCCGGTGAGGAATGTTTATTTTTTTTCTTTGGTGGTAGATTTTTGTATCGTTTGGTGGAAGATTTGTGTGTAGATTTTGTTTTGGTAGATTTATTATCATTGGTTTGACGGTAGATTTGTTTATATATGACGGTAGTTTTTATATATATACGACTGTTTGTACGTTTTGGTAGATTTGTTTGTGCACGATGGTACACTTTATAAATCAATGATGGTAGATTTGTTTGTTTGTTAAAATTGTTTGTGCATGATGGTAGATTTGTTTGTAGATGATGGTAGATTTGTTCTGGTGTGACTGTTTGGATTTCTCATTTAAAAAGGGCTAGTGTTTCTATTTATGATTTCTGATTTCTGGATACTATGTTCAACTAGGTATTACTAAGAACATGTCCAGTTCTTCCTCAGAGGACGGTTACAAGGAACGCTATATCCATCTCTTCGCAAGAGAGGACGGTAATTACGGTATTCCTTCAAAGTGTTGGTGCGGTCAACAAACAACAGTCGCGGTGGATAAAACTCCGGGGAATGAAGGAAGAAGATACTATCATTGTCGAGCGAGTGACGTAGAGCGTGGTCCGGGAGGAGAGCACATATTTCAGTGGTGGGATCATGCAATCGAAGAGCAGTTTGAAATAGTAGACCTCCGACTAGATGAGCAAAGAGGACATATTGCATCTTTCTATGAGATGCGTATGGCCGTTGAGCGAATGCGTCAAGAAATTGATGAGATCAAGGAAAACTTATCAAAGAAGGATCACGAGATCCATACGCTGAGGGAGCAACTTTCGGGATTTAGGAAGAGACTTTAGTTTATGTTTATGTTTGATAATATGCGGCTTAAGATCCTTTTGTATTCGTTTTTCCGAAGGATCTTATGTTTCTGTTGCTTTCTAAGACTTGAAAACATCTACCTATTTATGTTGTTTTGTAAGACAATCTTATGTTTCTATGTTTCTGTTGCATTGTAAGACTTGAAAACATCTACCTTATGTTTCTTTGTTAAAAGTTGTATTTGTTTTCAAATTATAATTGTTTTCAACTTATAATATTGTTTGATGATGATATTGTTTTTCAAACAATATCATCATAGTAGATTTTAGATGATGATATTGTTTTCAAATTATAATTGTTGCAAAACGCTGAGTCACGTGTCAAGCATTTCATCTTTCTACCATTTTTGCTATCATTCATGTTTTTTAATTTCACCTTGCTTAATATGTATAACCAAGGTGAGTGAAATTTTAACCAAAAACACATGATTCAACCCAATGATATAACAAAAAATACATATTAAACAAGGTGAGTGTGATTTGACATTTTTATGTTCAAGATTTACTGTAATTTGAGTTAAATGTACCAGAATAAACACAAATAAGAACCAAGAGACCCTAAGTTAAAAGATAATTATCACACAAAATTAAACCAAAAGGGAGGATAACAACATAAATCTACCATCATTAAATAAATATACCATCAAACACTAAACAATTCTCATACTTAGCATATTTGGGTGCCTGATTTTTTTTTTGTAAATCTGAGTTTTAGTGTAGGGCAAAAACGTCATTTTTCATTATGGAAAAAGTCAAATGTCTACCACCAAACAATGTCTATAAATCTACCGTAAAAAAAGTCTACCATAACACTACAAATAAGTCTACCAAATGAAGGTTATCTGAGTAAATATCAAAACAATTACTAAATCTACTGCCATTACAAATAAACCTACCAAATAATTTTAAATCTACCATCATTAATATTAAATCTACCACCATAGTTAATGAGATGTTAGACGTTTTTATATCTACCACCATCACAAACAAATCTAACAATCTTTTTTAAATCTACCGTCACTAAAATTAAATCTACCACCGTTACAATTCGAATTAACCAAGATTTTACATTGTTTTAAATCTACCGCAATTATATATAAATCTACCAACCTAATAAAAATCTACCGTTGGCGATACAAATCTACCGTAACGAAAAAATAATTCATTCTGATTAAATCTACCACCACAATAAATAAGTCTACCGTTTTGTAATATAAATCTACCACCATCCTCGATAAATCTACCAAAAAAGTCAAAAGTCAATGGGTTGGTTGTAAAGTCTACCAACTCATAAACAAATCTACCATCATTGATAATATATCTACCAAAAATAAATATATCTACCGCATCGTAAAAATAAGTCTACCAAAATTTTATAAATCTACAAACTTTCAAACAAACCTATCATCCATCAAACAAATCTACAGACCAAAATTTGAGTTGACCAACATCAAACAAGTCTACCGTCAAATCACGGTAGACTTATTCAATCAACTTTTGCCTACGTGGCAAATGAATAGTAATGGTAGTTTTGTAATTTTTTTTTTTTCAACAAAGGCCATAAAGACACGCTGGGTTATATGGAAAAAATTAAGTTTGTCTAGTAATAAGAATAAATGTATGTCAAACTAATAATAATACTAGAAATAAAAGTTACTATAGTAATCCACCCTATTATCTTTTAAGCAAAATTTTCCACGGATGGCTTCATTTTGGAACTCTAAGGTTTACATCATACTAATAAAACTATTTTTGTGTGGTTTAAACTTTGAATTTTTGTAATAATCTTAAGCACTGATGAACATTGTATGAATTATGAAGATCCACATTCTAAATTCAGTTTTTCTATATGGGCAATGCTATGTTATTCTCTATAAGCTCATAAAAAAATTTGAGTACAATTATTAGATCATCGATTCAATAACAAAAACAACATAAGAGGAACAAAAAAAAGATAAAACAAAGCATAACTTTCTCCAGTTACTTTGTTCTATAACTAAATAGAAACAACTCTTTAATACTATTTGCATGATGTAGGTAATTCATACTAACCTCCTTTTTTTTTTCTTTTTTGTCTTTTGCCTTTGGGTATATTATTTTTTAATTTGAACCAAACTTTGTATTTTTATGTTTTTATTGAAGTTACTAAACCATTTCGCAAAATGAAGCAGACGATTTTTTGCCATATCTTTTAAATAACTATTATGAAGCATATGCAATATGTAATTTTAGTTAAGAAAAATCCACGCGTAAACGCGGGTAATCACCTAGTCAATATAATAAAAATACAATGAGTCTCTTCAAAAGTAACACATAAGCCTTTTTGTGTTATGTGAGACTGCACATCATTAAAAAAATCAACAAATTAAAACATTTTATTTAATACATCTCACCATGTTTTTATTGTATTGATCCTAAATTTCCCTGTTTCTTTATATGTTACTAGATTCCTCTCTCTCGCCACAACCTTAAAGCTCTCTCACTCATTGTTTTTTGTTTTTAATTTGCTCTCTAGATTCAGTTATTTTGGATACTGGAATCATGAGATTAATATTTAAGAAGAAAGCAGGTAATGATTAGGGTTTCCAAATATTAGGGATATAAAAGTGGCAACCTTTTGTTTCGGATCTAAACCATATTCCACAGGGATCTCATAGCATGTTCCTCTCTTGCGTTTCTGTCAGATCCGTCTTCGAGTCGGGAAAATTTAAGGTCCCTCCTTTCATCAATTGATATGTGGATTTGAGCTTGCTCAGCCTCTTTGATTCCCAATTTTCATCAATGCTTCTCGACATTCGCTCGCCGATTCTGATGGATTCAAATAAGGTTGTGATTCTCGACATTCGCTCGCCGACAGTGCCTGTTGCGGAGCTTGAACGGGACCAGGCTAGCGTCAACACCATAGCTTGGGCTCCACAGAGCTGCAAGCACATCTGCTCGGCTGGTGATGACACACATGCTCTCATTTGGGAGCTCCCGACTGTATCTTGACCTAACGGTATTGATCCCATGTCCGTTTACTCAACCGGCTCGGAGATAAACCAGTTGCAGTGGTCTCCTTCACAGCCTGATTGGATTGGCATCGCTTTCTCTAACAAAATGCAGCTCCTTAGAGTTTGAAGTTAGAGTTTTTGCATCGTTTAAATATGATATCACCTTTGGAAGCGTTGATTGTTGGTTTGGTCTATCTGTAATTTGCTTTCCTTTTCTTATATCGAACATCTGCTTGTGTCCCCTGAAATGGATGAAACATTGATCATTTTCTCCGTTCTTATGTTTGGTTATATATAATTTTGTTTTGTAATAATTCTTTTTGGTTATATTGTTATACTGTTGTTTCACAGACTGACAGACAGTAGTTTAGTTTTATTCATGCTTGCTTCAGATTAGATAGTACGTTTCAAAGCTCCTATTGAATTCTTTTGTTTTGGTTCAGTATCTCAGTAGATTCGGTCCTTTCTACTCTTTATGCCCTGTAATATTTAAGCATCTCCTGATTTGGATTGTTAAAACAAAAAAGCATGTCCTGATTTGGGTTGTCTATATTCATGCATGTGTCAAAATGGAAGGAGAAAACAGAAAAACTGGAAATAGAGCTATAGCAATGTTACAAATTACAAAGCGCATCTATCTTTCCCGGATACATAATCTCAAGCAACATTGCTAAATATGCCGTTTGTCAGAATTCAAGACACAAGCTTAGGGTCCGACACTTTCTCATCTTCTTACTATCCTCTCCATCTCTTACTATTATGAATTTTTTTTTAAATGTGTTAAAACATTTTTTGACATCATAGCAATTATTATGCTTTAGATAAGAGAAAAACATATATTTTCGATGCAAGAGTGGCACGATAAGCGAAAAGGTAATCTGTAAATGGGTTATTCTTGGCCAAAAAAAAACATTAATAATTGCTAAAAGAACATATGTAATCTTTTTTTTCAAATAGTAATGTCTTATTATTTTTTAGATCAATATATGATGTGAGTAATCTTTCAAGGCAAGTTGCGACCATAGACAAAACCTATAAGTTGAGTGAAAGAGAGGAGGATGGACATGCATATATAAGCAATTGAGATGATTCTTTTTTTTTTTTTTCTTTTTATAGCTTTGCCTTCGTTTTTGGTTTCTGATGAGACGCGCGCGACTAAATGATTATAATAAAATATAAAAATCAAACTATTAAGTTAGGCTACACAAAACATACGAAAGTATGTTTAGTAACATGAGTTCATGAATTTGTCTTTTTAATGGAAAACTATGGTTGGTGGTGTGTTACTCGAATTTGTCAAAAATTAACATAAAATTCAAGAAAATAATGATTTTATAAAAAATTTCTTAATATAAACAAATAAATTATATTTATCTAACTTCGCGATTAATAACGAAGCATAAAGATCATTAAAAATAAACTCATCAAATGATTAAAAAAATCACTAAAAACTAAAAAAAAAATCAGTAAAGATTAAAAAAAGATCTAAAACGATGATTCGTAATTTACAAATTTCATATAACTCATGTTCCTAAGCTAGAGTTACCATATACTTTTTTATATTGAATAAACAATTTGTAAGTTTTATTTCTTATCAAAATAACATGAATCTAACATATAAAACCACGTTGTGCTACGACATCCCGCGGCGTAGCGCGGATTTCTACCTAGTTATTTTTTAAAAATGTATTGTTTGTTTGGGAATAAGTGGCGAACGATATTCATCCGCTAATTAAGAGCACCTCTAAGATATATTTTATGTTTAAAGTTTGCTAAATTTCAAATTTAAAGTTAGGGGTGTTTTTCTCCAATGGTGATACTTCAAATTCAACTTCAAAAATATTTGCATTTTGCATTATAGTCCTCACTAGTGATCATAATTAGTTAGAATGATTATACTTTTATAAATAACTATAAAACATATATTAAAAAGGTTTCACAAGCAGTGTTAATTAATAAAGCGTTATATTATAATATAAATTATATATAAAATAAACTAAATCATAAATTACAACTAAAATATTGAATTACTCAATAAATATATTTTGTAATACTCCCATATAGGATTAATTAATGCATTTTTAAGTGATAAATGAGTTTTTTTATTTTTATTTTTTATATTTACATTACAAGTTAAGAATTGTTGAAATTATGTATATTAATTTATGAGACACAAAATTGTAAGATTAAAATGATAAACAACTAAATTAATAAAAGTATTTATGAGATATCAAATTGTAGGGACTAAAATGCAAAAGAAAAGATGAAACTTTAAATTTGAAGTTATAAAATATCTCTTGAAAATGCTCTAAAAAGAGACCATATTACAAACTCGCATGCATGGCTATTGTTCGGGCCGAATTTCATATTTTCCAGACGTTAAGGAGGGTGTATTCAATCTAATATATAGGAGAATTTGGAAAGATTTGAGTTTTATTGAGTTTTTAGATGATTTGAATGAATTAGAAAAGTTGTTATGATTTGTTTTTAAATAACTATGAAATCTCACATAAAACTATAAGATTTGGACTTTTATTTTTTTAACTAAGAAACTCCACCTAAACATCTCCAAATCACTAAAAGTCTCTTAAAACCCACTATATAAAATATTTCCAATAACAGTGAATTTGAATATTCATTTAGAAATCACTAGTTCAATAACATAGGATTTTAAAATACTTTTTAAAATTCATATTTGAATAACATAAGATTTGTGATTTTAATACAAATAACTCCAAATGATAGATTAAATACACCCCTCTAAGTCTGTTTGTCGTTCGTTTGGGAACAACTAGGAAACGTAGGGTAGGAGATTCATTAGCTGAAGAGCGAACTTATAGGAGTGTGTTAATGATTCGTACGTACTTCAATAATAGAGAAATTAAAATAGTCGAAAAGTTAGGGAGTCCCTTCAACTAGAGAACAAATATCTTCTATCCCATTATATTCTACCATGTTCCATTCTTTTTAATGAAATGTAATATCCTCATCTTGCCTTTTTAATATTAAAAGTAATCCATTAAAAAAAGAAGTGTCGACTAATGAGAATTAAGAGAATCAGAAAGGAGGTTTAAAATTTTCAGCCAATCAGAAGAGAGCTTTAAAAATTTCGACCAATTAGAACAAAACAAATTTGGGTCAATCAAAAGATGGGAAAAGAAAAGGGCGGACAAAAAAAACAATTCAGCCAATCATAAAAAAGAAAACATTTTCTCTCTCGACAATTCATCGCGACTGGACAATTCATATCATCGGGACAGCTCTTCTTCAACTTCCACTTCCTGATCCGCCATTGAAGAACGAGGTTAGTTCTTCGATTATGTTAGTAGATTATGCCCTATATTATAGATTATGTTAGTAGATTATGACTATAGTCGTTGGGGATTTGGACCGAATTTATAATTTGGGGATTTGTAATTGATTTGAAAATGATTCACAATTCGAGGATTAGTAGATAATGGACTGTAGTCGTTGAATTGTCCATAGGGAGTCGTATGTAGAATATAGTTTTTGCCCCGATTTCAACCAATTTGGTGATACAGGATAACAATTGGTATTACTGAGGATAGTGGTACAACTGGGACCTATTGGTATTACTGAGTCAAGTGAAGAGGTTATAATGTAGTTTTTTTAATCTATATTCAGGAGACAATGATCACAAACATATTTTTTGATTATGGAGGATATTATTCCAAGTTTGGAGAAGAGGATAAATGGATTTCAAGAGAATGTTCAATGTACGGTGTAATGTTTAAGACATCATGTTTGGAGGAGATAACTTATTCGGTGTTAGTGGATAGGATATGCAGGAAGGTTGGGGTAGCTGAATGTACGAAGAATCTGAAACTGAGTTACATTCCAATAGTAGTAAAAAATCAAAGACAAATATATATTTTGGATGATGAGGACGTCTCTGTCTATCTGACTTCCTTAGATAAAGAGCAACGCAATAGTGTTTTGAATGTAGAGGTCATCAAAGATGTTGAGATAAATGAGTTGGGCGAACAACTTTCAAGAGTAGATCATGTAAGTTCATTTGGTGTGAATTACGGCGAGCAATTTTCTAATGGTAGAGCTAATGTTGGAGTTAATGGTGGTAATGGTGGAGTTAATGATGGTGTCCTTGTTATTTACACAGGAAACTGTTCAACAAAACAACATCATGAGCCGATATAGACTGTAGATTCTGAGAATTTAGATTGTGAGAATGGAGATGGAAATAACGAAGAAGGTAACGGTCTAGGAAGTTCCCGAAGGCTTGAAATTATTGAGTTTCCACATTCTGTAGAAGAAGAACAGTTTGTAGATGAATGGGATGGTATAGGTCTAAAAGTAGGCCAGGAATTTGCAAGTAAGCAGGAATTGATAGATGTCGTTGATAGAGCTTCACATCAGAATTGTTTTGGGATCACTTTATTAAAGTCGGATAAGATTCGATACGTGGTAAAATGCGGTGAAGACGGTTGTAATTGGTATCTACGAGCTACGAAGCCGAATAATGCAACTTGTTTCTTGGTTAGAGTATACAAGAAGATGCATACATGCTCTCGGACTACTTCGAGTACAAGCAGCAAACAAAGGAAAGACACACCAGGATTAGTTGCAAAAGTTGTTAGTGAATTTTATCCAGGTTTATTGGAAATCCCAGCTCCTAAAAGTCTTGTGGTTTTGGTTCAAGGAAACGCTAGTGTGAATGTGTCATACTCTACTGCATGGAGGGGGAAACAAAAAGCTCTGACCATGGTGCGTGGTAGTCCATAAGAAAGTTATAATGATTTGTATTCATATTTGTACATTTTAGAACATGTGAATCCCAATACAAGAACAAGTGTGGTATTGGATGAACAAAAAAGGTTCAAGTACTTATTCGTCGCTTTGAGAGCTTGCATTGAAGGGTTTCAAGCAATGAGGAAAGTGATCATTGTTGATGCAACTTTTCTGAAGATCCAACATGGTGGTATGCTAATTTTTGCAACAGCTCAGGATCCTAATCATCACCATTATCCCATTACTTTTGCTGCAGTTGATGGTGAAAACAACGCTAGTTGGTTGTGGTTTTTCAATACGTTGAAAACTGTGATACACGATAGTCCTGAATTAGTGTTTGTTTCTGACAGAAATGCAAGCCTCATCAACGCAATACGTGAGGTGTACCCGATCTCTAAACATGGGTATTGTATCTTTCATATGTCCCAGAATGTGAGATTGCACGTTAGAAGGGACAAAGACATTGTTGCAAAAAAATTTAGGGAATGCGCAAGGCTGTATACAGAGGCTGAGTTTTTAGAAGCATATAGGGAATTGCGGATAAGGTATCCTAATGTAGCCAAGTATCTCGATGGTAGTGTAGAAGAGGCGAAATGGGCAAGGTGTTATTTTCCAGGAGAGAGGTACAACATAGACACCAGTAATTGTGTAGAGTCCCTGAACAGTATTTTTCTTCATGCGAGAAAGTACTCGTTATTACCTATGATTGATGCGTTTGTTGCAAAATTGGCTGAGTGGTTTAACAAACATATGAATGAGTCTGTTGATGTATCTGGCGCACATAAATTGGTCCCCTTTGTGGAGAACGAAGTACACGCTAGGGTAGCCATTGCGAGGAAGCTAACGGTGAGTGAGCTAAACTTCTTTCACCTTGAATACAATGTCATTGGAAGTGATTGAAAGACTTATTTGGTGCATTTGAGAAGAAAAACTTGCAGTTGCAAGCGTTTTGACATAGACAAGTATCATTGTGTCCATGCAATTGCTGCTACCATTGTTTCCATGAAGCAGGCCGGAAGAACAGAGGTTATTCATGTCGAAGAATTGTGCTCGAAGTATTATTTGATGGAGACGTGGGCATTGGCGTATTATAGGACGATATATCTGGTTCTGCATAAGTCCCAGTGGATTATTCCGGATCATATACAACCATTGTGTGCCTTACCCCCATATTACAAAAAAAAAGGGAAGAAGGCAAATAACTAGGCATCCATCGGTTGGAGAACGTCGCCGAAGAACGAGTAATAGGCCGGTGCGTGGCCAAGGTGAAGGCTTATTTAGCTATTTTGACTGCAGTAGGCATAGTAGGGATAGTAGTAGTAGCCAAATATAAATTGTCATTCTTTTTGAATATGTATTTGACACTGTGTTTAATTTTAATTTTACAACTGATTCAAACAACAGTAGGGGCGATGGGCGTAGGGTCGAGCCAAAACCCTTTCGTTAAGTAATTTTTGACTGGAATATTAAAAAAAATTAGAAAACCCGTAATTATACACATTTATGAAAAAATGATTTATGATATTATAGTAATTATACAAAGCTCATTCACACATTTAATAAATATTTTTGTAACATTTAATTTATTTGGAAGATAAATGTTTACAGCATCTGATCATATTCTATTGTTCCCATCAAGAACCTAATACTTTTATGGCCATGGAGTGGTGAAATTTATGAGTATTATCGAAGCGGTACAACTACCAACAAGTAATATTTATTTGGGTTAGTTTAAATCATCGGTCAAAACTGCATGCAGATTTGACACCACGCAGACGAGGGGACGCTTTGACGTATATAAAATTTTAAAACCTTAATTAAGTCCATAAATAAACCGTAACGAAGCCGAAATGAATGCTGATTTGACACTGTATTACTGGTTTAACTACCACAGTTTTAATGCATACAAAAAAAATAAAAACCTTTAATTTAATGCTGATTTGACCACCACTACATCATCGATTGCCACTACATCATCGATTACCAATACACAACGATTGATTACTCTGATTAGCCACAAACTTAAAAAATAGGCATGTCCAAAAACAAACCCAGATGAACAAAAAGAGTCATGTCCAAAAACAAACAAAATAAAATTCGGAGGAGAGAGGCAAAAACAATTCAACGCTTCGTCTGCCTCGTGCTTGGCCCTGTCGTCCTCGAAGACTCCCATTTTTGTTTCCATCACCCACTTCTTCCTCAACAGGAGCAACAGCCGCAGCCTCCGCCTCTTTTGGTTGTCCCCACAAATACCAAGTAATACAACATAATTTTACCGAAAAATACCAAGTAATACAAATTTGAAACCAGATTTCTAAGTAAAATACATCTTCTTCTTACGTACGACGTCTAGTCATCATGTACGTCCTGGTTATCATCTTCTTCTTCTCCTCCTTCTCCTTCTCCATCTCAATTGCCACCTGACTACTCCCTTCTTCACTTTCACCTTCACCTTCTCATTCTCATTCTCCTTCACCTTCTCCTTCTCCTTCTCTTTCTCCTCTTTCTTCTTCTTCTCCTCTTCTTGCCTCTTTCACATATTCTTCAACGGAGTTGACTCTTCTATCAATTCCATCCGTGCGGTCCCTGATTTTGAGAAACTGATCGTCCATACTTTTCTTCAACCTCTCTAGCTGTTCAACAAATCTAACCGGAGCGACATTCTCCGTAGCCATTGCACGACGATGATGGACCCCCTCTCGGGCAGCAACATCAATGTTGAATAGCTCTTTCAAGAATATCGGTTTCCCTTCATCTATTAGATGCTTCGACCAACTGTCAGGAACTACATCACCGAAAGCTGGCTCCTCATACTCCCCATCCACGATTCGAGCCATCATAATTTGCTCATCCAAAGATGGTTGCAAGATATTATGAATGTCCTGTGAATATAAAAAATTATAATTTAAAAAAATGTATACATAAATAATGAATAGAATAAGATAATTTCCAACCTTAGTATCACCAAGTGCTTCATATAGTTCTGATAAAGGAAAAACTTTGAGTGTGTATGGTCGGTACTTTTGTTTGCACATCCGAGGACAATCCCTCTCTGCTCTTCTAACATCTTCTCTGTATTTGATCTTTAGTTTTGGGATTGCCTAAAAAGCTAAAATCTACAAAAAAAACACACGGAATTACAAATAAAACCATAACCCCATTAAAAATCATATTATTTACCTCAAACGGAGTAACAAAGCTTGGAAAGGTCCATGAATCTGTTTCTATGACCCCATTGAAATGCTTCATTGTATGATCAATTTCCTTCATATTCACATCGAAGGAATACCGCCCCCACGGGAACGTTCGGCACGCTTCAAGAGCATTCACAATTCTCAGAAAATGTCTCTACAGATGGTGTTTTCTTTCCGGTCTTCGACTTTCCACTAATTATGCTAGCTAAGAAGTAGACGACACACATCTTCAAGCGATCTGAACAAGCTCGCATCTTACCCAGCTTTTCTTCAACAGCAGCGATTGAGGGGACGGTTCCTTTCTTAAAATGCCCCAACTTAAACTCATCACTGCCCATTGTCTCATACTCATCTTCTGGATACGGACGACAGTCTAGTCCAGATAGGAGTGCATGTTCTCTGAGGGAATAGCGGATGGGAACGCCATTAACAACAAACCAACATTCCTTCCTCTTTTTTGTACTTGTCGTCCAAAGAAGAAGCATCCATATGCCCATCATATTATGTGTTTGGTCCATTTTCATGGCACTATGCATATGCCAAAAATGCTTGAACTGCGGATGTTCAGGTTTAAGTCCTATAGACTCCAATTTCTCCACTGTTTTATGGATAAAGCACCTTGTTCCCAACTTGATTACCTTATTATACTCAGTACTACCAAAGAACATCCTCTCAGGTAGTTGCAATGGCTGGTCTTCCTCCTCGGTATACGTTGGATGCTGCCACAGCATTAACTAATTAGCCTCTGCATTCTCTCGCGACGGTTCTGGGGACGAGTTTTCATATATTTCTGGAACCGGATGAGTCTCAATTTCTTCGAGAACAGTCATAACACAAGTTCAACGAAGTTATTAACACAATCCATTAGCATTCGAAATCTAACTCTACACAAAATTCAAATTTCATTCTACACAAAATCTAATTATATTCTACAACCCAGAAAAATAGAACGACACCCAGAAGATTAAGAGGGAGGAACCTGATTTAGAGTTGGAATTTCGAATCCGCCGAAAATCACTATCACTGTCTTAGTACTACATTTTCGTACCAGATAGGAGGGAAAAACTTTCGAATTGACACAAGTAGATGAAAAGTAAATCGACAATTTAGGTTATAATTTGGGGTTTTACCGGACTTCAGCGAATTTGATCCAATACTCGCGGGTCTGGTGTACAATTTGACCCAAAATCGCGGGGTTTGGAGTGGTGTCGCGGGTGGAGTCTGGATATGGCGGATTTGGGTCTGGATATAGCTGATTGGATTCGTAATTAACAAAGTTTTTTAAGGACTGACAAATATTTTAACATTTTTCGATTTAAAAATAAATCAATAAAAAATTAGTTTTTATAACGGGACATATGAGAATTCTGCTCTTCTAAAAATAACATCTCAGAAGAAACACCGAAGCAAATGTAAGTGATGCAAGCCAGGTGTGTAGGTTGTCTTTCTTGACTCTTTGACCTTGGTTTTATTTATTTTCTATCTTCAGTTATTATTAGTTCCCAAGACTTCCACGGTTTGAATCTTACTTTATCATTTACTAGTGTGTGTACGCAGATATGAACACAATTTTTAAAAAAAAATTGGTATAATATTATTTTAGTTTTATTATTATAATTGTTAATAGATTTGTCTTTATTAACTTTAGAATGTAGAATGTTTATTCTTAAGTTTTGTTTTCATTTATTAATTTTATGTTTATTTATGTATTTGTTTAGTGGGTGATCTACAATTTGATTTTGTTTTATTTGGTTAACTATTTATTCAATTAGTTGGGTTTTAAAAGTTAATTTTTTGTCATTTTAAAGTTTAGGGAATTGTATATTTTTTTACTCAAGTAAATACTAATAAAATAAATACTTTGAAATTAGGTTAGTTTTGTATACTCCGAAAGTTACTTCGAATACTAATAAAAGGAAAGCTAGTTTTGTGAATTTAGAATTCTCTGAACTTATTAAAAAAAAAAATACTTCGAAATAGGTCCCTGTATTTTTATCTATTTCTACCTAAAACCGAATACTAATAAAATGTTCAGAATTTACTATTATTCATCTTCGATGATCCAGTGTTGGTGACTATAAAATGAATCTAATTTTATTTGAAAAACGATTTAATTTCTATCACTAATTTACTATCAAAGTCGTCGTTGATGTATAGGTTAATGGAAACATTTGAGATAATATATGCCAATTTGGAAAAGTATAAGAAATATGGAGTCGAGCGTCGATCTAAACATTTCAAGAGAGAGAGAAAAAGACTTCTTGTGAATATGATTATCCTGTAAAAAATCAATATCCACTCCTCTAAAACCCTCGTCTTCTCCGATATCTTCCCTCATCGCCGGTGAGATTTCACTTTCAATTTCAATCATAAAGGGTGTGATCCGCGCGGACGTGGTAAACAATTTTTTAATCTAATGGTATTTTATTTTATTTGGTCTCGTAGTTAATTTAATTATCTCTATCAACTTAAGATCTGTGTATTTGTTTTTTTTGTTTTTATTTAATTTATGATCATCTATGTGTTTATTTATTGGATGGTACGCATTTTTACCTCTTTTTTTCTTTGGTGATCAATTTTATGCAATTATTTGAGTTTTTTAAAAGGAAGATATTTACATTTTTAAGTTGCATAATGGTTTTTTTTCATGTGAAGTTATTACTTTTGGAGTGTTTCATGTATGATTTTAACCATATATATGTGTGCAACATGTTTGTGATTACTAAGTCTATTTTTCTTTTATTTTTTTGAAAACGATTTCCATATATAACTGGAGAGAAATATGGAAATTTAGCCAACACATAAGGCTATTGATAAACAATAATAGAATCAACAATTGATCAACTTTTGTTGATTTTAAATATATTCATGGATTGCATGTTACACAAATTCATATTTAACCGTTTTAGAATTTGCTTATTCAAGACAATGTGGTAGATTATGTATTTTGATAAAATAATAAATTTAATTATGAATTTAATTACAGTAATAATGGAAATTTAGCCAACACATAAGGCTATTGATAAGGGATAAGCCCGGTGAGATTCAACTTTATATAAGAAAAAAGTATGTGACCCGCGAGTTTTTGTTTTTTAAATTTATAATAGTTTAATTTATTTATGAGAACTTTTTTATTTATTTTTAGTAAAACAAATCATTGATTGTACATTGTAGGTCTAATATTTTATTTAAGATTTAACTAATTGTTTATCTTATTTCCACCTCCATTAAAATGAAAATGTAAGTGATAATCAATCACTTCAATATTTACGGTAAATCACTTCTATATTATTTACAAAATTTATGTTTGTTTGGAACTTTCATATCTTATCTATATTTAAAGACCAAATAAATCATGTTATCCAAATATTTAAATTACTGAAAGTTTCATTTTTATTATTTAAAATTATGTACTTTAAAAAAAAATCTATTTTCTTATACGTAATTCATTTAACAAAGTTACTATAATATGTATTATTAAACGATAATGAGTTTACTTTTTATTTATTAGATATTATGTTTTAATAAAAAAAATCTCTATATATTTGTGATATGTTAAATTAATATTGTATATATTGTATACTATTAGTTTGGATCAAATAATATCCATTCACTAAACATTTTTGATATAAAAATTTAACCTTATAACTATAATAAAGTGTGTAATATATTAGTAAAACTAAAATTTTAAATCTATTATTCTTTCAATAAATTTTGTTGATTTTTTAAGTTTTCATGATATGAATATGAAAATGACCTTTTAAATTCTTTGCATAATTTAATAAAATATATAGTTAATATGTATATCAAAATTTTAACTAATTAAATTATGGAAATTAAATATCAAAATGATGTGACATACATATGGATAATGATGTGTCTTCCTAAGAAGAGAGCAAAGTTAACTTTATATATATAGATTTTTGATTATTAAACGTCATAAGAATATCTTCAATCCTACTTTGTTTTTTGGGTTGACGATCTATTTCTCCTGAGAACTTCTATATAATAACACATCTACACAAAGTTTAACTCTAGCTCTATTTCTCCGTCATTTAAAAGTTCGAATCATATTTCCCCACGAAATCAAAGTTCCAAACTTATTTGCCCACGGCTATCGGTTATATCGGTTTGATGTGGGTTTTGAGCGGTTTGTAATTGAAATTGAAATTGAAACTTACGAAATTGAAATTGAAATAATCTAAGAAAAATAATTTCGATCCCAATTCTTCTTCTTCACCCAAGAATCAAACCTCGAATTCGTCCAAGCTTCGATGATGAGACAAACACGATCATCATCCGCAACGAAATTCCCCAACGGAGCCATTGGAACACAATCGACAGACATACTATGATTGGTGAGGCGAAGAAGCTTTTGACTGGCGTAGTTGCGGTGGTAGTGCTCGTTCCGTTCTTCCTCGGAGCCATTACAGATGCGATCGCAGAGCTTCTAAGCCCAGTCCTTGTTCTTACTCTACAACGGGTTATCCATCTTCGGCGGAGATGATGATTCCGACGACTGATGCGGCGGAACTAGGAAGATAAAGAAGAATACTTTTGAGACTAGGAAGATAAAGAAGAAGACGTTATCAAATCCTTAAAATTTCAATTATTTTTTTTGCTTTGCTTCCTTCATGTTTTCTTCTCCAAAAAGTACTGATTTTGTTTCTAAATTGATTGATTTTGCAGGTATTCATGAAGTAAATATCCTGCATTTTGAGAGGAATCCTTTGTTCTGTATACTTTTCTTCTGACTGTGATGTCTGACTTGATGATAATTGTCTTATAATAACTTGTAATTATTCCAATCAATGCAATCTATACCCCAAAATAAATCCAAACTTCTGAAATCTGATCATTACAGCAAATCGTAAGATCTAGATGTGGTTGGATCCAAAACCCTTTGCAAATATCCATACATTTCCTTGATCGAGCGAATCCCAGAGATTCGAAATGGTGTGTGAACCTCGACTGTGAGCCCTGAATCCATTAATTTCTCTAAAGATACTGATCTGAAAACATTTACGCCCCGATCAAGCAAAGCGGTAATACCGTCGATTCCGTTGAACACCAAACGCATACCAAAACAAAAATCAAAAGATAACCATAATCCACCAAAATTTGATTTTCATAATTGAGCCCAGTAATCTCCAAAAGATATATCCGAAGAAAGAACCATGAATCCAATGCTCCCTTAGATGGATCGGAGCTCATAATTCAAAAAAATATCGTCGTCTCTGTCGCCACGAGAGGAGCATGAACTGGGTTGTAATCGGGTTTAGTTCATTGATTTGGTTTGTAATTGGGTTAAGTTTGGTTTTCTTTCGGTTTATATTTAATTGGTATATAATAAACCGGGTTAAATCGTGCTCCGTGGGAAAATAGATTTCGAACTTTGATTTCGTGGAGAAATAGGTTTCGAATTTTGATTTCGTGAAGAAATAAGATTCGAACTTTGATTTCGTGGGAAAATAAAACTACAGTTAAACTATATGTATATATATTATTATATGAAAATTTTCATGAGAAAATAGATCGTAAACACTTATTTTTTAAACTCTACTCCCTGTTTCACTCTAAAATAAAATAAAAAATAATAGAATAAATAATCTTATAAATGATTTTATGTAAAATTCAACCATATTTAAATGAAAAAATTGAATAATACACTGAAAATGGTGTAAAAATCTATTCTTTTACATCAGTTCCATTTTTGTACGTTGGAGATGAGTTATGAGTAAATCTTTCTAAAACCCTATCTGATCTCCAACATCCGAAAGAACATGAAACTGTTTAATAAAATTTACAATGTTTCAAGTTTCTCTTTTGTGGGACTGTAACTTGAATATACTGTCGAAAATTTAGAAAGAAAAAAAAGGAAACGTAGATGAACTTTTGTCTTATTTACTATTTCTTATGTTTCGCAAAAAGTGTTACTTTGAAAAATTTCATATATATTAAAAAAATTATATATTATTCTTTATTAATATACTAAATAATTTTTCTCTCACTAATTAATACATTAAAACAATAAGAGTAAAACTAGATTTTTGTTCAAAATTATGTATTGAAAACATAAAACAGCATTATTTATGAAAAAAAAAAAACCTCAAAACTATACCTTTGTAAATAATTGATTAACGTAATAATGAAGTTCAAGATTTTTTTAATATGAGTGCATAGCAAACTGATTCGATCGTGAATAGTTGATGAACATAATTAACGTGCCTTCTTTAAGAAACGACTATTCAAGAAATTAGTAGTATTATACTATTAATACAACCGACACATACGCAAACCAGAGTTTCGATCTTGCATCAAGAATATGTGTCTAGAAAATCAACTCGGATGGAAGCCTTTATTTTGGATTTAGCTTTGGAACTCTTCGTCAAAGTTATAGGAAATTGAGTTAGCTTTTCAATGAGAGCGGTTTTAACTTATTCGGGATTGTATTGAAGGAATTACAACCGATTTAGTGGATATATATTCATTTAGTAATTAGAGTTTAACTTTTTTAATCTTGATTTTGCAAAATCAACTACAACTTGAGAAATTATTTTTAGCAAACGATAGTTGAGAAATAAATTGAGAGAGCGTCCATATATCATGAATTAAATGAGCAATTTACCGAATGGACGCATGTATTAAAAATCAGTGTACATACCCCATACTGTTTTGCTTAATTTTCTTCAGTTTAATTCAAATGCAAACATACTCACATATACGTACACACCATAAATAAGATATAATCTAATTGTTTAGTTTAGTCACTGTTGATACCGAGTTTAGCACTCGTTGGTTTAGCCCGGTTCGAACCGAGATCGGCTAAATTAATTTCGGTTTACAATGATTCGAGCTCGGAAGATGGTCCATGATCGCGGTGGCCGACATCAAAGCCCATCAAAGCCGACTTACGAAATAAAAGGAAGATCTTCTTTAATTGGTAAAGGCAAATCCCGAGAAAATAGTAAGTTATCCTTATTGACTCAAGGAAATAAGGATAATCGCCAATATCAAATTCAAGAAGGAAAAGGAAAAGCAACCGACTTCAAGCACTACAAAAAAGTGTGTTTCACATCATTTATTTTACAGATTTGCATTAGTTATAAATGATGTAAAAAAAAATTTACATCACTTAAATAAGTGACTCTGAAAGTGGTGATGCAAATATTTACATCAGTTGAGAAAATATATTACATCAGTTTAAGCAACTGATATAAATAGGGTTCTACAAAATAGTACCCAAAAACTTAAAGTTCAATAATTTAACACCCAAGGGTGAAAATCACAAAACTAGCATTCATTAAAAGGGAAATGACACATTTAGCCTTAATAAAAAAGATGATTAAAATACTGTGATAAAATATGTCAGTTCCTAATGAAGAGACGGCGGTTGTTCGTCCGAGAAGAAATCACAAGCTTCTTCACCGCTCAGAAAATCGTCGTGATCCTTCGTCTGCTCTGTTTTCACGAACTGTAAGAAATTCCCGACGGTAACCGTCGGCGGCGGCATCAATCTTTCGTTATCGGAGCTGGTTTCTTCGTTCAGTACGGCGCTAGAATTGCAGCTGTCGGAAGATCCAGCGTCGACGGCGGTGGAATTCGGTAGAAGGTCAAGGAGATCGGTGAAGCTTCGTCGGTAGTTAAAACCCGTGGAATGTTCTAGAAACTGAGGAGGAGACGAAGGAGTCGGATCCATTTTTTGAAATATTTTCTCCGGCAACGAAACTTTCTCTTCCTTCACGGCGGAGATATCACCCTCCGTCGTACCTTTCTTATCTTCTTCACTGTTTATCTTAGCTTTGATTTTGCTAATCTGCAAAACAAATTTCGAATATTGTAAAAAAAACAAAAGTTCCAATTTTTAATGATTTTCAGTCTCTAAAATTGAATATTCACCTCTTGGAGAAGGGAATCGTTATCGCGGCGGAGGGAATCGAAATTGTGGCGGAGGAAGTCGTATTGGCACTTAAGAACGCCGTAATCTTTTCCGAGCTGTTTTGTCTTCCACCGTGCACGGCGGTTCTGAAATCAAACCGCTACTTGACGAGGTTGAAGCTTGGGCTTTATTAGTCAATCTTAAGAGCCAATTTAGTTCCAATGTGATGTCGAACTCTCTAGAAGACAATATTTTGCAAGAAAACAAGAGATATATACAACAAACGGATCTGTAAATAAGTAAATTAAGCTCTTCCCAACAACCAGATCGGATCGAGACAAGCATTTTATATAAATTTTATCGACACAATCAAGCAAACGGAAAGATAAGAAGAAGAGTGAGAAAAGGAAGAGAATCCGTACCCATCATGAGCGAATAAACGAGGAGATAATTGTTCTTGAAAAAATTGAAAGCTGAAGAAGTTTTGATCCGATCCTTGTTGTTCTTGCTAAGCTCCAACGCCGGGACGACGAGCTCCAGAACCCCAAACACCAATTCAGGGACCCTAATTGGTATAAACAGATCCTTTTTTATACACATTCTGAGACTCACATACAAGTGGGTATTGGGCATAACTCAATGTTAGACTATTGTGCAAAGCTTCATTTTGATTCATTGTTCTTGAAAATGAAACGTATTTAGGAACATATATAAAATATTTCGAAAAGTCTTCTGAAATGAACAAAAACAGAAAATGATATTTTCTGTTGATTTCTATACGTAAATGAAGCATCAGAACAAATGTGTTGTTGTTTTGTCTACAAAAGAAATAAACAAAGATTCAAATGATGAAAACTGATCATTTCTTGAAAATGAAACGTATTTAGGAACATATATAACGTATTTCGGAAAGTCTTCCGAAATAAACAAAAACAGAAAACAATATAAAAAACGATATTTCCTGTTGATTTCCATGCGTAAATGAAGCATCAGAACAAATGTGTTGTTGTTTTGTCTACGCAAAGAAATAAAGAAAGATTCAAATGATAAAAACTGATCCTTTCTTGAAAATGAAACGTATTTAGGAACATATATAACGTATTTCGGAAAGTTTTCCAAAATAAACAAAAACAGAAAACGATATTTCCTGTTGATTTCCATGCGTAAATGAAGCATCTAAACAAATGTGTTGTTGTTTTGTCTACAAAAGAAATAAACAAATATTCAAATGATGAAAACTGATTCTTTCTTGAAAATGAAACGTATTTAGGAACATATATAACGTATTTCGGAAAGTCTTCCGAAATAAACAAAAACAGAAAACAATATAAAAAAACGATATTTCCTGTTGATTTCCATGCGTAAATGAAGCATCAGAACAAATGTGTTGTTGTTTTGTCTACACAAAAAAATAAAGAAAGATTCAAATGATGAAAACTGATCATTTCTTGAAAATGAAACGTATTTAAGAACATATATAACGTATTTCAGAAAGTCTTCCGAAATGAACAAAAACAGAAAACAATATAAAAAATGATATTTCCTGTTGATTTCCATGCGTAAATGAAGCATCAAAACAAATGTGTTGTTGTTTTGTCTACACAAAGAAATAAAGAAAGATTCAAATGATGAAAACTTATCCTTTCTTGAAAATGAAACGTATTTAGGAACATATATAACGTATTTCGGAAAGTCTTCGGAAATTAACAAAAACAGAAAACAATATATAAAAAACGATTTTCATGCGTAAATGAAGCATCAGAACATATGTGTTATTTTTTGGATACACAAAGAAGTAAAGAAATATACAAATGATGAAAAATGATCATTTTTAACTAATTTAGGAAAGCTTTCATAAATAGAGAAGAAACAGAAAAACTATAAAAGACTATATTAACTATTGATTTTCATGCGTAAATGAAGTATCAGAACATGTGTTCTTGTTTGGCTACACAAAAAAAGAAAGATACAAATGATGAAAAATGATCATTTTTTTGAAATGCAACGTATTTAAAAACCATTTAGGAACATATATAACTAATTTAGGAAAGCTTTCGTAAATGAACAAGAAATGGTATCTTGAAGTGTACGTTGGTGAGAGCCTGAAGAAACAGAGATACATTGTTCCAATTTCTTACTTGAATCAGCCTTTGTTTCAAGCTCTTCTCAGTAAGTCCGAAGATGAGTTTAGGTTTGATCATCCAATGGGCGGCCTGACGATTCCTTGCCCAGAAGATACTTTCCTCACAGTAACTTCTACGATCCCAGGATGATCATCTTCCGAAGATAAACACTAACATTTCAACTCTACATGAGAGTATTTATTACTGTAAATAGATTTAACAATTTTTCAAACACAATCCAACAAATATTTTTCAGATTTGTTCATGTGATGACAGTAAACTCTAAAATCCAAATAACCTCTCATTCTTCAACAGATAATTAAAAATCCTTTTAATAGAGGTTTAATTGGAGGAAACGTAAACAGAATAGTCGAGGATTAAAGAATAAAAATAATTGAGGTTGCCACAAGACCCTTAATAAAGTAATAGTTGAATCCTCAGGAAGAAGCTCGTATCGAAGACGATACACCAAAGTTTGAAGCGATTACTTTGTATAAACCCTCGTGAAATAACATGTTAGAATATTAAAAGCCCAATCAGAATTGCTAGCATCACCTGCACAAACACACCTCTCAACTTTACAAAAAGCTTCCAGCTTTCTCAATGGATTGGTTTTCAAATCTGATCATAAAGCCAAATCAGAGAAACTTGATTGGAATAAAGAGAAAGTTCAAACAAGAAGAACACTACAAGAAAACAGGCAATTTGCAACGAATTTTGGCGACGATTTTAATTCGTTGCAAATTTCCATCGTTTTCGCGACGACTTTACGACGATTCTTGAAAACGTCGTAAAGTCGTCGCAAAATTGGGACGATAATTTTCGTTGTCAAATCGTCGCTAATTAGCGACGATTATACAACGATTACCGACGACATTACGACGATTATCAAAATCGTCGTAAAATCGTTGTAACGTAGCGACGATTTTACGACGTTTATATAAAACGTTGTAATATCGTCGTAAAATTACCCACGAATTAGCAATGATTTGTATAATTTGAACTTTACATCGATTTCCCAACGATTAATCAGTTAGGTGAGCACGTTTTAAATTCACGGTGTTTAGTTAGGTAAACATGTTTAATATCGTTGTAAAGTCGATGTAAACATTTTTAGATTCGTTGTAAAATCGATGTGAAATCGATGTAAAATCGTAGGTAATTCGATGGTAGTGAAAATAAAAATCTATATATAGTGGCCAACTTCATAATTAAAATTTCATATTCAAAAACAATATTTACTTCCTTCTGACAAAAAAAAAATGTCAATATACGAAATTAGAAGATGGATGTATAATCGTCTTGATTCAGATGGATCGCTAACAAAGGAGTTCAGTGATGGGGTGGAGGGATTCATGCATCAGGCAGGAAGTATACATAATACGATTATCAGTGGTAAGATGTACTGTCCTTGTGCCAGATGCTTGAATAGGAAATTTATCATTATCTCGAAGGTGTGGTCGCATATATTAAATAGAGGGTTTATGCCGCATTACTATATATGGTATTATCATGGAGAGGGTCATGGGGGAAATGCAGCTAGTAGTAGTAGCAATTATCAAGCATCGAATTTTGATGAATCAAATAATTTTAATCAATTTAATGAGCATGCGGAGCAGCATGGTGAAGATAATGATAGGATTCATGACATGGTTACGGATGCATTTCATGAAACCGTAAGTACATTTGCACATGATCATCATGATGATGAGGAACCCAATCTAGATGCAAAAAAATTTTATGATATGCTAGATGCTGCAAATCAGCCACTCTACGATGGATGTAGAGAAGGACATTCTAAATTGTCGTTGGCGGCTAGGATGATGACTATTAAAACTGATCATAACTTAGCTGAGGTTTGCATGGATGATTGGGCTGATTTGCTTAAAGAGTATTTGCCAGAGGACAATTTAGCCGCTGAAACTTACTATGAGATACAGAAGCTGGTTTATAGTCTTGGGTTGCCTTCTGAGATGATAGATGTCTGTGTTGACAATTGCATGCTTTTTTGGAAAGATGATGATAAGTTGCTGGAATGTCGATTTTGCCATAAGCCAAGATATAAGCCGCAAGGTTCTGGTCGTAGTAAGGTACCGTTCCAGCGGATGTGGTACCTTCCTATAACTGATAGATTAAAAAGAATGTATCAGTCCGAGAGGACAGCTGCATCGATGAGATGGCATGCAGATCATTTGCAAACAGATGAGGAGGTTACTCATCCTTCAGATGCAAAAGCGTGGAAACACTTTAAGACGGTACATCCAGACTTTGCTAGAGAGAAACGTAATGTGTATCTTGGTCTTTGCACAGATGGATTTAGTCCGTTTGGTATGTCTGGTAGGCAATATTCTTTATGGCCAATAATCCTAACGCCTTACAACCTACCCCCAGATATGTGCATGCAAAGGGAATTTTTATTCATGAGTATTTTAATACCAGGTCCGAAGCATCCGAAGCGTTCCCTTGATGTGTTTTTGCAGCCTCTGATACAGGAATTGGAGCAGTTGTGGTATACCGGGGTTCGGACATATGATTTTGCAAGGAAAAAAAATTTTACAATGCGTGCGGTGCTTATGTGGACAATAAGCGACTTCCCTGCTTACGGGATGTTGTCAGGTTGGACTACGCATGGGCGATTGTCTTGTCCATATTGTCTCAATCGGACAGATGCGTTTCAATTGAAACATGGTCGGAAAACAAGTTGGTTTGATTGTCACCGCCGATTTCTACCGATTCATCATGCATATCGAAGAAATAAGCGGTTGTTTAGAAAGAACAAAACTGTTCGTGTTCCTCCTCCGGTTTATATTTCTGGGGAAGATCTAGAAGCAGAAATTGATCATTATGGTGCATTGGAAACAGTCAATCGTGGTGGAAATTGGCACACTCCAGCTAATATGCCGGATGGATATGGGGAGCATCACAATTGGCATAAGAAAAGCATATTCTGGAAGCTTCCGTATTGGAAGGATCATTTGCTTAGACACAATTTGGATGTCATGCACATTGAGAAAAACTTTTTTGATAACATCATGCATACATTGTTAAACGTGCGTGGAAGGACTAAAGACAGCGGTAAGTCAAGGTTAGACTTGCCTGATCTTTGTTGTCGGAATGAGTTACATATTACAAGCAATGGGAAAGCACCTGTCCCCATATTTCGAGTTGGTGCGGAAGAAAAGTCAGCTTTGTTCAAATGGGCGACATCTGATGTGAAGTTCCCGGACGGGTACGTATCTAATTTATCTAAATGTGTTGAGAATGGCCAAAAGTTTTCTGGGATGAAGAGTCATGACTGTCACGTCTTTATGCAACGACTACTTCCTTTTGCATTTGCTGAACTTCTACCAGGAAATGTACACGAAGCAATTGCAGGCATTGGAGGGTTTTTTCGGGATCTTTGTACCCGTACTTTGTCAGAAGATGTTATTGCACAACTTGATGCTAGTATTCCTATTTTGTTGTGCAACATGGAGAAAATATTTCCCCCAGCCTTTTTTGATGTTATGGAACATCTACCTATTCATCTACCTCACGAAGCAGAACTTGGGGGACCTGTGCAGTATCGATGGATGTACCCATTCGAGCGATTCATGGGACATTTGAAGCGGAAGGCTAAAAATCTAGCCAAAGTTGAAGGCTCAATAGTAGCAGGAAGTTTAACAGAAGAAACTTCTCACTTCACCGGGTACTATTTTGGCTCGAAGGTTCGCACACGGAAAAGGGCAGCACGGCGATATGATGATGGAGGTGTAGGCCGAACATATGCTAATGAAGGTGTCCCAGATATCTTTTCTTCAATCGGTCGATTATGTGGAAGAGTGAAGTCAGTTTGGTTTGCCAATGAAAAAGACCATCATAGTGCACAAACGTATATCCTCTTAAATTGCGAAGAAGTTAGTCCATTTGAGACGTAAGTGTATAAACATACGTCTTATATATATGGCTAAATTATATATATGCTAGCTTTATACCAATTACAAATACTTATGTATGCAGAGAATTTGTTAGACAAGTCCGAGAAGTCATTGAAGTAATCTCAGACGATGAAATCAACAAGCGTAAAGATCAACATTTTGCCCCGTGGTTGAAGACGCAAGTACGTAAAAATTTAAGTAATATTACTAACTTGGACAATTAACCTAATACATATTTTGATTACTTTGTAATTAAATTAATTAATGATATAGGTCGAGTATGGGGATACCGCATATCCACTCTGGTTCCATGAGTTAATAAAAGGCCCCATATCGAAGATAACGAGTGCACCCATGTATTGCACACGCGGATATATCTTTCATACATTCAAATACGGCAATCAAAGAGCTACTGCCAACTACGGGGTATGTGTGCGGGGCGAAATAGATTTTTATGGAGTGTTGCAAGACATAATTGAAGTTGAGTACCCTGGTTGCTTAGGTTTGAAATGCGTTCTGTTCAAATGCGACTGGTTCGATCCAACAGTTGATCGAGGCGTCCGTAAAAATAAATTTGGGGCAGTAGATGTCAACCAATCACGACGTTACAATAAGTATGAGCCATTTATCCTAGCATCACAAGCAGAACAAGTCAGCTTTGTTCCATATCCGCGAGTTCGTACCACCCGTATCTCATGGTTATCAGTTATAAAAGTTTCTCCGAGGGGTCGAATTGTGGGGGTTGATGAGGAACTACCAATGCAGCAAGATCATTGCTCTGATATGCCAGAACTAAATGAGAGCAATGAAGACATCCTTTTGATAGATCCTCAAAACAGGGAAGTTGAATATCTCCCAGACGATACAGAGGAAGAAGATGAGGAAGATGAGTTCGAAGAAAGTGATGAACCAGATGATCAAGAAACGGATGTGAACTACTCTTCGTCCGAAAATGAATCAGAGTGACCGCGCTAGCTAGTAATTATTGTGAATTTAATGTATTAATATAATATTGTGATCGAGTAGTTATTGTGAAATTTAAGTGATATGATTTCTATGAAATCCCTTAAACCCCAAACTAAATCCCATCTCCGATCTCCACTCATTTTCCGCCGTAGGTGCGGCGATTAATAAATTACGAGACATATATATGTGTTTATGTGTCATGTAATTTATTAATTTCCCCAACAACGGTGGGAAATGAGTGGTGATCGGAAATGTGATTTAGTTTGGGGTTTAAGGGATTTCAAAGAAATCGTCGCTAAATCGTCGCTAATTGTGATACTCACAAAATCGATGCAAATTGGCGACGATTTGGCAACGACTTGAACTAATCGTGGCTAAATCGTCGCAAACACTAAAGGTTGCAAATTCGATGCCAATTTGCGACGATTTAGCGACGATTTGTCATAAACCCTAAACCCTAAACCCTTTGCCCTAAACCCTAAACCCTAACGTATTACCATCGCATTGTATTATGCATCTTTCAATGAAATTGATCGTGACTTTAGAGAATTGTCCGGAAATGAAAACTTGGTCAATCACAGTAATATCCACAAACTGAATCATTGTATTACTAATCTCTAACGTATACGCAAACTATATGTTTTAATTATTTTTCAATATCGATGAACTTATTGATAATTTCATGAATTTGGATTTACGGTAAACAAGTCAAGTTGTTTTTGAAACGTTGCAATCGACGTTACAATTCCGTACCTATACCCTAAACCCTAAAACCGATTTTACAACTATCCTCACTAATTCGATCCAAATTTGCGACGATTTGGCAACGAATATTGACAAATCGTGGCTAAATCGTCGCTAACTCCGAAGGTTGCAAATTCGATGCCAATTTGCGACGATTTAGCGACGATTTGTCATAAACCCTAAACCCTAAACCCTTTGCCCTAAACCCTAAACCCTAACGTATTACCATCGCATTGTATTATGCATCTTTCAATGAAATTGATCGTGACTTTAGAGAATTGTCCGGAAATGAAAACTTGGTCAATCACAGTAATATCCACAAACTGAATCATTGTATTACTAATCTCTAACGTATACGCAAACTATATGTTTTACTTATTTTTCAATATCGATGAATTTGGATTTACGGTAAACAAGTCAAGTTGTTTTTGAAACGTTGCAATCGACGTTACAATTCCGTACCTATACCCTAAACCCTAAAACCGATTTTACAACTATCCTCACTAATTCGATCCAAATTTGCGACGATTTGGCAACGAATATTGACAAATCGTGGCTAAATCGTCGCTAACTCCGAAGGTTGCAAATTCGATGCTACTTTGCGACGACGTAAATTCGTTGTAATATTTCGTTGCAAATCCGTTGGTAATTTGTAAAAAATTTCTATAAATACCTTTCACACCTTCATTGCAAACTCAAAAAATAAATTCATATCCACTTTTCTTTAAGTTTTTATGTTGATCATTGTATACCTGCTTGTCTGATGCTCTGGCCAATAAATAATTCTGTAAGATCTTGTTTTCAAGTAAAAACTTGATTCCCAGAATTATTTGTTAACCGGAACATCAGAAGCAGGTAAACAACTTTCAACTCCTAAACCCAAAATGACATTACGTTACAATTTCGTACCTAAACCCTAAATCCTAAAACCGATTTTTAAAGAAATCGTCACAAAATCGATCCAAATCCGCGACGATTTGGCAACGAATATTGACAAATCTTGGCTAAATCGTCGCAAACTCCGAATGTCACAAAATCGTTGCAAAATTAGCGACGAATTAGCTACGGTTAATTTGCCTCGATATAGCCACGATTCGTCGCGAAATCGTCGCTGATTAGCGACGATTTCGCGACGACAAGTAATCTTATATATACACGCGAATTCCTTGCCAATTCATTTGCAAACAAATTAAAAAAAAACTGCTTACAGCTTCCTTGCGAATTCTTTGCGAAAAAAGGTAAATATTTTTTTTTTATGTTTTTAATTAATTAGTATAGATAAAAATGAAATAATTTAGGTCGGTAGAAACGGAATCAAATTAGGAAAAATAGCAGACTGCCCGGATGTTTATAGATAGTAATGTTTTTTCATTTTTATGCAGATGGGCCAGCGTCGTGCACATTACGCTCAGTTTTTGAGAGATATTGGTGATTCTACGGGTCCCGGGTTGCCTCCGTCTTCTGAGGCTACAGAGACGGATTTCGTCCCTGTGACGCAACCTCCGCCGCCTCTACAACCACCTCAGATTCCGCAATCTGGAGGACATGCCCCGGCCCCGTATGCACACATGACGGTTCATGATTTGCTTGCACAGCCGGGGCGTCATAGGCTTAAAAGATTAGATCCGGATCATACTGACGAGTCGGAATGGTAATATATATAAATATTTATTTTTTACATTTATTATTACATATTTATATTTATTTCTAACAATTCAAAATTTTACAATTTTTTGTTTCAGGTTTGGAGTTGAATCCAAAGTTGGACGCACCGTTTCCGACATCATCAAGTCTTATTTTGTCGAGCCGCATACCAATTTTTCCCAGCTTCCTCAACACGTCAAGGACACATGATTCAAGATGTTTGCGGTACGTATGGAAATTTTTTTTTTTTTCTCTTAATTATTTTAATTATATTTAAATATATATTTAATTTTACTTTATAAAATGTGTAATTATTTTTGTTTTTCGTGCAGCAAAAATATCATTGGGATATTTCTATTCATGAGGAGGTTAAAACTTTATTTCTCGAGAGGGTAAAGTTTCGTATCCAAGGCGTGGTTGGAGAGTGGAAGAAAGCATGGAAGAAAGATGGCGATGAAGCAAAGCCCCTCTACATGGATAAAGCCGTTTGGGACGGCTTGGTGCGGTATTGGCTGGAACCGAAGTCCATCATCATTGCTGAGAAGTGTTCGGCTTCCCGCAACACCGTTGATTCGGCCGGGCGACTCAAGGCTCTGCCTCATACAGCTGGGCAAACACCTTTTGCGGGTGTTCGTCTACAGATGGTAATTAAATTTATTTAAATTAATTTATTTAATTTACGTTGCCAATAACATAGTTTTTTTCTTTAGGCCGCCGAAGAAGGAGGTGTACTCCCTCCGTTGACCAGGGTTTTTGAGCGGACGCACCGGAAGAAGGATGGTTCCTTTGTTTCCGAGACTGCCGAGCACATCTTCAATGAGGTGACTTCCAGAGTCACCGATCGAGAGACACAACTCTCTCAACAGCTCTCTCCCGGTAGTTCGTCGGTCATGTCTGGAGGGTTGACCACACCCGATATTGACCGGATCTTCGAGCAGGTATATATATAGAATAGTTACTCTTTATTAATTTTTAGTTTTTGATTTTTTAAAAATTTCTAAATGAAAAATTTAAATATAGGTTGCTCCTAAGAGAAAGGGGAAGGTTGTCGGGATGGGATCTATTCGAGATGTCTCGGCTGCTTCTTCATATGCTCCGCGACGCCGATTGCCAGAAGATGATCCAGTCGTGTTACGTGCCACGATTACGAGTCTTCAGGAGCGGGTTGAGACCGAGGCTACTCGGTCTCAGGCATATCAGGCGAAGATTGCGAGTCTTCAGCAGCAGTTTCACCTGGATGCTACGCAGAATGACGAACTCTTCGACATCTTGGCAACAGGGAACCCAACAATGCAGGCTATGCTACGGGAAAAGCGAAGACTCCGAGCAGAGAGAGATGCAGCGGCAACGGCAGAGGCAGAGGCAGCGGCAGGCACATCCGGTTCGTCGAGACGTCCCGAAGACGATGTCAATCTCGACGATTACGATATAGTTATTTAGATTTAGGATTTCGAATTCTAATTTTGGTTTTTTTTTTTTTTTGTAACAGATTATTATATTTTCTTTTTAATAAAATTATATTATATAATATTTTTAAAATTTTTATTTTAAAATTTCGAAATTAATAAAATTTTAAAATTAATAATAATCATATATAGAATATTATAATAAAATTTTAAAATTAATAATCATATATAGAATAGTCGGTGATTCGATGGTAATCCGTTGCTAAAAAATCGTTATAAAATCGTGGCTATTTACAACGATTATACGACGATTTATTAGCAACGATATTGCGACGATTATTTAGCCACGATTTTAGGACGATTTGTTCGCAACGATGTTGCGACGATTATTTAGCCACGATTATACGACGATTTCTTTGCAACGAATTAATGACGATTATTTAGCCCCGATTTTACGACGATTTCTTTGCAACGAATTAACGACGATAATTTTTTCCATCGATTTTACAATGACATATTTTCCTTCGAAATAGCAACGATTTTACGACGTATTCATATTCGTCGTAATTTCAATGTAACATTTACGACGATTTTACGACGAACATTTAGCGACGATTTAGCGACGAAGTATTTTCCCTCGTACTTTTGCGACGAATTTACGACGATTTGTTGTTTGCGACGATCAGTTAACAACGATATCATTTTCGTCGCAAATTCGATGCAAACCCTCTTTTGCAACGATGTTACAACGATATCGTTCGTTGCAAATTGCCTGTTTTCTTGTAGTGGAAGTGATAAAATCTAACCATTATAGCGAGGCGAACAACAAAGACACTGTAGTAAGATGACAAACAGTGGCTACTTGCGTACTGAAACTGTTCTTGCTCGACATCTCCACGCAAAACCCTCCTCTCTCTTGGCATCTCTGACTTACTTCTCCAAGGACTAACCCATTCAGTCATTTTATCGAACATCTTGCTCATCTTCTTCCTCGAATTTGGCCAGTGGGAATGTTTAGAAGGTAAAATCGCCAATACGGATATTTGGCTTCATGTCCACAGATAAAATACCGAGGATGTACGGAACTAATAATTTTCTAAGGAAGATGCCCATTTATACACTGAAAGCAATGAAAACCAAAGAGTTAGCTAGCATATATCGATTTCTCCACTTTCTACTTAAATTCATTGACCCCAAAAAAACAATTATGTAGCCAACTCAGACTATTATAGGCTTAAAGTTCGAGATTCGTCTTCATCAATTAGGTCATCACCAATTACAAATGAGGCCCTTTGTCACCTAAGACTAGTCGGAAATGTTCATATCTGCAATTCCACTTATCCATGGATTGATAATACATTACGAGAATTTTGTGAATCAAAGAAGAAGAGAGTTAACCTGATAGATTGGTTTCTTGAGTGGCTCGGAGCAAGTAAGACAATCAAGAACATCCGAACTCTTCAGGTTTACGGATTGTTGTGGTGAAGAAGAACTCGGGCTACTGCTTACGGATCTTCGCGATTTTGCCTCCGTTATCACATCCTCAGGGTCGTTACCAATAGTCGCCATTCTTATTCCACCAACATCTTTTGCGATTGCAGCTTCTTCTTCTCGTATCTCTTCCTCCTCGACACTTGCGGCGTCGGAATCCTCGCTGCCGTCTTCTTCTTCCTCCTTCGAGACACCTGCGGCGTTGTAATCCTCGTCGTCTTCTTCATCATCTTCATCGACAGAAGGAAACCGTTGCGTCGATGAATTAGATCGAACTTGTAAATGGATTGGGTTGCGTCGAAGGCGAAAAACGGAAAGATCCCGGCGAAGAGGAATCGTTGATGGCCGATGATAATCGATGATTCCCTTTTTGTTTTTTTTGGAATATTGGACTACATAAGAAGTATGGGCAAAATGGACTTTTGGGCCTTTTTTTTTACTTTTGGGCCTTTTTTTTTTTTTTTTACTAGGGTGCTAGTTTGGTCAGAAAGTTTTTAAAAAGTGGTATTTTGATCAATTTCTCATATAAATATTTGCATCAGTTTAAGCAATTAATATAAATATTTGCATCGATTATTTTAATTAATGTTAATTTATGTTGGTTGCAAAAAATGATGTTAAAGATTTGCATCAATTAATATAAATGATGGTAATATTACATTATAATTATCAACTTTAAAATATTTGTAATAATTTAATAATTTAAAATTAGTACTAACTTTTATAAATTATTTTAATATTATATTATAAATTATTTCACAAATAATTTATTTATTTTTATCTAGGATAACACGTCAATATTGGTTTTTAAAATCTGTAGATAAATTGTACTTATTTATAAGAAACAAAACTTCTCACTTTCTTCCTTAGTTTTCTATGTGGGACAAACATCAAAGATAATTAAAAGCATATTTAATTAATTCAAAATTTATTAGCATACTTTTTTATTGATGTAATATTTGTATAATTTTTTTAAGTGATGTTAACAAAAAATTGTAGATGTATCGATAATCTAATTGATGTGTTTTCATATTTTTGTATCACTTCTCATAAAGTGAACCAAATTAATAATATTTAGGATTGATGCGGTGCAGATCGAGGAAGAAGAACAAACGGCGGTGAAGTAGAGCAATTCCGGCGTGAGATTCGTCTCTAACACAGCAAAACGCATCACCTGCGGTTGGCTTAGAGATTCGCTGGAGGAGGATCGCAGAAAGCTCAACTTTGGGCTAGCTAATTGGAAAGCCTTACAAAGCCCAATAACAGACCGTGGAGCCTTTTTTATTGTTTTAGTGATCAAATAAAATATCGGTTTCATATTCATAAATCAGACATACAAAATAACCATGCAGATAAACACAATAAATTCAAGGAGTGTCTCTTTCTTTGAAAGAAGATACACACGCACCTATGTAAATAAGGTGATTAATTCTAAAACTTTTGTGTATGAAATAGGAGAAGCTTAAGATAAAACTAGACATATCAAAAGTGCTCGTAAGGAAAAAGAAATTGCCTTGATTTTATTGCAACATTTCTTTTAGAGAATGAACAAAAACCATTTATAGACGCCATATCTACACCAAGCTCCCCTTTTTGAAGGAAACCACAAATAGTGAGATCGAGTTCTTTATGCATGTAAATAGTCAATTTGTCACAAGTGCTTAAAGACTTAGGGTGTAAATTAATTTTCAAAAAAAAAAAAATCGAAAATCGATGGTTCAATCGCAAAAGACACAAAGTTTGTAGACTTGTGAAGTATGTGTATGGGCTGGCAAAAACTCTGTAATAGTGACATGAAATATTTTATAATGTCAAAGTATCAAATGATTTTAGCATCAATGAATATTGTATGTGCATATACATCAAAAATACTCCACATGCTATATTTTGCTTTGTTTGTACAACCTAGAATCCATTTACTAAATGTTTGTCATGAGATCAAGTTGTAAAATCATCAAGGAAAATGTGTTCAAGGCCTATGAGTTAAGAGGCTTTGATCCAAACAAGAAAAAAAACCTATGAGTTAAGAGGACATTTGATAGGAACCCCACCTACGTCACATGAGATCCTACGATATAAGTTCAAGAAAAACTAATTAGTCAAGCTAAATACGCTAAGAGCACTGAATGGCTCTAGTCTCTTCCCATTTCTTTAGGATGATGAACTGTGTTTCTTATATGTGTAGAGGATAAGCATTGATTTTAATGATGTGAGTCCATAACTCTGAGATATAAATAGAGTATCATAATACATCTTAAAAAAAACTAACGGCAAATCACTTTGTGAGTTTAAAATAAAACCGTTTTTAGAAAAAGAATTAAAGGTCATGTTATATTCTGTAAGTTTACTCATGATTAACTATGTTAATGGCCAAAATGAATCCAATGAAAGAACCTAGTGTTCAGTGGGACAATGAAGCTATACATGTGGTATTTGTTGTGTCGCTTCGGATGGTTCAAAACGTCATGTCATTTTCTGGTTGAGTAGATACGACAGTTATTCACGATGAGTGGTTAAAATAAAAAGCTACCAGCTCAAATGCAGTGATATTTTATTGTGCTCTCAAAATTTCTTAGTCTTGTTGAGATTGTCAAATCTGTCGAGTCTGTCAAGTCATCATGTGTGTATAGTCAATTATGTTCATGTAGGTGATATTTGAAACTTGATTTTGACAAAGTGGTTTTGACTGTTTTTTGGTAGTTTTTCCGACAAAGATATGACCGTATTTTGGGCACAATTGAATCATTTTTGTGAGTTCTATAACGTTACTCCACATAGAAAATTGAAAAGAGTAACAAAAGAACTGAGTATGTTGGGTAACGTTATCCCTATAAATTAACAAAAGAGTAATTACTCCACATAGAAAATTGAAAATATCTCATTTTCTTACAAAAAAAAAATCTAAAACATCTAGCAATTAGAAACATATGGAGTATATATCTTTTAACAATAAATTTTGTTTAGAAAATAGTTAATGTGAAAGTAAATTCAAAATAAAGTCATTATTGGTAAATAATTTGTGATATAATGGTTTTTGCATTAATTTGTGATATAATGGTTTTTTTCTTCTTGTCTTAAATGGATCGTTAGCATTTTGGGTATATTATTTATTTAGAAAATGCAACATTTATTGGGAAAGAAAAACATTTATTATATTTTGCTTACACTGATCGCTATAAAATATAGGCACCATATCTTGAACATATCTTATAAATGAACCAAAAATACATCTAAAAAATCGTAATCAAACATGAACAAATCAATCTTGGTCGTTTGTATCAGTTTGGTTATGTTTCTATCCCCAACTCTCAGTGCTAAAACGATGATGAGTATAAACCAGAATGGCGATAGACACTGTGCAATGGCGCAAGGCAAGGTGATACAGTCATGCTTGCATCGAGCTAACGGACTATCAACAGGGGATTGTGGAAGGTATTTACTATATTCATTTAATTTATTTTTTTTAAATTGCATTATTTGCACACTATCTGGATAGAACTTTAAGATTTTCTTTTTCAAATAAAATTCTGTGATGGGTATTAAATTGCTGTTTATCTAAAATTTTATTGATTTTTAAAATTATAGGATTTAACTGATTCATAAAGCGTTATATGTACTTGAAAGCAAATGCTTTCCTATATTTACATAGTGTGCAAATAATGCAATATTTTCTTCAAAATATTTTGTCATTAGAGGGTTGACAAAAAAATTATGAAATTTTAGAGGGTTGACAAAAAAATATAATTTTCTTCAAAATATTTTCTTTCTAATAACACGGTGGTGTTTTCTTAAATAATAGTGTGCAAATAATGCAAGAAAATTATATATGACAATGATACATAAAGCTTTTAGCTAAATTTATAAATCAAAATTTATTATTTTGATGTTTCCATGTCTATATGCTCTCACATCCTCATCCTGGTCATTTGAGTAATTTTACTTGTCTTCCGTATACATTTTTAAAAATCATCAAAAAATCATTCATCTATGATATATAATGATTCGGAACCAATACATAAATAGTCTCTAAGAAGGTGGAAAGACATGTCCTCGACCCAAAGAACTCGCGTAGCACAATTTAGTATATAAAATCTAAGATCCAATACTCTCACAACAAAATTGTTTACCTTAGATATAAACTCGGAGAACTCGTGTAGGAAATTTGTTTGTTATATTAATCTCAAGACCCAATACTCTTACAACAGTATTATGAATCTTGGCAGAAATGCACCACAAATGGGGATGGATGAACCATTTGATAAGTTGGGGTTAACACGAAGATATATAATACGAGTTGTAGTTCTAATCACTACGGATATGACACACCAACTGATCAAAAAATTTACAAAGAACTCAAGGAAAATCACTCTTACAAGAATATATTTGGATTAAAAATTGGATAGTTTTTCAATGGACATTAAAAATAATTTAAAGTAAAGTTTGCTTAAATGAAAGCGAGATAATAAGTTGTTTTGAAAACAAAATGAAATAAATTTAGGTTTATGAGAATCCAATCTCTTGTCTTTTACGTAGGGAAGTCAAACGGCCAACGATCCGGGGTCCAACCCAACAAGGTCCGCAATGGGGCGAGCTTAGAAATAAGTTTCGATGACTATTAAGTAGTGGGCTTTGCGGGTTGACCCATCGCGGTTAATAGGTTACGCGGGTATGCAGGTGTGCGGGTTTGGTTCAGAAGTATAATGGACTCTCTTCTTAGACTGTTACATCATATTATCATTGTCTAAATTTGTGACATATCATCACTCATTTATTTTTTTATTATATTCACTAAAATCATCGATTACTATCACTTATTGATAAATTTCTTGCCCAATTATATATATACATATATATATATATAAAAAATTTTAGGTCAACTTCTTGCCCAATTATATATTAGATTAAATCGCAAAGATACCCAATAATAATGACCTAACAATTTTGTTGTCCTCTTCTTCGTCTCTTGCGAAACCAATATCTCATTGGTTGCATAGTAGCTTCGTATTTGGTAGAGAATACGGTTGCGGCTTCTCAAACTGAAAAAAGACGATTCAAGGTCCAAGCCTAATCTATATATATAAAGTTAGTTTTGCTCTCTTCTCATGAAAACACATCATCTACATGTATGACACATCATTTTGATATTTAATTTTCATAATTTAATTAGTTAAAATCTTGATACATATTAATTATATATTTTATTAAATTATGCAAGGAATTTGAAAGGCCATATAAAGTTAGCTTTACTCTCTTCTCATGAAGACACATCATCCACATGTATGCCACATCATTTTGATATTTAGTTTTCATAATTTAATTAGTTAAAATCTTGATATACATATTAATTATATATTTTATTAAATTATGCAAGGAATTTGAAATGCCATTTTCATATTTATATCATGAAAACTTAAAAAAACCACAAAATTTATTGAAAGAATAATAGATTTAAAATTTTGAGTTCTACAAAAAAATCAATAAAATTTATTGAAACAATAATAGATTTAAAATTTTGAGTTTTACTAATATATTACACACTTTATTATAGTTACAAAGTACACTATATATATAAAGTTAGTTTTGCTCTCTTCTCATGAAGACACATCATCCACATGTATGCCACATCATTTTGATATTTAATTTTTATAATTTAATTAGTTAAAATCTTGATATACATATTAATTATATATTTTATTAAATTATGCAAGGAATTTGAAAGGCCATTTTCATATTTATATCATGAAAACTTAAAAAATCCACAAAATTTATTGAAAGAATAATAGATTTAAAATTTTGAGTTCTACAAAAAAATCAATAAAATTTATTGAAACAATAATAAATTTAAAATTTTGAGTTTTACTAATATATTACACACTTTATTATAGTTACAAAGTTAAAGTTTTATATCAAAATGATGTGTATTGAATGTATATTATTTGATCCAAACTAATATTAGACAATATATACAATATTAATATAACATGTATGCCACATCATTTTGATATTAATTTTCATAATTTAATTAGTTAAAACTTTGATATACATTTTATTAAATTATGCAAGGAATTTTAAAGGTCATTCTCATATTCATATCATAAAAACTTTAAAAAAATCAACAAAATTTATTGAAAGAATAATATATTTAAAATTTTAGTTTTACTAATATATTACACACTTTATTATAGTTACAAAGTTAAAATTTTATATCGAAATTTTTTTACTGAATGGATATTATTTGATCAAAACTAATAGTATACAATATATTCAATACTATTAATTTAACATATCACAAATATATAGATATTTTTAAAAAATAGAATATCTAATAAATAAAAAGTAAACTCATTATCGTTTAATAATGCATATTATAGTAACTTTGTTAAATAAATTATATATAAGAAAATCGATTTAAAAAAAATAACTACATAATTTATAATAATAAAAATGAAATGTTCAGTAATTTAGATATTGGATAACATGATTTATTTGGTCTTTAAATATAGAGAATAAATGAAAGTTCCAAACAAACATGATTATTTGTAAATAATATAGAATTGATTGACCGTAGATATTGAAGGGATTGACCATCACTTACATTTTCATTTTAATAAAGGTGAAAATAAGAGAAACAATTAGTTAAGTTTCAAATAAAATATTAGGCTTACAATCTAAAAACAATGGTTTGTTTTACTAAAAATGAATAAAAAGTTCTCATAAATAAATTAACTATTATAAAACTTAAGGGTCACACATTTTTTTCCTATATAAAGTTGAATTCACCAGGCTTACCCCCTTATCAATAGCTTTATGTGTTGGATAAATTTTTATTATTGCTTTAATTAAATTCATAATGAAATTTATTATTTTATCATAATACATAATCTAACACATTGTCTTGAATAAACAAATTCTAAAATAATTAAATCTGAATTTTTGGTGACATGCCATCCATGAATATATTTAAAATCAACAAAAGTTTATCAATTGTTAATTCTATTATTACTATAATGAGTTTATCCCTTATCAATAGCCTTATGTGTTGACTAAATTTTCATCTTTCTCTCCACTTACATATGGAAATCGTTTTTTAAAAAAAATAAAAGAAAAATAGGCTTAGGAATCACAAACATATTGCACACATAACTTCACACTCCAAAAAATTATCAATAGCCTTATGTGTTGGCTAAATTTCCATCTTTCTCTCAACTTATATATGGAAATCGTTTTCAAAAAAATATAAAAAATAGACTTAGGAATCACAAACATATTGCACACATAAATAGGGTTAAAATCATACATGAAACACTCCAAAAATAATAATTTCACATGAAACAAAATAAAAAAATATTGTGAAACTTTAAAATATAAATATCTTCCTTTTAAAAAACTCAACTAATTGCATAAAATTGATCACCAAATAAAAAAGAGGTAACAATGCGTATCATCCAATAAATAAACACATAGATAATCATAAATTAAATAAAAAAATAAATACACAGATCTTAAGCTGATAGAGATAGTTAAATTAACTACGAGACCAAATAAAAAAAATACCATTAGATTAAAAATTTATTTACCACGTCCGCGCGGATCACAACCTTTGTGCTTGAAAGTGAAGATATCGGAGAAGACGAGAGTTTTAAAAGAGTGGGTAATATTTTTTTACATGATAATCCTATTCACAAGAAATCTCTCTCTTTCTCTCTTGAAATGTTTAGATCGACGTTCGACCCCATATTTCCTATACTTTTCCAAATCGGCCCATATTATCTCAAATGTTCCCATTAACCCATACATCTACGATGACTTTGATAGTAAATTAGTGATAGAAATTAAATTGTTTTTCAAATAAAATTATATTCATTTTGTAGTCACTAACACTGGATCGTCGAAGATGAATAATAGTAAATTCTGAACATTTTATTAGTATTCGGTTTTAGGTAAAAATAGATAAAAATACATCGACCTATTTCGAACTAATTTTTTTTAATAAGTTCGGAGAATTCAAAATTCGCAAAACTAACTTTCCTTTTATTAGTATTCGATAATTTTCAGAGTATACAAACTAACCCAATTTCGAAGTATTTATTTTATTAGTATTCACTTGGGTTATAAAAAGTATTCCCTAAACTTTAAAATGACAAAAATTTAAATTTTAAAAACCAACTAATTGAATAAATATTCAACCAAAGAAAAAAAATCAAATTGTGGATCCATCCACTAAACAAATACATAAATAAACATAAAATTAAGAAAGGAAAAAAAATCTTAAGATTAAACAATCCACATTTCTTAAGTTAATAAGGACAAATCCATTAACAATCATACTAATAAAACTAAAATAATATTATACCAAACTTTTTAAAAAAATAAATTGTGTTCACGGTCCGCGCGTAGCGCGGATCACACACTAGGCTATGTATATAAAGTTAGGTTTTTTCTCTTATGGTGATGACACCTCATCATCCACATATATGCCAACTCATTTAATATTTAATTTTAATAATTTAATTTGTCAAAACTTTAATATACATATTAACTATACATTTTATTAAATTATGGAAGGAATTTGAAATGTCATTTTCATATTTATATCATGAAAATTTAAAAAAATCAACAAAATTTATTGAAAGAATAATAGATTTAAAATTTTGAGTTTTACTAATATATTACACACTTTATTATAGTTACAAAGTTAAAATTTTCTATCAAAAATATGTTTAGTGAATGTATATCATTTGATCCAAACTAATAGTAGACAATATATACAATATTAATGTAACATATATCATTCACATGTATTACACACCATTTTGATATTTAATTTTCATAATTTAATTAGTTAAAATTTTGTTATACATATTAACTATATATTTTATTAAATTATGTAAGGAATTCGAAAGTTCATTTTCATATAATGAAAACTTAAAACAATCAACAAAATTTATTGAAAGAATAATAGATTTAAATTTTAGTTTTACTAATATATTACACACTTTATTATAGTTACAAGATTAAAGTTTTAAATCGAAAAGATGTTTAGTGAATGGATATTATTTGATCCAAACTAATAGTATACAATATTAATTTAACATATCACAAATCTATAGAGATTTTTTTAAAAAAAAATCAGAATATCTAATAAATAAAAAGTAAATTTATTATCGTTTAATAATGTTTATTATAGTAACTTTGTTAAATAATTATATATAAAAAATCGATTTAAAAACATTAAGTACATAATTTAAAATAATAAAAATAAAATGTTCAGTAATTTGGATATTTGGATAACATGATTTATTTATTCTTTAAATATAGATAAGATATGGAAGTTCCAAACAAACATGATTATTTGTAAATAATATAGAAGTGATTGACCGTAGATATTGAAGTTATTGACTAACACTTACATTTTCATTTTAATGGAGGTGGAAATAAGAGAAACAATTAGTTAAGTTTCAAATAAAATATCAGGTTTACAATCTACAAGCAATGATTTGTTTTACTAAAAATGAATAAAAAAGTTCTCATAAATAAATTAAACTATTATAAAACTTAAAAAATAAAAACTCGCGGATCACACATTTTTTTCTTATATAAAGTTGAATCTCACCGGGCTTACCCGTTATCAATAGCTTTATGTGTTGGCTAAATTTCCATTATTGATGTAATTAAATTCATAATTAAATTCATTATTTTATCAAAATACATAATCTAACACATTGTGTTGAATAAACACATTCTAAAATGGTTAAGTCTGAATTTGTGTGACATGCAATCCATCAATAGATTTAAAATCAACAAAAATTGATCAATTGTTAAAATTGTTAATTCTATTATTGCTGTAATAGACTTACCCCTTATCAATAACTTTATGTATTGGCTAAATTTCTATCTTTCTATCCAGTTATATATGGAAATCGTTTCAAAAAAATTAAAAGAAAAATAGATTTAGAAATCACAAACATATTGCACACATAAAAAAGGTTAAAATCATACATGAAACACTCCGGGAAATAATAACTTCACATGAAACAAAATTTAAAAAAATTATTATGCAACTCTAAAATGTAAATATATTCCTTTTAAAAAACTCAACTAATTGCATAAAATTGATCACCAAAGAAAAAAAGAGGTAAAAATGCGTACCATCCAATAAATAAACATATAGATGATCATAAATTAAATAAAAACAAAAAAACAAATACACATATCTTAAGCTGATAGAGATAATTAAATTAAATTCGAGACTAAATCAAATAAAATAAAATATCATTAGATTAAAAAATTGTTTACCACGTCCGCGCGGATCACACCCTTTGTGATTGAAATTGAAATTGAAATCTTACGGGCGATGAAGGAAGATATCGAAGAAGACGAGGGTTTTAGAGGAGTGAGTAATGTTTATTTACAGGATAATCTTATTCACAAGAAATATATATATATATATCTCTCTCTCTCTCTCTTGAAATGTTTAGATCGACGCTCGACTCCATATTTCTTATACTTTTTCAAATCGGCCCATATTATCTCAAATGTTTCCATTAACCCATAAATATACGATGAATTTGATAGTAAATTAGTGATAGAAATTAAATCGTTTTCAAATAAAATTAGATTCATTTTGTAGTCACCAAATCACTTGCTGCCGTTACTCTTCAGCTTTCTGTTGAGGGATCATCGAAGATGAATAATAGTAAATTCTGAACATTTTATTAGTATTCATTTTTAGGTAAAAATAGATAAAAATACAGGGACCTATTTCGAATTATTTTTAAAAAAAATTCGGAGAATTCTAAATTCACAAAACTAACCTTCCTTTTTTTAGTATTCGAAGTAGCTTTCGGAGTATACAAAACTAACTCAATTTCGAAGTATTTATTTTATTAGTATTTAGTTGGATTAAAAAATATACAATTCTCTAAACTTTAAAATGACAAAAACTTAACTTTTAAGAACCAACTAATTGAATAAATAGTCAACCAAAGAAACAAAAATCAAATTATGGATCACCCACTAAATAAATACATAAATAAACATAAAATTAAGAAAAAAAAAACTTAAGAATAAACAATCCACATTTCTTTAGTTAATAGAGACAAATCCATTAACAATCAACTAATAAAACTAAAATAATATTATACTAATTTTTTATAAAAAAAATTGTGTTCACGTCCGCGCATAGCGCAGATCACACGCTAATTTAATAAATAAAGTTCAAATGATTTAGAGTCTATCTTACAGTAAGATTCTTACTATAGATTTATTTACCGTCTCGTGTCTTGAAATAGAAGTGAGTAATAATTGTTAGAGACTAGTATGTTTTACCATATTTTAAGCAAGTACACATTTTGGGATTGGCTATAAACATTTTAGTTAAAACTCTTTAAAATTATTGATTATTGTTTTATTTAAAATTCTTTTGCTGAATATTTTGTATAATTATTTTTGCGGACATGCATTTAAAATCCCACAAACTCTATTTTAATGTTTATAGGACGATGATGGAGGTTAAAGTTACACTTACATTTCAGGATTAGGTGGAACAAAACAATTGGAAAGGCTTTGGGTCCTCAAGAACTTTAAAAGGTTAAATTAGTGACGTGAGTTTACGACCAAATCAGTCTTAAGGAAGAAATGCGTGACGTTAGTTTAAGAAGAAATGCATGATGTCATTATACCATTAAAACAACTAATAAATGCTAAGTTGATGACTCGGTGCTAACGTATACCGACTTTTCCACCGTCCATCGAACGAATATGGTTCTTTGTGTTGTGGGGATCTTCTCTTCATCTGTTTCCTTGTGTGCATTAACAAGGCTCCACTATGCGGAAAATTCTGACTATAAATAATACGACATTAATGTGAAATCTGCATCATAATACTATTCTCGTCCAAACGTAATCAATTCAAAATTTTGATAGAATCTGGTGCATTAGTGATAGCCTTAGTATTTTTAACAAAATTAATCGCATTATATTTATGTAAATATTAGTTTTTCTCTATAAGGATAGCGTGGGCCCTGATGATTAACAGTAATATCATTAGACTATCAAATTGTTATATATAGTCCGGTGATTCCGCTTTGTCAGTATTTCGAATTACAAACAACTGTATATGAAAGACAAAAAATAGCAATAAAAATAAGTATTGATATATAAAATAAGTGAAATACTACGTAATGCAATACGTAGAAAGGAGACCAAATAAAAAACGTGCTGATTTTGATTAGAATAATAGAGTGGGATCAATAAGTCAAGCGTGAATCATGTGATACTTTAAAAAGACACGGTCCTATGACTAAGTCCACTCCCTTCAGGATCAGGGTGACGTATTTCAGCATCATCCACCGTTTGCTGTGACGCACATCCTCACGGTAACCATCGTTGACGCTAGACTTTCCTCTCTATCTTCATATATATATAACACACAAAACCTTCCCCTTCCTAATTAATTAGCATCTTTAAAACATATTTGAAAATGCAAGGAACAATTTATTGTATAAGACATTATGATAATTATATGATTCCAACCGCACAATCTCTGCGGCCGCTACCGCTTACAACGCAGGGAAACGGCGAGAGCGTTCGGACGGTGGTGGAGGAGAACGCGGTGATCGTGATTGGACGGAGAGGATGTTGCATGTGCCACGTTGTGAATAGGCTGCTTCTTGGACTTGGAGTAAATCCGGCAGTTCTTGAGATCGATGAGGAGAGGGAAGATGCAGTTATGAGTGAGCTAGAGAAAATTGGCGTTGAAGGCGGCAGAGAAACGGTGGAATTACCGGCGGTGTATATAGGAGGGAGGTTGTTTGGAGGGTTAGATAGGGTTATGGCCACTCATATCTCCGGTGAGTTGGTTCCAATTCTTAAGGAGGTTGGAGCTTTGTGGTTGTGACTCCATTCAAATAATTTCGTTTCTTAAATATATATATGGTGAATCCTGTATTCGGTAATGGCTGTTAACTGTTTAGGTTTTATAAAATAGACCAATATTTTTCCTTTTTATAATCAGAATAAAAACAAAGAATGGCTAGAATCTAAAGTTGAGAAAGTGATCATGACTAGAATGTGTATTCATTAAATTATAAGAAATGTTTCAAAATGTATAGAGAACCACTAAGATTTAAAAATTAACAAATTTCAGTACAATTATGTATTTCTAAAAAACTCTATGTAATATATAGTTCAATTAACATTACAGTTTAAGAAGTATATAATATATTATGACCAAACAAAAATATATATGGCTAACTAGGACGTGACATTTTGATTTGGTACAAATATTGTGGGATTTATAAGAAAACCTCTTCACGCTTTAATTCATTAATTTCATTACGTGTATAGCTCTTCAAGGAAATGTTTCAATTTCTACCTTTTGTACACAATTATATGCCTACTGCATCTTTCGTCGTTGTCTTCACCATGTTCTCCTAATATCAACCAACGAAACCGATTAATTACTACTATACTTGGGCCTAATTCTACTAAATGACCCATGGCCTTCTTGAATTTTCTTTGTGACTTAATATCACGAGACTCTTCTCCCTTTGACTATTTCTTCTTCTTCGTTTGCACTTATCAGATGAGCTTCTCCTCTGTCCAGGGCCGGTCCGTGGCATAATTAAGCCACACAAGCGGCTGATTAGGATACATGGATTATGTGAACATTTTCTCCATGATATATTTTTATTGTTTATTATTTTTTCTATGTTTGCCTAGCTTGGGCTATAAATATTAGGGTTGGGCAAATTATTCGTTAGATTCACTTTGATACGGTATTCGTCTCGATTCGATCCAAAAAATCCGAATATTTGTAAAGATTCGAAGCAAACCAAATAGTAAAATATAGTATCCGTCTAAAATAAAGCAAATCACAAATACTAATTTTAAGAAGGTCAGATATCTGCTCCGATCCGTAGATCATATATATATATATATATATATATATATATATATAATATATTATAAATTTATGATGTTTATTTACATTTTCTGTATCTATTTAATAAATAAAAAATGTCAAAAGAAAATATGCATGATAAAAATATATAAACTCTATACTAATTAATAAAATATTAATAAAAATGTTTATATTAGAGTTTAAGTGAATATATTAATTTTTTGTATGTTTATTTTGTCAATCATTCTTTATATACGAAAAAAACTAGATGATTTCACTTTTTTCTCTTGTTAGTTCATATTAAATGAAAAATGCACTAAAAACTTCTTTTTTTAGTTTTTATTTGTATTGAATGGAGCGCAATAGATATCCGCGGATATCCGCAAATATCCGTAAGTTTTCCGGATATCCGTATTTTTCCGGAGCAAATCAAATCACAAAATTAGATATTCGGTAAAAACAGAGCAAATCACAAATAGTAAAATTCCCCGACATATCCTCTCTGTGCCCACCCCTAATAAATATATTTGGGTATCTTCACTTCAGTTTCCATTTTCTCTTGTGCAGGATTAAGTAAAGGATGAAAACTCCAACATTCTTCTCTTGGTAAAGCTTTGATGTGTTGCGTTTTTAACGCAAACTAACTCTTGTTTTGAATGGTTTTTGAGTCTTCATCGAGTCTTTTTAGTCATTTTCGAGTCATTTCAGGTCAAAAGGCATTTCAGGACGGAGTTTGGGCTAAAGAACGGGGAAAAGGCGGAAAATACAGAAAAGAATGCTGGATCGATCGATCCCATCACTGGATCGATCAATCCCTTGAAGTGTCCCATTTCCAGATCGATTTGACGAGGAGATCGATCGATTTAACGAGGAGATCGACCGATCTCGAAGTCCTGGATCGATCGATCCCATCTCTGGATCGATCGATCCATCAAGCCGCCCAATTTCTGGATCGATCGAACCACCCTGGATCGATCGATTACCGGACGAGACGGACCGAATTTTCACCACGCCGAGCAGATCGATCGATCCACCACCAAATTTGCAAGGGAAATTTTCGGGCTTCATGTTTCGGCCCAAATTCGCCTTATTTCGATCCCAGATGGCATGTGACTTAATAAAAACGAGTTTTTAGGCTTTTTTAGACTACGCTTTATTTCATTCATCAGAGAACTTGGAACTTTGCACTTGTAAGATTTGAGGGAGACGAATCTCTAACTCACACCGGAGAAGATTTCTGAACCCTGTTTTCTATTATCTAATCTTATGATGCAATTCTTTTCTTATCTCTGTGTTTTCTTTGCTTTCATGTCTGAGTAATCTCCTTGTTAGGTTTCTAGGGTTTCAAGGGATTTTCATGAATCACTGAAACGGATCTGTTAGATTAGGGAATTACATAGAATTCTTCATCTACTGTTGAGTTTAAAGCTTATACTATATTGATCACCTAGTTTCTGATTTTAGGATCAATCTAAACATCAAAAGTGATTTAGGTTTCCTGAAAGAACGTAGATGAACAAATCGTCCTTAGCCAACGAAAGCTGATGCCAAGGCGATTTGTGAACTTATCAAACCTGAACCTTAATGCTTGCCTAGAACTTTAAGATCAAACGACAGTTTAGATTCTTAGGTTATTAGGCATAGTAGTTAGCACCACGACAGTGGGTTAGCTAGATATTTATGTTTGAGTTCGAGAACGGTTCTTAATTCTCTCCCTAATCGATAGTCTGTTTAGTGAATCTGAATTTCATGCGAATTACCTAAGGACCTAGCGCTTTCTCTTATTGAATTTACATCGTTTCATTCATTATTCTTAGTTTTAAAAGTTACAATCCACAAATAACCATCATTCGTCTTAGATTTACTTTCATCTTGTATTCTCGTAGTGTTGCATTTGGTCTCTGTGGATTCGATCCCTACATTACTACTTCGTCAGCTGTGCTCTTGCGGTAGTTATTTTTAGGGTTAAACTTTGAGTGTATCAAACTTATGTTTTGAGTCATTAATGTAGTTGTAGGGTTTGCTGGAAAAAGACTATGTACTCGTTTAATGCTTCAAATGGACCCGGTCATGCATCATTGTGTTTATCATGAACAGAACCATTGAGTCACATGTCGCTGTCGTTGGGCATCTTGTTCCCATGAGTTATCGGTGGCTTTACTCTCATCTTCATCTTTTAGCTAGGTTCCAAGAAATTTTTCATTTATGTGGATAATTTTTCTCGTGTCACGAATTAAAGCAAACAAAAAGACTTCATAAAATATTAAATATCTTGCCACCGAAACTTTTATGCTTTTGATCCTTTTTTTTTTAAAACGTACTACTCACAACATGGAAGCTTTGCAGTATCAAGGTTTGGAACGAACAGACTAAAACAGTACTGATGACCCCTAATCTATGATCATGCTAGCAATATATTCCAAAAAGAATCGTGGTTAATTAGTAAAGCAAAAGGGTTGGTTAGTCACGTATTATTCTAATCATGTTGTTCAGAAGAATAAATCAATCCTTCATGACTCATGAGAGAAAAAAATCTCATCCATATTTGGCATTTTTACACCGTCACGAGAATTAAGTTCAAGCAAGCTATAAAAGATTTCTTACAGTTATAATTTAATCCCCATATCTATATGTTTGATGCTATATATACCCATATCAATATGTTTGCTTTACACTCAAGTCACCCAAAGAGTCACCATGAATAACAATAAACCAGCAATCTCATTCTCATTCATCTCGTTGTTCCTTGTCTCGGCTGTTGTAGTAACAGCCGGGGCAGAAGTGGAATACGTCAAGGACACAAACGGAAACCCAATTCAGAGACAGACCCAATATTTCATCGAACCAGCTTCACACAAAAGAGGAGGTGGTCTTGTCCCAGCAAGTATTGACTTAGCTAGTACCCCATTTGTGTCCATTAGGTATTGTCCAAACACTCCTTCTTCCTTATCAACCAGGGCTACCCATTACTTTCTCTACTCCATTCTTTGATAGAGGCAATAATATATCGACAAACACCAACCTAACCATCGCTTTCGAGTCACCGATCTGGCCATGCCCTTCCTCAAAGATATGGAAAGTCGAAACCTCCTCGTCGAGTACCAACAAGCGCTATGTAACCACTGGTGGTAGCTCTAACAGGAAAGATAGCTTTTTTAGGATTCAGAAATATGGAAACGAACAAAACACTTACAAGCTCGTTCATTACCAGAGTTACTCGGCTATAAACGGTATTAAGAGTGTGGGTGCCACCACTAGCTTTTACGGTGCACCCATACTTGTTCTTAACGATGACGATAACAATGTCCTTCCGGTTAAGTTCTGTAAGGTTGGGACATCCACGGAGAATGTGTTTCAGAAATCGAGTCAAAGGATGTTCCTCAGACTGGTGTTTAATTAATAAGCTGTATTATGGAAAATAATGGGTTGAAACAACACAACTAAACCAAAAAGCTGTTGGTTTCATGTTATGAAAAGTTAAATCTGTCATTGTCTTTTATGGATGTTCTTCTTTTTCTTGCGAAACCAAACTGTTGTTCAAGTTAAGCAAATAAATGATGTCCATTCGTCAAATCTGCACAGAACCTTTTCACATTCGAAGATAAGTCAAGCCCCTTGCTTTTGTATGAGCATACATTCAAATACATAAATTACGAAGAATAATATAAAGAGCAACGCTTTAAACAATTAAGAAAAAAACGTTAAAATGGAGGTGAGATGATCTATTTCCTTAATTCTAAATATCTCCCACAGTGTGGTGGTTTTGTAAGATAAATAATCACAGGATACAACCATTTGGAGACTATGATCGCGTCACCCGATCATAGAATGTACGAACTTATTGTTCTACGATATACTCTCGGACTTACTTTTAAATAAGAAGAAAAATACTCGAGGGATTGAGGAGCTTTGTGTTTCTTCTCTGTGAGAAGTGAGTTGTGAGTGAGTGAGTGAAATGAGAAGGGGAGACTCTCTTTTTATAGTCTTAAAAGACTTGGAGAGTAGGCCAACGCATTAAAGGCTGTGTTTATGGCTCTTTGACCAATCAGATCTCGCAGAGTAATGGTGGGCGAGATTCTCGATTGACCGCGCGAATTAATAGGGCGAGGTTTGCGGATAAAATCTTTGACCCATTTAATTCGTTTTTGAGCCAAGATAAATTCGTTTTTGGGCAAAAAAAGTTAACCAAAACGCGGCCCAAAAAGAACATCTTTTTGTGGCCCTTGGGCCACATTCACGAAGACCCGAGACCCGAAACCCGAGCCTTGTCCGGTCCAGTCCGGCGGCGGGGGCGGCGCGTGCGTGGAGTCCCTTGGTTTCCTCTAAGTTTTTTTGAACTTAGACTCATGTTTCCTCTTATTTATATTAGAGGTTTTTCTCATTGCTTTCCGATGTGGGAATTTGCAATTTTCATTTACTTAGCCATGGGCTATTTCTTTTCACATTTAACACAACTTAATAAGCCAATGGGCTTTATTAAGTTTTGGTCCAACAATCCCCCACATGAATAGAAATTACTCTAAATGCATGAAGACTAGACTGACTCGAAAAACTAGACTTGACTAGATTAGTGATAATGAACTTTTTACGGTTCGCACAATTAACCCATTGTGCACAATACCACAATCTAATGGTATGTCATTGTAGCACTTAGGGATCGAATCCACAAGGAGGCACGAGAACAACACAGAGAGAATGCGAGACACTTCTTAATCTAAGCTAATCGAATAAAGGTTTTCTAATGATCCTAATCAATTTAAAGACATGATAATAAACAACCCAGCATATAACAAATGTAATTAAAAGACTAACAAGTTTTGCATTAAAACGTAACGAAAACGATTTAAACAAGAATAAGCAAACGAACTTCGGGTAATGGTAATCGACTTGGACATTCTCTAGCTAAACCATGATACTCAAACAATGCTAATCCTTAGGCCTTAGATCACTAATTTAGACTAATCCACTTCCATGAAAATAATCACTTCACTAATCACTTAATTGAGAACAAACTTCCATTTGCAATTAAATGATCAACAAGCATTAATCTCAAGTCTAAATAACCATTAAACACCCTAGACATCCATTTCCATAGGCTAGGAATGTAAAACACTTGCTAAGTTTGGTTGAGGAATTTCATCGAACACCTTCCGGGCATGAAATTCCTTAAGTTCTAAATCAACTTTGTCAAGGCTAATCTAGCATTAATCACACCTAACAAGTAAGGATTCTTCATAAACTAAGTCCTAAGCATCATGATTTAGCAAGAAAACATCTTAATCAACCATACCCAAAGTTCTAAAGAAACTACTCACAAACCATGATAATCTCAACAAATCCTATGTAGGAGGTGTTTAGATTCATGGTTAGATGATTAGAAATAGATAGATAGATGAAAAGAAACAAGAACTTTCATAAAAACACTAAGAATCTCTTAAAATCTCCAAACTCTCTCTAAGAAGAGTGTTTTTACAAGTTAAAAATGAGATATATCACAAATAACAAGTTTTTTGGCCTAAATAGCAAAGTGGGTCGCAGGAATCACATCGGTCTCCTGCAACCGATACATAGCACCGATGGAACCCTCGGATTTCCAGAACTTCGCATCGGTCGGGTGTATCGGTGGGAGGCTGCCGATGGTCTTCTTGATGTGAGCTTCCATCGGTCTCCTGCAACCGATACAACGCACCGATATGATCTGTCGGATTTCCAGAACTTCCATCGGTCGGGTGTATCGGTCGGATGCACACCGATGGACTTCTGCCATTAGTCCAAATCGATGCCAGACGGACCTGTGCTCACTAAATATGTCGTATCTTTTGAACGGCTGCTCCGAATGACTTGAAACCACCACCATTAGAAAGGTATCTCGATTATCTACGACTTTGATGAAGATTCGTGAAGCTAAATCGGAGCTCAAGATCTTTGTCTGAGCCGATCTTTAGAGCACGTCGGATGGCCTCTGCATTTTCCTTGATATTTGGGCATAGCTCTTGCTCCAAACAGGTTTATTTTGCCCCATGATCTTCCTCCAAGCTCCAAAATGCTTCCATAAGCTCCAAATGGTACCTAAAAGACTCCATAGCACACAAACATATGCAAGAACTAACCTAAGACTCACTAACTCTAAAATGGATGCAAACTATACCAAAAACAATGAAATGAATGCAATAAGTCACAAAATGCTAACTAAAATGTATGCTAAAATGGGCTAAATTATGTAACTATCAACTAGACAGACTTTCGAGAGTATAGGCGAAAAATCACTGTGTTTGAGATGGTAGTGTGTTTCAGCCTTGACCCACTTCATTGTTAATATCTGTCGGGTTTACTTCTCCAGGAGGTGAACATGATGTCTTGAACCACCCGGATTTTTATGTAGACCGAGATAACAGGTACAACCCGGTTTCATTTTCTCTTATAACTAAGTTCTCTATTGTGTTCATTTTGGCCTTGAACTTGTCTGGTTGATCATGAGTAAACTTGGAGAATATAGCCTGTTATTCTCCTAGAAACGGCCTCATTTCACACTCACTAGGTGATTTGCCAGTAGTCTTTTTTTTAAGAAGTATATGTAATACTCCACTGATATATCAGAGCTATGGTCTCATTATTAAACGCTATGTATATCCTTTTATACATACATTAAGTAGATGTATGTAAGCATTGTTTATCATCTTGGGAACTAGGTAGAGACGAGAAGTCTTTCAGTGCTTTGATTAGATTTTGTTTGATTTAGTTGTCCCTTTGAACCTTACATCTTGGGATCCCCAGTCACGTAGGTGGGGTTTCCATCAAACATTATCTTTAAGTAATAGGCTTTAAACCCATTCCCGTTGATGATTTTTCAACTTGATCACGTGCTAAACCTTCAGTAAATGGATCCGCTAGGTTTTCAGCCGATTTGACATAATATATGGTGATTACGCCAGTTGTGATCAAGCTTCTAATGGTTTTATGTCGTCTTCTTATATGACGTGATTTACCATTATAGAGATTATTCAGTGCCCGAGCGATAGCCGATTGGCTATCACAGTGTACACGTAATGCCGGTACTGGTTTCTCCCACATGGTAATATCTTCCAGGAAATTCCGAAGCCATTCAGCTTCTTCTGCTGCAATGAATTCTGACTCCATGGTTGATCTTGCGAGTAGAGTTTGATTGGAAGATTTCCATGATACTGCTGCACCTACAAGGATTAAGACATATCCACTTGTGGATTTCGAGTTTTTGGAATATGATATCCAGTTTGCGTCACTGTATCCTTCCAAAATTGCGGGTTCTTTCCCATAGTGCAACCCATAACTTTTAGTGTATCGTACGTAGTTTAGTACTCTAGTTATGGCTTTCCAGTGTTTGTGACCTGGATTACTTGTGTAGCGACTTAGTACGTTTACCGCATGTGTTAGATCGGGTCTAGTACAGTTGGTTAAGTACATAAGACTACCAATTACCCGTGCATACTCTACTTGTGACACAGATTCACCTGAATTTTTAGTCAAGTGAAGTTGAGAATCAACTGGAGTTTTTGCAGTCCCATTTGAATAGTTCTTAAATCGTTCAATGATCTTTTCAGCATAGTGAGCTTGAGACAGAGTGATTCCGTCAGAAGTTCTTGTGATTTTAATCCCGAGAATGACATCTGCAAGACCCATGTCTTTCATGTCAAACTTTCCACTAAGCATTTTCTTAGTTTGTTGGATAATGTCATTATTGCTGCCAATAATTAGCATGTCATCTACGTACAAGTATAGTAATATATACCCACTAGGAGTAGTTTTTATGTAGATGCATTTATTACATTCGTTGATGCTGAAGCCATTTGACATCATTGTGTTGTCAAATTTTTCATGTCATTGTTTTGGAGCTTGTTTAAGTCCGTATAATGACTTCACAAGTCTACAGACTTTGTGTTCTTGTCCCGGGACTACAAATCCTTCGGGTTGTTTCATATATATCTCCTCTTCTAATTCACCGTTTAGAAAAGCAGTTTTAACATCCATTTGATGGATTTATAAATTTCTTAAGGCTGCAATGCCAATAAGCATTCGAATTGAAGTTATTCTCGTTACTGGAGAATAGGTGTCAAAGAAATCCTGACCTTCTTTTTGTCGGAATCCTTGCACCACAAGTATGACCTTGTACTTATCAATTGTGCCATCATTCTTCAATTGTGTTTTGAAGATCCATTTACACCCTAGTGCTTTAAACCCTTCAGGTAAATCAGTTATTTCATATGTATGATTTTGCTGAATGGAGTCGAACTCACTATTGACAGCTTCCTTCCAAAAAGGTGCGTCAGTTGTAGTTATAGCTTCAGTAAATGTTCTTGGTTCGTTCTCTGTGAGAAAGACCATCATGAAGTCAGGACCGAATGATTTTTCTTTACGAGCTCTTTTGCTTCGTCTAGGTTCATTTTCTTCGTCTGCTTCGTTTACTAAAATGCCAGAAGTTCTAGCCTCATTTGTAGAGGTGGTAGCGTTTTTCTCTTCCCGAGTGCGTTTTAGATTTTGTTTATCCTTGCACGGAAAGATGTGTTCAAAGAAAGACGCGCTCCTTGATTCCATTATTGTATTTACATGGATATCCGGTATGTCTGATTTATGAATCAGAAACCGGTAAGCACTACTGTTGTGTGCATATCCAATGAAGATACAATCAACGGTTTTAGGTCCAATTGAGACCTTTTTAGGAGGTGGTACTGCGACTTTTGCTAGGCACCCCCACACTTTCAGGTATTTGTATGAAGGTACGTTACCTTTCCAGAGTTCATATGGCGTGTTGCCAGTTACTTTATGCGGTATTTTGTTGAGGATATAGTTTGTGGCGAGAAGTGCTTCCCCCCACAGATTCCGGGGTATCCCAGATTTCTGCAACATTGCATTCATCATTTCTTTCAGAGTTCGGTTTTTTCGTTCCGCAACTCCGTTAGATTTTGGTGAGTTGGGAGCAGTGGTCTGATGTATAATGCCTTTTTCTTGACAGAAAGCATTGAAATGTCCATCATATTCACCTCCTCTATCACTTCTAACTATTTTAATAGTTTTTCCGAGTTGATTTTCAACTTCGATTTTATAGTCTTTGAATTTTTCCAAAACTTCATCTTTACTACGTAGTAAGTATACGTAGCAGTATTTTGTGCAATCATCTATGAAAGTTACAAAATACTTTTTACCTCATCTAGTTTGAACGATTTTTAAGTCGCACAAATCTGTGTGTATTAGACCTAGAGGTTCGGTTGTTCGTTCGACACGAGGTGATGGAGTTTTCGTGAGTTTTGCTTGTACGCATGTCTCACATTTATTTTTGCTTATTTTACATTTAGGGATTAGATTCAAATTAATCAATCTTTGGATAGATTTATAATTCACATGCCCTAACCGTTCATGCCAAATATCCTCTTAAGTCATATGCCATTGAACTTCTTTTAAGCATTTAGCTCTTTGAAGCAAGACAAAGTCTCAGGTGGCAGACCACTCCCAACTTGGGGTATCAACTCACCAAACTTGACACAATTAGACACGTTCTTGTAAACGTTCTCATTTTAGTGATACTTTTCGTTTCGTTTTGCACACAAGCAAACCCGAACAAGTATACTAATAATAGAAGTTCAAACCAGTAATTAAATAAATTGGAAGAGTAGACTCAAAAATAATTTTTCAAAATATAATTATTTTGGAAAATCCACAATTTAATCAAATAAATCACCAAACAATAAATTAATTACTTCCAAAATTTTGTTGAAAAAATCAACAAGTATCAGACCAAGCAAATTAATTTTTCTCTATTTTTTGGCAAAAAATTGAACTCCAAAAAGGGTTAAATTGTATAATTGATTTCTTGTACTTCCGATTTTTTTTTTCAGAAACTGAATAGAATAAATCTGATCGTACGAGGAAGGAGATGATAGCTTTCTCTTTTATATCCCAAAGGCTCAACAAGAGCCATAAAGTGGATATAGACGTTTTTGATTCTCCCATAATGACGTAAATTGACTTTGTATGTTACACAAAGAATTCAAGTTTGAATTTGTCATTATGTGTTTAACTAGAGAATCAATTGTCTTCATAAAGTCAATATTGAAATGTTACAAAATCAATCATACTTTATTTGTGTTGTTACAAAACACTAAATGAGATATTATGCATTGTTGACTAAATCAAACCATTAGCAAAATGAATTTTGGGCCAAAAAATATTAATCTTATTTGCCTAATTCTAAAACCCAAGCACAGCCCGAATATCTCATTTTCCCAATATGTTAAGCGTTCCCAGAAGCGTTTTTGAGTTTTGAGGTTTGCTTGATTATATCCCAACACTCCAACGTATTCAACGTTGAGCAATAAATGGAGATTTGAGAATTTATTCTCATTAAGACAATTTCAAAGTGAGTTATGATTTTTGTAAGTTACAAAATCAAACACAATTGAATTTTCACTTAATTGCAAATTGACTCATGACTCATAAATTTGTTTTTTTTTAGTTTTGAGGGTTTTTTTTCTCTCAAAACTCGAAATAAGCGTTTGCGGATATCGCTAGAAGTCGTTTCGATAATCACTTTTAAACGTTTAGGGAAGTTGTTATAAAACGTTCCCGTAAATCGTTTGAGATCGTTTTGATCTTATTGAAAAACGTTTCGCGAAACTCGCCCAATGGCCTTCACGGAAATCGTTTATAGATCTTGTCGATCTCTTCGAAAAAACGTTTCGCGAAACTCGCCTAATGGCCTTCGCGGAAATCGTTTATAAAAAAGAGATGAATATCCTTTTTCTCCTTATATCATGGAAACGATCAGCGAATTCGCTAGTAAACGTTCCATGTTTACGATATTTTTGTAAAAAATATTACAAAATCGTGGAAAGAAAACAAAAATTCCCAATTTTGTATATGATTCATGCTATAGACAGGAAGCGGATATTTAGAATTAAGACTGTATGAGCATAAATTCGAATACATAAATTTCGATGAATAATATAAAGAACAACGCTTTAAACAATTAAGAAAAGAACGTTGAAATGGAGGCGAGATGATCTCTTTCCTTAATTCTAAATATCTCCCGCAGTGTGGCGGTTTTGTAAGATAAAGAATCCCAGGATACAACCATTTGGAGACTATGATCGCATCACCCGATCGTAGAATGTACGAACTTATTGTTCTACGCTATAATCTCGGACTTACTTTTAAATAAGAATAAAAAGACTCGAGGGATTGAGGAGCTTTGTGTTTCTTCTCTGTGAGAAGTGAGTTGTGAGTGAGTGAGTGAAATGAGAAGGGGAGTCTCTCTTTTTATAGTCTTAGAAGACTTGGAGAGGAGGCCAACGCATTAAAGGCTGCGTTTATGGCTCTTTGACCAATCAGATCTCGCAGAGTAATGGTGGGCGAGATTCTCGATTGACCGCGCGAATTAATAGGGCGAGATTTGCGGAGAAAATCTTTGACCCATTTAATTCGTTTTTGGGCCAAAAAAGAACATCTTTTTGTGGCCCTTGGGCCACATTCACCAAGACCCGAGACCGGTCCGGCAGCGGCGGCGCGCGCGCGTGGAGTCCCTTGGTTCCCTCTAAGTTTTTTTGAACTTAGACTCATGTTTCATCTTATTTATATTAGAGGTTTTTCTCATTACTTTTCGACGTGAGAATTTGCAATTTTCATTTACTTAACCATAGGCTATTTTTCACATTTAACACAACTTAATAAACCAATGGGTTTTATTAAGTTTTGGTCCAACAGCTTTTTCGATCATAAGCAATCTCTATGTGTGTCAGTTTATGATTCGGTGAAAAAAGCTGTTGAAAAGCGTTTTTAGGTTAATACCACTGAAAAGAGAAGCAATCCTGAACCGGTGTATATCGAGTTTCTTCCGCTCCCTTAAGGTGGAGAAAGAATGTTTGCATCTCAAGTTATCCCTATGTTTTGAATATTCTTGCATCTTCATGACTTCATGTTACTTTTCATAACATTAAACCAACAGCTTTTTGGTTCATCACCAAAATTGGTGCTTTAACGAAAACAAAACTGGATCATCTATATGTGTCATATTAAAGCAAGGCCCAATATCATGATTTATGACAAGGCCAAGTCCATGTAATTAGGGTTCTCTAGAGTAGTATATATATCTTTGTAATGACAATAGAGAAATCAACTAGGCTTGCCAAGATCAAATTTCTCTTTTTTCTTTATGATATCAATCTAAGAACAATTTTATTTTGGTGACAATCTAAAATTTTCATCTTTCTTTTGAGAAAAGTTGCACAACCGGCAACTCCAAAATTACATACACATACCTTCTTCACATTACACAAATATATTCCTTCTATTTCAGAAAATTTGATTTTCTGAATATTTCACATAGATTAAGAAACAATAAATACTTACCTTAACTAATCATTTGTTGTTTTATTTCTTTAATTAGCTTACTTTCACATTTGATTTTATTATTTGTATTAACACCAGTTCCGCTTTCCAATGTTGCATTAACACCATATATTGAATGTTTCATCTTCATTTTTTGGTCTCTTCATATTTCTATAATAACTAATTAATTTAATTTGTAACTAAAAGTGCATTAATTAGACATAAGAAATCAAATTTTTTGAAACAAACAAAAAAATACATAAAATTAAACTTTCTGAAACGGAGGTATATATGAATCTATTTTGTTAAAAACCCTAATCACATGGGCTAATGGGCTTGATTGTGTTCTCTTGGGCTTATGCTCTAATAGTATACATATACCGGAAATAATCCTCTAATTTCGTATACACCTAATTTATTTTAGTATCAGCTTAGATTTGTTACAGTTAAAAAGAAGAGCTATTACAGTATTTTTCGACAGGTTTTATTTAAAAATAAAGAAATAAAAACAAAGATCAGTAATGTCTCGAGGTTAAAGTAAATCCCCCAATTTAATCCCAAAAAAGGGTTAAAACCTAAAATCTCCCAAATGCTTTGAGATAATTTACTATGATAGTTACCCAACACCTACACACAAAGAATATGTGCTATCTCACTCACATAATTCTTTTCCTCATCTTTACTCCACAAAGCACCTGCATCCATATATATATATATAATATGTTTTATTGATTCTTCATGAAGCTTTCTTTACCCTTACTTGCGTCAGAAGTAAAACTAAGAAACGAACATGATCCATCGCCTTCACGAACCACCAACTCTCGAATCACCTGCGTCGTCTCTTCACTTCTCCCTCCATGCTCGTACCCAAAACCGGCCTTAAGATTTTCATAACCAAACCGGTTTAGGTTTATGAGTTTCTTCGGTTTAGTTTCGGTCGAACCTCCACATTGCCTAGGCTGTGTTTGGTAGAAGACTTTAGAGAGGACAGGTTCACCGTCTTTTTCGTCCTCACTGTGGCCTAAATGATACTGATGCATCACCCAGTTCGTCTTCTCGGGCTTCTTCTGCCGACCATAGTTTGTGTAGAGCACTAGGATCTTCTTGAAACCGGCTTCTCCTGATTGAGACAAAACGGGTCGGGTCTTGCCCGTTTTATGCCACCGTGTCTCGTGGCCTTCCTCATCTGTGCTCACTTTTCTACGTTTTCGTGTTCCGGTCGTGTAAGCCTTCGATGGACGGTGGAAGAAGTGCCGTACTTGCCCGTCTTTGTTTACTCCTACTTGGGATAAGACACATATATATATAGTTAAAGACAATGTTCGATCATCAATCACTTTGGAGTTGATTTTACTTTTTATAATCACTATAATCATACAGAAAAGTTGTAGAGAGATTACTATTGTCACAAATCACAAAATTTAGTAGATATGATCATTTGCTTTTTGGGTTAGAATAATAAATAACACTTCCGCATAAAAATCATCGCAGTCAGCACCATTACAAAATATATTAATCCAACCTATAAGTTTTTTTTTGTTAAAGGGTTTAATTAATTATCTAGTAAGATATTTGTATTTTGTGACTAAAATGCTTCTCTCTAAAAAAATTTCAAATTTAAAATTCTAATACAAAAAAAAACCCAAAAATATACATGTCTATGTAAACAAATTAATGTTCGTTTTGATTTAAAAAAAAAAAATCAAAGTCAATTGATCATAGTGTCATTTTCGGATATTTCACCTTTTTCAAGGTGCTAATTGCGTGAACTTTCTTTCTTAAATAAATAGTATTATGTTCTCCCTATTTTTCAACTAGCTAGGTCATGTATTGGCGTTACCAGGAAGTTTCTCAGGATGCGTATAACAAATTCCATTCTCTCCTTCAAGCGTCGGTATAAATTCATCGATCAACGGATGAAGTTTTCTCTTATCCGATGATACCTTGGCCTCTAAATGCATAAGGATCTCTTTATCCGATGGATCGAATTTCACTCCTGCTGGTAAGCTTGGTAAATCTTTGATGCTGCCAACCTTAAAATCATATTTCATTTATTCACATCCCTTAATATATATGTATGTAGTAAAATGATGTATAAATTACAACGATAATTAGAGATCATTTAGGTGGATTAGTGGTTAAAAATATATAAACCTGGTCGTCTTGTTGATGAATCTTGTGTCCACAAGAAGGACAATTCATTATGGGAGACTCAACGATAATCTTGGAATCTGGACCGCTCGTGACACATGATTGAGATTGGTCTTTGAGTTGAATCGATGGATGATCAATGTTGGAAGCTCTTTCAAGATTGAGGTCGTAGTTATCATCTGAACCATCACACCAACTCATCTTTCTTCTTTTACTGATCCCTCTCTCTCTCTCTACAATAACCTACCAAAATCTAAATCTAATTACAATTAGAACTATCAAAAGATAAAATCATGAGAGAGAGAGAGAGAGAGAGAGCTAAAGATGTGGAGGTGATATAGAAAGAGGGGCAAGTGAATGTTAAGTTTTGGAAGGAGCACAATTTGATTATATTAAACTATTATTTTTTTGTCCAACTATTAAATTAAATTAAATTGGTTTTAGAGTAATATATTTAGAGGGGTTGCTTGGACGTCACGTTTATTAATGGTGTATGTATATACGTTTGCAACAGATAATTATTAAATGCAGTTTTCTAAATTTTGATTATGACTACTCTTGGCCATTTTTTTTCTTTCTAAAGTTTTCACAGTTGAATTATCGAATAGTTAGATTCGTGTGAAAATAAATAATTATGGAATCCAACTATAATTAGGAAAAAAGCCTTGTGCAAGAAAATATTAAAATTAAATCAGGATATAAAGTTTATGAATAAAAGAGAGAAAGTAATATATCTTCACAAACAAGAAAGGTAACAAGATGGAGTGTCGTTATTGAAACTTGTTTTCTTTATCTAACTATTTTAGTTTTTGCCAGTTTTATTAATTTGGTATTTACAAAGATATCACATACATATATAGTCTTCATTAATCCTTTAACAATTTGTTTTTTTAAGAAAGAAAAATCAAGAACAAGGTCGGGTGAATTATGCAATGGCTAGACTATCAATATTATCACGTGTATATATATGTAGAATTCATTTATAGAATAACAATTTACAGAAAAATGTTAGATCCTAGAATATCTATAATTTAACTTATATATATACATCTTGGACCTACTTGGGGTAGCAAAAAAAAAAAAAGACCATATCTTCACGCACAGAACAAACTCTCGTGTTTAGCAAGTAACTTATACCCAAAATGTTCATTTTTGGCTCCTTGACAGCAGATTCCTCACCAAAAGCTATATATATTCAATTTTGATTTATGGTATCCCTAATATTGATGAATTTCTTACTTCACATAAATTTGTAAGAAAATCTATAAATCTTTATAATGGCCGTACTATATGGTAATTATCTTTTTCTTGTATAAAAAGTCACTCCGTACACATGATCCTCGATGGAGATGCGAAGCTTCTTCAAAACGAAACTAATAATCTCAGTCGAAAAAAGTAAATGAAAGAAAACGAAACAAACTCAAGAGAACATTATACAAGCTTACTGAGAAAGCTTTCTTTTATTATAGACTTCTTAAATAATGTATTTTTTTTAATTTAAAAACTTACATACATTTAACCAATTCATCTTACTATTTCGACGGTATGAAATATAGAAATTTTTTTCAGACTTTTTAAATAATGTTGGAGAGAATTTGGTAAATGAAAATAGTAAAGATTTATTTTAAAAAAAATAATTTCTTAAATTGCTACTACCCATGCAATACCAAAAGGGTGCCTACAAAGTTTTCGGAACTTGTCTTAAGTTTTCCGAAACTTTTACAATTGTTTTTACCTTTTTTCTCAAACTTGTGACTTTTACATGTTATCATGTTGAAACATTGGTTTTTTGTTCTTTTCAAAGTTGAAACATTGTTCATCTTTCTTATTTGAATGGTCGATTCTTTTATATCTACACTTTATATATCATGAAATAACTCTAACATTCTAAACTTTGATCACCGCCTTAAATCTCATTAAAGTTCTAAGTCTTATAAGAACTCACAACTCTTGGAAAAGAAAAGAAAAATCATGCTCGGTTAAGTGTGGATATGATAGTATTAATCTCATTAATGACGATGGCCATGGTTACCGACGAGATCATCGTCACATATGAAGTCATCGTCTAGGAGTAAACGAGTATGAATAATTAAGACTTTTATATTTAAGAAACATAATTAAGAAATTACTCTTCTCCAAATTTATCTAATACAATATGATATTAACCAAACCGTGTCCCCTTTGGTTTCTCCTCTTTGTGTAATGGGCCTTTGACAAATTATAGTAGTAGATGTGTAAGATTTGTCAAAATGTGGAAAAAATAACATGTGGGTCCGATAGGCCCATTTAAAAGCCAAATGGCCCAAGGTGTGAGTGTGTACCGTATGCCTGTGGGTCATAGTACTCAATTACTCATATGTTTGTGATCATTTCACAATCCTTACCTTATCTAATTGAACTCTGGTCCCTACTAATGCTTCCCATTTCATTATTATTTTCGTCTCTTATAAAAATTATTTTAATATCCAAGAACTATATGCTCTCTTTTTTTCTACTCGGATTACCAACCATGTAGCAAGACAATACAAAAGTTTTTATTTTGCTTTACATTAAGAGAAGAAGTTGCTTAGTTTTTGGTTTTAGAAGTTGTTTTATTGCATTGCTTATAAACAACAAAGAAAATTTCACAAAAATATCAAAATAAAAATGGAAGAGTGATACTTGTTTTCTAGAAGAAGAAAAAAAAACAAATAATGTAGAATCTCAGTTAAATCTCACTATGCAACATGTTGACAAATTACAAAAAGGAAATGCAAAAGAGAGAGAGAGAGAGAGAGAGAGAGAGAGAGAGAGAGAGAGAGAGAGAGAGAGAGAGAGAGAGAGAGAGAGAGAGAGAGAGAGAGAGAGAGAGAGAGAGAGAGAGAGAGAGAGAGAGAGAGAGAGAGAGAAAGAAAACAAAAAATGAGAAATGATTTAGAAAGGGGAAGTGAGTGAAAGAGACAGAGAGACAAGGCAAAGATGAGGGTGAGGTGTCAATGTCCCTTAAATGTGGGCTTCAATGCTTATTGGGCCCACTTCTAGTTTCCTCACCCAACAGCTCATATTTAGTAGATTCTTTACTTACATAGTTTATGTATCTAAAATTACCTTATGTGCACTTATAGATAAAAGCATAGGTAATGGTGAGATGTCAATGTTTTTGTTTTGTTTTGTACTCAACAATTGAAGTTATCTTTTACTTTTTGTAATATCATTATTTAGATTTAAGAGACATGTGAAGCTACAGTCACATACACGAGCCTCCAATAGTTTCACTAAAAACGAGAGACCCCTACGCTTTAAAGATTCAGACATGTTCCTACAAGAACCCAGACTCTGTTTACCCAAATTTGGAAACTATTTAAATGCATGTTAACGCCAGAAGTTGGCATTTTCATTTTCACATAAATAAAACTCTTACGAAACCAGAGTTACTGATAGCTTTACAGTGTAGACTGAAACACCAATTCTTGATTTTGAAACCTTTTTTTTTTAATATATATATTATAAAAAATTCAACATTCTCTGATTCTCACTTTTACACCAAAACCCTTAAGAAAAGGGGAGGAGAATCTTGATTCAATGCCCTAAATTCGCAGCATCAAGCACCAAAAATTGAGAGCTTTTTTGGGGCAAAAACAAACTAGACTTGTTCCTTTTTTTTCAGTTTCACTTGTTGTGTCTCATGCTACACTTCCCTGGTCTGAGGTTTCTTCGTTGTAGTAAGGTGTTAACTTGCCATCCTTATCGGCTCTTGTCTTGTTTTGGCTCTCCTCGTCTCCACCACCAATTTCCTGCAACATCTTAACCACACGTCTCATGGAGGGTCGGTTAATGGGCAACGGACTCGTGCATAGTAGCCCGATGTTGAGGATTTTGCTTATCTCTTCTTTGAAACAAGAGTCGAGTTTCGGGTCTATCACATGCTCTACCCCTTTCTGGTCCAACGTCGAGCAAACCCATTTCACCAAATCCTTCTCCCCCAATTCTGGAGCAACCGGGCGTTTCCTAGTCACTATCTCAAGGATCACTACCCCGAAACTGTAGATGTCGCTCTTCTCGTTCACACGGAGCGTGTATGCGTATTCTGCAAGTAGTTTGAAATCAGAGTTATGGAGGGAAACAACAAACAAAATAGCTTTCAAATACATTAATGGAGAACTGAGAAGGTGTGGAGCCACGGTTCAGACATGTAGGTCTCAATAGATAGTGGATGCTCATTTAAGTCCTCTCAACAAATAAATCTTAAATGTGGTTCATGTGAATCTTTCCCTTTTAGCAAATACTAATTATATTAATCAGCCACATTAAGCTAAAGCATAAGACTAACCTGGTGCGATATAACCGCATGAACCAGCGATCACAGACATTGACTTGGGAGCTTTTCCAGTCAAGTCGACCACTTTAGCCACTCCAAAATCAGCAACTCTTGCACCATAATCTCCATCGATCAAAATATTGTTAGACTTAACATCCCTATGCACAATCGGAGGAACACAATCATGGTGAAGATATGAAAGCCCCTCTGCTGCATCTAAGATAATCTTAAACCTCGTTTCCCATCCCAACATTCCTCCTTTACTGCTATGAAGCAAATCTCCCAAGCTACCATTAGGCATGTACTCGTAAACCAAGAGCTTGCAATCTCTTGTGGTGCAGCAACACCATAGCTTCACAATGTTCTTATGCCTAATCTTACCCAATGTCTCGACTTCAGCCTCAAAGGCCTCATCTTGGACACCAGGTCTGCCGCCTTTCTCTGGATCGCAATCTCCTGTTTCTTTCACACATCCTGTCCATAAACGTTTAACCGCAACGGTTTCCCCATTGGTGAGTACAACCTTGTACACTTTACCCGAAGCTCCAGCTCCGATCACGTTGTCTTCATCCAAGCTCTCGAGAATCTCGTGCTCGCTGAATCCGAGTTTGTGGAACGACATTAGAGTCCACTTGGATCTCTCCATGGCTCTTGCTTTCTTGAAAGTCCTGTACTTGAAGTAGAACCACGCGATGCCCGCAACAAACACCATAGCAGCAAGTACGAAAATCGATCTGAGAAGCCATATATAGCCTTTGTTCTTAGCTTCATTCTGGGAGCCACACAATCCCTTAATATCCCCGCACAACCCCGGGTTCCCGAGGAAGCTCTTCTTGTACATTTCTTTCGCTAAAGAAGGCGGTAGGTCACCGGATAACCGGTTATTCGACAGATTCAGCTGGTTTAGCTTCAAACTCTGCAAAGAAACCGGGATTTCGCCGGAGAAGAGATTACCAGAAAGATCAAGATAGTTCAAGACTGATAAACTCCCGATCTCATCTGGGATTCTACCGGAAAATTGGTTATCGGCTAAGTTTAACTCGTTTAGCTTCTTCCACGATTTGATTTTAGGAGATAACTCCCCTGAAAACCGGTTTCCGCCAAGATCAAGAGTACCTAATTCACCGAGATTCATCAAGCTTTCAGGCAATGAGCCACTGAACTTGTTTCCGCTTGCCGACAGCTGATTCAGATTGTCCAAAGACCCGATCTCCTCCGGCAAAGATCCGGTGAATTGATTGTTTGTGAGAATCAACAACGAGAGATTTGATGCGCCTCCTATGGTCTTTGAAATTTCCCCGGAAAACGAGTTGTTGATGAGCTCAAGCAAGTAAACGTGTGGCAATCCCCAGAAACCGGTAGGAACTTGTCCAGAAAACCGGTTATACGCTAACCGGACACGTGTCAAGCTCCGGCAACCTCCAAGGCTCTCCGGTATAACGCCGGAGAAGGAGTTGTGTATAATCAGCAACTCCTCTAGCTCCCCTTTCTCGCACAGATCCGCCGGCAATTCGCCTGAGAATTCGTTTTCCGAAATATCCAGCCATTTCAGAGGCGAGTTTCGACCGAGGTCCCTAGGTAATTCGCCGGTGAAGCGGTTTCCGAAGATCCTGAGCTCGTACAAGTTCGGAGATAAAGCTATGCTCGGAGGAACCTCACCTTCGAGATTGTTCTCGTAGAGATTCAAACTCTCCAATGGGACCCGGCAGAGCTCGTCCGGTATCGACCCGGTTAACTGATTCATCGACGCGTCGAGAAGTCTCAGGGATTTCAAATTTCCGAGCTCCGGCGGAATCTCTCCGGTCAACGAGTTGTTGTAGAGCTCAATCTGGACGACGCTGGTCAACCCGCCGAGTGAACGAGGGATAGGACCCACCAGGTCGTTGAGCGCAAGGTCTAAATCAACGAGTCGGCTGAGTCGACCCAGTGAGTCAGGGATCTGTCCGACTAAATGGCACTCGGTGAGCCACATAACCTCGAGATTCGTCAGGTTTCCGAGCTCCGGCGGGATACGACTCGGTGTAAACGGATTGTACGAAAGGTTCAGCATCTTCAGCGAGCTGATGTTTCCTAGAAACGGCGGAATCGTCCCGTCCAAGAGATTGTAGACCAGAGAAAGAACCTCGAGGTTTTCAAACCGGCCGAAACTCGCCGGAATATCGCCGGAAAAGTTGTTTCCGGTCAAATCAAGGGACGTCAAGATGGGGAGATCCGCAAGGGTGTGTGGAATATCACCGGTGAGGAAATTCTGGGAGAGATCGAGAGTCCGGAGACTCTTACAAGCTCCAATGTCGAGAGGAAGCGTGGAGTTGATGGAGTTATTGTACAAGGAGAGAAACGAGAGATTAGAGAGACGGCAAATGACGGAAGGGAAAGGTCCGGCGAGATTGAAGCCGGGGAGTTCGACGGAAGTGACAGGCGAGAAATCTCCAGCGCAGGAGACACCGGACCACCGGCAAGGAGAATCATCGCGGGAATTCCAGGAGGAGAGAGAAGAGTCTGGGTCGTCAAGAGAGAGCTTGACCTGCTGAAGAATAGAGCCTTCTTGGTTTAGGGAGAAAACGGCGGGAAAAAGCAGGAAGAGAAAGAGAAGATACATCTTCTTCTTCTTCTTCTCAGCGAACGGCCGGTCTCAATGGCGGCGATGCTACGGTGGTTGTGTTGAGAAGAGAGAGAGTGAGATGAGAGACTTGAAGAGTGTGGTGAAGGAAGGGAGAATAATAAGAGCGTCTAAAAAGCGTTGACCGGAGACGGGTGAATTATCGTGACTCTGACTGTGAATGCCCAAAATCATTGTTTCTAGTATCACTCAGTTTTTTTTTTTCTTTCTATATCCAAATGTTGCCATTATTAATATCTATGTCTAGTTTTCAACATTGATGATAATTATTATCTGTATTTTACTAAGATTTATTACTGATCATTAAAGAGAGAATGTCACAAAATAATGATCTAGTAGTAGTCTATGGAAACATTCATGTCGTTAAAATTGTGTATACACTCTTGTTCTTGCCTTTAAATTTTGGTTTACATAAGTATCATGGTTTAACACCTCTAACTGGTTTATCGGATGTACATAAGAGTTTCTAAAGATGATTCATTCCTATAGTGGTTTATTATTTTGTATGAAAAACTCTAGAAAATCAAATATATCATATACAGAGGAAGTATTGTTTAATGTTGTTTCTTTCTTTTGTTCCCATTTCGATGATTTGGTGTTGTTAAAATAAAGTTGTTTACATATGTAGTACATATTATGTACTGATGGTAAATAAATTCACTTGACAAGAAAAGAAAAAAAAATTGACAAATGATATCCTTTTGTGAAAATTTATACACAAGATCAATGGCTTGTTCAATTATGATTTAAAGATTAAAGTTAATGGTTTATTGAAATATTGGAAGTTATTACAGAAAATTTATTAAAATACCATGTTTAGAATCGGAATCTTTTGAGAAAGGAATATTCATTGAAGATACATACGTTTATAGCAAAGTATTTGTATCCAATGTCATTTTATGAAAACATATTTAAAAATCTAACATTTAACAAAAATTTAAAAATATATATAATATTGGGCAATTGACCAAAATACCACATTTTTTAATTTTTGTTCCAAACTTAGCATTTTACTAGTTGAAAATGACAATAATAACACAAATTTTGACAATAATAATACAAATTTAATATTAAAATGACATAAAATTATTTTCTAATAGGAAAAAAGTAAATCCTAAATTGAAAATAGTGAACCCAAACATAATGTTTAATTTTATTTCAAATTTATTTTGGGTAAACAAGTATTTTTACATAATTATTTGTGATATTTTCGAAATTTTAAATTTAGGGTGCTAGTTTTTGAACAAAAAAATAAAATTTGTGCTATTTTAGGGTATTTCTCTATACTATTTTCTATTTGGAAATAGATATTTGCATATAATGTCACTTATTTCAATTTTCATGAGTAACTTAGCACTTTTTCATTTTTTTATTTTTGAAAGTGCTAAAAATAGTTGTCACTTTTTGTGTGAAAAAACGATTTTACCTCTGTTATTGCCGCATCATATATCGTACATTTACATTGTATACCGTACACGCCGTACTGCACAAAGACAAAATTGGGTTGAACAGTAAAATAAATGTTATATTAATGTTTTAAAAAGTGCTAACTTGCTAATGAATGTTGAAATAAGTGACATTTTGTGTAAAAACCTCATTTGAAAAATACGATTTTACCATGATTTTACAATTGTACATATATATAGTACTGTTTGTTGATTCGTGCAGTACTATATATATGTACAATTGAAAAGTCAACATGTCTACAATACACAAAATGTTACATATTTTTACCATTTTTGTAAAGTATTACTTTCCTAAATATGTTTTCAATACATATATATGTACATACAAGAGTCCCGTTTATTGCCAGCAAAACTTGTTAAAACTAGAGATTTTAAGGAAAATACTAAAACTAAAAATCAGCTAACACATGTGTTAATTTTGTAGGCTTCTCCTGAATTCAAAAAAATATAACCAAATCATTGCTGAGTATTAAATATACCTACTAATTTAGATCTTGCAGTAAACTTTATGATAGACATTAAATAAACTTTATGAAATTAATTTTCCCAACAACGACATGCACAAATAATAAATGGAGTATTGAATACGATTCATTATTTCCTGATTTATGAACAAGCAAACATGAAATAAGTTCATCCACATTAAAATATAAAGAAGAAAGAAAGAGATGAGATCAAATTGTTGATGAGCCGACAGTTAGATAATAATATGTGGAGTAGTATTTAGTAGAGTAATTATTAAATAACACAGCATGCCAATCTCAAAACACACTCTAATTTGTCTTTTCTTTTGTTACAGTCCAATTTTGTTTTGTCTTTATATGCAACTCAAAATTGTTATATGTTTTCTAACGCAGGCCCTACATAAGATAACGTATCATTTTTTTGTATCCCACGTCCAAAGATTAAACTTGATGTTGAACCACCACCCCATAATCCATTTAACTCTGGCATACTCAAATGTCTTTATCACACTTTTTTGTTGTTGTCAATTACTACATGCATGTATCATTTTAACAAAACTCTTAACGTTTATGATGGATTATCTAAACCACATATTTATAAAAATACAAAACTTTGATATGTAAATTTAGATCGTGTGTCTTCATATATAGATTTTTATTTGGAAAATTTCGTGACAAGTTATCACATCTCAAATCCAAAAATCTATTATTCTATATAAAAACAAATCTGTAACCTCTAAACCTACAACTACATAAAAGATTTAAGCTGATTCGTTACTTCAACAAAATGAAAATGAATCTTATTGGATGGAAAAACGAATATGTAGGATCGTCCATTAAGTTAAACTGATTCCAGAATAACAAATTGATCAAACGTTAATATAGTTTTAACCAGTCAGATTAATGCTGTTCCAAATGCTAAAATTAATTTCTTCTTTGCTATTTGTTGCAGGAAACACAAGCCACTCTTAGCGTGGGGTTGAAGTAATGGACGAAAAGAGCAGCATCATTATTCATTATCATAGAGAATATCGTGGACTTTTATTATAATTTATTTTCTTTAAATCTGTTAGCATTATTTATCACATTCATTTTAGTATTACTAGTTATCTTATTTCTTCTTCTTTATTTTTTTTTGGGTTTAAAATTCTAAATACTTATTTCTTCTTTCCTATTTGTTGCATTTCTTTTAGACAAACCTATAAAAATGTGTGTCAGCTCTTGTCATAACTAAAGAAAACCATATTAAGACGGAAACTACATTTCAATCTAAGGCTAAGAAAGTGGTGCAAATTGTACCTAAAAGATATTAGGGTGTTACATAGAGATACTAGGGAGTATTCTTTTAACCACTGGATCGACGACTTCAACAACAGAAAAATTGACTTTGGCCGGTGGAAAGGAATGGGTACGTACCCTTACTCACCTGGGTTCGACGTTAGCTCAATTAAAAGCGCGGATTCCAGCTGCTGGGCAGCTGGAGGTTAGTTTTAGGCCTATAAAGCCTTTAGACACTCTAGTTTTTTTTTTTTTTTTTTTAAAAAACACAACAAAAAAAGCTTTCAGATTTTTAACAATAACAAACAAAATAATCAACATTCTCAACAAAATTGATCATTACTACTTTAAAAAACCAAATAATTTAACTTCCGTCACGTTTTCTTTTTTAAAAAGATATGTGAATAAAACGATTTAGGGAAGGAAAAAAAGAAAAGAGAGAAGAGCAGAAAAGAGAGAGTATTCCCGAGACAGAGCCAAAGTTGGAAACATCGCGTCGGTGTCTTATCATTCATTCATAGGGACTGCTGAAACCAAAGAAACGGCAATGCAATCTCGATGTCTGTTTTTACCAAAGCAAAACACGAGATTCAACTACTAAAAAAAATATTCACTTAATTTCATAAAAAATATCATTTTCACATATTTCATACATATTAAAAAAATTAATAAAAATTATATTTTACCTTTTATTAATATACTAAAAAAAAATTCTTTCTAATTAATATATTAAAACACTACGGTTAAAACTGAAATTTTAATAAAAAAATTACATTGAAAATACAAAGTGATATTCTTTGTGAAACAAAAACAAAGTGTTGACACTCTTTGTGAAACAGACGGAGTACTGATCTTTTATGTTTTTTTCATTTTATCAACATATCATTTACTCGTAATAATTAATTGTTTTATCTACCATAAGGCAATACACGATTTATATAGTCGTATTTACGCGGTATATACACATTTTTATGATAATAAGGTCTTGATTGGTAGAGCATTTAAAAAAATATTAAGTTTTTTATCAACCAATCAACAAAACATTTAGGGAAGCATTTAGAAGCTCCAAATGCTCTGCAAATGCTCCTTCCTCTATGCTTCATCTATGCTTTCATATGAAGTTTTTGGTAAATCATTAACCTATAAAATATTTAAAAATTAAAATAATTTTATATAATTAATTTATTTTGTTAAATAATAAAAAATTATGTTTATATTAAAATGTAAATTTTATACTTTTAAAACTAATATTTACCATTATTTTATCTTTTATTAATTTTCAAATAAAAATTTTAAAAATATATAATATAATAAATACAATTGAAATATGAAAAAAATTATTAAAAATTATATTATAAATATAACTATAGATTTAGTGATTACGAATAAATATATTAAATAATTTTATATATAATATTTCACAGCTCTGTCAATCACTACATTAATCGGAGCATACAACTTCAGCAGCATACTGCTTCTGCTGCTTAATGTTTTTGCTCTATTATCTGTTATACTAATCAAGGCATAAGCTATTGGTGGTGGTGTACTCCGCACCCTTCGGTTTAACACGGTTTGAACTGAGATCAGTTTCTATGTCCATTAAACCTAGTTTATTAAATCGGCACCTACCTCCGAAATTTAATGAATACTTTCTTATTTTGGAGGGAAAAGGAAAACATTTGCTGAGAAAAAAAATATTTGCTATTATCATCATCTGAGAAAAAAAAAAATCTTCCAGTTTTAATTGACATAAAATCTTATAAATAGAGGAGGCCCTCTTCATTCAAAGATCATCTTACAACTCATGATTAAGATCTGAGAAATTGAGAGCTCTGATTTTATAGCTTTTAGTCTCCTTAGTTTTTTTGTTTATTCGGATCAACAATCTTGTAACTCCGCCGAACTTAATCTAATAAAACAAAATTCCGATCAAAGTTATTTATTTTATCTTTTTGTGTGATTTCCATAATCAATAGCTATTATATACTTATACAATTATATTATACAATGTATTTATAAGAAAACAATTAACCGGCTGTGTATACAGCATTTATACGATTTATATAGGTTTCCGTATACGAGGCATCTTTTTTTTGTTAATGTATACAGAAAAAAACTAATTCAAATACAGATTATAATATAATTGTTACCAGTCTGTCATTCTATTTGAGGATTGATGGATTCTTTTCGTTTAGGCTCATTTTTCTATATTATGTATTTTGGCTATATCAGTTGGACTGTTAATTTAATGTTTATACAGATTTTACAATTCTTTTGATATTCATGCATGTATTTTAAATTTATAGTATTGATATATCATGATTTTTACCCTTTTTTAATCATGATATAGGTCTTATTTATAGAGTCTTTCTAATATTTTTGGAGTCTTTTCGAGTCTTTACAGGTTTAGGTACGTTTGGAGCTAAATTAGAGATATTTGAGCATTTTGGAGCCATGCAAAATCATGCAGCCGAAGGATCAAGTTGAAGTTCTGGTGCCGAGCGACACCAGTCTGAAGAGTCAACACAAAAGATATGTATCGATCGATACCACTTACGGTATCGGTCGATACTGATCGCATGAAGAGAAGGATCGCGACTTTTTACAAGTCTAAAGAAATTACACTTTGGTCTAGAAATCTTTATTATTTACAAGAAGTCCCAAAACGTGTTTTAGCTTATAATTAGATTTTTCAGCCACTTTTTTTTAGCTAGGCTATTATTATTCTTCATACTTTGAGAGAGATTGGTTTTAGGGTTTTTGAGACGCTTTATTCTATCTTTGATTTTTGGTTGAGAGAGCTTTGAGGGAGATAAGTCTGAAACGCTGTTCGTCCGAGAGAAGATTCCGAACCCTTGTTTTCTTTCTCCTTTATTATTAATTTCAGAGATTTATTCAATCATGTTGTTTGTTTCAATGTCCAGTCTGAGTAGATATTCTGTTAGGTTTAGGATTCTCAATAAATGATCTCTTTGAATGTTAGGTTAATTAGTTGGTTAGGGTTCATAATCTGAATTAGTTCTTCACCATAGGTTGTTCTTAAAGCTAATTCTGGATTGATCACCTGGAACTTAGATCTTAGGTTAATCGATTAGGCACAACAGTGCAATTGATGATATGATAGAACCTAGGGTGAACAAAATAACTATCTGCAAAAAAATTTGGTTTAGTTGTTTCGTGAACATATCGAACCTGGACTTAAAGCTAGTTTAGTTTTTAGGATTTGCAAAGAAATTTGGAATTCTGAGATTTAGACTTAGATAATTCTCGCAACGACAGTTGGTTAATTATAGCTTAGTGATTTGAGTTCAAGAACCGGGTTTAACCTGAATCCTAACTAATTAGTTTATCTGCAATCTCTGATTTCCTGAGAAATACCCTGAACCTATCTCTTTTCCATTGAATTTACAACCTTTTAATTTACGTTAATACTTTCTTATTTCATTGATTTACTTAGCTTAATTCGAACCTATGTAATTTATTGTGTGATTTCTTAAATCTATGTGGATTCGACCCCTAAATACTACAATCGACAAAGCTGTTAGTATTTTAGGATATTACATTTGAGGATATTACATTTGAGTTTATCAAGTTATCACAAATATTGTTTCACTACAAGAAAACACCATTTTTGCAACGAACGATTTCGTTGTAAAATCGTTGCAAAAGAGGCTTTGCATCGAATTTGCGACGAAAACGAGATCGTCGTTAACTGATCGTCGCAAACCAAAAATCGTCGTAAATTCGTCGGGAAAGTACAAGGGAAAAAAAATCATCGCTAAATCGTTGGCAAATTTCCGTCGTAAAATCGTCGTAAATATTACATCGAAATTACGACGAATATAAATACGTCGTAAAAACGATGGAAATTCGAAGGGAAATATTTCATTGGTAATTCGATGGCAAAAAATTGTCGTCGTTAATTCGTTGCTAATCAATCGTCATAAAATCGTTGCTAAATAATCGTCGCAACATCGTTGCTAATAAATCGTCGCAAAATCGTTTCTAAATAATCGTCGCAACATCGTTGCTAATAAATCGTCCTAAAATCGTTGCAAAATAATCGTCGCAACATCGTTGCTAATAAATCGTCGTATAATCGTTGTAAATTAGCCACGATTTTATCACGATTACTTAGCAACGAATTACAATCAAATCACCGACGATTCTATATATGATTTTTATTATTATTTTTAAAATTTTATTAATTTCAAAATTATAAAATAAAATTTTTTAAAATAATATATAATAATATTTTATTTTAAAAAAAATATTATAATCTGTTACAAAAAAAAAACCAAAATTAGAATTTGAAATCCTAAATCTAAATAACTATATCGTAATCGTCGAGATTCACATCGTATTCGGGACGTCTCGACGAACCGGATGTGCATGCCGCTGCCTCTGCCGCTGCCGCTGCATCTGCCTCTGCTCGGAGTCTTCGCTTTTCCCGTAGCATAGCCTGCATTGTCGGGTTCCCTGTTGCCAAGATGTCGAAAAGTTCGTCATTTTGCGTAGCATCCAGTTCAACCCGCTGCTGATGACTCGCAATCTTCGCCTGATATGCCTGAGACCGAGTAGCCTCGGTCTCAACCCGCTCCTGAAGACTCGTAATCGTGGCACGTAACACGACTGGATCATCTTCTGGCAATCGGCGTCGCGGAGCATATGAAGAAGCAGCCGAGACATCTCGAATAGATCCCATCCCGACAACCTTCCCCTTTCTCTTAGGGGCAACCTATATTGAAATTTTTCATTTATAAATTTTTAAAAAATCAAAAACTAAAAATTAATAAGGACTAACTATTCTATATATATATCTGCTCGAAGATCCGGTCAATATCGGGTGTGGTCAACCCTCCAGACATGACCGACGAACCACCGGGAGATAGCTGTTGAGAGAGCTGTGTCTCTCGTTCGGTGACTTTGGAAGTCACCTCATTGAAGATGTGCTCGGCAGTCTCAGAAATAAAGAACCCATCCTTTTTCCGGTGCGTCCGCTCAAAAACCCTGGTCATCGGAGGGAGTACACCTCCGTCTTCGGCGGCCTAAAGAAAAAAAACTATGTTATTGGCGAAATAAATTAAATAAATTAATTAATTTAAATAAATTTAATTACCATCTGTAGACGAACACCCGCAAAAGGTGTTTGCCCAGCTGTATGAGGCAGAGCCTTGAGTCTCCCGTCCGAATCAACGGTGTTGCGGGAAGCCGAACACTTCTCAGCAGTTACGATGGATTTCGGATCCATCCAATACCGCACCAAGCTGTCCCAAACGGCTTTATCCATGTGCAGGGGCTTTGCTTCATCGCCATCCTTCTTCCATGCTTTCTTCCACTCACCAACCACGCATTGGATACGAAACTTTACCCTCTCGAGAAATAAAGTTTTAACCTCCTCATGAATCGAAAGATCCCAATGATATTTTTGCTGCACGAGAAACAAAAATATTTACATATTTTATAAAATTAAATTAAATATATATTTAAATATAATTAAAATAATTAAGGGAGAAAAAAATATTTTTTCCATACGTACCGCAAACATCTTGAACCATGTCTCCTTGACGTGTAGAGGAAGCTGGGAAAAATTGGTATGCGGCTCGATAAAAAAAGACTTGGTGATGTCGGAAACGGTGCGTCCAACTTTGGATTCAACTCCAAACCTGAAACAAAAAATTGTAAAATTTTGAATTGTTAGAAATAAATATAAATATGTAATAATAAATGTAAAAAATATATATTTATATATATTACCATTTCGACCCGTCAGTATGATCCGGATCTAATCTTTTAAGCCTATGACGCCCCGGCTGTGCAAGCAAATCATGAACCGTCATGTGTGCATACGGGGTCGGGGCATAGCCTCCAGATTGCGGAATCTGCGGTGGTTGTGGAGGCGGCGGAGGTTGCGTCACCGGGACGAAATCCGTCTCTGTAGCCTCAGAAGACAGAGGCAACCCGGTACCCGAAGCATCACCAATATCTCTCAAAAACTGAGCGTAATGTGCACGACGCTGGCCCATCTGCATAAAAATGGAAAAAAATTACTATCTATAAACATCCGGGCAGTCTGCTATTTTTCCTAATTTGATTCCGTTTCTAGCGACCTAAATTGTTTCATTTTTATCTATACTAATTAATTAAAAACATTAAAAAAAAATTTACCTTTTTCGCAAAGAATTCGCAAGGAAGTTATGATCAGAGTTTTTTTTAGATTTGTTTGTAAATGAATTGGCAAGGAACTCGCGTGTATATATAAGATTACTTGTCGTCGCTAAATCGTCGCTAATCAGCGACGATTCGTGGCTATATCGAAGCAATTGAACCGTAGCTAATTCGTCGCTAACTTTGCAACGATTTTGTGACATTCAAACACGCGGGAGTTTAATTGACCGACACGCGGTATATTTTATGACAAATCGGCGCGAAATCGTTGCAACTTGCATCGATTTTGTAACATTCAGTGTTTGCGACGATTTAGCCACGATTATTCAATTCGTTGCTAAATCGTCGCCAATTTGCATCGAATTAGTGAGGATATTTGTAAAATCGGTTTTAGGGTATAGGGTATAGGTACAAAACTGTAACGTCGATTACAACGTTCCAGAAACAACTTGACATGTTTACCGTAAATCCAAATTCATGAAATTATCAATAAGTTCATCGATATTGAAAAATAAGTAAAACATATAGTTTGCGTATACGTTAGAGATTAGTAATACAATGATTCAGTTTGTGGATATTACTGTGATTGACCGAGTTTTCATTTTCTGACAATTCTCTAAAGTCACGATCAATTTCATTGAAAGATGCATAATACAATGCGATGATAATACGTTAGGGTTTAGGGTTTAGGGCAAAGGGTTTAGGGTTTAGGGTTTATGACAAATCGTCGCGAAATCGTCGCAAATTGGCATCGAATTTGCAACCTTCAATGTTTGCGACGATTTAGCCACGATTATTCAATTCGTTGCTAAATCGTCGCCAATTTGTATCGAATTAGTGAGAATATTTGTAAAATCGGTTTTAGGGTATAGGGTATAGGTACAAAACTGTAACGTCGATTACAACGTTCCAGAAACAACTTGACATGTTTACCGTAAATCCAAATTCATGAAATTATCAATAAGTTCATCGATATTGAAAAATAAGTAAAACATATAGTTTGCGTATACGTTAGAGATTAGTAATACAATGATTCAGTTTGTGGATATTACTGTGATTGACCGAGTTTTCATTTTCTGACAATTCTCTAAAGTCACGATCAATTTCATTGAAAGATGCATAATACAATGCGATGGTAATACGTTAGGGTTTAGGGTTTAGGGCAAAGGGTTTAGGGTTTAGGGTTTATGACAAATCGTCGCTAAATCGTCGCAAATTGGCATCGAATTTGCAACCTTCAATGTTTGCGACGATTTAGCCACGATTAGTTCAAGTCGTTGCCAAATCGTCGCCAATGTGCATCGATTTTGTGACTATCAAAATTAGCGACGAGTTAGCGACGATTTCTTTGAAATCCCTTAAACCCCAAACTAAATCCCATTTCCGATCACCACTCATTTCCCACCGTTGTTGGGGCAATTAATAAATTACATGACACATAGACACATATGTCTCGTAAGTTATTAATCGCCGCACCTACGGCGGAAAATGAGTGGAGATCGGAGATGAAATTTAGTTTGGGGTTTAAGGGATTTCATAGAAATAATATCACTTAAATTTCACAATAACAACTCGATCACAATATTATATTAATACATTAAATTCACAATAATTACTAGCTAGCGCGGTCACTCTGATTCATTTTCGGACGAAGAGTAGTACACATCCGTTTCTTGATCATCTGGTTCATCACTTTCTTCGAACTCATCTTCCTCATCTTCTTCCTCTGTATCGTCTGGGAGATATTCAACTTGCCTGTTTTGAGGATCTATCAAAAGGATGTCTTCATTGCTCTCATTTAGTTCTGGCATATCAGAGCAATGATCTTGCTGCATTGGTAGTTCCTCATCAACCCCCACAATTCGACCCCTCGGAGAAACTTTTATAACTGATAACCATGAGATACGGGTGGTGCGAACTCGCGGATATGGAACAAAGCTGACTTGTTCTGCTTGTGATGCTAGGATAAATGGCTCATACTTATTGTAACGTCGTGATTGGTTGACATCTACTGCCCCAAATTTGTTTTTACGGACGCCTCGATCAACTGTTGGATCGAACCAGTCGCATTTGAACAGAACGCATTTCAAACCTAAGCAACCAGGGTACTCAACTTCAATTATGTCTTGCAACACTCCATAAAAATCTATTTCACCCCGCACACATACCCCGAAGTTGGCAGTAGCTCTTTGATTGCCGTATTTGAATGTATGAAATATATATCCGCGTGTGCAATACGTGGGTGCACTCGTTATCTTCGATATGGGGCCTTTTATTAACTCATGGAACCAGAGTGGATATGCGGTATCCCCATACTCGACCTATATTTCAATAATTAATTTAATTAAAAAAGTAATCAAAATATGTATTAGGTTAATTGTCCAAGTTAGTAATTAATCAGATCACTTAAAATTTTACGTACTTGCGTCTTCAACCACGGGGCAAAATGTTGATCTTTACGCTTGTTGATTTCATCGTCTGAGATTCCTTCAATGACTTCTCGGACTTGTCTAACAAATTCACTGCATACAAAAGTATTTGTAATTGGTATAAAGCTAGCATATATATAATTTAGCCATATATATAAGACGTATGTTTTTACACTTACGTCTCAAATTGACTAACTTCTTCGCAATTTAAGAGGATATACGTTTGTGCACTATGATGGTCTTTTTCATTGGCAAACCAAACTGACTTCACTCTTCCACATAATCGACCGATTGAAGAATAGATATCTGGGACACCTTCATTAGCATATGTTCGGCCTACACCTCCATCATCATATCGCCGTGCTGCCCTTTTCCGTGTGCGAACCTTCGAGCTAAAATAGTACCCCGTGAAGTGAGAAGTTTCTTCTGTTAAACTTCCTGCTACTATTGAGCCTTCAACTTTGGCTAGATTTTTAGCCTTCCGCTTCAAATGTCCCATGAATCGCTCGAATGGGTACATCCATCGATACTGCACAGGTCCCCCAAGTTCTGCTTCGTGAGGTAGATGAATAGGTAGATGTTCCATAACATCAAAAAAGGCTGGGGGAAATATTTTCTCCATGTTGCACAACAAAATAGGAATACTAGCATCAAGTTGTGCAATACCATCTTCTGACAAAGTACGGGTACAAAGATCCCGAAAAAACCCTCCAATGCCTGCAATTGCTTCGTGTACATTTCCTGGTAGAAGTTCAGCAAATGCAAAAGGAAGTAGTCGTTGCATAAAGACGTGACAGTCATGACTCTTCATCCCGGAAAACTTTTGGCCATTCTCAACACATTTAGCTAAATTAGATATGTACCCGTCCGGGAACTTCACATCAGATGTCGCCCATTTGAACAAAGCTGACTTTTCTTCCGCACCCACTCGAAATATGGGGACATGTGCTTTCCCATTGCTTGTAATATGTAACTCATTCCGACAACAAAGATCAGGCAAGTCTAACCTTGACTTACCGCTGTCTTTAGTCCTTCCACGCACGTTTAACAATGTATGCATGATGTTATCAAAAAAGTTTTTCTCAACGTGCATGACATCCAAATTGTGTCTAAGCAAATGATCCTTTCAATACGGAAGCTTCCAGAATATGCTTTTCTTATGCCAATTGTGATGCTCCCCATATCCATCCGGCATATTAGCTGGAGTGTGCCAATTTCCACCACGATTGACTGTTTCCAATGCACCATAATGATCAATTTCTGCTTCTAGATCTTCCCCGGAAATATAAACAGGAGGTGGAACACGAACAGCTTTGTTCTTTCTAAACAACCGCTTATTTCTTCGATATGCATGATGAATCGGTAGAAATCGGCGGTGACAATCAAACCAAATTGTTTTCCGACCATGTTTCAATTGAAACGCATCTGTCCGATTGAGACAATATGGACAAGACAATCGCCCATGCGTAGTCCAACCTGATAACATCCCGTACGCAGGGAAGTCGCTTATTGTCCACATAAGCACCGCACGCATTGTAAAATTTTTTTTCCTTGCAAAATCATATGTCCGAACCCCGGTATACCACAACTGCTCCAATTCCTGTATTAGAGGCTGCAAAAACACATCAAGGGAACGCTTCGGATGCTTCGGACCTGGTACTAAAATACTCAAGAATAAAAATTCCCTTTGCATGCACATATCTGGGGGAAGGTTGTAAGGCGTTAGGATAACTGGCCATAAAGAATATTGCCTACCAGACATACCAAATGGACTAAATCCATCTGTGCAAAGACCAAGATACACATTACGTTTCTCTCTAGCAAAGTCTGGATGTACCGTCTTAAAGTGTTTTCACGCTTTTGCATCTGAAGGATGAGTAACCTCCCCATCTGTTTGCAAATGATCTGCATGCCATCTCATCGATGCAGCTGTCCTCTCAGACTGATACATTCTTTTTAATCTATCAGTTATAGGAAGGTACCACATCCGCTGGAACGGTACCTTACTCCGACCAGTACCTTGCGGCTTATATCTTGGCTTATGGCAAAATCGACATTCCAGCAACTTATCATCATCTTTCCAAAAAAGCATGCAATTGTCAACACAGACATCTATCATCTCAGAAGGCAACCCAAGACTATAAACCAGCTTCTGTATCTCATAGTAAGTTTCAGCAGCTAAATTGTCCTCTGGCAAATACTCTTTAATCAAATCAGCCCAATCATCCATGGAAACCTCAGCTAAGTTATGATCAGTTTTAATAGTCATCATCCTAGCCGCCAACGACAATTTAGAATGTCCTTCTCTACATCCATCGTAGAGTGGCTGATTTGCAGCATCTAGCATATCATAAAATTTTTTTGCATCTAGATTGGGTTCCTCATCATGATGATCATGTGCAAATGTACTTACGGTTTCATGAAATGCATCCGTAACCATGTCATGAATCCTATCATTATCTTCACCATGCTGCTCCGCATGATCATCAAATTGATTAAAATTATTTGACTCATCAAAATTCGATGCTTGATAATTGCTACTACTACTAGCTGCATTTCCCCCATGACCCTCTCCATGATAATACCATATATAGTAATGCGGCATAAACCCTCTATTTAATATATGCGACCACACCTTCGAGATAATGATAAATTTCCTATTCAAGCATCTGGCACAAGGACAGTACATCTTACCACTGATAATCGCATTATGTATACTTCCTGCCTGATGCATGAATCCCTCCACCCCATCATTGAACTCCTTTGTTAGCGATCCCTCTGAATCAAGACGATTATACATCCATCTTCTAATTTCGTATATTGACATTTTTTGTTGGTCAGAAAGAAGTAAATATTGTTTTTGAATATGAAATTTTGATTATGAAGTTGGCCACTATATATAGATTTTTATTTTCATTACCATCGAATTACCTACGATTTTACATCGATTTCACATCGATTTTACAACGAATCTAAAAATGTTTACATCGACTTTACAACGATATTAAACTTGTTTACTAACCGAACACCGTGGGCTTAAAACGTGCTCACCTAACTTATTTATCGTTGGGAAATCGATGTACAGTTCAACTTATAATAATCATTGCTAATTCGTGGGTAATTTTACGACGATATTGCAACGTTTTATACAAACCTCGTTAAATCGTCGCTAAGTTACAACGATTTTACGACGATTTTGATTATCGTCGTAATGTCGTCGGTAATCGATGTCTAATCGTCGCTAATTCGCGACGATTTTACAACGAATATTTTCGTCCCAAGTTTGCGACGATTTTACGACGTCTTTTATAATCGTCGTAAATTCGTCGCAAAAACAATGGCAATTTGCAACGAAATAAAATCGTCGCAAAAAATCGTTGCAAATTGCCTGTTTTCTTGTAGTGTTTTGTCTCAATTTTTACTGTAACAGTTGTGATTGGAGATATTAACAAACTTATACATCATAATGTTTCAGTATAAACAACTATATATATACTTCTATATATACAATATAGGATAACTCTCTAGTTTTATTCTGTTTGGTGTTTTATCAGAAAAGCTGAAAAAGAAAGATCTGTGTAATTTGATGTGACCGCAAGATTTGTGTGAGTGTAATTTGGCATTTGTATCGTGTGTAGGGATCACATGCTAAGCATTGTAAATATTGTAACCGTTAAGAGCTAGTAACGGTTATTAGGAGGAGTAGTTGGACACCCTTCATTATATGGACTCATTCTTCTATATACATATGTTATAATCTCATGCTTCTTGTATTTGCTCTGAACTGTTTTTTTTTTTTTTTTTTTGTGGTTCCAAAATCTAGTGAACCGAGGTTTAAATTAAAATTTAAAGTCTTGAATAGCACAACTTTTACGAAAAAATGAGGTTGCTACAAATTTACACAGCACAAATCTTAGCTGAATAATATATATGTTAGGAATTTCACATCAATGTTACCATTGTAATCTAAAGTAATTATAAAAGACATAGGCCCATTTACTAATAGATTTTTTTTGATTGAAAAGCTTATGTAGTTTGATGATATAGAATAATCAATATTTTGGAGGATATGATAGTTGTTCATTACAGCAAACGTTTTTTTTTTGTTTATCAGAGTATCGGTTATAGTTGTGATTGGTTAGCTTTGGTTAATGCTTGGGATAAATATTTTTTTTTTAGATCAGCGAATCATATAGTGATACGTGTCATATTAAATTAAATGACTATTTATCATAAAAGTACATTATTTCGAGAGGATACGGTTACGAGATTAGATAATCGAATCTTAGGAGATGTTATGACAAATTGTATGATGTGTCACCATAGACTAGACGACCACTAGACCTAAAAGCGTGCCACTTAGAGGAGGTACGGTTATGAGACTAGGTGGTCGAACCATATGACAAGTTAGGACACGAAGATGAACCACCACCCTCTCCCAAAACTGTTATCGAATAGCTGGAGAGGGAAGTAAGGAGATGAGTGGTCCCGAAATAATAAAGAGTCACCTTCTTCTGAGCTCGCCAACTCGTGCCATGTTACCTGGAGAGTGCAGTAATAGGTAGATGAGTGATTCGGGCAGGAACATGTTGTCTTCCCCTCTACATCACCACAAACCCGAAAACAATGTCCGGGAAGGTAAGCCCTCAGATAACCGGGTAGTAATACCATGGAAGGTAAGAGGAACCCGATACCTCTTACTAAGTTATCGGAAAGGTAAAAGATGCTTAGTTCATACGAGTCTTTTGTTATTTTCCCTTTATAGACAACGCTTTGCAATTCGAACTAGTCTCGTCCAAAGACTTAGCGGAAGATTCACGCTACACGGTTTCAGGGTAAGAGACAAACAAAAGCGACGTGACACAGAACCTCGAGAGGCGTGCAGTATAGGACGAGCATACCACACGACGCCAAACCCGCGAGGCACAGAGCAAGGATAACTCAACGCAAGTTAGAGCCGCTAGCAAACAAGTGTAGACGCATGGAAAGCACTTTAGCGCGACATACAAGGAACAACTCAGAGGATCCACTACTCGACCCGAACTGCAGAAATACGACCCGGTATACGATCCGAGGCATGTATACTCTATAAAATTCTTATGTGCTCCTCGAGAGCAGAGGATAACCATTCTCACACACTCTCACACATAGTATTTTGACTTAATTTTCTTCACGAAAACACTCTCTTTTCTCCCGTTCCTCTCTTGACATAAGAAACCCTCTCGAGGAATCCCCGTATTCATCCCAACACTCTGTCTCCGGCTGCTCCTTGGCCGGAATCACCCCAAAACTCTCATCATTTTCATATTCTTCACCCTAAAAAGCTTCACATATCTCATATATTTAGCGGATCCATCCCATTTTTCAGACCCTAAGTCACTTAGCCATTCTAACCCGTTTTCCGATTTCTTCCGAACCCGACGCCCAAACTGTGATATTTATCTATCTTGTTTATTGTATTGAGCGTCAAAGCGTATTAGAAATACACCTCCAATCGTGTCTTCCGAGCACTTAACGCGTTGTTTCTTGTATAGGTAGATTATTTCACCAAAAAGACGAAAAAACCTCAAAACAGTTAACCAAACTTAAATTTGATTAGTAGCTTAATTTGTTTATCATATATAGCACAAAATTGTCTTTCCATTCTCTCAAATCAATGAATTGTGATCCAATATTTAGAAGATACAATGTAGAAATGACAAGGGAATTGTAGCAATAGACATGAGTCACATGATCTATGAAAAAACATTATGTAAAATATTTATGACTAAATATTAATAAATGAAAATGGCGCAATTTTCATTCTGTTTATTTTTTGGGTGTTTTGCAAAAATAGTACTTTCTAAACTTTTGATAGTTTTTTAACACTTAAATTAATGTTTATAGTTTTTAGCACTTTGTTACTATTTATGACAATTTAGCTTCTTTTCAGTACGGTGTATACGTTTGTGGACGTTACACGAATAGACAGAGAGAGAATATTTTTGTCATTTACACATTAAAAGACAAAAATAAATAAATTAAGTGCTAAATTTGTAAGAAAAAGTTGAATTAAGTGTTAAGTTATGCAATTATGTCTTATTTTTTAGAAATAATTACATGTACGGTCACTTAATTTAAGATTCATTAATTTTTTAATCATTTTTTGAAAGTGTAAAAGAAAGTAGCACTTTTAAAAAAATCGTGTACCGACTATTATTGCACACGTTTTTTATTGATATTTCGTGTACTATCCATTATCGTACACACTGTAATGTACATGAGTATTTTTGGGTTGAATAATACTACTTTTTCCTAATTTTTTAAAAATGTCAACATAGATTAAATGACATTATGTGCAAAACTTTTTTTAATGCATGTTATTCAGGCACATTAATGGATCCATGTTTATCTTTTTGTACATCAAAAAATACAAATATTAATACTCCAAACGAAAACTTTCCTCTACTATATTTATTCTCCAACGTGTTTCTTTTTCTTCTTTTGCTTTTGGAGAAATCTTCAAAAAAACTTTTGTGGTTGTACCCCAAACTTTTTCGAAGAATCCACTTGCCATAAGATCTGCGGGACCTGAAAAATATTATAAAGTGACACTTTTGCAAACTTTGAGGGAATATAAATCACACACCTTCTAGTCATATATATGTTGAAGACTTTACACCTACTCTCTCGTCGATCCTTATTCAAATTGTATTTGGTAAAATTTCCTAAGTGTGATAGCCAATTATATTACAAGAGATGTTATTTTGAAAAATTCTATATTTTTCTATTAGCATTAGCATATTCTATTGCATATATCTTAGTCTAGACTCTAGATCAATTCAAGTCTGTAGCTAGACAAATTCCCGGATACTTATTTTGCCTCCTCAGTTGCAATTATTCGTCTATGAATTTACACATATAGAAGAAAAACAGAGAGGACTCGTTTATCTTAATATTATATCATATTTTTTAATCCTAATTGTAGAACTCCCGCAAGATATTGATATAGAACTGATGACTCTTATGATTTCTCGTGATCTGTATTAGTGTTTCAATGGATCCCACAACTTTAATAATTTATAAACAACAGTAGGTGTGGGTTCTACGTGGTTAAATACGTGTTTTTTTTATTTTTCGTAGGTTAAAATATGAAAATAGAAGAGCAAAAGAAATTTGGGGTTCTTGATTTCTTATATGGAGGGTAATTTTATGAAAATATAGTTTGTGTACTAATCTACTTTATAAAGATTGAAGGGGTGCTTTCCAGGGTTGATACCTCAGTGTTAAGGAAATTCGTATCATTCACTTCCTATGATCACTCCAATCCTGTATATTCCTCCTGTGCATATCAGTTACGTGATTCCCTATTATTCCTTTAATTATGCCCTCTGATTGTGTCTTCTCTTTGTATATAAAGATGTACTCTATTATTCAATAAGATATAATCTTACACATTCATATGGTATTAGAGCCTTTAAGACCAAAATAATTTTTTTTCCTATTTTCATCTTCTTCTTCCTCATACGCTTCTCATCTTTGCTCCTATCATGGCTAACTCCCCTGCCACCAACAACGAGACTGTGCTTGTCAACAACTCACAGACCATTCTCAATGTCAACATGACGAACGTGTCTCGCCTTACTCCTACAAACTACCTTATGTGGAGTAGGCAGATTCACGCCTTACTTGATGGCTATGAACTAGCCGACTTTCTCGACGCAAACACGCTGGCTCCGTCCAAAACCATCACCGTTGATGGTACTGCTGCAACTAATCCAGATTTCACCATCTGGAAAAGGCAGGACAAACTCATATACAGCGTCCTTCTCGGTGCCATTTCCCTTACCGTCCAACTTCTTCTCTCTCATGCTTCGACCGCTGCTGAAATCTGGTCTACTCTGGCCGATACCTACGCTAAACCAAGCAGATGTCACTCCAAACAACTCAAACTACTACTCAAGTACTGGACAAAAGGCACCAAGACAATCCATGATTACTTTCATGGTCTCACAGCTCGCTTCGATCAGCTGGCCCTCCTTGACAAAGCCATCGAGCATGAAGACCAAATCGACTACGTTCTTGAAGGCCTACCTGAAGATTACAAGTCTGTGGTGGACCAGATCGAAGGACGTGACGTCCCTCATTCTCTCACTGAATTGTACGAGAAACTCCTCAATCAAGAAGCTAAACTCCTTCAATCTGCGCCATTACTATCTCTACCTGCATCAGCTAATGTGGTGAGCAACCGCAACAACAATCGTATGAACCAGACATTCAACAACAACAAGTCCAGCCAGCCATGGCAGAACCGCAACAACCAACGTCATGAACAACGCCAATCAAAACCTTACCAAGGTAGATGTCAGTTTTGTGGAGTGCAGGGACACAGTGCGCGACGCTTTCTTCAACTGTCTCATGTTCCACAGAACTCACCAGCCCATCTTGGCTCGTACAACAATCCTCCACCATGGCAACCACGCGCCAATATCATCACTGGTTCTCAAGGGAAGACTTTGATAAGAGGAGGGCGTTTGCTGCATCAATTTTTGGTCGATGCATACACAACCATTGAGTCAAACAGATTAAGGTTCAACAAAGACAATAAAAAAAAACTCAGGGCTGAACTATACACCAATGTATGTGATGCAGCAGGAAAAGGAGAGACAGATTCAAAGGCAATTGGGAAAAAAATCGTGCTACCAGCATCATTTACAGGCGGACCAAGATACATGCAGGAGAATTACGAAAACGCTATGGCAATATGCATATTCTATGGTAACCCCCACCTTTTCATAACTATAACAGCAAATCCTAATTGGGAGGAAATCCTCGATCACTTGGGAACATATAGCAATTACTCAGGAAATGAACGACCCGACGTGGCTTCTCGTGTATTCAAAATGAAGTTAGATGAAATGATTTTGGATTTTAAGCATGGAGTTTTCTTTGGTCCTTTAATCGCATGTATGATTAAAAAAATATTTACTCCATTATTTTAAAAATGATAACAAAAAACGAATAATCGATTCAATACGCAGCTGTCCATACAATAGAATTTCAGAAGAGAGGACTCCCACGTGCCCACATACTTCTTTGGTTGCAAGGCACCCATCAAAATCCTCCACCATCAATGATTGATGACATCATAACGGCAGAAATTCCAGACAAAAACGTTGATCCAGAAGGTTATAATTGGTGAAAAAGCACATGATGCATGGACCGTGTGGTATTGCGAGACTTTAATCTCCATGCATGGAAAATGGTGTTTGCACCAAAAAATATCCTAGAGAATTCGCTGAAACAACATCGTATGACAAAATGGGATATATTATCCACAAACGGCGCAATGATGAAACCAAAGTTGTTACAAAAGGGGATACATGGTTAGACAATCGTTACGTCATCCCATACAACATGGAGATTTTTAAAAAGTACAAATCACACATCAATGTGGAGTGGTGCAGCACTTCAAAATCAATCAAATATCTTTTTAAGTACATCACCAAAGGCGTCGATAAAGCAACATTCCAAATCGAAAAGAACAAAGAGTTAGCTGGGGTAGATCAAAACGATGAAGGAGAGAATACAAAAGTAGACGAGATTGAAGAGTACCAAGAATGTCGTTATCTTTCTGCATGTGAAGCTACATGGCGTATATTTGGGTTTGACATACATAAACAAAGGTTGTCTGTGATGAAACTAACAATCCATCTACCTGGTGAACAAAGTCTTGTTTCTGAAGAAACGCAAACACCTGAAGATGTGGCTGAGCGATTTGGATCACACATAACAATGTTTACAGAGTGGATGGAAACATGCAAAGTCGACCCCTTAGCAAAACGGCTAACATACGTCGAGTTTCCCACAATGTTCGTTTGGGATTACACAAAGAAAGTGTGGACAAGGAGGAAAATATGTTTCACTATTGGGAGAATTGTCAATGTCCATCCTGCAGCGGGCGCCAAATATTTTCTGAGGATACTCCTAAACCATGTTAGAGGGCCTACAAGCTTCGAAGAAATAAGAACAGTGCATGGTCAAGTGTATAAAACTTTTAAAGAAGCATGTCACGTTATGGGCCTACTAGACGGGAATAAAGAATGGATAAGTTCAATGACAGAAGCATCACACTGGGCAACTGCGAGACAGTTACGCGAACTATTCGTATTGCTATTGTTGCACTGTGAAGTTAGCAAATCGGTGAAAATATGGAACAAATGCTGGAGAAGTATGGGCGAAGACATTTTATACAAGCAACGGAAGAAGTTCACGTTCATGAAAATGGACTTAAATGAACAGTAACTCGAGCAGTATACACTGATCGAAATACAGAAGATTCTCATTCAGAATGATAGATCCCTTGCAGATTTTCCAGAAATGCCAACGCCGGATAAAAACGTACTTGCCGAGATGACTACCTCCTTAATAAGTGAAGAAAAAAAACTACAACAAAAGTGAGGAGGAAACTGAGTACAAAAGATTACTGCAATCTATGAACTCCAACCAACGTAGCGTTTACGAGGCGGTGATGGAATCGATCACAAAGGGCATGGGAAAACTATTTTTCTTGTATGGCCCAGGAGGAACTAGAAAAACATATGTCTACAAAACACTCATTGCTAAACTGCGTTCTGAACAACGTGTAGTATTACCAGTGGCAAGTTCAGGTATAGCAGCAACACTATTACCAGGTGGTCGAACAGTTCATTCACGGTTTAAATTACCATTAAATCTACACGAAGATTCACTGTGTGAGATCAAGCCAAAGACAATGCTGGCAGATCTAATCGAGGAGACAAGCCTAATCATATGGGATGAAGCACCAATGGCGCATAACCACACATTCGAAGCTCTAGATCGAACTCTAAGAGATATTATGGGTATAAAAAACCCAGAAGCTGCAGAAAAACAATTCGGGGGAATCACAGTTTTGTTAGGAGGAGATTTTAGACAGATTTTTCCAGTAATCGCACAAGGAACAAGACAAGATATTGTCCAAGCATCGATAAATAGATCTACACTCTGGCATAACTGTCAACAGTTCTTCTTACAAAAGAACATGCGCTTAAATCCGGATGAGGTGGATTTTTCAAAATGGATACTGGATGTGGGCAACGGAGTTGCCAAAAACATGTCGAGTAAGGAGAGATGCATTAACGAAGCAGAAGAGATAGAGATTGAAAAATCGTTGATGTTATCTGCAGGGAGAAACCCAATGGAATCGATTTTCAAAGCTACTTACAATGACTATGAAAGGTCACTGACAAACCCACAGTATTTACGAGGACGTGCAATACTCACTCCAAAGAATGAAACAGTTGATGAGTTAAATGTATTCATCATGTCGAAACTACCTGGTGAAACAAAAGAATATCTCAGTTCAGATAGTATAGCCAATGATGATACGAACGTTGACGAAGCGAGCCCGCAATACACAACTGAGTATTTAAACTCCCTCAAATGCTCAAGACTGCCTAACCATCGGCTACAACTAAAGCTTAAAACACCGATCATTTTGCTCAGAAACGTAAACCAAAAAGAAAGTTTGTGCAATGGGACAAGATTGATTATAACGCGGTTGGGAGAAAGAGTTCTGGAAGCAGAAATTATAACAGGGGCCAACATTGGGAAAAAAATCTTGATTCTAAGGATCATCATGACAACTGCTTATACTAAATGTCCATACAAAATGAGGCGAAGACAATTTCCGGTGCGTGTATGTTATGCTATGACAATTAACAAAAGTCAAGGCCAAAGTTTGGAAAAGGTGGGGATATATCTACCAAAACCTGTTTTTAGTCACGGACAATTGTATGTGGCATTGTCACGAGTGACTTCCACAAAAGGTCTACAAATATGGAGTGACAACAAAGACAGAAGAAACAAATCTGAAGTGAAAAACATCGTCTACAAGGAAGTCTTCAACAATCTACACAACGGAAATATAGGTAAGTTTCAGAAAATTGACAAATTGACGAAAATACCATGATACTAACATTTAATTACGTAGGAGATGTTATCGAACATATCTTCGGCGTAGGAGAATCGGAATACCAAAACATATGAGAAAAAAAACACAACAAGATCAAAGGTTAGTAGACACATATATACGAGGCATAAACAAAAATACTAAAAATATTCATTTATTCAAATATCACAGGTGGATAGGTAACAAAAAAATAATCCCAAAAGGATGGTATGAAGTACAAATCACCAACAAAGCAGCAATGGAAGCACACTATCACTAATCTTTGTAATATTTGCTGACAATATTTCTTTACTTGCAATGACTATTTCTAATCAAAAGAAGTTGAAACAGGTTTAAAACATTAACTTCACTACATACAAAATTACAAGATAGTAACAAATAAACGATAAGAGCGGTGGACGAAATTAAATACAAGAGAAAAATAATTTGTGATAAAGTAAATAAGCTTAAAAATTCGAAATCAAAAAAAAGAAGCCCCGAAAATAATTCTAAATAAAAATACCCGCGCGTTAACGCGGGGACTCACCTAGTATTTTATAAAAATTAGAAAATAAGTAATATTTTATGTATTGTAAATGTTTTCACTTTCCAATCGTACGTATGTACAATATTACATGAATCAACGGTATACATTGTACAGTACACAGAATATAGGGATAAAATCATCTTTTCAACAGAAAATATTACTTATTTTTCAGAATTTAAAAAATATTAGAACATAAATTATGTTTTGATTAAGTGACACTTCATACAAATCTCTATAATATTATTTAAAAAGATATTTTTGAAAATGAACTTTGTTTTGTAAGTTATTACATGAAATGTCATTACAAATAACAAAGACTAATTGAAATAGGAAATGATATAATTGTCTTTTACAATTAGTTATAAAAATATGGAAAGTATTTATTTTGCATTTAAGATGTTCTCTACTATATATTTTTAAATAATAATCAATTCATATATATTCAAATAACAAAAATCTATTCGAAATTTTGATATATTTTTCACTATAGTTTATTATATTTTATTTGAATTTATATCAAAATAAAAGTTAAAAAAAATTTTACTAATTTTATAAAAAGTTAAATACGAGAAAATCAATTTTTTGTAAGAGTTCGTAAACTAACCACAAAAATATAGTCATTAAACGGTACATAATAGAATTATGTTTTCAAGATCATAGATTTTACGGGTTAGCCCGAATAATATTTTAGTCCATTGCAAAACGGTTTAAATAGACAAACTATTCCGTTTGACAATTTTATTTATAATCATGAGTTATGCATATTAAAAAATTCAAATAAAAACAATTTTTTTAAAATTTTAAAACAATTTTTTTTTTTAAAATTACTTCAGTCCTAATATATCTTATAGCGCGGATTAAATCCTAGTATATCTCAATAAATTAAACTTGCAATTATTCCCTTAATCTTTTTTTTTTGGTAACGATAATGATTCCCATTAGCTTAATCATTCACTTTAATTAATCTTTATGAATATATATTGAAGATTATTTCAAAGCCCACCTTCTCCCACTTTCCTATTCTCCTTTTTGGTTGGCTGGGTAAAAAAAAAAAGCCTTTGAACAACTAGTATATGATATTCTATTTATTAATTTTCCATTTGAAGTTCTATATTTGTTATTGTACAATCTAAAGTTGGACTTTCTCTTCTTTTGATGAATGTCCTATGCTTGCATTATATATGATATATGTATGTACATGTGTAAACCAGTACCGTATATGTGTCTTGTGCAAAAATAGCAAATGTGTAGGACCGTAGCTTATGGGATTTATAGCATTTTAGTAGAGATTGGGATTATACGATTTGGAATAAATTCATACACAGACGTACCATCTTACAAAGATATATTTGTATATGTAGATATGGATAAAATATATCAGATTTAACAGGTGATGGAAGTTCAAGTGGTACGGTAAATAGTTTGTTGGCTTGTAACATTAGGAGAACAAGCCTTGCCCATAAGAGTTTGGAAGATATAATGGTTCAATAATGATTGTACTTGTGACATTTTGAATAGTATATTCGATGATTTTCTTTTGTATATTATATAATTTTTTTTTTAAAAAAGACTTTTGCCATCTCAATTTTTTTTTTTCTTACAGCAGTGTTGTCATCTCAAAATTTCCATCTGAAATTTGGAACGATGGTATTTTTTTATCACCCATATTGTCTATTTTGTATGGACACTTTTTTAATTTTTTTAGCGGATTGTAACACTTTTTGAAATGTATTATACTAAGTAGTATTTTTTGTATTGTACATGCGTTAACTTTTCAATCGTACTTAAGTACAATATTGTGCGTCTCAATAGTGTACAATATTATACACAAACCAATAAGAACCATAAGTAAAATCGCCATTTGGCAAGAGAAAGTGTTAACTTGTTTTATACAATTTAAAAATGTTACAATACAATTCAAACTTAAATAATATATTTTAAATTTTAAATGTTCATTCAGTAGAGAACTCTTAAAATGACATTTTAGAACATATTTATTCTATGTACAAGACGTAGAGTTTTTGTAGTAGTGTCAACAAAATTATTCACAGCATATATTTAGTGTACGGAATGGTCAAATGTAAACTTCTTGTTTTGTGTGGAATTGTCCGAATGGAAAATTCTGTAAATGTTATCGTTTTTTTGGCTCGTCCAGCTCAGTTACTAAACTCAGTACAATTTATGCTTTAGTTCTACATCATCAGTTGTTTCACAACGCTCTCTTGTATTATTTCGTGTGCTATTTCAACTGATACAACGACTGGTTCAAGACAGATACATCTTCAGATTCAAGAGAAATGAAAAAGTTTTTTTTTGTTTCTTTTCGTATTCAAAGTTCAAACAGTAACAAAATAAACAAAAAAGAGGAACTAATTAAAGTTGACCACGTAACTGAAAATGGTATACCTTGGAGACTAGCTTGGACCATCTACGAAAGTACCTTTACTTTAGAATAACTTATATACAAACACAAAAACTAATAAAATGTAATTTTCTTCAAAAGAATTTCAAAAGAAAAGTTTCAAAAGATATTCATGCGATTGCGAACCCTCATGACAATAATTTGAGAATAAAACACAATTCTTTCAATTCTACAAAATGCCTCTTTGGCATATACCTCTTGACATTTAATGGTCAGATTCTGCCTGAATCCTAGGACGAATGATTCATTTTCCTTTGTGAGAAAAAGTTATGAAATTAAAATTCTACCCTTGTAATTTGATCACATTTATCGAAACATATAGTTCTCTTATGTATTGACTTCTCTTGTGATGTTTATTTGATAATTCTCTCAAGCCTTGGAGATTGACACAAGAATCATTTAACTTATACTCAACAAAATAATGAAATTATTTTTATGATAACAAAGGCATTGCTAAATATATGCCTTGGCTTTGACTTCACCAAACTAATCAGAAATGTTCTTCTTCTATTACTTCTCTCAGGTGAAATCCTATTCTGATACTATCTTTCCTTTTTTCGCCTATATATATATATATAATGTCTTCCCTCTCCACACGCTAGATCTCATTTCATGAATCGCTGCTGCTGTAATCTTCTGATTCTCTATTGTAATTGTTTGCTGCATTATTAGGAGGTACATCATCATCCTCTGAGCTCTCACTCATTTCTGCGACATCTTCTCCTTCGACCTGCTCAACCCCAACGACTTCTTCTTCATCTTCCATTGCTTCATTTGGGTTACTATTCCAATCTAATCCCCACTTGTTTCTCTGGCTGTAATCCACAAACTGACCATCATCATCATCATCATCTGATTCAACTCCTACACTGTTGTCACTTTCATCATCCACTTGCATCGGCGTCATCATTCTGTTGGGTGTTTCACTGGCCCAGTCCTCGTCCATCTCTCTAGGAGTTTCACCTGCCCAATCTTCATCAATGTCTCTGAATGTTTGCTCTTCTTCTTCCTCATCTTCCTCTTCGACTTCTTCGCTTTTGGGCCTAACAATGTCAGCCATTCTGCTGACTAAACGGTAATTGTCCTCATCGTTCCTCTCTGGTCTTTTTCTAACCGTCCTCTTTCCTCTTCCAGGGACTTGATGGTTCAACTCAACGCTCGTTAAGTTCCTATCGACTGCAACATTGCTCCTACCAGTGACAAATCTGTTAGGACCACCTTGCGCTTTCTTCCTCTTCACCTTTCTATTTGATCCAGATCCAAAGCATACTCGTCCACGTTTATTACTTCTTTTACCCGAGTTTGGAACAACCTCGTCTTGGTCTTCTTTCTCTTTGGGTCCTTTGCCTTTGAAAAGAGAGTTTCCAGGGAAAAGGCTCTACATAAAGCGAGTAACATGAGATTCCAAAACCATAAAAATAACTTCCAAATGAGTAACAGAGAAACAATTTTCACAATTCTTAATAGAATCAAAATGGTCTAAAAAACTTACAATCTGCTCGTTCTCATCTTCTGGGATTGGCTCAGGTTTCTCTGGCTTCACATAAATAATGGATGCATCAATGTCCAAAAGTCTCAAAGCGACTGCTGATACTGTCTTTGGTATCCATGGAAAGATATCCACTGATCCTTGATCATCAGTTGATCCTTGATCATCAGTTGATCCTTGATCATCAGTAGCTCCCAAGAGCTCCTTTGCCGATACAAAATTGGATGACAAAGATTCTTTCTTGATTGCACTCTCTAAGGAAGTCAAGACCTGTCAAAAACAGAAAGGAAGATAGCGGGTTTTAAAACAAAAAAATAAACGCCATCTCCAATTTGTTTTAATTTAGGGAAAGAAAGCAAGATGATAAAACCTGCAAAAGCTCTTCAGGTGATGATGAAGCATTCAACCTAAACCCCCAAATTTTTCTTTTGTCCTCTGTCCAAAATGATTCAAGAGCTTCATCTGGAACAGATGCCTGTCAATAAATGAAGTTGTGGAGTTGTCAAAATTTGGTATCAAAGAACCGGCACCTAACTGGCTGAAGACTAAAAGTCACAAAGTTCATTGATGCTTTACCTCAAGCAAAACAAGTAGTGCCTTTAGCAACCTGACTCCAAAAGGAAGAGGAGACACAGTCAAACCTGAATCTAATATCTTTCTCTCTGAACTATCAACCATGTCCAATCTCTGGTGACAAGAAGTACAGTGTGTATACTCAGACAAATAAGAAGCAACACAGACTTCACACGTTGCTAACAATTCACATCTCTTCTTTCCGTATTTCTTAGCACAAGAAGGTAGTGAACTGTACGTCTCGCTCCACATCCATCTCTGGAAATCATGGAACCGTTTTGATAAATTATCCTTCTCCGTGTCGTTTCTCCCTAGCTCAACTCTAATAGATGTCGAAGTTTCCATTGAATCAGAGTTTGACCCCGATATAGCACTGGATGGGCTCACGGAATCCCTAAGAGAATGATTCACAGCACTCTTTTCCTCCAAGAGAGGGTTTCTAGATAGCTTTATATTCTTACAAGCATTCTCTTTGAATGATCCCTCAATCTTCTGCAACATTATGCGTAAATGTGATTCTCTGATCCCACGCATATCCAGTGATGCAGCCAGAGTGTCAAAAGCCTACTCAGAACAAATTCACAAGGCATGGTTAAAATCTCTATATAAGCAGCCAAACGGCAATCAAAAACCTTATTTATAGCAACAAATTGTTTAACTGCGAAGGTTGTTATTACCTCTTCTGAATCAACGAGGAGCCACTTGCCATCATGGAGCTCAACAAATAAAAGCCCCGAGCAAGGATCACTTTTAGATGCTGATGCGGCAAAATGCCAGTAACGATTGCGGCGACGATCTTGTCCAAGCGGCAAAGAACGGTATGGATACACCTCTTCTGCTCTGTGGCCTATATATGATTTTAATTGTGAGCGTGATCTCTTTGAAGCATATCCATGTTGAGAAGAACAATTTTCTTGACTTATATTGGCCTCTGGGTTAATAAAGGCTCTCTCAGCACATGATTTATGAAGATCATTCGAAACAACTTCCAGGGGCCTCGTTTCATCTATAAGTTGAGACGGGTCTCTGTCGAAACTATCCTTCTCACGGGTAGAACTTTGGATAATTTGTAGACCCATCGTTGATTCGGTTTTGCTGCTTGATAAGTTTTGAAAATCAAGCTTAAGTACATCTCTCATGCAACTGTTATCTAATTGTGCTTCGGCCCACATTTGCTTTTTAAGAGAATTTGCTGCTTCCATACGATCCTGCAAATAAATTTCAATCAGAACGCAAAAAACAGACTCAAAAGGTCAAGTTCTTCTCTGTCCAAGAGGAAAGCTGATAAAATAAAAACCAGATTTTACCTCAAGCCCAGCTCTGACGGAATTTCCTTCATTGGCAATGCCGACTAAAGCAACAAGGGCATTAAGGCGCTCTTCAACACTTAGATGACAGTAATCCCCTTCTGTAAGACCTTGAATCCATGATTGGCCCTGGTTGCTATCTTCAACCACATCATTCTTATTATCCACACAGCAAACCGCTGTATCTTTACGCTGCTCACTATGGCATTGTGGAACACTGCTTGGAGGAGGAGAAGGAAACCCCTTCCCAACCTCACTCTTTAAATCTGCTTTAACATCAGAAAACATAATATCTCCTCCCTTTCCAGACAAACCATTCGCTTCACCTAGATCGGCACTTTTCGAGGCACTTGCCAGAATGGCTAAATCATCAACCTCAGGATCCTCATCAATATCACATTCAAAGTCTTCATCCCTTTCAAGATCATTCACATCTTCTGGACCTGTAAATCCATTTTCAAATGCCCTTATCTTCTTCCTAGCATCTGCGAGTATTGCCTCTCCATCCGCAGGATCCTTCACATAAGGAGCTCGTACACAATAAGTCGAAGGAGCTATTCTTTCGAAGAGCTTCACATCTCTTGTCAATGCAACAGAGATAGAAGCCTCTGGCGTCTTGCTTGTTGTCAGGTCCCGAAGTCCGGATTTCTTCCAGTGGAAACCATAAAAACTAAGTCAATGAAATAGTTCAATTGCGATGAAATCTGCTGAACAAATATAGATTATAGAGATACCTGAATCTTGTCGGCAAGTTCTAATACTGTCAGTCCCTTGCTTCCCTCAAGAGAGAGAACATGAAAGGCTGCAAATTTTACAGTTCCAGGTGTCAACCGATGTCTCGACTTGCGGGGAGCCAGCAACCCTTTCTCCCGCATTAATGCAAAAGCACTTTCAGCTGCTGAACCACTGCGAATAGTAGAAATGATATCTTCACAACCTTTAGCCTGCATACACAATCAAACCAAAACAGTGTTTAAGAAAAAAATAAAACCTCTGAAACCTTCATGTAAAAAGCCTAGCCTAGCCTCCACGATTTCATTTTATTGTTTCCATATATAGTACTAATTTTACATCCTAAGCAAACATTCGTTAGGATTCAGAGGACACACAAACGTGAATAAAGTACCTCATCCTTGTCACCAGTATGGGTCAATCGGGAATTTTTTTTCTTCAGCCTAGGCCCCAAACCAGCAGAGAGTGCCAATTGTCGCAGTATTTCAGGCCATGTTAGTGGGTTCAAATGCTTTTTCCAGCTACGAATGTCAAAGCCCCATGCATAAGCCTGAAGAAGAAGGAAGCATTAGGAAAGATGAAGCCCCACTGAACCAAATCCAAAAAGAGAAAAGAATATTAGCATATAGAGACAGAGAAAGTTACCCCTTCAACTATCTGCGGATGTCCACCCTCAGGATTGGCGGTAGTATATTGGTTATTTCCAATTCCACTAAAAGGTGTTCTAGCAACATCTTCAACATCTCGTATAATTGATCTCAGAAGAGTAACATGTATCTCCCCCAGCAACCTTGAGTCCTACAATAGGATATATATATCAAATACAGAGCAAGAACAATGGAATGCAAGAAACAACTATAGAACACGAGAAAACAAGGGAATCTCAGAATGAGTACTAATGGGAGACTTACATAGTCATGAAAAGCCTGAATAAACTCATCCAGGGTAAAAGGCCATAGGTCAAGAACATCAGAAAATGATATTAGGAATCTCCAAACCTGAAAAGCAACCACAATATTAGAAATTTGAAACGCGCAAAAGGATGCATTAAACGTGAAAAAACAAATCCAACTGATTCCAAATTGGTCTAATTGTTCTGATCCATAGTTATTCTGATGGTACTAATTTCAAATGAGAGGCAGCATATGCAGAGTTTAAAGATCAATACAGCATACCATTAGAAGGTTTCCAACATTTTCCTCGGAATCCTTCCATGGAGAAATGGTAAACGGCATTTTCAGTTGCAAAGCCTTTGGTGGAAATGTGCTCAGAGAATCTGAAAAAGTAGAATAGCTATGATGAATTGCAAGATCTAGAAAAAAATTACAACACTATAACAAAGTTAAGCAAATTACTTTGACTATCTTGATTTTGATAAGTATATGGAGAACGATCAATTGTACGAGAAAGAAAATTAAAAAGCTACTGCCAATATAGAAAGCAATGGTTTTACAACAAAATATTGGATTGAATAAAAAAATGCCCAGCAACTTTTCTTGGCAGTGTTTCTAGCATGCTACAATCAATATGGAATATTCCAGACAAGACCATAGCATGTACCAAACCAAGAAAGTAAACATTAAGATTAATCTTAAAAATTTAAGGAGGAAAAAGACATGAATAAAATTACCAAAATAATTGAGAAGCTACAAATTGTTCATGTATTGTAAAGCCTACAATCTAAGTAGACCATTTGGGTTGTGAGTACCAAATCCAGGACTAGCTAAATCAATTTCATGGTTTGGCAGAGCGACCATACCTTTATACAGTTCAAGGTTTTGCAATGTGTCATGATCAAGCTGTAATACCGAGGGCAATCCTTTGCTAGTAGCAGCCAATTCCATCAGTTCTAGCTGCTCATCTTCAATTAGATCCATAGACTCCTTAGCAATTCTACGTGCAGTTGCCTTCTCAATGGCAATCTTGCGTCTAATAAGGTCTTTCTCCCGACGACTCTCTTCTTTTTGCTTCTTTTTCTCCGCCTTTAACATTCCAACAGAAAGATAAGTCTCATTTTCCGTATTCTTGCCACAAAAGCTGCTCAATCTCAGCAGGATTTCTAAAATATTAAAGAATAACAACTGGGTATAGTTTTCAAAACTTACTCGTTCAAATTCTCGCTGTAAGAACTTTTCTCTTCTTTCCATTTCACGTCGCTGTTCACGCTGTGATCTCTCCTCCTCTTTTATTCTTTCACGCATCAACCTCTCTTCTTCTTTACGCCTCTCACGCTCATGCCTTTCCATCTCTTTTTTCATGCGTTCTTCATTCTGAGGACACAAGTATCAACTCATCAATATGTGTTACAGGGATACTAATAAAAGACAATACGACCTTTCTAATAAGCAGTCAGAAGGATGAGAAATGAAGAGAATACCCTTTTCCTCTGAATTTCTAGTTTCTCAAGATCTTTTTGTCCATGATTCTCTCGGGTTTCACTCCCTCTTCCAAGTCTACCATCATTAATCTGCAAGAGTAAACAGAGAAAAATAACATTACAATCACAACACATCTTGTCAACAAAAAAGGATGAAACTAAAGTTGGCACAGGAAGCTACCTTTCCCTTCCTATGCACATCATTACTCTTACGCACCCCGTCAGACAAAAAATATGGATCTTCTGTCCGGAGGACTGATGAGTCTCTCTCCATCAGGAAACTATCACCATGAGGTGATGGAACAATGGGGCTAGACATGTCTTGTTGAGATGTAGAACAGTTACGAGATGCATTTCCATGGGTACCATAAGACCTTGGTAAAGGCCCATTCCCGTGCATAAATGATGAACTCTTAGAACGTGTAATTTCATAGTCCATACCACGTGCATGACTTTCAGAGTATCGTCCATACATCTCAGGTGTAAAGGAAGACGGATCATCCAGAGATTGTTGCTCATGGAAAGAACGGGCAGCAGCTTGAGACTATAATCAACAAAAGCAAATAAGTTCAACAATAAAATGAAAATATCATGAAAATGTGACTACATCAACGCACAAGAAGGAGAATGCAAACAACAAAGCCAAATTCATCTTTTTAACATTGATCAGCGAACAATAACCACCATAAGACTGATACGTCAGCCTTAATGCAATGAGAACTCTTAAAAATACTCCTACAATAAAAATCATACATCAGTTTATGTAACCTCTTCAACTTGTCTATTTACGATTGTGCTAGTTTAATTTATCATGTAAACGATTTCAACTGCTAGAAACAATGACAGGAGACCCCCGAGCTGGGACAAGAATATTTAAGTAATTCTCAAAGCGGCATAATGCAATAGCTAGGTAAGGTTGCACATAAAATATAAATTTTGATTGTAATTGGTAACTCGGCAGCATTTTTATTCTCTAGTATAATTTCAGGCTTTCAGAACAAAGACATTAAATAGAGCCTATCTGTTTAGTCAGAAAACTAACTCTTCGAGGTCGGGCATCATGTGGCTCATACATTTTGCTCTCATATGGATGAACTTGGTGCCTCTGCATTGCTACAATAGTTTGTCCACGACCAGAAAAGAAAAAAAAGTTAGAGCATGAAAACAAAGACAGAAACTTTCTTATAGTAACACTGACATTAAGCACGACATTCTGTTATAATTAGTAACGATCCAAATACAAGTCACAAAACATACCAAGCGTAATAAAAAGTAATGTATATATACCTATAGGTGTTCCAAATGCACCAGGAGGCAACGGATCAAACTCCATGCCAAGAATGGGTCCATCATCTCTCAATGGTTCCCCTAACTGAGCCTCAATGCAGACAATAGCTCTACGAACCATTATAGACAACTGTGGCTCATAGCCCGCACTTCCAATTTTCTCGTATTCATCCAATTCCGCTCGAGAACTACTACTTCCACTCGCAAAATTCCTCCTTGACTCCGAATAAGGGCTGCAGCCTGACCCAGAACCCGAACCAGATCTGGAATCCAGTTCAGGAACCGATCCAGCAGCCGGTAACTCGTTAACCGACGACAAAGCAGCAGCAGCAGCAGGCGGTTGGACTGGTTTGGCCGGTTTCTTAGTCTGGCCATCCTTCTTGTCCTTGAGCCGCCTGTGGCAAAACCACATCTGTAACTGTCGATCTGACAAATCCAATTTCTCAGACAACTCAGCCCTCGTCGCCTCCGACGGATACGTTTCCTCTGATCAAAAATCACAAACCAAATTCAACAACACAGGAAACAAGGAAGAATTCACATCAAAGAATAAAAATTAGAATGATGAGAAAACCTGCATAAACTTTCTCGAGAGTCTCGAGCTGAAAGGGAGTTTTCATCTGGCGCTTAGGCTTGGAGAGAGCGTCCTTGGAATTGAAATTGGAATTGGAATTGGAATGATCAATCTTCTTCTTCTTCTTGTTACTACTAGCATCAGTAACGTTCCTGATCTGATCTTCTCCATCAGAACCCATCTCCATGGAAAGATTGATGAACAGCAGAGAGAGAGACGACGACGAGGAAACCCAGAAACGGCCGCAACAAGAGAATCAAGATAGAACAACAACAACAACACAAAACACAAAACACAAAAACACAAAACAAAAAAAACTAGGGCTTTCTACAAAACAAATCCCTTTTTCCCCCTTTCGATTACTACTACCCAAATTATTGTCGAAACACGTAAAAATAAAAGTAGAATATATAACAAGAACAATAATAATAGTAAAATCGATAAAAACCAAAAAGGAAAAACAACAGGGCTCGTACCACTCATCTCATCAATTTCAATTTCAATTTCAATTTCAATTTCAATTTCAACCTCAATCATATTATTTTTTCTTTCTTTTCCCTTTCTTCTAATTTAAATCTTGTTTCTTTTATAAAAAAAAACGTTTTTTTTAAAGAAAAGGAAAAAAAATTCGAAACTTGAGGGATCCTTTCTACAGCGAATCGCGTGCGTATTTGTGTTTCATCCGTTGATGTGTTTATGAAGCTTTTTAATATGATGATGCAATCTTCCCTCTCTTTTTTTATTAATCTCATTTTAATTAAGGGACTAATTAATACGAGTCTTCTTGTCTTTTTGGAAAAAGGTCATTTAAATTATGAACTTACACGATTTTGCCAAAACAAATACAAACTCTTTAATGAGTCAAAAAATACACGAACTTATGTTGACTTAGCCAAATTAGATATCAAATTAGTCAACATTAATTACCGTGTATTTGTGTTAAATATCGTTAGTTTTCCGTTACAATTAAAACGACGTCGTTTCCATCAAACAAACAAAAAACATAAATCATCTTCTCAAATCCCTAATTTTTCTAATCTCTCTCGCTGCCTACTAGGCCTGGGCACGGGGCGGGTACCCGCTTATTTTGGCCGACTTGCTACTTGACCCGCTCCGTACGGATAATGAAAATATTGACCCGTACTTGGACCCGCAAAAACGGGTACCCGCTGATTCAAGGTACCCGCCCAGATTTTTGATACTTGCGGGTACCTTGACCCGTACCCGTACTTGCAAGTACGGGTCCCCGCTCAACAAGTAATTACATTACTTGCCTTGTTTTTTTCATTACTTGCCTTGTTTTACATTACTTGCTTTATTTTTTCCATTACTTGTTTTGTTTTTTCCATTACTTGCCTTGCTTTTTCCATTAATTGTCTTGTTTTCCATTACTTGCTTTGCTTTTTCCATTACTTGTCTTATCTTGGGTACAAGTAGCAAACCGGATAACGGGAACAAGCCGGGTAACGGGAACAAGCCGGGTAACGGGACAAGTAGTCAAAAAAAAATTTCGCCTTGGACTTGTCCCGTTACTTGCAAGTAGTTGGTTAACTCGCCTTGATACTTGGCTTGGACGAGTCGGGTACCCGGTTTTACGGGCCGAGTACGGGACGGATCGAGCGGGTCGGGCGGGTAACGAGTACGTATGCCCAGGGCTACTGCCTACTCCTCTTCTCTTCTCCAGTCACGATCCTCCAAGGATTCTCCAGGATCCGATTTGAAATCCTCGAAGCGAGGCACTCGAAGTATCAGAACTTTGACTAGAGGAGGAGATGAGTGGCTGTGAATTCGAAGTAACCGAGTCCGATCTAGTTTGACTCGTTCTTAGATTCCCACTGCTCGACCCAGATTGACTACCACGAACTGAATCGGATCTTCCGATAACCAGAGCATGTCTAATGGAGGTTTCACTCCGATAACAAATCAAGAGCAATGGCCGTCAATGGAGACTGAGGAGTCTGGAGATGGAGAAGAAAACGAATGGAGGATTATATAATATGAACAAAACAAAACGGAAGATTTTAATTTTAATTTTAGGCCAGAGATCAATCTCGCAATTCATACAACAGTTACTTCGTCTAAAGCCAGCGGGTAAACGTGAAGCATAAGGAGAAGAAAGCTGAAGATAAAGCAGATTCGCCATAAACAAACTAAATAACTTTATCCATAAAAAGAATCAAACAAAATTCAGAACGAAAAGAAGAAACAATTCTTTGCAATCCACTCGACTCCACTACACAACAGTTCCGCCTCACTTTAAATCGCTCATTGCTAAAGAACAGAGAAACCAGATTAAGCCAAATTGAGTTCAATTTTGTTTGACCACCATGAACCTAACGAACCCTTGAATTGGAACTCATCTCCGTACAAAAGTGTGATGTAAGCTTCCTTAGTTGATTCGGATCCAAACGAACCCTTGAATTGGATTGAGAAGAGGATGATAACCCAGAAACTCGGGTTGACTTTCACCATGGGTTCGGATCTATTTACTTTACTTGCCACCGATATTCCCGAGAGAAAGTTCAATGAAAGTTTTTCTCAAAAGCTCAGATTTTTATAAACGTTGATATCGATTTTAAATTTGTTTCTTCCTTCATTGCTTTTGTTGTTCTTCTGTTTCTTCCTTTGGAGGATCGTGACTGGAGAAGAGAAGAGGATAGAGATTAGAAAAATTATGGGTTTGAGAGAATGATTTGTGTTTTTTTTGTTTGATGGAAACGACGTTGTTTTAACTGTAACGGAAAACTAACCACACTTAACACAAATACACGGTAATTAATGTTGATTAATTTGATATCTAATTTGGATAAGTCAACATAAGTTTGTGTATTTTTCGGCTCATTAAAGAGTTCGTATTTGTTTTGACAAAATCGTGTAAAAATCGTGTAAGTTCATAATTTAAATGACCGTTTTCCTTTCAGATATGCAGGTTGCAAGATTTTCTTTCCCCAGTTTCTTAAGGACCAAACAGCCTGCCGTTTTTTGTTTTGGAGTTTACAATCCTTGTCGTCTTTTAATTAAATGTTTTTTTCTCTCTCTTAATCACATAGAACCGGTTCAATTCAAACCCGGTTCACTCCTCGAATCACTGAGAAATCGGAAAGAAGCCTCCTTTGAGAGGTTGAGTTACGACGATTTGACTCGAACGAGGAGTTTCAACTCTCAATCTCGCCGGCGCCGGTAAAACGGCCGGTGTGCCTGAAACAATCTGAACGTCGAAACTCCAGTGACAGAGAATGGGGATGCATTTGGCTGCTTTGTTTCTCCCCGTTATAGTCTCAACACTCTTCGTTTTCTCCTCTGAAATCCAGGAGATCGGTTCTAATCAGCACTTGGTCAATGATCTGGACGCAGCTAAGCTCAGAATATCACAATTGGGTATACAAATTTCTCTCTCTTCTTGTTGTTGGTGATAGCCTCTTTCTTCCGATTGCCTTTGTAATTGTATTTGCTAATTGTAATCTTTTGTTTGCTGGGAATCGACTGGCTCTGATCATGTAGAAGCTGTTCTTGATGCGACCATACAGAAGGTGGATGATAAGACCATTCACTTGAAAGAGCGTGAGAAGTTGATCCAAGATGCTGAAACCCAGATCCATGATTTGCAGTCTGCTTCATACACTGTCGAGGTTGGTTTGATTCTATAACCAACAGCTTGTAAACCCTTAAGACGCATATGAAGGGGTTTTATTATGTTGCTGCTCTTGAATTAGGGGTCTTTGTTTCGGTTTGGAATCAAAATTTCTTAGTTGAAGTGTATACTGTGCTTATACTTTATCATGATAGTCGCATTGCTGACACTTACTACTTGCTCGCAGAGCGGCTTACCTTTGGTCCAAAGAAGAATAAGCGAGTTGGAGGAAGAGGTCTGTTTTTTTTTTGTTATATATATTTGGTTTTATTTCCCAAATGTGTTCTGCCAAAGATGGAGCTACTTTTTATTAAACAACAGGTTTGGCATTGCTAGGTTAAACTCCTATGGGCTGCCTTGAGAACAACCAACTTCGAGCTTCACGTTTTAGAGGATAAGGCAAGAGATGCTGAGGATAAAGTTAAAGCTACCATTTTGGAAGTTGAACAGGTGTTTACTGCCTTTTGTTTGACTTTTACCCATCCCTTTAAAGCATATATTGTATAGCATTTCTACAGAAATTGTGGACTCTTATTCTTTCCTACCTCACCTTTTAAACTGCTTAAGTATATGTGGATCCTCGGGGGATTAAGCATATAACTTGTTAGGTATTTAAGCATCAAATAGTCTAACTTAACTTGTTGTGTGTATGTGTAGTACCAGATTACCCCACTTTTGTCTACCTTTGCGCTTATCTTGAGTTTGATTTTATGGGCTTAATTCCTTTTGCCGTGGTAGCGGATGGAATCTGTCTGATTCTAATAGGGTTTGTATGTAATGAGTTTTCAGATTGTTGCGGTGACCAAATGCTTCATGAGCTTTATGGTTTTGACCTACTTTTCTTATCATTTTTAGATGACCCAAGTTGTTACAGAACAGTGGATTCAGGTTCAGCATCTTGAGCAGGTCTTTGTTTTTGCTTTTAACTTTATCGTTTATTGCAGTTGAATATTTTGAGTTGTGAGTTTTGATCAAGTAGTGTATAGATTCACATCACCGATGTTGTTTTTTTTGTTTTTTTTCTATTGCATCTTGAAGATGAAAGAATTCAATGACCGAAGGCATCACACACCTAGCAGATGCACTCTCTTGAAGGTATTATACTAAACGTAGTGGTCAGGCTTACAGTGATATGAAATCTGAGGAGTAAAGCTATAAAAGCTTAAACCGTCGTTTAATCATCTCATAGCCTCTCATTTCTCCTTTGTGCGTCTGTATTTAGCTCATGAGCGACATCCGAGGAAAACATCTGCCCAAAGTTCATGAAGCTTTTGACATTCACTGGGAGGGAAAGAAGGTTTCTCTCTTTGTGCAATCGTATCTCACACAACCCCTGTCACGGTTAAAGAGCCTCTGGGCAGCTTTTACCAAATATCACCACCAGGTTTAGTTTCAAATCTTTACATTTCGTCCTCTCCGAAATTTAGATCGAGTGATTCTGTGTAACCACACTTTGCTTTGATTCTTTATAGTTGCAAGGCTTCATCAAGCATGAGATGGAAAGAAACGAGATCACAGCGGCTCTTGCAAACAGAGAAGTGGTGTTTTTTATGGTATGTCGGTTGGTTTTTCCCTATCTAGAAAATGTGTTAAAGTCGATATGTTTGATTTGTCTGATCCTTAATAAACTCTGTAAAATGAAATCTCTAGGCATCTGCATTTATTACCTTCCCGGTGTTTGGAGCATGGATCTTACTCTCTTCCTAGTTTAGTTTCTAGAAGACATGATCAACTGATGCGTCAACCAAGTTCAGATTGATTTTGCTTATTCTTATGGTTCAAAACATTGTCTGGTTTTAAGTTTTTGAGATCCCCACAGTTGTATCAAAGTTCAAATTTTTGGAGAAGAAGCATTTGTGTTTTATTATCAAGAAAGAGATGCAGACAAAGTCATTGTTAGTTTGCAACTTGTAAGTAGCGATAGGCTTTTTCAGGGTTCAACGTGAGATGATTTCACTATGTTTTGTTGGGTTCATTTGCTGACTAAATTAAACCGTCAGTAGGTTTCCTTTTGTTTGTTTCGGTTTAGTTGAGAAAAGGACAAATCACATCAATAAAATTGCGGGAAATGAATTAGTAGTGGAATTTTTTGTTCTTATGAAAGTTTTTTTTTACTGAGAAAGAAATTCCTTGCATTCTATGCAAAAAAAATCCGAAATTCAATACTGAGCATTTTTAGAATATATTTTCGAACACTTCTTATTTATTTTAATAAATTAAATATATGAAGCATGTATTAAACACCTCTTATTTATTTTAATAAATTAAACATGTTATCAAACATGTATTAAATATCTTGCCAAACATTTAAACAATCTTATTTCTGATTTTTTCTTATTTCTCATTTTTTAATTATTTCTTATTTATGTATAACATTTAAATTATTTTTTTATTTTTCATTTCACATTTTATATATATATTTTTTTTTGTCAACAGTCTAGATACCTAGAACGGTTCGGAGATCCAAACCGGTGGTACCGAGTTTACAAAATAATATCCACTGGGTAGACACGAATACTTTTTGCTAGATTGTCTGCCTTTGTGTTCTTCGTGCGCGGGATGAGTGAGATTGAAAAAAAAATGAAAGCCTCCTTACTCTTCACGAACTCTTCCAGGTGTAATGCAAATGTCGGCCAATCCTCGGGTGTAGACACCATCTTCACCAACTCGAAGCAGTCTGTTGCAAAAGCTATTTCCGTCTTCTGGTTTGCGAGCAAACAATGCATAGCCCAGATGAGTGCTTCCAATTCTGCATGTAGGGGGGAGATGCTTCTTCTCAGATTTCTTGCTCCCATTATAGTCCATTCGACTCCTTCCTGAAAACAAAACCAACCTATTCCGGAGAAACTATATGTTTCCTTCCAAGAACCATCAATATTACACCGCCAGCCTTCGTATATCGGAGCTACCAAAGCAGGGGCAAAGTTTTGAATTATGACGTCAGGGTCACTACTCTGTGCCAATTCCCAGGTTATTGCCTCCGTTTTCGCCTGCTTCAGTATGTCTTGTGGACATCTGTCCATATTTGAGAATACCTTATCATTTCTCGCTTTCCAAATGTACCACGCAATCCATGGAAAACTAATGTCCGAATTATCTGGAGGGAGTCTCCAAAAAAGGTAATCAAAATTAGCAAAGACCGATGATATTGGAAAAACACCCGGGGGTGTTGGTATCTGCGAAAGTGCCCATGTTTGTAATGCCGGAGGACATTCAAAGACGACATGATTAATAGTTTCATTTTCTGATCCACACCTTGCGCATCGTGCATCACAGTCAATTCCTCCGCTTCGCATATTGGACGTAACCGCTAGGCATCCCGATAAAGCTTGCCAAATAAAATGTCGTAATTTCGGAATACACTTCAACTTCCAGGAGTGGACTTGAAGCTTCGTCACATCCGGACCATATGTGATAATGTGACCGGTTTTTGCTCTGACTGTTCAATTTGATAACCCGACTTCACCGTATATCTCCCCGATTTGGTGAAGTTCCACCCATAAGTGTCTGGTTTGTATATGCTGCTTATCTGCAGGCCCCATATAATTGTTACGTCCGCCGGATCAATAATCGCATTCAGTAGCGTTGTATTCCACGACTGTGTTGTTGGGTCAACCAGGTGATTGACCATTAAATTTGGGTAATAATTGTACCCCTTACAATTTGCTGACCTCGACTTAGAAGCTGGTATCCACGGGTCATTCCATACTGATATAGAACAGCCTGATCCAACTCTTTTGATTAGCCCTCTATTGACCAGATATCTAGCTGAGATGATACTCCTCTATCCGTATGATGGTGAGTAAGATCGGATGGGATCTAACAGGTCTGATTTCCAAAAATACCGACCCTTGAAGACCCACGCGAACAAAGACTCCGGTTTCTCTATTAACCTCCATAACTGTTTGGCCAATAGTGCTGTGTTAAAATCCTCGACTGCTCGAAAGCCCAAACCTCCCTCCGCTTTACTTCTACATAATTTCTTCCATGCTATCCAATGCATTCCTTTTGATTCTCCATTTGAACTCCACCAGAACCGTGCCGCCGCACTTGTTAATTTTGCGGTTATGGACTTGGGTAATCGAAAACATGACATAACAAAAGTTGGCATAGCTGACACCACGGATTTAATCAATACCTCCTTTCCCCTTTTGGATAAAAACCTTGATATCCATCCATTAATTCGATTTTGTTGTCTTTCTGCGACGAAAGTGAAGATCTTACTTTTTGCTCCGCCGAGACTTTCGGGAAGACCTAAATATTGTTCCATCCCGCCGATGGTGGAGATTCCTAAGATTTGTTTGACCTCATTTTGTACCGTTTTTTCCACCGTATGGCCGAATTGTAAGTACGATTTACCGAAATTAATCAGCTGTCCAGACACTGACCCGTATTGTTCTAGTATATGCAGTATAGTTTCACATTCTTGCCTGGTAGCCTTGCAGAAGAATAAACTATCGTCAGCGAAAAGTAGATGTGATACTGAGGGGCTGGCTCTCACCACCTTTAATCCTGTAAGTAATTTCTCTCTTTCTGCCTTCCGTATATTTGCTATTAATACCTCCGTACAGAGGATGAATATATAAGGTGACAACGGGTCCCCTTGCCGAAGCCCTCTCTTTGGAATTATGTGTCCTTTAGGTTGTCCATTTATAAGTACTTTATACTCTACCGATGTAATGCACCACATCATCCATGTAATCCATTCTTATGCAAAACCGAGCTTCCTCAGAAGATGTTCAATGAAAGGCCACTCCACCCGATCGTATGCTTTACTCATGTCCGTTTTTATCGCCATAAATTTACTCTTGCATGACGTATTGATCCGGAGACCGTGGAACATCTCTTGAGCAATCAGAATATTATCCGAAATTAATCTACCTGCCACAAAGGCTGATTGAGTCTCCGAGATGAGAGTCGGTAACAATCGCTTTAACCTCTAGCATAAAACCTTCGAAATGATCTTATAACCCACATTACAAATACTTATTGGTCTTAAGTCCGTCATCCGACTTGGCCTTTCCGTATTCGGGATTAGACAAATATTTGTCATATTCAACTGTTGGTCAAAAACTCCTGTATACTAAGTCTGTCTTAAATATTTGCCAAGATCGTTGGAAAAATAGTACTGTCATTCCATCAGGGCCCGGAGCTTTTTTTGGGTGCATCATAAAAAGTTCCGACCGTACTTCCTCTTCAGTAGCCCTTGCCGTGAGTTTGTCAATTCTTAACTCCGAAACTAGAGGCTTAATTTCTCCAAAAGCCTCTTCGAAATCTTTCGGGGACGTAAAGGTGAATAAGTCATAAAAATAATTTACCGCCACTTGTTCCACCTCTTTGTCAGATGTGACCCACAATCCTGCTGTGTTATGCAACCCGACAATCCTGTTCCGTGCCCTCCTTTGCATTACTTGTGCATGGTAAAATTTGGAGTTTTTATCCCCCACCGTTAGCCACAAAGTACGGCTTTTCTGTTGCAAGAAATACTCCTCGTCCCGATATGTTTCTATTAATTTTCCGGTAATTTCTATCAGTTCTTCTTGGGTACTATTATCGTCATTTTGGGCCTCTTCTAGTGCATAAGGTACGTTATTTTTCCGCCATCTCGATATTTTCCGCCGGCAATTCCTAATTTTCTGGACAAGCGATGATCTGTTTTCCCCTGTGTTAATTTCCCATCCCTTTGCAATCGAATCCATTAGACCGTCTTGACCGATCCAGCGCTTGTCAAACTGAAATTGACCGCATTTCCGGGGAATTTTGTCCTCAATTGTGGCAACAATTGGTCTATGGTCCGATCCAATCATTGCCAGATATTCAACATATGAATGTGTGAACATTCCATGCCAGTCTCCCGTAGCTATAGCCCGATCAAGCCGACAGCGTACTGTCTTTTTGCTTCGTTTTCTTCTCCTAGACATGGTGTTACCTAAGCATGGAAATTCCGAAAATCCGCAGGTTTGTATCATGAGATTAAAAGAAATGAAAGTTGATGCATGTCTTAAATTTCCTCCTTGTTTCTCCTCATTACCGGTTATTTCATTTAAATCGCCAATTATAAACCACGGATCCACACGGACTAAACTTGTTCGTGTTAATCGTTCCCACACCTGATCCCGTAATTTTGGTACCGGATCTCCATAAATAAACGATAGATAGATTTTTTTCCCCTGGATGACCGCTTCCACATCAATGATCCGATTACTCGAGAAAGTTATATTAACCTGATAAGAGTTATCATAAAATAATGCAAGTCCGCCACTCACACCGCATGGTTCCACCGTGTGCAATTGGTCATAACCGAAATGTGGCTGAAACTTCTGCACGAATGAAAATTCTTGTTTGGTTTATGAAAGAAACAGAAACTCCGGCTTATGCTTCTTCCAGACCTCCCTTAGGAAACTTATTGTATACTTGCTACCGAGTCTTTGACAATTCCAACTCAAGATCCGCATTATTTAACCGTATTTTCCTTATTTGAGGCCCTCGGCGGGTTAAAGGCACCCTTCTTATCTCCGAGAATGACGTTTTTACCACTGCATATTCTCATGGTTATATTATATTTAAAAGAAACGAAACAATTCTGATCACCCGTCATATTTCCCCATCTCCCAATCACCCCGTAGCTAGGTTCAATGGAGAGCCGGACCTTGATCTTAAAATTCAGTGATCGCCTGTCCCGTCTCCCATGTTCGTGTATTTCCTCAAAAAACACCCTTTGAATTTCGATATCCATCAATAATCCAGTCTCTGGAATTGCCAGCATGTCTCCCTCTTCCTCCTCATTGACACACTCTCTAATATCCCAGTTACACCGTAACATACATCGATTGTTTTTGAAGAAAACCCATGTCTCAAATTTATAATTGTAATTGATAGTAAAACCATCGTACATAACCATACCGAAAAAATTAAAACCCAGACAATTCTGGAAAACAGTACATAAGCAAAGCAAATTATTAAATAACCGAAAATAAAAATCTGTTAAACGCTTCGTCCGAGAAAACCGCATGTAATCTGACCCCTTAAATCTCAAAACTAGAAAATTCCAGTACTCTGTTTTCATCCAGAGGCTGCTGAATGTGAAATCTCTGCCTCAGTTTTCTGTTTTGATGATGGCTTACCCTCGGCCTGAGCATAACCGAACCGTCCCAAATTCTTTGCCGTCCCCTTCTTCCGTGGCGAAATGATTCCCTGTACTAGCATCTTCTTTGAGCCAACACCCAACAATTTATTCTTCTTTTTCAGCCCTTGAATTTGCTTAGCATATATTGCGTTCGCTATCTCCTCCTTATCCTTCTTAGAACCCTCCCCATTAACCATAGCATCCTCCGATGCTACCATCAGTTCCTCATCAACTTCATTTGCCAACAAACCCTCAACTCCTGCGATAGAATCTTCTACTATAACCATATCATCACCAGTATTCTCCAAAACCCCCTTTATCATTTTCATGTTCCACTACATCCTTTATCTCAAATAAATTGTCCGTACTTAGCTCATCAATCATCTCTAAAACACTAGGGAAAGTCTCCGATGAGATCGGGTTATCCGAGAACTGACCTTTGGGAATCGTCATCGCTGGGAGGTCAGTTGCATCATCCTCAAAAAGAATGCCCCTACGAATAGCCTTTCCCATGTCTGGAACTACCTCACCGCTAACTTCTAAGGGTTCACCGTCTCTTGGCACCTGATTGTTCCCAGTTCTATTGTCATGAAAGGCTTCAAGCATCTTCCTTTCGTTATCAGATAAATAATTCCCCACGCCTGAGGATCTTAAATCATTCAACCCTGAAGTAGGCATCACGTACCTTTTAGTTGACTCCTTAGATGGTAAATAACTTGAAGAAGAGACTGATTTGGATTCTCTATCTTTATATCTTATGTCCCCTTTCCAAGTACCGTATATTCTTTGCCATTATGGTTATTAGCCCCCGCATCTCTGGTCTCGTGAGCCCTTCCTTTCCTCTTATCCTGCCCATACTGATTTTTGCTTGAACCTTCAGACTGTTTGTGAACCAGCTGTTCACCCACCCCATGAGTTGCCGCAACTTTGTAGCTAACAACATTCAGCCCCTGATTCGATTCCTTTGATATGTTTTCATACCTCTCTACATGTCCTTCCCGACGAGGGCACATTGCCTGGTCGTGGCAGAGACTAAAGCAGCCCCTGCAATATCCGAACAGCCTCTCGTACCGTAAAATAATGACTGTCTCCTCATCACCGTGAAACTCCACCAAGGTCTCGAAACATAACGGTTTGAAATCGTCCAAGACCACTTGCACTCTGCCATTGTCGAGATCCACCTCCTTCACAACACCCAAAGCTTCGCCAATGGTACGAAACGTCTGCTCAGCCTAGTAATTCAGGGGGATTCCCATAACCCGAATCCAAAACGTGATAGTTGAAGGATATTTGCTATCCACCATCGGTTCCCATCAGACTAGTGAAACCATCCAATAGTCAAAGTGGAACGGTTCCATCTTCAGTACCTCCGCTATGTCTTCCTCCCTATCAAAATCAAATTGAAACCGACCCATTCCTAGATCCGCCGCAGCCACCCGCTCCTCCACGTTCAAGATGCGAGGGAGCATGTGTAGCAAGACCTTCATATCCTGCTTCTTGGGATTCATGCACCTCTCAATCAACGTCTTTGAGTAACCCGCTATGAGTTCCGAGTTATCGAAATGAGGCACTCGGATTTTCAACCTTTTCAAATTCGATTCCATCTTCATCTCCGAGCCATCTCTTTTGACCAAATGGCTTTGAGACATATTGTAGAAAGGAAGGAAAGATGCAAACACCGAACAAAAAGGATAATGGAGAGTGGTGATGCTTTGGACGAGTCTCTGAGACTCCCCTATATACTCGGTTTCTTTGTCAATCCTCTGTATTAACTCCGCCATCTGGTTGCGATCCTTCTCAATAAACCACTTCCAAAAATTATCAATCAGGATCCGAAATTGAATCCCTGAATCTGCCACGAGATGTATTGCTCTGAAATCTCTGAAAACTACGAAAACTACAGCCCAAATCCCCTTCGCAGATCCGGTACTTAAAACCGTATGCAACACCAAAGACCTCAGTCGTGCCGATGAAACCGCAATCCCCTGGATTCGAATCCATGATATCCGATTTGGTATCCCGTTAAAATCCGTATGATAACTAGCCTGTGACCCCGAGTGATAACTTTCCTCGTTTGCCAGAATCCCCCTCGCTGACCCAGGCTGGATTTGTGATCTCACTAATTCAAATAGCAAATCCCGCCAGACCCGGAGATACACCACCACGAGCCAAAGCTGTGCCCCCATCACAAAGCTGAGAATCTGAAGTTTCCCGAAACTGGACAGAGGAGATCCGAGATCCCCTGAAGTGATGCGATCTCAAGCGATACCAAATCTTAAACCGTAATCTTCATCCGCTGATTCCAGTCGGATGTAAACCGCAATGTACCGACCAGAGAAATCTGTTGATGCCGCCGTGACCGGAAACACGGTGATGAGCACCGTGTGCCGCCGCCATCGATGATCCAGAGTCATCCTCAAAACCCTTCTGTTGCCGCCGCCATCGTCTTGAAAACTTTCTATAATACTCTTTTCTTATATCTTCACACACATTTTATATATTATAAATTTTAATTTACAAAAAAAAATCTCTATTTAGTGTTACATTTTTTTAGTAAATGGATATGTATTTTAGTTTTCGTTCAAAAATATTAAGGGGAATATATGGTTTCAAAGAATCGTACTATGATTATTCGTTGTTCTCTTTGCGCCAAAGATGGTCCAAAATATATGTTTTGGTGTATGTAGGGATGTTAAATAAAGGGTTTTAGCCCAGTTCAGTCCTAAATGTTATAAACTCAACCCTGTATTAGCTCTGACCCTTTTTTAATCATGTAATTTATACAAAAATGGGCTAAACCAGGGTTAGGCCAGCCCTGAAATGTTTTTTTTTCCTTTCTTAAAAACAAACATATTATATTAGTTTTCGACAAGAAAACGTGATTTTTATTTATGAGGGTATAATAAACAAATTAATAAATTTCTAAAAACTGGTTTTTTTAACATATATTTGATTTATGAGGGTATAATTAACAAATTAATAGCCCTGAAATATTTTTTTTTTAACGAAAAACTAAAAACTAAAATTTTGTGTTTTCGACAAGAAAACGCGATTTTGCGTTTTCAAATGAAAATAATGATTTTACGTTTCTGGCGGAAAATCGAATTTCACGTTTTGGCGGAAAAAATACAAAATCATATTTTTAAAGAAAAAACGAGAAAAAGCAATATTTGTATTTCAATAAAAAAACGAGAGTTTGGGTTTTTTTTTTACGGAAAACGGGTTTTTATATTTTTGGCAGAAAAGTACAATCCGATAAAGTTTCCCGAGACTTATTCTCGTTTGGCACCTCATACGATGTCGTCTTATTAGGGAAGGCTAGCCTTAGTTGATTGTAGCATTCCCATTGGTGAAATTGATCTCTATGTTTTGAAAGATGCAAATGGAGACGAATGGACACATAAACGGTTTCTTCATTTACCTCCCAGTAGAGAACGGGGGACTAAATCTCTTAGAAACAATATGGTATGACTTGTTAGTTGATGATATGGAGAAGAGAATATAAACAAGGTAGCTCAGGAATAATTAAGCATGTAATATAATTTGACCCTTATTCTGTAAAGTTTTGTTTAATCATTTTTGCAATTTAATTAACATTCACCACGAAAGAAAGAAAGAAGAAGCATGTAAACGATGTCAAAAAAATAAAAAGCATGTAAAGAAAGGGTAGACTTAACTATTATGATGCATAGTGACAGAGACGTCTTGTTCTACTGATGAATAACTCCAAGTCCCAACCTAAGCTTTTTGATTTAAAGAAAGACTAGGAAAATCAGAAACAGAGCCATGTTCTTCTTTTGGTTTGTAGAATAGAAAAAAAAAAACTCACCAGAGGATCATTACAAAAAACAGAACCATGTTGCTCGTCGCACACAGTCAGATTAACTTATGACAGAACAAAGTGAAACTCTGTTCTTGTACATCACAACTTTCAACTCAGTATACCGTTGTGGCTCCAAGGGTGATGATCCCGAGAAGAAAATAATTTAAACCTTCAGTTTTCTTTTTGAAATTAAAATTATCAACTTTGTTATTGTTACAAAACCATACACTCGTCTACACGGCGTAGAAAAATTGATTATGATGATAACAACCTTTCTACTGTATGTGTAGAATGATAGAAGACTTCTATTAATCAAGGCAATTGATCTGTTATTGTTAAAATTCATAATTTTTCAAAATTTTCCTTTTCTTAAGCGTGTTAAGTTTAATCTAAGGTGTTGATTGGTTCATTCAACCACTACCACCCGCAAACGAAGCTGTTGGTGGCGTTTGATAAGAGCTTTCCCTTTGATGATGTTGATCTTTATATTTTGGAAAATGCACATGGATACAACTGGACACATAGGCGCTTTCTTTATGTACCTTGTAAGAGGGAATGGAGGACTTGTATACATTCCCAGGGTATTACTACTGAGGACTTATGAGTTAATAAATGTTGTAAATTATCATTATTAAGTGTGTTGAATAAATTGTAAAATATCGTATGGAATATTTTGATTTTGATGACACATGATTTGGATATGACGATTCTGAATCTGTAACCTTCATATTCCGATTTGGGTATAGAACTACAAGAGGAACGGAAGAGAAGATGAAGTGGGACGAGTGACGCTTAAGCAAAGCTTATAAGTCACATGATCGAGTGATGCTTGGAACAAAACTAATATTACATGTTGTGGTTACGAGTTTGGGGAATTACGGGTTTTAGCCCAGCACATCCTTGTAATAAAAAAAAATAAAAAATAGGTGATTGGAGTAACACACTTACATATCGCCTCCATTTCTCTCGTGGTTTTGTGGCTGGTTGTGATCCCTAAGTACTCGAAAAGAAAAACTATTCTCTTTACAATTCAGTAAAATTGACAAGTTCAAGATAAGGTAAAAGAGGCAAGAGATGAAGATAGGTTGTTTACTGTATATCTGTTTTAAGGCACCAAGCTTTTGTATTTAATTATACAAGGATATGTTACGACCTAATTGAGCATTAAGGCTACAATGGAAAAGATCAAAAAGGACAAAGACATATTAAAGCAAACATGTAGCAATATCTTAACACCCTCCCTCAAGTGGGAGCATGCACATCGTGAATGCCCAACTTGGAGAGAAAGAAATGGAGTTCCTTTTGTCCCAAAGCTTTTGTGAGAAAGTCCGCTAATTGTTGTTGAGACGGAACATGAGTAGTGACAATGACACCGGCAATGATAGCATCACGAATGTAGTGACAATCCACTTCAATATGCTTTGTGCGCTCATGTTGAACCGGATTGACAATTAGAGAGATGGCTGATTTACTATCAGAGAAGATACTCATTGGTTGACCGTGAGAGACACCAAGATCATGAAGCACCCGTTTAAGCCAAATAAGTTCTTGAGTAAGAAACGCCATGGCTCGATATTCGGCTTCCGCCGAAGAACGACTAACAGTAGGTTCTTTCTTCGTTTTCCATGAGATTGGTGTGTCACCAAGCTGCACAAAATAACCAGTAAGAGAACGTCTAGTGAGAGGACATGCTGCCCAATCACTATCACACCAACCATGAAGCTGCAAAGTCGATATTCGGGAGAGCAGAATTCCTTGGCACGGATTAGATTTCAAATATCGAACCACCCGTATTGCAGCATCCCAATGATCTTGTCGTGGATGTTGCATGAATTGTGCCAAAATATGAACTGAATACGATAACTCAGGTCTTGTGACAGCCAAGTAGATTAATCTCCCTACTAAGCGATGATACCTTTCTGGGTTTGAAATCAGAGAAGACTTGGAGAGAGAGAGTTTCTGATTTTGCTCTATCGGAAAAGAGGATGGCTTTGTTCCAAAAAGTCCCATTTCTGAAATACTGTCTAAAACATATTTCCTTTGTGATAAGTAGAATCCTTGATCGTTTCTTGCTACTTCAATTCCGAGAAAGTATTTTAGTAACCCGAGATCTTTCATATGAAAACATGACGAGAGATAAGCTTTGAATCGATCAATGGCAACAGAGCAACTACCGGAAATAATCAAATCATCGACATAGATGAGGACATGAACAAATGTTCCATTGTTGTTGTAGCTGAAAAGGGAATAATCTGACAATGACTGCTTAAAACCATATCGTTCTAAAGCCGTTGAGAGTTTTGCAAACCAGCACCTCAAAGCTTGTTTCAAGTCGTAAAGGGATTTTATGTAGACGACATACCTTAGTCGGATCATCACAATGAAAACCTTGAGGCAATTTCATGTAAACCTCCTCCGTTAAATCTCCGTGTAAAAACGCGTTATGAACATCCATTTGATATACATGCAAGTCACGAGCAGCGGCAACACCAAGAAATAAACGCACCGTACTCATTTTCGCAACCGGAGCAAAGGTCTCGTCATAATCTACTCCTTCTTGTTGACGGTTACCCAAAGCCACTAAACGCGCTTTGTATCTCTCTATTTCTCCATTAGAATGATACTTAATCTTGTATACCCATTTGTTGCCAATTGCTCTTTTTCCAGGTGGTAGATTCACAATCGAGAATGTCTTGTTCACTTGTAGAGAATCGATTTCATCAGACATCGCATCTCTCCAAACCTTGTCAATCACAGCGCTGTTATATGTCGTCGGTTCCATACCAGCAGTGACAGCCGCTAGAAACGCTTTATGAGATGTTGAGAATCGATGACAATCAACATAATTTTCAATTGGATATAGGGATTTTGAATCTGCATTCGTCAAATCAGATTGCACAGTTATTGTATTGGTAACAAATTGTTTCAGAGTTACCGGTTTTTGTTTCTATCGATGACCTCTTCCAAGTTGTTCTGTTTCTGTGATTATAGATGAGCATTCGGGATTCGATGGTTGTACAGTCTGTGACTGAAGTTCTGTAGTTGTTGTGTCTTGAGATTCACTTGTTGGAGATTTTGATACATCGTGAGAAATTGGGAGAGATTCACTTTCATGGGCTGAACTCAATTGTGAAATTGTTGGGCCTATTTGAGTGGCAATATTTGGCCCATTTTCTCCAAGAAAATCAATCACAATTGGTGTTGTAAGTTGCTGGCCCATAGAACCCATCTCACGATCATCTTCATCACAAAGCGCCGTTGCATATGGAAACTCTGTTTCTTGAAAAATAACATCTCTCGAGACCAAAAATTTGTTTTCCTCCAAATCAAACAACCGCCACCCTCTTTGTCCGTGAGGGTACCCAACAAAAACACATCTCTTTGTTCGTGACTCAAATTTATCTCCTTTGTGATTTTGGTTATGTGCGTAGCACAACGAACTAAATACCCGAAGATGAGCATAGTTTGGGACTGTTTTATGGAGCAGCTCATAAGGTGTTTTTCCTTGAAGAAGCACTGATGGAGTTCTATTGATAAGATAAGCAGCTGTCAGAATGCACTCCCTCCAAAACTGAATCGGTAAATGCGATTGAAATCGCAAAGCTCTAGCAATATTCAAAATATGACGATGCTTCATTTCAACTCTTCCATTTTGATGCGGAGTACCAACACACGAAGTTTCATGATGAATTCCTTGTTGTATGAAGTAATCCCGCATACACAAAAACTCTGTCCCGTTATCACTTCTCTTTATCTTGACATGAGTTTCAAATTGGCATTCAACTAAAGCCAAAAAAACTTCTTAAATATTTCTGCGTTTCACTTTTGTCAACTATCAAGTATACCCACACGCCTCGTGAAAAATCATCTACTATCGTTAAGAAGTATCGAGCACCGGAATGAGATGGAGTTCGATACGGTCCCCACACATCGCAATGTATAAGATGAAAGATTCCCAAACTTCTATTATTACTTAGAGGAAAGGTTTTACGAGTTTGTTTATCCCGCATACAAGTGTCACACACACTCTCCAAAAACTCACTTCCACTTGAAAATTGAACATTAGGGAGCAAACTAACTACTTTGACTGATGCGTGTCCCAAACGCTTATGCCAAATATCAAAAGAACCCTTTACGCTTGTGTTCACCGCAGCCACCGACTCCATACGTCTAAAATAGAAGCTCCCATTCTCTCTTTTACCAACTCCAGTCACCATCCTCGTAGTACGGTCCTGAATCACAAGGAAATGATCAGCAAGTTGTACAACACAATGATTCTCATCCATCATCTACCCAACGGAGATCAAATCCGATGTCAATTCCTCAACATAAAAAACTGATTTCAAAATCAAACGTGAACCCAGACGCACTGTTCCTTCACGGACAGCCACTCGCTTATTTCCATCAGCCAGTATAATCAGAACCGGAGAAATAGTTCGTAAATCAGTCAATAGATCAAGCTTTCCGGTCATGTGGTGCGACGCACCTGTATCTAAAATCCAATAGGAGGAGTTAGAACACTTACCCTTCAAAGTTTCCTGGCCACTTATTTTGATGTCATTCTCATCAATTCTACTAGCTTTGAGAAGTTTTACAGCTCCAATCCACTGCTCCTCAGTAAGTCCACTCACCGCATCACGATCTCGATCAGTGATAACTCGATTCGCCCGTTCAAACGATGATGATGATGATGATGCAGTTGTGACAGCATTCGCATAAGTAAGGTTGCTTCGAGTTTGTCCTCCATTAAAACCCGACCCAAATCTTCCTCTGCCCCGACCATATTGTTCTTTAGAGTTTAATATTCCTCGTGGTCGATCACCCCACCATTCCGGAAAACCTATGATAACAAAGCAGTTCTCCGGTGAATGACTTCCACGATTACAATGCTTGCAAATTGCTTTGTTTTGAAGCTTCTCGGATCCTGATTCAACTCGCGAGCGGGATTGAGTAGCAAATGCAGTGACTGCAGGTATTTCTTCTCTAGAGCGTCTATTGTTCAGCATATCTTCTTCTTGTCTCACAGTATTATAGACATCTTCCAGCCCAGGGAGAGGAACACGAGACGTCAAGCTAGAGTGAATCGTATGAAACTTGGTTTCATCAAGCCCATACAGAAATTGTTGGACCATATCATCTTCTCGGTCTTTCTCCTGCTCTGTACCGAGATTACACAAACATTTTCCATATTTACATGTTCGAAGAGGTCGATAGTTGTTAATGTTATCCCAAATTCTGTTGAGTTTTCCGTAATATCCTTCCACCGTCATACCTTCCTGTTTACAAGTGGCAAGATCTGCCTTTATCTTCTGATTTTTCGGACCACTAGAGACAGAAAAACGCTTGCGAATGTGTTCCCACAAATCTTTCGCCACATCACGGTGGGAGATATTTGTCAATAGCTCTGAATCAATCGTCATCTTCATCCAAGAGACAAGCAAAGCATTAATCGTCAGCCAATCTTCTAGATCGGGTGACCCTTCCGATGGTTGAGGAATGGTTCCGTCAAGGAAACCAAACTTCTTTTTTGAGCGTAATGCTGTCTTAAAACCGCAAGCACATTCATCATAGTTATTTGTCTTCAAAATCGGGTGCCGTTAAGTCATACGGCGAAATTGTCCTTCTCACCTCTACCACAAGCGGAGTCGCCGGAGCTGGGTTCGATGCTGCCATCACTCCAATGTGGGTTTATGATTGTTATATTTAATTGGAAAATCCAGAATTAAGCTCTGATACTATAACAAGTTCAAGATAAGGTAAAAAAAGCAAGAGATGAAGATAGGTTGTTTATCGTATATCTGTCTTAAGACATCAAACCTTTGTATTTATACAAAGATATTTTACGACCTAATTTAACATTAAGGTTACAATGGAAAAGACCAAAAAGGACAAAGACATATTAAAGCAAACATGTAGCAATATCTTAACAAAAATTCATTTTGAAAGTCATTCCAAATATCGCTCGGCTATTTCCTTCATGACATATCAACAATGGGACGTGAAATTCTTCAGTGAATTCCTCATTGCATTTTTAATCAGCTATCAGAAGTTAGTCATGGTTAATATAGATTTTGGTTTGGTTTTGAACATATGTGAATTGGCAGATCAAAACATATTTTATTGAAAGATAAAAATAAAATAAAATATTATTTTAATATAAAGAGCTATAAGACAACAAAAACACTAGAATTAGGGTGTAAAAAAAAACAATAGAGTTAGATAATATTTATATATTAAAAAAAGCATTGCTTAATAGATAAATGATATTTTTTTTTTGTTGCATGGAGAACTATATTTTTGTATACCTTAATTTATGTAATATACTAATATGTAGTAAAAACTACAAATAAAAGGAAAAAGAGGGTTGCTTGCTGCATGGTCTTACACGGCTCGACTACTCCCACCACACGACCTCTTTTGATCGGTCCCATTCCGCTAGTCACGCCACATAATCTCCCCCCAACATTTTTAAGTCTTTGATTGATTAATTGCATTAACCTTGTTGTTATAGGGGGGATTAGCACCCCCTGGTTTAACTCGGTTCGAACCGAGATCGGTTCAATCAAGACCGGTTTACGATGGTTCGGATCGAGGATAAGTCGGCCCGAAAACATTGGGCCGAGCTCGGAATCTCGTTGAAAGCCCACCTCGGCTACCGATCTAGGCCCATCACAAGCCCGGTCCGTTACAACAGATGAGACCGGAATATTTCCCTTTTCCCACCGGTCTCAGAAAAGGAAATATTCTCTTTGGTCGATTCCACGAGATATGCGGAACTTATCCTTATCTCGGAGAGAAAACCGGAAGATTTCCTTTTCCTAATCGAACTCGGAAAAGGAAATCTTCCTTTGAACAGCCTCAAGGACAATATAAATAAAGGAGGAGGCTCATTCGTTCAAAATATACACAACTTCTGCAGAGACAGAGAATACAAGAGAGCTCATTACCGATCTCAAGTCTTTTGTCTTTGCCTTCTTACTTAAACTCTGTTGTAACCGCCGACTTAGATCAATAAACGAGATTCCGATTAAAAGTACTGTTTTACCCCTTTTTGTGTGATTTACGGATCAACAATTGGCGCCGTCTGTGGGGAAAGATAGAACAGTACTTTCGGATATCGTTTGATTGAAGTTCGGCAATGGTTCTTCCAGTCGATACCAACAGTTCGGCAATCTCCGTTCTTCCGAGGATAATTCCTAAATAATTCTAAATAATCCTAAATAATTCTCCGATCTAAACCAGAAACAGATCGCGTAAAAAAAAAAAAAAAAAAAAAAAAAAAAAAAAAAGTAGAGCTTGACGCCATCTCCGTTCTTCCGAGGATAATTCCATCGGAGCTCTGCCACCCTTACAACAAATCGTGCCGGTGGTCCAGAATCAGGCTCTATGATGCAAAAATCAAAACCCGACAACTCTGACTCACCGAGTACCGGACGTGACAACACCAAACCCTGATCCAAAACCATCCCAGCTCATCTTCAACCATCTCGGTTCATCAGAAACCATCTCGGTTCGTCGCAGAATAAGTCATGCCGGCGAAATCTCCTCGTATCTCGTCGCAACCCTTGACAATCTCGGAGTCTCCTAGCCGCCACAATCCACCACGCGGAACACCGAACTCCATCGCAATCCGCTGTCGCCCGATCTACCCGAAGCTCCGCCGTCGCCCGAGCTCCTCGAAGCTCCGCCGTCGCCCGAGCTCCTCGAAGCTCTGCCGTCGCCCGAGCTCCCCGAATCCACGCCATCGCCTGAGCTCCCTGAAGCTATGTCGTTGCCCGAGCTCCCCCAAAGCTTTCTGGGACTCCGCCATCATCGCCGCTGCTCGCCGCCACACCTGCAACGAAAACAAGATGATATCAGATCTTCTTCAACTATTGGGCTTGAGCATACTTGTGGCCCATCAATATCATGGCATAGCAGGCCGACTATGCATCAACCGAGCCCCTAACAATTTCCACCTGGGGCAATGACCGGACGATGCAAGCTCCAATCAAATCGAGTCCGAGAACTTGAACCCTGACATAACATGCGGTCTTAAGCAAAAAAAAAAAAAAAAAAAAAAAAAAAAAAAAAAGGACAACCTCCGATCTCGTTCTCGCTTGTCACTTATCGATTATAGCTCGTCTACAGAGCTCCCTAAAATTCAGGTATTTTTTATCAAATTTTTTACTTGTTATTCGAAGATATTTTCTTTTCAGATTATATCATAGGATCCGTTCCTTCAAGCCGAACTTAAGCAGTTCGCCGAACTCGTACAGTTCGTATCATCAAGCCGAACTTAAGCAGTTCGCCGAACTCGTACAGTTCGTATCATCAGGCCGAACTTAAGCAGTTCGCCGAACTCGTACAGTTCGTATCATTAAGCCAAACTTTATGTTTGCCGAACTCCAACAGTTCGTATTTTCTAAGTCAAACTTTTAGTTTGCCGAACTCCAACAGTTCGTATTTTCTAAGTCAAACTTTTAGTTTGCCGAACTCCAACAGTTCGTATTTTCTAAGTCAAATTTTTAGTTTGCCGAACTCCAACAGTTCGTATTTTCTAAGTTAAACTTTTAGTTTGCCGAACTCCAACAGTTCGTATTTTCTAAGTCAAACTTTTAGTTTGCCGAACTCCAACAGTTCGTATTTTCTAAGTCAAACTTTTCGTTTGCCGAACTCCAACAGTTCGTATCTTCCAAATCAAACTTCTCGTTTGCCGAACTTCAACAGTTCGCATTTTCAACCACCAACGGTTACATATCAACGTCCTGGCCAGACGATCTGATAAAGCCGAGCTTAGCTCGCACGCATCCTCATGGTGCAATGGATAATACACTTTCCACATTCAAAGCCGAGATCAGTCTCGCACCAAATTCTCAGATTATCCGAGCTAAATAAGCCAAGTCCGTCTCGCACACTCGGATTCAATGTGAGAAACCTAGAGCATATTAAGATGGGCTGTTCACGTACTCTTAAAACTAAACTCTAGGGTCAAGCCGAACGTCCTTCCTCGCAAATCTAAGCCGACTTCTCAACAGTCGCAAAACTAATAAGCCGATTTCTCAACAGTCGCAAAAACAAGTAAGCCGATTTCTCAACAATCGCAAAAGCAGTAAGCCGATCTACGATAGGGATTGCCGACCTCGAACAGGTTCAGTCGAATTTATCCTCTTCACCCGGCTAAGACCGTACAGTTTACGGCACCACTGTGTACGATAAATTCGAGAGGTTCGTATAATGTACGACTTCAAAAAACTAGTCAAACCGCGAGAATTCCGATCTTCATTCTCGAAAGAAATTCACCGGACTCAGAATCTACCGCACTCGAGACGGATTTTGATCATACCGATCTCAGTTTTAACCGAGCTAAAGAATACTCCCCAAAAATTCGCCGAACTCATAAACTCCCTCGCCGAACTGAGGGGGGGACCAATTGTTATAGGGGGGATTAGCACCCCCTGGTTTAACTCGGTTCGAACCGAGATCGGTTCAATCAAGACCGGTTTACGATGGTTCGGATCGAGGATAAGTCGGCCCGAAAACATTGGGCCGAGCTCGGAATCTCGTTGAAAGCCCACCTCGGCTACCGATCTAGGCCCATCACAAGTCCGGTCCGTTACAACAGATGAAACCGGAATATTTCCCTTTTCCCACCGATCTCGGAAAAGGAAATATTCCCTTGGGTCGACTCGTCGAGATATCAGGAATTTATCCTTATCTCGGCGAGAAAACCGGAAGATTTCCTCTTCCTAATCGAACTCGGAAAAGGAGAAATCTTCCTTTCAACCGCCTCGAAGACACTATAAATAAGGAGGCCATCGCCTCATTCAGGATACACAACTTCTGCAGAGACAGAGAATACAAGAGAGCTCATTACCGATCTCAAGTCTTTTGTCTTTGCCTTCTTACTTAAACTCTGTTGTAACCGCCGACTTAGATCAATAAACGAGATTCCGATTAAAAGTACTGTTTTACCCTTTTTGTGTGATTTACGGATCAACAATTGGCGCCGACTGTGGGGAAAAATAGAACAGTACTTTCGGATATCGTTTGATTGAAGTTCGGCAATGGTTCTTCCAGTCGATACCACCGCAGCCCTCGTCGACAGCTCGGACAACAACGGTCAAAACCCGCGCGCTGACGAACCCAATCCAGTCAATACCGAGCTACCAACAAACGGAGGAGGGCTTCCTCCGAACTCACCTATTGAAGGGGATAATCAAACCAACCCCCCGACAACTCTTCCGCCGCCTCCGGCTGCTTCGATATTCACGGATCCGACCGTCTTTATGGAGGCCATGGCGGCACAGTTCGCCGAGATCAACAAAAGGAACGAAGAGCGGATCGCGTCCCTCATAGCATCCCATTTTGAGCGCCGAAATCAGATCGGTATCCTCGATCCGAATCCGATCACCCCCACCAACGAAAACACGCTACGCCGAAATCTCTTGTCCGACTTAACCGACGCTCAACCCCCAGGCACGATCGACATGCCGACAAGAAGATCCGCGTCCGGTTCGGAAATCAACATCACGGACCGAACCGCCCTGAATTTGGAATTCGCCAAGGTCCAGGCCCAACTACAAGATATGCGGACCACAGTCCATCAAGCTACGAGTTCGGCGCCGGAGATCGACCGGGTAATTCAAGAGTCACAGAGGACGCCGTTTACCGACAAAGTCGTCAATACTCCAGTCCGACGATTGGAAAGAGTCAAGATCACACCATACGACGGGTTTACCGATCCTAAAAACTTCTTGACTTCGTTTGTCATCACAATGAACCGATTTCGTTTCAGCTCGGAAACCGAGAAGGACGCGGCCATGTGCCAACTATTCGTGGAGAACTTATCCGGAACCGCGCTCGATTGGTTTTCAACGCTCGAGCCAAGTTCGGTAAACAGCTATAACGAGCTCACTACCAAATTCCTCAAACGCTTCACCATGTTTATCAAGCAGAAAACAAAGAACGCCGAACTCTGGGCCCTCGAGCAGAAGCAGGACGAGCCCCTACGCAACTTCATGGAACGTTTCAAAACGGTTGTATCCCATTGCACGATCGACGACGAAGCCGCAATCGAGGCTCTTTACAAAGCCACCTGGTACGAATCGGACTTTCACAGGGAGATCAAACGCAATAATCCAAAGACATTGGAGGACATCCTGCACAGGGCGCATATCTTCATCATGGAGGAGGAAGAAAGATCCGAGAAAGACAAACTATACGTTCCCCCGAAACAACCCGTCAATGCGGTCCAAACCCAGCAATCCTGGTCAAACACTTGGGTTCGGTCGGATGAGCCAACAGAGCCCGACAACACTGAATCCGCACCGTACTGCAATTTCCATAACCGGTATGGAAATCATTCAACCGAAGAGTGCCGACATCTACAGGAGTTCCTGATGATGAAGTACAAAAAGGGGGAAGTTCCAGTCGAAGGAGCCTTCCAACCCTCGAACAGACCGCGCCATTAAAAAAAAAAAAAAAAAAAAAAAAAAAAAAAAAAAAAAAAAAAAAAGAGCCGAGCTCCAAACGCTCGCACTACAAGAACCGAGCTCCAAACGCTCCCGAGCTCCAAACGCTCGCAAAAAAAAGATCACCGAGCTACTACACATACGCTCGATTCTAATACCATATGAACTACGAATGGCTTGATCCTTCTTTCGAAGGTACGTAGGCAGCCCTCACAAGGCGCAGCTATAACATTAATAAAATTTTACCAAGGCATTCTACCGAACTCGTACAGTTCGTACCTTCAAAGCCAAACTTTATGTTTGCCGAACTCCAACAGTTCGTATTTTCAAAGCCAAATTTTATGTTTGCCGAACTCCAGCAGTTCGTATTTTCTAAAGCCAAACTTTATGTTTGCCGAACTCCAACAGTTCGTATTTTAAGCCAAACTTTATGCTTGCCGAACTCCAAACAGTTCGCATTTTGGACCACCAACGGTTCCCATATCAACGTCCTGGCCAGGCGATCTGATAAAGCCGAGCTTAGCTCGCACGCATCCTCATGGTGCAATGGATAATACACTTTCCACATTCAAAGCCGAGATCAGTCTCGCACCAACTTCTCAGATTATCCGAGCCAAATAAGCCGAGCCCGTCTTGCACACTCGGATTCAATGTGAGAAAACCTAGAGCATATTAAGATGAGCTGTTCACGTACTCTTAAACTAAACTCTAGGGTCAAGCCGAACGTCCTTCCTCGCAAATCTAAGCCGACTTCTCAACAGTCGCAAAAACTAATAAGCCGATTTCTCAACAGTCGCAAAAACCAGTAAGCCGGTTTCTCAACAACCGCAAAATCGATAAGCCGATCTACAATATGGATTGCCGACCTTGAGCAGGTTCAGTCGAACTTGTCCTCTTCACCCGGCTAAGACCGTACTATTTACGGCACCACTGTGTACGACAAGTTTGAGAAGTCGTATAAAGTACGACTTCAAATATATCAGAGCTCGATACCAAAAACTCACCGAATTCGAAAGTTTGTAAAATCGATTCAACCGTAAGAACCCCAATCTAAAGAGGATCCGTCCTTTCAAGCCGAACTTAAGCAGTTCGCCGAACTTGAACAGTTCGTATCATCAAGCCGAACCCAGTCAGTTCGCCGAACTCGTACAGTTCGTATCATCAAGCCGAACTTAAGCGGTTCGCCGAACTTGAACAGTTCGTATCATCAAGCCGAACTTAAGCAGTTCGCCGAACTCGTACAGTTCGTATCATCAAGCCGAACTCAGCCAGTTCGCCGAACTCGTACAGTTCGTATCATCAAGCCGAACTCAGTCAGTTCGCCGAACTCGTACAGTTCGTATCATCAAGGCGAACTCGAAATAGAATCTGATCAGATCATACCGATCTCAGTTTTAACCGAGCTAAAGAATACTCCCCAAAAATTCGCCGAACTCATAAACTCCCTCGCCGAACTGAGGGGGGGACCAATTGTTATAGGGGGGATTAGCACCCCCTGGTTTAACTCGGTTCGAACCGAGATCGGTTCAATCAAGACCGGTTTACGATGGTTCGGATCGAGGATAAGTCGGCCCGAAAACATTGGGCCGAGCTCGGAATCTCGTTGAAAGCCCACCTCGGCTACCGATCTAGGCCCATCACAAGTCCGGTCCGTTACAACAGATGAAACCGGAATATTTCCCTTTTCCCACCGATCTCGGAAAAGGAAATATTCCCTTGGGTCGACTCGTCGAGATATCAGGAATTTATCCTTATCTCGGCGAGAAAACCGGAAGATTTCCTCTTCCTAATCGAACTCGGAAAAGGAGAAATCTTCCTTTCAACCGCCTCGAAGACACTATAAATAAGGAGGCCATCGCCTCATTCAGGATACACAACTTCTGCAGAGACAGAGAATACAAGAGAGCTCATTACCGATCTCAAGTCTTTTGTCTTTGCCTTCTTACTTAAACTCTGTTGTAACCGCCGACTTAGATCAATAAACGAGATTCCGATTAAAAGTACTGTTTTACCCTTTTTGTGTGATTTACGGATCAACAATTGTTTTTTCTTTCTATTTTTTTTTATTTTTTTCTATTTTATTACAGATCTTGTTTTCCTTTTAATTTACCCTTTTTATTGAAATTTTTAATGTATCCTTCTTAATTTTTTTTAAAAAGGTTAAAGGTTTCGGGCACTTTATTCTTCTTATTTATATTCCTTTTAGCTTTTTTGAATGATTAATATGTTTCTCAAATATATGTCTGAAAACGAGAAATACCTACTCTCACAGAAATCTCTCATACTCATCCCCACAAATTAGTCAATGTTGCTTGAAATTATTTAATAACTTTGATCTCTCTAATTTCTTCTCACTTTTCGTTGACGATTTATCTCTTTGTTAGATTAGTATTTCCCTCCATCTATCTAATTTTGATGTTAGATTACAGATAATGATGTATTATCTACTACAGAGAAACCTAATTATCCATATATATGATATTTCTTCTTTTTAATTAAAGTGCATTTCTTATGGTGAAAAGAAAATACTAATCTAACAAAGAGATAAATCGTCACTACCACTATGTGGAAACTTTTAACCATCACTACCCTAACTTAATCACAATACCCTTCTATCTGAGTGAAAGACGAAAATACCCTTGAGTTTTTTAAATGAAATATCACCGCCAGTATTCCCTAGTATTACCCAGTATTACAACCTAGTATTACCCCAGTATTACCCAGTATTACAACCTAGTATTACCCAGTATTACTGTATCCGAGTATCACCGCCAATATTCCCTAGTATTACCCAGTATTACAACCTAGTATTACCCAGTATTACAATATCCGAGTATTACCTGAGTATTACCTAGTATTACCCCGAGTATTACCCCGAGTATTACCCCGAGTATTACCCGATATTACCTAGTTGTACCACGTAGAGGGGGTTCGAACCCCGGTCGCGCGCACGCAGGTGACGCGCGTGGAGGTCGCAACCACTGAGCTCCCGTGCATTTCGTTGTTCTCTTACCAATTCAATTCTACTTATTCTTTACAACTCTTCATTAAGGGTAAAATCGACTTTTCCCTACAGAGGGAGATTTCTGATTAAAACGTGGGGAGAGTGGTATTCCTGACGATGGTCCTACTCTCACAGAAATCTCTCATACTCATCCCCACAAATTAGTCAATGTTGCTTGAAATTATTTAATAACTTTGATCTCTCTAATTTCTTCTCACTTTTCGTTGACGATTTATCTCTTTGTTAGATTAGTATTTCCCTCCATCTATCTAATTTCGATGTTAGATTACAGATAATGATGTATTATCTACTACAGAGAAACCTAATTATCCATATATATGATATTTCTTCTTTTTAATTAAAGTGCATTTCTTATGGTGAAAAGAAAATACTAATCTAACAAAGAGATAAATCGTCACTACCACTATGTGGAAACTTTTAACCATCACTACCCTAACTTAATCACAATACCCTTCTATCTGAGTGAAAGACGAAAATACCCTTGAGTTTTTTAAATGAAATATCACCGCCAGTATTCCCTAGTATTACCCAGTATTACAACCTAGTATTACCCCAGTATTACCCAGTATTACAACCTAGTATTACCCAGTATTACTGTATCCGAGTATCACCGCCAATATTCCCTAGTATTACCCAGTATTACAACCTAGTATTACCCAGTATTACAATATCCGAGTATTACCTGAGTATTACCTAGTATTACCCCGAGTATTACCCCGAGTATTACCCCGAGTATTACCCGATATTACCTAGTTGTACCACGTAGAGGGGGTTCGAACCCCGGTCGCGCGCACGCAGGTGACGCGCGTGGAGGTCGCAACCACTGAGCTCCCGTGCATTTCGTTGTTCTCTTACCAATTCAATTCTACTTATTCTTTACAACTCTTCATTAAGGGTAAAATCGACTTTTCCCTACAGAGGGAGATTTCTGATTAAAACGTGGGGAGAGTGGTATTCCTGACGATGGTCCTACTCTCACAGAAATCTCTCATACTCATCCCCACAAATTAGTCAATGTTGCTTGAAATTATTTAATAACTTTGATCTCTCTAATTTCTTCTCACTTTTCGTTGACGATTTATCTCTTTGTTAGATTAGTATTTCCCTCCATCTATCTAATTTCGATGTTAGATTACAGATAATGATGTATTATCTACTACAGAGAAACCTAATTATCCATATATATGATATTTCTTCTTTTTAATTAAAGTGCATTTCTTATGGTGAAAAGAAAATACTAATCTAACAAAGAGATAAATCGTCACTACCACTATGTGGAAACTTTTAACCATCACTACCCTAACTTAATCACAATACCCTTCTATCTGAGTGAAAGACGAAAATACCCTTGAGTTTTTTAAATGAAATATCACCGCCAGTATTCCCTAGTATTACCCAGTATTACAACCTAGTATTACCCCAGTATTACCCAGTATTACAACCTAGTATTACCCAGTATTACTGTATCCGAGTATCACCGCCAATATTCCCTAGTATTACCCAGTATTACAACCTAGTATTACCCAGTATTACAATATCCGAGTATTACCTGAGTATTACCTAGTATTACCCCGAGTATTACCCCGAGTATTACCCCGAGTATTACCCGATATTACCTAGTTGTACCACGTAGAGGGGGTTCGAACCCCGGTCGCGCGCACGCAGGTGACGCGCGTGGAGGTCGCAACCACTGAGCTCCCGTGCATTTCGTTGTTCTCTTACCAATTCAATTCTACTTATTCTTTACAACTCTTCATTAAGGGTAAAATCGACTTTTCCCTACAGAGGGAGATTTCTGATTAAAACGTGGGGAGAGTGGTATTCCTGACGATGGTCCTACTCTCACAGAAATCTCTCATACTCATCCCCACAAATTAGTCAATGTTGCTTGAAATTATTTAATAACTTTGATCTCTCTAATTTCTTCTCACTTTTCGTTGACGATTTATCTCTTTGTTAGATTAGTATTTCCCTCCATCTATCTAATTTCGATGTTAGATTACAGATAATGATGTATTATCTACTACAGAGAAACCTAATTATCCATATATATGATATTTCTTCTTTTTAATTAAAGTGCATTTCTTATGGTGAAAAGAAAATACTAATCTAACAAAGAGATAAATCGTCACTACCACTATGTGGAAACTTTTAACCATCACTACCCTAACTTAATCACAATACCCTTCTATCTGAGTGAAAGACGAAAATACCCTTGAGTTTTTTAAATGAAATATCACCGCCAGTATTCCCTAGTATTACCCAGTATTACAACCTAGTATTACCCCAGTATTACCCAGTATTACAACCTAGTATTACCCAGTATTACTGTATCCGAGTATCACCGCCAATATTCCCTAGTATTACCCAGTATTACAACCTAGTATTACCCAGTATTACAATATCCGAGTATTACCTGAGTATTACCTAGTATTACCCCGAGTATTACCCCGAGTATTACCCCGAGTATTACCCCGAGTATTACCCGGTATTACCTAGTTGTACCACGTAGAGGGGGTTCGAACCCCGGTCGCGCGCACGCAGGTGACGCGCGTGGAGGTCGCAACCACTGAGCTCCCGTGCATTTCGTTGTTCTCTTACCAAATCAATTCTACTTATTCTTTACAACTCTTCATTAAGGGTAAAATCGACTTTTCCCTACAGAGGGAGATTTCTGATTAAAACGTGGGGAGAGTGGTATTCCTGACGATGGTCCTACTCTCACAGAAATCTCTCATACTCATCCCCACAAATTAGTCAATGTTGCTTGAAATTATTTAATAACTTTGATCTCTCTAATTTCTTCTCACTTTTCGTTGACGATTTATCTCTTTGTTAGATTAGTATTTCCCTCCATCTATCTAATTTCGATGTTAGATTACAGATAATGATGTATTATCTACTACAGAGAAACCTAATTATCCATATATATGATATTTCTTCTTTTTAATTAAAGTGCATTTCTTATGGTGAAAAGAAAATAGAAAATGAAGAAATGTAGAGCCATGAAATTTAGTCACTCACACACAATGTAGAGACTAGAGAGGATAGTGGCTTAGGGTCACATGATGTGTGTATTGGTGTCTCCCATAGTGATCAGTTGGATGCCCCAATCCCACTAACACTCCCTCAATCCTCGCATTATTACTCGGCCGGCCTCTCAATTTCTCCCTCTTTGCTTTTTTCTTTTTAAAATTCTCTTTCTCCTTTTTTTGGTATAAAGTGAAATCACCACTAAATAAGCAAAGTTTTGTTTTGCTTGATATATACAAAAATAAATATTTGCAAAGTTATACAATATAATTCAGTATTTCCATACAAACCCCAAAATTTAGAAAACCTAAACTCATTATTTTGATGCTTCATTCGTCCTAACTTATTGGGTTTATTATTATTATTTTTCACTGGGTACAAATATTTAAAGCGGTAAAAAAACTGAGACCTTTAGAATATGTTATAGAAATATAACTTTATTATATAAAATTTAATACGAAAAAATATTAATATTGATATTACTTTTTTCTAAATATTGTTCGTGTTGGTGATCTTGAGCGGTCATATCTACACAAGGACTGTATGGTAAACACTATAGATATATATATATATATAATTAAAATCATAGGTCTACACTTAAGATTACTAACTAATTAATATATTTTTTTCTAACTAAAAGTATCATCATATCCGCAGATCGGTCCGCTGCCAAGCGAGTCTAAACAATTTGAGACCGTCGGAAGATTTGCAGATCACAATTGCCTTTGAACGATAGAAATGCTTAATCCAAAGATATGGAGTATTGATTTTTCTTCACCACCTATCAATAACAAATTCATATAGTATCTTCAGATGTAAATGTAATCATGTGAATGTTAATCGGACCAAACCATTCATTATTCTTGTTTTGTCATAGTACAAAGCAAGAATGATTAGGACTACGTGATGATAAAATAAAATTACTGGTGCATTTCAAAATCAGCTTTAATTATATAAGTGTGGTTTTAATTTGTCTGACCATCTGAAATAATAATCATATCTAATTTTGGGTGTGCTTGAAGATCGGGAAAGTTGAGAACTTTAGAAGACATAACTATAAAGTGATTTTACATAAGGAAGCATCTCGAGGCTATTCAATGATCAACATGACACTATTATGTCGATTATTTTAGGAGGCTATATTAGAAAGAAAAATGTTTATAAACAACACAAAATTATCTACCTTTTCAATGTTTATTCGAAATACTGACAAACTGTAATCTTTCTATTGTTTACGATTATTATTAAGAAACTAAAAAATGAACTTAGTAATAACCATGTGGATTGGCCTAGTGCACAAAGAATTTGAGATAAGATAATAATCTAGACAGTTTTGAGTTCACATCTTATAATGCTAATAAATTTGTTATTATAATGATTGTAATATCTTTTTACATAATTAGAAAATTCTGAGTCTGATGAATCACAATCTTCTTATGGTGTATGATTCATCATATAAATGGTAGTAACATATAAACTTTGAATATTAAATGTATTATACTTCTTCTTCTTTTTTTTATTACAAGGAGGTTTTGGGCAAACCAAGGGTTCGTGGGCCAGTGGTAACAGCGAATTCATTGGTATGAGTATGTGCATCGTTCCCTAGTTTTGAATCTTTTTGGCCACCATCTACGTTTAAATCAGCACATTGATGTCGTGAACCCTGGAGTTGGGCCGCCAAATATTAGTATGAGCCTAGAAATCCTAGGATCACTCTGGTTTATCAAAAAAAAAACGTTTTGGGCCGAAACCCGTAATCTCTCCAAGCCCCGAATCACTGCATGTAATATTTTTTCCTTCTCAAACGTCATTCGATCTTTCTTTTTCTTTCTCTTGAGATACTATTAACAAATAAAAAATCTTATGAAAATATGAGTTTAAAATCAATTGGTAACGGCTGGATTAACTCATTTATTTGATATATATTTCTGTAAGTTTCAGTTTAAATGTGAGGTTCTTAACAAATCATATTAGCATGAAATGGAAAGAAAATAATAAAACGATAAGAGATAAGTTTTTAATAAATGTTCTAACTAGTAACATTTCCGCAATTCGAATAATAACATCCAATAAAACTATACAAATGTTTTTGTTTGGAAAATTGTAACTTCCAACTAATGCTACCAATTAAAACTCTTATAAGATGATTTTGATTAAGCTGCTAAGAAAGATTGACATAATGACATGGAATGAAGGAAAAAAACAAGAGAGTAAATCACCCATTGATTTGAATAAAACCTCCCTATCTATTCCTATTCCATATATAACTGTTCTCAACAAAACTACTAAAATAAGATCCATGTTTTCATCTCAACGAAATTAGTCGATAATAGGTTTTTTTGTCGAAGTTAAACAAACAAAAATGGTTAATTACCTTTTTTGATAAACTAATCTTCTAGGCAAAAAAGCTGAGCTACCTCTTTGAAAATCATCTCATCCTAGTGGACCCACAATCAACCATTATCACCTATCCAGTCCCCATTTGCACCTAACGACTTCAAATTAAAAAACACACAAAAAAGTCCACAATTTCTAAAGAAAAAGAAAAAGAAAAAAACAACTCAAAGAGCTTCTTTCTATATAAGCACACCCTGGCTCTCAATAAATCCACAATATCACATTTTTTCTTCTCTTCTCTCTGTCACACTACACAACACATCATGGCTTTCTCCACTAGAAGCTCCCTCTTCTTCTTCTTCACAACACTGGTTCTTCTCTCCACTCAAATCAATGCCAGAGACAGCTACTTCTTTGGCAAATTCCACCGAGAATCCCCCAAAGACCAAAACCCTAACAATGTCCTCCCTCTCGAGACCAGCGAGAAAACCTCAGTAGAAGAATCCATTCCTAACAAGAAAGAGCAAGAACAAGATCCTACCTTTGTCCCCGAGTCCGAAAACGGACATGGCTTATATGGTCACGAGACCACCTACAACAACAACAACAACAAGTACGATGAAAAGTTCAATGGCGAGACTTTTTCAACTCCAAGCTTGAGCGAGACCGAAGAGTCTTACAACAACTACGACGAGAAGTACCCGAAGAAGACAGAGAGCTACGACAATAACGGTTACAACAACGAAGAGTTCAACAACAAGTACGATGAAAACGTCAAAGAAGAGTCTTTCCCCGAGAACAATGAAGACAAGAGAAGCTTCTACAACTCCAACGCTTACGGGACGGAGTTAGAACGTGAAACACCGTACAAAGGTTACAGCCACAATTTGGAGAGACAAGGCATGAGTGACACAAGATTCATGGCTAAAGGTAACTACTATTACGACCTTTACAACGACAGAAACCACGGCCATTTCTATCGGAAACCTCACCAGAAAAGCCCCGCCGGTTATTATTCTTCTCCGGCGACCGAAAATAACTACGAGCAGTCTTATTCGTACGGAAACAACAACAACAACGAGGAGGAGAAGAGCTTCAAGGATCCGTACAACTCCAAGTGGGAGAATAACATGATGAACAAACAGCCTGAGGAGTTTGTTGAGGAGCAAGGAGATCAATTCAAGCCTTGATGAAGATTTGTTAGTTGATTTTCTCTCAAGATCATTACACTCTTAAAAGTATTTTCTTTTTATTTCCACTAAGTTATATTACTTGTGGTTGATTAGTCAAAGTGAAATCGTTATTATCATTACAACAGGTTTATAAGTGAAAAAAAAAACAAAAAAAAGAGAAAGGGGTTTTTTTTTGTGTTTTTTAGTTGAAATGGGTTTGCTTTTTTATGGGTTTTTGATGTTTGCGTTTGCATATAATATTTGGAGGAAAGAAAATTAGTAGTATATATAAATGGTGCTACTTTATTTTATTTTCTTATGTTAAATTAATCACTTTTTGGTTATTTTGTTAAAAAATAATCTAGTTAAGAACTATGGATCCATAATTAAAATGGGAGCAAACGTGACTGCTTTTAATGATTTATAATGGGGGACATGAAGATGCCCATTCCCCCTTGAGGAAGTGCAAAAGAGACACTAATAATTACTTGCACACCCAAACCAATATTTAACTTTATGGATCTAGAAAACATATATCGGATTAAATCGGAATATTGTAGTAGATGCCACAAAACTCGTTTGTGCCTGATTGTTAGCTGAGATGGGTACATCAACAGTTACCAAATTTGTACTCCCTCGGAGTCTAAAATAAGATTTTTTTTAGTTTTTATTTTTGTTTCATATTGATAAAATTTAAAGGTTTTTTATGCATTTTTATTAGTTAATAATGATAAGTTTTAAACTTCAATTGAGTTTATTGAATTACTATTAGTTTAGAGTTGTGGGAAATTGTTTAGTAATAAAAGATGATGTATTTATAATAAAGTTTTAATATTTTTCTTAATATATGTTATTTTTATAAAAAAAATATTAATTAGAAACAGAGGGAGTATTAAGGGTGTAATAACAAATCACATACTGTTATAAGTCCTTTCCTTTTAATACATAACTCAGCTTTAATTGGATACTTTGGTAGAAACTAAGTAGTTCTTAATTCTTATATAAAAAAAAATGAGAACACGAGAGAGAATCAGTTTCTCTAAAAAACAGGATTTTATTGATAGTTAACAAAAACATTCAAACACATATACAATACAATTTAGGTTAATGGTGATATTGGCAGGAAAAGACCAACGGAAACGTCGTGAAAACTAAAAGACAAAGTGACACTTCAAAGGCACTTATTAGCAATGAGAATCAAAGACTCTTGACGAGGAAAAGAAGATCGTCCCAATTCCGTTAATCATGGCCAACATAAAGGACAAATTGAAACCCCTTTTTCCTTTTTTGGGTTTATTTATTAATTCGAAACTTTTAGTTGAATTGTTTTTAATACCATATCCAGATAAATATGTATGATAGTTTTTAGTTTATAAATCTGAGAATATTGTATAACATATATTAATAAATTGTATTTTTTATTAATTATATTTGTTACTAGAACGATTTTTTTAAAAAATTTACTTCTATTCAGCTAATTTCTATATTATCTTTTTCCAATGTTAAAATAATTATAACAATAAATTAATAGAATGATATGGCATTGTTTTACTCTCAATTAATAAAATAATCATAACAATAAATATTTCTGTTTAAAAAGATGGAAATGTTCTGGTTCCCATTTTTTCGCAAAAGAATCTTCTGGTTAACAATCAATATATTATCTTGAATTTTTTTGTTGTATTAATTTCTTCCTTATTCAAAGTTAGTGAAGGAAAATAATTAAATAAGTTAAAATTTTACATATATATTCTCCTTACGTATGATTTTAAGTAGAAAGATGACTTATTATTAGTTAGGACAAAATGGGTGAATATTAATTAACCGAAGGTGCATTAATAAAGAGAATGGTAAGACATAAATGGAAATTAGATAAGTAAAAGTTTCGGTTGCAATTGTAGACTATTATAGCTCTATATGAGAGAGTGAGAGAGGATGCAGAGATCATTTAATGCGTTGTCTGTTAAGATACAATAGGTATCTTCAAAAAAAGAAGTGTAATCTTCCGCCGACCATTGGTTTAATCTGAACCGTACAATAACAAATAATGCTGGATTTTATTTTCAGTAAATCTCAATAGTGAATATTCTGGTTGGTTTTGATTTCTTCTATCGACCACTTTGGCAGGGTTATTTGATTTTGTTAGTAGTTAACTGTTAACTGTTTTGGTTGCTCAAGTAGAGGTGTCAATTAGGGTCAAAGTCCGAAGGGCGGCCCGGTCAGAACCTGAAAAATATTGGGCTTGGGACTAGAAATATAAGCCCGAAAAAAATCAGGTTTTTTGGGCTAAAGTCCATTCGGGCTAGTGTGTTTTTCGGGTTTAGCCCGACCGGGCTCGGGCTAGCCCGGAACTTTACATTTTAATAGTTAGAGATTTTATTTAAACATTTATCTTTCTAAAAATAATAACTTGACATATTTTCTATACATTTCGTGATCCATGTACCATTATCATTCATCCATATTTACTTCATATTTTTAAAATCATTATCTATAAACTTTCAATGATATTTCTATATGATTTATACATGTCAAAACTTAATATTATTTTACTTTTTTTATCTGTACCTCTTCATGGTGATGATGATTTAGAAGACGATGAAAGAGATTCTAATATAAATTTTACTACCTAGATTTGAAGTGTTTTGATTTTATGTTTTATTTGGTAATACAATTTATTTGAATTTTATTTGTTTTTTTGTCAAACTTTTGGTTTTAAATTTAATTGGATTTGATATAATACATATCAATTTAGATTTATTTTGATAAATATTTTGTTTTAATTATTCATCTGAGAATTGTGAATTTTTGTGTTTATAAATAAAAGAACAAAAAAGCCTGAAAAGCCCTAGAGCCCTGTCCGGGCCGGGCTTTGGAATATAGGCCCCATTTTTTTCGGGCTAGGCCGAACCGGACTCAAATATATACGGGTTTTACGGGTTTTGGGCCAGATCGGGCCGGGCTAGCCTGATTGACATCCCTATGCCCATGTCAAAGTGATAACAGGATAACTGAAGTTGTAATATGGCAAACCCAACAAGAGTTGGATGAGTTTCAAATATTGAAAAGTGCTTATAATTTAACTGATTAGCGAAAGTTAACTGTACTTTTTTCTGTTATCCAGTTAATTCGTATAACGAGACAACCGGAAGACTTACCCAGAAAACAACAGATTTGGGTTAGTTCTTATTCGAAAAATTGAGAAGGGTTTACAGTGCAAATAATTGAAGTGTAGTTAACTGTTATTTCTTTTGTTGTCTACATAACTCAGGTAACATGCTAACCAGATGTGTTATCCCGCCAATAACTGGTTTAGGTTAGTTTCTACTCAAAATTTTGAGAAGATTGGACTATTTAAACAATTAACCGGTAGTAAAAGCTAATTATGCTGTTTTGTAGGTAATTCATCCGGGACAACAAGAAGTGTTATCCCGCCAACAATGGATTTGAGTTAGTTTATATTCAGAGTGTTTACGGTTCATATAATTGAAGTGTAGTTAACTGTTATTTCTTTTGTTGTCTACATAACTCAAATAACACGCTAAACAGATGTGTTATCCCGCCAACAACTGGTTTAGGTTATCCCGCCAGCAACTCGCCATAGCAAATTTAAAGCAATGATACCTTGATTATTTTTTCGTGACGATAGAACTCGCCTTCGACGGGGGTTTCCGGGTAAAGGTGACTTGATTCTTACTGAGAAAAGCAAATATGCCGGCGGGGGATTGTAGCTAAATATCGCCTTATTCGGTGTTGCGACGGTGGTTTGCGGCCAGAAATCGACTACAACGATTTTATGAAAGATGGTTGACCAAATAATAAGGGAAGTGTTAATAGATAATTATAAATTAGGTTTGTACAATTTCAGTGGCTCATTATAGCCCAATTTGCCCCTACATGAAAGAGAGAGTGTTGATCAAAGAGCATTAAATGTAATGTTGGAGATATACAAAAATATTGAAGAATATTTATCTCTCCATCGATAAAGCTTGACGACGGACACCAGAGAATCCATCGATAAAGCTTAACGAGAAACTGAATCTCCATATTGGAAGAAGGCATCTCTGATTAACCTTGTTGATGATGAAGACGCTGCGTTGTTCTTGGCCATCCGCGCAGAACTTGAGGGGATTATTCTTCGGGTGCGAGTAATCACGGTGTGTACCAAAAGGAATGTTAACTCATACTCGACCACCGTGGAATTGGGTAGGTAAAGGCTAGAGCGTGGCGGTAGTTCCCGGATAGCTCGGTCCACATAGATCCTTCCAGTGTTAACAGTTAACTGTTTTGTTTCCCCAGGTAAAAATGTTATCCGGATAACTCCACCTACAAAATTTTTGGGTTGGTTTTTCTTTCTTATATCGACCACTACGAAAGAGAAATTTTATTTTCTTAAGTGTTAACAGTTAACTGTTTTGGTTGCCCAGGTAAAAATGTTACAGGGACAACTCTAACAGTAACATGACAAAACCAACAATATATAGGTGTGTGTCGAAAACTATTATACAATAATTAATTGTAATAATCAGTTTTCTTCGGGATATGGTTGTTAACAACGATATATAATAGATGTAGTAGGGGAGAAGGTTTTGGGATTTAACAAATTTTTGTATTGTTGACCAGCTAACTGTTTAAGCCGAAGTTAACAAATTTTGACCAGCTAACTGTTTAAGCCGAAGTTAACAAAGTTTTGTATTGTTGTATGGTTAACTCGTATGACGAGACAACATGAGGAATTATCCAGCCAACACAGGTTTCGGTTCGTTCTCATTCGAAGTATTGAGAAGGGTTTACAGTGTTGCTAATTAATGTAAAGTTAAAAACTATTTGTATTGTTGTCCAGTTAGCTCATATACCACGAGAATAAGAAGTGTTATCCCGCCAACAACATGTTCAGGTTAGTTTCTATTCGAAATATTGACATGGTAACAAGTATGACAAGGTTAACCAGTGGTAATATTGTTATCATGATAGTGGTAACAAGTATAACAAGGTTAGCACTATATATATATTGACATGGTAAAATAGCAAAGTAAGTTTCAATTTGTCTCACTAGTTGGAGATGCCGTCAACAGTGTGGTCGTAAATAAAAACATCAAATCTTTAACCAACCAACAATCAAGATTATGACAGTAGTCACACATATAACTCGTTGCAAATTAAAAGAGAACATGTTAACCAATTTAATTAACAACTGAAGATAACAAGTCAAGTTAACAAGAAAAGTTAACCAGATAAGTTATATGGTAGAGTTAACAAGTTAACAAGTTAACAAATAAGGGTGATGTAAGATGGGAATCGATCTTCGACCTAACTAGAACATAGTTAGCAAGGTAATAAGTTATCAAGTAACCAAGTTAACATGTTTACCCAAAGCTTAAATTTTGATTTTTTTTGTAGGCGAAAAACACTAAACAGGGCGAACACATGTTAACTTGTTAACCAATTAAGTTAGCAAGACAAGTTAACCTATTAAATTATCCAGTTAACAAGTGAAGTTAACAAGTAAAATTAACAAGTAAAGTTAACAAGTTAACAAATAAGGATGATGGAAGATGAGAATCGATCTTCAAACTAAGCATGCAGAACATATAGTTAGCAAGGTAACAAGTTATCAAGTTACCAAGTTAATGTGGAGTTAACATTTAATTGTATTGTTGTCCAGATAACTCAGATACAACACGAACAAGATGTCTTATCTCGCCAACAACTGGTGTGGGTATTCCAAGAATGACTCTAAGTCTTCAGTCATTTCAGCGTGATCTTTGACTACTTTAACTCTGGGATAGTGGACAGTTGAAAGTAGTATCCCATCAAAAAGCATAAGACATACCATTTTGAGTCGGATTTCTTTGTCTACTCTTCTTTCTGCTCTTTTCAGAGTTGTCCCGATAAGGAATCCAGAATGGAATGATTTTGAATCCAAAATGGAATGATCTGCAAAAATCGGTAATCAATTAACACTAAAGCTCTCTTGGTTTCGCTTTTTCGACCGTATCTCAGGCAACTCTGAAAAATTATCATAAAACTAGGTAATTAGTAGCAACCAGAGAGAGTGATAAACGAGGATACCTTGGTTATTTATTTGTGTCGATAGAATTCGCCTTCGGCGGTGGTTTCCGGCTAAAGGTGGGTTGATTATTACTGTGTTTGGCGGAGTATACCGGCGGTGGATTGTGGCTAGAGATCGCCTTCTTCGGTGTTGTCGACGGTGGTTATGGTGTTAAATCAATTAACCATATATGAACATTATTCAGCAAATTTGTCATAGTTATTGTGTTAACAATATTACCACAATAACTTAGTTTTCAGTTACCTACAATTATCCCAATAATTGACATGAACAAAAAAAAAAGAAAAACGTACTACACCCATAAAACTAAGTTAACATGATCCCGTAAATTTGACATAGTTATGGTGTTAACTAAATCAACCATATATGAACATAATCCAACAAATTTGACATAGTTATTGTGTTAACAATACTACCACAATAACCATGTTTTCAGTTATCTATAATTATCCCAATAATTGACATGAACAACAAAATGAATAACGAACTACACACATAAAACTAAGTTAACATGATCCTGCAAATTTGATATAGTTTTGGTGTTAACTAAATTAACCATATATAAACATGATTCAAATGTCATCAAGTGCGGCTACAAAGTCTTGTATAATGCTCATTTTCTGGTAAGAGGTTGCTCTATGTCCCCACGGTTCTTCACCGGCTTAGATAATTCTTCTCGAAAGATCCAAATCAGTCATCTGAAAAAAAGAACTTAGTTAGCCCTTAGGCTGTTTTGGTTTCTTTTTACCAGATCATTCTCAAGCAACAATGCAAAATTATCTAGAAGACAATTTAAGGAAACAAAATCAAGTAATTACCTTGATGAATTCTTCGTCTCAACAACAATCTGCTCCGACTTTCGATCTCGTCTACAGTTGTCTAGGCGGAGTATAACGGCGGTGGATTGTGAAATTAATTGTCTCCTTCAGTCAGTGTATATCGACAGCGTCGGGGTAAGATGTGAAGGATTCCGGCGACAAACGCTTACATCGATTTTATGAAGTTCGGTTTTTTGGGCCGTGAGATATTATTTTGGGAGAGATAAACGATGGGAACTTATGAGAGAAACCCTAATTTTTTCCTCTGAAATTAATGAAAAAAAAAATGAAAAAAAAACAAATCTAACCTTTTAGATTATGTTGTCTCTTCTAGTTCACTGACACACGCAAAAATAGGTGGGGCCATCTCTAATATACAATCCCGTTTATAAACTTTAGATATCGTGTAGAATATGGATTTTTTGGTCCTTTCCACGAGAATAATAACGCTTAGACAGTATGAAAAAATCCGTACCTAATTTATGTATTATCGACTACCATTTCCTGCAATTTCTCTATTAGTTATACCTTGTATTTTAGTTCAAAAAATTACTTATTACTTTATTTTGTTATTTTAGACTTCTACTTATTAATTTATCGTTTTGTAATTTTTTTTTTGTCATCTAGAATTATATAATTAAACTTATGTAATATTTGCTTACACAAAATTCGGATTTGACGCGTGTCACTTATCCGCAAGCAAGTAGCAACAGTTTCATCAAGCTTCCTGTAAGTGCAGCTGCATTAGATCCCTCCCTTACACCAAAACCCTAAACTTTCTCCAAGGAACAAAAAAAAAAAAAAATCCTAATCGAAAGATCCTAAACGTTCAATGTCCGCCGCCAGATCCGTCTTACGCTCCGCCGCAAGCCGGGCATCCGCCGCCGCGTTTAGATCCTCCACCGGACCCAAGCCCATGCCGGCATCGCCGCGGTCCGCTTTTCGGATGCCTAAACAGAGCCCTCTTTCAAACCGCATTTTCAGGTAAAACCCTTCTCCGGAACATTCCGAAACACTGGTTTTGTTGATTTGCTCCATCCTGAATTTTCCCAAACTTCTTTGGAATGAAAGATCTCCAGTAGAACTGAGCTGCCGCGTGGAGACAATGCTCCCTTACCACACGGCTACTGCTTCCGCTTTGCTCAATTCGATGCTCTCGGCTTCACGCCGTGGTTGGATCGTTGAAGGTACCCACACTCTGTTCCGAAATGTGAAAGACAATGGTGTTTCGTTTTCGATAGGCTACCAGATTCTCGCAATTGATTTGATTGTTTTCGGATTGAAGATGTAAATCAGAGTGATGAGTTATTGATTATACAATTGACTGCATTCTTCAGTTTGCTGCATAAATAGTGGTCATGTATTGGTTCCTATCTATCAATCACATGCTTCTGGATCATCATAGATAGATAAAACAAGGTCCTGATGGATATTGTGGTCTAGGTTTAGAGTTGATATGTGTTACATAGAAGGTTAATGATCATAACTTACTAAGTGCAGTGAATGTGGCTATTTATTATATGTTCATGGACTTTGTTCATTCTAAACTTCTCTAGAACCTCTGTGTTGGGTTGCTCGTTCGATTATGTTGTGTGTTACTTTCCTTATGTTTGGATTTGTCCCCCAGTATTAAACCTTCTTAGGTCTGTGCCCTTAAGATCTTGATGTTTATATGATGGGAAGTCAGTTTTTTTTTTTAGTTCTTCTAAGCATCTAATGTCTTACTAGAGTACACTCCACTTTTCAATAGATGGATAGTCGAGAATAACATACTGCTCAGATATGAAAATCCTTTAGCAGAGTCTGTCCTGTGGCATCTTTTATACTTATCGTTACTCAATTATCCAGTGTCTTGCATACATTGAGAATAAATAAACTTTTTTCCTTTGTAGGTCTAGACGAGACTAGATGAAGATCAATCAACAAGAGTGATGTGAGTCAATTTATCCTCTAGTCTTGGAGTTAGGTCTTTTACTTGATTTGCTGTCATGGCTATAGATTTTTGTTTTCTTTCTAAAACACAGCCTTAGGCAGTATTTCTCCTAGAAAAATGGGTAATTTTTGGTTGATTCTGTGTGGTTAATGCGATTGAATATGCTTGAAATGCTGTTATATTTTCTCTGAAACCCTGGGACTAGAACACTTGTAATCAGCATAAGAATCAACACTGATACAAAATTGTATTCACTCAGATTGCAATGATGATGTATGATGAATTACTGGGGAGAGGTCAGCGATGCATGCAGTCTAAGACAAGGTGGTGCTGAAATGAAGCTTTTTTTTTTGGTTTCTTGAGCTTGATCGTAGGACAGTTTATAGAAAGAAACCTTAAGAAGTGATAATAACCGAGTTTGGGTCTCTTTGGTCGCAAGATATACATTTTTTGTTTGTTTTTGGTTTACCTTTGTTACATTTTGTAGAAAATTTCTGATGGAGTGTTTGTTTCTGGTGTTGTAGATGGATGATCTTCTCACCATTGCAGTAATCAGGAAGGCTTTGTTTAAGAGTTCTAAGACCACTTGTGTTGATTCTTAAACCATAAGAGTTGTTTCTGCAAATGTTTTTGCTATTTTACTTTATAAATATCCAAGTGAATCGTTGAATCAAATTTTCCTTACATCCAATCGCCCTTCTTTGTAGTTTGTTGGCATCTGAAGTTGTTTCTTATCATTTGATTAATAATTCGACGTCTGATGATATAATATTTTGGCTTCAATCATAAAGTTCATTTTCCAACAATTCTTATAAACATTTTACTAGTATTAACTAGCATTGCGCTTTGGAAGCTCATAATGTTTCTGTTCTAAATATTTATACAGCTAAGGCCTACGGGTTGGATTAATTTGCTGTTTATGCGAATCTTGTTTGATACCAAGTAGAAATTTGAATGTCTTTAAAATAGTGAAAAATTGAAGATCAGTGTTACAAAATGAAATAAAACAAACAGAACTAGATTTTCATATTCTCTACCACAAACTAGATTATCGACCATTTAAGGTTATCATTTAAAGAAAAAGAAAGCCACCGAAAGGTGATAAGCTGGTGCACCCGTTGCTGTTGTTCCCTAAGACGCTTTCTGTTTTTGTCCCGATATATACTGAGAGTCAACTTGGTGAATACCCGAGCTGTGAGTTCGCTGTCGGAACCAGCGTGGTGAGCTTCTCCGACACGCCTGATCTGAAGCTCGTGGGCTAGTCTCTGCAACCCATAACGGCTGGTTGTTCCGTTGTACCGAGCCGCAATCTTCTTCACATCATAGGAAAGCCCGAGAAATTTCTCAACCGTTTCCATAAAAACTTGTGAAGTCTCGGGCAAAGGTTTTCCTCCGGTTAAGCCTTTAAGTAGATAAGCCAAGTCGTATAAGCCGTCAAACAATACCCAAGTCATCTTTTTATCCCCGTCCTTTAGAATCTGAGCAAACTCTGTGAAAAACTCATCCATACCGATTCCTTGCTCTCTGATTCTTTCGATATCTAGACCATTGCGTCTCAGAAAGTCGATAGATTTCTCGTTCTTTGCATCGTTTGTTTCGTCGAAGCCAGAGAAGTTTACTTCCCAGGTACCGAAGATTTTTCCTCGATTGTCGAATAAGGTGAAACCCAACTGTATCATCTTGGTTTTGTCGACGTTGAATTTCATGTTTCCGTATCGAGTTTCATCGCTAGCATACATGGGCGTCTCTTTCAAGCACCCAGGAAACTCTGTGTCGATGGCGATGAAACCACCACAAGTTCTTACACATTCGCGTATCCAAATCATCTCTTCCGTCTTGTTCCAGTACCAGATTTGTCGGCTAATTTTGTTCATCGTCGCTGTAATTGTAATTTTTTTTACGGAAACAATGTTAGAGAGAAATCTGTGAAAGTGAGCCTGATCAGGTTTGGTTTCGTTAGTTATATAGAAACCGTTGATCCTTAATTTTGTTTGGGATTTCCTTTTTTTTCTTCCGATTTCCATTTTTGTTTTCAGTCAAAAGGCTTCCACTCACTTTTGCTCAACATTTCCTTTTTTTTTTGGATCGACAAGAAGTTTCCATTTTTTTTACAATTTTATCTTTAATCTTCATTAATTGCAACTGTTTTGACGAACCGAACCAGTCTTACGATAACTGAGGTTACAAATTTACTGACTGACTCCCGATTTACTGACCGACTCAAAATCGGTGGTGTCTGGCTTGTTATAGCTGCGGGTTCCCTTTCTGTCGATGGTTTCTTCTAGGTTGAATCAACTTTCGTCTTCTGCTTTCTGTCGATGGTTTCTTCCCGGTTAGTAGCAGATCCTTTAGTTTGGGGTTCGTTGTTCTCGTCAGTGATTTCATTTCATACGTGTTTAGATGGGTTTGGTCTTGACTTAGCTGTATCTTTGTTTTCTTTCAATTGATTATCCATTAATCCAATAAATTTTAATAAAAACCTAAACAACACCAAAACCAAATGTGTAAATCAAAATTAAATTATCCTACCAAAAACGTGATTTCGCATTTTTTTGCCAAAAACGTGATTTTACATTTTTCCGTCAAAAACGTGATTCTACGTTTTCCCACCAAAAACACGATTCCGCATTTTCTTGCTAAAAAAGTGATTCCGCATTTTCTTGCTAAAAAAGTGATTCCGCATTTTCTCGCCAAAAACACGATTCCGCGTTTTTGTGCCAAAAACGTGATTCTCCATTTATCCGCCAAAAAAATGATTCCCCATTTTTCCGCTGTTTTTTGCCAATTTTTTTTTTTAATATATTATATCTAAAAGTGTAAAATATTAATTAGAGTTAACTTTTACATAAATATTTGAGTAAAAAAAATTAATATATCAATCTAAAACATAAACTAATATTATATGGTTGTGTTTAAGAAAAAAAAACATTGCAAAATTGGGCTAACACTTGTTTAATCAGTTTTTGTATATATTACATGACTAAAAAAAGGGTAGGACTTACATAGGGCCGAGCTTATAAAATACACAAAACCCTTTATTTAACATCTTTACCCTACAGTCTACAGTGTAGACCAAATACAATTTCGTATGTGACCAAATTTCGATTATGGTATCATACCAAATATCGAATTTATTACGTATTTGCTCTCAATTATCCATCAAAATATCCGGCGTATATTATTCATACTATCATATCATCATAATGGTGCATGCAAAATCTTTACTTCCAAAAATGCATCATTATAACATTATTAATTTTGGAAATCATCAACTTAAGGAAATGATTACACAGATACACACATTCGTTAAATGCAAATAAAAATCATAAGAAGGAAAAAAAAGAAAGTAAACATTTTTGATTGTTTTCACACTATCTTTCTCTTGCTTTCTTGCATCAAAGCTGTTCAACAGTATTCTTCTTTCTTCTTCTTCTTCTTCTTCAAATTTCAGTAAACATTTTTTGATTGTTTTCACACTATCTTTCTCTTGCTTTCTTGCATCAAAGCTGTTCAACAGTATTCTTCTTTCTTCAAATTTCAGTCATGCTCCTTTCTCACTCTTCTCCTTCTCTCTCTCTCTCTCCATCTCTCCTCATGGGCTATCTCTCCTGCAATGGCGAATCCGCCGTTTCAATCTGCGATCCTTATAACTGGAACCCATCAAAATCTTCTCACTAAGACAAACGTCTTTCTAAGCTCAGGATTTTCAACTACGACGAACTCGCCGCCGCTACCAACGGCTTCTCCGCCACTAATTTCCTCGGGAAAGGCAGCCACGGCAGAGTTTACAAGGCGGTTCTCGACGGCGGTAAGCTTCTCGCCGCCGTCAAACGAACCACCATCGTCGCCCCCTGTGGTAGCGTGGACAACGAGATCGAGATTCTCTCACGAGTTCGTAACCGGTGGATGGTCAACTTAATCGGTTACTGCGTTGACCATCGGAGGAAGACGAAGCTGCTTGTCGTCGAGTACATGCCTAACGGAACGCTTCACGATCACCTGCATTCTCGAAGCTCGTTAGATCCGCCGCTTATTAGCAGCTGGAGCCGGAGAATCAAACACGCGTTTCAGATCGCGATTGCCGTTCACGCGCTTCACTCCGCCGAGACTTCGGTCATCCACCGTGACATCAAGTCGTCGAACATCCTAATCGACGGCGACAGAAACGCGAGGCTGGCGGATTTCGGATTGGCGTTGATCGGAAACGTGGAGGATGAGCATCTAAAATCCACGCCGCCGGCGGGAACGCTGGGATACTTAGATCCGTCGTACTTAGCGCCGGCGGATCTAACCTCTAAGAGCGACGTCTTCAGCTTCGGGATATTGCTGCTCGAGATTATTAGCGGTAGAGACGCCATTGATTTGAATTTTAGTCCGCCGTGTATCGTCGATTGGGCGGTGCCTGTGATCAAACGAGGCGAATCCACCGCGATTTGTGATTCGAGGATCAGGAACCGTCCTCAGTCCGCCGTGATACGGAGATTAGCCGTTATGGCGGCGAGGTGCGTGAGATCGACGGCAGAGAAACGTCCAGATATGTCGGAGGTTGTGGAGTGTTTGAAATCGGTGGTGAGTCCTATGTGGAATCGACTGCGGAGGAGGAGCGGTGACAGATCGGAAAGCGTTTTCGTGGTTGAAGAAAAGCAGAGCAAGGTATCTAGCGTGACGGAGGATGACGTACACGAGAGAAGAGTCATGGAGCCGCCGCTTTCCCCGCCGTTGGTTCGTCGCTGGAACCGTGTGCTGAGATCGAGATCAGTGGGTGCGATGGGGCGGTCGAAAGTGGGACCGGATCCAAACGAAACGACGCCGTTGGTTACAATCAGAATTCTTGTTGAGAGAGAAAGACCGGTGACGACAAAGCTGAGCAAGTCGAGGTTTGGTGGGATCTAAAAATTTGGAGGCTTGACAAAAAAAAAAAAAAAATGGAGGCCACTAATTCATTTTATACAAAAAAATAATTTCAAATGTAAGAATAGAAGAAAAAATAAAAAGGGAAAAAAAAAGGAAGCATGATCAAGGGTTTTGTTTTTTAGTTTTATAAAAAAATTTTATTAATATATTCTATGAGTACCTATTAAAAATGGAAATCAAAACAAATGTTTCATTGGGCTTTACCCAAATCCGATCCGGAGTCGAGGTCGATGTGGACAATTATACGTTGTCATAAAAAGAGAGATTGATTGTTCCCAAAAAAAGTCATCAATTTGCCAGGCAAATATATTCGAAGTTTGAACCGTTGCCTTTTTTCCCACTTTTTCTTTCTATTTTGGTTTTTTTTCTTTCTCTGTCACGTTTGTATTATTGATATTAGAATAAAAAGTATATTGTGTTTGCTTTCGAAATTTCAAGAGATTACTGAACATATAAAGTGAACAAAAAAAGTCAGAAAGGAAAATGGAATAGACTTGAACGTTATTAAGGTCGAATAGGAAAAATGAGTTGAATGTTCAACATTTCTTCACATTGAATAGATTTTTTTCTATAATACTCTGTTTTCTCAAAGCTATTTATAAACATAGAAACATTAAAAACTTATAATAAGAGTAAGAGAAATAAAGTAGTAGAAAATGAATTAGGTTTAAATACGATTCGTCTCGTAATGATGGGTTTGGACATTGGAGACCAGGGCCGGCCTTGAAGTCAAGCAAGCCGTTTGCAGTTCTTGTTTTTATATAAAAAATTTCGGGTCCTAAAACAAAACAAAAATATTATCTTAATGGTGTGCAAGCAGAGCTAATATTTTTGTCAAAATCCCAAAATGGAGTTCCTCCAACTTCGTTCAAATCCACTAGGAAAGAATCTCCGAGGTTACTGGTTCCGCAGGAGATTTATGGGGAGATTTATGTCTCTTTTGATTTCATATTGTGATTCACTTGTTCGAATAGACTGATTTGCTCTGAGATTTGCTTACCTAATTCACTTTGTGTATGAACTTTATGACTAGAGATACTTTATGATAGTCTTTGCTAATCTCTTGCGTCATACCTGAGGTCTTAAGTGTGATATTTTTGCTAGGAGAACGCTTGAAGGTATCCTTTACAAGGTGATCCACAATTGTAACTTGCAAGAGATTGTTCTGCTGCCTACAACATCATTAGACTGTAAACACTAAACTGTTGAATTTCATCAAATATGTTCAAACAAATATTCTATATGTAAATAGTAAATTCAACAAATATACAATGAAACATTTACATCAACATATAAATAAAATTTTTCCCAACCCAAAAACACCTGATGAGATTACCTCAAAGCTAAATCACAAACTGAAAACCTGCAAAATTCCAACAGACGCACTACTTTTGTTCCCCACTTACACACCCTTCCATGTCCTTGGAACTGAATGAAATCTCTCAGACCAGCGAATCTTCCGACACAACAGTGAGCAGAGAATATTTAGCTCTGATTGAGATCTTGCCTGCCTCAACACAAAGCTTAGCCCCAGTCACAACCCAATATCCAGGTGGTACTTCCGGACCTCTCACCACCTCCTTCATGTCTACAAGACTCAGCAGCTTCGGTTTCACAGGCGGTGATGGCCCTCCAGGATAAACCGCTGAGTTTATGTCGATCTTAGACTGTGGCTTCATTGTTGCTGGGTTTGGAGTTAAACCCGCGCTTAGTCTTGTACTAATCATCGAGAAAACACCCGATTTGCGTGAGATTGATGAGAGATTATCCCAGCCAGATCTACGTGTAACAGCTGATGCAACGCGTGAGAAACCGAGCCTCAAAAAGAGAACTTTCCTCATCCCGATTCCTTTGACTTCTAACCAGGCTTTGGTTACAATAGATGCGGCATCATCAGACCGTGCTCCGTTGTACTGAACCGGGAAGGTGCATACGTGTGAGAAGATTCCCCATTTCACAGCTTCATAATATCCTTTCTGGCACGGTTCATCGATCTGTTCATAGGTGTCGTCGTGTGAGAGGTGGAGACTTGGAGGACATGTAGAGAGGTGCTGCAAGTGGATTGCTAGATGATCTCCTTTCTTCCCCTCCAGGAATAAGCGTAGTCCGGTTACTGGACGCTCACCCGAATCAACCTAAAAAAACAGTTTTTGAGATTGAAAGTTTATATTGAGTAAAGATTTATTACTATACAGCAATGTGAAGAGCACATGTATGTACCTTTGATGTATTGACATATAGTTTTGGACCCAACAAAGAGAACTGAAGGGACGGAGAACTTTGCTTTCTGCGGCGTAGTCCCAGAGGGAGATCTCCATACACTGGAGCCCATTGGCGTGGAAGTTGAAATTCAAGAAATTGATGCAACTCCTCTATCGGTGGCTTATCTACAACATTTTAAGAAAACTTGTTACCTGAATGAACCGTTGAGTAACAAAGATACAAAAGCAAAAGAAGACCAAAAAGCTCACATCGGAGGTATAAGTTGACTGCATGACTAAGAAAACCTGTTCCTGGGAGACCGCTCAAGAGTGAAGTTATAGGAACAAAGCACATAGATATGGCGTTGGGTGATTGTGATATTGTTGAGAGCCATCGATCATGACTTTGCCCCATATCAATGCCTCCTCTTCTGATACAAATGCTCATCAAATCCTGGAGATGCAAAGTACACGTCTTTTTTTAATTTCCAGGTTTAAAAAGAAATCTCCATGTGATTCACATATACTGCAATAGTAGTGAGAAGAAGCAGACCTCGTTCTTGGAGCGCCTGATATCAGGACGATTAACCGAGGAACCAAACGGCCCAGGAAATCCCCATTGGATAGGACTCTCCTCCTGCAGAACAACTAAACATGTCAGGTTTTGCGTTTTGAGAATGCAATGAGACTAACAGCACTCTTTCTTTACCTTTGGCTTTCCAGAATAAACAGCAGCAGGAGAGATACTTTCGACTGGATCAACCGCAAATATCTTGTCACCCAATTGTTTCAACAGTTTCTGGACCTCATCAGGCTCATGATTCGAATTACGCAGCTGCTTCATGTGAACCACTTCTTTGCCTCCCATAGTCACTCCAACAACTATGTGAGTACCATATTTTTCAATGAACCTATAAAAAGCAAAAAAAAAACACCCAAAATCAATCTCACCCGTTTACAAAAGATCCGAAATTGCAGTTCCAAAAAGTTTCCTCCTTTCATCATACCCAGCAAGAGCAACAGAGTCCCAAGAAGAAGGGACCTCACGCTTCACTTCATCACGTAGAGTTACCTGCGACCTAACGAGCTCTACACTGTACAAGCTAATAAACCAACCATCATAAGCTAGCGTCTTCACTGAGCTAGCATCTTTCTGCCAACCTTCTCTAAACTCAAACATGGTATTGAACATCCCCGATGGGATCTTCCCCGAAAGTGACATATCCTGATTGAATTTCTCCGACATCTACACAACGCAACGACCAAACACACAAAACAAACAAACAAAAGTAAATCACTCGAGCTAGGTTACGAATCAGGAAATCAAAGCTAAGGCTAATGAAGGAAACCTGGTTAAAAGAGAGTATATCGGAGCGAAAACGAGTGCGTTCTCCTTTATCGCACTTAATCGAACTCGAGACGCTATTGACGACGATCCCTCCGGGGAAAACTAGGTCTCGATTCCGGGTCGGGTCGATCTCGACCAACCTCGACCCGTCGGGTGTATCTTTACAAGCCGAGAGACGAACGTCGGAGGAGAGATCGTAACCTAACCCGATCACCGATACGGCTTTCTCGGCGGCGGATTGAGCATCGAAGCGGGAGAAATTAAAGGCCATCGACAGGATTGTGGAGGAGAGAGAGACGAAACAAGGGAAGAGGAAGGAAGTTCAAAAGATTGTGGCGAGTGATGATGATGATGATGATGAAGAAGAAGAAGAGGAGCGAAACCATTGAAGTGGTCAACGGGTTTGTAATTAGTAGAATACTAGGAACGAAACATTATAACATTTTAGTCAACACGCCATTACTTTGACTTTACGGCTATAAAGGTTTGAATTTTTGTAGTTTAGTAATCAAAGTGTGAAAACCAATAGTTTTTATCATTTGTTGACAGAAAATAAAAAAAATGATTTTTTTTTTAAAAGGCAGATGATATTTGGCTAGGACCATATCAATCATCAGATTTGTTTTTTAGCTTTATCCAGCTTTTATATTATCCAACGAAATTGATGGTTATTTTATTAACATATTATAATGTGTTAGTTGATGATTTAATTTATCTTAATTTATTATGGAACTCCAATTTAGATTAACTTTTTATAACGGAAATATTTATGCCAAAATCTTGACATATTTTCGATAACTGTAGATGAGTTGGATATTCTTATCATTTAAAGTATTTATAATGATCACTATGTTTATAGTTGCAACTCTTGATGTTTTCATTCATATATTTTATTATATAAAATTGAGTGCGTTTAATATGAACGTGACACGTAAGATAATTATAATTCATTAGATTATGATATGTATCATTATTAATTTAGATCGTGATTTTCGTCAATAAGATTGTTAAGGGTGTCAATTAGGACCAAAGCCCGAGGACCGACCATGAAAAACAGGGGGTTCGGGCCTAAAAATATAAGCCTGAAAAAAATCGGATTTTCGGACTAATGTGTTTTTCGGGTTTAGCCCGTGATATCATCATATTTTGCATCATTCTAGCATCCGTTTCATTTAGGTTTCGAGTCATTTGCACATAGTTCATGTTATCTCTTTAGCATTTTAATCATTTTTTGGAGTCTAATGTGTCCACATTTAGTCCTAGATAGTCCTTGCATGTTTTGGATCGTATTTCAGGTGTTTCGGAGGAGATTCGAGACCCAATGAGAGAAGACAGAGACTGTACCGACGTCACTGGTCGGTACACCTCATCGGTATTGAAGGAAGAAGGATTGCACTGAGGTCACTGCTCGGTGCAACTGTTCGGTATAGAAGACAGAGGAAAGCAGCCCCAATACCGATGTGCAACACCGATGAGTGACGTCGGTATCAAAGCTTCAGGGGATTGTACCGAGGTGACTGCTCGGTGCAACTGATCGGTGCTGCCTTCGGAGGAAACCCGGGGGAAAAATCCCTTAATACCGAGCAACGATACCGAGGATTGACCTCGATATCCATCGAAGGAACATCAAGGATTTCCCCTCAATACCGATGTCACTGCTCGGTACCCCTCGTCGGTGCACAAACCCATGCTCAATACGGAGGTGTTGTACCGACCAGTGACCTCGGTATTGGCCGACCAGAACCTTTTTATCCAACTAAACCGGGTCGGTACCCGGTTTGTCCCGGGTCGACCCAGTTCGACACTGTTCACTATTTATGCCCAAAAACCTAATTTTGATGGGCTAAGTCTTTTCTTAAGCAAAACCCCTCAATAAGAGTGATTTGTAAGATTTTTGATCCTTGGGTTTAATGCAAATTTAATATTTGCTTTCACCAATCCCTTCTATCTATCTTCTTTTCTAGCTTGATTATTCAACATCTATCCATGGAATCATCCTCTATCCAAATCGATTTTGAGGGGTTTCTAATGGGTCTTGAGTAGTCTTTTAGGATTTAGAGATGGGATAGATTAGGATGTTCCAAGGCTTGATTCATGGTGTTTAGGGGTAGATCTTCTTATATCATTTCTTGTTTAATGTTCTTAAGGCTAAATCTAGCTTGAAAAAGTAGGTTTAGATCATAAGGCATTTCATGCACACCAAGTGTTTGATGAAATGCCTTGATGAATTAAACAAGATATTTACATTCCTAGCCTATGACAATAGTTGTCTAGGGTGTATTTGATCTTGTTGATTTAAACTTAATGTTTGCTAATCAATGATCCACAAATGATGATTTGCTAATGGTTAGGTGATTAGCATAATGATTAATTGCTTGAAAGAGAATTAGTCAAGTTTAGGATCTTATGCCTATGGATTAGCTCGTTTGAGTAAATGAACATCATGAATTAAACTTGAGACTTCTTATATCGATAACCCTATCTCTAGATTCGCTTTTTCTTATTGATTTATATTTTGCTTAGTTGTTTATTTGCCTTAATTTAGTTACTTAATCACAACACACTTGTTTAGCTTAACTTATAATTGTTCCTTGCATTCTTAGTGATTAGGATAAATCCCTTTATGGATTGATAACCTTCATACTACACGTATTGGAGTTGTTGATACCTCATAGAGACAAAAAGTACATTTATCAATTTGGCGCCGTTGCCATATTGGGATTTGTTTTAACATTGAGATTTAGGCTCTTTGTGAGATTAAGCTTTATTTGCTACAAAGTTACTAATCTTGTTTGCCTTCCATTGCTCTCTAAACCTATAGGTGCATGCATACGTGATCTCGAGGCCACGAAAATCTAGTTGAACCAAGAGACGACATACATCGCTCATACCGAGGGGTTAGAACAAGGGAAGCACGTGTGAGACAACAAGACGTTGAGAACGACATGGATCACTATGAAAATGTTCCACTTGGGGACATTCAAGACAATGTGGACAACCTTCCACATCATCCACAAGGTGGTAATGGAAACCACCACGCACAAGGAGGCCACGCCCACAACGCCCCACATCCACCCGGCCAATTAGAGGTCCCAACCATCCACCAAGAGCTAGAAACGTTGTTGGAGAGGGTGACGCCGCTAATGCTCACCAAAACCGCTAAGGCATTCAAGCTCCACCGGTGGAGAACAACAACTTCGAAGTGAAGCTGGGGGTAATCAACATGGTTCAAGCCAACAAGTTTCACGGGTTGTCCATGGAGGATCCCTTAGACCACATTGACCAATTTGACCGGATATGTGGTCTCACGAAGAACAATGGAGTCTCCGAAGATGGGTTCAAGCTTCGTCTCTTTCCGTTCTCTTTGGGTGACAAGGCTCACCAATGGGAAAAGACCTTACCCCAAGGATCTATCACCTCGTGGAATGATTGCAAACGTGCGTTTCTTGCCAAATTCTTCTCACCGGCTAGAACCGCCAAGCTTCGCAACGAGATCTCAAACTTCACACAACGGTCCAATGAGTCTTTCAACGAGGCTTGGGAGAGATTTATAAGCTACACTTCTCAATGCCCACATCACGGCTTTAGCAACGCTTCTCTCCTAAGCACTCTCTACCGAGGTGCTTTGCCTAAGATCCGTATACTACTTGACACGGCTTCGAATGGTAACTTCTTAGCTAAGGACGTAGAGGAAGCAATGGAGCTAGTGGAAAACTTGGCTCAAAGTGATGTTACCTATGGCGACGATTATGACCGTGCCACAAGAACCACTAGTGACTTTGATGAGAACAAGAGAGCCAAGGACATGAAAGCCTTGAATGAGAAGTTGGATAAACAAGCCTCCATGATAGATAAGATTCTTGTGGCTTCAAAAGAATCTCAAAAGGTGGTTCATTTCATTGGTGACTACGAGGACAATCAAGCTTTCTATCAAAAGGAAGGCGCGATCACCCAAGAGGAAGTGAACTACGTGGGGAACCAAGGTAACTTCCAAAAACAAGGGTTCAACCAAAACTATAGGAATCCACAAGACCAACTATACCCTCAACAATCTACTCAAGCTCAAGGAGTCACACAACAACAATTCCAATCTCAAGGTCAACCCTCTAACTCAAACCAACAATGGTATGTTCCAAAGAACCAATTCCAAGGAAACCAAAGTGGATTCCAACCAAAACACCCACCCGGTTTTCAAGGTCAACAACAAGGGTTTGTGCCCCATGGTCAAGCACCTACGTCTAAACAACAAGAGCTTGACTTGGCTTCCATGTTCCAACAACTAATCAAAGGCCAAGCGGAAACCACTAACAAGGTCATTTGCTCTTACAACGATCTTAATAGCAAGGTTGAGGCATTGAGCTCAAGGGTGAAATCAATAGAGCAACGGAGTGCCTCCCCTTCCTCAAATCATCCTCAAGGCTCTTCAAATGGGAAGGCAATATTATTCTCTAAAGACTCTTGCAACACCTTTTCAATTCTTGAGGAGCAAGATCACATAATTGCGGGGTTCCTCGGGTTAGTCTCTAACCTCAATGAGGACATTGAGCAACAAGATGGGGCATGACACTTGGGAGTGAGAATAATATGATGTTGATTGGAGAAAAGAGTAACAAGGTTGAGAAGTCCATCAAGGACGTGGTTAAAGTGAAAAACGTGGAGACACTTGTTGAGTCAAAGAGAGAGCCTCCAACTCCATATGAGCCTCCACTTCCATTTCCCGGTCGTTTCCTCAATAAGGCACAAGAGAAAGTGCCTCCAAGCACAACAAGGATCGAGCCTAAGACTCTCCCAAAGCTTGGAAACCCCGGAAAATTCTCAATGTCTTGCACACTTGGACCCTTGGAAGTTGATGATGCTTTTTGTGACTCGGGTTCAACCGTTAATGTCATGACTTTAGAGATGGCCAAAAGTCTTGGGATAGATAAATTGAACGATTACCCCTCCACCATCACATTTGGAGACTCTTCTACGAAGAAACCTCTTGGCTTGGTTGAAGACTTTCCTCTCAAGATTGGAGAGTGCCTTGTACCAACGGACTTCGTTGTAATGGAGATGGCACCAAACATAAAGCCCCCTCTACTCCTCGGTACTCCATTCCTTAACACAACCGGCGCAAGCTTGGACTTCATAAACAAGAGGGTTGTTCTTAAGAACGTGGATGGCAAGAAGTTCTACATAATGATGCCTTCTTCCACCGCTATTTGTGGGACCATTATTTGTGGAGACAATGAAGCCCAAGCCCGGAAGGTTGAGTATGTGGGCGTATGTGAGACGGTGAGTTGTGGGATGGTTGAAAAAGCACTAGCTCTAGATGGAAGTTGCTTGAATTCCCTCTTTCACACCAAGTTGGAGAATGAGGTTGAAAGTGGCAAGGTTGCTAAGAAGAGGACACAGCCTAAGTCCGAGGAGAGGAAACCGAGCATACTCAAGGGGATTGGACCCTTGCTAGACCAACCTTCGACCATAGCATGACTCTCATCCCATGGAAACATGAAGAAAGGATGATTGAGTACAAGGTCAAATGTAGAGGGTGACCCAAGCCTTTTGCCAAGGCCATAGCAACCCCCACACCAAAGGTTAGAAAGGGAGATCAAACCGGTCTTCAAAGCTTAATGGGTAAAGTTCTCAAATTCGAGATTAAAGAACCGCCATGGAGTGCTCGCGCTCCTCAATCACCCGCCTAAAGGGGTAACAAAAGTCAAACTTCGTGACTCTAAACAAAGTGCTCTTGGGAGACACCCCAAGCTTATCCTTGTACATATTTCCTTTTATGTTTTTCTTTCGTTAGTAGTTCCTTTTGATGGGTTTTCTTAGAGCGAGTAGGTTTTCGATGGCCATATGGGCATGGAATTACGGACTAAAGTGCTTAGGATGAGGTGATGGAATATGGCGTCCCTTGATCCCTCTTGTCCCCTCCATCTTCTTCCAAGGTAACACTCCAAACTTTGTAAATAGCATTTAGAATCATATCTTCTTTTCTTCTTTCATGCATTGTTTAATTCTTCCTTAAGCTTCTATTACACAAGGGACTGTGTAATTTAAGTTTGGGGGAGGGTTTGTGTGTTATCTAACATCGTTTTTGGTGTTCTTATTTTGCCTTTTGCACCTTAAGTCTCATGCATATCATGCATTTTCAAGAAATTTGAATTTTTTTAACTTTTATGCATTCCATGTAGGATTGAGTCTAGAAACATAAGCATGTAAATAATGCATTGCATGTGCATAGGGAACTAGAAAGGCTTCTCTTTGTAAAGTGTCGTTTTAAGAGTTTAAGTCCTATGCTCTAGATCTTGTGTGCGAAATCAAGGTCGAACCATGTTTGGATGTCATGTCTCATCACTTAGGTCTTAGTTGAAGCAAGTTCGATTTGAATCCAATCCTATCTAAGTGAGAACCTTAACTTTGACACATTAATTATCGTGTTCATGCATTGCATAATGAACTCATGGATTCCGCATACATACTTGGGTCATCTTATTCCTTTTTACCACTCTTGTTTTCCCAAGTATCCAATTCCCATCTTTGGAATGGTTCACCCCACCTTGAACCCGACCTTCTTTCAAGCCTACATGTTTAGTGAGCGTTGTGAGGCCTTATTTTTGAATAGACTTAGCAAAAAGTGTTGGGTCTAGAGCGACAAGGAAAGGCTTCCATGTAGAATTAGCTCGCGCATCATGAGCTAGATTAGGCTAAGTTAGATAGGATGGTATTTGGGACGAGGGGAATGGATTAAAAAGAAGGAAAAGAAAGATTGTTGGGATTGAAAAAGTGGAAAGAAAGGAAGAGATTCGGAAGAATGACTAGGGAAAGCAATAAGGTTGAAATGGTTGGCAAGAATATAAGTGGTTTAGCTCTAAAGTGTTGAAAATATAGTCTCTAGTTGTGAAAAGAAAGAAAATAAGCCAAAATGTCTAAGGAAAAGCAATGAGAAAAATGAGAGAGACTAAGGAATCTAAAAGAGGAGCTAGGCCAAGGAAAGTGAAGAAAGCCAAACCATTGGTTGAAGAAGAAACCACCTAAATGCTTATGGAAAAGGAAAGATGAGGAAGAGATGTGGAATAAGAAGGCAAAAATGCCTTGAGAAGGGTAGCTAGGATTGGTTCCTTATGGGTTTAGAATTAGGGTCGAATTTGCGTTGGGACATTGGGTAGATGGAAGTCTAGCATTGTATGCATCGATTGCTTTTTACCCTTAGCATTTTGCCAAAGTCCATTCCTTCAATGAGAGATCCCTTGTTCGGAAACCGCCTCATGCATTGAGATCATCTTTGTCTCAAAACCGTATCCTTAGCCAAATGAGTTTATTTGCATTGCATGAACATGATCCACTAGAAACCGCTAATTGAATGTCAAAGGATTGGATGATAGGAAGGCTTGTGTAGGTTGAGGTTTAAGCTTGATTCATGTAAGGATGGACATGGCTAGCCCCTTTTGAGTAGACATGTTTGATCGTACCTCAGAGTTTGCACTTGGACTTGAACTCTTTTAGTGATGTTTTTGCTTGAGGACAAGCAAAGAAGTAAGTTTGGGGGAACTGATATCATCATATTTTGCATCATTCTAGCATCCGTTTCATTTAGGTTTCGAGTCATTTGCACATAGTTCATGTTATCTCTTTAGCATTTTAATCATTTTTTGGAGTCTAATGTGTCCACATTTAGTCCTAGAGAGTCCTTGCATGTTTGGATCGTATTTCAGGTGTTTCGGAGAAGATTCGAGACCCGAGGAGAGAAGGCAGAGACTGTACCGACGTCACTGGTCGGTACACCTCATCGGTATTGAAGGAAGAAGGATTGCACCATAATACACCCCTTGTCCACGTGATCTCTCAAAGGAGCAGTAATGGTTTTGGATAATCCTTGAACGGAGGTTCAAGGCGATGAAACCGTAGCTTCGGAACGTGGAGCAGGCTCGAAGGCGTGGGAATCCACCCAAAAATCCTTCCAACACTCAGCTCGCTATTGACGCTCACAACACGACGATCGGTAGTATGGTATCCACAAAGGACGATGGAAAGTCCTTTGATAAAACCGATTTCGAAACCCTTAGAATCCATTAAAGAAATCGAAAAAGAAAACAAAGAGAATCCACTCTAAGGTTTTCAGAATTGAGAAAAAAGTTTATTGATAAATTGTTGTTTGATCAAAAGAGATCTTACATGATTAAATAAGCAAGGGAGTTCAAGGGACTAAGCCCTTCTCGAAAATTAAAGAAGAAATCTCGAAAATGATAAAGAAATAAAAGAGAGTTTTGAAAGAAAATTTGACTAAGACTTTGACTTCAAATTTGCGAAATGCCCCTTGATATTCTTGGTCCAAAATTGTGATTGGATATTGGGCTGGATTTGGGCTTGGGGAAGAAGTTCCAAGGCCTCGTGAAAAACCTTGTCATGTAAAACCCAATGGGTAAAAACCGTGACTAAGGAAAAGAGCACAATTGGGCTTGAATCGAAACCAATGCGGTTTAAAACACCTCTTCCTTAGAGCCCAAATATGTTGAACGGTTTTGTACTTGGTGAATGAGTACTCCTAAAGCTTCCTTGAGTCGCTTTGCCTTAGCTCTCGTCATTGCTCCTTCGGGAACGATCAAAGCATCGTTCGGATCGTCCTTAACCTCAACTCCAAGCTCGGCATCAAGCTCCGTCTCCTTAGTGCCATCTAGGATCATATCATACCCCTCCTCTTCAAAAGGATTTGTCCTCAAATCTGGATTATCTTGCAAATCGATGACGTACGCATTGTTGTTGATCCGTTTTAGCACACGGAATGGACCATCAGTCCTTGGCATAAGCTTAGACTTTCTTTCATCCGGAAATCTTTCCTTGCGTAGATGAATCCAAACGAGATCTCCCGGTTCAAAGACGTGTTCACGTCGTCCTTTGTTAGCTTGCTTGCGGTATTGTTCGGTCCTCTTCTCTATGTTCAACCGTGCTTGTTCATGCATTTGTTTTACGAGCTCAACCTTCTTTTTCCCATCAAAACTCAAACGCTCATTGGAAGGTAACTCGGTTAGATCCAAAGGAGTAATAGGATTAAAGCCATAAACCAATTGAAATGGTGAAAATTTAGTAGTGGAGTGAATATAATGATTATAAGCAAACTCGACATGCGGCAAACAATCTTCCCATGATCTAATATTCTTTTTAATAACAGCACGTAAGAGAGTCGACAAAGTTCTATTCACTACTTCCGTTTGCCCATCAGTTTGCAGGTGACAAGTAGTAGACAACAAGATTTTAGTCCCTAACTTAGACCACAACGTTTTCCAAAAATAACTTAAGAACTTAGTGTCACGGTCGGAAACTATCGTCTTAGGCATGCCATGCAAACAAATTACTTCCCTAAAGAACAATTCTACAACTAGTGATGCATCATCCGTTTTATGACAAGGAATAAAGTGAACCATCTTAGAAAATCTATCAACTACAACAAAGATGGAATCTCGACCCTTCCTAGTTCTAGGCAATCCAAGAACGAAATCCATAGACACATCAACCCACGGAACAGTAGGGATAGTTAAGGGAGAATACAAACCTTGCGACTATACCTTAGACTTGGCTTGCTTGCAAGTGACACATAGTCCACAAATCCTCTCCACGTATTTCTTCATATGCGGCCAAAAGAAATGGGCTTGCAACGTGCTTAGGGTTTTGGCGACTCCAAAGTGTCCCATAAGTCCTCCTCCATGTGATTCCCTAACAAACAACTCTCTCAAAGAACAGTGAGGCACACAAAAGCGGGTTTCAAAGAAAAGAAATCTATCATTCCGAAAAAAATTTCCGAAGGCAAATTTTTCGGTTGGGTGATAAGCTTCTTTAAAATTAGAATCAGTTGCATATAAATTCTTGATTTATTCAAAACCCAAAAACTTAGTTTCAAGAGTAGAGATAAGAACATACCTCCTTGACAATGCATCGGCAACTACATTGTCCTTACCTTGTTTATATCGAATGACGTAGGGAAAGGTTTCAATGAATTCAACCCACCGTGCGTGACGTTTGTTCAGCTTTTGTTGTCCTTTGAGATGCTTGAGAGACTCATGATCAGTGTGGATCACAAACTCTTTAGGCCAGAGGTAGTACTGCCACGTTTGTAGAGCTCGCACCAAAGCGTAGAGCTCTTTATCGTACGTCAGGTAATTCAAGGTGGCTCCTCCAAGATTTTCACTAAATTAAGCGATTGTTCTCTTCTCCTGCATAAGAACAGCACCGATGCCTATACCAGAGGCATCACATTCAATTTCAAAAGTTTTCGAAAAATTAGGTAAGGAAAGAAGTGGTGCGTTTGTAAGTTTGTCTTTCAACGCTTAAAAGGCGGTTTCTTGTGCTTCTTCCCACTTGAACCCAATATCTTTCTTGATAACTTCAGTTAGAGGTGCGGCCAAGGTACTGAAATCCTTCACAAAACATCGGTAAAATCCCGCAAGTCCATGGAAACTTCTCACTTCTCCAACGGACTTCGGACTAGGCCAATCGCGGATGGCCTTCACTTTTTCTTCATCGACCTTGATTCCCTGGGCACTTAAAACAAAACCGAGAAAAACCAAATTATCTGTGCAAAATGTGCACTTCTTCAAGTTTGCAAATAGCTTTTCTCTCCTTAGGACATCCAAAACGGACCTAACATGCTCTACATGCTCGTCTAAGTTTTTGCTAAACACTAAGATATCATTAAAGTATACAACGACAAAGACTCCTATAAACGATCTCAAGATATGATTCATTAACCTCATGAATGTACTAGGTGCATTAGTTAACCCGAAAGGTATCACTAACCATTCATACAACCCATGCTTAGTCTTAAATGCTGTTTTCCACTCATCCCCCTCTTTCATCCTAATTTGATGATATCCACTTTTAAGATCAATTTTAGAAAAAATGCAAGATCCATAAAGTTCATCTAGCATGTCATCTAAACGAGGAATAGGATGGTGATACTTTACAGTGATGTTGTTGATGGCGCGGCAGTCAACACACATGCGCCATGTTCCGTCCTTTTTCGGAACAAGTAAGACCGGCACCGCACAAGGACTCATGCTTTCTCGGATATGTCCTTTCCCCATAAGCTCTGTGACCTGCTTTTGTAGCTCCTTAGTCTCCACGGGGTTAGTCCTATATGCTGGTCGGTTTGGAAGAGCGGCTCTGGGCACAAAGTCTATTTGGTGTTCAATTCCTTGGATGGGCGGTAAACCGTGCGGATTGTCTTCGGGAAAGACATCATCAAAATCCTGCAAAACGGAAATCATCTTGCTCTGAAGCTCCGGCTCAAGGTCAGTGAAACTCATAAGAGCTTCTTTGAAAATAAGGACAATGAAAGATTTCTTTGTAAATAAAGCTTGCTTGACCTCACTAGATTTCGCAAAAAGCGTAGAATTCCTTACGGTTTTTGGCTCCGAGGCTTTCTTTGGAGTTGTGCTCAAACTCATACCTTCTTTAGCTTGGGACTTGCTGGGATTTGTGTCGCTCTTAGCATCAGTCTCCTTCCTCTTATCACAGACTTTCTGGTCTTGGTAAATTTCGAGAGGAGTCATAGGAACCAATACCACGTTTTTCCCTTTGTATGCGAAAGGGTGCTTATTCGTAAGGCCGTCATGAGTAACATTGCGATCAAATTGCCAAGGTCGTCCCAGTAGTATATGCCCAGCCTCCATAGGTAACACGTCGCAAAGAACTTCTTCAACGTAGCTTCCTATCGACAAAGGAACTAAGATTTGCTTCGTTACCTTCAAGTGTCCTTCGTTGTTCAACCACTGAAGATAATACGGTCGGGGATGTTTCATCACTTCTAAACCCAGCTTTTCCACAAGTGTAGTGCTTGCCACATTCGTACAGCGGCCCCCATCAATGATAAGGCTACACACTTTCCCTTTGACGCGGCATCTAGTATGAAACAGATTTTCCCGTTGCTCATCCTCCTTAGGTCGGTCTTGTATAAGCAACGTTCTTCTTGCCACTAGTAAATCTCCATAGTTAGCTTCCTCTGCGGTCTCCTCAACCACTTGTGAGACTTCACAATCTCCTTCCACTTCCGATTGAATCTCGCCATCTCCTCTAAGTACCATTGTTCTTTTGTTCGGACACTCTTTGGCCATATGCCCACGGCCTTGGCATTTGAAGCATCGAAGATCTGGACTCTTGACTTGAGAAGTCTCGGCTTTCTCATTGGGATTTCTAACATAAGTTGGAGTGAAAGGCTTTGAATCCGTTCCCGGCTTCATATCAACTCTCGGCCTAAAACTTGGTTTCTCATCTCAGGAATAACTCGGTTTTATGCCGGATCCGAAAGTTTGGCGGGTGATACCTTTTCTCTTAAGTTGTTGCTCGATCAAGACGGCTTTGTGGAGCATCTCTTCTATTTCCACATAGTGTTTCATCTCCAACCGATCTTGAATTTCATGGTTTAAGCCACTTAGAAACCGAGACATCGTAACTTCTTTATCCTCGGTAACATTAGCCCTTATCAAGAGAATCTCCATTTCTTGAAAATAGTCGTCTACACTTCGACTCCCTTGAGTTAGCTTCCTCAACTTACTATGTAGTTCACGGTGGTGATGACTAGGAACAAACCTTTTCCGCATAATCGCTTTCAACTCGTTCCAAGTTTCTACCGGGTACTCACCATTGCGTCTTCGCGATGTTACGAGTTGGTCCCACCAACTAAGCGCATAGTCGTAGAATTCCGTAGCCGCAACACGCAACCTTTGAGCTTCCGTGTACTGGTTACAATCAAACACAAGCTCCACTTTCTTTTCCCACTCTAAGTAGGCATCCGGATCATTTTTCCCATGAAAGGACGGGATCTTAAGCTTAAGACCTCCGAGATTTTCAGCCTCTCGTCCGTGTCTTGGTCTCCTTTGGCTACTGTTGGAAGAGTGACCATCCGAATCATGTTGTCTCCTAGCCTCCCTAGCACGTCGACGTCGTCCCCTTTCTTCATTAGGTGAATGATCATCGTAATAGTTATCGCGTTCCTCTCTTCGGGGTCGGTTTTGCTCTACCCCTATGTGCACGTTTGGCGGTTGTCTTTGTGCCCCTAGTGCACGATTAAGCTTCTCATTCATCTCTTGCATTTCCGCAACCATCATTCGTCTCATTCCGTCCGTGACCGCTTGTAGTTGAGTAGCACTTAAACCAGCTTGGTTAAGAGCAATGTTTGGATTTTGTTGGTCATCCCCTTGATTATTATTAGATCCGTCTTGTGCCATGGTGACCTGAAATAAACAACAACAAGTTCGTAAACGAAAAAAATTTCAATCGGTGAATTCAAAAAGAAAAGGAAAAAGAGGATCTCTTAGTCGGATTTGATGGTTTCTCGGATTTGGGATTCCTCGGCTAAACCCCTCGGTTTTCTCTGAATTTTTTTCGGATAAATCCCTCGGATTTAATTTTCCCCCGGATGGATCCCTCGGATTGGATCTCCCCCGGAAATCCCTCGGACTTGATTTTTCCCAGAAAAAATTCCTCGGATTTGTTTTCCCCAGGAAAATCACTCGGCTTCTCGGATCCCTTGGATTTTGAATTCCCAAAAATTGCTGAACTTGAATTCCTCGAAAAAAATTAAACCCCACACACAAACAAGTGCTTAGATAGATCTTAGAGATAAACACAATCAAACTATTTATTTATATATATATATATATATATATATATATTATTTGTTTTGAATTAAGAAGATGAACGGTTTTTTTTTTTAAAGAAGATGAACGATTTTTTTATTTTTTGATTTATGATGGAACTAAAACAACCTAACAATGATCTAGATGAGATAATTAAATTGAAACAGAACTGAATTCGATGATGATCTAAAATCGATGAACACAAAAAGAAGATGAACGGTCAAAATAAAAAATTGCAACGAAATGAACGAAGCGAAATGATAAAAGGGATTGATGGAAAAATATTACCGGGTCCTTGAGTTGCTCTGATACCACCTAATACACCCCTTGTCCACGAGATCTCTCAAAGGAGCGGTAATGGTTTTGGATAATCCTTGAACGGAGGTTCAAGGGGATGAAACCGTAGCTTCGGAATGTGGAGCAGGCTCGAAGGCGTGGGAATCCACCCGAAAATTCTTCCAACACTCAGCTCGCTATTGACGCTCACGACACGGCGATCGGTAGTATGGTATCCACAGAGGATGATGGAAAGTCCTTTGATAAAACCGATTTCGAAACCCTTAGAATCCACTAAAGAAATCAAAAAAAAAAACAAAGAGAATCCACTCTAAGGTTTTCGGAATTGAGAAAGAAGTTTATTGATAAATTGTTTTTTGATAAAAAGAGATCTTACATGATTAAATAAGCAAGGGAGTTCAAGGGACTAAGCCCTTCTCGAAAATTAAAGAAGAAATCTCGAAAATGATAAAGAAATAAAAGAGAGTTTTGAAAGAAAATTTGACTAAGACTTTGACTTCAAATTTGCGAAATGCCCTTGATATTTTTGGTCGAAAATTGTGATTAGATATTGGGCTGGATTTGGGCTTGGGGAAGAAGTGCCAAGGCCTCGTTAAAAACATTGTCACGTAAAACCCAATGGGTAAAAATCGTGACTAAGGAAAAGAGCACACTTGGGCTTGAATCGAAACCAATGCGGTTTGAAACACCTCTTCCTTAGAGCCCAAATATGTTGAACGGTTTTGTACTTGGTGAATGAGTCCTCCTAAAGCTTCCTTGAGTCGCTTTGCCTTAACTCTCGTCATTGCTCCTTCGGGAACGATCAAAGCATCGTTCGGATCGTCCTTAACCTCAGCTCCAAGCTCGGCATCAAGCTCCGTCTCCTTAGTGCCATCTAGGATCATATCACACTGATATATCATGGTTTTTACCCTATTTAAGCCATGATATAAGTCCTTTTTTATAGAGTATTTATAGTATTTTGGAGTCTTTTTAGAGTCTTTTACAGGTCATAGCACGTTTGGAGGATTATTGGAAGTATTGGAGCTTTCTGGAGCAGTTTGTAGCAGAGCTAAAGATCGTGTCGCTGAGAACCTGAATTCACGTCGAGCATCGATCGATACCCCTTGGTATCGATCGACACTCAGCGCAGCAAGACACAACCCGCGAGTTTTCCAAGACTTGAGGAATTGCAAAAGTGCCCAGAAGTCTTTAATAATTACAAGAAGACCCTAGATCGTGTTTTAGGTTATAAATAGGAGTTTTCAGCCACCTGTTTAGGCTATGCCTTTTTATGCTTTTATTTTCTGTGTTTGATTTTACTTTGGTTTTAGAGAGACAAGTCTGAATCTCCCTTCGTCCGAGATCAGATCTCTAAACCCTTCTTTCTATTCTATTGATGATTTATTCAAACATGTCTTTTGATTCAATTGCCATGTCTGAGTATATCCACTTTAGGTTTAGGGTTTTCTCATAAAGGATTTCTTTGAATGCTAGGTTAATTATCTGTTTAGGATTCACCATCTGAATTAGTTCTTCACCTTAGGTTGTGTTCATAGCTAATTCTAGGTTGACGAATCTGGAACTTAGATCTTAGGATAATTGATTAGGCACGAGAGTGCGATTAATTACCTGATAGAACCTAGGTGAGCAAATTGATTATTCGCAAAGAGATTTGGTTTAATTGATTTGTGAACATATCAAACCTGATATTAAAGCTGGTTTAGAATTTAGGATTCGCAAAGAGATTTGGAATTCCTAGGATTTAGATTTAGATAGTTTTCGCAACGAGAGTTGGTTAGCTATATTTTAGTGATTTGAGTTCAAGAACTGCGCTAAATCTGAATCATGTTAGTTAGTTTATCTGCATTCATTGATTTCCTGAGAAAAACCCTGAGCCTATATTTCTCAATTGATTTACAACTCCTTTAATTTCTGCACTGCTTTTAATTACAACTGTTTGGCTTAGCGTAATTCGACACTATAGAATCTATTGTGCGTTTCTGTGAGTCTTCTGTGGTTCGACCCCTAGCTATACTATTACAACTGCTTTAGTACTTTAGGGTATTAAATTGAGCATATCAATTTTGGCGCCGTTGCCGGGGACTCAATTTGCCATTAGATTTTAGTTTAGAATTTCGACTAAGTTCGTCGGTATCGATCGATACTCTGTAGTATCGGTCGATACTCGTCGTCTTCTTTTGTTGGTATCGGTCGACACCACTTGGTATCGATCGATACTCAACGTATTTTTCTGGTTACTTACGTGCTTTGCCTAGTGTTTTGTTTGCAGGTGTATGCCTGTTCGTGAAACCAGAAGCAACAAGAGCACACAGCTAGTTGAACTGTCATTGGAACAGCTAGCGTTTGTGGAACGCACAAACAGAAAGACCAAGCAAACATCAGGGATGAACAACCCAGTGGTTTTAAGAGCTGATGAAGCTGGAATTCTGAGAGACCAAGAGGGTCACGTGTGTAATGAGAGAGGGCAGCGACTTGATGAAGCTGGTAACATCGTTGTCCCTGCTGCGGTTGTTGAGATTATCGCGCCAGCTGGGCGCGCCAACGCAGGGAATGCTGTGGTTAATCGTGGAAGAACGATTGGTGAGTACAACAGGCCAGAGCAGTTTTTCGCCAATCGGTCAGCGATTCGTCCTCCTGCTTATGAGAGGAATGACTTCGAGCTGAAACCTGCTTACTACACTCTAGTAGGACAGCATCTCTTCCATGGTCTTCCTCATGAACATCCAATGGACCATGTAGAGAAATTCGAGGACTTGGTCACTAGCATCAAGAGCAATGGAGTGTCCTACGACTATCTCTTCTGCAAGCTCTTCCCCTACTCTCTGGGTGGAGAAGCTACTTACTGGCTGAGGCAGCTATCTCCTGGATCGCTAACTAATTGGGAGGACACCAAGAGAGCCTTCCTGATTAACTTCTATGATGACGGGCGATCTGAAGATCTGAGAAATAAGATATCCACTTTTTCTCAAGGACCTACTGAGGCATTCAAGGCTGCTTGGACAAGATTCAGATCGTATCAGAGAGATTGTCCACATCATGGATACTCTGATGTGCAACTGCTGGGTATCTTCTTCAGAGGAGTAGATTGGAGATATCAGATGGGTCTGGACTCTTCCAGCAATGGTAATTTCAACACCAGATATCCTGAGGATGCTATTGTGTTGATCGAGAACTTTGCCTCTAGTAGTAGCACCAAGAGCGCAGATTTCGAGCGCAAGAGGCTGGCTGGTAATCAGGATGGGTCGCAGATCGCTGAAGTGAAGGCTCAGCTGGATTCTATGCACAGTCTTCTGCTGGGAAAGACAACAAAGGCCGTCCACTTCGCTGCTGAGAATGAAGTGGAAGATGTTAACTACATTGGTGGTTCTGGTTTTCAGGGTCAGCGATTCGGATACAACTCCAATCGAAACTTCACCAACAATGCTCAGCAAGGAGGGTACCAATCCCCACCACCCAAAGCTCCTGAGAGTAAGATTGAGGCTATGCTTGAACACCTGGTTCAAGGGCAGGAGAAGATGACAGCCACCTTCAATGGTAAGATGGACACCATGTACACCGATTTGAGTGGAAGGATCGAGGCACTAAATACGAGCCACAGGATGCTGGAGACGCAAGTAGCTCAGACTGCAGCAAATTCCAAGGGAAAGGCGGTTCAATCACACAATGCACACGTCAATGCCATCAGCTTACGTGCAGAAAATCTCGAAGCCATTCCTGAAATCGCACAAGCATCGATCGATACTCCCCAGTATCGATCGATACCAGCCCAGACGCCTGCTAGAATGGATTCGAAAACCCGTGTATCGATCGATACCCCATTGGTATCGGTCGATACCGGGGCGATTTCTGAGGAAACAGTTGAAACTTCGACTGTGGTGCCTAAGGTCGTTGCAGAACGAGTGTATGTAACCAGGATGCCTTATCCTATGGTTCCTAAGCTGACAAGGGAGGAATGGGAGATTGCTAGACTACAGTATATGCTGGATAACCCGAACGTGGAGCTTCTTTCTGATGAAGATGTACCTGTCAGAAACGATTCAAATCGCATGGCGTCGATCGATACCCTACCTGGTATCGATCGATACCCCTCGCAGAAAGAACCAGAAGCCAAGAAATCACGTGAGGTGATAGGAGAAAGAGTTCGCAATTCACTACAACCACGGAAATTGACACAGAGGGAAGACCCAGGGAAATTCGCAGTACCAAGCTCCATCTCAGGAGTTGATTTCAAAGAGTCTCTTGTCGACTCAGGGGCTAGTGTCAATGTCATCTCAAAGGCAATTGCAGAGCAGTTGGGGGCTACTATTCTATCTCCTAAGACATCTATCACGTTCGCGAACAACTCCACCTCGCTTCCACACGGTACTATCCATGGTTTGCTGGTCAAAGTAGGAGACTGTCTGGTGCCTACTGATTTTCAGGTTGTGGAGATGGGTGCGATATCTCGTATGCCTATACTCCTGGGACGACCGTTCATGGCTACTGCAGGCGCGATCATAGACACACCTAATAAGAGACTATCTTTCTCTTACATTGACAGTGATGTCTACTATGATGTCATTCCACCTAGGAGTATTCCCACACGTGCCTCTAGCATCAAGGTTATCACAAGAGAGTCGCTAGCAATTGATCTTCTGGAAGAGCCTCCTGATGAGCCTACTGTCACAGACGTTCCAGCTGAACCGCCCAACATCCCCAAGAAGAAGACTAAGGCAACAAAGAAGAAGAAGGCCAAGAACAAAAAGGTCGAGAATCCCCATGTCACTCTGATTCCTCAGAAGTGTGATGGGAATTCGATTGATTACAAGGTCAAATGCAAGGGAGCCTTGAAGCCATTCTCCAAGGCCAGAGTCCTTCTTACTTCTGAGCTGAAAGAGAAAGGGCAGGAATTTGTGGACAGCATGCTAAGCAGAACTCTGAAGCTAGTAATATCAAGTGATGGAGCCTGTTTTGGTGCAAGCTCTCACTCTTATCCAGCCTGAAGGGCGTTACAGTCAAGCTATTGACGTTAAACGAGCGCTTGGTGGGAGGCAACCCACTGGTGAGTCTGTTTTTGATTCGTTTTTATTTTTATTTTCGTTTGTTTTGAGTCTGTGTCAGGATGAACAAGGAGCAACTCGAAATCGCCTAAGCATCGATCGATACCCCTATGGTATCGATCGACACCAATCGCGGATGAAAATTCACAAAGTCGATCTAAGCATGGTATCGATCGATACCATGCCGTGTGTCGATCGACACCGACTGTTCCAGAATGGTAATTTCTTGTTTCTCTTCGTTCTATCCTTTTTCTTTGTTTCTTTCACTGGCTCTAGGCTAGATAACACTGAGGACAGTGTTGTTCAAGTCTGGGGGAGGTGTCTGCTGACATTGTTTTCGTTTTTCTTAGAGTCAGTCGTTTTATCGAGTCAAAACTGTTTTATTGAGTCAAAATTTGTTGGAGATGATGATCCTGTGCTTGAACCTATTGATTTGATTTTGTTTTTGAGTGCACAGTGTTACAGGATCAGTTCCAGATCGACTAATGAAAAATCCAAAGGCTGACCAGTTGACTAGAAAACATCCATGTCTCCAGCAGAGTTCTTCTGAAGCCTGAGCCAAATTTTTGCACTTCATCAATGTGGTTAGTGTTCATAGAGCTTGATTCATCATTCATATCTGATAAAGGAACCCGTGTGTTTAGAATTATGGTATCTCTCTCCCCTGAAATAAGTTGATAGATTAAGAGCATAAAAGATTGAAATGATTTTCTTCTGAGTAGAGGGTTAGGAAAATTTCCAGCGATCCCATTATTCTACTTAAGAGGGGATGATCACACAAAGGATTGGAAGCGAGGCTAGGATTTTCCTATGATGCCATTATTCGCCTACATCCTTTGATACATAGAGAGGGAAGAACCGGGGATTTGGTGGCAAACACCATCAATACTCGCGTCTCCTACCTTGATATGTATATGCTAAGCTGAAAATAAAAAATAATAAGGATATAATAAGAAATAAGTCTGGAGGAGAGAAATTGATACAAAAAAGTGTGAAAAAGGGTGGTTCCTTTGTCAAGATATTGTCTGGTAAAGAGTCTAGAAGGTTCTTAAATATTAGCTGCAGAGATGAAACTGGCGATGAGGGCTTTACTTGAACAATGCTGTGGGATTTTGTGTGGAGTCTGGAAAAGCTGCAAATGTCTACAGAGAAGTACATGGTGGTTAGATCGAAAGCTGATCAGGTGACATTTGGGTACTTGGGAAAAGGGTCTTTTCGATGGTTCAGGAACAGGTGAGTCTCTACGTTTTCAAACCTCTTTTTCTGGTTTAGTCTTCTATTTGCTTGAGGGCAAGCAAAAGGCTAAGTCTGGGGGAGTTGATATATCATGGTTTTTACCCTATTTAAGCCATGATATAAGTCCTTTTTTATAGAGTATTTATAGTATTTTGGAGTCTTTTTAGAGTCTTTTACAGGTCATAGCACGTTTGGAGGATTATTGGAAGTATTGGAGCTTTCTGGAGCAGTTTGTAGCAGAGCTAAAGATCGTGTCGCTGAGAACCTGAATTCACGTCGAGCATCGATCGATACCCCTTGGTATCGATCGACACTCAGCGCAGCAAGACACAACCCGCGAGTTTTCCAAGACTTGAGGAATTGCAAAAGTGCCCAGAAGTCTTTAATAATTACAAGAAGACCCTAGATCGTGTTTTAGGTTATAAATAGGAGTTTTCAGCCACCTGTTTAGGCTATGCCTTTTTATGCTTTTATTTTCTGTGTTTGATTTTACTTTGGTTTTAGAGAGACAAGTCTGAATCTCCCTTCGTCCGAGATCAGATCTCTAAACCCTTCTTTCTATTCTATTGATGATTTATTCAAACATGTCTTTTGATTCAATTGCCATGTCTGAGTAGATCCACTTTAGGTTTAGGGTTTTCTCATAAAGGATTTCTTTGAATGCTAGGTTAATTATCTGTTTAGGATTCACCATCTGAATTAGTTCTTCACCTTAGGTTGTGTTCATAGCTAATTCTAGGTTGACGAATCTGGAACTTAGATCTTAGGATAATTGATTAGGCACGAGAGTGCGATTAATTACCTGATAGAACCTAGGTGAGCAAATTGATTATTCGCAAAGAGATTTGGTTTAATTGATTTGTGAACATATCAAACCTGATATTAAAGCTGGTTTAGAATTTAGGATTCGCAAAGAGATTTGGAATTCCTAGGATTTAGATTTAGATAGTTTTCGCAACGAGAGTTGGTTAGCTATATTTTAGTGATTTGAGTTCAAGAACTGCGCTAAATCTGAATCATGTTAGTTAGTTTATCTGCATTCATTGATTTCCTGAGAAAAACCCTGAGCCTATATTTCTCAATTGATTTACAACTCCTTTAATTTCTGCACTGCTTTTAATTACAACTGTTTGGCTTAGCGTAATTCGACACTATAGAATCTATTGTGCGTTTCTGTGAGTCTTCTGTGGTTCGACCCCTAGCTATACTATTACAACTGCTTTAGTACTTTAGGGTATTAAATTGAGCATATCACACACCGAGGTCACTACTCGGTGCAACTGCTCGGTATAGAAGACGGAGGAAAGCAGCCCCACTACCGACGTGCAACACCGAGGAGTGACGTCGGTATCAAAGCTTCAGGGGATTGTACCGAGGTCACTGCTCGGTGCAACTGATTGGTGCTGCCTTCGGAGGAAACCCAGGGGAAAAATCCCTTAATACCGAGCAACGATACCGAGGAGTGACCTCGGTATCCATCGAAGGAACATCAAGGATTTTCCCTCAATACCGATGTCACTGCTCGGTACCCCTCGTCGGTGCACAAACCCAGGCTCAATACCGAGGTGTTGTACCGACCAGTGACCTCGGTATTGGCCGACCATAACCTTTTTATCCAACTAAACAGGGTCGGTACCCGGTTTGTCCCGGGTCGACCCGGTTTGACACTGTTCACTATTTATGCCCAAAACCCTAATTTTGATGGGCTAAGTCTTTTCTTAAGCAAAAACTCTCACTAAGAGCTATTTGTAATATTTTTGATCCTTGGGTTTAATGCAAATTTAGTATTTGCTTTCATCAATCCCTTCTATGTATCTTCTTTTCTAGCTTGATTATTCAACATCTATCCATGGAATCATCCTCTATCCAAATCGATTTTGAGGGGTTCCTAATGGGTCTTGAGTAGTCTTTTAGGGTTTAGAGATGAGATAGATTAGGATGTTCCAAGGCTTGATTCATGGTGTTTAGGGGTATATCTTCTTATATCCTTTCTTGTTTAATGTTCTTAAGGCTAAATCTAGCTTGAGAAAGTGAATCTAGATCATAAGGCATTTAATGCACACCAAGTGTTTGATGAAATGCCTTGATGAATTAAATAAGGGATTTATGTTCCTAGCCTATGACAATAGTTGTCTAGGGTGTATTTTTGGTTGATCTTGTTGATTTAAACTTAATGCTTGCTAATCAATGATCCTTTTTGAGAGGGATTTGCTAATCAAGAAATCTTCTTTCTAGAGTTGGGTTTTATCCCAAACTCTTCTTATGATTTTGAGAGAGATTTTGATTGTTCTTCATACAAATGCCACTCTAGAGAAGATTTCTTCACCCTTATCTTTATATTAAGGCATTTAATCTATCTTTATGTCTTTTTCTCTTGTGTTCTTCTTGTGTTCTTCATATTTAGGCCTTAGGCCCCTTTTTGTTGGATCTTAGATTTAGCTTGATTTAGATGATTTGATAATTGATTCTTGATGTTTATGTTCTTAATCCTTGCATTCCTTTCTTGTTTAGTGTTCCTAATGCTAGATCTAGCTTGAGAAAGTGGATCTAGATCATAAGGCATTTCATGCACACCAAGTGTTTGATGAAATGCCTTGATGAACTATTCAAGGGATTTATGTTCCTAGCCTAAGGGATTAGTTGTCTAGGGTGTATTTTGATTGATCATGTTATTATTCTTAATGCTTGCTAATTGATAATCCACAAATGAGAATTTGCTAATGGATTTGATAATTAACATAGTGATTAATTGCTTGAAAGAGAATTAATCAAGATTAGTGATCTTAACCTAAGGATTAGCATTGATTGTGTGTATTAGCATCATTAGTTAATTGTCTTGATGTTTAGATGATGATGATTTAGGTTGATTCTTGTTAGATCCTTCACTTAGGTTGGTTTTTAATGCTAGATTTGATAAGATAAACCAAAGTTTAGAACTACACCTAGATTAGGTAGCTCTAGTTGGCGTGACCAACCAATCTAGAGCTACACCTTAGGATTTTTGGTCTCATCCCATGCATTAGGGAGAGATTCGAGTAAACGGTGTTAGTGCTAGATTAGATTTATCGATTCGAGTCTCGAACTTAGGCATTTCACTCCTAACTTGAGTTTAAATGAATTGCTTGAACAAAACCTTTTGTGAGCTTTTCTTGCCTAGCCAACGAGAGTTGATGCCTAGGGTGATTAGTGAACTAATTTGGATTGGAGATTAATGCTTGTTAATCATCTTATCACAAACGATGGTTTGTTCTTGATTTGGTTATTAACAAAGTGATTAGTACCACGACTGTGGATTAGTCATAATTGTGAATTTCATGCTCTAGGATAGTGTTTAATGCCTCCAAATGATTCATTGTTTGAGTGTTATCCATCTCATTGATAGCTTAGTTCATGATCCATATTTCTATCTTTGTTTTCTTCCTTGCATTTGTTTTTCTTGATTTAAAAATATAAAAACCCAAAATATTTGCTCTAGCTTAGGAAGATTCATGTATTCTTAGTGCTTCAATCTTAACTTCCTTGGTTCGATATCTCAAATACTATAATGACATGAGTGGGATTTGAGTAATTGACTAGTAAAAATCCTACTATCAGCCCGAACGAGCTTGGGCTAGCCCAAAAAGCTCGGAACTTTACATTTTAATTAGTTAGAGATTTTATTTCAACATTTATCTTTCTAAAAATAATAATTTGACATATTTTCTATACATTTCGTGATCCAGATACCATTATCATTCATCCATATTTATTTCATTTGTTTATAATCATTATCTATAGACTTTCAATAACATTTCTATATGATTTATACATGTCAAAACTTAATATTATTTTTTTATTTTTTTATCTGTACCTCTTGATGGTGATGAAGATTTAGAATACGATGAATGATATTCTAATATAAACTCTACTATCTAGATTTGAAGTGTTTTGATTTTATGTTTTATTTGGTAATACAATCTATTTGAATTTTATTTATTTTTTTGTCAAATTTTTGCTTTTAAATTTGATTGGATTTGATATAATACACTTCAATGTGGATTTATTTTTATAAATATTTTGTTTTAATTATTCATTTGAGAATTGTGAATTTTTGTGTTTGTAAAGAAAAGCTCGAAAAGCCATGTCCGGATCGGACCGGACTTTGGAATATAGGTACAATTTTTTGTTAGGCCGGGCCGGGCTCAAATATATACGGGCTTTATGGGCTTTGGGCCGGGCCGGGTCGAGCTAACCCGATTGGCATCCCTGAAGGCCGTTTCTAAGTTTTGGGAGGCTTAAAGCAATTTGAAAAATATGGCATTTATATATTTAATAATTTTTTAAATAAAATATATTTCATTTATACTTATTTATCCTTTTATTTAAATATATATATATATATATATATATATATATATATATATATATATATATATATATGATTTGGTTAAAACAATTTCTATTATATTTTTCTTAAAGTAATCAAAGTTGTTATTATTTGTAAAGGTTTAATTATTTCATTAATGATAAAAAAAAATCAGAGAAACCAAAAAATTAAGATGAAACAGAAGTATATTTAATCATAATAAGTTAGCTGAAAATATTTGATAGTTAAAAAAAAAAGAAACATGATAATTAAAATCTATTGTATAATGGGAGAGTTTTCTCTCCTCTTTGGGTGTCCACATCAGCATAAAAAAAATTAACATTTTATTTTAAATGTGCATTTATTTCTTACATAACTATATTTATAAATACATTTTTAATTTAAACCAAAAATATTTAATACTAATCCTACTACAAATTTAGAATGTGATATGAACTAAAATTTAATTGATATACTAAAAATTAATCTGAATACTATATTTTTAAATTAACATTAAAGAGAAAAAAATTAAGATTATTTTAATTTTAAATTTGTAAAAGCAATAACTTACTGAAAAATATGAACAAAAACTACAAGAATAAATATTTGTATACGTATAAATTAAGAGAATGATGTTATATTTATGCATAATCAACACTGATATACACAATCATTCGGTTTTATCGTTTTTATAGCGCTATATTTAGTTAGAACAATTGGACAATTGATTATAATGTTAATTTTTCGATAATACACTAAAATCGTTTTCGTTATTAAATTTAGAGAATGTCATGTCCGAGCATGCACCACCTAGTTAGAAAAATAACACACACAAATGTGAGGCAGATAGGCGTTAAATCATCGATTTAATATTTTAATTATATGTAAGATCTTTGTCATACATACATTAATTTTGTTTGTATAATTACCAACCACACTATAGTTGGTATATGAATAGAAATTACGACTATAAAATAAAGAAAGAATTTTTTTACAAAGCACACAAGATCTACAGTATTTCGCATTGGAGATATCGTTTTCCGCTCAAACAAGAAAATAAAAACTGAGGATGTCACTATAATCCAATTCAGAGTTCTTAATTACAAGTTTATTTTTCTTTTTGCTCTACAACAATGAGAAAAGGCGAGAAAAAAATAATAATAATAAGGAGAAAATCTTCTAAGACAAATGAGTACATGTCCGGTCGTTAAATCAAACAATAGGTCCAAGAGATATGACTTCATAACTCTAGAGTTTGTGTTTATCATTATACAATAACTTATATTTAGGGGATATATTCAAACACTATAAAATTTGGTTATATTCAAACACCACAAACTCAATATATTCAAACATTAACTAGAAAAATATTGCCTATTGATAAGTTTTTAAATGATTTTAATATATTTTTTAGTGAATTTAGAGTAAGTGTAATGAACTTTTTATTGACATGCATCTAAACCATAAAATTTAGATATTTTTAAAAAAATACTCGGAAACACCATGAAAAGAAAATCATTAAAAAATAAAAAACAATACCTAAAATCTATTCAAAAACATAACTTATATGCGGATGAACCCAAAATCCCTAAAGTGTCAAGACTTGGGGAAAAACCACCAGTCCAGTTGATATTTTGAATCCCTTATACTTATAAGATTATTTGAACAATTTAGTAAGACTTATGTTACTTGCTGGGCATTATCTCTCCTTCATCCATTTATTGGTTGATCTCGTTCGTGGCCCTAGGCTTAAGATTCTAGACCTTTTGGTCATAACTCGTTTCCTTTTGTACGTCTCGGGTTCAAATTTCTTGTAGGGAAAAACTGCTTAAGAAGATAACAGTGTGAGATGTTAGTTTTTGTCATAGCTATGCTCAATGGGTTTATTTATATGAATGTTACTTGAGCTCGATTCCTTGCTCATATTTTTTAGTAATGACATGTTCTCAAGATTATAATACACTTACATACATGGACTATCTATATTACAAAACAAAAATGAAGACATTATGCATTATGCAGTAAATACATTAGCCTGCACCCACATAGCTATATCCATTATAAGTAGCAAAGTTGAAGAACATAGCCAAAATATCTTCCGGTTTCATTTCGGCTTCTTATGTCTCTGTTTCGAACCTACACTGCCATGAGGAACAGGCCCGGGGTAAGGGAAACCTCCTCCGTAAACCGGGCTCGGGTTCCAAAACCCGTAATCACCATACAACTTAGGCAAAAAGCTCTTGGATTTCACCTTATAGGAAGAATCTAAATCTTGAGATGGAGAGATGTTAGTAGAGATAGAGGGTTTTGCCATGACTGTCGAGATGATGACAATAGCGAGGGTAGTTATGAGAAACATAGACATGTTAGAAGCATGAGGAACCATCATCAAGACTCTTAGGATGTGCATGATGTTCCTACCTTTTCTGAGCTATATAAAACCAGATTAGATAGAGGATTACAGCGCATATCTTGTTTTATTATTTATTTATTTTGTATAATCATGAAGTTAATGTAACTAAGAGAAGGCTTTTGAGGATTCAATAGCTGTTTTTGGTTATCACGTCATATGAATGAAAAAGATCATGAGGTTTGCATGTACTTTGTCGTTTATACACTTGAAAACGAAATCACTTGGTTAATTAATTCAACTCTTTGGATCGAGATTCATCAACTCTTCGTATGAATTCTTTTGAACGTAGAAGATAGAGCAAGGCCCAGTACTATGATAAGGCCCACATTTTATGCTGACTTATTAGGGCTTCATTTGTTTTTTTCTTTTGCCTGAAAAACAGAACTCATCAGATCACAATGATCCACATCCAATAGAAAAGATGAGTCAACTGTCGATCTAGATTGCAATCTCATCAACCATTTTAAAAAAAATATATAATATTTGACTCTTAAATAATTACTAATAAACATAATGGATGAAGTTTAGTAAGTCACAGAAGTCCTTTGTTATATTAACCATTTTTTTTTAGCCCCCAACACCGTACGCATCACATGTCACGTTGTGGGCTTTTCTTTAACCTTGGCTCATTGGTTATTGGTTTGGGTGTCGAGAATGACAGGCATCTCCTAGCTTGATGTCGTATTTAGAGGTGTCAAAATGGGCGAGCCGTCCACGGGCTATCCGTGTCCAAAATATTATGGATCGGACATAGACAAATCCATATGCAAAACGGGTTAAATGGGCTTGGTCCAATTTTGTCCGTTGGGCTTGGACATTGTGAACATGGTCTGTCCAAAACACTTTCAAAATTATGTCAAAATCGATTTGGAGGCAAAAAAACTGGAAAAAACAAAATTCATTATTTTGAGAAAAACCCATTATCATCTATATTGCATCGATAAGCCGACATCAAAATACTAAAAAAACTCAAATATCAAAAAAAAAAAAACAAATGGGATTGTGACTACCTTAAAACGAAGTTTGGTCACTTAATGTTTAACACACATCGTTAAACATTCAAAAAAAAAGAAGCTAATATTCAAAACAAAAAAAAACATATACAAAGCAAACATATATACAAAATATACAAAACAAACATAAAAAATGTACAAAGTCATGTGTCATTAAAAATATACAAAGAAAATATCAACATTTTAGATTTGTTTTTTTACTTTTTAAACAATTTGTTATATGCTGACCAATGGACACCAATGGACAGTCCATTTGGACATGGTCGTTAATGGGCATGGTCGTTAATGGACATTGACTTTAATGGACATGGACACCATTTGTCCGCAATCCAAATGGACACTATTGGACGGGTCTAAATGGACGTGGACAGTCCATTTTGACAGCCCTAGTCGTATTCAATGGTTTGTTTAAAACAAAAAATTTATATGTTATTTTTTTAACTATAAATTAATATGTTATTCAAAGATGATTTTCTTAAAAATAGTTATAAAATCCAGTATTATTTAGCTATAAATTTTTTAAATGTTTTTTAAAATTTAACGTTGTTGAAATAGTGATTTAAACAAATGTTTTCAAATCCATTATTATTGAAAATACTTTAAGTATTGAGTTTTTAATGTTTTCAAAATGTTTCAAAGGATTTTTTTTTTTTGGGTTAAAAATACAAAATCTTGTGTTGGTATCTTGTATTGTTTTTTGGATATTGTTAAGATTAATGATAATAGGCTAAAATTGGCTATAGATAAAATTGATGTGAGAGTTTGTTTTAGTTTAAAAGAGTATTGGAGGGAAAATACATATATAATCTCGCGTATATTTGAATAGGTTTTATTTTTATCGATATCTTTTTGAGGGATATCGGGTTCCTCTTACCTTCTCGGATATCTCTACCTGTTATCTGAGAGTCTTATCTTCACGGGTATTGTTATCCATATTATGTTGCCATCGTTGAGGAGTCAACATGTACATGTATGGGTTATTCATCTCCCTACTACCACACTCTCCATGTAGCATAGTACGAGTTAGTGGGTTCAGGGAAAGGCAACCATTTTCTACTCCATGAGCACTCGACTTCTTACTGCATGCTCTTGTTAATCGAGAACAGTTTTAGGAGAATACGGTGGTTCATTTTTTTGTCCTAATTTATCATATGGTTCAACCACTTAGCATCGTAACCGCATCCTCTCTAAGTGGTATGCTTTTAAGTCAAGTGGCCGTCTAATCTATAGTGACACGTCATACAACATGTCATATCATGTCATAAAGTTCGACCACACAGCCTCGTAACCGCACCCTCTCGTGATGGTGTGCTTTTAGGTCAAGTGGTCGTTTAGCCTAATATAACTTGTGTTGATTCGCCGATCTAAATAATAATAATTTATCCCAAACAATTTACTAGATCTTTTTCTCTTATATTTTGCAGGAATATAAAATCAAATTCCCATGATTAAAGATTTTGCATAGAAAGTAAAGCAACTTTTTCGTATATAACTAAGGATAATCCGAATTTTTATCATCCGACTAATTTTTCTAGATGAATGTCACCGTCGAGTAATCTACTCATCTATTCTCTTTTTTTTATTTAAAACATTGCAATATTTCAACTGGCCAATTAAACTATCAGATGCAATCGACATCTGCTTATTTATAGAGGAAAGTTTCTTTACGTATTAATGCTTTACCATCCATTTTCTATTTAAAAAAATGAATTAGAGTTAACTTAGTTTCAGAATTCATAATATTTTTAATATGTGTTTTGAATGATTTTAGCTTACCATATGATACGCGCCAAATAAATGAGATTCAGTCAACGAGGGACACGCTTTGATCCAAATGTCTCCATTGTCCCCATCTTGACCACCAAAATACCCAAAGTCTCCTCCTTTGTTATTTTTTCCCGGCACGTTCCAATAATTAACTAACTTTTAATTTGTTAACATACTTTTTCTTACAACACATGACACATGTGATGTGAGTTTCATTCATGCATCAACCTTTGTCTACTCTGTAGTCTGAACCATTAACCTTTATTCGTTTTATATTCCACAGCTCAATTCCACCGTTAGAGCATCTCCATCACTGTATTATAGGAGGGTTTTAAAGCAATATTAGCTATTTAAATAAAGATAAAAGAAAAGATTTGCTTAAATCCAACTCTTATAAGAAAACTTTTGCCATGGTTTAAAACCTGCCAAGTGTTGTGTCCACGTTTATTCACTAAAACACAAAAAGAAAAAATTATAAAAAAAAACATTTGTTTCGTTTTTTCTCTCTCTCACGTTTTCTCTCCACCGATGCAAACGAGGCGATCCGGTCGATCTCTGATTCCGGTCGCCGATTCCTGAATCGATTTCGGCGATCGTCTCCGGTCGATCTCTGATCGTTCTCCCCGTCGCTCACTTTTCCTATCTTCCTATCTCCATCGTGATTTCTCTGTCTCTCGATCTCTATATCTCTGTTTTTCTTTTTTGTCGATTGGAATCCACGATTCTGTACAACTGCGACGGTTGAGGATCTCCTGGGCGCTCGGTTCTTCTACGGTTGAGGTTCAAAGCTAAGAATCCCTCTTCTCTCATCTCTTACTTAGACTTCATTTCGAGATAAGGTCTCTGTTTTTCTTGAATCTAGTGTTTGATTTTTGGTTAAGAACCAAAGCAAAAGTTTTAGGGATGGAAGAAGAAATAATTAAGAACCAACACAAAGTTTGTTAGTATTGATTTGCGTGAAAATTAGTAATAAAAAATGTTATGAACCAAAAACAAGGGTTTATGGATGGAGATGGTCTTAGACATGTAAACTCATCTAAAAATTACCCGTAAAAGTTTTTAAATATTCAAAGTGTAAGACGTAATTACATATAAATGCAAATTGGATATCATATTTGAAGAATAAAATATCGTCGAATTAAGCATTCATAATTATATTGCTAAAATTAAATTATTTATATTAAATGAGATGGAGTGATCATTCGACCAATTTCACCCAAAACAAATAAACAATAATTCAAAATGAATATTTCTCTGCAATTTTGAAGAAAAATGAATGGGTTTAATTTATTTCATATCCCATTCATCTTTATTCCATCAATTTTATTTTAGTTACTAATTGTGGAGCTGAAAATCCCAATCAAGTAAATCAGGATCAATAAACAAATGGTAAAAAGGTCGGAGAAGTGAAAGACAAAAACGAAGTGCAGAACCGAGCTGAAAGGCACTTCGGAATGACTCACGATCAAAGGGGAATAAATGCTAATATGCTAGTCAATCCCACACTGACCAAAAACTTGTTCAAATCGGTAATTTAAGGCGCATGAACATGATAGCTGAGCTGAATCCACCAGATTAACACGGACTCGAAATATAAAAACAAGAGCAAGGACAAAGAACAAAACAATTTCTTCCACACACAACTAGCACTACACACTTAATTCCATCGATTATGTGTTCTTGTTCTTGTGTAAACACACTCGAAGACGAAATACTAAACTCATTTACTCCTACTTTTTGTGTCTAAATCCGTTTTTTATCCATCACACCCCGAACAATTTACTTTATGTTTATTGTTCAAAAGCCATTTGATTCTTCTGTTTTTAAAGATAAATTAAAACCTTTCGATAATTGCTATTTATAAATTTTGACAGTTGTAATTCCAGCTACAACACTAATATACACTTACAAAATTAATAATTTCGTATCACTTTTCTTACTAGAAAAAGAATCTATGATCAGATCTTCACACAATTATCCTGAAAAGGAAAAGACAGTTATGTGAAGACCGAGTAGTTATGGTCATTCGCCTAGAAGTCCAAATGCAATTAAAATTTTGAAATTGTGAGAAGAAGAATCTATCAAACTTTGAAAGCAAGTTGGTGTAAATGCATTGCATCTGAACGGTGGGAAAGCCGGGAAACCAGTAACACAACAAAATCCCAACACTGTATTATAATACTCATTTTCTTTTTCTTTTTTTGAATCCGCCAAAATTTTTAAAACATTTCTATATACGATGACTATATAAAATATTCTTCTCATCAGTGTTTATCCTCCGACATATTTGCAGCCCTGTGTCTTTGATCTTTATGTTCTCTGGCCTATACAATGTGTCCATTGTTTATTTTGCTGTTGTCAAAATGTGTCCTTTTTTAAGCAGCACATAAGTAAGTAATCATGTTTAAAAAACTAATGTTTGTTTTCAAGATATGGTTTAATTATTCTACCAATTATTAGGCGTAAAGGCTGTGTACTCAAACCATCCGCAACCGCATGTGAGACCAGTTTGAGTATTTGCAATATTGGTTCGGTTTGTTTTAAATATTACAGTGATTATCAATATTATTTTCTGGTCATCAATACAAACAAAAAAAAAAAATTTGGATAAAGTTAGGTAAGCACCAAACCATCATTCCATCATATGAAAGATGTCCAACCATCATTCCATCATATGAAAGATGTCCATTATGAATATGTGATGGAGTGGAAGTTTCTAGGGATAGAATTAGATCTGTTGATTCTAAGAATACCCAAAAACTAGGGTTTCTGAATATTTTTCACAGTGGTTTATCAAAACCTTTTTAAAATCTCTTTATTAATCAAATCATAAACTGAATATAATATAAGGTCTAAACGGTTTATTTATAATAAATCACAAAACCCTAAAACCTATCAAACCTATAATAATCTTAATTAATTAAATAAAAAATAATAATGAAGATATTTGAAAATATTCCAAATATCTCGCTGCATCAGGTCAGGTCTCGCCGACCAAAAAAGATTCGTCCTCGAATATTCAATTTTTCTCGAATCTTCAATTCTTCGCTGCATCAGGTCCCGTCGGCCAAGAAAGATTCGCCCTCGAATCTTCAACAGCATTCTTAACACCAGATAGATTTTCTTAAATTCATAAGTTTGGATATGCACAAGATCTCGCACGAACCCAATACTGCAGAGATTTTCCAGAAACCTGATTCTGCATAATTTTCGCATGAACCGGATTCTGCAGAGTTTTTCCAGAAACTTGATTCTGCACAATTTTCGCACGAACCGGATTCTGCCGAGTTTTTTCAGAAACCTGATTCTGCCTAATTTTCGCACAAACTGGATTCTGCACGAAATCGAAATCAGAATCAATCTGATTGCACACGGATTTTGCACGCCTCAGATTTTCTTCAAAGACAAAATCGATGACGAGGACATCGTCTTCATAAGTGTCATAGATCGGTTCACCATAGATCTCTTTGTAGATCTCATGGTATTCTCTCGACAAAAAGACTTTCGTCCTCGGAAGTATAGATGTTGTCACTCACCATGATATCCAGAATCGGTCTCTGATTAAGAAATCAAAGAACCTGACTCTGATACCAACTGAGAGGAGAACTAGATCCGTTGATTCTAAGAATACCCGGAAACTAGGGTTTGTGAATACCAAATGATGGAGCGGAAGCTAGGGTTTGAGAGTCCTCCTCTCAGGGCTTTAACAAAAGCTCTTAGGGTTTGTGAATCTTCTTCACATGGCTTGACAAAGCTCTTTAAAAATCTCTTTATTCAATAACAACTGAATACAAATGGAAACCTAAACAGTTTATTTATAATAAATCCTAAAACTCTAAAAAATTCTAAAAAATAAACATTAAAATGTAAATATTAATAAAATATAATATATAATAATTATCTAAATAATTAAAATATTTGGAATATCTCCAAATCTCTTGCTGCATCAATATGAAAGCTAGTCTAATTGATTAAGCATTAATATAGTCTAATCGATTAAGCATTAATGGCCATCTTTGAAAATGGAAACGAGTTATGACCAAAAGGTCTAGAATCTTCGTAATCGATTAGACTATATCGGGGCTTAAAAATTTAAAACATAATATATAAAAGAAACATATATGATAATATTGTATTCAATTATATTATTTCTATTTCAATTTTGATAAACATTTTAATTTTTCTTAACTTAATAATTTTAATGAATTTTATTTAACGAAAAGATAAATAACAATATGACTTAGAAGTATATGGTTGTATTAAAGTTGAGATTGTTTCTCTCATGACATATGGCTTATTAAAACTATAATTTATGATACTTAGGAAGATGAGCAATTGTATATATCTTTTTTTCTTAAATATAGTTAAGAATTCAAGAAGATAAGCAATTTTCTATATCATTTAATTTATTAAAATATGTTTTTTGGAGAAAGGGTTATTTATTCAAATATGTTAAATTTATTAAATCTGATATTATATAGTTTTATCAAAGATATTTACGATTTTATTAATTTATTGATTGAATAAAATTTTATTGTAAATTAATTAACACATGTCTTAATTTTCTTAGTTCATAAATTTTGAGCAAAATTGGCAAATTGCAATGCAACTATCCCTATCTGTACTTCTAATTTTAATAGGATAATTATAATTATTATTTTAAAACAATATTTTAGTGATATTTTAAGGTATTCCTCAAATTAGAATTGGTAGACAAAATTTAATTTAATGGTAAAAAATATAGATTATAACATATATCAGGTTATAGTAACAAATTACATTTGCTTTAGCTAAATATAATCAATTTCGCAGTTTTATCATTTGGCACGTCGTGTCTGTTTTGTAGTTTGCTTACCAAATAGAGGAAGAAAGTTGGGTGTTTCGCAGCAAAACGACACGTACCGTAATGAGCGCGTGGGCTCCTCTCTGATTATACAAGTTTAAGAAAAAAAGCCACAAAAAACAAAAAAGTCTTTAACTCAGTTTCCCCGTTCGTGTCGTGGAGACAAAAACAAGATGCCACGTAACTGGATCATAGTTATAATTACGGAAACTGCCACTCAGCCGCCCTTAAGTCAAAACCGCGGTTGACTATTTTTATTTCTCTTCATCTCTTTATAAATAAATCCAACACAAATCTCTTTTTTCTCACAACACAAACCTCTCGAATTTCCTCTCTTTCTACTAATTTAATTCAACAAAAATTAGTTTTTTTTCTGTCGATATGGCACCGACAGTTAAAACGGCGGCCGTCAATACTAACGGCGGCGACGGCGGCGGAATCAAAGAAAACCGTTACAGAGGAGTAAGAAAGAGGCCATGGGGTCGTTACGCCGCCGAGATCAGAGATCCATCGAAGAAGACTCGAGTCTGGCTCGGCACTTTCGACACTCCTGAAGCGGCGGCTCGTGCCTACGATCAAGCCGCTCTTCGATTTCGCGGCGCCAAAGCCAAAACCAATTTCACTTATCCTTTGTTCGACAACGAGAGCCCGAGCCAAAGCAGCACCGTCGAATCATCGTCGTCGTCGATTCCCGATCTCAACCTCGGATCCGTCAATTCCAGATTCCCTTTCCCGAAGATTCAGGTCAAGTCTGGGATGATCGTGTTCGACGACGAATCCGCGAGGAGTGAGTCGGATTCGTCGTCTGTGGTGATGGATCTTAGTCCTGAGAGACGACGTGTGTTCTTGGATTTGGATCTCAATTTCCCTCCGAAGCCTGAGAACTAATTTGGTAAAACTAGATGAAGCTTGTCGTGTCCTACTTAAGTTGGTGCCAATTTTTTTTTTTTTTTTTGGGTCAGCAGAAATTTAAAATGAATTTTAGTGTTTGAGAACGTTTTGTTCTCATCTGCTGTTGTTTATCGTTAATTGTAACTCCTTTTTTTCTGATCAACAAAAATAATACTTTGTTTTGGCATCAATCTTTTTGAATAACACTTTCTTTTTTTAGTTGTATCCAATTGTTGATTTGAGGGAAAGGCATGATACTTAGGAAAAATGGGATTATTGGTCAAAAACGGAATTTGCTGCCGGATTATTGGTCAAAAACAGAATTTTGCTGCCTCAAATAAAGGTTCACATTATGTTATATTTTTGTTGCTTTGATTCTTGTTGTTATGGAAGGTAAACATTAGGCTCCGAATGGAAAAAGTACATCAAACGGTGCGGATTAAGCGGTTCAATCGAATCAGACGGATTAAGTGTGATCAAACGGAGTAAATGTGGATCGTGCGGTTCAAAATATATGGTTGAATGAAAAAAACGGATAAAAAGTGGTATGTAACGGTATGGGTATTAATATACTTGGTTCGGTTCGATTACTTTTACCCGAAATTACTCAAGAAAACTATAAAATAGTTTAGTTTTAATGAAATTTGGTTAAACTTTGAAAAAATATTTGATTTTTACAAATATAGCTAAGGATTATTATATTTTTCGGGTATTTCATATATTTTTATCTAAATATCACTAATATATTCGGTTTATAATTGTAATTTTGAATAGTTAGGTTATTTCAAATCTAAATATAACTAATATTTTTGGGTATGTAATTGTATTTTAGATATTTTGGGTATCATTTGGTTCTTCGGATATAGGAGTTTAGGATCCATTCGGATATATATGTCAGTTCCAGTTTGGTTCGATGCTTTCAATTTCAGTTTGGTTCAGTGATGCTCTTTGGTTTCGGATAATTTGTCCAGACATAATACTAAACATGAATTTAAATAAAAAATATAAAAAAAAATTTGTAACACATCTAAAAAACTTAAAAATTACCTATATTTTTTCTTCAATAAAATAATATTAAAATTTGCTCAAAAATAGAAACACGTTAGGAACACAACCAATATGTGTAGCCTTTCTACTAATTGTATATGAGCCTTAGGTAAAAAAAAGATTATGTGCCATTTTCAAATAAATATTTTTTTAATAGTTTTTTGGACCTTTTTCAAATACTTTTTTAAATAGTTTTTGGGCCATTTTTTTAAAAAAAAAAAACCCTTGGCAAATGTCCATATTACTATAGATCAGAGCCGAACCTGAATAGGAGATAAATATGTGGTTCATTCGTACCATCAATGAATAGTCTTTTTACGTCTCCTATTCAAAGCCTTAATAGAATAGCTATAAAGCCTAGTATGTTACCTTTGTATGCATCCGCTGTTACAAAATCAAAGAAGCAAAAAAAAAAAAAATTTAAGCTGAGATTTTGTATATCACTGCTTTTGTTGTCATAGAATAACGGATTTTCGTTCTTTCATACATGGCAATGTATGATCTATCAAACATCAGACAAAGCTCGTTATTAGGGTAAACGAATAAAACTGGAATCGGAGATATTGATTTTGTAGTAAATCCATCTGGCCGAGCATATATTTGAGCTATGCTGAAGGAGAAAGATAGTTACCATAGGTCCACATCTTCTTCTTCTTCTTTTCTGCATAGATCGCTTTTGATAAGTTATTTTCATTGGGAGTTATCACCATTCACTGGGATCAAGCTTTTTTTTTTTTTTTTTAATAGGAATCCTCTACCTAGTAACATGTAGGCTTTAATTGGTTACAAATTACGTATCCAAACTCTTTCATCATTGGCTCAAAAATTGTTGACTGTGAATTATAAACTTTACATTATCTCATATGGGTATTAGCATTTAAATAGGTCTATGACTTAATTCAATTTAAAAAAAAACGTTTTTGAGAATATTTATAAAGAAATGCCAAAACAGTTTTTAATAATCAAAGCGGATGATGAGTCGGCGACTGCGGAGCAGAGAGTTGCGGACCACCAAGCAATGCTTACTTTGGATCCTCCTCACCGACTGATTAATTCGACGGTCGCCATCAAGGTTGGACTTGGCTCGGACTTGTTTTGCAATGAGACTAAGGGAGACATTACTAAAAGTCTAAAAAACACAAACTGAACTTGGACCTCGATTGCTTAATAGCCCATCAGATCTTTTTGGCCCAAACATATAACCACATATAATTTTGAAATTATAAGAAAATAGTTTGAATTCAAAACGAAAAGTAATGGTTTCTTTAAGTAATAACGTTTGTTGGAATTTGCTCCTCCAAAAACCAACAAAATTTCATGTCAAGTGTCAACAATATGTCTATTGTTTTTCATTCATAACGAGATGAAACATTACTACTATTTTTCTTCTAGAAACTTTTGAGCTAAATGAATGATTTTTGAAGAAGCTTATAGCTAATTTTATGATTAAACTAGAGTGTGATCCGCGCTTTGCGCGGGCGTGTTAACTATTTTTTTTCTTTTTTATAAATTAATTTGTTTTTTTTGTTTTGTAGTTTAATGCTTTGTGTTTGTTTGTTATAGATCTTATTTTCAATAGTTTAAAAAAAAAAGTGATTGTACATTTTTTCCCTTTTTCGTTAGTTGTCAATTTATGCAATTATTTTTTTTTCTTAAAGTTGATTGTTTTGTGTTTGCTTAGTAAATGGTTTGATATTTGCTTAGTAGAAAACATTAGGAATCTCTAGTTAATGCATTTTTTATTTTAATTTATATCAATTGGAGTTTGTGTAAATTATGTGTGGTAAACCGTTTCTAAACTATTTTCATTATTTAATGTTTTTTTTCCTGAGTGTCATAGTTAATTGAATTCTCTCTGTGAGCTTAAGAAATATGTGTTTGTTTATTTTTTTGGTTTCTATTTTTGATTTCTGAAATATATGATCATTTATATGTTTATTTAGTGGATGGTACACATTTTTACCATTTTTTATTTTGGCTAACAATTTTATGGAATTAGTTGGGGTTTTTAAAGAGAAGATATTAACATTTAAAATTTTTTGTTGCATAATTTTTATTTTTTTTATTTGGTTTCATGTAAGACATATTTGTTGAAGTCCATATAGAATATGTTTCTAAATTAATTTTCTGAGTATAATTTCCCGGTTTATCTTGAACATATGAAGCAGAGTGGATATGTTCATATTAAATTACTTAATTATCTTCGTACTACCGTACTCTCTATTTGAAATATATTCAAAAATTAAAGAACTACAATAGATTAAGACACAAATCATATGTTTCGTATTTTAAGTAAGTAAAAGATGATGATTAAAGTGTGAAAATGATATATATTTCTTTAATCTACCAAAAAATAATATATTAAATTTTTTAAGAATACAAATTTTTAGCTAAATTATCTGTAAATAAAAATAAAAATAATGTAAACCAAATTAATAGGTCATTAAATTAGCTGGTATGACACTTTAGTTACCGGTAACTAAGCACTTCTTTGGATAATCAAGGTAACTATAAAATTCCTTGTCTTGGCATTAAACATAACATGCTTGTACCGAACCCACTGAAGAATATAAAATCGACTGTACACTGACGTAGCAGTATATTTGGCGGTTGGCATGAGTGTAAAGTGTCCTAGTATTCGTAGAATGAACATTGATAATAGACGGAGTGATCAAATTATGATCGAAACGCTCGAGCTTGGTGCTTTGCTGGTCCGATAGTATTTATGATTTCAATGTTCTTCATTATGAAGTTTTTGTCTTGAATTGTTGCATGTAAGTATAACTTGATTTTCTTTTTATAAATAGAGATTTTGATTTCACATACTTATATCTTTTAATTTTTTTGTTTGACATTTATATATTTTTAATTATTAAATATAAAATTAATCACAAAACAAATCAATTTTTACTTTATATTATATACTTTATCACATTTACCAACGGAAATTAATTTATAATAAATTTTTAAAAAATGTGGTGGATATCAATGAATTTTTTTTTTTTTAAACTAAATCCTGTCTTTGTTTTATACGTATAAAGAAAATTTATTCAGTAATGATCTTAGATGTGTAATTAAAATCAATTGTTGCAAACAAAAATCAATTAAAATGATGTTAAAAAAAAAAAAAAAATTGACATGAGGACAATGAAATTACAGCATAAGAAGAGAGAAAAGTTAACTTTATATATATAGATAAGCACAATATTCACAGAAGAAAACAAAAATTAAAACCAGAAACCAAAATTTCCCAAAACCACGGATTGTCATTTTTTGGGACTATCTTCGAACCATCTATACACGCAAAAGGCATGATTAAAAAAAACACCTCAAAATGATGGTCGGCCACTGCCGCCACACTTTTAAGTTACTTAAACAGCACTAAACTGTAATTAATAGACCTTTTTGTCAAATAATTTAATAAACCTTAGGCTTATGAATAACAAAAAAAAAAGACGAGAGACAACATCGACCTCAATTTATGTACAGAGAGAAGAGATAAAGGTCAAAAACGACAAGAGACTTGCAAAGAAGGACCAAAATAAACAGTTATTAAACTATAATACAAACCTAAAGAAAAGTAGCCCAAGTTAAAATTTTTTTTTTTTAAAAAACAAGCGAAGCCAGGCGACCTCAGAAGAGCCCAAAGGGAAATTAGGTTAATTCAATGTCATTGCAGAAACACATGCAGAGAGTTCGTCATAGAGACCATATGTTTAAATTCAAATTACACAACCGCTTCCTTAGACCCAAAAAATTACTTATATAATTTTATTATATCAAGCTGGATTCGATTATCGTATGATAATTTTAATTCTTAAAATTGTGATATCTGTCATTGTTAATTTAGATCATCACATGTATTAATATAATAATTTAATTTTTTAATTTTTTTTGTTAATTATTTATTTTTAAAAAAGAAAAAATAACAAAAACAAAAAAAATTGTGTATTTTTAATGGAAACTAATAAAATTGAAAAAAAAAACTACAAAATAAAAAGTGTTAAATATAAAAAAAATATAAGCTACAAATATATAAAAGTAGAAGAATAAAAATTTGTTATCGTGTGTTTGATAATTATGGAACTCTCTCATTCATTTAGGAAGATTTTTTTTATTATGTTTATAGGTAATATGAATAATTTTTGAATTTTGTTAATTACGAATGACAAAACATAATTTCTGAATAACTAAATGGGGTTTAATTTAAAATCTAATTATACGGATCATAATTACATATATTATCACGAATACAACACAAAGGCGAACAAAATAGCACATAGTGCTCAAATCTATTTGTATGATACTGTTTATGTAAACTTGGTACACCTAGTTTGAATTTCCAAACCGTTTTAGGTATTATGATGTCGGAAAAAAAATGTATGTTATCAAATTTAAAATTTAAATAATTTTCTTTTATCCACGTATTATGAGGAACTAAATATAATATAATTATAATTAGAATCTCTTATAATTATATCAATTTAATATAAGATTGCTAATTTAAAGTTTTTTTGTTATTTTCTAAATAGTTTTTCTCCACCCCTCTCTCTCTATAATCGAGCGGTTCGATTACAAGTCTCTTATAAAATATGAGAAAAAGATTCCTCTAAATTTAAGTGAAATTTTGATTTTATTTTTTTATTTAAGAGAAAATATTCCTCTGAAAAAAAAAATGCATGAAGTATGGTTAGTTACTCCATACGACTAACACATGTAATGGTTCCGTGACACAATGTTTTTTAGTCTCGTATATAACCACGAATTCGCTTACGAATCGCATACTATAAAAAAAACATAAGCATCAAATTTCTAAACGAACTTTTGAATTATTCTAAACTAGGTAGGTAATCCGCGCCTTGCGCGGATAAATAAGTTTTATAAATTAATTATATCATTAAGTTATTAACTTTGTTACCGATAAAAAACCAAACACAAATATAACAACAATGTTATATTTACGATCAATCAAACAAAAAATGAAATAACAACCAATATTATTCATAAAAAAATACAAAATAAAGCAATAGCAATCATAGAGCTCGAAAACATATTGAATAATGTTTCATTCACTCACACATTATATGTAAAGCAGTTTTTGGTTTGTTTTCGTCTATCTCTTTCGGTTTATTTTCATCTATCTCTTTCGGTTTTCCTTCTTCATAGTCTTCGTTCTCTGGCTTATTATTCTTTTGGTTTTTCTTCGTCCCGTCTTCATCCGCAAATTCTTCTGCTGCCTTCTTCTTCTTTTTCTTTATCCATTTTGTCTTCTCTGAACTTCTCTTTTTATCTTTTGATTTTTCATCTTCTTCGTCTTTTCCTTCTCCTTATTCATCGTCTTGGTCTTCTATTTTTTTTATTTTTTATCGTCTTTGTCTTTTCCAACTTCTTTTTCTTCTGATTTTTTCGGGCTCTTTCCTCATCCTCACCTTCTCCATCTTCTGGTTTTCTTCTTCTTATTCTATATCCATTCACTACAAGAAAACAGTCGATTTGCAATGGAATTTGCGATGGATATTATCCCTCGCAAATTTGCGACGGATTTGCGAGGGATTTGCGACGGATTTGCGAGTGACTAACTAGTCGTCGCAAATCCGTCGCTATTTTGCGAGGGAAAAAGTCGTCGCAAATTGCGACGATTTTGCAACAAATTTGCGACGAACGTGCGAGGGAATATCTAGAGTCGCAAATCCCTCGCAAATTTGCGAGGGCCAAACGGGCGTCGCAAATGCGTTGCAAAATTGCGACGAATTTGCGAGGGATTAGCGAGGACCACAGTGGTCGTCGCAACTCCGTCGCAAAATTGCGACGGTAAATGTCCCTCGCAAAATTGCGACGGATTTGCTACGGATTTTTGCAAGGGATTTGCGATGGAAGCAGTTAGGTGGAGTTAGGCATTGGAGCATTTTTCAGGGATCTATGCACTCGAACACTGACTGAGAATGGCATAGCGCAATTACTCAATAATATACCTGTTTTGCTGTGTAATTTAGAAAAAATATTTCCACCTTCATTTTTTGACGTAATGGAACATCTCCCAATCCACCTACCACATGAAGCAGCTCTTGGGGGGCCCGTGCAATTCCGATGGATGTACCCGTTCGAGCGATTCATGGGACATTTGAATATATATATAAGTTCAACATTCCTCGTACCTTCAAATTCATTATATTTGTGAAAAAATATGCTTATGATCATGACTCTTATGAGATTATAAACCGTAAACTTTATTATGTACTATTAAACGTATACCCTAAACCCTAAACATTATAAAATAAAAATCACGAATTTGCAACGGATTTGCGATGGATCCGTCGCAAATCCGTTGCAAATAAAGACCCCATCGCAAATCCGTTGCAAATTTGCAATGGAATTGCGATGGATCCGTCGCAAATCCGTTGCAAATAAAGGATCCATCGCAAATCCGTTGCAAATTTGCAATGGAATTGCTAGGGATTCATTCCTTATTTCCGGAGAGGATAAAAACGTGATAAGCGTCTAACGGTTTTAAAAGTGAATCTCAAAAAATTATATTTCTAAAGTTATTTAATGATGTGCATTCATAAATTGTGAAAATTTGGAAATGTCCCCGTATGATATATAAAACGTCATATATCCGTATATGTTGTTTATGAATATATATATATATATATATATATATATATATATAAGTTCAACATTCCTCGTACCTTCAAATTCATTATATTTGTGAAAAAATATGCTTATGATCATGACTCTTATGAGATTATAAACCGTAAACTTTATTATGTACTATTAAACGTATACCCTAAACCCTAAACATTATAAAATAAAAATCACGAATTTGCAACGGATTTGCGATGGATCCGTCGCAAATCCGTTGCAAATAAAGACCCCATCGCAAATCCGTTGCAAATTTGCAATGGAATTGCGATGGATCCGTCGCAAATCCGTTGCAAATAAAGGATCCATCGCAAATCCGTTGCAAATTTGCAATGGAATTGCTAGGGATTCATTCCTTATTTCCGGAGAGGATAAAAACGTGATAAGCGTCTAACGGTTTTAAAAGTGAATCTCAAAAAATTATATTTCTAAAGTTATTTAATGATGTGCATTCATAAATTGTGAAAATTTGGAAATGTCCCCGTATGATATATAAAACGTCATATATCCGTATATGTTGTTTATGAATATATATATATATATATATATAAGTTCAACATTCCTCGTACCTTCAAATTCATTATATTTGTGAAAAAATATGCTTATGATCATGACTCTTATGAGATTATAAACCGTAAACTTTATTATGTACTATTAAACGTATACCCTAAACCCTAAACATTATAAAATAAAAATCACGAATTTGCAACGGATTTGCGATGGATCCGTCGCAAATCCGTTGCAAATAAAGACCCCATCGCAAATCCGTTGCAAATTTGCAATGGAATTGCGATGGATCCGTCGCAAATCCGTTGCAAATAAAGGATCCATCGCAAATCCGTTGCAAATTTGCAATGGAATTGCTAGGGATTCATTCCTTATTTCCGGAGAGGATAAAAACGTGATAAGCGTTTAACGGTTTTAAAAGTGAATCTCAAAAAATTATATTTCTAAAGTTATTTAATGATGTGCATTCATAAATTGTGAAAATTTGGAAATGTCCCCGTATGATATATAAAACGTCATATATCCGTATATGTTGTTTATGAATATATATATATATATATATATATATATATATATATATAAGTTCAACATTCCTCGTACCTTCAAATTCATTATATTTGTGAAAAAATATGCTTATGATCATGACTCTTATGAGATTATAAACCGTAAACTTTATTATGTACTATTAAACGTATACCCTAAACCCTAAACATTATAAAATAAAAATCACGAATTTGCAACGGATTTGCGATGGATCCGTCGCAAATCCGTTGCAAATAAAGACCCCATCGCAAATCCGTTGCAAATTTGCAATGGAATTGCGATGGATCCGTCGCAAATCCGTTGCAAATAAAGGATCCATCGCAAATCCGTTGCAAATTTGCAATGGAATTGCTAGGGATTCATTCCTTATTTCCGGAGAGGATAAAAACGTGATAAGCGTCTAACGGTTTTAAAAGTGAATCTCAAAAAATTATATTTCTAAAGTTATTTAATGATGTGCATTCATAAATTGTGAAAATTTGGAAATGTCCCCGTATGATATATAAAACGTCATATATCCGTATATGTTGTTTATGAATATATATATATATATATATAAGTTCAACATTCCTCGTACCTTCAAATTCATTATATTTGTGAAAAAATATGCTTATGATCATGACTCTTATGAGATTATAAACCGTAAACTTTATTATGTACTATTAAACGTATACCCTAAACCCTAAACATTATAAAATAAAAATCACGAATTTGCAACGGATTTGCGATGGATCCGTCGCAAATCCGTTGCAAATAAAGACCCCATCGCAAATCCGTTGCAAATTTGCAATGGAATTGCGATGGATCCGTCGCAAATCCGTTGCAAATAAAGGATCCATCGCAAATCCGTTGCAAATTTGCAATGGAATTGCTAGGGATTCATTCCTTATTTCCGGAGAGGATAAAAACGTGATAAGCGTCTAACGGTTTTAAAAGTGAATCTCAAAAAATTATATTTCTAAAGTTATTTAATGATGTGCATTCATAAATTGTGAAAATTTGGAAATGTCCCCGTATGATATATAAAACGTCATATATCCGTATATGTTGTTTATGAATATATATATATATATATAAGTTCAACATTCCTCGTACCCTCAAATTCATTATATTTGTGAAAAAATATGCTTATGATCATGACTCTTATGAGATTATAAACCGTAAACTTTATTATGTACTATTAAACGTATACCCTAAACCCTAAACATTAAAAAAAAAACTCATGAATTTGCAACGGATTTGCGATGGATCCGTCGCAAATCCGTTGCAAATAAGTGATCCATCGCAAATCCGTTGCAAAATGTTTTTTGGAAATTTGGTACGAAAATTGAATTTTTTCAGCACATTTTTGGCCAAAATTTAACCGCGAATTTTGCGATGGATTTGCGATGGATCCGTCGCAAATCCGTTGCAATTTTTGGATCCATCGCAAATCCATTGCAAATCCATCGCTTATTAGTTTATAAACCGACTGTTTATCTTCTTCTTCCTTTCTCCCTTCTCAATCCCCTCAATCTCAATCTCCCGTCGATTCCGGCGATCCCACTCCTCCTCCTCCGGCGATCGGTTCCTCTTCCTCCGGCGATCGGTACCTCTTCCTCCAGCGATCGGTTTCTCTTCCCTTCCTCTCTACTCTCCTCCGCGACCTCCTCCCTTCACCTCGCGAGCTCTTTCTTCTCCTCCTCCGCCGGCGAGCACTCCTCTCCCTCCGGCGACCTCCTCTCCCTCCGGCGACCTCCTCTCCCTCCGGCGAGTCCCCTCCTCTCCCCTCTCCCTCCGGCGACCTCTTCTTCTCCTGGGCGAAGGTAAGTTGCTTTTTTTAATTTCATTTTTTATTTCAAAAATATATGTTGTTATCTTAAAAAAAAAAATATTGGATTTGTGAACTTTGTTAGATTTGTTAGATTTGTGAACTTTGTTAGATTTGTGAAAAAAAAATTAGATTTGTTAGATTTGGATTTGTATTTAATTTAGATTTTTAGATTTTTAGAATTGTTAGATTTTGTTAGATTATTTAGTTTCTTAGATTTGTTAGATTTTTTAGTTTTTTAGATTTGTTAAAAAATTATATTTATTATATTTGTATTTATTAGGATGAATTTAGATTGTTAGATTTAGATATGTTATATATTAGGTTGTTAAATTTGTATTTTAATTAGTATGAATTTAGATTTGATAATTTTATAATTATTATTACATTATATAAAATTATTATGACAAACCTCGTTTAAAGCACGGGGCCGAAACATAGTAAGTTTTTTTTTTTTTTAAAATCTTACATTCGAAATTTAATTTAATGTTATGAATTTATGAATTTTTTTTAGGCCGCAAAGACCGGATCATCAGTTCCGGATTTGTTAGCGGTTCTCGAGGAGACAAAACGGAAACCGGATGGCTCTTTTATCGATGGACGCTCGGAGAAGATCTACCACGATGTCACTTCGCGGCTCGAACTGTTATCTCAGACCGTCGATAGTGATGATCCCGAGAGCACAGCATCTGGCGGCCTTACTCCTTTCGTGAAGAACCAAATTTTTACCGAGGTACGTATTTAAAAATTAAATTGTTGTATTGTATTTAAATATTTTTAGAAATATTTATAATGTTTGTTTTTTTGTCTTTCATAGGTTGCTCCCCGCAAAAAAGGAAGAATTTACGGTGTCGGTTCGCTTCAACCGCAAATTGAAGCTTCTTCTACATCGGCTTCGCGTCCATCCCAGGACGATTTACACCGGATCATAACGAGTCAGGCCGAGATGCTATCGAGTCAGGCCGAGATGCTAACGAATCAGGCCGAGAAGATTAATTCCTGTGATGCTTTCATGGATTACTTTGCTGAGAAGGATCCGGCTTTTGCAAGACTTCGCGAAGCACGTAACCCTTCGGGATCGGGATCCGGAACCGGTACCGAAACCGGAACCGGATCCGGAACCGGAACCGGATCCAGAACCGGAACCGGAACCGGATCCGGAACCGGAACCGGAACCAGTCCTTTGTAAACATTTTATTTTGTTTTTTTTTTAAAACAATTATGCACTTTTTGTAATAACTAAATTATATAATTATGTTTTTAAATTTAATATGTTAATTATTTTAATTATTATTCAATTTTTAAATTAAATTCTTATTTTTTTTTTTTAATTTACAAAATTCAATTTTCCTTGCAAATCCATTGCAATTTTGCGAGGGATTCGCGAGGGAAAGTTGCCTTCGCAAATTTGCGAGGGAATTATCTCGTCGCAAATTTGCGACGGATTTGCGAGGGAAAGTTGCCTTTGCAAATTTGCGAGGGAATTATCTCGTCGCAAATTTGCGACGGATTTGCGAGGGAAAGTATCCGTTGCAAATTTGCGAGGGAGTATTTATCATCGCAAATTTGCGACGGGTTTGCGACGGATATTTGCCGTTGCAAATTTGCGAGGGAAAATGGTTCGTCGCAAATTTGCGACGGATTTGCGAGGGAAACTGTTTTGCGACGACTGATTTGCGACGGAAGTCGTGTCGTCGCAATTCCGTCGCAAAACGTGATTTGCGACGGATTTGCTATGGATTTGTCCATCGCAAATCCGTTGTTTTCTTGTAGTGATTTTGTTTTCTCTTCCATGTCATTTTCTTCTTCCACCTTGCGCGGGCAGATAAATTTTATCAATCAAATCATAAACAATAGATCATATCCGTCGCCATACATTCATATTCGATCAATCTTCTTATTATTCTTATGGTTGTTATTTTCCTTTTTCTTCGTCTTTTTCTCATATTTTCGAATTATTCTTTATCGGCTTTGTCTTCTTCGAACTTCTCTTTTTTATCTTTTTGTTTTTCATATTCTTTGTCTTTTTCCTCATATATATTTCATATTATTCTTTATAGTATTTGTCTTCTCCGAACTTCTCTTTTTTATCTTTTGGTTTTTCATCTTTTCATTCTCCTTATTCATCGTCTTCATCTTCTATTTTTTCTTTTTTTATCGTCTTTGTCTTTTCCGACTTCTTATTCTTCTGATTTGTTTGGTCTCTTTCCCCATCTTCACCTTCTCCATCTTCTGGTTTTCTTTTTTCTTATTCTGTATCCGTTTGTTTTTTCTTCCATGTCATTTCCTTCTCCCACCTTGCGCGGGAAGAGAGGTTTTAGCAATTAAATCATAAACAATAGAACATATCCTTCGCCATACATTCATATTCGATTCATCTTCTTATTCTTTTTCTGGTTGTTATTTTCCTTTTTCGTCGTCTTTTTCTCATATTTTTCGAATTATTCTTTATCGGCTTTGTCTTCTTCGAACTTCTCTTTTTTATATTTTGGTTTTTCATATTCTTCGTCTTTTTCTCATATATTTCATATTATTTTTTATCGGCTTTGTCTTCTCCGAACTTCTGTTTTTTTTTCTTTTGGTTTCTCATCTTCTTCGTATCTTCCTTCTCCTTATTCATCATCTTCGTCTTCAAATTTTTCTTCTTTATCTTCTTTGTCTTTTCCAACTTCTTATTCTTCTGATTTTTTCGATCTCTTTCGTCATCTTCACCTTCTCCATCTTCCAATTTTTTTCTTATTATTATGTATCCGTTTTTTCCATGTCATTTCCTTCTTTTGCGCGGGCAGAAATGTTTTATCAATTAAATCATAAACAATAGATCATATTCGTCGCCATACATTCATATTCGATCTATCTTCTTATTTTTCTTCTGGTTGTTATTTTTTTTTCTTCGTCTTTTTCCTCATTTTTTCAAATTATTCTTTATCGGCTTTGTCTTCTTCGAACTTCTCTTTTAATCTTTTGGTTTTTCATCTTCTTCGTCTTTTTTACTCATATATTTCATATTATTCTTTATCGGCTTTGTGTTCTCCGAACTTCTCTTTTTTATCTTTTGGTTTTTCATCTTCTTCGTCTTTTCCTTCTCCTTATTCATCTTCTTCGTCTTCTATTTTTCATCTTTATCGTCTTTGTCTTTTCCAACTTCTTATTCTTTTAATTTTTTCGGTCTCTTTCCTCATCTTCACATTCTCCATCTTCCGGGTTTCTTCTTCTTGTTATGTATCCGTTTTGTTTTCTTCCATGTTATTTCCTTCTTCCACCTTGCACGGGCATAGATTTGGTATCAATCAAATCATAAACAATATATCATATATGTCGCCATACATTTATATTCGATCCATCTAATTATTCGTTTTTTGGTTGTTATTTTACTTTTTCTTCGCCTTTTTCCTCATATTATTCGAATTATTCTTTATCGGTTTTGTTTTCTTCGAACTTCTCTTTTTTTATCTTTCAGTTTTTTCATCTTCTTTGTCTTTTTCCTCATATATTTCATATTATTCTTTATCGGCTTTGTATTCTCCGAACTTCTCTTTTTTGTCTTTTAGTTTTTCATCTTCTTCGTCTTTTCCATTTCCTTATTCACCGTCTTCATTTTCTATTTTTTCTTCTTTATCGTCTTTGTCTTTTCCAACTTCTTATTTTTTCGGTCTCTTTCCTCGTCTTCACCTTCTCCATCTTATGATTTCCTTCTTCTTATTTTGTATCTGTTTTTTTTTCCTTGTCATTTCATTCTTCCACTTTGCGCGTGCATATAGGTTTTGTCAATTAAATCATAAACAATAGATCATATTCGTCGCCATACATTCATATCCGATCCATCTTCTTATTCTTCTTCTGGTTGTTATTTTCTTTTTTCTTCGTCTTTTTCCTCATATTTTCGAATTATTCTTTATCGGCTTTGTCTTTTTCGAACTTTTTTTTTTATCTCTTGGTTTTTCATCTTCTTCGTTTATTACTCATATATTTTATATTATTCTTTATCAGATTTGTCTTCTCTGAACTTCTCTTTTTTATCTTTTGATTTTTTATCTTCTTCGTCTCTTCCTTCTCCTTAATCATCGTCTTCGTCTTCTATTTTTTTTATCTTTATCGTCTTTGTCTTTTCCAACTTCTTATTCTTTTGATTTTTTTTCGGTCTCTTTCCTCATCTTCACCTTCTCCATCTTCCGGTTTTCTTCTTCTTGTTACGTATTCGTTTTTTTTCCTTCCATGTTTTTTCCTTCTTCCACCTTGCGCGGGCAGTGATTTTTTATCAATCAAATCATAAACAATATATCATATCCGTCGCCATACATTCATATTCGATACATCTTCTTATTCTTCTTCTGGTTGTTTTTTTCTTTTTTCTTCGTCTTTTCCTCATATTTTTTGAATTATTCTTTATCGGCTTTGTCTTCTTCGAATTTTTTTTTTTATCTTTTAGTTTTTCATCTTCTTTGTTTTTACTCATATATTTCATATTATTTTTTTATCGGCTTTTTCTCCGAGTTTTTTTTTTATCTTTTGGTTTCTCATCTTCTTCGTCTTTTCCTTCTCCTTATTCATCGTCTTCGTCTTCTAATTTTTCTTCTTTATCGTCTTTGTCTTTTCCAACTTCTTATTCTTCTGATTTTTCGGTCTCTTTCCTCATCTACACCTTCTCCATCTTCCGATTTTCTTCTTCTTATTGTGTATCCATTTTTTCCATGTCATTTTCTTCTTCCACCTTGCGCGGGCAGAGAGGTTTTATCAATTAAATCATAAACAATAGATCATATTTGTCGCCATACATTCATATTCGATACATCTTCTTATTCTTCTTCTGGTTGTTATTTTCTTTTTTCTTCGTCTTTTTCCTCATATTTTTCAAATTATTCTTTATCGGCTTTGTCTTTTTCGAACTTCTCTTTTTTTATCTTTTGGTTTTTCTTCTTCTTCTTCGTCTTTTTACTAATTTATTTCATATTATTCTTTATCGGCTTTGTCTTCTCCGAACTTCTTTTTTTTATCTTTTGGTTTTTCATCTTCTTTGCCTTTTCTGCTCCTTATTCATCGTCTTCGTCTTCTATTTTTTCTTCTTTATCGTTTATGTTTTTTCCAACTTCTTATTCTTCTGATTTTTTCGGTCTCTTTCCTCATTTCACCTTCTCCATCTTCTGATTTTCTTCTTATTATTCTCTATCCGTTTTTTTTCCTTGTCATTTCCTTTTTCCACCTTGCGCGGGATAGAAGTTTTATCAATTAAATTGTAAACAATAAATCATATTTGTCGCTATACATTCATATTCGATCCATCTTCTTCAGCCAAACATGCATTGTACGACCTATGAATAGCTAGTGAGAGAAGATGAGCCATTGCGTGTGAATTAACAACTAAGAGACACAAATAGTAAAAGAAGAACATGTATTCGTATATACATATATAATCTCGTTAAAATAAAAAAATAGATAAACACGAAATAAGCAAAATACCAATTGTGTATACCGTAAGTAATAATTATCCCCTTTTTAAAGAAAGAAACCAATAAATATATTATTATATTAGTTTTAAAAACCTAATATATGAGATAACTATGTTATTTTGAAATTTGAAATTTTTGTTTTATTTAAGTTTAGATTTATTAAATCTAACCACTAATATCGTGTAAAGGGATATTTAAAAAGTAAGGTTTACAAAATCTAGCAACTAATCTCGTTTAAGATCGAACCCAATAAATATATTATTTTAAAAACTTTTAGGATTATAATATTTGGGATATAATCTTATTTATAATTCTTATTTTTTTGTTGATAAGTAAAGTTTACTATATAATATTTTTATTCTGAAAAAAAAATTTAGCTAAGGTCCAAATAAGTAAAAATTCCAATTGTGTACACGGAAAGAATTAATTATTACCTTTTGTAAATTATTTATAAAATGTTTAAAGACGTAATATTTTAGATAATTATCTTATTTAAAATTTTTTCTAAATATTTATTTTTGATAAGTAAGGTTAAATAAATTGAAGAAATTCAATCTCAATCTCTCCACTCTATTAGTCTATCAATCTAAATCTTCATTCTACGATTATCGACAACAAATATATTTTATTTTATTCTACTACACTCGCCCGATTGCTCATTTGGATCATGAACTTCAAAAATGCCAACATCGAGATGAAAATAAACCATTTCAACTGTGTCAAAAGCAAATGCGAGATTCAAGAGAAGAGACTGCACTGTGAACTGAACTTGCCATTCTGGTTAATGTGTGACCATCATTTGCTTCCTTTCTATGGAGTTGTTCAAATTGGCTACTTTTATGCTGAAGGATCCAAATCCAATACTATTGCTCACTAATGAAATCGATAGTACACATTTATGAAATACGAAAGAAGGAGAATCACCCATTATTGAATTAGACTATCAAAACCATTATTAAGTCTTGAAATCATGTATCTATATAACGAAATTACAAACCATTAAACGAAACCAACACATATTTATTAATAGCAATCCAGAACGAAACCAACACAATCTCAGCCATAAAAAAAAAAAAACTCAAAACAAAATTCGAAAACCAAAAATAAGAATCAAAACCGATTCCTTAAAGAGAAAATAAAAACAACGGTTGATAATACATTTGAGAATCACATATGATTCAATCTACCTCTTAAGAACAGAGCCAACGGACACACCATATCAAATACGCTAAGAATTAGATCAACCTACAAAAAAAAAATATTGTCATCAATAAGAACGAAAAATCACAAACAATAATCAAAACCAAAGTGAAAGGCAACCAAAACAGAAAGACAACGATGACATACCAACGATCGGACACGTAACCTTGAGTAACAGGATTAACCACCATGCATCCTTCAAAAAAAAAAAAAATCCACGATCAATTTAGATCGATGAAAAATAAGTAAGAACAAAAATGGTGGTTACCAAACATGAAAAACACGACATAGTTACACCAAGAACAAAAAAATATGTATATTAAAAAAATATAAAACTAAGATAACAACTAAACTATACGAAGAAAGAGAGCTGACGAAGCCTTTGTATTTATAAGAGTATAATTAGGTTTAATTTTTTTTTAATAAACGGCGGCTGCAAAAATATTAGATATAGGGTTTTCGAGAAAATGGACCCACAAATCTAATTATCGGTACAAATTATGAATACTAATCAAAATTTAATTTGAACCGAAAAATAGTATTAACCGAATTTTACGGTTTATAGTGAATGAGATAGTTTTATTCTGAAAATTTATTTCGCTTTTACTATATATGATGTGGTTCTGCTATATTTAATTAATTTTCGGGATCAATTAGGGGGTTGATTATCGTATATAACGGAAATATATATATGATTCGTACAAAAAGGAATTTAATGTAAATATATTTTCTCGTAAAGTAAATGAAACTATTTACAAACTCAAACTGTTAATAATGCATATCTTGTCCGTAAGTGAAAATGGCAGTCCAAACTCACACGCTTGCTCTGTTTTTATATCTCTCTCTAGTCTCTATCTCTTTTGTCTGTTTCTTTCTTTCTCAGTCTTTTGTCGTGTTAGGGAGGCGCGTGAGTCAAAACAGGACGCAAAGTAAAGAGCTACACAAGTCAGTCCGTACTTGACGACACGCCATAGAATACGTTAAGATTTTAAAAAACCCTCGAAACCGACATAAGCGACGGTCGTAACAATCCACAACATCAAACGATACTTTCTTTAGATCCATTTTCAAATCCTTTGAAACATAATAATAACATATACATTGACTAATTAAGAAGTGCTGCTAATTAAGAAATCTCTTGTTTTTCCGCAACGAGGATCATAACAATCGATATCCGTCTCTTACATGACAAAACGAAAAAGGACAAATTGAAAAAAAAACTACTCATACTACTCTAAAAAAAGATATTTGCTAAAAAGAAGAAACTAATAAAGTTAAAATAGTTCCACCGAAAGTGTTCAAAACGGCGCCGTGTAGGAAAGTCAGCACAACGCCGCCGTTACATCCATCTTCATCGTTTGTTTTACAGCCAGAGCGGCGGCGGCTCGTTGAGGTCAATGGCTAAACCACGTCTCACCGTAGCAGAGGAAGGAGAAGAACTCATCATCGGAAACTCAACCACTCGAGGCGATGACGTGGCAGCGGCAGGCGAGGCAGCAAAGTAAAGCGGCGCTTCTGCAGAGGGGAAATCGGAAGTTTTGTCGTTGAGCACTCCGGTCCGGAGAAAGATTCGGTGGTGTTGGTGGTCGTCGAAAATCTGAGGAGGAGGAGGAGGATGAGGGGCGGAGAACCAGAGGTGTTGGTGTTGGTGTTGAAGGTGGTGGTTTTGGTTATCTGCGGCGGCGGAGGGAGCGGAAGGGATGTGGTTGAGATCGAGGGAGAGAGGAGAAGGGAAGTTAGTCTTGGCCTTGATTCCTCGGAGGAAACGGGCAGCGCCGTCGTAAGCGAGAGCGGCTTCTTCGGGAGTGTCGAAAGTGCCTAACCAAACCCTAGTTTTCTTCCAAGGATCTCTAATCTCCGCCGCGTAACGACCCCATGGTCTCTTTCTTACTCCTCTGTAATGCACCTCCCTCGCGCAAGTCGTCGACGCCATTGTCAAGAATATCAGAGACTCTCAACAGAGGAAATGAGAGAATCTAGAGAGAAGAGAAGAAAGAGTTTTTGCTTTGTTGACTCGTTTGACCCAAATGAGAGAGAGAGAGAGAGAGAGAGAGAGAGTTTAAAGAGAAGAGGTGGTTGTGGGCTCCCTTGAGACACCCGTAATCCTCGGCTTCTTTGACGATTATAACCATCCATCTATCCATTTTTTTTAACCTAAGCAATTTTCGTTTGTTGTTGCGCAAAAAAAGAATAAGCAATATTCATTTGTTTTTCCAAGTAATAAATAACTAATAATAAGATAAGTAATCGAAAAAGCAATATTCATTTGCAAAACAAAACTGAATATTTTGATGTCTAGGATCGAGGTTTTGTGTGAGGTTTTCAAGAATCAAGCACCGTTCGATCTTTTGCTTGTTAGGTGATGTGACTGTGGTATGTCCAGAGATTGTTACACGTGGGTGCTCTTACAACAAAACATATTGTTTTGATAATTGAATTTTTTTTATATAAAAAAGTAGTATACTTTTACATTTATAAAATGATTAGTTTTGATAGAACAAAAAAAAAATTGGACGTCGTTCGGTGATATGAGTACATACTAGGAATTAGTCAGTGTTGAATCAAGGATTATCTTGTTGTCGAGTTAATCTGATTAAGTGAATATATAAGGATGATTTAAGAGATAGTAAAATGTTTTGAGGTTTGAAGAAGAATTAAAGTCTTGTGAAATTTGTTATTGTCTCTACTTTTTTGGGTTTACAAACCACATTAGTTTTTGTAAGCTGTTTTGTATTGTTGTCCAGTTTTTTTATTAACATAAATTATATGTTAATGACTAAATATTAACTCAAGTTCCTCCTCTACTAGTTAGTTGAGCCAGTCAGGCCTTTTATTCATAACATAAATTATATGAAAAATCTGATTTAGATTGAATAATGTGTTCTACAATTTTAGTTAGTATTTGGGAAACTGTGATTTACAGAGAAAATATGGTTATTTATCTATCTTAACCCACAATATAGTTTTTACCAAGTGTCTCTTAGTTTATTTAATGTTGTATTTTTAACGAAGAATAAAGAAAATGGGCCGCCTCTTTGACTGGACCTGTGCGCATAGGGATGCTGACGTAATCCACTACTGTTTTAGCACTCTACTCTCTATTTTGGACTTCTCTTTTTTATTTATTTATATATGATGTGATTATGATGCACGAGGACAAGGCTACAAGGAGATCATTAAATAAAGGAGCTTGACACAACTACTACTCTATATATAGGTTATAGCTCTGACTGATTTTGTTTTTCTTTTTGTCCAAAAATAATTAGCCATTTGATGTAACTGCTGACCAAGACATAAACATAGGTTATAGATGCAACCTGTAGACTAGCCTTTAGTTAATTAAATTGTTCACAATACGAAAAACACCAACATTGAATTGCCATGGAAAAGTGGATATGTGCTTTTTTATGAGTTTTGGGTTAGATTTTTGTTGGGAGGATCTTCTCAGAATGAGTGATTTTAACATAGTTTGAGTCCCGCTCTAAGGATGTACAGGTCTATGGATCCGGAACTTCGGCAATTCAAAAAAAAAAAAAAGAATAATGCTTAAATTTATCAAAACATTTTTTTTTAAACCGAATTGTTTAAAAATTATTCAAGTTTAGTAATCATCATAGGTATATAAACTTTGAAACAGTTGAAGTCAAATTAACTATTTTTCGATAAAACAAAAATTTATTTAAAAAAAAAAGAGAACTAGGATCACCCTCAACCTTTAAACTATATATAACCGGAAAGAAAATCATGTCAATTGTTACTTGCTTAATTTCAGTAAATTGAGGGCTATATTTTTTTAGAGATTATTGAGATTTGGTTATTTAGCTAATTGTACTTAGGGTCTGAATGTACAACGCGTTCTAACAGCGAGATAAGAACATTATTACAAATTTCTCCATTCGGTTAAAAAAAACAAATGTGCAGGACGTATTAGTTACCAAAACCGCACTTATAATCTTTTTTTTTGTTCTATTTTATATATGTACCGCACATACTTCAATTATGATGTGGTTAGATAGTGTTTCTGTTTTCGTATATAGATGTGTATATATACATATACTATATATAACTTTTTAAGCTTAGAAAACTTTAAAATTAATTATATGTGTTAATTTTATTAAATAACATAACTTTGTTCAAAACAAAAAATTGTTCTAGCCACTAACAAAATTAAAATAATAGTTAGAATTATATAGTTATTATAAACATGTGGACCGCACTGTATGTTGTTTTTTTCATCATTTATATATTGTTTCGCACCGCTTGATCTACCATTCATATAATTATTATACATTTGTTTCGCATGATACGTTTCTTCTAACCGTACTACGCTAAAACTACACCGCATCTCTTAAACCGTTTGTCCCACACCGCTCAATCCGCTGTGACGATTCTAAACTTTATATTAATTGTCTTATATTAATTGTCTTGAAGTTCTATTTTTTGTATTTTCAAAATCCCAACGAAAAAAATAAAATAATAATACTAGTGCAGAGGAAGAGGAAGATGAGAAGAGAGGGGGTCGTGAAAAGCACGCGCCAAGGGTGTGTTTCCTTTCACGTGACAAGGGCTTAGCCTCTGTCGTTTTGATTGAACAAAAGCTTTCGTCCACATCTAACAAAATTTCTACACGTGCGAGCTCTGATGTCTGACTTCTGACAAACTAGTATTATTATATTAACCCTATAAGTTTAATAAAAAAAAACTATCCCAAAGCTGAAACGATTCAAGAAATATTTTAAGAAAAAATTGTTTTTGGCTTTCGTGTTCACGTGACACTGTGTTACTAAGAGCTTTATGACGTGTCTTTTTTTGGTTGTTGTTGTTGCTGCAGCTCTCTCTCTCTCTCTCTCTCTCTCTCTCTCTCTCTCTCTCTCTCTCTCTCAGACAAAGGACCATCATCAAGTGCTGACTGCCTCCAGAAACAGAGTTGCTTTTTTTTGTTTTGTTTTATAACACAACACAACACACCACACGAAATCATGAATGAATACGATGCCTTCGATGCTGACGTGTCTTCTTCCCATTCCATGAAAACCTCCCACACCTGATCTGACTTTCCCGCCTCTTTTTTTGACTATATTTGTTTTGTTATTATTATGCTTATAATAATATCCTATCTTTTTCGTTTTTTACCATTACCTCTTTACTATGCGCCACGTTACTGTGACCTTTTTTTTTGTTGGTATTGAAGTATTATAATTACGTCGTTTTTGTAACTCTTGAGGTTGGCGTATCGTTTACCCAAAAAGTGAAGTAGTCACTAACTTTTCAAAGATCCACACATTAATACATGGTAGAACTTTAGTGATACAACATTTGATTGTATTCCTCATTGATGTTGCCGTTAACCTAATTGCTTATCTTAATCAACTGATTGTTTCAAGAATACAAAAAGCATTATTACGATTCACAATGATCAAACCAAATTCACTGCACAACGCAAGAAAAGAAAACGTATGAATCGGGAACTGTAAGCACAACATCACCATAAGATTAAGAGTTTCCCACGATAGTGTTAGCTTATTTCAATCATACCGCGGTTCCTATTCCGCTCTCCATTCTTTACACTTTGCGTCATACCACGAGCAACTTTGTCTACTAAAATAATACGACACATTCTCTATCACAACCCAAGGAAAGCTTTAATTTCCGTGAGGAAATGAAGAAAACGATGATGATTATGGTTCTATTACTTTAGGGTCCATAGTAGAGGAAGCTTCAGGCCTTCTGCATTAATGGTGATGGAAGACATTGGAAATTCCGATTTTTTGTTTTTAAATTGTTTACAAGTCTCTGAGGTAAAACTCTTGTTACGGATTTTATATAATGACGAAAGTTTTTATTGGTATAAATAACTCTGGTCCTTTTAAATTTTAAAAATTCTTGTCTGCTGAGGCAATAAAACCACAAAATTTGGTTTCTTAATCCCTAATCTCTGAGGCTCGGTTCTTTTCAAAAACAAAAATTGAACTTTCTTAGTAGCCCAAAATCCTTAAGAAAGCTAGCAACGATGAACAACAAGTTTACTTCTTTGCTTTTGCAGCTTCACCTGGTGACTCTAAAGGCCTAAATAAACAGAAAATAACGATAAACCAAAAGTGTTAAAGGAGGGTTCATGTGATTATACAAGCAATGTGGTTGATCAAACCGTAAACACAAGGGGGAAAAGATTTTACTACCTTGACTTGTTCCAGTAGATTTTTGGCGCGCTCATTGGTTTTGAAATGATCGCGAACAGGCTGAGATATATGGGTAGTGATAAGAAGCATATCATTCATATACATAAAACATCAAAAAAAAATATTGAAAGAAACTTAAAGAAATATACTTTTTCCTTCATAAGGATTGCTCGCTCATGTTTGTTGAGAATATCGTTATTTACAGAGGGAAGTACTTACTTGCAGCGTTATATTCAATGCCTTTATCAAGGCTTTCTTCAGATCTTCGGGATTCAACTCGCCGCTCTCGTAGACAGCAGCAATATCTTCAAAGCTTTTGAAGGTCCTGACATTTGGAAGAATTTCAAAGATCAGTCTGAGATGTGATTATGCACATCAAATATGTGATGCAGAGACCCAAAAATTGCAACCAAGAGCTTCAAGATTTAGCTCCAGCTACTCACTTGTTACCACCATTCTTTTCATTTTCAACCTTGAACTCATTGAATCGTGGTAGAATGAGGTATTTGACGTATTCAAGACATGGATTCCCTTCCACAGTTCTCGGCGGGCAATAAGCTTTGCTGATCTTGTCATTAACATCAGCCTAGAAAACAAAAGGTTTTTACACAAGTCAGATACCTAAAAAAAAATCTTCTCTGTTTTGTAAGTTCTGTAGATACTAATTTACCTCCTCATCTTCCATAAATATGGCAGATGATGGATTACTTTTGGACATCTTTTCTTGTCCTTGTTGGAGACCAGGAAGCATATCTGCAAAACCATTAACAACAGTTAAAGATGATGACAACACTGGAAAGAACATAAAATGCAAAGAGACATACGGTGGGACAAGATGATGGGTTTATTTTTTCTCTTAATGTCATCAGAATACTCTCTTGCTAGCATGTTTACTTTCCGCTGATCCATCCCGAGCTGGCAAATATCAGCCTACACAGGTCAAACAATAAGCATCAATAGCAATCATAGAAGTGTATGTATATATAATCCAAGAATGCATATTAAAGTACCTCAAGCAAGAAAATATCTGCACACTGCATACAAGGGTAAAGAATTTGAGCTGCACTCAGCACCTCGGTCTCACTACGTCCCATAATCTGCCCACACCTGTAAGGAAAGGAAACATACTTCATTCAAATCCATTGTCATCGCATAACTACGTGAACAAAGCATTGGGGAATTAATTACCTCAAGATTCGACGGAGATTGTTTCTGCGAGCAATATCCATCACAAGAGGCCAATACTTATTGCCCCTACCATTAATTTCGTCTGAAGCCCAAAGAAACTCTACTTTGTTGTTCATCCCACCAGCTTGCCAAATCTCCTTGAAGTATTCCCCAACCACTTTGATTCTCTCCAAGTCACCTCCCAACTTGTTGTTCAATTGAGCAAACCAATCTGCAATCCAAATTTTCACTTGGCAACCACCTGAAGTCAGTTTGTTCACATTGGTGACCTTCATCACTCCCTGTAAAGGAAATACCAAGTGAAACAACTTACAAGAAAGTTCTCAAACAAAAAGTATATATAATTTAATTAATTAAAACAGCAGAAAGACTTTCAGTTTTGTGCCAGTAATCTTCTATTTCTATGGAACTTATACTCATCTGTCCTGTTGAAATATCCAATCCTTCAAATTCATCAAAAACAACTAGATAGAATGATATAAACTATTGAAGCTCAACAACTCTCATGTTGCATCTCCAACCTTGACTAAACACCTCGAGATGTTTAAAGATCTGAGAGAGTTCGGTATCAAGCATAACAGAATGATAACCGACCTGGGCAATGTGCATCCTTCCTGATGGTTCAAAACCATCGTAGCAGATTGGAGCAGGCTTCTTGGCTAACAGATTCTTTAGCTCATCCTCTTGTATGCATTCCTCGCCAATACTCCTCACAATCTGGTATTTCTTCTCGACCTCCTCGCTCATCCTGAATTAATAGAATGCTAATCAGCTAAAATACAATAGCACAACTCCCAAACCTATTCAGTCACTAAAATCGGAGAACTAAACTAAAGTCTGTGCCTTGTTTTCCTGAGTTGTCTATCTAAAATCACAGAAGGAAACTATTAAGTAATTAAAGCAAGAAAATCTATCTTCAAATTTAAAATCGGAGTCACAGACGAAAAAAAAAAATTAGATGAGAAAACAAACATAGAACACTCGGAAGTTATTCACCTTCTCGGACACTAAGCAACAAACCATGAAACAAAATTGAATAGGAGATACAGAAGAAATCACTGCAAGGTTACTCACTGTAATCCGGCAGCTGAAGAAGATGCTGAGCTTGGTGCGTTCACGGAAAGAGCCTCCATCTCTGTGGATAGAGCCGTTGGAGTAAATCTGGCAGAGCAAGACAAAAATCCAGGAGTTACACCAAATTTTTGGTTAAAAAAGTGTCAATAGGTAAGAGAAGTTTCTGAAATATTGACATCCAACTATGTTTCTTGCTCTTTTGTTACCTAGTGATTTTGTAACCCTACAATAACACCAAAAAGAAGAGAGAGAGAGAGAGATTCAGAGGCTGCGTATGAATATCCAAGCAATGGTGTTATAAGTAATTGATGAAACCTGAAACATGAGCGGAAAGATATTTTTCTTACCTTGACCTGTTTGAGCAGATTCTTGGCACGATTGTTGGTTTTGAAATGATCACGGACAGGCTGCAATACGGGAAAAAAAAACAGATTAAAATTGTTCAAAAACTCAAAATAACGACCTAAGGGAGGTAACTGTCTATGTTCCATGATGATTCAGTTAGATCGATACAAAAGAGTAACATTTAGCTTAAATGCTTGCTAATATTATAACCCTATTGTTGCTACAGACAGAAATACTCACTTGCAGTATCTTATTCAACGCTTTCGACAGAGCGTCCTTAAGATCCTTAGGGTGCAACTCGCCGCTCTCATAGTCAGCGGCAATGTCTTCAAAGCTTTTGAAGGTCCTGACATTTGACAGTGTCATTTCAAAGGTTAATATATAAATTGGCAAAGATACATGTGTACTGAGAAAATTTGACCAAAGGGAATATATAATTGCAGCCATTAGTCTGAGACTCAACCCAGAAACCGAACACGAAACTCAAATGTCTAGAAAAATTGGTAAAAACTCACTTGTTACCGCCATACTTTTCATCTCGCTCAACTGTGAACTCACTGAACCAGGGCAAAATGATGTACTTGACGTATTCAAGGCATGGGTTACCTTCCACAATATCTGGAGGGCAATAAGCTTTCTTAATCTTCACATTAACTTCAGCCTGGAAGTGAAGATCATTAAGGACCACTCGATAAATATACAATTCCTCTCTGATTTTTAAGCTTAGTGCCGAACTAGCTACTTTACCTCCTCATCTTCCATGAAAATGGCAGATGAAGGATCACTCTTAGACATCTTTTTCTGTCCTTGTTGAAGACCAGGAAGCATATCTGCAATCCGTTACAACTAGAGATGATAAGAATGCTTGAAAGGATACACAGGAGAACAGAAATCGAACAGATAATGTAGAACACACGGTGAGACAAGATGACTGGTTTGTTTCCCCTCTTAGTGTCATCACAATAGTCTCTTGCTAGCAGGTTTACTGTTTGCTGATCCATCCCAAGCTGGCAAATATCAGCCTGCAGAGGTTAAGAAAACGTTTCAACAACAATCATAGAAAAGTCAAAAGTTCGATGCACTTGATATAGATGATGGATCCAGAGACAATTAATGAGAGAAAGACTTATACAGGGGAGGAACTTATACAAAATACATATAAAAGTACCTCGAGGAATAAAGTATCGGCACATTGCATACATACGTACAGAATGTGAGCTGCATTCAGCTCATCGGTCTCACTATAACCCAGAATAGGCATGCACCTGATAGGACCGAAAACAAATTCATGAAGGTCCATCATCACCATTCACATATCTGCGTAAAATGAAACGTGGATATACCGTTTTATTCGGGCGAGACTATTTCGGCACGCAATGTCCATCACAAGAGGCCAATACTCATCCCCCCTAGCATTTATCTCATCAGATGACCATAGAAACTCAACATTCTCATTGTTCATCCCAGCAGCCTGAAATATCTCCTTATAATATTCACCGACAACCCTGATTTTCTTCAAATCACCTCCCAACTTGTTGTTCATAAATGCAAACCAATCTGCAATCCATATCTTCACTGGGCAACCAGCAGAAGTCAATTTGTTCACATTCATAATCTTCATCAGTCCCTGCCAAGGTAATAGCAGAGTTAGCAGAAGCTTCATGATCCAGTTTCATATGAAAATAATAAAGGTAACCCACCTGAGCTATATGCATCCTTCCTGATGGTTCAAAACCGTCGTAGCAAACCGGAGCAGCCTTCTTAGCTAGAAGATCCCTCAGCTCATCATCATGTATGCATTCCTCGCCAACACTTCTAACTAAGTTGTATCTTTTCTCGACCTCCTCGCTTATCCTGAATCAATAAAGCGCTAATCTGCTAAGCTAACAAGTGCAAATGACAACTGGAAGATTCACAGATCTACGTTATGTCCAAAACTGGGGAAAATTCAGAAACCAATCTATCGAATTGGATAATTAAAGCTTAAAAAAGGTGACTTTATCCCTGAGTTCCTATCTAAAACATACTGTAATCCGGCGGAGATCAAAGAAGAAGCCTGAGTTGGTGCATTGACGGAAGGAGCCTCCATGTCTGACGATGGAGCTGTTTCTGAAAATCAAAACACAAAAAAAAGACTCAATTTTTCTGCGTAGCCTCAAAGTTCGTAGCTTTATGATACGAGCCTGCCGCTTAGCTCTAGCCCGAGTTACTGGCCTGTCGTTATGGTGATAAATCGAAGAGAAAGATTGAAGGTAAACTTCCTTTAACCCTAGTCTCTCTTGAGATTAAGGTTAATTGTTGGAAGATGATTCTTATTGAATATACAAGGTCTCTATATATAGGCCACGCTACAAACTAGTTATCCTAACTTAAAAAGAAAAAAGTCTTTAAACTTTAAAACCAAAACAGAAAAATACTTAAATCTTGATTCTAAAGAAGAATGGAAAGAATACTTAATTTCGAGTTTTCATGCGATGATATGTAATCCCATAACGTGTATCATTACTCCTCTCCTCGACTATGAGCTTGTCCTCAAACTCCAACTCTGGATATGCTTCTAGTAGTTTCTCTGCATTTTCCCAAGTTGCGACATACTCTGGATTATCTGTCCATTGAGCTAGCACTTGTCGAGTCCCTCCATGCAATCTTGCTTTCAACAATTTGATTGGGCGTGCAGGGACTACTCTTCCTTGTAAAATTGGTGGCAAGTTCGGGCTCTCCGCAGACCGTAAACCCTTATGAGCCTTAAGAAGTGATACATGAAACACATCATGAATTTGCGTACCCTCCGGTAGCCTGAGACGATATGACATTGTTCCGATACGGTTAAGCACCTCAAATGGTCCGTAGAATTTTGGTGAATGTTTGGTGAAAGCCTTGCGAGCTACTGTAAGCTGCCGATACGGTTGAATCTTTAACCACACCCAATCTCCTTCTGGAAATTCAACTGCGCGATGGTGTTTATCATATGTCGACTTCATCCGCTGTTGTGCTTCAAGCAATCGCTCCCTTGCCATTGAAAGAAATTCGTCTCTTTGTTCTAGTGCCATATCTATCGCATCTACATGTGAACTTCCCACAGTATAGTCTAAAAGACGTGGTGGATCGCGCCAATATACCATTTTGAACGGTGTGGTTTTGAGGCTTGTATGGAAATATTTGTTGTAACAATATTCAACCCATGGAAGCCAACTAAGCCATTTTCGTGGAGCATATCCTGTCAAGCATCTGAGGTACATCTCCAAGGTACGATTAACGACTTCTGTTTGGCCATCCGACTGTGGGCGATATGCTGTTGTAAAACACAAGCTAGTACCTAAAAGTCGGAATAACTCACACCAGAAAAGACTGCGAAACACCTTATCTCTATCCGATACGATCGTCTCAGGGATTCCATGTAGACGTACAATATCGCGAAAGAATGCTTGAGCAACCGTTACTGCTGTGTATGGGTGACTTAGAGCTATGAAATGAGCATATTTGGAGAAACGGTCAACCACTACCAAGATCACTGTCTTCCCTGAAACTTTTGGCAATGCTTCAACGAAATCCATTGAAATGTCTGACCAGATATTTGTTGGAACTGATAAAGGCTGCAATAACCCTGCCGGTTGGAGAGTTTCCCATTTGTTCTTTTGACAAGTTTGACAGTTGCTAATGAAGTTTTGGACGGTTTTCTTCCAACCTGTCCAATAGAAATCCCTTCGTATGCGATCCATTTTCTTTTGAACTCCTTCATGCCCAAAATTATGAAAACCAGCTACAACCTCATTAACTAAGGTCGATCCTGCATCAATATAAACCTGACCTTTCCGAAAAATCAGACCGTCCTTTGCTTCCCAAATGCCAAATTCTTCTCCTCGTATTATTCGATCTCTCAATTCAGCAAGGCGTGCGTTGTTGTTCACCTCTTCTCGAATCCTTGTCATGATTCCTTTTTCTGAGTTCTGCAACGCAAAAATCGCACATTCCTCGGTCTTGTTATCCTGGTCTCGCCTAGATAATGCGTCAGCCACCTTATTAGTAACACCGGAACGATATTCCACTCCAAAATCGTAACCCAATAATTTGCTGATCCAATGTATTTGAGGTGAGGTTGAGAGACGTTGTTCCAATAAAAATTTGAGACTATAGTGGTCAGTACAAATCATAAACCGATGTCCCCATAAATACGGTCGCCAATGAATTACAACTTTAGCTAGTCCAATCAACTCTCGTTCATAAGCTGCGAGCTTCAAGTGTCTCTCTGCTAATTTCCGGCTAAAGAATGCGATGGGATGATTTTGCTGTTGTAGGACTGCGCCAATACCACTACCCGATGCATCACACTCAATGACAAACTCCTTTGTAAAATCTGGAAGGGCTAAGACGGGTGATTCCGAGAGAGATTGTTTAAGAGCCCTGAAGGCAATTTCTGCTGCCCCATCCCCATGGAACCCAACTTTCTTGAGAAGGCGGGTTAATGGGGCTGCAATAATGCTATAATTACGAATAAATTTACGATAATATCCTGAGAGACCCAAGAACCCGCGAACTGCTCGTACTGATTTTGGCTGAGGCCAATATGTGATTGCGATAATCTTGGTCTGGTCCACTTTAACTCCTTCGTGAGTAATAACATGACCAAGATAACCGATCTTCTTTCTTCCAAATGAACACTTTGCCTGTTTTAACAATAATCCATTTTTTTGCAACAACTCCAATACTTCCTGCACGTGTAGTAAATGATCCTCCCACGTTGCACTATATACTAGGATATCATCGAAGAAGACGAGCACAAACTTCCGTAGGACATGTCCAAATACTGAATTCATTAGACTTTGAAATGTTGATGGTGCATTGGAAAGTCCAAATGGCATTACCAAAAATTCGTAGTGGCCGTGGTGTGTTCGGAAAGCCGTCTTCTCAATGTCACCGTTGTACATACGAACTTTATGGTATCCCGATGCGAGGTCGAACTTTGTGAAGTAACGAGCACCGTGTAGTTCGTTCAAAAGCTCATCTACCACTGGAATAGGAAACTTGTCTTTAATGGTGATTTTATTCAGGTCTCGGTAATCGATGCAGAACCGCCACGTTTTATCTACCTTCTTGACCAAGAGAACAGGTGAAGAAAATGGAGATGTGCTTGGCCTAATAATACCATTACGAAGCATCTCCGTACATTGTCTCTCAATCTCATCTTTTAGAAGATGTGGATAACGGTAAGGTCGCACTGCCACAGGGTTTGCTCCTTGTAATAGTCTAATCCGATGGTCACAATCTCGTTTTGGGGGGAGGCCCTCTGGTTTTGCGAAAACATCTCCAAAACTCTGTAATACCGTTCTTAGCAAATCTGGTGTTGTATCTGCTTGAATTGACCACAATGCTTCATGCCTTTCTGATTTTCTAACAAAAGTATTCAGATTAAAAACTCCAGGAGTTGTAAAAACTTCATCCTCATCAGAGAACCAGTTTTCCAAGGACCTTGTGTCATTGATGATTGCATTTAGAGAGGCTTGTTTAGTCTCCCGCATCGTTGCGTCACCGGTCCATTTGACCATAGAATCACCTGTTTGAAATTCTACGGTGTGGTTTGGACCATCCCACACCACACGTCCTAGTGCGTTTAGCCAACGAATTCCAAGAACTACATCGAATCCTTTTAGAGGAATTACAAAACAGTCTGCCTTGAACTGGTGCCCTTGTACGCACATTGTTAATCCTTTGCAATAACCATCTATTTGACACTTTCCTCCATCATCAAGTGCTACAAATCTGCCCGAGCGTCTTTTCATGGGAAGGTTTAGTCTTTCCACCACACTGCTTTTGATGAAGTTGTGAGTACTTCCTGTGTCAAGCAATACCCATCCTGACCCAGTTGCAATGTCTGCTTGGACCTGAAAGGTTCTTTCTGTTTGTTCTCCGTTCATTGCGTTGAGCGAAATTTCCAGATCGTCTTCTTCCATAGGTTCGTCATCTTGATCATCCCCGTCTCGAACTAACCTGATGTGGAAGAGAATCGGATTGCATTCGTGCCCTGGTGTGTAGAGCTCAACAAAGTTGTAACAGAGCCCCTTGCCCTTTCGTTCTGCCATCTCGGCAACAGTTAATTTTTTCCAAAACTTCTTTTGTGTTAATTGTTGCGGTCGAGAGATGACATCCCCTTCCTTTTTATTTTTTGTTCCTCGATTTCCTGTGAATCCTGGTCGGACCAAGTGACCTAACTGTTTTGTTAGCGGAGCTAGATGACCTCCAAATGTTCGAGTTCTTTTGTCGCCATCCGTCTTGTATTCATTATCCCGAGCATATTCCATTGCTTCAAAGATAGTCTCAGGGCGAAGATACTCAACCTCCTTCCGTAGATTATCAGTTAATCCTGCACAAAACTGCCATAATTGTTGATCCCCAGTGAGTCTCGTCTGTCGTCCCAAACATTCTTCAAATTGACTACAATAGTCATCAACCGTCCCTGTGTGTCTGAGATTAGACAATTCGCCCACTGGATTAACCATGTCTGCCCTCCCAAATATGCTTTTACAGATTCTCTTGAATTCTGCCCATCCCAATCTGTGAGTGACCAGACGCCGGAGGTTACTAAACCAATGATAAGCTTTTCCGGTTAGTACGAATGTGGCTTGACGTACTTTAGCATCATCATTGAACACCTTTTGATCATGGAAATAATCATCACACTTTTGCAACCATTCTATTGCATTGGTAGTATCATCGTATGGTGGAAACTCCATCTTTGCAGGTGGTACCACACACCCTTCTGAACTATTTCCCTTGGTTTCGTAATCATAATCCCAGCCTACGCCGTCCTGCACTCGAAAATAGCATACGGTATATCCAGTGTGGGCTTCGTTCGGGAGTGCTCCTATTGGTCGAACGTTCCAATCACCTCCACCGTCCACCCGACGGTGTCCTCTCTCCCTTCCTACAGATCGGACAGGCCAGGGTCCTCTTGAGTCAGCAACCTTCTGTAATCCTCCAATTGATGCGTTCGTTCCGTCAGGAAGGAATTGTGGTTTCTGAGTGGTGACTTTCGTTCCGCCGCCACTCGTTGGAACATTGCCAGATTTGTTTTCCTTTGTGTTTAAGGATGAACCGATTCCAATACCTGAAACAATGTGCTGTTCTCCCGAAGGGTTTCCGAGTAACAGCGCATGTTCTTCCTGTAGTTGCGTTTGTGCTGCTGTGGTTTCTTCTAACGTTACCTGGTGTTCAGCCAGTTGCCCTTGAAGATTACCGATCGTTGCTTGAATCGGGTTCAATTTCTCATCCATCGCCTGGATCATCTCTAGTTTCATATCCGCCATCTCATTCAGGATTTTGGCGAGTTGCGCCATAACGGAATCCATGTCTCCCATAGAATCGTCTTTCTCTGATACCAAATTGATACGAGCCTGCCGCTTAGCTCTAGCCCGAGTTACTGGCCCTGTCGTTATGGTGATAAATCGAAGAGAAAGATTGAAGGTAAACTTCCTTTAACCCTAGTTTCTCTTGAGATTAAGGTTAATTGTTGGAAAATGATTCTTATTGAATATACAAGGCTTCTATATATAGGCCACGCTACAAACTAGTTATCCTAACTTAAAAAGGAAAAAGTCTTTAAACTTTAAAACCAAAACAGAAAAATACTTAAACCTTGATTCTAAAGAAAAATGAAAAGAATACTTAATTTCGAGTTTTCCTGCGATGATATGTAATCCCATAACGTATATCACTTTAGCATCTAATTCGATCTGGGCTTTTACATCGATTTCTCAATCTGGGTTATTGGAAACTGATGTTACAGAGAAGAAACCTGTGAAAAGCCTCAAACCCTTAGTAACAGAGAAGAAACCCTTTGACTCAGAAAAAAGAAAACAGAACCGGGTTTGACCCGGTTTTGTGGTTCTTTGTGTTTAGTGTTATTGAGATCGGTTGATTTGGTTTTAGGAGAGGAATGACATCTGAATGTTTTTGTTGATTAGCAAAGTTGATTTTTTGACAGGAATGAATGACATCTGAATGTTTTTGTTGATTAGCAAAGTTGATTTTTTGACAGGAATGAATGACATCTGAATGTTTAAATGTTTAATTACTTCTAGTTTCCTCTAAACTCCCACCAGACAAAAGAAACAAATGGACTAATCCCATAAGATAAACAAGAAAAATCGAATCCTATATCTATGAGAACTGATTCCGCATATTGCGATAGTTAAGAAGAAACCCAAGACGATTTACAAATGTATTTCCTCCTTTGCATTGAGCCAGTCTAGAGTGAAGAAGGGTCTCTCTACTGCTATGTTTCTCTCTTTTTCCTTGTGATGACCAATGTGGTAGACACGATATGAACATTTTGTCCTTGCATGCAGGTTTGGGATTCGTGTTGATGAAGTGAATCAAGACAACAAGCTCGGTCCATTTTCGACAGCAGTACGAGCTTGGCCGTGGTTATTGTGCCCGTGCCGTGTCATTTGGATGTCATGAGATACATTGGTTCTCTTTTTTGCATAAGGAGCTCCTCTTACTGCAGTATTTTACAGTTGCAGCTCATAAACTTTCCCTCAAAGATTAATAATAAGGTAAATTTCCATCAAAGACGAAATGCTTTACCAGCAATCTGCTGTGCCCGAAGAATGTTTTGTCGTCTTTTCCACCATATCATTGCACATGCCACGATCAATAGGAATGCTAGACTAACACCGAACGCAATCCCGATCTTGGCTCCTGAAGAAAGGTGAGTCCCGCAAGCTGGAAGCCCCGGGATTCCACAAAGACCTGCATTATCTGTGAAGCTGCAGAAACAGTCAGAGGTACACTTTGAGTGTGTGGTTTTGCCAACAGCATTCTTTACATGCAAAATCCAAACATTTCTTAAAAGACCACTTCTGATTCAATGTTCTTACTTGAAGCTTGCTCTGTGCAACAGCCTTCCACCTACAGCCGCTGGTACTTTTCCTGACAAAGAGTTCCCGTTGAGATTCCTGTGACAATAGATGGTTTTAATATTGCTGACCACACTATCTCCATTTCCCACTAAAATTGACATGGGCCTGAACTTACAGAATCCGCAGGGATGTTAACTCTCCTAAGGTTTCAGGGATAGATCCATTGAAAGAATTGTAGGAGAGGTCCCTACAAAGAAGCATAAGGTTTCAGTTTCAGGATTTCAGAATCGAAAAGTTAAAACACAGAAAGTAGTCAATTACTTACAATACTTGCAAGCTCGTAATGCTTCCAAGCGATGCAGGTATTCCTCCATGAATGCTGTTTTCACTCAAGTTTCTGGAACACGGACAAAAATATAAATATGGAATCTCTAAAACGTTTTGATCAAGAAGCTTTCGCTGCAAGGGAGCTTCCACAAATGCAGGAAGAAAAGCTAGTGACAGGACATGAAAAGTGGAGTTCTTTCTATATTAGATGAGTCATTTTAGTCGGAGAAGATAACAAAATTGTTCGTTTACATACAAATACAATATTCGTAGAGACTTCAACTAACATTGCATATTCTGAGAATAATGTAATGGCTTACATGCTCTGAAGATGTTTTAGCTTTGATATGTCGTTTGGTAGGTAACCCTTCAGACCTTGGTTATCAAGATCACTGCACAAACAAACAAATTTTTTTGTCTATTCAAAGAAAGATCCTTTAACTCTCTTAACTAACGAGATGCCTAAACAAAAGAATATGTATATGCACAAAAGAAGAGGAACGAGCTATACAGTCCGTCAATGAACCATCTGCTGGTGTTCTTGTCCAGCTGACAATCAGCTCCGCTCCATGGATGTTGTGGGGGAACACATGGATCACCATTCCATCCAAACCTTGAAGGAAGTCCTAAAGCTTTTCTCATTTTCTGTAACGCACTGACTGAAACAGAAAATGGCGAGCAAGATATAAGACGTTACCTACAATTATGATCCAATGATATAAAAAGCAAACAACCAGCTAGAAGAATAAACCATGAGTGACTGGAAAGTTTTCTTCAACATCACACTTGTAACTCTATCTAGACAACCACAAATACAAATAAGAATCACATGTTTCGTTTTCGAGTAACCAAAGGGAACTCTATGAGAATCTATTTAGGGAAGAAAAAAAACAGCAATGAAAGGACAACCTTTAAAAGTTAAAATGTCCATGAAAGAATGTGTACCTTCATCGAGTAATGTTTTAAACTCAGCATTTATGATTTCAAAGACCTCAATGGCATTAATAAGAGCATGACCGCCTGCCTTGGGTTGTATAACTACTGTCAAGGTTCTTCCACTCACAGCCACTGTTGCATTGAGAACAAGTGCTGTGTATCGGCCACCACTCCTCTTGATGATATCAACATCTTCAAAAAGAGTATCACCATTTATTACAACATCAAACACTCTCTTTCCTTCAACAGTGATTGTAGCATCAATCTCTGCAAAGTGCAACCATACTGAATAATTTCTGTTGGGTTCCACATCCATACTGTAAGTTAAATCTGGTTGGCTGTCTGTACTGACTAAGGCTGACTGATATAGTCCTTCAGGATAAAAATTTGGCGAGACAGAAGCCTGCTTAATGGTATTCTCAGTTGATCTTTGAGAATCAGCATTTTTACCAAAAGATCTCATGGAATTCCAAAACCTATCACCACCCCAATGATCCCCTCTATAATCTTCATCAAACCTCGGCTTCCCGGTACCACAATTAAATCTGGTGGCTGTTCTTAGAATCACTCCTTCACCCAAGTTGTAAGCTTTATCATCAACCTGGAGGATTTCAATAGAGAGGATGGCAGGATCCCCATGACCAGTACTGTGAAAACAGATTGTAGCCGTCCCATCCAAAAGAAAAATGAGAGCTTCAGCAAATACTTGGTCATCATGACCACTCCAACCCGATTTCAGAGACGAAACCTGAGTCCCTTCGATGGATATGTCAAAGAGAGGCTCTTGGTCAACATTAGGCTGGTCAATCGATCCAAAGAAGATCCTCACTGAGTAATGTCCCTTTGGCACTCGGACAATGTTGTAGCAGTTGTTTGCACCCTCGGAGATTGGGAAATAACGAAGTGTCTTCAATGGAGGAGTTATATAACTAGGTGATGATGTTGCATTTGCAGGTATGCCTCCTGTATACGCGATATCCTTGTACCAAAGTGCATACGTTGGTGGGGTTCGAACGTTTTTTCGAGCTCCACAGCTGATCCGCAAGGCATACGGTGCTGCAAATTGCAAGATAAAGAATATTAGGTACTCTACATACACCAAGAATTGTAACTGTACTAATATTGTCAGAAACGGAGTAAAAACATACTGAAACTAGACTATTTCAAAGAACATTCAACCAGCTCTAGCTTAGAAACAGATCGTTATGTTGAAAATCGAGCCAGCATACTAATTAAACTATCTCAAGCCCCTAATAACGTGTTCAAGAAATAGCAACTCGTATGATTTCGTGGAATCTAGATATCAAGAAAATGAGAATTTGAGCTGTAAAACAAGAATTCTGAATCCAGAGAGCAAACTATTGATCGGGCAGAAGCGGTGAAAACTAGGACAAAAAGAAACGGAATCTTAAGTGGGTATGCAACTCAAGATTTCGAACCATTGTTTCAAGCTGGAAGTAGAGAAAACAAGAAAGTTCCCAAATCTCGTAAACAAGAAAGTTCCCAAATCTCGTAAACAAGAAAGTTCAAAAATCTGGAAACCGAACCTGGTCGAGCAGAGGAAGAAGGGAGACGAAGAGAGAAGATGAGAAGACATGCGAGGATCAATCGAAGCATCTTTGATCTTTCACCGAATCTGTCGAGAGAGTCTCATTTCTCCATTGAACAACTTTTATTTTTGTTCGTTTCTTTCTTTCTTTTTCTTATTCTGTAGAGTGAGGGGAGGACTCGGAAGCAAGAGAGAGAGGGACGTGAGTGCAGGTAAAAAGCTCTTTTAGTTGAATTAAATTAAGATTAAATGCTCCCACCTCTTCATTTTTTTGTTTTCTTTGTTTTTTTGTCTTTTGGGTGAAGAATAGAGAGCTTAATTATATTTAAAAAATCATATTTTCAAGATTAATTCTTTAGTTAACGAGAAATTTTTTATTTAACATCTACTCTCCATTTTGCAAAGTTTGATGTTTTATACTTCTTTTTTTTTGTTACCGGCGTTTGTACTTTTTACACATATAAAACAAACTTTTTTCCAAATATTTTATTTCGCACTTGGACTAGTTGACATTGAGAACCAAGAACAAACAATCGAGAAAACGGAGCAAAGAAAAAAGAAACATAAAGAAGGAAAAGGATGATGACACACAATTTGTTTACGACTTCATATCAATCGGTATGTTTGATTCTCATCATATATATTAGGATCCAAAAAGTATAACAAATCTTACGGAATATAATATTATTGAATTGTTGTAATATGAGATTTTAGCATATATATATATAGTAATAGCAATGATGGATCCTCAATAATTTGAAAATTAGTTTTTAAGTTTAGATAATGTTCATATGTAGTATTCACAAAGGAAATATCATGTAAATACCTTATATTTAATTGTCTGGATGATAACATTGTTATTCGTACATAGTTATCCGCATATCTTTTAGTTGAAATTGTTATCCGAATATTAGTAATTCATATATAATTTCTCTATACACTTATATGAGGTTAGGGTTCAATGTTCAAGTTTATGGTTTATGATTTTATAGTTTAGTGTTTTCGGTTTATAAGAGTCAATTTGAGTTATCTTGATAATATGAATCATCAATATAAGTTATCTTGATAATCAAATAGATATCTATAATCAAATATGAGTTATTTTGATAATAAGAGTTATCGATGTGAGTTATCTTGATAATAAGAGTTATCGATGTGAGTTATCTTGATAATCGAATAAATATACATGATCAAATATGAATTATCTTGATAATAAGAATTATCAATATGAGTTATCTTGATAATCAAATAGATATCAATAAATATGAGTTATCTTGATAATCAAATATGAGTTTAATTATAGTTTATCGTGATAATCAAATAGATATGTATAAAAACACAATTTGTTTATTAGTAGAGGTATTTTCGTCCAAATCATCACATTACTTTTTCTAAAACTAATTTTTAATTATTGAAGGCTACTTACTTATTTATTTTGTTATCTGAGGCTATACATTAATATCACCCATATATATATATTGCTAAAATTTATGAACTCTAATTCTAATTCTAATATATAAAAGAAATATGTTAAGAATAATATCGAGATTTAAGAAATTTTTCTTTTGGGTTTTACACATTTCATTTCATAAACGGACTTCAAATGTCTATATATTTGATATGCAAGATACAAGTCTTGTTCTCTTATAAATGATTTCTAATCAAATATACTTATCCGAAAAGAAAAAATATGGGTTCAATGCCGGACATAGGATTAGAGGGTGTGTCATGTGCTCTACTCTAATTAAAAAAATGTATTTAGTGTTAAATCTATTTAAATGCTTCTATTTTTTTTATTTTTTGTATAACTTAGGCGTAAATCGTAGATCCATGTAGAGGCCTAGACTAATCCCCTGGGTATGTATTATCAACGGGCTAAACGTACATCCATATTAGCAAATGAGGCCTAGACATTAGCCTTATATCCCATTTGGCCGAACAATAACATTTTTTGTTCCTGATGAGAGTCGAACTCAAGGAGGATCGCTGTTCGCAAATTCCAAAATCGACAACTACCAGACTATCACTGCTTGGTTAAATGCTTCTAATTTAAAAACTTAGATATGCTCCATACTAAAACAAAAATTTGGATTTGTGTCAAATTGCCAATTCACTATCTCAAAACTCAGAGTACACATTCATCGAAATCTCCATAATCCGGAAGTTCACGATGAAGATACAACTCTCACGTGAACACAGCTTTTTAAACTTGTATTCCGTTTCTTGTTGTAATAAATAATAAAGTCGATAAAAACTTGGCAACAAACCAGTTCTGGTTCACTTATTTTGGTTTAATGTTTGTAACTCATGTTTAACCGATGATTTGACTTCACACTTCAACATATTTGACTTACCCACTGTGACATGAAAGAAGTTAGAATAAACAAGAGCATGTAGTAATGCTGTAATGTAGATGATTGTGATGGATTTACACATTGTAGTATGTTAAACTCCTTCTCCTTGAAAGATGTATCGATTTATGGGTATATGCTATCAAATTGTGGAGAGTCGAGGGGGGTAGTTATTTGTAGACTTGTAGTTGTTGAAATCAATAGTTAGAAACAAATCAGTTATTTTGTACTATTACCTAAATACTACGGTCTCTCTCTCTCTAAGAGATACTCATTATGTCCCATTTTATAAGATGCTTTAGGATTTTTTTTTTTCATTTTATTAGATGTTTTGCAAGTTTCTATGCAAAAATTAAATGCATTTAATATTTTGTGACCATTTATATTATGCATTATTTTTTATGATTGGTTGAATTGTTTTAAATTAAAATATTAAATGATTTTTTGTAAAGAAAAATAAATTTCTTAATCATCATGCTTTTAGCTAGAAAATATGTATTATGGAAAAGGAGTAAATTTTTAAACAATTTTCTATGACTCTAAACCAGGAGTAGTAATTAAAAAACAATTATTTTCAATAAATGATTCTTGAATTCTAAATTTTTTTTATCATCAATTAGTAAAAAAATGCATAGAAAATCGAGAACATCCATCTTTTTAAAACAATTTGTTTTTTCTATAACATGTACTCTCTATGTTTCACAAAAAGTGTCATTTGGATACATTTCACACATTAAAAAAATTATTAAAAGTTTTATATTATCTTTTATTAATACACTAAACAGTTTTTCTCTCTATAATTAATACACTGAAACAATAAGGTTAAAACTGAATTTTTGTTCAAAATTATGTATTGAAAACATAAAACGAGAGAAAAAAAAACTTAAAACGACATTTTTGTGAAATAGAGAGAATATTAATAAGAAACCGAATGAATGAGTAGTTTAAAACGGTTTTGATTGTAATAACAACGGTAAGATGTTAGTGGGCCGACAATGAAAAAGGCAAGTCTCGGGGTCATCGGAAATGGGAGGACTTAATGACTAATGAGAATGCTCGTAAATCGTAGTTTGACTTTATTGACCTTTGATTTATGCGCAATCATCGGGAGAGCATGAAAAGCATTTCCCACCTCGAGTCGTCGGACCAAAGAATAAATCTTTCTATTACTTTTATAAAATCATTACTATAGTTGAAAACATTTCTAAAACTATACAATATTTCTTTATGAAACTAAACCCCAATTTAGTTTTGTAATATACTCGAAATATTGCTCACCTTTTACATAAATAATGAAAGTGTGTTAATTGTGACTGGTTTTTTGTATTCAAATTCTAAGGAAAATTTTAATGTTCTACATCAGAAACAATCAGAAAACAGTTCTATTCCCTCTTTTTCACCTTGGCTGTTCGTTTCTCATCTACAAATTTTGTTTTGTTTAATCATGATGGGTTTCTTTTATACAAGATCTCGTTATTAGTAGCTTATGAATTCTAACAAAATTCTTTTGAAAATTTTCATGAAGTATTCATATGTTTTAAATCTTTACAGACGTCTTTTAGGTCAAAACTATGAGGTGTTCGATAGTAAAAACACAATGCAAGTATGCAACAATGAACAAAAACAACAAAAAAACATAGGACTTTTGCTAGGTATGTGGTAGTCTGTTATACCCGTCGATAAAAATTGATATTGAAGAGAAGAATCAATTTTTAGATAAGACTCAAGTAGAAGATTAGTTATTAATTTATTCAGGATTCCTCAACTAATAAAATTTAGCAACAAATGGGCCATTTCGTGAAATGGGGGCATGAAATGGGCCTAATAACATTATCGGTGAAATGGGGGCATGAATTTCGGCTTTCAAAATCAAATAAACCATTTAAATTGCAATCTTCAAACACGCATACGGAAGAATCTCGATCCTCTTAATATATTTTCTAATACTGTAACTATATATTACAATATTAGTTTTGTATAGAAAATGGTGCGTTAAGATTCTCTTTGGTCGTGAGATAGAAAATTAGAATAATACTCTTTTGATCTATGGGTAAAAAAGAGTCATGTGATGCAACAGTGATGGCGACTCCTGACAGCCCACGCGTCGCTCTTTTTCACTTTCAGTCTGGGTCCCGATATGGCTGCCCATATCGTGACATTGGACATTTGTGAATGATGATAGATTTGTGTATTTTTTATTTCCAATTAAAGATGAGGATTCTTATCTAGTTACTAATGTCATCTCCAACCATAGCACTAAATTTAATGCTATCAAATTTAGTATAAAAGTAAATAGTATTTTATTTCATTTCCAACCACAATACCAAATTTTATATCAAAAATAACTTTTATTATTATATTATTGAATTTAAAATTCTCTTTATTTTTTAATAATTATGATAAATACTAACTATTCATAAAATAAATTAACTTCAAATTCGATATAACATTACATTCGATAAAAAAAAATTACAATCGATAAAATAAAAATACCAAAAAATAAATTACATTATACTAATTCTCAGAATTAACATATTCCGACCACAAGTGTTCAATTAATACATTTCAAAATTCAATATAAGCTTCCCGGTCTTTGATTTTCCTATGTTTTTTAACATATTTCTAACATATTCTCAGAATTAACATATTTCTAACATTTTTTATGTTTTTTTGTTTTAATTTAGTACTTTTATGTTGGAATGTTTTATTGAATTTTATTATGTATTTTTAATCTTAATCAATTTGCATATCAATAAAAATATTTTGTGCAATTCTAAATTATCAGAATGGATCCTACATCTCTAGTACTGAAATATCAAAATCCAAAACTAATCTAAATCAGAATCCGAACGGTATCCAAATGGCCAAACTATAAAATTTAATTAACTAGTTAATAACAATTAAATTATATTAGTAAATAAAAAATATATTTTAATGTTTGGTGCAGTGGTGCAACACTATTCACAAACAAAAACCAAAAAATAAAAAATTTGGTACAAGATTTGGTGTATCATTGGAGAAGAATCAACACCAAATTTGATGTTTTGTTACATGGTTGGAGATGGCCTAACACTTTAAATTTTGTGAAAATAAGAAATTTGACAAGTCTTAGTTTTTTTTTATTAAACTCGGAAGTAATCTCAGATTTTTAACGTATTCAAACTAATCTCTCGAATGACACAATACACTTATAATGTTTCATTTGGCTTAAAGTTAGTTTTATAATTTCGCACTCGAAAAGATTCAATATCTTTCCTGAACCAATATAGTCGAATCTTCTTCAAATGAAAACCATCCCACTATAATCTCTTAGATGACAAGTTTTAGTTGTTTATGCATAAACAAATAAAGATCTTAGTTGTTTATGCATCATCTCATATCCAAATTTAGATGAGAGATATCATAATTACAACAAGTGGTTAACAAAATATCGTTAGGTCAACTGAAAATATATCAAGAACAAAATTTAGAGGTCATGGGATTGAGGGATAATACTGATATATAATGGTCCCAAATCTAAAAATTATATGGACTTTGATCAATACCTTTTTAATTATTAAAAAAAAATTAGATGAAATATAAAATATTTAAAAAAATTAGATGAAATATACAATATTTACAAATTTTGTAAAAAGAAAAATTATGAGTTCCTTTTGTTAAAGGAGTAAATTTTGATTTGAAATGAATGGGTTAAACATCCAATGGCTTGATGTTTCTCAAAATCCAATCATTGGAATAAACCAAACATCCGATAGGTTTTGGTCAAGAGTTCATGCTGAATATGAAAAATCCGAGTTCTCTCGTACTCGACAGAGACCACAAAGATCTTTAAGAAGTCGAATGGGGAAAATTCTCTCTGCAGTCTCCAAGCTTAGGGGATGCGTTAACCAGATTGAAAATAAGAATCCCAATGGTGCTTCTGAGCAAGACATTGTAAGTATATCTAAACTTGGATTAGTTGTATTTGTTATATCTTAATTAATTTATTGTATTTGCTAACTTATTTACATTTTTCTCTCGTTAATATTAAATCAGCTAAACCAAGCAAAGATGTTATTAACACAAGATGTCAATTACAAGTCTGGATTCAAATTCGATCATGTTTGACCTATCCTTAAAGGAAGTGAAATTTTTTCAAATAGCCAGACTTCTAGATCCGCTGCTTTCCAAGAAGAAGGTCGTAATGTTATGTCATCTTCATCATTCCAAGACAAGTCATCACCATCCCCTGGTATGAATTCATTCGATCTAAATATGAATAGCGAAGAAACTACTAATTTATCTCAAAGACCTATGGTGTAAAAAAAGCAAAGAAAAAACAACAAGATGATGAAAATTTTAAAAAAAAATTGGAGCAAAATGAAAAGCTTGCCAAAGCTCTTGCTAAACATTCTTCTGAAAAAATTGAAATTCGAAGACAAAAGCTTGAGTTACGAAGAATGAAACAAGAGCAAAAAATATTATTCGCGGATTTAAGTTCTATAAGCGATCCGGCGTGTCGTGCGTATATTGAAAGTCAAAGAGTGGAAATTCTGAGTAGAGGACCACCATCAAACCAATATGGAGGACAACCATCAAACCAATATGGAGGACACGGAGAAAGTTCTCGAAGCCAATATCGTGAATCTCAATATCGAGAATCTCAGTATCAAGGAGCAACTCAAGGAGAACAAGTTCAAGGGGACCATATCCAAGGAGAACAACCTCAAAGTGAAGACCAAATATCACCAAGTGACCAACAAGATTATACCCCGTCCTATCATTATCTTAGCAGAAATGGTAATCCGGGTTATTAAAATATTGTTTATGATTATATTATGTCTTTTTTTTGTCAACATTCCTAATATTATGTCTTTAAAATTATCTTGTTGCATTTTTTATGTTTTTTTTGTTTTAATTTAGTAATTTTATGTTGGAATGTTTTATTGAATTTTATTATGTATTTTTAATCTTAATCAATTTGCATATCAATAACAATATTTTGTGCAATTCTAAATTATCATAATGGATCCTACATCTCTAGTACTGAAATATCCAAATCCGAAAACTGATATGAATCAGAATCCGAACGGTATTCAAATGGTCAAATTATAAAATTTAATTAACTAGTTAATAACAATTAAATTATATTAGTAAATAAAAAATATATATTTTAATTTTTGGTGCAGTGGTGTAATACTATTCACAAAACACAAAAAACAAAAAATTTGATGCAAGATTTAGTGTATCATTGGAGAAGAATCAACCCCAAATTTAATGTTGTGGTGCATGAATGGAGATGCCTAATGCATGAATTCTTAAAGTTGTCATGTCACGATTCATTATACAAAATTCTACACGTGGTTACGAGGGAAGTTAATTTTATGGCTCTGGAAAAGTGAAAATTAGGTAGGTATTTTGAATTTGATGAACCTTCAATAGTTACCATTTTGTGAGAAATAAATAAGAAAATATAGTACTATTAGTATAATGCCCCGACGACTCCTATTTATGGGTTCCACGCCTTTTCTGGATCTGTAGGTCCATTTTTGTTCGATGGTTGGTGCATTAGTTTGGAAGGTTAGTAAATTTTATTTAATGACCCTATAAATTAAGTTTTATTTACTGACTTTATAAATTATTATATAATTTGTTTTTTTTATGTTTTGTCCTCAATCATATCGTAAATCTTTTTTTCATAAATTATTTATCTTTAAATTGCTATAGTTCAAACACGTTTAATTTTGAAATTCTTATTTAACAAATAATAAAAAAATTAATATATTTTAATGATATAAATAGTTAAATTAATTTTTATAAATTTTTTGTTATATAACAAAAATCTAAATGTTACAATTATCTTGTGATATTTTCACGTATCTCGAGTTTTAGGATACTTTAGTTTAATACGTCCCATTTCATGACTCATCATCCTTATCTATATCCCCATCACATTCAACCTTGCACTTTTCTATTTCCACACCCTCCTCACTCCTTGTCTTTTGTCATAAAATACTATTATCAAACTTTTTTGATTATATAGTTAAAATATTTCTGATGTATAATCCTGTTTATTACATTGGTAAAATCAGACATCGTAAAAGTAAAATTAATGCCTACCGATTATATATTCGCTATTTAGGTCAATTTAAAGATTCTAAAATATGAGCGTGCGTAATTTTTAGTTTTGGGTGAAAACTATAATCTGAAATGATATCAAAATTTCAAATTTCCACAAATCTTATAAATCAGTATTAATTTGAACGCAAACTCGTCTGGTTATAATTAGAAAGTACTAAACATTGGTCTAATTAGATGATATAGTTCAAATACCAAATTAGGTGTGGTAGTTGAAAATAAACGAATAAAATTAGCAATCAGTATATTAAAATCACCAAACTTTTTAAATGGCGAGGGCAGTAGTGACCAAAAAAAAAAAAAATTAATATACAAATAAATCAAGATATTTTGAGAAGGTGTCTATAAAAGTCATAAACCACCACCAAAAGCGTTCTTCACATCCCTCTCTACTAAAAATCACTCAAGACCAGCAAAAAAAGAAAGAAAAGAAAGTGAAACTTCTAAGTAAAAAAGATGGTTCTGCTAGAGAAGCTTTGGGATGATGTGGTGGCTGGACCTCAGCCTGACCGTGGCCTTGGTCGCCTCCGTAAGATCACCACCCAACCCATTAATATCAGAGGTATATATCATCTATCTATGTATGATAAACACTTTCTAGGTTTATTAAGAAACATAACTAAATATTAATTAGCGTGTGTTATTATAAATATGGAAAGATATAGGAGAAGGAAGCAAGAAGATGATGCCTAGGTCGTTGACTATGCCGGCGGTAGTGAGCCCCGGGACTCCGACCACTCCGGCCACTCCGACGACGCCACGTAAGGATAACGTGTGGAGGAGCGTCTTTAATCCGGGAAGCAACCTCGCCACAAGAGCCATCGGCTCCAACATCTTTGATAAACCAACCCACCCAAACTCTCCATCCGTCTACGACTGGTGAGTTCATTATCTAATTTTATTTTCTGTGAAATCATATGCTTAAAACATTAATTTTAGATGTCATAACTCATAAATCATAATAATATAGAGGAACAAGTCATTTGATCTGGTCAGCTTTTTTAGGATTCTGGCTTTTGGAACATGTTAAGTACTGAACCGGATGAATCTAGGAACGGTTTGGTTGGTTTAGCTTTTATTTTATTTTTCTGATATCTTTTGGTAATGAGTTATTTGTGTGTCAGCGATGATAACGAAGCTCAAAGGAAGGAACACGTGGCTCTGTGTTTAGTGTGCGCGCGCGTGGATTAAATGAATAAAAAAAAGATTATTCTGTTTTACCAAATCAACATCCTTCCTTTAATGTACATATGGTATTAATCATCAACTCTATAACTTCTCGTAATAACCAAAGATGGAGAATAATAATTTTTGTTTTTACTAGTTTAATCACAGCCGTTGGTTTTTTTAAGTATTCAGAATCGGAGAGTTGAGATCAGAAGTTGATGATTCACTAATTGATCGCACCGCACGTGTCGCAGGTTGTACAGTGGTGAGTCAAGGAGTCAGCACCGTTAAAAGCGTGTGATGTGTAGATATGGTGTTTAGATCTTCCACCACGTATCTGTTTGCTTACTTTATCTTAGTTTTGACTTTTTTCTGGATCAAGAGAGTGTGGATAAAGGGAAGTATAAAGTGACGGGGAGGTTTGCTTTTGTACATAACTGTCTTCCACTTACGCTATACGTCCGCCATGTGTTAGTTTCTGTCTTGTGCTGTGTTTTGCAATTTTTCTTTTTCTTTTTTCGAGTCGTGTAGTTGCAAGTGGCGGTTGGATCCTCACCATCGTCGTTGGATTTTGACGGTGGAAATGCGTCTGCTTTAAATGTTTTATTTCATGTTAATCAAATTTTGTTTATATATTATGTTATATTTACGTTAATAGTACATTATACACTTTTTTTTTTTTTTTGGGTTTTGGACGAACACATGATATACTATACTACGCTGCTAAGTCATCGTCAGTTTTAGAATCACATTTCATAACCGAAAATAATAATCTAGCAAGGAGTTGCGAAACTGCACTTATACACAAGAGTTGTGTCTTTCATTTTAGGGTGTTATGAGAGGACAACACGGTTTTTCTAGGAGTGAATTTAACTTTACCAATAGAAATTTAAATCTTTTAACAATATTAAGCAACCCAACACAAACAAAATTCATAACTCTTCGTCTCTTTGCTTAGAAAAACAAACGCCGGACACAAAACTCTTCGTCGTATATCCGGCACCAACACCAGCTATCGGAGAGAGCATATTGAACAAAAAAACCTTTATGCTTGCTCAGTGCCGGTTCAAAGTTTTCACGGATCCTCTGCTAAACTTTAAAATGATCCTTCATCAATTAATAAAAACTAGATATTTACCAGCGTAAAGCTCTGCGCGGGATGAAGTATCGATAAATTATTTTGATAGATAATTGATTAACGATTACCTTTTTTCATAATCACCATAGGCTATAACGATAAAATGTTCAATTTTTCTGAATATACAAAAATTAATTATCAACTAAATTACTTGAACCAATTATTGTCGTTTAAGGAATCAATCTACTTATTAAAATTAAATTGATTATCGTCGTTATAATAAATTATGATCTTATTATTTGTTTATTTCAGGAAACATAAATACGTGAAGATGCCTAACATCAAAGAGAAGAAAACCAAAACACAAACAAATATGGATACGGAGTGGATCATATTTTAGCTGCCAATATGATCCAATATAGCGAAATAGTTATATTAATTTCATATCTAAAAATTTAAATTTTGCATTTAAATATGAAAGTAATCAAAAATAACAATTGTCACCTTTTTTAGAAATATGTTTTTAGGGATAACCTTTTAATTTTAAATATGCAATGATCGTAAATGGTGATTACATAATAAAATGTACACAAATCCTATTTATATAATATATTTTAACATAAGTTTCATATTTTTATTAGTTAAATCTGTACGATCATTGCATAACATAAGATTTTTCTATAAAATATGTTTTTTTTTCATAACTATCATTTTGCATTTAAATATGAAATTAAGAATAAATAACACCTGACACATTTTTTAAAAATATGTATTTTCAAAAATATTTTTAAATATGTAATGATCGTAGTATATGGTGATGTTACAAAAAAATGTACATACGTATATGAAAAGTATAATTTTAATATGAATAACATGAATTGTAATTTCTCTAATAACATAAATATTTATTTAATTTTTTTTGAAATATTATGTGGTGATGACACATCATCATAATATTTTTATAAATTATATGTAAAGACAATGTTACTCTTTAAAAAAGTTTTTCAATTAATATATAGGAGATTATTAAATTACAATAGAAAATCTTAATAAAAGTCTAAATTTTAAACATTAACAGAGAGAGGAGAAGAATTAAAAGAGTGCATGAACGAAACGAGACTGTGGCATTTCATCATCTCCGGAAGTGCTATTTAGGAAACTGGACCGTTCAGTTAGAGAGAGTGCGAAGAGGACAAGGAGATCATTCACCGACCTAATGCAACATTGGCTCGCTAATTCCTATTTTCAGTATGTAATAATTCTAATCTAAGCTTCTTCTTTGTTTTTTTATCTTTTTTTTGGCAAAGAAATAGCTCACGGCTAATAAATCAATCTTTGTAACACTTACAAACTCGCTCATTTTTTAATGATATTAACAGTATTATTAAAAAAACAAAAAATGAAATCTTGATACGAGTGTACAAAAGAAGAAGATTAGGGGTCTTGTTTTATTTATTTTATTTCCTATGTGTTTTATTCTCTCAAAGCTTATAGTGATTTTATAGACAATTAGGTATTTGCTTGGGTTTTCGGATTGGTTTCTTCGTTTCTTGGCTCGTGGAGCTGAGGAGTTAGGGTGAGCAGAGGATGATGATGAAGTAGCAACGCTTGTGTTATATGATGATGAAGTAGCAACGCTTGTGTTATTCTAAATACTCGACGAAAACTATAAAAAGTTTTATTCAAATAAAGTTTGGTTAAATTTTTTTTAAAATTGTTTAATTTTGACAAATATGATTAAAGATTTTTGGAATTTTGGTTTTTTCATTCTAAACAGAACTAATATATTTGGTTTATAATTATAATTATTAGTATTTTGGGTTTTTCAAATATAAATATACATAATATTTTTGGATATATAATTGTATTTCATATATTTCGGATACCTATTCGCCATTCGAATATTTATGAAAATTCGATTCCGGTTCGGTTTTTAACAGAATAATATTTAATGCAATTGAACAACTGTAATAAATACGAAACTATTTTACGCAAAAACGAATCAATGCATGCCATGCGATATATGAGTGAACGTGTTTTTTTTTTGATGATTCAGGGTTAAATCCCAGACCCATGGAGAGACCTAGACTAGTCATCTGAGGATGTACTACCAACGGGTTAAGCGTATATCCGGATTTGCAAATGGGGCCTAGACATTAGCCCCATATTCCATTTGGCCACAAATGAGAGAGTTTGTTTCTAGAGAGCTTCGAACCCAGAGGAAGAGCTGTCAACTCATTCCTAGGAATCCACTACCACTGGACCACCACCCTATGAGTGAACGTGTTGACATACACGTTTTTCAAGTCAAACTGAATTGATCAGACCGAATAATACTTCAGCTTGTACAACAAATCGAAGTCTGCCAATATTTTATCATAAGCTTACTATTCTATCTGTTCTTAAAAAAATGTCTTTAGGAAGTTTTCAAATAAATTAAGAAATAACTAATATTTAGAAATAAATGTATAATTTTTCCATTTTATACACTTTTCCATAACTATAACCAATACTTCCTCCGTCTCATAATAAATGTTAATTAAGGATTTTTTCATGTTTCATAATAAGTGTTACTTTAGATTTTACATTTATTTCTAAAGTGATTTTCTAAAAATATATAATAAGTGTCGTCTAAGAATTTTTTTTTCATGTTTCATAATAAGTGTCACTTTAGATGTTTTATTAATTTGTTTGCAAAGTGTCAAAACGACACTTATTATGAAACAGAAGGAGTAATAATTTAAACATTTTAATTAATATTTTTTAAAGTTTATAATTAATTAATAAAAATGTATAGAAAATCTAAAAAATCTAGAAAACCAATTTTTATGAAACAAAAATAAAATCTAAAAAATCAATCTATTAGACACAAAAATGAGTATAATTTTACCAATAATCTGCCATAATTTTTTTTAAATTCTAGCAAAGGCTGCTTGAATCCGTGAATATCGTGCCACTTTAAGATAGTGTGTTAATGAGTGTTTATTTTTTTTCATGTGATTTATAATGTCATTTTTATAGTTAATGATAACATTTGCTCTTTTGATTTAACCCAATTTTTTAATTATAAGAAAATCGAAAAGCAATGATAGTTTGGTCGTATTGAGAAAGAAAGATGAGTGGGTTGTTTATGTGAAAATATGTTTTGTAGTAATTCCTCTGACTTCCGTTGGATGACTAGAAGAAGCAGAGTTTCCTTCATCTTCGAATGATGGTCTCGATTGCCCCCTCTTGGCGTTTCAACAGTCGTTGACCTTTCCAATGATCGTTTGCTGCTATTTGCTTTAGTTTTTCGCTTCAGTTATCGTAGATTGTGTCTTGAATTAATCTGTTTGAAACAAGTCATGTTTCATCACAAAGTGAATAGAAGAATACCATACAAAACTATCTTTAACAAATAGACTTTTAAAGCTGAAAACAAAAGTAATATTATTCAATGGGCCATCAAGCAATAATAAAAACAAAGATCAAGTTTGGTCTAACGATTGTATCATCAAGCACACATTAGTTTACCAATTGTTGGTACTGATTAGAGCTAAAAAAATTAAGGCTATACATATTTAGACCGGGGAGAGTATGGATTATGAATTATCATCGACATACATTTCATGCTGAGTAACGAAACAAGAATAACTAAAAAGACGCTAAGAAAATAGGGTTAAAGTTTCATTTTAGTAACGCATGGAGGTAATATAGAAATAGACGGCCTAATCAGCGGAGTACTTAGCACACAATCAAGCAGATGCCTAATTTGGACCATCTTAGTCAAACATGTAACATAGCCCCTGATTGTCAGTTGAAAATGATGATGGATGTAGATAAAAGAATCTTTACGGACATAAATAGTGTTAGAAATCCCAAATCGGAAATTTGTTGGATTCTAAATATTATTATATAAAAGATATAAATCAATCTACTGATTATCAATTAAGTTTTGAGTTACAAATCCATAAAAATGATATTAGAGTCCATTTTGTTGCTCCGGCCCATGAGTGGCCTAAATAAAGTTTATTGTCGGTTTTAGAGTAACATTCGGTTCAACATGGAATGGAAAAACTATTATCTCGAGTGAGTGTGTTAGAAATCTCATATTGAAAGTTATGATCCGGATCAAAGTAATATATAAATGGATATAAATTAATCAATTCATTGTTAATTGGTTTGAATTAGACATCCATGAAACTTAATATAGTATCAAAATCTATGTTTGTTGACCCAAATAGAATGACTCAGGTAGAACATGTTGTGGCTCATGCATGTAAGATATGTTACCGATCCTAGAATGTAATTTGGTTCGAGATAAACCGGAATAACCTTTATTTCGAGAAGAAGTATTAGGAATCCCACTTCAAAAATTTGATGGAACCTATAATAAAATATAACGGGCATGTATCACTTATTGGTTATTGGTTTTCAGTAGAAAGTTCATAAAACATAATATGTAGTCAAACTACATAGGACTATATCTAAAAGGTAGAGAACATATAGTCAAACTATGATCAATTAATGAATATCTAAGAAGTAAAAAAAAAAGTTATACTATGGTCAATTAATGAATATCCAAGAAATATAGAAGATTATTAGCCAAAAGTCAAGGACTATCAACCCTTGCCAAAGCCTCCCAACTAGAGCTGTGTATAAAAATCGGACTGATCCGATCCGACCCAAAATATTGGGTTTGGTTCGGTTTTGGTTTGTGTATAAAATTCGAACGGTTCTTGTGTAAATTTAATTTGGTTTTTGGGACGGTTCGGGTATAACCCGAAACCCAAGCGAATACCCAAAAAATTACAAATTTATCATATTATGTATATATCGTATATACATATGCATATATAATTTATATATATATATATATATATATATATTCGGGTTATTCAGATTATTTCGGGTATATTTTTTACATCAAATTCAGGTTCAAAACCGACTCAAATTTAATTTCGATTCCATATCATGTTTCACTCAAAAACATAAAAGCCGATCTGAACCCGAGAAGATCCGAACCGAACCATAATTTTCCCGGGTCCTATTCGGGTTATGACTTCTCCAACTTCGGATGCCCGAAAACCGCATACCCGACCCGAACCCGACCTGTGGATTCGAATGCCAAGGGCTACTCCCAATTATAAAAAAAACAGCTGAAGTATTTTAACACATGAATTTCAAATGAATACATGAACTCTTATTATTTAGTAAATTATAAAATTTGTTGGTTACACATGCCAATTTTAAAACTTTTGTCAACAATTTATAAGATTATTTTATATGCAATAATGGTATTGTAGTGGGTATAGTTTAGTGGTAAAAGTGTAATTCGTTCTTTTAGGTTTTCAAATCTTTTAAGTGTTTTCCTGCTTAGTTCATCATCTTGGGAAAAATATACTTCTTTGATAAGGTTCTAATCCTGAACTTTTCAAATTATGTTTTGATGAGAACTTTCGTTGTTTTGTGTTTTGTGAAATAAGAATATACTCTACCTGTTCTATTGTATAAGATTTTCTAGCTACAAGAACGCAAATTAAAAAAATATTTCAAATGATTTTTTGGACAGATGGAGTATAATTAAATGATATTTTGGACAGAGGGAGTATAATTAAAATACTAAATACTATATAATCTTAAATTATAATATTATCAATACAAAACCATATAAAATTAGATAACCTTAGTTTTTTTCTTATTGTTTATTTTTACTATTTTTTTCTTTTTCATTATTAATATATAATAAGATTAAGATTAATATTATACATATTCAACCTTCGACTCTTATATATTATCCATAGTCAAAACTATTATATTCTTTTTTAATATGATGATGTTAGTCACATATTTTATAATATTAAAAATGATATTTAATATAAATTCGAATGTTATTTTCTTCAAAATTTTAATAGTCATACTATATATTTTATAATAATATAATCATATATTATTTAATATATTACTTATATAATTTTGACCAAAATTTCTATCTATTTTTTTTTTTGATAGACTGTCTTAATTATTCCATTTTTATTCCGCAATTCAAATGAAACCAAAACAAGTAATAATATAATCACTTTGAATTCTTGTTTCGGTTCATGCATTAACGATGTATTGTTCTCTTTTCTATATTGTCCGTTTCTAACCAAATTGACACATCACAAATATATATAAAAAGGTAAAAAATCTTTGAATTTCAAAATAAAGGAAATCAAATCCTTTTAGATTATTTCTATTCTAGAAATATTCAAATTCAGATGTGTATTCAGAAATATGTTTTAATGGAGGCGTAAATAATATATTATATTTGTATATATATATATTATTTAATTTTATTATTAAATCTATAGTGTTTAGCTTTTCATGAATATTATATTATGAAAAATATAAAAAGAATATTTTCTATAAGAAAAAGTCTCATGTTCTATTTTATTATTATAAGAAATTAGAGATATATATAAAAGAAGAAGAAAAAAACTAGTTAACAAAAAAAAATGAAAATTTTGTAAAAGATCCGTATGCACAAGTAGAAAAGGACAAAAAAATACAATTATGTGAAAACACATAAAAAGGAAAACGAAATTAATTAGGTTATAAATAAATATATATATTTAAATTTTATCAATAGAAATAGAAAGAAATCTTATAATTTTGAAGAATGGTGAATAGAAAAAAAGGAGCAAAAAGTAAAAAAAAAAAAAAATATATATATATATATATATTAAATGAGAGGTGACAATGGAAATTGAACGTGAGAAGACTCAGAATAGTAAGGGCAGTATTGAAAATTTTCTAATTTAACTGATGAATATTACTTAATTTACCATGTAATTAGTTCACATAATATATTTAAGAAAATTACTGGGTGCATGCACCAACCTTCCCTTAAATACGTCCGCCCTTGCCCAAAAGTAAAGTGTGTATTATTTATCAATCAAATTAAAAACAAAACAAAACCTTAATCTACAAAACAAATCAATCAGAAGAAATTGAGATGTATCTGGTGAAAGAGGCGAAAAATGTATAGAAAAACCTGATTGAACTGTTGATGGCTTATCTTCAGAACCTCATAAAAACTCAATAGGAGGTATACAAATTTGTTTATGTGGCTGATCATAATATTTACAAATTTTCATACTTCCTCTTGAATTATTTTGGGATTATGAAGATAAATCACCAACCGTTCAATCCGATTTCTCCATACATTTTTTCGCAACTATGCAAGCCACTTCTTCCCCATTTTAGACTCTCGAATTTCTTCGGCTTGTGCCTGGATTTAAGAAGCAACATATTGACTAATTATTGTTCAAACATCATGAGTAAGTTTATTTAGTGAGTTCTCTTCAGAACATCATAAGGACTCAATAGGAAGTATAAAATCATGTTTATATTTTGAAAAGCCTGAAACAGCCTGCAACCCTAACTTAACAATGAGTCATTGTGTCATGTATGTTTAATATAACCTAATCATATCCCAAAATCAATGCAAGCTTATTTCTCAGTACATTTTCTTACTATTTCTTTTGCATATGCTACTAACTCAATCTTAAAAACCTATTTTTTAAAAAAAATATATAAAAGCCTTTTCTTTAAAAATCCCCTAGAAACGCTATTAGCAACAAAAATAATTATTAAAATATATAGATATAAATAGTTAATTATCCTTCTAAACTTGTTCGAAGAGTTTGTTTGAAAAAAATAATACATTTTGTCCAGGAGATTGGCAATTATCATAAAAAGACAAAGTTCTACGAATAAAACATGATCCTGTCGATAAAAATACGAAAGGTTTCACAGTCGATAAAAATATAACTTCTATTAAAGGCTCAGCGGTTCCTTCTTTGTAAATTGTTTGATATCTCCACCTCCATCACTAAGTTTGTTTTCCTCAGTCTTGCTCATCTGAAGTCTTTCTATATCCCAGAAGCTGAAACAAAAACAATAGTTTACAATGAATCAATTTGTTGTTTTGATCGAAAAGGTAACTTCAATACGTAGAATGATTTTCAAGAAGATAAAAACAATCACCATAGCCATTAATTGTTGAAGTTATACATTCATTGTTTATTTAAAATCGTATAGTCGTTAATTAAGCTTGCATTGGATTAGGTTAAATCAAAAATACCTGACACAACGACTTCATTGTTAAGTTCGGTTTGCAGCTTAGTTGAGGTTTTTTTCAAATTTGGTATCTTTTGCTGTCCATTGAGACAAGCAAGACATGAATTGAAATAGCAAAAAAAAATGAAGTAGTGTTTTAACTTTTAAGTAAGACACAGTAATAACGAATTTTCATACCTCCTCTTGAGTCCTTTTGGGATTACGAAGATAAGCCACCAACCGTGCAATCCGGTTTCTCCGTACATTTATTTTTCGTATGCTACTACGCAAGCCGCTTCTTCCCCATTTTAGACTCTCGGGGAGGACCAAAGGCGTTCCGTTGGTCCCTAAGGATTCTTCTTTGCTATTTTCAGAGCCATTCTCATCACTAACAACTGCTCTTTCACTTTCAGATGGTTGCGACGAACTAACTCTTTTGGCTCTCTTCTTTCTTCTTAAGGGACACCATTCATCACCAGAAGATGAATCTGTTTTCTCTTCTTCGCTAGAGTTGCATATTTGGATATCTTCCATAGTTCTCAAAGGATTAGCTTGAAAGTTAATCCGAGTATCAGGAAGTTCTGATAATTTAACCATTCTAACTCTCTTTCTTCTTCTTATTGGATTCTTGGCTCTCTTTGGAATGACTCCCACACAATGGTCATCACCAGCAGAATGATCTTTGTCCTTACCATTGTTAGAGTCACGAGGTTGAGAAGAAGTAAGTCCTCTGACTTGCACATGATGATGACTAGAAGAAGCACCCTTTCCTTCATTTTTACTAGACAAAGGAATGCCTCGAATGATAGTTTCGTCCCCTCTTGGCGTTTCAACATTGGTTGACCGTTTGCTGCTCTTTCGTTTAGATTGTCGCTTGCGTGTTTCGGATATTGTGGCTTTAATCTGTTTGAAACAAGTCATGTCTCTATCAATTTAGAGGACGTACCATACAAAACCATCTTCAACAAGAGAGTTTGGAAGCTAGAAACTAATTAAAGTAATAATCTTGAAATGGGCCATATAGCATGCAAACTTGTGATGATAACTAACCTGTTCGTTACGAATCAGTTCTGTCTCATTGAGCTATAACTCCTGCCGAAACATTAAAAAGAAAAAAAAGATCACAGAAAAGAGATTTGATGAAATGATGAAAAAAAAACACTCAATTATAGTATTATCATCAATCATATTATATATAGTTTACCTCTTCTTCGTACTGGTTATTATCCGGATACATGTTTGAAATTAATCTATCGAAATCTTCATCAGCTCTCAATGAGCGACGGCTAGGACAGTGGACACGACAAGAAGGGCAGTTGTGATGTCTTCAAAAAAGAAGAAGAAGAGAGCCAATATTTTGAGCACAAAAAGTTTCGAAACTGATAAAGTAAACTAAGAAAAAGCAGCGAGGAAGTTATTAAGAAATATACCCAAGACGCAAGGTTTTTTCAATGCACTCTTTGCAGAAACGGTGCCCGCATTCTGTAACAGCAGTCTTGCGAATGATACCTGAGAAAACACAAAGTTTGGCATAAACAAATGTCATTGTAAATCGTTTCTTTATTAGTAGAATAGCCTCAAAAGGTCATCACAATGTCAACAAGACTACCACCAAGCATATGTATATTGAATGCTATAAATTAATATTGGCTGGCACAATTGCTCCACAAGTAACACATATACGTGATTACGTGAACTAGGTTTTGTGTTTCTTGGCTTCGTATACATAGGTAAAACAATTTCCACAAAGATTTTAATGACAAGTAAAAATAATTTTTGTCGCTTGACATCAGAGAATTAAGTAATTAGGTGGTGATTTTAAAACCTCTCTCTGTTTTCTAATTATCTAAAGCGTTGCAAGTCATTTGTAAAAAGTCTTTTTGTAAAAATAATTAGGTGCTTTTAACCATAAAATGCCTTATTTAGATATGTATGCCTTCAAATAAGACAGTGCATGAATGAATTAATTCTTATATGCAACACATAGCTGAGAACAAAATTTCTTAAGATACCTAAACAGATTGGACATTCCACGTGCTTGCGAGTTTCGTACATGTCCACCATGGCAATTGGTCTGCAAGAAGAAACAATGTGAGTAAATGTTCAACAAAAATAAAAAACAATGGGAGTGTAATCACTTATACCAAATAAATCAATGCAAAGCTACTAATGCAAATAAATCAAATCAGAGAAATAAGACAGTCAAATCAGCACTGAGTATAACATTATATATATACTTCCAGCTTCAAATTAAATATATCTTATGCTGTCTAATGAAATAAAAACAACTAAAAAGACGCTAATAAAATAGAGTGCAAGAGTTTTATGTTACGCCTGGTGCTTATGTACAAATAGACTGCCCAACCAGCTGAGTTAGCACATTATCTTAGTCAAACATGCGATCAGTCTCATGATTCTTTGTTGAAAATGGTGCTGGGTCATGGATGTACATACAAATACCATTGACCAAAAATCTTAAACTTTTTGGTTATATAAACAAAAATCATTGGATCCAAGCCTTGCGAAGAATCACTTCAAATGATTACGTGAACTCATTAAACTATAAATCGTATCCAAGGCATAACTTGGATTCATGCATCACCATATCATGACAATTATTTTCTTAACTCGTAAACTCAATCAGAAATAACATATAAGAAGAATCCATCCCAAAATATGAAAATTCGATCCTGACATACTGAAATCAGATTCAAGCCACAAAAATTATAAATTGAAAAGCGACTAGGCGCCGGCTCTGAAATTTTGGGGGCTCAAGAGTAATTATAAAGTTTTTGTTTTTTTGGGGCCAAAAAATGAAAAAAATAAGTTTTGGGGTCAAAAAAATGAAAAAAGGGTCCAAAAGCCAATGTTTCATCACGCATGGCAGAGGGCCGGCCCTGCGTGCATATACTATATAGCAGTTTCATTAAACTCGTAAATGATTAACCAGAAAATCAAAAGAGCATCGTAAAATACATGCAGATATGATAAATCAACGATATCAATCACCAAAAAAACATGAAAAAATACTAAAAAATACGATGAAAAATAACGCAAAAAATGAAATCAACTAGCTTACTGTCTTTCCTCCCGGTCGACGGAAAACGAGTTCCGATTGGATTCTGATGTATATAAAAAAACCAAAAGCAAACGAGGATTAGATCAGATGTGAACCTTTAGGTTTAGTACCAATACCATCGTCACCTTCTTGCGTCGTTTGTTTATGATTTCTGCCTTCCAAGAGGCTTTTCAACTCGCGGAGTGACATTGCTTCTAAGGTATCTCGGCGATTCTTTCGACACAAAGATTGGAGCAGAACGAAATAGGAAAAACGTAAAACTGTCTCTTTGGATTGACCCTTTGTCTCTTCATCACTCTCTTGGTTTTTATAGGCGTCCGAGATTGGAGGTTTGTGGTCTTCACCAATTCTATCTCTTTTTTTTTTTAGGTAAAACACCAATTCTATCTTAATGATAATGTACTATATCAAATGTTGGATTATTCTGATACTTGTTTTAATTAGATGTTTAATCATTCATTCATAAAAATCCACTAATAAAACCCTACTTCTAAAATATAGCGAGGATATATATCTAATGTATTTAGAACGAATCTTGTAGATTTTAGACAAAATTCGAATTGAATTATTTTTCAAATTTGCATTATATGTGTTTTAGTCTTTATCTTCAACAACATCATTTTTTTCGTCAAAGGTAAGAAATTTTTTTGTTTGACTATAATGTTGGTAAACGGAAATTTTTTTCGTCAAAAGTAAAAAAATCAGAATTAGCATTAAAAAGAAATGAATCGGAAAAATATAAATAAATCTGTGAAGTATTGTCGTTTTGGCCTCAACACAGCAAAGAGTCAACTGAGCTGGGCATTGGGCTAAAGACAATTGGCTTGTTGACTAAAAACGTTACAACCTTAGCTTGGGCTTCTCAAAACTCAATAGCCCAAGTCAACTGTTTATAACAGGGTCAACTTCGTCTTCAACAAACAACGGATCAGAAAAGAGAAACATAAAAGAGAAAGAAACAGAGCAAGAGAGAGAAAGAAGATCTTCAGCCTTCAAGTTTCAGATATTCTTTCCCTGAGATCGACGGAAACTCAATTCCGGTGATCGGGTTTGCGGTTTGCGAAGACTACAACTTGTGAGGTCTCCTTCTTCTCTCGGTAAAGAACCGTTTCCGACTCAAGCTCGGGTACTTGTTTCGGTAGTAGTTGTATAAAGAAACAGCTAGTTAGTCACTTGTATATGTCATTGATCTAGTGCAAACATGGTGGTTTTGTTCCACTCCCAGAAGTACTTCACGGGAACTGGGTGAACAAATGTGTTCTTGTGTCTCTTAGTTCAATTTGGTAACTAAAGCTAATTGACAAATTGAATCAATCGGAGATCACAAACTGATAAAGATTGATTCTAGATTACAAGAAGAAATCCTAACAAAATCTATATTGTTTTATTTTTATTTTATTGAAAATTTTCCGGTTTTATTTCTTCTATTTTATGTCACCATTGACAACCTAATCATCTTTTGGCGCTGCTTCCTTTTTTTTTGTTAAATAGACTTATATTAAATATATATATATATATAACATAAAAAAAGTTCTAAACCTTTTAAGCCCAAAAATGCATTGTATAACTTTAAAAAATATTAAAAGTCATATAAAATTAATGGATAATATTTAAATTTTATCTCAACAGCTGTTATATATACGAAATTATTTTATGCAAAAGTTAATCAATGCATGCTACATGGTATATGAATTAGTGAATGCATTTGCAGACATCCTGCGGTCTTCACCAATTTTATCTAAATGATAATGTATCTTAATGAATTCATTTGCAGACATCCTGCGGTCTTCACCAATTTTATAGAATGAATCTTGGAAAATTATAGTCAAAATTAGAATTGATTCTTTTCGAATTTGCATTATTTGTTTAAATTTTGCCTAATTCCGTGAATGTATAACATAATTTACAAATTAAGGTGTGTTAATGAGTGGTTTTTTAAATCTTTCATTTCATGAAAATACAATTGGTGAAAACCGCAAGCCTCCTATTATCTCTTAGGTTTTATATGCGTTTGAGATAGGAGGCTTGCGGTCTTCACCGATTGTATTTTCATAATAATTTATTATTAAATGTTAGTTCTATCCTGATATTTATTTAAATTAAATAATCATCCAAACATATAAAACATTTTATCAAAACCCTTCTTTCTAAAACATAGCGATGATTTGAAGTGTAATTTTGATAATAGTTTTCGGTATTGGATATCGAAACTTCCAGAGTGTCGTTGAGACATTCATCGTGAGAAAAATAGTGCAGCCAGAGCCGAGCATGGGTAGAAACCCATGAAGCATGCATGTGCTTCGGGACCGGTAAGTTTAAAAATGTTTTAGGGGCCAATTTGAGAAAATATGAGTTAGTGCAGATGTTTTAATACCGTTTAACATTTGTGTTTTTTTCTTAAGTTAAACATTATTTTTGTATAAATGATTAAGAGGTCAAAAAAACTTTAATGATGATCTTTTATCTCAGAACTGGCTCTGCGTGCAGGTGATCTTTTATCAAAAAGAGTTTATGATGACGATGTCCTATTTTCATTGTTTAATAGGCCTCCCAATAGAGCTATCAAAATGGGCTGTCTATGCTCATTTGGACATGTTCAATATTGATCATTTTGACTGTGGACAAATAGTGATCATGTTCATTAACGACCATGTTCATTAACGACTATTTCCATTAACAACCATATCCAAATGGGTTGTCCATTGGTCATAATAGAACATATTGTCTATAAGGTAAAAAAAATGATATCATTCTTAATAGTTAAGTACACCAATAATATTTAAAACGTGAGTTGATTCGATTTTTGTAATTTTATTTGTGTAAATTTGATATTGTTTTAGCGAGAAAATGTGATTTCGCAGTTTTGGTGGGAAAAAATTGTTCCGCTGTTTTGGCGGAGAAGACGTGGTTTTAGCCGGAAACACGATTTTATGGTTTTGGCCAAACACACAATTTTACGGTTTTGGCGAAAACATATTTTTGGTTAAAAAGCATGGTTTTGCGGTTTTGGCAGGAAAATGCGATTTTACGGTTTTGGCGGGAAAACGCGATTTCATGGTTTTGGCGGAAAAACACGATTTCGTGGTTTTGACGGGGAAGCGCGATTTCACGATTCGCTGTTTTGGCAGAAAAAGCAATTTTACTGTTTTGGCAGGAAAACGCTATTTCACGGTTTTGGCGGAAAAACATGATTTCACGGTTTTGACGGAAAAACGTGATTTCACGATTTTACGGTATTTGCTCCGTGAATTTCAGTGGAAAGTCTCTCTCGAAGCGGAGCAAGTCGATTTTTTAAGAAAATGAGAATGAATTTTGACTCTCCTCATTCGATTTTAACCTAGTTTTTCAAGTATTTTGGATTGACCAATATCCACATTGTCCAATCCGTTTTATCCATTGACGAAGTTAGACCTAGCTCAACCCGTCTATTTTGACAGCTCTACCTCCCAATTGGCTTATTAAGTTTCTCTTAGAGGGGGGTATTGGATCCAGAAATTTAATTGAATTTGAAGGAATTAAGGTTTCTATTAAATTCTTGTGTTATTCAATGAAGTATTCCATCAATTCTTTTAAATGTATGTGTTATTGGATTAGGTATTTGTAGTCATTCTTTCAAATTACTTTAAATTCTACTGTTATTCAATCTAGTAGTTTTATAATTCTATTAAATATCTGTGTTATTCAATATTTGGTGGATTTGGTGGTAACATCATTTACAAAGAATTTAATAGAAAATTATTGTAAAAATGTAAGGAGTCAAATCCGTGCTTTTATGGTGTGATTTGGAGGGAATATATACTTATGTCGTATCATTATATACCCTTATATATCCTTGTGCTTTTTATGTTGTGATGATTTTGTTGCAAGATCTTTCAAATTATTGGTCACTATAAATTTTTAATCAACCTTATGTCGTAAAATAGTCAACTATATATCCTAATCCCTATAAAATAGTATTTGCATTTCAAATGTTTAAAATTTATATTCAACCATATATCATAAAATCCCTACAAAATAGTATTTGAATTTCTTGTTATAATTTCTATAGTCAACCATATATCATAAAATCCCTACAAAATAGTATTATTTTAAATAGCATTGCATATCATCTCTCCTATATATATAACATTGCATATCTCAGTTCTCAAGAGTACTAAGTGATGCTTTAACTAGAAGGACAAACAATTTCCACGTACCAGAAGGTAAAAAAATTACAAATTAATTTATATATCATATCTCTAATTATTATTAATATCTTATCATCTAAACATTCAGGGAAATTTTATCTAGTTGATTGTGGATATGCAAATCGACTTAATTTTTTGGCTCCATTTCGTGGTGTTCGTTATCATCTACAAGAATGGGTTGGCGAAGGACGTGATCCTAACACTGCAGCTGAGTTATTCAATCTTCGCCATGCTAGTTTGAGAAATGTAATCGAAAGGATATTTGGAATTTTTAAATCTCGATTTGCGATTTTTAAATCCGCACCTCCTTTTTTTTACGAGAAACAAGCTGGATTAGTATTAGCATGTGCAGCGTTGCATAACTTTCTTCGTAAAGAATGTCGCTCAGATGTAGGTGAATTTTCCGTTGAAGTCAACACTCAACAAAATACAGAGAATACCAATCAAGCTAATAGAGAGGAGCTTCTCGAGACACAAGAGCAAGACAGAGAAAACGCAAATATCTTGAGAAAAACTATAGCTGAAGATATGTGGAGAAATGCTACTGGTTTAGAAAATCCTTAAAATATTGTTATGCATTAAATAAAATTGCTATAACTCATTTGTAGCTGTTGTTGTTTTTTTTTTTTCAATTTTGTTTCAATTTATGGAAATTTTAATAATATTTTATTTTTCTAATAAAATAATTATATCTTACACAAAAAATAACCAATCAAAGTTTATAGAATTTAGAAGAATTTGTACCTTTCAAAATTCTTTTGCATTCTTTTCAAATCTAGAAACAAATTCTTTTGCATTCTTTTGAAATCTAAAAATAAAAGTTAATAAAACTTCCATCAAATCTTTTAAAACACGTCAGATTCTATTGATATATCTTCAATTGAATTCTTTCAGATTCAATTAAATTTCTGGATCCAATACCCCCCCTTAGTATTTTCCATACACTGTCTAATAGTTGTAAAACAAATAAAATCAGTCGTGATCCCATTAGGCGTGTGTGATGGCCCAAGCTGTAGCCGCCCTTTTCCTTGATTGGCTACCTTACCTCGAGAAGTGAAAAGATTCAACAAAATCCAAATTCAGATCAATCTTGCTGAGTTCGCTTTACTCTCTCTGACCTTCTTCCGATTGAAAAAAACCCTTCTCTTTCGATCATGGATTTGTCGAAAGTTGTCAGTTTTTCCCGGAATTTCGCCGTCTTGGTCAAAGCCCAAGGCCCTGTAAGCGCTTGTCCCTCTCACCCAATTCGTATAATCTAAATTACACATGAACGATTCTAGAATCATACCTGGGTTGTTGATGATTGCTTCAGGACCCAAAAGGATTGAAGATGAGGAAACATGCTTTTCATCAATACCAGTGAGCATAATCTCATGATTCTCTAATTCTGCAATTTTATTTATTTCTTGGGAAATCAATGTGGCTGAAATTTCTGTGTTTTGTTCAAGTTCTGGCAATACAACACTTTCAGCTTCTGGGATGTTGTTTCCAAGAAATATCTTGAATGGTGATAAGCTTATGTCTGAAGCTGGTCAGGACATGGCGCTGGTTTTGACCGTTGCATCTCTTGTAGAACCATTCTTAACGTTGGGCCATAGAGCTAGTATCTCTCAGGTTGGCTTGAATTCGCTATCAATGATACATGGTTTTGCTTGATGGCTTGAACTTCAATCTTGGTGTCTTTTCTTTTTGTAAAGGATCCGGTGAAATTGATCCCTGGTGCTCGGATTGAGATTATGGTGGAGGTATATGGATAGTTTACGACTTTACGTTGAATGGTAAGTTGTTTGGAGTTTTCAGGGTATGATTTTATTCTTTCCAGGGTCAGTTAAACTCGGCCAAGGAAGATCCTTTTTGGGTTCCTGCGCAACTCCTTTCGCTGGTATGGCTGAAATTTCTCTTCTTTCTTGCTATTAGAAGCGACTCTTGATACTTCCCTGTGGGTGATGATTAATGAAGCCACTGAAAATCGATATTTTCATTTAATAGCTCTTGAGATTGTCTGGAAATGTTGTAGCTCCCTTTCTTACCGAATATGCACTTCTTTTTCGGTACTGAGTTAACTAAATATGTTACAAGGTTGATGTCCCTGTATCTTCTACTGCACTCCAATCTCTTATTGAAGCTTCTTTGGGTTCAAAAGATTCTGGATGGGATGTTGGTTGGTCTTTGGTCTCTGGTAATACTTCTCAGCCTTCAATCAATGTAAGTCAAATGCAAACCAGTAATGCTCACTCTGATTATTTGAACTTCTGCCAGTAATTGCTTGAGTAAATAGAATAGAGGATGCGTGTTTGTATTTCCTTCTTCGAAATGAAAAAGTTCTGTCTACTTTCGAGATTCAATTTTCTATATAATTCTTCCAGATTGAACATTACAGCAAGCCCTTGATGCAACTTGATGAGCCACATGATCCTAAGTTTATGGCCAAGTCTGCCACTCGAATGGCTCTTCTAGGAGTCTCCTTAAGTTTATTGGTAACTTATTCCCTGTTTTTCCTCCCCTTTTCCTTCTTTCTGATTTATATAATTCATCTTAATGTTACGGTACCTTACACTTTATGTCTAACCATTTTAGACTATGCTTTGTGATGCAATATTTTGTGAATCAGGGCCAGCCAAACATAAATCTCTCTACCTCGATTAGCAAGGGTGATACACTTATAACAATTGGCTCTCCTTTTGGAATCCTTTCACCTGTACACTTTTTTAACAGGTGAATAATGGCTAGACTAGCGTTGCTGCATTTTAATTGATTATAGGTCATCATGATTTCCATTCTCTCAATAGTGTCAGCATTGAACTCTGGGAATCTAAACTGGTTTGAAACAGTGTATCAACTGGTTCCATTGCGAACTGCTATCCTTCTGGATCCCTAAAGAAGTCACTGATGATAGCTGATGTTCGATGTCTCCCTGGTGTGTAATTCTCAGTAGTTCTTATATATGTTTTATTTGTTTCATCTTAAGTAGCTCAAACTTGTTCCGTTTTGGTTCAAATTCTTTCAGGAATGGAAGGGGCTCCGGTGTTTGATAAGAATGGGCACTTAACTGGCGTTTTGATTAGACCAATTAGGCAAAAGAATAGTGGCGTTGAAATTCAGGTTTGTCAACGCCTGCTTCATTTCATTTATGGGCATTGAAGTTTTATTGTAATGTTTCATGCAAAACTGTAGCCTTCGGTACCAGCTGGTGGTTCCGTGGGAAGCAATCACAACTGCTTGCAGCCACTTGCTGCTTGAGGAACCATCTGATGAAAGGAAAGCAAGTCACTGGGGGAGTGAAGTCTTAAGTATTAAGCCAGATGCTGGTATTCCTGCACAAGTGGCTGTTGAGAAGGCGACGGAATCAATTTGTCTTATTACTGTCAACGATGGTGTCTGGGCATCCGGTGTTATTCTTAACGAACATGGTCTCATACTAACAAATGCTCACCTGCTTGAGCCGTGGAGGTTTGGAAAAGATGGCGTATATGGTGAAGGCAACGACAAAGATCAAAAACCCTATGTCTTAGTAGCCAAGGAGTTTTCTTCCACAAGAAGTAGATTTTGGGAACAGGAGAGTCAAACATTGCCACGAAAAACTCCAGCAGAACTTTATCCGTCTGTTGGAGAAAATGTCAAGAAATACAAACACAATTTCCTTCAGACTGGGCATAGGGACATACGTGTACGATTGTATCACCAAGATTCTTGGACTTGGTGTCCTGCTAAAGTGGTCTATATTTGCAAGGAACAATTAGATGTTGCCTTACTGCAGCTAGAATATGTCCCCGGAAAGCTCCAACCTATTCGTGCCGATTTTTCTTCTCCTTCGTCGGGTACATCAGCACATGTTGTTGGACATGGACTCTTCGGACCAAGATGTGGTAAGACTTCATTAATCCAAAATTATTTTGTTGAATCTAATTTCTGATCAATTCTTTGTGCTTGCATATCTTGCATGGATTTCTTTGCACACCCTGAATCTACATTCTCTTGTGCGTTACATGTGCCAAGTGTCCTTAAATGGAAGAAAGAAAATATCTTCTCTTCCGAGTTAGTTAGTTTTGTTTTCTAACATTTCTGTTTTGTTATTAGGGCTTTCTCCTTCTATTTGTTCCGGAGTTGTAGCAAAAGTAGTTCACGCAAAGATGAGATTGTACACGCAATCCATTTCGCAAGAGGCCACAGAGTTCCCCGCGATGCTCGAAACAACAGCTGCTGTGCATCCTGGTGGTAGTGGTGGTGCTGTTGTCAATTCAAGTGGCCATATGATTGGACTTGTTACCAGGTAATAGAAACTCATTATTAATTACAATTTGTACATCTCTCACATCCAAATATGAGATGTGTCATTAGAAACGAACAGAGATAATACAGCATTGAAGTTTCTTCTCAGGAATTGCAGTTGATTGTTCATTGCTTTGCGTGCAGCATAATTGTTATGATAGATGCTATGTGCTTGTCTCTAAAGTAGTCTCCTCTTGTTTCAAAGATAAAATGTTATTTATTTTGTATCCGCAGCAACGCAAGACACGGAGCAGGGACAGTTATACCACATCTCAACTTCAGCATCCCATGTGCAGTCTTGGCACCAATCTTCAAGTTTGCAGAAGGTTTGTCCAATCTTGTTTGATTGTTTTGCTTATATGGGAACAGAATCAAGAGTAGATGGGTCAAAAAGTTTTTGGTTTACATTGTTTCCGTCTTAAAACAGATATGCAAAACATGGAGATCCTTCAAACACTTGATCAACCAAAAGAAGAACTCTCATCGATATGGGCTTTGATGCCATCACTGTCACCAAAGCCTAACCCTAAGACTGATCAGTCTCTACCCAATCTGCCTAAGTTACTCAAAGATGGTAATAACAAACAAAAGAAAGGATCTCAGTTTGCCAAGTTCATAGCAGAGACTCAAGACATGTTTATAAAGCCGACCAAGCTTTCCCGCGACTTGATCCCTAGCAAGTTATGACAAAATGGCCTTCTCTACAGAGTTTGTTTTCTCCTTTTGCTGGAGTAGCAACTTTAACTTGTGTAGAGAGATTACAATGTGTTGTTTTTGTTTCTGAAATCCTCTGCTTGTAACATATTTAAACACTTGCCATACGTTCGCAACTGTTTATCAATCTTCATACTGTGATTCTGTTGGTCACTCTTAGCTCTTTAGCTCTCAGTATCCTTGTATGTTTAACTTCTAAGCCACTCGATGATTCTTGGCTTTCATCAGAAAATTTTGTCGATGTTGTGATTTAATTAATCCCTTTTGGAGAATTTTCTCTTATGGTTCGGTTGTGTGTAACATTTTACACAAACGAAATAAAAATCCCAGCCTTATATTTTTAACAATATATATCACAAATTTATTTTTATATTTTTTTATGATAAATTTTAGGGAGATTTGGTTTGATAATCTTATATAAGTTGAAAAATGAAAACTAATTCATGTTTTTAAAACTTTGAAATTTTTTTTTTCTTAAGTAATAAAACTATATCTTTATAAAATTTGAGAATTTATAATAAATTTCAAAATAGATTAGACAAATCGTCACCACTAGTAGTCCAAATGGCCTTCAAGTTCACACATATTATATTAATTTTGTCACAATTTCAAAAAAGTGTAAATTTTTAAAATATAGTAGAATCACAAAACGGACTTTCCATCTTACTAGAGAAAAGACATTATAGATCAATCTACCAAAAAATAATACCTCAAGTTAAGGTAATGTAGGTTGACCCGAGCCAGCTAAGGAGTTGCATCCCATCGACCTGCCTCGAAATTCATGGTATCCGTTGAACCGAATCATCCGAATTATCAAAAAAAAAAAAAAATTCACTAATTGCTCACACTAGAAGGTCAGATGCATTTGTCAGAATCACTAGTGACTCAACCTGTCATGATTGTACATGAGTTTCACCATCATTTTATCTATCAATTGGTTGATTTTCAAAATACATTTGAAATAAAATTACAAATTTCCTCTAAATTTTAGCTATTTTTGTGATTAATTGAGCGCACATATACATCTAAACTATTCTTTCGAACTTTTTCTTGTTTGAGTTCTTTAATTTGGTAGAAGAGTTATTAGACAGAATCCACGAATTCTCGTAATATTTGCATTTTTTTGTAGGGGTGGGCAACAAAACCGAACCGAACCAACCGAACTTCAACCGAATCGAACCAAACCATATTCTATATATAATCCAATCGGTTGAAGTTTTTCTCAACCCAAACGGTTCGGTTCGTTTTCTTTTGTTAATTAATTAATTAATAATATTAAAAATATAATTTTATATTAATGCTATAAACCTATAATGGCTCATATAAGAGATGAATAAATATTGGCTTGTATAATTAACTTATATTTAAATTATTGACTTGTTGTAGGTTCATTTTGGTGGCATAGGAAAAACGAAGCTACGGATTTTATTTTTATTTTGATTAAGTGGGATAGTTTCATTTTGGTTTTAGATTTTTAGGGAATGATTTTTTATGGCTTCGTAGGATTCTTGTTTTTATAAGTTGATTTTTTTAAAACCAAATTTCAACCGAATTAAACCAAACTGAACTAAATCCAAACCGAACACAAACCAAACCAAACTTATTTCAGTTGAATTCGGCTAGAGTTTTATTCAACCCGAATCAACCGAACCGAATCGAACCCAAAATTAAACCGAAATACCTATCCCTATTTTTTAATAAAGTGGGGGCCACACGAAACATGTAACCTCGCGTTTAATATATCAAGAGATTATCGAATAAGTTCATAAGTTTTTTTTATATAATCAGAGAGAGTCCCATACCGAAGCCCAAACTAATCTCCCCCAAACCCAAATAAACATCTGAGTTTTTTTTCTATTTAATTTATGAGACACCTCTAAGTGGCCAAATGAAGTCGAATTAAGGAATCTCGCACTTGCAAATTACACGAGAGATCACCATTTGGTTAAAGTTTATAAATTGACCTTAAATTATGAAAACAATATGTTTCACAGGTTTTTGAAGATTAGTTTTAGATTCGTTCCGGCCGCGATTATTGAAATAAAATCAAATAATATATAATGAGCAACGACGATGAGCGAAACCAAGCAACAGCGCGAAAAACTTAGGTTACGTATAGTTTTTTTTTGTCATTTGACCGAATCTCTTCTTTTGAATCCGTTTTACTCTTTATTTAATTCGCTACCGATTAATTTGTAGACATTTTGTTTTGTTTTTAGGTTAATAAAAAGAAATATTTCTTAATAAAGGCAAAAGGAAATGTTAGTTCTTATAAGTTCTCTTGACCATTCTACGTATTTTGTTACTGTATATATTTTTTAAATACATTTTGTGTTGGAACTCGTTTTTGATGAAGTGGTGTTGACCATTTTTCCGGTGGATTTTCCGGCGGAGACATCTGTCGGAATGACCGAATTTCGGACACGATGAAATTGCTACCGTGAGCACTATAACATAGTGTATTCACTTGTCAAAATCTGAGTTGATTTGAATGAGAAATGGAGATCCAAAGTAGATGATTTGGAAAGCTTGAAATGCTTCAAAATTTGGCTAAGTGTAAAAAACTAGCAAATATCCCACATTGGAAGTTGGAGGTGAAATCCTCTTTTATATATATTGGAGAAGTCCTATCAAGGTTCAAAACCTTAGGATCATCTTGTGGAGAGAAGAGCAAACTCACACTAAACCATATGCACGCGCGCGCGGTGAGTCGAGTCGAATCGAGCTCGGACTCAGGTTTCAGTGTTGGTTCGGGTAGATGGGTCTTGATCCAATAACCCATTTTTTACATCAAATTATTATTGAAATAAAATCAAATAATATATAATGAGCAACGACGATGAGCGAAACCAAGCAACAACGCGAAAAACTTAGGTTACGTATAGTTTTTTTTTGTCATTTGACCGAATCTCTTCTTTTGAATCCGTTTTACTCTTTATTTAATTCGCTACCGATTAATTTGTAGACATTTTGTTTTGTTTTTAGGTTAATAAAAAGAAATATTTCTTAATAAAGGCAAAAGGAAATGTTAGTTCTTATAAGTTCTCTTGACCATTCTACGTATTTTGTTACTGTATATATTTTTTAAATACATTTTGTGTTGGAACTCGTTTTTGATGAAGTGGTGTTGACCATTTTTCCGGTGGATTTTCCGGCGGAGACATCTGTCGGAATGACCGGATTTCGGACACGATGAAATTGCTACCGTGAGCACTATAACATAGTGTATTCACTTGTCAAAATCTGAGTTGATTTGAATGAGAAATGGAGATCCAAAGTAGATGATTTGGAAAGCTTGAAATGCTTCAAAATTTGGCTAAGTGTAAAAAACTAGCAAATATCCCACATTGGAGGTTGGAGGTGAAATCCTCTTTTATATATATTGGAGAAGTCCTATCAAGGTTCAAAACCTTAGGATCATCTTGTGGAGAGAAGAGCAAACTCACACTAAACCATATGCACGCGCGCGCGGTGAGTCGAGTCGAATCGAGCTCGGACTCAGGTTTGAGTGTTGGTTCGGGTAGATGGGTCTTGATCCAATAACCCATTTTTTACATCAAATTATTATTTATGTAATTGATCACTACATAAATTATATATTTGGTCAAAAATTAATAATGAATAATTATCATCATTATTTGAGAATTGATGTGGTCAATTCTATAACATCTTCTTCTCCTTTATTACCACAAATTAATTTGGCAATTAATTGTGCATTACTCCTAGAAAATGGAGACCACAAAAGTCTTGTGACTCCTCTCTCATTTTATATATATATGAAGAGCAAACTCACACTAAACCATATACATGCGCGCGCGGTGAGTCGAGTCGAATCGAGCTCGGACTCAGGTTTGAGTGTTGGTTCGGGTAGATGGGTCTTGATCCAACAACCCATTTTTTACATCAAATTATTATTTATGTAATTGATCACTACATAAATTATATATTTGGTCAAAAAGTAATAATGAATAATTATCATCATTATTTGAGAATTGATGTGGTCAATTCTATAACATCTTATTCTCCTTTATTACCACAAATTAATTTGGCAATTAATTGTGCATTACTCCTAGAAAATGGAGACCACAAAAGTCTTGTGACTCCTCTCTCATTTTATATATATATGAACAATCTCTCATATGAAGGAAGATGAATCATCACTTTCTTTTCTTCTCTTGTCTCATGGTTTTTCTCCATGAGAGTACAACAAAGAAAAAAATGGTTCGAAAGCTTATGATTTTGGGTAATGCTAATCATAAGAAAAATGCAGTTGTATCATGGGATTCGGAACGCTATGCAACCGTCACACTACGGGGCGTTTTCAGAATTAAAGAAAGAGTGTCTCGCCTCTGCAAATCCGTTCTTCCCAAAATTCTTGTATCGGTATCATTTTAATATTATGATCATCGATTTATTTATGTATTTTACTTTACAAATTTATCAGTTTGCCCTATTGTAAAATATGCGTTCCTACATTTTTTGTTGTCTGAATATTTATTTTTCATAACTTGGGGTTGTTTAGAAAGTATATATAAAATTTTCCTTTTTTTTCTAGGGCTGGACAAAATAACCGGAACTGAAATATCCGAACTGGAATCGAACTGAAATACTCGAACAGGAACCGAACCAAAATTGTCAAAATATCCATTGGATCCTACTCATTGATATCCATGGGTATCGGATAATACCCAGAACCGAATCGAATATAATTCGGGTACCAGAATACCCGAAATATAATTATATATCCAAAAATATTTAATATATATCAGGTTTTTTTGTATATTTTCGGTATTATGGATATATTTTATTTAATTTTTGTTTTGTTTTCGGGTATATTTTCGGGTTTTGGATATAATTTTGGGTTTTCGGGTATATTTTCGTGTTTTCGGGTATATTTTAGGCATTTCGGATATATTTTAGGCATTTCGGATAATAAATATCCGGAACCGACCCGAAATCGAAAAAGTTCGGGTATTTTCCGGTTCTGAATTTCGGAATCGAACCGACTCAGAACCGATTGGTACCGAACCAAAATCATTTCGGAACCGAAAAGATCTTAAACCTCACTACCTGAAATACCCGAAACCGAACCAGAACCGAAAATACCCAAACCTATTTTTTTCTATATTAAAATTAATTTCCTTCTTTTTTTAATCTTATAACCATCTAAAACTATGCACATCATTCCTTTCTTTGTCTTGTATTCGCAAGATCTTGGATAGAAACAAAACAAAACATTCTTTTTATTTTTTTGGCATAATAACTGAATATGCTTACTTTTAATATTGATTGCGATGCAAAAGAATCGAAAATCAACTGCCAATCAATCTGTGAGAACACTGTCGAAGAAACCAACAAAATAAAAGAAATATATATATTTTAATAAGCTCCCTTGGAAAAAGCAAATATTACAAAAAAAGGAGTAGACAAAGTAACATCGAAATTCGAGAAAATAGAACGAAAATTCAGGGGAATGAAAAATAAATTAATTATCTGACAAAAAATGAAATAATAATAAATGAAATAAAGTCGATAATTTTTGCAGTAACTTAATTAGAGAAGGGAACTTTAGGGGAGAAGAGAAAATCCCTTGAAGTTCTACAAAATTCGTTAGTTTCCCTATGCTAATGCTTTTGCTTTTGTTTCCATCTGCCCCCCACATGCATCATCGTAAGTATATATATATTCACACATACTTATACATATGCACTAAAATTTATATGTGTTGATGATCAGTCTGTATATTCTTAGAAAAAAAGAGTAATGACTTATTTGTTTTCTTTAAAAGTACGTTGTTTCATTTCTGTTGGTGATTTTTATATGGTGAATACAGTTTTGGTGATATCTGTGAGAAAAATTGTTACCAAGAAAGAGGATGATTAGAAGAAGAAATATTAAGTAAGCACATAGTTAAAACTCGAGCTACACCAAGAGGATGATTAAAGACAACTATGCACCTCTCATTACTAAGATTCGGGATCGGATAAATTCCTGGACAACACGCTTTCTCTCTTTCGCAGGAAGATTGCCACTACAAGAAAACAGGTGGAAATCCGACGGAAATTCCGACGGCAATAATTCCGTCGGAAATTTCCGACGACTTTCCGACGGATTTTCGACTAACTTCTCATCCGTCGGAATTCCGTCGGAAATATTAACCCGTCGGAAATCCGTCGGAATTTCCGACGGATTTCCGACGACAATAATCCGTCAGACACTTTTCGACAGATTTCCGACGACTTTTTGACGCATTCTGATGTTGCCGACATACTGCCGACGGATTTTCGACGACGTTCATCCGTCGGCAATTTCCGACGGATTTCCGACGGATTGCCGACGGATTTCCGACGGATTTCCGACGGATATCCGACAGATGCCGACAGATGCCGACATGGTTGCTGACATGGTTGCCGACATCGATAATATCTACTTTATATCCGTCGGAAATCCGTCGGAAAATGGACAAAATTTTCCTTATAAAAACGTTTCCACCCTTCATTTATAATCACAACAAAAAAAAATCTCTGTTATCTAATTCCTTACGAAAATGTCTTCTTCAAATCCTTATAATTATTTTCGATCATGGATGGACAAGCCTCATCAAATTCCGGACACGGGCCTAGTTACGGAGGAATTCAAAAAAGGTCTACAGGAATTCATGGCATTTGCGGGTATGCAGAAGAAAACAAAAAAAACCGGTAAAATCTATTGCCCTTGTACCAATTGTGGGAATCGTAGATTTATCGTGATAGATGAAGTATGGTCACATTTGTATTGTCATGGGTTTATGTCGGGTTACAAGATTTGGTATTATCATGGAGAAAATGATACAATGGTGGATAATTATGCTAGTACTAGTGAACATTATATTGGGGATAACACTAGCTTAGAAGAACCCGCAATGGAAGAACAAAGTACTGTAGGTCATGTTCAGATGGTGAACGATGCATTTCGTGAAAATATACCATCGGTTGCTGAGTATGGAGATAGGGGAGAAGAACCTAATTTAGAAGCTCGGAGATTCTTTGATATGTTAGACGCTGCTAAACATCCGTTATATGATGGGTGTAGAGGTGAACATTCCCCTTTATCAACTGCAACAAGGATGATGGGTATAAAGACGGATTTCAATTTGAGTGAGGAGTGCGTGGATACAATCGCTGATTTTGTGAAAGAAATTTTGCCAGAAGATAATCTTGCACCGGCATCATACTATGAGATACAGAAACTTGTTCAAGGTCTCGGGACCAACGAGCTCGGGAACTCACATCCCTGATTCCCAGCAATCCGCTGCTCGGAGCCACCTTGAGATCGAGGAGCTAGTCCGGCAGCCTAACCGGGGCCATTGCATTCGACTCGACCCGAAGTTTGAGGACGGCACTTGGTAAGAAAATTTGTGTACATTATTTCAATTTATTTAGATTTTTAAACTTAACATATTTATATATTTTCATAATGTTTTCAGGTTTAAGCTGTCGACTCAGATCACCAAGTCGATATTACGGATGCTCCACAACATGTTGGACAAACCGTACAAGAAGTATTCGGTCATGCCTGCCGAGGAGAAAGACGTGTGGCACCGGACTTTCGCGGTACGTTCTTTATTGATATATTATTTATTTTGAATTTCATTTTGTCAATTTTTCTTTTTGATATGTAACAAATTTTTAAAAAAAATTGTAGCAAGAGTTCACGTGGGACTCTAATCATACGCGCGAAGTCATTGACACATTCGACAAGTATGCCGCAAACTCGTACTCGAAGCACATGTACGAGTGGAAACAGAAGTGGAAGCAGAACAAAGACAAGCCGAAGGACCTTGACGACGACGTCTGGAAAGGCTTCTGTGAGTACTGGAGTAGGCCTGCGACAAAAAAGACCTCCGAGCAACAGTCGAAGAACCGAAATAGCCAACGAGGCGGGAAAGGGGTCTACATCCACAACGCGGGCGCAAAGACCATCGAACGGGAAGCGATGGAAATGGTAAGTTTAATTTAAATTTTTTATTGTTAATTCTGTTTTTTATATTTATTTAACTTAACAAATTTTCGCAGGCGAGAGCATCTGGTTCCGAACCCGATTATCTTCAACTCATCGAGAATAGACACACCAACAAGAAAACCGGTCAGATACAGGACTTGGGGATGCGGGATGTTGTCGAGAAGAGCAAGAAGACGAAGCTGGACCGTGAACTATCATCGCAGCTCACTATCGAAGGATCGTCGTCCTCGAACTCTTTGTCCCGGGAAGAGATAAACCAGATTGTACTTGAGGTAAGTTTTAATTTCATTTCGTTTTTTTTTTTTCGTTATTTATTTATTATCGGTTTTAATTATTCGCAGCAAACCCGGCAAGTGAAAGGTCGATTCGCTGGGTTAGGCACCCTTCCGACCCAGGAATCTTCTTCCTCGTTTCCTCGTTATCCTTCGGAGTACCGGGTAGAAATCGAGAGGCTCACCCAAACGGTGAAAGACCGTGACCAGCAGGTTGAAGAGCTACGGACGGAGCAACATACTACCACCAAAAAGCTCTCCTGCTTGGAGAAGATGATGGAAAAATGCTTCCCGCACATGTTTCGGGATAATAATCCCGACGACGGAGATTCTCCAACCGTCTAAATATTTGCTTTTAATGCTTTTTTTTTGAACAATTTATTTTAATGTGTAATGACTTTTTTTAATTTTGTTTAATGAATTTATATATTTATTATTTCTATTTTTAATTTATATTTCAAATTTCTATAATTTTAATATATAAATTTCCAAAAAATAAATAATTAAATAAAATTCAAAATACCAATTCCGTCGGAAAACCGTCGGAATAAGTTCCTGTAACATCCCGATTTCTTGTATATGCGGAGAGGCTTATAAGAATTGATTTGGCTACCTATGACACCAAAGTGCACTTAGCTTTTCCGATCACTTGCCCGAAAGAACTCCAGAGTTAAGCGTGCTTGAGCTGGAGTAGTTTAAGGATGGGTGACATTCCGGGAAGTTATTCGCGGTATCGTGTGAGTGAGGACAAAACACGGGGAAAGATCACGTGGTGATTGCAGGGTCAGTAAACAAGTATTACAAGCCTCACGGATTAACGCACCGGCCGTCGGACAAGGGTGGGGCCCACGGGCCGAGATAAGGCATGGGGCCCATGGGCCGAGAGAAGGCATGGGGCCCACGGGCCGAGAGAAGGTATGGGGCCCACGGGCCGAGAGAAGGCATGGGGCCCACAGGCCGAGAGAAGGCATGGGGCCCACAGGCATGGGTGGTCGGGGCGTTATAGTTACCGTCGTAAATCCTTCGGAACCTATTTCCGACGAAGAACCGACGGACTTCCGAGACAACTTCCGATCAAATTATCCGTCGTAACTCCGTCGAAAATAGTTACCGTCGGAAATCCGTCAGAAATATCTTCCGACGGATTTACGACGAACTTCCGACAAATTCATTCGATAATCATCCGTCGGAAATTCTGTCGGTAATATATCCGTCGGAAATTTCCGACGGATTTCCGACGGCATTTACGACTGAAAACCCGTCGGAGTATCCGTCGGAAATATATCCGTCGGAAATCCGTCGGAAATTTCCGACGGATTTCCGACGGCATTTACGACTGAATATCCGTCGGAGTATCCGTCGGAAGTCCGTCGAATATCCGTCGGAACGGACGCGGTCGGAAATCCGTCGGAAATGTCTGACGGCTTTCCGACGGCAACAATCCGTCGGAAATTTTCGACGGATTCCGACGGATACCATATTTCCGACGAACTGTAACCGACAGCTTAAATCCGTCGGAAATCCGTCGGAAAAGGCCATTTCCGACGGATTTCCGACGGCTTTGGCCGTCGGAAATACCCCTGTTTTCTTGTAGTGTGCAACTCATGACATCGGTAATAGCAATCCTGATTAACTTCTGGATTTCCGCTTACCGTCTCCCAAATGGTTGCATTAGTGAAATTGAGAGCATCTGCTCGGCATTTTTTTGGTCGGAACCTGATCTAAACCCTAGAAAAGCAAAGGTAGCGTAGAGCGAGGTGTGTACACCGAAGGGAGAAGGTGGTTTGGGTTTAAAGAATATCAGAGAGGCCAATATATAATGTTTGTCTGCTGAAGTTGTTATGGAGGATTCTCTCTGCGAACTCCTCTTTGTGGTGATGTTGGATCCATTCTAACCTTCTTAGAGACTCCTCCTTCTGGGCGCTGAAAGATCCAAAGAGTCATTCTCCGGGTTCATGGATGTGGAAGAGAATCCTTAAGATGAGAAATATAGCAAGGGATTTTGTCAAAGTGGAGGTCCGAAATGGAAAAGTCACTCACTTCTGGTTCGACCGGTGGTCAAGTATGGGTCGTTTAATCGAGTATACGGGACCGAGAGGTTTTATTTATTTGGGTATTCCGGCAAATTCTTCGGTGGAACAGGTCCTCAAATTACAGAGGCGGAAACACCATAGACACACTATGCTTAACAACATAGAAGAATCAATTGAGGTAGCTCGAAGCCGGTACCGAGACGATGAAGAAGATGTGGTTCTATGGCGGACCAAACCTGATCTATACAAGCCCATATTCGTCACAAAAAACACTTGGGATCAGCTGCGGGTAGCTCGACAAACTGTTCCTTGGTGTAAAGGCATTTGGTTTGGCCATAATACTCCCAAATTCCCATTCCACGCATGGGTTACGATGCTCAATCGACTTCCAACGGGTGATCGTATGCTATATTGGGAGGCAAATACCTCTTCGTCGTGTGTTTTGTGTCATAACACCTTGGAAACACGAAACCACTTATACTTCTTATGTCCGTATTCTCAACAAGTCTGGACTAATTTAGCACACCAAGAATTCATGATAGTATGGGAGGAAATCGTCACTCTTCTCACTAGACCGAGCTGGAACCGAGTGCACTAGTTCACGGTTAGGTACCTGTTCCAAACCACCCTCTACTTCTTATGGCGGGAACGAAACGAACGTAGACACGAGACTGGACAATCCACATCGCAGAGACTAATCAGTCTCATTGATAAGTCCATGAAGAATCGGTTCAGCTCCATTAAGAAATTGGGTGATTCTAGATACGAAGAAGGTTTCCAATATTGGCTGGCTTCAAGACCAAACAACTAAAATCACTGTTCAAAGCTATTCTTGACTCTCTTTTGAGTTAGCAAATGTAAAAAGCATATTGTTTTTTTATATACTTAGTTCGCATCACAAATGTAAAAATATTTTTTTTTATCGAATAAATTTAATTAACATTCATTCAAAAATAAAACTCGAGCTAGTCGGGATAGTGAAATTAAAGAGTGAGTCGTTTGTGCCGCTCATGCAAAATATAATTGTGTTAGACATATTGTCACAAAAGAGCTTCATGTACATTTTATTTTGATAACAATCATGCAGGCCTTTTTTTGTTAATAACGCTAATCATTCGCCAATTTATTTTGGTTCAGGGGATTATCTCATGATATATCGATTGAAATATGAATATTCAAGCATCGTTTAAATGCAAAAAAAAATTGCAAACATGTAGTAAGATGTGATATGTTTTAGTTTCGATGCAAAGACCTAAGATCTAATTCTATTATTTTTTTAGAAAAAAAGTAAAGAAAAGCAAAGATAATGTAAGGAAAGAGACGATGGAGAATAAAGTAAAGATTGGAAATGTGAACCCATTTGGAGTTGGCAGTGAGTGAGATGGAACATCACATGCACTTATGCTCTCTTTTGTCCCTTTCCTCTTGGGAGCTTTCACTTCTCGAAAACCTTCTTCTCCGTTTTTTCCTTGCAACTCTCTAATCTAACCCCATTTCCTATTTTATTCTTAGCGATTATGATTTTTTTACCTATTCATGACTTAATGATGTGATAATTTGATTTACCATGACTCATTTATGATTGGACAATATTGGCAATTTCAGAAAATAATTTTCATGATCGTTACCAAGACTATCGTAGTCACCAAAACCCCATTTGATTTTGTGACGTCAATCAATATGAAAAACTCAAACTATAATTAACCATTTGATTTTAAAAATCGAAAGCTTGTGGTCGGGTGGTTCTTTTGTTGCTGGAAAAGTCACCATGTTGGTTCAGGCCAGAGATCGACTCTCTGCGAAAAGATAATGAATCTATGATTTACAATTTTTAGCCATCGGGGCTTTCACATGGTATTTCCGGATCCCATAATTAGTCATGTTGGGGATGATGCACGGACCCTTCAAACTTACCAACATGCATCGGTCAGAGTCGGTAGTCCCTAATTTAGGAAGATCACTTAAGTTCTATTTAAAAAAAACCATTTGATTTAAATCTTTTATATTTTGATTTTAAAAGAACTATATTTGTTGTTACTTCTTATTATATTGTGTATTGCTATCATTCTTGAATGTAGTAGTTATCTCTAAACATTCGCCAGCATACTAAAATATTGTATTATTACTAACATCTCAAAAGGTGCAACTAGTACTATTATAGGAGGAGTATGATATAATATTCAAACCGACGCGTATAAACTATAGTGAGTTTGTATGATAGATGCGTATATAATATGATTGTTGGAATTTGTATAAATTAAAATAAAGAGTTGGAAGTGGGATTAATAGGGTGATGTGGGTCTAGGGATTCACTCCAATTCCACAATATGCAAAAGAATGTCACTTATTGTGATGAGTGATGTTCCTCGATCTCTCTGAAAGATTCACCTGTTACATTCTCCTTTATTGTCTCTATCTTTTTATTCTTACATATATATATATATACTTTAATTAAATGTAATTTAATCGACTACGTATATAGATTTAGTTTGTCAAGTTGACCCACCTTATTAAGCTAAAATTAGGGTTGGGCAGAAGACAAAATTTCCGTAAATTTTGAAATATTTACTGTTTGCTTTGATTAGTACAAATACTAAACTTAACATTTATGTTTCAACTGTTTAAAAACAAATAACCAGATAATATTTATATTTCATCCATAACCAACACAAATAACCAAATGGTTTGTATTAATGATGTCGTTGCATCACCATCCAAATTTTAAACCTCAGCATAATGCATATCGGTTACGAAAAAGATGATGAATCAAACGGATAACAAAAATTAATTCCTTGCAATTTTTTGGAATTTTTTTGTTTATAGGTTAAATTCCATCCGAGTTGAAGCTATTCTTACCTTCTGTGTACGTATAAATTACTATTACTATTATTTTCTGTCAACTTCTGTGTATAAATTAATTAGAGTTACACAAAATTAATAGTGAATAATTTGTTTTGGGCGATAAAAATAAATAAGTAAAAATGAGATCAATTACTTTACTTAATTCGTAATATTTGCTATTTGCCTTGACCATTCAGATTAATAATAATTCAGTCAGCCAATAATTGCAGTCTAGAAAAGATCAATTGTAATTTTCTTTGCTTGCTCACCACTGATTTCTCAAAGGTGGTTTTGGTCACAAATTAGGATGAGTGTTAGATGTTCATCACAACCTAATAGCGTTAGCGAACTTACATTGAATCGATGTCAAGTGCACTTCTATATGTATAGATTTTGTTTATTCCCACATTTCACAAGTCTCTGTCAGGTGCAAATGAAAGAGAACAAAACCTAAAATTCGTTTGCACTTTTCGATATCTATATATAGCTTAAACCACAGAGCTACATAGACGAAAATCTTTATGACTGCTCACTCTTCAATCCACTAAATGAGTAACCAGCGAAACAAATTTCTAACGCAACTAGAATCAACCTAATCCAAGTCACCACTCTAGAACTCGGCACTACCATCCTGATAAGATGCCAATATAAAAGAAATGGACTCAACGACTATCAACACTTGATCATTCAAGAAGAGAGTGACTACTATGATCGGCACAACATAGTGTAGCGTAAAAGTTGTCGAGACCCTATAATTTTTGTTGATCCCGGGGATCACTAATGAAGATTAAGGGGTGATTAGGAGATGAGAGGTGAGATTTTCGTTAATTAGAGCTAGTTAACCACAATCAAAAGCAGGTCGGGAATATTTTTTGGGCAGGCCGTGGGCCGTGTTCTTTTATTTATGATGAGGGAAGTGAACAATTTAGAGTTACGAACTGGTTCCGAAGGACGTCCAGTTCGGCGTTCTAAATTGCTGTCTTGTTACAAAGAGAGAGAGGGAGAGATGTCGGGTCACTTGTGGTAGGTGAGATACAAAATTTTTCCATCATCTAGTGAGAGAGTAAAAAATGCGAGATCCTTCCGCGGTCGGAGGTCCCAGTCCAGATATCTCTAAGCGAGTGCGTGTGAGGGGGTATATATAGCAAGGACCGCGTAGGCGGTTCTCCGCGATTCGGGGATGACGTGACGTTGACGAGACGGGTCGTGTACAGTGCAAGGTATGTCGTGAACAGTACCGGTGAACAGCGCCCGTGAACAGTGCAAGGCATGTCGTGAACAGTGCCCGTGAACAGTGCAAGGCATGTCGTGAACAGTGCCCCGTGAACAGTGCAAGGCATGTCATGAACAATGCATCTTCGTGCGGCATCAATGTTAGCTCGGGGTGCGAGCTCGGGATGGTAGCTCGGGGTGCGAGCTCGGGATGGAAGCTCGGGGCGCGAGCTCGGGATGGAAGCTCGGGGTGCAAGCTCGGTGCCGTCCTTGGTCGAACGCCAACTTCTGGCTGATTTCGACCAGGCGGGCGTTATTTGCTGAGATGAGCCTAGCTAATTGGGGGTGCTAAACCCACCTCCAACAATAGGCCCTCCCCCAGTTCGGTGTCATGAGGTGTAGCGAATGCATCGAAATTGATCTTTGTTAGCTCGGCGCATCTCAGGTCGGTCTCCAAGATCTTAGGATTGACTGATGGGTCTCGTTAGGCGGGAGCAATAGACGGACGTGTGTGAATTGCTAGACCGCGAAGTTAGCGAGCTGCGTGGTCGGTGAGCCGCGGGTTGTGCAGTCAGAAGACTGATCGTGAGTTTGGCGAGTAGGAGGTCGGCGAGCTGTGGTCGTTAGTTAGGCGGAGCTGCGGGATCGGCGAGCTGTGACTACGCGATGAGCAAGCTGCGACCGAGCTGCCTAACTGTTAGACCGACGAGCTGCGACTCCGAACTGCCTCACTGTCAGATCGACGAGCTACGACCTGCAAAAAATGGCTAAAGATACGAGATTGCGCTTGAGGCTGAGCTCAGCGTTTGTTAGTTAGGCGCGAAGCCGGCGAGCTATGATTCCGAGTCGTTTAATTTCTAAAATCGGTTAGTTACTTAGCGTACCACAAGGTCAGCGAGTCGCACGGTCGGAGAACTGCGATCATGAGCTTGGCGAGTAGGAGGTCGGCGAGCTGTTGAGGTCGTTAGTTAGGCGGAGCTGTTGAGGTCGGCGAACTGCGACTGCGCGATGAGCGAGCTGCGACCGAGCTACCTAACTGTTAGACCGATGAGCTGCGACCCCGAACTGCCTCACTGTCAGATCGACGAACTACGACCACGCACTGCTTTTCTTGGAGTTCGGCTTAGAGAAACGGATCTTATGATTAAATCTAACTAGAAAATATAAGTTCGAATAATGAATCGAATTCTTTAATAGGAGATACCTGATTTTAGAAAGTTCGGTAGACGAATTGTGATATTGGTATCGGTTAGCGAATCAATTGAACTCCGTCTCGCTTGGTTTTTGGATTAAACCAACCAATTTCCTTCTTTCTTCTACGTTTTCTTCCTAATGGGCTTTAGGCCCATTACCCTTTTGTTTTGTGCCATTACCTATTGGGCCAAATATGTGCTCTAGCCCAATTTTGGAAACTGACTTCCTCTTTCGCGTCGCGTAGGTCGGTGATGGCGGAGAAAAGCGGCAGCTGCCATGGCGGAGCTCCGGGAAGCTTGAGCGACGGCGGATATCCGACGTGTGATGATGAGTGATGTCGAGATCAGAGCAAGGGAATAGATCCGAGATGGTGGTCGGCGAAGGATGTCGCGGACGGAGGTGGCTTGATGGCGGCGAAGGCTGAGCTTGTCGAGCTCGTATTAAATCTGCGAGCTGATTGGTTGTCGAGGCTGGTGACTGTGAGTCGGCGGATTCGTGATTTGAGTCTCGATTGAACGGTCCTTGTGACGGAGAAGTTGAGCAGCGAACGTGGGCTGCGAAGCCGGAGAATGGATAGAGAGGAGAAGGTGTGGGCTTCGGCGCCGAAGGTGGAGACGACTCTGGTCGGAGATGCGGTGTTGCAGCGGAAGATGCAGGTCTTCGCCGGTGGTTCGCTGGATTTGAGTAGATCGGATCTGCTCGGATTCACCGCCAAGAGATGGTCGTGAGGAAGGAGGAGATTGGGCTTCGATTTATGCATCGCGTTGGGTCTGAATCTGGACCATCGTCGGCTTGATTTGTTGCAGGTGCGGCGATGGTGACGGCGCTCCGGAAATTTCGAACGGTGAGGAGTGGCGTCGAGCCAATTTTTTTTTTTTTTTTTTTTTTTTTTTAAGGTCGGTGAGTCCCGGTCCAGATATCTTTAAGCGAGTGCGTGTGAGGGGGTATATATAGCAAGGACCGCGTAGGCGGTTCTCCACGATTCGGGGATGACGTGACGTTGACGAGACGGGTCGTGAACAGTGCAAGGTATGTCATGAACAGTGCCCGTGAACAGTGCAAGGCATGTCATGAACAATGCATCTTCGTGCGGCATCAATGTTAGCTCGGGGTGCGAGCTCAGGATGGTAGCTCGGGGTGCGAGCTCGGGATGGAAGCTTGGGGCGCGAGCTCGGGATGGAAGCTCGGGGCGCGAGCTCGGGATGGAAGCTCGGGGCGCGAGCTCGGGATGGAAGCTCGGGGTGCAAGCTCGGTGCCGTCCTTGGTCGAACGCCGACTTCTGGCTGATTTCGACCAGGCGGGCCTTATTTGCTGAGATGAGCCTAGCTAATTGGGGGTGCTAAACCCACCTCCAACAATTTTTAGTGTTCTTTAGATAGAAGTCAACATAAAAAAGACTTACATAGAGCGGATTGATGCCTAGATTTTCAGAGCAATGTGACATTCTACCACGATTTAGGATGTTTGAATTTGGCGTTGAGAAAGATCGATATATATATATATATATATCTATAATCCCAAAATACTTGTATATTTCTACCACCGGTTTGATGAAAACCACTCTTCTAGCTAGTATGTAAAATATTGACATAGCACTCAAGTTTTTTTCAAATTCATAATGACGTCTCTAAGTCACCAACATTTGTCTAAATAACACCATTTTGTACGATATGTTGAGTTGTGGAATCTAATCTTACAAGTATATGTATTTTTTTCAAATTTATTATATGTATTTCGAGTATTTTAGACATATAATCGTTTGTCCAGTAATTTTGTCCTTGTTCGTTGTTTGTTGCTGTTTTTTTTTTTTGGCAAAGTGAAAAAAACAAGAAAAAACTTGAAAACGTTGAAAAGCAATTATAATTAAATCCGCAGCGACAAAATGTGAACGTAACTCTCACACTAAAGGTGAATCAATTATAAATTTTGTGTGCAATTATATTCAGTTTATCATTTTTTCATGATCGGATCTGGGATCCAAATTCTAACACGATCAGATACGTTACCGATGGACATTCAATTATAAACTCCACCAAACTATGAAGGTTTCTGCCATTTCGTGTTGTTTTGAAGATGTTAACATCATAATATATATTTTTTTAAAGCAACATTTTGTGTTAATTTAGACAAATACCGGTGGAGACCATAAAATACCCAAAGACGACCTTACAATCCAGCTTGGAGAGGATCCGAAATAACAACTGGAGGATAAAACATGTATACTACTTCTATTAGCAAAAAGATTAACAATTTCTATTTTCTGGAGTTATTTATATAGATATTTCCCAATGCCTGATATATATAATACACGATGGCAGTGGATATTTAAAAAAAAAATACATTATTATTTTTAATTATTATGTAGTCATTTAATAGCAACACAATATGTCTAAACAAATTAATCGCTGATGTTTTATGGTTTGAGTTTTTGAATTTAAAAATAATGACAACGATTTTATTAAAGGGGTACTTGCAAAAATGACAAAAAATTTGAGGTCAAACCCAAACATAATATCTTTTTTCCTTCTCCTCAACAAATGCCATTTTTGTACATTACACCCTTTCAGCTTGCGATATTCACGAAAATAAAATGCCATTCTGAGACAATGAGTAGACTTCTTTTGAAGTCTGCTTCATTCTGAAAAATATACAAAACACCTTTGGATATCTACTTATTTACGAAAATGTCATTTTTTCAATTTCCTCAACCACCATGAACAACCAATTTCGAGCTCTAAATGCTTCTCCAACCAATTTCTTTGGCTCTAACTCTTCATCTTTATGCTCATAACCTCATAATCTTCCATTTCTTCTCCATTTTCATCCAACAAACTCTCTCATTTTTGTTTTCAAAATTTACAAATTCTTAGATCTTGCTTGTTTCGGTGGCTATTGCATAAGAAGAACTGGACTTCTTTGATATTGGTTAATCACAGTGTTCTGGGCACTCGACGAAGCTCAAAACAGCCTCAAACCGGATCTAGGTAATTATTCACTTGATTTTCATTAATTTTCAGATCTGTTTCGCGATAGTAGACTTCAAATGAAGTCCGCTCTTCATCGTAGACTTCATTTGAAGTCTCCTAGTCAACCATATGTTAGGTTTGCAATTGATTATTTTTTTCGTTTTTGTAAGGAGACTTCAGGTGAAGCCTGGAGACTTCAGGTGAAGCCTGGAGACTTCAGGTGAAGTCTGTGAGTTATCCTTTGAAAACAAAAAAATCACCCGTAGACTTCATATGAAGTCTCCGAAAAAGAGATGCTACTTTTGTAGTTGACCAAACTTTGACTTTTATATGGCAGACTTCATCTGAAGTCTTCAAGAGAAGTATTCTTTTAAGTCAGTTTGGTATTTGACCAAAATTTTGACTTTTTATGAAAGTTAGTTTTGCGTTTGACAAAAATTTCAAACTTAAAAAAAAAAAAATTTAGAGTAGACTTAAAAAGAAGTCTATTTTTTCAAAAACTGAAGTAGACTTCAAACGAAGTCTGCAATGAATATTTTTGGTCAAACTCAAAACTAACCTTATTTTTCGTAAACTTCAAACGAAGTCTACTTTCAGTATTTGAATTGCAAAAGTGACACATTTTCAGTAAACTTCAGTCTGAAGTCTTCTCTAACGACGTAGACCTCATTAGAAGTCTTCTTTAACAGCGTGGACTTCAAATGAATTGAAGTCTACTTTAAAAGTCAAACACTGATGAGATTCTGGCCAAATAAAAAAATTAACCTATTTTTCAGCAGACTTCATGAAGAAGTCTACTTTTATAAAGTCAACAGTTTGGTCAAATGCAAAAATAACCTGTTCCACAGTAGACTTCACACACAGACTTCTAAGAATTTATGTAGACTTCAAATGAAGTCTTCTTTGTCAACTTCTCATAGAAGTCTATTGTATAACGTTTTTAAAAAAACTCATTTACAGCATATTTATAACGAATTTTTGAGCTTTTTTGTTCTAGTATGTATTTTTACTAGTGCTTTTGCTGTTGTATGAATTTTATGTGATATAACTAGACAATTATGGGTGAATCAAAATTGTTGATTGGTTAGGCATTTAGCTCGTAATAGAAGACTTTATTTGGAAGTCTTCTTCATTTATCTAGGACACACTTCAGAGTGAAGTCTATGTAGATAATTTTGTTAAAAAAGCATTTTTAGCATATTTATAATGTTTTTTTTAGTTTTTCTTGTTCTTACATTTGTATTTTTGTTTTTGCTTCTGTATGAGTTTGACTTGTTTATGTGTTAGAATTATAAAAAACTCATTTTTTTGTTTGATTAGGCTTTTAGCATATTTATGTAGACTTATGGTGAAGTCTTCTTTATAATTGCAATTTTATTAAAAGCTTATGTGTTTTATCCTTATAGTGATGGAAACTTGGCGATAACTCGAAATGTTGGTAACGTTGTAAGGTAACAGAAGTCTGTTATATATGCTATCTTAAGAAATTGTTTTTAAATTCTGCTATGAATTGTTTCTATGTTCTGTTAATAATTGTTTACAAGCTGATTTGGGAACTATGTCAAACGGCTTTGTCAAGTTCCGGTTTGATGTTGGCATCACACAAGGTCGATCGTAATGTCATTCCAAGTGCATGGCATATATGATGGGAAGTGAAGTATGTAGTCATTAAATAAATATGAATGAGAAATCTGTGAATTTGAAGTCTGAAATCGAAGTCTAAAAACGAAGTCTGGAAACGAAGTCTGGAAAACGAAGTTTGGAAATAAAGTCTGTAAACGAAGTCTGAAAAACGAAATTAGAAAACCCAGAAATATGAACAAAAATTAGAAAATCCAGAAATATGAATAAAATTAGAAAACCCAGAAATGTTCAATACATTTACAGCTTTGTTCAACAGAAAACCTAGAAATATGAAAAAAAAATTATCGGAAAAATCAACAAAATTTTTACATTTGAAAAGACAAACCACAAAATCTGAAAAAATCAAATCTAACTAACAAAAAAAATAACAGTAAATCCACAAATCTGAAAAAATCAAATCTAATCTATCTAACAAATCAAATCAAATATAACTAACAAAAGACAAACCAAAAGACAAACAAAAAAATCAGAGAGATGAAGCAAAGATCAAACATCACAAATCTAACTAACAAACAAAAATCCACGAATCTGAAAAAAAAAATAGCAAAATCCACAAATCTGAAAAAGAGCAAACTCTACGAATCTGAAAAAAGGAGCAAAATCCACGTTTCAAAGAGATCAACTCCTTCTCCTACAAAAAAAATAGAAACAATAGTCATTTAGTTACCCAGATAAAAGGAAGAACAAGAGAGAGAGAGAGGCGAGAGAGAGAGAGAGCGCAGAGAGACGAGGGAGAGAGAGAGAGCGCCGTTTGAGAGAGGCAAGATTTTTTTACATAATTAGGGTTACTTCCTTTATATATGATGGGGTAAAATTCCCGGTTAGGTAAATTTATTTCAATAGATATTGTTTTAGCAGACTTTTATATGAAGTCTACCCATAATTCAACTATAACCTATAAATTATTTCTTGGTTAATCTGATCAAATTTTATGAATTTTTGATTTTTATAACATCATAATTGAGTATAATAAATTTTTAAAACCTCATAATTTTATAACATAATATTATTTCTTTTTATTATTTAAATATAAAATTTAATTACAGAGCAGACTTCATGAGAAGTCTACATGTAGACTTCTCTATGAAGTTTACCCATAATTCAACTATAACCTATAAATTATTCTTTGGTTAATCTGATCAAATTTTATGAATTTTTGATTTTTAAAACATCATAATTTAGTATAATAAATTTTTAAAGCCTCATAATTTTATAACATAATATTATTTCTTTTTATTATTTAAATATAAAATTTAATTACAGAGCAGACTTCATGAGAAGTCTGTAGACTTCTATATGAAGTCTACCTGCGTCTCAAGGTTATAATCGTAAAAACACGTACTGGGTTTTTGTTTAGTCATTGAGGAAGTAACTGTAATTTCACTACCTCTGCAGGTTATTTTTGCTTTAACTCAAATAAAAGATCTAATTTTACTGAAAAAACTAAATTTTATATTATTTTCAGCAATTCCCCCTTTATTCAAAGTCGGTCAAGGAAACTTATGTTTTTCACACAGAAACATGAGGTTTAAATTGTTGATTTTTAAAATATATTCCAGAGTGAGGACCATTTTAGTACAAAGGCATCTTGAACATCTCTGTAGCAAATCTTATTAAAAAATACTAGTAGCTATATATATGTTAAGTACAACTAGAGAAAACCCTAGTGATACACACATATAACTTTATAAGTATAAAACTGTTAATGAATAGTGGCACAAATAACAATATTACAAGTCGACAAAAAAAACAATATTACAAATAATATAAAATAAGGAGCTTGAAGAAACATCTGTCAAGAATCTTTGTGCTTCAATCTTTGAAAGTAAAAACAGTAATAATAGCTTCAGTAGCCAACAGCTCTTTGTCTGTACACTGCTGGTTTCAAAAGGATTCTCTTTTAAAGAAGTGAAGAAACAAAGAAAGAAAACAAAATCAAAAGAGCTTAATCAAGAAAGATATGTTTGGCAATTGTGACCAGAAGAAGAAAAGATGCCTATCATAAGCTCTCCCAACAATAATCCACTGGTCTCTCTCTTTCTCTCTCTTCCCTTTTAATTTTCTCTCTCTAAATAATATGACCCATTTATCTTTTGTTTCTTAGCTTTTGGACCCGAATAATATCCTCTTGTCCTCTCTTTGTTCTCTTGCCTTTAGTTAAACCACACGATCTAAAAATCCATTCTCTCTCTTTCTCATTCTCTTTTCAGGCGAGTATGCAGAGCAAGAACATGATCGTGGCTTCGTCTCATCAGCAACAGCAACAACAGCAACCGCAGCAACTGCAACCGCAACTTAAATGCCCTCGTTGCGATTCCTCGAACACAAAGTTCTGTTACTACAACAACTACAGCCTCTCTCAGCCGCGGCACTTTTGCAAGGCTTGCAAGAGGTACTGGACAAGAGGTGGGACCCTCCGGAACGTTCCCGTAGGCGGTAGCTACCGGAAGAATAAACGGGTGAAGCGGCCAGCAACCGCAACCGCTGCCTCCACGGCCTCGACGATGACCACGACTTCTTCATCCCCTAATAATCCTCATCAGATCTCTCCTTTCTCTTCCATGAATCATCATCCCTTGTTCTATGGTTTATCAGATCATGTGAGCGGTCGTAATAATCTTCCAATGATTCCTAGCCGTTTCAGTGATTCTTCAAAGACTTCTTCATCAAGTGGTTTAGAGAGTGAGTTTCTCTCATCTGGTTTTAGTGGTCTTAGTTCTCTTGGATTACGGCTTCCACATCATATGAGCCATGACCACACCATTAATGGTAGCTTCATCAACAACTCTACAACAAACAAACCCTTTCTTCTCTCGGGTCTATTCGGGTCTTCGATGTCTTCTTCTTCCTCTACCCTTCTCCAGCATCAACACAGGGCCATGAACAATGGTGGTGACATGTTGGGACAATCCCATCTCCAAACCATAGCATCACTTCAAGATCTGCATGTTGGATGTAGCAATGAAGATATGAGCAAAGAAGGGAAGCTTGATCAGATCTTTGGGAACACTAATGGGTTCATGTCATCATCATCATTAGATCCTTCAAACTACAACAACATATGGAATAATGCAAGTGTTGTCAATGGAGCATGGCTTGATCCAACAAATAATAACGTTGGATCCTCCCTCACCTCCTTGATATAAACCAAAACTTTGGTTATAGGATCTATAACTAGCTAGAGTTTATCTTCATCGTCACTTTTTGTTTCTTTTGTGTTTTGAGATGAGAGAAGAAGCTTGGATCAGAGAGATCATATCAGGGGCAATGTTGATCTTGGCCACTAGCTCCCTCGGATCCTCTTCATCTCACCATCTCCATCACCTTCCTTCACGTTGTTCAAGAAAAAACAAATGGGGCTCAAGATTGGTTCAAGCTTTACTCCTACTGTTAAGTTCACTCAAGGTAAATTATATGTGTATGTACATAATATGGTCCTGACTTTCATCTTCTTCTTTAATTTTTATCATCCATGTAATTCTAAGGTTCACCACATGGGTTGGTGCTTCTTTTCATTGGGATTAGGAGGGTATATTTGGCTTAATTTGGGTTTCTCATGGGGTCCGAGAACTCAATAGTTTTCAAGTTTTGTATCTTTTTTAGTTTCACATTTCTTCTTTGGTGTGGCTTTCATTGGGTATACAAACAGGGGGGAGGGGCGTGATTTTGTATTTTTATAACTTTGGTTATTCATGTATGAGTTATGTTATTACGGTTCTTTTTGATACATGTCTATATATATTATATATTATAATCAAGATATATGGGACGAAGGTACATATGTAGATGACTTGAATTGGCTAAAAAGAAAATGACTTTTAGCTAATGTAAAATGGGAGATTCATGAATACGAGAAAATTCGCAGAAACGACGTCGATGAAAACAATTAGTAGAGACATAGATATCCAATATATATAGGAAAAAATACATTTTTAAATTTTAAAGTTGAATTCACTAGCACTTTAAATCTCGAGACTTTATCATTTTCACTCTGAATTTTGAAGGTAACAAAACTGACATTTCAAATCTTCAAATTAACTGCCGACTTTCCGTTGTCAAAATTTTAAACGGAACTGTTAACAGAGTTAACGGTACAGTAATTTTTTATTTAAAAAACATTATTTAATTAATTAATTACATATAATAATAATTTTTAAACAAAAAATAGTTTTTTCTAAGCTAAATGAAATAGTAAGTGGTGATTGTGTCGAGAAAGGAAAAAAAAATAGAAAAAAATAAAAGATAAAAGAAAGGAAAGATGAATAGTAATCCTGAGATTACAGAGTCTTGGGATGAATAGTAATCCCAAGATAAATAGTAACCACAGAGAAAAACCAACCTCGTCTAAGCTAAAGGAGAAGACTCGGAGTGAATAGTAGTAGTGTCACGGATGAATAGTTATTCCGGTACCGGTTCGGGTTCGGTTCTTCTGGTGTAGGAATTTAGGATCCGATCGGTACCCAAATAATTATTCATCCCGTGACATTATTCATCCCGAGACTACTATTCACTTCGAGTCTCTCGTTAGATCCTAAATTCCCATACCCGAAGAACCAAACCCTAACCGGTACCCAAATAACTATTCATCCTGTGACACTATTCATCCTGAGACTACTATTCACTCTGAGTCTTCTCCTTTAGCTTAGACGAGGTTGGTTATTCTCCATGATTACTGACGGAACCAGAATTCGCACACATCGTAGATTGGCGAATTCAGTTTAGAGTTTAGGAGAATTATTTTTATTAGATTTATAGCTGTGCCGTTGAAGGCTGCCTACGTACCCTTCAAATAGGGATCAAGCCAAAACGTAGTTCTTGTTACAAAGGATGTGATGGGATTTTGAGATGATTAAGAATGAGGCGATGGCCTCCTTATTTATAAGTCTTGAAGTCCTTAGCTATTCCTTTTCCTTCTTGACTTTGTATTGGCAATTATCCTTTTTCCTTGAAGCTGATAAGGATAATCTCCTTTCTTTCCGGGATTTGCCTTTATCCAAATAAAGGAAATCTTCTCTTTATTAATTAAAGGAAATTTCCCTTTAATTACGTAGATCAGTTTCGATGGGCCTTGAAGTTGATTGTTGGGCTGATTTCTATTCAAACCGGGTTAAACCGGGGGAGTGCTAAATCCCCCTCTAACAATTAGTCCCCCCCTCAGTTCGGCGAAGGAGTGTTCGAGTTCGGCGGATTTCTTTAGCCCGATTGGAGTTGAAATCAGCATCTGGTCGAATTTCCTTTTAGACGTTGTTCGTCTTTGTTCCTGCAAAAATTACTAAAGACGAGAGATTGAGCTCGAGACTGAGCTCGGCGTTTGTTAGTTAGGTGCGAGGTCGGTCTCGGCTTTTCCAAGTTCGGTTTCGATAGTTCGTGCGGGACTGTGAGGTCGGCGAGCTGTGATTGCGAGCTGCCCAATTGTTTAGATCGGTGAATTACGATTACGAGTTGCCATACTGCGGGGTCAGCGAGCTGTGCGGTCGGAGAACTGCGATCGTGAGTTTGGCGAGCAGGGGGTTGGCGAGCTGTGGCCGTGAGTTAGGTGGGGCTGCGAGATCGGCGAACTGTGACTGCATGATGAGTAAGTTGCGACTGAGCTACCTAACTGTTAGACCGACGAGCTGCGACCGCTAGCTACCTTACTGTCGGATCGTCGAGCTACGACCACGAGCTGCTTTACTGCGAAGTAGGCGATATGTTCGATTGGGAGGTAGGTGAACTGCTTGAGTTTGGCCTGATGATACGAACTGTACGAGTTCGGCGAACTGCTTAAGTTCGGCCTGATGATACGAACTGTACGAGTTCGGCGAACTGCTTAAGTTCGGCTTGATGATACGAACTGTACGAGTTCGGCGAACTGCTTAAGTTCGGCTTGAAGGGACGGATCCTATGATATAATCTGAAAAGAAAATATCTTCGAATAACAAGTAAAAAATTTGATAAAAAATACCTGAATTTTAGGGAGCTCTGTAGACGAGCTATAATCGATAAGTGACGAGCTGGATCTATCAGTGGATGTCCTTTTTTTTTTTTTTTTTTTTTTTTTTTTTTTTACCGAATTTGACTACGTTGGAGCAAGCCCAACAAAAAAGAGAAATCTGATCTTCTTTCATGTCGGCGGTGATGGTGAGTGAGGTCAGCATCGGGTGCTTCCTGGTCGGCATGCAAGTTACATCTTCTCTGGTCATGGTGGTTTTCATGCTCGGCAAGTGAGTTCGTCACGTTGAGTTCGAGATCGGCGGTACGATAAGTTTGCCTCCGCGAGCTCGGCGTGTTCAATGGCTGCGGTCTGATGAGTTCGGTGTGTTTGCCGAGGTCGGCATGTGCGGCGAGGTCGGCGTGTTCCGCAAGGTCGTCTCGTCATGTGCGAACTCGGCGTTTGTAAGCTCGTGGGAGTGAGCTCGGCGTGTCGTGCTCGGCCAGAACCATCTTTGTTGAGCTCGTTCTTCTTCTTCGGCGAGCTCGTTCATGGTGAGTTTGAGATCGGCGGGTTCATCATGGCGAGAAGAGTCGGAGGTTTTGTCGGATTTCTAGGGTTTTAAAATAATTCTCCATAAACACCAGATTTTTCTTGCTCCCTCCTTCTAGCGCCAATTGACGGAACCAGAATTCGCACACATCGTAGATTGGCGAATTCAGTTTAGAGTTTAGGAGAATTATTTTTATTAGATTTATAGCTGTGCCGTTGAAGGCTGCCTACGTACCCTTCAAATAGGGATCAAGCCAAAACGTAGTTCTTGTTACAAAGGATGTGATGGGATTTTGAGATGATTAAGAATGAGGCGATGGCCTCCTTATTTATAAGTCTTGAAGTCCTTAGCTATTCCTTTTCCTTCTTGACTTTGTATTGGCAATTATCCTTTTTCCTTGAAGCTGATAAGGATAATCTCATTTCTTTCCGGGATTTGCCTTTATCCAAATAAAGGAAATCTTCTCTTTATTAATTAAAGGAAATTTCCCTTTAATTACGTAGATCGGTTTCGATGGGCCTTGAAGTTGATTGTTGGGCTGATTTCTATTCAAATCGGGTTAAACCGGGGGAGTGCTAAATCCCCCTCTAACAATTACTATTAATCTCGGGATTACTATTCATCCCGAGACTCCGTAATCTCAGGATTACTATTTATCTTTCTTTTCTTTTATCTCTTTTCTCTTTTTTATTTTTTATTTTTCTCGACACAATCACCACTTACTATCTCCTTTAGTTTAGAAAAACGGTTTTTTTTGTTTAGAAATTATTATTATAAATAATTAATTAATTAAATAATTTTTTTTTTAATAAAAAATCACTGTACCGTTAACTCTTTTAACGGTTCCATTTAAAATTTTGACGGCGGAAAGTCGGCGGTTAATTTGAAAGTTTGAAGTGTCAGTTTTGTTACCTTCAGGGTTCAGAGTGAACGTAGTAAAGTCTTAGGGTTTAAAGTGTTAGTGAATTCAATATTGAAGGTTAAAAATGTATTTTTCCCAATATATATATATGTACATGGATATACTTAGACCGACAAATCGAACAAGCATGGTTAGATATTTATATAACATATATATTGCTCGTAGTTATATGTCATATTGGTGATTTTGTTCTTTAGCATTTTGGCTACAAGCCTACAACTCATGGTTCCATGTATGTTACAAGCGAGCTATATATATATGAACACAAGTTTTGGTCCAGACTTGGCGTTTAGTGTGGTGTCTTTGTAAAGTGGGCACAAGTTCGTTACCAGTTTCTTCATGTCATTTTCTCTGCAATGATTCTTTTCGTGCAAGAGTTGGAGATTATTTATTCGTTAAACATTTGGGCCGGTGCTATTTGGACACATGGACTTTTTATCATTTTTGTGCGGATGATTTACGGATTAGATTTCAATTATCACACGATTGCATAGAATCTCCTGATTTTCTCTTCAATATTCTCTCGTTCCACGTATGCCTCGAAGCTCATAGAGCATCAGACGACAGACGAGGGCTCATGCGATTTTACCGAATTATTTTAAGCGACCTGCATACATACACGTTTTTAACTGTCAAATATAATGTTTTACAATTTTTTTAATTTTATATCAGATCTAAAACATATTTTTTTTGGTTTTTTGTTTTAACATTTCTAATATTTAAATAATGTTTGATAAATGTTGGGATATATACGTGTCTCTTAGTTTGGACGAATCTCTTAGCGCCACATGTAATTATATTAGGCAATTTTTTTCAATGTCATTTACTAAGTATTTTTTTTTTGGGTAGATTCTTAAGGGGTGGTATTGAATCTAAGAATTTAATAGAATCTGAAAAAATTCAATTGTAATCTATTTTAAGTATTTTAATAGAATTCAAAAGAATATGGTGGGTTTCTAATGTAATTCTATTGACTAGATTTTAAAGGAATGCAAAAGAATTTAATAGGTAATGAATTCTTGTAAATTTTAGAAGTGAGCTAAATTCCCGAACCGCCAATATTATCGAATCCGAATTCGAACCCGAACCAAATTATAAAATAACTGAATGGAATAAAAATTTATATACCAAATTACCTGATCTCGAACCGAACCCGGATTATATAAAACCTAATAGAATTAACCGAACTAACCAAAGTTAAAAAAAAATTATAATTTTAATTAAAAATATAAAATATAGTTAAAATATACTAAAAACTAAGATATTACTTAATTTAATTAATTATTTTTATTTGTCCAAAACGGAACCGGACTCGAAACGAAACCGAATTATAATAAACCGAACTGATATAAAATTTATTCTCGAATGGACCTATTTTCTAAAATCTGAATAACCTGAACCGAACCAAGCGAATATATATACGAAGGTTGAATAACTTAGACGGAGTGTTAGGATCACGTCCTTCACCAGCAAATTCTTGTAGATATATATATATATATATATATATTCAAAACATGTATTATATATATGTATTATATACATGAATCTATATATAGTATGTATATATAATTGAATTTTGATTTTTTTTTATTGAAATATATAGATTCATATATATATAATATATATAAAATGATAAACATATACATGTAGAAGCATATCTATTATAGTATGTGTAAGATCTCATAGTTTTGGTTATATAGGGCTGGACATTCGGTTAATTAGCTGGGTTCGGTTCGGGTTTTTCGGTTTTTCGGTTTTAAAATTTAGGTCTCATTCGGCATTAAATTCTATTTCGGTTCGGTTTGGTTTTTGGATTTTTTGGTTTTTACAATTAATAGCCAAACTAAAATCACTTTAGTGTAATTTTGATTATTTTATATAATACATGTATTTTTAGATAAAATGAAGAGTTTGACCATTGTGAGAAAAATATTTATTCAACAAAAATGAACAAAGGAAGAAGAAAAAATATTGTCAAAATTACAAGAAGCAGAGGAGTCGAAGTATCAAAGACTCAAATCTACTACTAAGTCCAAAATCCTATATATGGTATTATATGAGTTTGTTTTTAATTCGGTTACCCAATAGGTTAATTCGATATTCGGTTAATAAATCGAACCGAACCAAAAACTGAATAAATTTAGAAATGTGTCCATTTAGATTATTCGGGTTATCCGAACCCGAACCAAATAACGTTATTCGGTTTGGTTTGGTTTGGTTTGGTTCGGTTTGATTCGGTTCGGTAAATATGCCCAGTCCTATATAATTCCATCCATATTCCATTGAGAATTGATTCTTTATATGTTTGCAATAATTTTTATATTAAATTCCATTCAAATGACATTACTATGAAATCCATTTAAATTTGAATAACACTAACATTTAATAGAATTAAGAATTTGATCAATTGAATAACACAAGAATTTAAAGCAATTTAAAAGATTGACACCAAATCTTTAATCCAATAACAGATGATTGAATAACACTAGAATTAAATAGAATTATCAATTCTTTTCTATTCCATTAAATTTCTAATTTCAATACCCCCACCTTAAAGTATTTAGGTATGCGTTATAATAGCCCAATCAAATAAATTTCTAATTTCAATACTCCCACTTGACCTTAGTCTCTAGTTACTTGGCAGTGTGGCCACTATCGGATACGAACCGGATTAAGGACTAAGTAGTCCATGGTGAGACCACATTTTCATGAAACTGTTCTCATGCCATTTTATCTGGAGAAGAGGAATTAGAGAATGTGTAGTTTAAAATCAAAACAACAAGGCAACTAGATAGCCAAGCACCAATGCAATCAGACACACAACACGGTTCCCACTAGCAGGGATTCGGGCCAGATACGTTTTTTCATACTTAATTATAGATGCGAAAACCCTTAAGAAATCTAATATTCCTGCTATTCAAATGTTCAAACCCATTCAAAATTATCCTAATCTGTAATCTCTATAAAAAAGTTGACTAGCAAAGTAACCAATTATCTTAAGAAAGGCTCTAGCTACTCGGCAGCGTCAAATTCGCTGCAACTGGTACAACTCTGCATCTTTGGGATAAGCATGCCGGTCTGCTGGCGAACAAAACAAAGAAAGTAGTTTCTTTTTCTAAAACGTTCCAGCTCTCTATCTTATTTTTTTCCAATTGTCAAATTTTATGACCCCTGATTTTTCTACAATTTTTCTTTTTTATGCATAAACAAAAGAACTTACGAGAAGGGGGGTCTAAAACACTGGTGAACCAAACCAGTTCGGTATACTACCAAATTAGGACACAAACCGATTTTTAAACCGACATCTGTCATTCACAAATGATATGGAACATATCAATCATCATATCATTTTTAATAGATTAATTAAGCTCAAAATTACAACTCGTAAATCATACACAACTAGATTCTAAACCCGTGCATCCGCACAAAAATATTTTTTTTGTTTATCAAATTTTGTTATATAATTTATGTTTATTTTTGTATTTAGATATAATTTTTTTGTATATTTATTTTTTATCATATGAGACACAAAATTATTTTGATGTTTAGATATAATTTATTTTTTCTAACCCGCCCTAGAACGGGAGTTCAATATGAAAAGTAATAGGAGTTCATTATGTTGACATAATCTTTTTCTAATCCGCCCTAAAACTGGGGTAAATTTTAATTTTTGTTTTCTGACGTTTTGTTCTATATTTTTGGACAAAATGTATTTTGTGGATGTATAAGTTTGAGATGTGTTAGCAGTTTTATTTTTGGTATAAAATATATTATATAGTTTTTTAAAATTTTAATCCACAATGAGTGCATGTGACAATTTTTTATTTGTTTTTGTTTTTATGTTTTTTATTTTGTATTGAAAAAAAATATTTTGTTATGATATGTATGATTCAAAACTAGTGATTTTAGCTACCCAAATGTTCCAACCCGTTTTGTTATATATATTGTTAGTTCTATATTTTATTTTAAATATATTATTTAATACATAAATTATCCATTCATACTCTTATCCATTGTTTCGTTATTAATTTACGAATAAAGCGTAATTATAAATATTTTATATCATCAACATAAATATCATATCATTTACACATATAATTCATCATACATATTTTATATTTAAAATACGACCATTATTTTCTATATGTGAATTATCTTTTTTATTTCAAATAAAATAGTATGGGAAGACGATCTATTTCTCCACGAGAAGTATCGCATCTTTTTAGATGTCTCCCAAACTATGACACTTTTTCAAATCCCCACGAAAACAAAGATAAAGATCTATATCCCCCGAAAAAAGTTCTAAACGTATATACCCACAAATGTCGGTTTTAATGGCTTTTGATCTAAACCTGCAGATACCAAACCACAAAACTAAACCGAACAAAAAATCCGATTTCTTAAAACCTGACCCGTATATCCGTCCAAAAACCTGATTCCCCCAAATAATATTATTTTATTTATTTCTTTATTATAATAATAATAATTGGAAAAAACTAAATGAGAAGAAAACAACAACAAAAATTTGATAAACAAAATGGAATCGTTCAAGATTTTAAGTTTGTACGCATGCAACGGTTGCATGAATATTCTGAAGCATATTAATCTCAAATATTTTCATAGAGATTTGGTAAGATTTCTTTGTAATTGTATAACAATTTAATAAGATTTTGTAATTGTATTGTAGATGCTTAAAAGAAACCGTAAATTGTATATGGTTAACCGTAAATTATAGTTGGTCCAAAGTAATTTCTTCTGGTTAATTTAGACATTGATCATTTTGGTTTAATGATGCTTGTGGGTCGTCTTAGCACATGCTCGGGAAGATTTCACAGTTTGACAAAAAAAAATAATTTCTCATGTAATCGATAATCCGAGGATTGTAATCTTCTTAGAGAATTGTTTTAATATGTATAATAATCGTTTGAATTTAATATGTATAATTTAGTAACTTTTAATTTAATTTAACAAAATTATATGGTTCAAGTTAAGAAATTTTGATTTATGTAACTTTTAATTTAATTTTTATCTCCAAAAAAGGAAATTTTAATTGAACAAAATTATTCAATTTGGAAACAGGGATAGTTATCCAAAAAAATCTAAAGTTTAAAAGTTATCCAAAAAAGAATAGATTTATATGCATTTTTTCCTGTTTGGACACAAAAACTCACTCTATTTTAATAGATTAGACTAGTTTCTACACCGTGCGTCCGCACATGAATTTTTTTTTTTTTTTTTTACCAAATTTTGTAATATTTTTTTTGTATTTAGATATAATTTGTTTATAGATATAATTTTTCTAATAAGTGACAAAGATTTATTTTTGTGTTTAGATATAGTTTGTTTTTGTAGATTTAAGTTTTTCAAGTATTAAATATGACCGTGATTATAAAAACATAATTCTAACTCGTCCATTCATATTAATCCGAGAATGACCGCGATTATAAAAACATAATTCTAACCCGCCCGTTCATATCACCGTATAATATAAATATTTACTAATTTCAAATATTTAAAATTTTAGGCTGATTTATTATGATAAAATATACAATAACATATCGTTTATCATGTCCGTCATTATGAGAATATTATTTAAATTTAAATATTTAAATTAAATCTAAATTAATATCCGGTTTATTATTTTTGTAAGGAAACAACTGGTTTTGTGATTTTTGATAATTAATCTAAAATATATTTAAGGAAATTCAAACTAATCTAAATTAAAATTTGAATTTTTGGAATTATTTTTAAATATAAATTAAAATAAAAAAATTTATTAATATTGTACTAAATTGACTTGTTTGGCAACTTGAATAGTAGTTTTTGTTTTTTACATCAAACAATTTATTGATATCAAATTAGGATTACAAAGTCAGTATACAGAAAATTCGAAAAACAAATTATTACATAAGTAGATATATGCGCCATATAATGCGAATGATACATCAAAAGAAATGAATTTGACGATGCTTTCCGTAGATAAACCTTACTCGCTAACGGATCATTAAATCCATTATTTCCTTCTCTATTCAATCTTTCTCTGATGCGAATCGTGTGCGTGGGTAGCATCTCTAGGCTGAACCTCCAAATTGCACACCGCATGACAAAACCCAATGTTTTAGACAACAATTCTAATATATCGACAATCTGATACCAAAACTTCCGTATCATAGTCACTTTAAAAATATTTGACTTTGTATTTCTTCTAATTCGATCCCAGGAAAGTTATATTCCTTCGAGTAGAGTGACTACACCAATAATTCCAGTATCAAAAATCCAAGTGACATCTCCACACCATAGGGTAGGGGAACAACCACCGACTGATAACCGGAAAATTCGCGCAAAGAAAAACTCACCGGAATGAAACACTCTAATCATAGAGATATAACGGATACACTGAACCGACATGAAAAAAGGAATAAACGAAAGCAAAAGTAATCACCCCTAATTGATTCACCATTAACGATTTGCGAGTAAAGGTGTGAATTAGACAACACCATCGGTGTAATCCCGATTGCAACCACCACCATCATAATGAGGATATGAACAGATCGGAATAGAAAGCACCTTAGGATTGACAAATTCATCACCAAACCAATTACAAATGACATCTTAATAAAGATTCTTCCGGATAAGAAAAAGAAGAAACCGTCACGAACGATTTTTTCAATCTGTATGTGGAAGTTTTATTTGGATAAAACCTAAATTAAAGCAAAGAGAAACTGAAAGAGTACGGCCGACGTCGGAGTCGACGCCGGCCGGCGAAGATTACTGAGTGAACGGAAGTTGAAAAAAATCTCTTTTCAAATCGCCTGTTGGTAGACTTGAATATTATTTATCCAAGTAAAGAATAGCCTAATATGAAGGTTTTTATGTTTGGACACAAAAAAATGTATCTGTTTTAATTTTACTTGTGGTAGAATTCTTAATTTTGAATTTGAATAGAATAACCATTTCTGGTTTAGATTTTATGATAATAATTTTTTTAATAAATCTTTATTAATATAAAAGAATATTAACATAATCTGGACAATCTTACCAAGATTAATTAGATTTGCATTTCGAATTTAATTCTAAATTAACAATTTCTAAAATTGTGTGATTCTTAAAATATTAATCATTTTATATATGTAAATAACAAATATTGAATCTGTATAAGTAACCGAATGTTGTCTATATACATGATCAAATTTATGGTTGTGCAAATCTAATTAATAATATATTCATTTTTCATTTTAAAAATATTCAATTATAAATCTGATTGTATTAATAAGATTTAAATTTAGAAGTAAACATATTTTGTTATTAATTCTTACTATTTTGTTTGTAACTGTTGATGAAATCTCAGAAAATCTACATTAAATTCAAAATTTAATATTATCTTTCAATGAAAATTGTTAATTTTGAATATGCACGTATCATTCAAAAAATTTTGATTATTAAATTATTTGGCATAATTGAAATTCAAAAATTCAAAATAACTAATACTATTTTCGTAGCAAAATAATAATAAAAATTTAAATTATTTTTTGAAATATTTAATTTACATATTTTTAAAATAATCGATTTTTTATAATTTTAAATATTTAATTTCATTTATGGCATAGTCTAAATTTTTATAATTACGAATTAAAATTAATATATATATATATAATGAGATTAATTAATTAAATAAATGAATTTTTAATTGAATCAGATTAATTAAATGAATTTTTAATTGAACAAAATTCAACTGTTTGGAAACAGGGAATAGTTATCCACAAAAATCTAAAGTTTAAAAGTTATCCAATATAAGAATAAATTTATTTTCATTTTTTACTGTTTGGACACAAAATAGCACTCTGTTTTAATAGATTAGATATGAACCGTAATCAGGATCGACCCAACATAAATCAGGGACCCTGGACAAAAAAAAAATTGGGGCTTTTATTATTATATGAAAATATCATTTAAAAAGATTTGGACATTTTTCTCTTACTTTTTTAAAAAACATATGGCCCTTTTTTACTATTGATGACTTTTAAAAAAAATATTGGGCTCGTTTTTGGGTAATTTGAAATTTAAAATCGGGTTTCTTTGATGACAAAAGAAAAAAAAATCAGGCCCTTTTTAGATGTAGTTTTTTACAAAAAGAACAAAAAAAAAAGGCTATCGTACCACCCATCTGAATATGGCATGCGTGTGATCCCTGTATGTTTAACTACATGTTCAAATATTAGGATTATCTAAGAATATTAAAAACTGGTAAGAAATAATTAGGTTTTTCCAATATCTTTTTTATATATCATTTTTCTTTGTTTGCATGACTTTAGTTGCATAACAATGATTTCAAGGGCAGAAAATGCTCTTTCTCTCTCTTTCGGTGACACATTATGACAATGACAAGGGCGACATTAGGTTTTTGATGAATACAAATTGGAAAATGAATATGGATTCGGTCAATTCTCCATCGTTAATCTGTTAGTTAGGCTTCTTTTTTTTGTTTTATAAAAGTCCATTAAGCTTAACATGATATAAGAGCCAAAATTTAACCAAATAGGTGTGACTTTTTTTTTTTTTGAATAACAAATAGGTGCGACTTAAATAAGGGTTTATTAATTGTTGGTCGTACACAGTCCGGACCCAGACTAGAAATTGGTATGTTAATTAGGCTTCTTTAATTAAAAATCGAACCTCCATGCGAACTTTGGCTTCCTTAAGTGATTGATCCAATTGTTGATGATGATGAAGCTGGTAAACCTAACCGACACCATTGTTGTCTCATCACCTCTTCCTCCCTCTCATGGCTTTTTCCATTAGATAAGATCCACTTTACTCAAAAGGATCCACTCTTAGGGTTTTTAGATTTTTTCGAAATATTTTTCATCTAGGGATTTTAGTGATTAGTCATTCTTATTTTGCCTTGAATTTTTTTGTCACTAAGGGAGATGACATGTGAATTGAAATTTTTGTTTTTCTTCTATTTTTGATTGGTGTATTTTCCTGATGGTGACTTTTGTATCTTTGTTTAATATAGTGTCTTTGCGATGACACCACTGTCTCAAGTGGTTTAGTATTATTCTATGGTTTTGATAAACCGGGCGATGAGCGCGATGGAATCACAAAAAATTCACGAAAATTACACTTATGATTTCACTTAAAATGAATATAGAGTGATATAAAAAATATGGGTCAATCCATTTTTTGTGAATTAATTTTTAATTACAAGTCCATTAAATTTAACATGATATCAAAACTTAAATTTGACTAAGTAAGTGTGACCTGAATAAAGGGTTTATTGTTGGTCGTACACATACCCGACCCAGACTAGAAACTGGTCAAACAGGTACTTGGAGCCGTCAAAGTCATTATTAAGTTTATGGGCCAATATCTTTAGCAAAAATGTCAACAACTCTATTAGCACATGTGTGTCTATGTAAAGAGAAGGTCACATCTTCGACTTTTGGAAGAGAAATTTTTGATTTTTGATTTTTAAATAATAATTAGTGAGCCAATGATATATTTTATGCTTATGTTTAGGGCCCTAAATGTTTAGGGCCGGCTCTAGTAGTATAGTGGTATTTACCATTCGATTCAAAATGGATCGATAAAAATAATTATCACGAGATAACATGTTAAGTTCGCACATCAGCAAAAGTCTAGAAAAGATCTAAAATAATAATTAAAAAAAACTGTAGAACAATTCATTCATTGTCAATTGATTATAATTTCAAAGTCTATAAAATTTAAAAATTAGGGTAATTTACTTGAATGACATGAATTTTAAATTTAATTACTAGAATAACTTAAGAAAGAGAAAGGTGTTTATAATAAAATTAAACCCGATATTGTCCTTTTGGGCATGTTGTCCCAAAAACGTTATTACAAAAATACCATTACTAATTAAATTCCAGTTCAGCAAAAACGTCCACTTATTTACGAAATTGCCACCGTATATTTATGTGTTCAATAAGTCTATCATAATAAATATGTCGATATATTAGTGGTAAAGTTATTGTAAATTAGCAGATTTTTGTTCCGGGTGATAGACATAATACGCAATGGCAGACTTAATCATATAAGTTTGTCTTATGACATAACATATTTATTTTCGATTGGCAGAGTTAATGACATTAGACAGACTTATATACAAAATCTGTTATACGACGTGACACAAATATTTTTATTTGCCAGACTTAATTTCAATTGGCAAACTTAATAGTTTTCTTTCCCGGACTTAATTTCAATTGGCAAAGTTAATTTTTGTTCAACAGATTTTTTATTAAATTTACCAAACGAGACCACAAATTTATTAAAAAATGGCAGACTTAAAATACAGTGATATTAATCTGTCACAGATTTATGACTTTTCGACAGAGTTATTTATCCCCTTGGTGGTAGACTTTAGTTAATGGTGGCAAAGTTTTAATGATTTACGCTAAGCAGACTTATTTTCTCATCACTTTTAATTACTAGAATGACTCTTACCTTATGGCAGAGTTTTTATACGTGATAGCAGACTTAAAAAACGTAAGTTCTTTGATAGCAGACATTCTATTTTGTAATGGTAGGATACTTGTTCTCTTACTAGAATAACCTTTTTATGGTAGTAGACTTGTCGATGACAGACTTATATTTTCCAATGGTAGTAGACATTTAATAGCAAACTTATTGATTATTGATGGTAGTTTTACGTTTAACAACATTCAACCACATATTTAATATACCTTTACGGCAGATTTATTGCGGTATGTAAATCTCGATTTTGACCTTAAAAATCTGAGAAATCACCTGTATCACATGTTTAGGGTTACGACTCATATCAGGTCATCTTTCATGCCGTCATATCACACCGCCGGCTTTCTCTTATCCTCGCAAGATGACTCATATCAGGTCTTCGTCTACCATGGAGCAAGTGATTCTTGTATGTGGTCGATGGCAGTTTGAGAATTGCAGATGGCTATTTGTTGTCGACAACTCCAGAGGATGCAAAATTCTAGCTGCTAATAAAACTACACGGTATGTTGATTTCCTTGGAATGGTGTTTGAGGATTACGGGTTAGATCCGACCATACATGAGGTAAAGTTGAGTTACATGTTTTCGAATAGGGTTTTGAGTAAACTGCCGCTTGATACACCACCTGTATTTGTTGGAAATTGTCGACAATTTCAAGGTTTTCTAAGACAGTTTAGCTCTGATACGATTCGACTGTGTGTTGAAATAAGTGAAAAACTCGTAAGGGAAGAATGCGAGAAACAAACTCATGAGGAAAAAGGAGTCCACGATGAGGAAAGAATGCGAGAAACGAAGTGTGATGAATTGTAACAATAGTGAAGACGATAAAGTTGATGTTTCTGTAGGTGACGATGATAAACTTAGCGACGATGAGGAGTTTAGGTTTGATTGCTGTGATGATTCTGATGGAGCAACTTCTGATGACGAAGATTATAGTGTACATGGAAGTCATATTGAAGAAGATAATGAGAAACCGAGTTTACCTCCAAAGAAAAGGGGTTCGGGCACTTCAGAACAAAGGGAAGTTCAACCTCATGTATAGCTAGAATTAGATTCACTTAATTTAGCTGTCGGACAAAGGTACGACTCAAAGGATTCATTCGAGACAAGATTGAAGATTTTATCTGTGTTACAGCAGTTTGATTTCATTGTTGATAAATCGACGCCAAACCTCTTAATTGTTAAGTGTTGGATTATTATGTAGGTGGTGTTGGATCAACTATTATGCCCAGTCATGTTGCAAACTTGATGAACTTTCGTTTTGGAATCAAGGTAAATACACGTTACGTCAGACTTAATATATCATTCGACAGATTTATTTGTTTTGTACCAGATTTATTTTTTCATTGTGACAGACTTGTTTTATTTCTCCGCAGATGAAGTATTGGAAAGCTCATCGGACTCTAAAATGTGCCCAAAATCTAGTTAGAGGAACTCCCGAGCAAGGATATCAAACATTACCTGCTTATCTACACATGATAAAAAATAGATAATCCTGGAACACTAACCCGTCTTGAGGTTGATGATAGTGAAAGATTCAAATACCTCTTCATCGCATTTGGTGCAAGCATGTCAGGGTTTCCTTTCCTAAGAAAAGTACTAGTTGTGGATAGTACATATCTGCAGGGTAAGTATAAAGGGACGCTTCTCATAGCAACAGCTCAAGATGGTAATTTTCAGATCTTTCCAGTAGCATTTGCAGTTGTCGATACGGAAAATGATGAGTCTTGGGAATGGTTCTTCAGGCAGCTCAGTTGTGTGATCCCCGATGATGAAGGACTTGCTATTATTTCGGATAGACACAAAGCAATTGGTAATGCAATTGGCAAGGTATATTCCATGGCAACTCGAGGAATTTGTACATACCATCTGTATAAGAATATACTGCAGCGATATAGAGGTGGTGATGCGTTCGGATTGGTTAAGAAAGCCGCCAATTGTTTCAGACTTTCGGATTTCGAAACACTTTTTACGTAGATAGGAGCGTTAAATCCAGCATTACATAGTTATCTCGAAAGAGCTGATGTGAAGATGTAGACGAGGGTTCATTTTCCTGGTGATAGGTACAATTTAACTACAACCAACATTGCTGAATCCATTAACAAGGTGCTATCACCGTCAATGAGTTTACCTATTGTACGACTCCTAGAAGCAATTCGGCTAATGATGACTAGATGATTTTCTGAAAGAAGGAACGAAGCTCAACGCTTGAAGACAACACTAACTCGTGGAGTTGAGAAGCTGTTAGAGGTACAAATCTTGACGTTTATACGAATTCTATCTAGTTAATCAAAAGATCTATATTGTGTAACAAGTGTAACTCTCTTTCTTTCCAGACTCGTGTGCATTATGCCAAACAGCTTACAGTACAAGCGATTGATGCACATCAATCTCAGGTGACAAGTGGTTCAACTCTCCATGTTGTGAATTTGATAGAGAAAAAATGTTCTTGCCGTAGATTTGACCTGGAGAAGTTACCGTGCGCTCACGCACTTGCAGCAGCAGAGTCGAGGAACAAGTGCCGCATATCACTTTGTCATCCTTATTATACAAAATACTATTTGTACAACGCATATAGTGGTGCCGTGATGCCAGGAGATTCAGCTCTACCTGTTCCAGAGCATGTCGCTTTGAAAATTTGTCAACCACCTGTGGTTCATCAACCGCCAGGAAGGCCTAAATCAACTAGGATCAAATCGGCTTTAGAGAAAGTTGTGGATAAGAAAAGACCAAGAAAACATCACAAATGTTCAATATGTAACCAAACTAGTCACAATTGCAAAACATGTGTTGCAGCCATTTAATTTTGTATGTGATTATGTGTAATAAATTTATAACTTATTCGGTATAATATTACAAAATAAGTTTGTCGTCAGTAATGTAAGTCTACCGCAATATAACAAATTAACATTGCCGTCATATAACAATGTAACATAAGTCTACCGTGACAACAAAATAACATTGCCATATAACACAATAACATTGCCATATAACATTGTCGTCATATAACAATGTAACATAATTCTACCGTGACAACAAAATAACATTGCCATGTAATACAATAACATTGTCATATAATACAATAATATTGCCATATAACAAAATAATACAACAAAATAACATTGCCATATAACAAAATAGTACAATAAAATAACATTGTCATATAACAAAATAACATTGCCATAGTAGAACATAATAAAAATAACAAATATACCGTGAGACAACGATTGTCAAACGTTACTTCTAAAACCTTCGATCAACGAAACTATTTCCTTTATGTCGGTTTTGAGGTCTTGAATTTCCTTTTTCAGCTTCGCTAGTCCAGTCACAATCGTTGCTTGCTGTCGCGTCATTATCTCTAGTTCTTCGTTGTGTGCTTCGTCGTACCACTTGAAAACGTGATCCGGTCCAGATGATAAAGAACATCTATAAAATTTACGCCCCGGATTATCTTGTCAATCCAATGGTTACCGCTCCACATGGACACTTTCTTGGTATACCTTCTCCATTCTCCATGAGATCTATTATTTGACACGTGTACGCCATGCATAAAAATGTTTTCGAAAAATTAAGTCTGCCACAATCGTGAAAAAAAAAATGAATAAGTCTACCACATTCCAAACATAAAACTGCCAATCCGATGTAATAAGTTTGCCGGACTTCCGAAACACCCAAAAAACATAGCAAGGATACATAAGTCTGAATTAACTATTAAAAACAAACAATAAGTCTCCTAAACTTGTGTTGACGTGAGTATAGGTACTTTGTCTTCAACACCAAGGAACGGATTAGTCATCGCAACAGCTTCCTCTCTCAGCTCGTCGTACAACTCATATGCTATTCTGTCTCGAAGTCGATCCACATCTTTGTCACATATGCCGTCAAATATACATCCGAGCGCAAGACACTCAATGTACTTCACAGTAAACACACCACAGTCTCCAGGGTTTAGATTCTGTGGTATGTCTTTCCTCCTTGTCACCTTGAATTGATTGTTGTTCTTCTTACGTAGATTCTCGGGAACCAAAATGTTAAGCAACTGAGGAATCATCCTAGCAAAGGGACGACATGCTGTGTTGATGAACTTGTCGTCTGAATGAGAGATTATGCTGTCATAAACTTGAATCGTTTCTTTCCGCAAGTTGATGTCCAAAGCAATCTAATGGTTGTCTTTTATGAAGTGGGCAGCATACAAGTGATCGACATCAATGTACCACTTCTTGTTCGTCAACAGATCAGCGTAGTAATTACCATTGAATGCCTCCAAGTATGTTATGCCGAATATAAACGTCTTTGGATTGTAGCCATTGTAGTCAATCAACCAAGAATTGATGAAATGGTTGTCCAAGAACGTAATCCGTTGCGAGCAGAAAGGAGATAGATCACGTGTAGATCGGACGGTAAACATCTTCATTATCGCCGCCATGTGCTGCAATTTATAGGAAAAAATGATCTTAATAGTTTAATACCTCTGCCATAAAACCATTTTATCCTAACAACACTGCTATTATTATACATAAATATATATTCAAATCATTACTCACCGTCTCATTCAACAATCCATATTTTGGCTCAGGCCATTGTGGACGTGTTAAGATAATCATCTTGTAGAATTCCACTGATGAATTGTAAGTTTCAAGTGGTACATCCCTGCAATCGTTGCTGGTATTAGCCTTGATTATTATAAAAAGGTTAAAAGTGGTAAAGTATACTTACTCGTGTTGTTCAATGAATTCCATCAGAGCAATTCGTTTACTTTCTGGCACCTTTGATATTGGTTCGTACACTTCAGGTGACAATGTTACACCTGGGATGATGCGTTTCATGTCTGAACTTCCAACGTATGGCCATCGGACGGTTGACGACATCAGCGGTTGTCTTTGACCCATACCAGCATTATCCAAATTTTGTATGCCATGTAATAGTGTAGTCAAGTTGGCGCCAAATTGGAGTTCTCGTCGAACTGACTCTGTAGACGCTTCTCCGGCTATCTCAATAACATCCTTTTTCTTTTGTTGCGGTTTTTTTTGTTGGCGCCTTCTCTCCATCTTTCTTAAACTCAGCCTTCAAAACGCCATGATTTTGTGGTGTATTTTTCACAATCTTAACCACGGAGTTGATAACAAATTTATCTTGGGATGAAGCCTTCTTCTCTATCATATAGGACTGTATATATAATCATTTCAAAAAAAAAATTATTAATAAGTCTGCCGTGTGAAGCAAGTAACTAACAATAAAAATAATAACTTTGTTATCAAAATCAAACAAGTCTATCATTATTTATGAAAGTTTAAAGAAACATGTTTAAAGAACACACACAAACGAGGTTCATAACAAAACAAACACAGACGAGATTAATATCAGAACACACACAGACAAGTTTAAAGAACCATGTTGTGTGTTTTAAAATACAGACATGACATAAGAAACATAAAAAAACAGACATGACATAAGAAACAAAAAACACAACGCATGAAGACTTCTAACGTACCGGAGCTTTGCTTGTGGCTTCATCATCTACGTCTCTCTCCTCATTGGGTAGAAGTCGCTGTTTAAGCTCCTTCATATCAACCTCCAGCGAGCTGATCTTGATATTGAGTTTAGTCTTAACACTTGTGCACCGTGCATCAATTTTAGCATCGATTGCAATATCCTTCTCGTCCATTTTTGATACAACTTTCTCCATCATTTTCATAAGTCCTCTTAGGGTGATATCATCTTCAGACTGCTTTTCGACAGTGACCTTCACGTCGTCTATCTTTGTAGAGAGGGTCTCTACCATTTTCACAAGCCCATCAAGTGTGATATCGCTAACACTCTGATGTTCCAAAACCTCCTTCACATACAAAAAATAAGAAACGTTATTGACCATAATTTGTTAATAAGTGTTCATCAAGTGTGAATTAAAACTGCCATCTAATCTGAAAATATGTCTGCTATATAATAAGTTTATACATGCCGTAATAGACTAACAAATCTGCAATCTATTATGAAAATATGTCTGCCATTTTTAAATTTAAATCTGATGTAATAGACTATATATCTGCCATATAATAATTTTAAATCTGACGTAAAAGACTAACAAATCTGCAATCTATTTTGAAAATATGTCTGCTATGGCGAACATATAAATCTGACGTAATAAACTAACAAATATGTCTTCTATTATGAAAATATGTCTGCTATGTCGAAAATTTAAATCTGACGTAATACACTAACAAATATGCCTTTCATTCTGCAATTCAACAAAACTGCCATTTAATCTGGAAATATGTTTAGTAAAGAGTCAAGTTTGTATTACCTCTGAAGTACCCTTCTCCAAGATTGGTTGTTTCTCCTTTCTTTTCTTCTTTACGGCATGCTTCTCTTTTGCTTCCTCATCAACTTTTGCTTTGCGTTTTTTTAACGGGAATCAAATCCCAAGCTTTTTTGTCCAACTCACCATTAAGAATGTCCTTGATCATGTTGTCTAAGTCTGCATCCGCTTCATCTCCTTCCCAAGGAGGATATATATCCTCATATGGCTTCAAGATCATATGTCGAACACGTACCTACAAAATCATATAATCATTAAATAAACGAACAAAGACTGTAATAGTCAAATCTCTATGATAATTTAAAGTATGAGTCAAACCTCGCCATGCTTTTTTATCTCCTCTGAAATGAATTCATCAAATTTCACTCTCATTCTAGATCCGCCCCATGAGAGTAAAGGAACAACTTCAGTCGCTTCTTTTTTTTTACCAGTAACTGCCTCGCACGCCCAGATTTGCAAGACATGAACACACCCACAAATGATGTAAGTCAGCTTTCCATCATAAGTAATACACTTAATAGAATCTATCAATTGTTTGAATCCAATCCGACCCCAAGGATATCTATCAAACATCTCTCGATCCATAACCGTTTTTGCAGCTTCCAAAGGGATTCTACTACCAGGAGATATACCATAAAGTCCAATAGACAGAACACAGAGCAATCCAACCATTCTCCTCTTATCAAAGCTCCAAGGCCTACATTTTCCCAAAACCAGCAACAATTCCCTTAACATAGGTCCTTCCAGTGAACTAGAGAGTCCCAGTTCTTTCCAAAACTCATTATGGTCAACGTCCCATGTGTCTTCAACATCAAATGGATCAATCTTTAAGCCTGTAATTTCTCCAAACTCATACAACGAGAACCTTATTGGTTGATTCCCAACCAAACTCCACATCTCGTAACTCTTGTTTGTTGCCAACTGATTAGTTAGAAAGTAGTGGACTTGCTTGGCAGACCACACGTACTCGGCTTCGTACAGTTTAATAATCACCCCAATAGATGATTCCTTCATGTCATTCCATACATCATCACCAACAGATTATTTGATGTGACTGAAATTGGCCAGGTGACAATTGTGGTTCATGCTCCTCTGCTGAATTTGAGCTTTTCCCTCTTCGTATAGTCTTTGAGGATACATCTTTGTTACAGTTTCAGAAGCCATATCTAAATCTGTCATCAATACCACGATAAATCTGTCACAGTTAGAAAAAACTTTATAATCATTATAGAAACAAGTCTATCATCAACAGAGACAAGTCTATCACCGTTATAAACAACTCTGCCATTATTACATAAACAACTCTGTTATTACTACATAAACAAGTCTATCAACGTTATATACAAATCTATCAATGTCCAACACAAGTCTATCAGAGTTTAAAAACAACTCTATCATCGCTACACAAATAAGTCTATCACATAAGGAGACAACTCTGTCATCATTACAACGATAGATCTAAGAACTATGCTGCTAAAGAACAAAAAAATCTCATAAATCTGACATCAACCGTATTTGTCTAAAACTTATATGGCGCCAAGATGGAAAATCTAAAAAACCAATTCCAATGACGATTAAGTTACCAGAAAATGAAACGACGCCGGTGTCAAACAATTCTATCACCTAAGAGAGACAACTCTGTCATCAGTACAACGATAGATCTAAGAACTATGCCGCTAAAGAACAAAAAATCTCATAAATCTGACATCAACCGTATTTGTCTAAAACTTATATGGCGCCAAGATGCAAAAACAGATTCCAATGACGATTAAGGTACCGGAAAATGGAACGACGCCGGCGACAGTAGAGGATAAAGAAGACGAAGAAGAAATGGGGAATAAGTTACCGGAATCTGGAAGAGAGAAAGTTGACGGTGGAGGATACAGACGACGGCGGCAAAAGAGGAGAGAGGCGGCGTTTGAAGTGGAGACGGCAGTGGAGAAAAAGACGACGGCGACAGTAGAGGATTAAGACGATGGCGGTAAAAGAGGAGAGTCGCCGGCGGAAGTCTGGTTGCCTGCTTCTCCGACAGCGAAGGAACGGCGGCTAGGTTAGGTTTTTGGAAGAACAAGACCGAGAGAGAGAGATTTTTGTGAGAGAGAAAGAGAGATTTTTGTGTGTGAGAAAGATTTTTAGGCCATGATTAATTAGAAACGATTCAGTTTCCATCCTTTACAAATTTGTTCATTTTTAATTTTTTGATTTTATTACTTGATGATTGTGTAATTACAGATTTTTTCTTTATAATTTAAATCAAAATGGCAATTCCGTAATTATGAAGGATAATTAAGATTTTCAAGTCTTTTTCAATAAAATTTGAGTTATTCTAGTAACACATGTAAGAGGGAGTCATTCTAGTGTATTTCTCTAAAAATTATGAAGAAGTGGTTGGGATACTAATCACAATAGTTTGAACGGTTTTTACATGTATTTATCGTTCATACTATTATTTGAAACCACATTTGCATAGCTAAACTATTTATGGCTAACATGTAGTATCAGTCATGAACCCAAACAATGCAAGCTTGGAATTCTACCCGAATACTAATATCTATTTTATCGGCCGTGATCTCTATAATATTATTTAAGAAGACATTTTTAAAAATAAATTTTGTTTTGTAAGTTATTACATGAAATGCCATTACAAATAACAAAGAATAATTGAAATAGGAAAAGATATAATAGTCTTTTAAAATTATTGATTAAAATATGGAAAATATATATTTTGCATTAAAAAGTTATTTATTATTTCATTTCTTAATTATTTTTAATACTATATATTTTAAAATAGTAATCAATTCATATACATTCAAAAAAAAAATATTCAAAATCTTGCAATATTTTTCACTATAATTTATTATATTTTATTTGAATATATATCAAAACACAAGTTGAAAAATATTTTACTAATTTTATAAAAAGTTAGACACAAAAATCTATATATTTTTTAAGCGTTCGTAGACTCACCACAAAAACTAGAGTCATTTAACAATGCATATTAGAGTTATGTTTTTAAGATTATAAGTTTTTGCAGGTTAGTCCGAATAATATTTCAGTTCAATGCAAAACGGGTTAAATAGACAAATTATTACAAATTGACAGCTTTATCTATAATCAGTAGTTAGTTATATTATTAAATTCAGATAAAAATAATTTTCTTAAATTTCAAAACAATTTCTTTATAAAAAATTACTCCGCGCTATAATTAGCGCGGATTAAATCCTAGTTTTCATTAAAAAAAAATCCATTAGTTAACAGGTCTATTTTTTCTATGTGTAGTCACAATTTCAGAACCAGTTATGTATGTATGTGTATTACCAAATTTTAGGTCAAATAAGCGACAAATTTGAAAAATAGAAAACCAAATATATATACAATTGGAGTAAAACGCTTGTTTTTCAGATTGTTTTGGAAAAGACATGAAAACTAAAATCTCTAAATATAGGGTACCAAAAAAAATCCTACAAATTCTAAATTTTACTATATGAGTATAAATATTTTTGAATTAGATTTCCACTGAACCAAAATTCATTATGATCAAATCTACGGATTGAGAGTTATGTATGTGTGGAAGCAAGCGTGCAAAAGAAGTTAATCAATGACTATCGAAAATTAGTTAGATATTGGGTCTATTTTGGTACATTACCCCTAATATATAGTTTTTTGATATACACCATGAAATTTTTATCTCTTTTTTACACACCCCAAACAAAATTTTACTGTAACAAATATCATGAACTATTTAATGTCTTTTAATTACAATATATTGCATTAATTTTGTGATTGTGTTTAGAAAACCGTCAAATCGCGTGTAAAAAACCGTGATTACGCTAATTCAACCCGACCTAGAACGAAACCCGACTCAAAACCCAAACTCACCCAACTTACTTAAAATCCAATATCGATTTTGGGCTAAAATTAGAGTTTTTTAGTTAGAGAAAAGTAAAGACATAAATTTTATCGTTTTCAGAGATTAACACAAACAAAGAAGTGATTTTAATCAAATCGATCGAGAACTATAATAGACAAAACCCACTTTTATATTGTCAACTATAATAGAAGAAGAATAAGAAGAAACGAGATCACTAGTCAAAATTCTTAAGAATCAAATAAACGCAAACCAATTATTTACAAGCGGAGATTACTTATTCCATTTCTATCATTCGAACTGAAACAAACCTTGTCAACGATGCAATCCCTCTACACGCGATGAAATCTCTGTCTATTTTTTTTTTTTAAACTAAGAACCCTAGTTTTAGCCCCAAATCGATTTTTGATTTTAAGTAAGTTGAGTGGGTTCAGGTTTTGAGTCGGATTTCGTTATGGGTCAGGTTAGATTAGCTTAATCATGGTTTTTTAAACGCGATTTACCGGTTTCCTGAACACAATCACGAAATTAATTATGTGTGTTGTAATTAAAAGACATTAAATAATTCATGATGTTTGTTAAAGTAAAAAATTGTTTAGAATGTGTAGAAAAGAGGTAAAAATTCCAAAGTGAATATCGAAAAAGCTATATACTACGGGTAGTGTACCAAAGTTGACCTTCAGATATTACGTACTCGTTCAAGTTTTGCAAGTGGCAATCACGCCAAGAGGGCCACAACCTCCGACAGAAAAAGTTGTTTAACTTAACGTTTTCCTGTCGCTGATATATTTTAAATTTTTAATTATTTTGAAACAATTAATATGCTAAATATTCTTACCAAATCTTTAAAAAGTTTTACACGTATTAATAAACTTTTATCTTTAAAAGTTTATTAATACGTGTAAAAAGTTTAAAAATATACTTATTGGAAACGGTGAGAGTATTTCTGAATTCTAATAAAACACTTTTCATAAATATATAAAAATTGGAGAAAAACACACAAAAAAACAAAATATAAATATATTAATGGCCATTAATTGAGTTTCTACAAAATATACATGACGATTAATTGAGTTTTTCCAAAAAATTGAATGACGGTTAATTGAATTTTTCCAAAATATGAATGACGATTAATTGAGTTTTTCGCAAAATTTAATATCATATCATTTCTAAAATTAATTGATTTGTCTTTTTCAAAGTTTGAATTCAAATAATTTCTATATTAAGGTTAACTTAATAAATAATAATTGAGTTTTTCTAAAAATATGAATGACGATTAATTGAGTTTTCGCAAAATTTAATATCATATCATTTCTAAAATTAAATTGATTTGTCTTTTTCAAAGTTTGAATTCAAATAATTTCTATAATAAAGTTAATGTAATAAATAACCGTTTTTCCAAAATATGTAAAAAAAATAGAAAACTATTAATGTAGAGGAATTGAGTTTTTACAATACATGAATGGCAGTTAATTGAGTTTCCGCATCATTTAATATGTTAAATATCAATATCAATTTTTTGGTCAACAAAAGAAATATCTAAAACGGTTTCGAAATACAAACCGGTGATACCGAGTAATTATCAATACCATTTCTAAAACTAAAAAGGATTCATTTTTCAATGTTTGAATTCCTATTATTTCAACTGCATATTAAGGTATAAATTTGATTATAGTCAATAGGATTTTAACATTAATATAAGGAAGAAAGTGAAGAAACTCCAAAAAAAAAAATCTATATATATAAAGAGACTCCACACACTCTCTCTCTCAGAAAAACACAGCCAATGACCTTCTCGTGGTCTTCTGTGCCATAAAAATCATTATATACATTCAAACACCAATCTGGCGCCACATATGCATATATGTATATGTATGTATCTGTATTAACATTCATATAAACATATCTCTACCTCTCTCTCCTTGTGAATGGTTAGATGGGTATCCCTATAAGGTGCAGCATCGAACCATCTGCAACATTTTGACTCGTTTTCTTTTGTGTTTTTCCAACATCTGTCTCTTCTTCACTCGCTCTCTCTCTCTATCTCTTTCCTTTTACAATCTTTCCAACGACCCTCTCTCTTTTTTATCTTCCCATTCATAACTCTCTCTCTATCTCTCTCTCTCTCCCCAGGAAAAATGGATAACTTCTTGCCCTTTTCCTATTCTAACGCAAACTCTGTGCAAGAACTCTCAATGGATCTAAACAACAATCGCTCACACTTATCAACGACCCCTACTTATGATCATCATCAGGCGCATAATCATCACCACATGTTACCGCCGTATCCAAATGTTGCATGTCCGGTGGAGCAGACGCCGGCGGTGTTGAATCCTCAGCCGCTTCACCCATCGGAGGCTTTTCCTCAGATCCCGGTTACGCGAACCGGAAGTGAATTCGGTTCTCTGGTTTGTAATCCCGGTTTGAGACAAGAAAGAGGTGGATTTCTTGATCCACGCATGACAAAGATGGCCAGGATCAACAGGAAGCAGGCGATGATAAGATCAAGAAACAACTCTAGCCCTAATTCTAGTTCAAATGAGTTGGTCGATTCAAGGAGACAAGTGGCTCTTAACATGAAAAATAATTCCGAGATTACCGCTAGAAAAGATCTCTATCGATTTTCCTCATTCGATAACAAGGTTCGGTTTTATTTGTTGGTCCAAAATATGGAATATATACGAATTTATTTACCTATAACTTCATCATACATTTTTGTAAATTGTGGTTGATTAATGTAGAAGCTTAGGGTTTTGTCGGTGAAGCATTTGAAGAACAGCGATGTTGGGTCACTTGGGAGGATCGTTCTACCAAAGGTGTGTGAATTCTTACAATTCTTTTACTCTTCGTTTTCATTATGGTATAATGATCAAATAAATTTGTAGAAGATTAAATATAAATATGGTGGAAATGGACTGATGAAATATTATCAATCACGTAACTACGAAATTTAAAATCTCAATTCCATGGAAAAAGTTTTAGAAAAGTATCATGATTGTAGGATTTGGATACCACCATTTTGAAAAAGAGATTTGTGGAACAAAAGTACAGAACTTATTGCGGCCACATATTTTCATTATTCAATTTCACTGGTATTTATTTCACACATTTCATTTATCTCAATATATACAGTATTTAATTAACTGTTTCGTGGTTTAACCAATAAGAAGTTTAGTCTCTAAAACCACACGAAAAACAAGAAGAATATGAAACATGACAACAAAATGTGGAAGGAAAACCAAGTTGTCTTGACCCAGTGGTAAGGAATATCTATATGTACTTCCCTCACTTGGGTTCGAGTCACTTTGGCCACAGTGGATTTAACATAGTTTTCTTTGGTGTATGGAGATTAGTCGGGTGTAGCAAGCTCCGGATTATCACATATTAATCCCCCAAAAAAAAATTGTGGAAGAAAATAAAGTTGTTAACCAATATTTTGTTCGTTTCGGTACAAATTTTTATGTTTTTATTTTATTTTTAGTCTAAGTTTTGGAATGAGCACCAAAGAACGAATTTTGAAAGAAAAAAAAAATCTAAATAGATTTAATATAGTATCCTTCAAATTAATAATTCCTTGTAAGTAGTAACCAATAAATGAGAAACATGAGAAATAATCAAATTTTATCTTTGTATTTAGCTAAAGTGAAACTGTTAAAATGACTTTATTTTAAAATGGGGTTGAGGAAAAAGAAGATTTGATTGAAGAAAATGAAAAGTTGTCTATTTGCCCTTCCTAATTAATTGGCTCGTAAATGGCATACCTCGAAATCATTATGGGAAAGTGAAAGAAAAAACCATTTATGGAAAAGAGGTTCTATATTATATCTTGGTACTTTTATTAAAAAAAACTTATCTGTCTAACTAAGAAAGTAATTAGTTGAAATAAAGTAATTAAGTAAATCATGGCATTGGAACGCAGAGAGAAGCAGAAGGAAATCTTCCGGAGCTATCTGATAAAGAAGGAATAATATTAGAGATGAGAGATGTTGACTCTATTCAGTCTTGGTCTTTCAAATACAAGTTAAGTCTCGTTTCATTTCTCTTATTTGAATTCAGTTATATTCAGAAAAGCTTTTCTAATCCATTTTTATTTACCAATTTGGTTAACAAACCTTTTAAGCTCAAATTTTAGTGGTTTTCAGTTATAAATTTGGAATTTGTTATCAGTTTCAAATTAATACTAGAACTAGAAGACTTAGAGCTTGTGCATTACTGTGAAACATAGGTTCTGGTCCAATAACAAGAGCAGAATGTATGTCCTCGAAAACACAGGTAATTAAGGAGATACAATATTATTTCAAAAATTATTATTCAAACTATTTTTTTATTATAATCTGTTTTTCTTTCTTTTTGTGGTGAAAACTAAAGGAGAATTTGTGAAGAAAAATGGAGTAGAGAGTGGAGATTCTTTAACAATCTACGAGGACGAAAGCAAGAATCTCGTGAGCTCTCTTAATTATATTAACTCTCTTTTCTTATTTTATTTTGAAAAAGACAAAATTGTTAAATAATGATTGATTAGTAGTCCAAAATTGGAAACTGAAAAGTGGGTCATTGAATTGAGTTTGTTAAGCATCCAGACAAAAATTTATTGCCTTTTTGACCCTTTTCTGTCAATGATAACTGTTCATATAAGGAAGGTATAACAATTCCAAGCTCTAGTTTTTAATATAAAAGCCATGTAGAAGTGTAAACTGAAAAGTCGATTGTTAACACACGAAAATTATGAAGGTGAAACAGAATATTATTTTCACGTTTTTACAATTTGAAAACATGATTCTGTTATATATGCTGCATCAATCTATTAAAAGATTTAAAACTAATTTTTAAGCAATTTATGATTATTAAATAAAAAGTTAAAAACTCTATTTAAAATAAAATATTTCTGGTATTTGATCATTCATCATGGAACTTATATCAGAGTTTTTTTTTTGTTTACGGAACTTATCAGAGTTTATCATAGGTTATATAATTTTGGTTTGATGTCGTTTGTTTATTTAAATAATATAATCTTTCTAACATTTATTTCACCAAATTAATGCAGCTGTTTATAATTTATATAAATTCAACCAACTGATAAAACACCTTATATATGTATTTATTTGTTTGGTCTTATATATTACAGTACTACTCCATTAGAAAGTACTCAGACAAACCAAATGAAGGAAGAGAAGAAGAGCTGATGGAAGTCAACGACATGAACTTTTTCGAAGATATAATGTTTGATTACATGCCAAAAGACGAAGAAGAAGATTCTATTGCAATGCTCATCGGAAATCTAAACGATAACTATCCCATCCCAAACGATCTTATGGACCTCACAATCGATCTTGATCAGCATCATCAAGCCACCTCCTCGTCACCACCTGTGGATCACGCGTCCAATGGTCACACGACAAGTGATCACGTGAGCTTAAACGACTTCGTATGGTGATGTGCTTCGAAGTTGATATATAGCTCTTCCCTTTGAGCTGATATACAAGAGATATAAATATCAAGAAAAGAGTATCGTTCATCCTATTCATATAATCATATCTATATTTGTTGTCAGTCTATTAATTAAGAATAATTGTTTGTGTTTAGTTTCGGTTTTAATTACATGGTTATTCATTCAAATTCTTACAAATTTTATTTTATCCCAATTAGATCATCAAACTTTAGTCTCTAACCCAAATCCTTACCCATATACAGTATCTAAGCCGAATCCTAATCCTATTGTAGACTTATAATCCTATCCCAAAACTATTAAGGTTAGTCTGAGCCCAAACTTGAGCCCAAATAACTAGCCGTAGCCCAAAACTATTAACATTACTCTGAGCCCAAACTGGAGCCCAAATAACTAGCCGTAGCCAAAACAATTACTTAATGTTACTACCGAATCCGATCATACGAACCGATAATAGAGAAATATTTCGCGCAAGACAAATTTGATTTAAGAAAATGTGAATTCATACATACTAATTTTTTCTTTTAATCCATACATACATTTTGGGGTGGTAGGGGGAATAAATACTTGTAACAGCCAGTATATCACCAAGTAAACATTAAAACAAAAACAAAAATTGTAGATCTTGATCTCTTGCTCATTTAATAGTAAGAGATCTAACTTCATCTCCACCGGACTCTCTGAATTTCTCTCTTGGAAGTGTTCTTCACACAGATCTGAAATTCACTTAACACACATTTCTCAAAAAGGAATCAGACTCGAAAATCAGTGAGGATTTTAATGTTTTTTCACTTGTTCTTCACTAGTAGCTTCTCCAATGCAATCTGGACATGCTTAACAAGGGATCTTCTCAAATCCATATTCACCACAGACTGGAATACAATTCTATCTCTCATCTGGGATACAAGCCAAGATCGGATTCAGCTATTCCTCACACGGTATACGTCTTCCAAACAACAATTCATTGTTTTTGGAAGGAAAAAAACTCAAGGAGACACACAAAGCACAACATACCAGTTAATCAAAATCATCGACAAACAAGTGCAAACTCGAATATTGGCAATCAGAGTTTTGGGCGACCGCAAATACAAATACAACATGGAGTTGTGACTGGATGTAAGACAATAGCCATCTAGAAAATTTTTCTCAAACAATCAAACTTGTTGCCGATACGTTGGCGACTCACTCTTTAATCGATCTAACGAATCTCACAATTACTCTCTCTCGTTTGTGTTTGAGCGGAAATTAGTAAAGGAAGAAGAAAGACACACAGAACTATAGAGTTCCCCAAACCGGGTACATCTCTCTTCAGGATCTTCTTCCTGGAAATCCACTATCATCTTGAGTACAGAGATTTTCTATGAGATTACAGAGGGAAGAAATCAAGAAGCTTAAAGGAAGAAGATGAAGATCAACGTAAAAGTCTGTTACGTTGCTTTCCTTTAAGTGACTTCGATTCCAGAAATAAGTGGGTCTGCTTCAATCACCAAGGCCCAGCTTCCCTCATGACACTCTTCCTGTATTGGGCTTAGGCCCACATGATCTAAATCATTAACAAAATTATCACAAATCTCCACCTTGGTTATGATTTCTCCTGATCTCGCAATAGTGAATTTCCAATCCTGAAGCTTTGCAAATTTTCATTTTTCTGAAAAACTTGCCTTAGCTATCTCCTCTGACTTGAGATAGCATGCCACCTCCTGACCACCAGAAGCAGCTGAACTTAGTTTCCTCTTTCCTGGAAACACCTCAAATTCTTTAACCTGAAATTGAGTCATGGACACCGTCATCTCCTGGTCACCGGAGACAACATCCCTACCGCCAGCTCAGGCGATAACTTTCAAAGTCTCCAAGCAGCTGTTGAACTTGTTTGTTAGTAGAACCTTAGTTAACATGTCCGCTAGATTCTTCGAAGTATGAATTTTTAACACATTTACACCTCCTTCTGCAATGATATCCCTGATGAAGTTGTATTTGGTTGCAATGTGTTTAGTCCTCTCACTGTACATGTAGTTATTTGCCAAACAAATGTCACTTTGTAAGTCACAATGGATTTCTACTGCTCCCTGACTGTAACCCATCTCTTCGCAAATTCCTTTTAACCAAATAGCTTCCTTGACTGCTTCAGATAATGACATATATTTTGCCTCAGTAGTAGACAACGCAACAACCTTCTGCAAACACGATCTCCAGCTTACAGTTGATATGCTCAAATTAATACCCTATTTAGATACTAAGCAGTAGTTATAGTATAGCTAGGGGTCGAACACAATGACTCACAGAGACACGCAATAGATTATGAATGTGGGAATTACGCTAAGCAATCAATTGTATTGAAAACAATACTTAAATTAAATCGGTTGTAAACTCAATCGGAGAAAGATAGGTTCAGGGAATTTCTCAAGGAATCACTAAATGCAGATAAATTAACTAACAGGATTGGGATTTGACACGATTCTTGAACTCAAATCACTATGTTATAGTTAACCAACTCTCGTTGCGAAAACTATCTAAGTCTAAATCCTTGGAATTCCAAATCTCTTTGCGAATCCTAAGGTCTAAACCAGATTTTATTATCAGGTTTGATTTGTTCACAAAACAACTAAACCAAATCTCTTTGCGAATAGTTATTTTGCTCACCCTAGGTTCTGTCAGGTAATTAATCGCACTCTCGTGCCTAACCAATTATCCTAAGATCTAAGGTCTAGGTGATCAATATAGAATTAGCTTTGAAAAAAACCTATGGTGAAGAATTAATTCAGATGGTGAATCCTAATAACAGATTAATCTAGCATTCAGAGAAAACCATATTGAGAACCCTGAACCTAAAAAGGGATCTACTCAGACATGGAAATTGAAGCAGTCAACATAAATGAATAAATCATCAATAAAATAAACAAGAGTAGAGAATAAAACAGAGGTTCGAAATCTTCTCTCAGACGAACAGAGTTCTGACTTGTCTCCTCTCTCTCTAAACTCTCTCAGAAATCTTCAGAAATAAACTTAATGAAAAAGCACACAGCCAAAGTGGCTGTAAAACCTAATTTAATAGTCTAAACACGAATTTAGGTCTTCTTGTAAATATTAAAGTCTTCTGGGCAAGTTCTACAATTCTTCAAACTTCATTAAAAGTCGCGACTTGTAATCTGCTCCGATGGGTGTCGATCGATACCAGGGGATATCGATCGATGCTTGACGCTTTGATCGGGCATTTAGTCACCAGACTTCAGTTTTGCTCCAGAACGCTCCATAAAACTTCAATATTTCCAATAATGCTCCAAATGTGCTAAAACCTGTAAAAGACTCTAAAAGACTCTATAATAGAATAAAGACTCAATAAAACGGACTTATATCATGGCTTAAACAGGGTAAAAACCATGATATATCAACTCCCCCAGACTTAGCCTTTGCTTGCCCTCAAGCAAATAGAAGACTAAACCAGAGAAAGAGGTTTGAAAACGTAGAGACTCACCTGTTCTTGAAACATTTCACTGACCCTTTTCCCAAGCACCCAAATGTCACCTAAACAGCTTTTTGATCTAACCACCATGTACTTCTCCTTAGGCATTCGCAACTTCCCAGGTTGCACACATTATTTCACAGCATCGTTCAATCAAGCCATCCTCGCCAGTTTCATCGCTGCGAATTAATATCAAGAACCTTCTAGATTATTTCCCATACAATATCATGACAAGGAACCACCCTTTTTCACACTTTTAGGAATTATTTCTCTCCCCCAGACTTATTTCTTATTATGTTCTCTTCTGATTTTTTAGCTTTGCATATACAAATCAAGGTATGAGACGCGAGTATTGATGGTGTTTGCCACCGAATCCTCGGTTCTTCCCTCAAAAGTAATCAAAGGTGTAGGCGAATAATGGTATCGCATAAAATTTTCCTAACCTCGCTTCCACCTTTGTGTGATCATTTCCTCTGAAGTAGAATAAGGGGATCGTTGGAAAGTTTCCTAACCCTCTACTCATAAGAAAATCATTTCATCTTTTAATGCATCTTATTTATTAACTTGTAACAGGGAGAGAAATACCATTACTTCAAACACATGGGTTCCTTTGTCAGATACGAATGAGGAATCGAGCTCTATAGATATTAACCACATTTACGAAGTGGAAAAATTTGGCTCAGGCTTTAAGGAACTTTGCTGGAAACATGAGTGTTTTCTAGTTAACCGGTCAGCCTTTGGATTTTTCATTAGTCGATCTAGAACTGATTTTGTAACAATGGTCACTTAAAAGCAAAGTCAGATCAATAGATTCAAGAAAAATATCACAGTCTCTGACAAAGTTTTAACTCAATAAAACAACGAATGACTCAAAAACGGACTGACTCTAAGAAAAATAAAAACAAAGTAAGCGACTACCTCCCCCAGACTTAAACAACACTATCTCCAGTGTTATCAAGCCTAGAGTTGGTGAAAGAAAACAAATGAACCAAATGTAATATGATAAACAGGAAGTTACCGTGCTGGAACATTGAGTATCGATCGACACACAGCTTGGTATCGAGCGATACCAAGCTTAAATCGATACGTGTTCTCCTCATCGCGTATGGTGTCGACCGATACCCAAGGGTATCGATCGACACTAATGCGATACTTCAGTGTCAACGACTAAGGTATATGTAACGCCAAAATTGTGGTAAACGATCCAAGTGTTAGACGTAAGCACTGTTAGATCACTCAAACACAAGTTAGGTGCAACAAAATATCATAGAAGCATAAATCCATAGATTCAAAAACACAAAAGACACAAAAGTACAAATGAAAATAAAAAGAAAGGAAAAAGAAAAGAAAAACAAACGTGAAAATCAGATAGAAGGAGGACTAATCCGCCGAAGGTTGGAACGATGGATCAGCATCCGTGGTGGTCGTGCAACGGCAGCGAACAGCAGCCCAGATGCTCTTCATACTCGCTATCATCAGCCTCTGAAATGCAGCTGGCTCCATCGGAACGTCCGTGTCCTCATGCCACTGTGGCTCTGGAATAGGTGGGCACGGGACAGCCTATGTACGTCGTCCCTGACGTGAAGTGGATGGGATGTCAGCAGCAGGTGGACGAACCTGTCGTCTAGTCGCAGAAATTGCAGTCAACAGCTCCGCAGGAGGTGCAAAACGAAGCTGAGCAGGATCCTCAGATATGTCTGTCAGATCCCTATCAGGTAGCTGCACCAGAAAGCTCCCATCATATCGACTAAGAATCCACTTCCTCCCGGTCTTTAACCACTTAAGGTTCCTCATATGAGCTCCATCCATGTATCGACGCGCAGTGACTATCCTGCAGCTCGTAGTACTGATGCCTAGGTGCTGGAAGATAGGTGTCAGAAGACTACCAACCGACGCCTTCTTCGTGCTCGTCCCTGTGAATGGTTTGGTCTTCAGAGAGACCAAATGATGCGCAAAAACAGCCCCAAGGTTGACGTCCTCGAGCTCAGGCCAATCAAAATCTTGCTCAGGGATGATGTTCCTGACAGCCAGAAAAAAGCAAAAGCTCAAACACTCTCATCTTGTTAGGCTCCATCTTGCACATTAGAGTAGTGCTAAGGATCCGAACAAAGCAACGCAGGACCGGATGTGGAATGTCCATTTGAGTGGACGTCTTAGACTCGTAGACACCGTTCCCAAACCATGACCAAAATCCACGCATGTCGGGATGGGCAGCTGGAAGAGCAACCCTCCTGCGATCCCTCCGAAATCCATAAAGTTCACAAAGATCAGGGAGTGAAATTATGTACCTCACTCCGCGAGCCATGAAGGATAAGGTACCACCCTGTGCGTCTCGCAGAAGCTCATCGGAATAGCTAACGCGAGTTGTCGCCATAAACTGACGAACCAGGTCTGGGTAGAGGTCATGTTGCCGTGTTGCCATGTGGCCAAAACCAATCCGCTCAAGCAGGCGAGCCAAATCGGTGTCGATACCCAGCTGATGCAAAGCAAGGCCTTCCACAAACCTTGTAGGCTCGATGGTAACACCCAACCACGCGTTGTAGAACAATGTGTCGAAATCGTCCCACTCCTCAGAGATGGGTCTAAAAGCTTTGTCGTCACTCAAGGCATATGCCTTTTCCTGTCCATCCCAATTTCGTACGGAGACTATCTTGGTACCCTCTCGTCTAGGCCAAGGGTCAGTGCGTGAGGCTGAAGTGGTGGCAGCCGGAGGAGTAGGGTTCATAGGTGGAGGTGGTGGTCCAGACGGTGTGGGTGAAGTCGGAGAAGCTCTGCGTAACGCATCACCTGGAAGAGCATCTTCCTCTGTCTCTCCGTCAAATATAACCTCATAACTGTCACGACCCTGGACAGTGCTCACGAAACCTCGACGCCAATACGCACCATCCCAGTACTTAACTCTATCATTCAGCTTGTACGTTGTTGGCGCCTGGCGAGAGGTCGACGTTTGGAGAACGCGAATGGAATGTTCTTTCACTAACACGATTCTGTAGCGCCTGTCGCCAAGACAAGCCTTGACCACTGCCTCAACCCACTGCGATGAGATTCGTGCTTCGACTCGCTCATTCACATTGAATGTCCTCGGCTCACCTGAAGTCCTTGCTCTCTTTGTTGCAGAGATCTGAAATCAGAGACAAACAAACAATACCACATAAATCAATGTCTCTCAAATTAATTGCCAGCAAAATCGCAAAGTCAGGCATGAGGGTATCGATCGACACCTTCGGGTATCGATCGATACCCTGAAGCAATTTCAGGTTCATCGACACACAAGATTCCAATTTGTCAACGATGAAAATCAAGGCAATTCAAAAGTAGGGGTAGGTTCGAAACTACCCTAGGACAACTCAACAAACGACATGCATCGATAAAAACAAGTTGTAAGGAATGGAATTGCACAAACCCATTACCTAAAAATCGGAATGAAAAACTGGAATTTCGAGATCATACCTTTGTTGGATTGAGGAACAAGTGCTAGAAGTGGATAGAGGATGAAATTCTAATGAACCCAGGCACTTAAATCGCACAATTTGGTGAAGGTTTGAAAAAGTTGAGATTTGAGAGGGAGAGAGAGGCGGCGGTATCGAACGATGAGAGATTGTGAGGAAGAAAACAAAACCGTAGGGTTTTAGGGAAACTTACCTGGCCGCGGGGTATCGATCGATACTCAGGGGTATCGGTCGATACTTGTCGTTTTTAGTCGACACTAAATGGTGTCGATTGACACTTATGCTCATTTTTACGGCACTGGGTATCGATCGACACTTACTGGTGTCGATCGATACTCCTCGTCAAATCTGCTTCACGCTTAACACAAGACACAAAACCAAAAATTAAAAACAAAATAAAAATAAAAACGTATGTACAGACTTACCAGTGGGTTGTCTCCTACTCAGCGCTTGTTTAACGTCACGAGCTTGACTGTACGGACGATCAGTCGGAAGGGATTAGGGAACGCACTCCCATGCAAGTCCCACAACTAGATACTTCCAAACTGAGAGTTTTGCGCAGCATACGCTCAATGACCTCTTGCCTTTTCTCCTTCAGATCCGAAGTTAGGATAATTCTGGCCTTAGAAAATGGTTTCGAGCGTCCCTTGCACTTCACCTTGTACTCGATCGAATCTCCATTGCACTTCTGAGGGGTTAACGTGACGCACGTGGCATACTCGACTTTTCTGTTCTTCACCTCCATATTTGCCTTAGTCTGTTTGATGACTTTCATAGTGATGATAGAAGGATGATCCAGAGCTTCTGTGACAGTTGGCACAGCATCAGGCTCGTCCAAAAGGTCACCCATCAACGTTTCTCCGGTACCAACAGTGATACAGGAAATCTGTTTCGGAGTCCGTCTAGAAGGGATGGCTTCGTAGGAGATCTATTCATCAATGTACGAGAATGAAATCCTCCTACTGGGTGTGTCCATAACTGCGCCAGCAGTAGCCATGAACGGTCTCCCAAGAATCAAATGTGTGCTAGACCTTGTATGCATCTCCACAACCTGAAAATCAGCAGGAACCAGACAGTCTCCTACGTTAACCATCAAGTCAGGGATTGTACCGTACGGAACAGATGTGGAATAGTTCGCAAATGTGAGAGGCATCTGAGTAGGTCGTATGTCATCGATCCTAAGCTTCTCTGCAAGTGCCTTAGACAAGACATTCACGCTAGACCCTGAATCAACCAGTGATTCCTTGATTTCGACTCCAGAGATGGAGCATGGAATTTAAAATTTCCCTAGGTCGTCCCTCTTAGTCAACCGCTTCAATGGATGCGGTGCACTTCTGACCTTGGCAAAAAGTGCCTTAATCTCTTCCTCAGTTTCTCTGCAATCTTTGAAGTGACTCAGCAGAGGCATGTACTCTAGAGCTTCTTCAAAAGTGTGTGTAAGAGGAACTCTTCATACCATCTTCTCAAAGCCACGTAGCTGCTTTGGGGAAATCGGGTCTCTGAGGTGTTTGGGTATCGAGGGTATGGAACCTTAGGCTTGTAGACACGTTCCTTAATCATCTCTGGTTCCTTCACGGTTTTTAGTTCAGCTTGCGAGGGGTGTCAATCGATACCAGGGTGGTGTTGATCGACATAAAGTTCATGTAACGGTTCTTCAGCAGTGGCATCGATCGATACCTGGATGGTGTCAATCGATACTGACGAGTCAGCTTCGAAATCACCTTATGAAAGGTGTTCGAGATTTCCTGCACTGGGAAAGGTGATGGCATTGACATATTCGTTTTGTGCCTGAGTTGCCTTTGCTTTCACAGCTGCTGCAGTTTGAGCCACTTGCGTTTCCAGCATCTTCTGGTGGGTATTGAGAGCATCGATCCTTGCGCTCAGATCCTTGTACACCTCATCTATCTTTCCGTTGAGATTCACTGTGAGATGCTGCTGTCCTTGAACCAGCTGTTCAAACATAGCCTCGATCTTGCTATCTGGTAGCTTAGCAGGTACATGCTGATAGAAAGAATTCCCATAGTTCCTAACATACCCACTGTTCTGAGATGGTTTCTGGCCAAACTGATTTGATTCTCCTTGCTGCGAGTTGTTGAAGTTTCGGTTGTTGTTGAAGTTTCTCTGACCCTGAAAACCAGAACCACCAATGTAATTGACATCCTCTACTTCATCCTCGTTGAATACCTCGACATCTTCAGCAAAGTGTACAGCTTTATGTGTCTTGCCCATTAGTAGACTGTGCATAGAGTCCAACTTAGCTTGAAAGTCAGCGATCTGTGAACCATCCATGTTACCAGCTAGCTTCTTCCGCTCAAAATTAACATTCTTAGTGCTATTGCTAGACGCCAAGTTCTCAATCAGGACATAGGCTTCATCAGGATATCTGGTGTTGAAGTTTCAATTGCTTGAAGCATCCAAAGTCATTTGGTACCTCCAATCAAGTACTCTAAAGAAGAATGCCATCAGCTGAACATCAGAGTATCCATGATGCGGACAGTCTCTCTGATACGATTTGAACCTCGTCCAAGCAGCCTTGAACGCCTCAACAGGTCCTTGAGAAAATTGCGAGATTTTGTTCCTCAGGTCCTCGGATCTTGCATCATCATAAAAGTTGGTCAGGGAAGCAGTCTTAGTTTTCTCCCAGTTAGTCAGCGATCCAGGAGGTAACTGTTTCAGCCAGTAGGTTGCTTCCCCACCAAGAGAGTATGGGAAAAGCTTACAGAAAAGGTAGTCGTAAGAGACTCCATTGCTATTGATGCTAGTGACCAAGTCCTCGAACCTCTCAACATGGTCTATGGGATGCTCGCTGGAAAGACCATGAAAAGGGTGATGTCCCATAAGAGTGTAGTATGCAGGTTTCAGCTCAAAGTCATTCCTTGGGAAAGCAGGAGGACGGATCGCAGAGCGATTTGCGTAAAACTGGTAAGATCGGTTGCACTCACCAATCGTCCTACCACGGCACAGCGTTTTTAGCATTCACAGGGTTTGCGTTTCCAGCGGCATTCCCAGCGACAACAGGAGCAGGTGGAATGATGTTCCCCTCTCCATCCAGACGTTGCCCTCTCTCATTGCACAAACAACCCTCTCGGTCTCTGTAAGCTCCAGCCTCATCACGAACCAGCTCTGCTTGATTGTTGTTCATCCTTGCTGGTTTCTTTGCTCTTCGATTTGTGCGTTCCAAAAGTGCTAGTTGCTCTAGTGACAGATCGACTAGCTGAGTACTCTTGTTCTTTCTGGTTTCACGATTAGGCATGCACCTGAAAACAAGAGTCAAAAACGTTAGTAACTTGTAACACTATGAGTATCGACCGATACCAAGTGGTGTCGATCGATATCAACAAAAGAAAAGCATCGAGTGTCGACCGATACTAGGTAGTATCGATCGATACCGATAAGCTTACCCGAAATTCACAAACGAAATCTAATGGCGAATTGAGTCCCCGGCAACGGCGCCAAATTTGATATGCTCAAATTAATACTCTATTTAGATACTAAGCAGTAGTTATAGTATAGCTAGGGGTCGAACACAAGGACTCACTGAAAAACGCAATAGATTATGAATGTGGGAATTACGCTAAGCAATCAATTGTATTGAAAACAGTACTTAAATTAAATCGGTTGTAAACTCAATTGGAGAAAGATAGGTTCAGAGAATTTCTTAGGGAATCACTAAATGCAAATAAATTAACTAACATGATTAGGATTTGACACGATTCTTGAACTCAAATCACTATGTTATAGTTAACCAACTCTCGTTGCGAAAACTATCTAAGTCTAAATCTTAGGAATTCCAAATCTCTTTGCGAATCCTAAGGTCTAAACCAGCTTTTATTATCATGTTTGATTTGTTCACAAAACAACTAAACCAAATCTCTTTGCGAATAGTTATATTGCTCACCCTAGGTTCTGTCAGGTAATTAATCGCACTCTCGTGCCTAACCAATTATCCTAAGATCTAAGGTCTAGGTGATCAATCTAGAATTAGTTTTGCAAACAACCTATGGTGAAGAATTAATTCAGATGGTGAATCCTAATAACAGATTAATCTAGCATTCAGAGAAAACCCTATTGAGAACCCTGAACCTAATAAGGGATCTACTCAGACATGGAAATTGAAGCAATCAACATAACTAAATAAATCATCAATAAAATAAACAAGAGTAGAGAATAAAACAGAGGTTCGAAATATTCTCTTAGACGAACAGTGTTCTGACTTGTCTCCTCTCTCTCTAAACTCTCTCAGAAATCTTCAGAAATAAACTTAATGAAAAAGTACACAGCCAAAGTGGCTGTAAAACCTAATTTAATAGTCTAAACACGAATTGGGGTCTTCTTGTAAATATTAAAGTCTTCTGGGCAAGTTCTGCAATTCTTCAAACTTCATTAAAAGTCGCGACTTGTAATCTGCTCCGATGGGTGTCGATCGATACCAGGGGGTATCGATCGATGCTTGACGCTTTGATCGGGCATTTAGTCACCAGACTTCAGTTTTGCTCCAGAACGCTCCATAAAACTCCAATATTTCCAATAATGCTCCAAATGTGCTAAAACCTGTAAAAGACTTTTAAAAACTCTATAATAGAATAAAGACTCAATAAAACGGACTTATATCATGGCTTAAACAGGGTAAAAACAATGATATATCAACAGTATTCCCACCAACCGTGAAAACATAACCTGATATTGACCTGCGCCTGTCCAAATCAGCTGCATAATCTGAATCACAGTAACCCTTTACCTTAAAATCTGCTTATCTTGTAAATGTCAAGCTCACTTTTGCAGCCCCTCTAATGTATCTCATGACCCACTGAACTGCCAACCAATGTCCCTTTCCTGGTTTTCCCATGTACCTGCTCACTAACCCAACTGAATAAGCAAGGTCTGGCCTTGAACCAACCATCGCATACATTAAACTCCCCACTGCACTTGCATACAGAATCTGATCCATAATCTTGACCTGAGCCGATGCTTCCTCTTCTGTAAGACTTTGTAACTTGAATTGAGGTCCCACTGGAGTAGTAACTGACCTGCAATCCTCCATTTCAAATGTTTTCAAAACCTGATTCAAGTACTCTTCTTGAGATAAGATCAAAGTTCCTTTTGCTCTATCTCTGAATATGTCCATTCCCAGGTTCCTTCTTGCTGGTCCTAAGTCCTTCATCTCAAATTCCTTGTTGAGTATCTCCTTAAGCTTTTTGGTCACTGACATATCTTTTGATGCAATTAACATGTCATCGACATATAGCAATAAGTAGACTATATCTTTTGCTGTTGAACCCTTGAGATAAACACATGGATCATACTGACTTTTCCTGTACTTATTCTTGATCATGAATGTATCAAACCTGTAGTTCCAGTCCCTTGGTGACTGTTTCAAACCGTAGAGTGACTTTCTCAATAAGCAGACCTTGTTCTCGTTACCTTTCTGAACATACCCTTCAGGCTGACTCATGTAGATCCTCTCTTGCAAAACCCCATGTAGGAAAGCTGTCTTCACATCAAGTTGCTCAAGTTCCATGTTCTGATGAACCACCAATGACAAGATGAGCCTTATTGATACGTGTTTTACCACTGGTGCAAAAACCTCATTGTAGTCTATTCCTTCGATTTGTGCATATCCCTTAGCGACTAGCTTGGCCTTATACCTCGGTTTCTCAATTCCTGGTATTCCTGGCTTCAACTTGTAGATCCATTTGCAGCCTATGACCCTCTGCTTCTCTGGTTTGTCAGTCAAATCCCAAGTGTGATTCCTGTCTAACGAATCCATTTCCTCATCCATAGCTGAGTCCCAAATATCACTTTCTTTACTTCTCCTTGCTTCCATGAATGTATTTGGCTCATAAATGTTTATTGTTTCTGAGCTAGCCAGCGCATACGCTATGAAATCAGCTCATTCGAACCTTGATGGAGGTCTGATTTCCCTCCTTTTTTGATCTCTAGCCAACAAGTAATTGTCTAAATTTCCAGGAGTAGCTGTATCACTTTCATCAACTTCTTCTGATGAACTTGAATCTTCTTCTTGTTCAGATTCTGTTACTATATAGTCTGGATCAACTCCACTTTGATTTGAACTCTCCCCTGAAGCTTCAACTCCTGTGAATTCTTCTCTTTGGTCTTTATTGAAAGTTACTTTCTTCTTAGACTTTTCAGTCTCAGTATCTAACTGCTTTACCTTATCTAAGTTCAGATCCTTGAACAAACTCTCCTCATGAAAAATAACGTCTTTACTTATCACAATCTTCTGCTCTTCCAATAACCAGATTCTGTAACCCTTTGTACCCTGAGCATACCCAACAAAATACCTTTAGTTGCCCTTGGACTTATCTTGTCTCGGATTGTATGCACATAAGCCATGCAACCAAAACTTTTCAAATGACCATACTCTGGTTTTCCTCCAGTCCATATTGCTTCCGGAACCTCAAAGTCTATTGATGCTGCTAGTGATCTGTTGATAATGTAGACTGCAGTAGAAGCTGCCTCAGCCCAAAATTCACCCTTTAATCCTGTCTTAGAAAGCATGCTTCTTACTCTGTCCATTATCGTTCGATTAATTCTTTCTGAAATCCCATTTTGCTGTGGCGTGTAAGGACAAGTCTTGTGTCTCTTAACTCCTGTTTCTCTGCATAGCTTGTCAAACTGGTTGTTGCAAAACTCCAGCTCATTGTCTATTCTTAGACATTTAAGCTTCTTGCATGTTTGATTCTCAACAATTATCTTCCAATCAGCAAAATTCTGAAAGGATTCATTCTTTGTTCTAAGAAAATAAATCCAGACCTTTTCGAGAAATCATCTATGAACGTCATGAAGTACTGGTTCCCTGATAAGCTTGGTGTAACATTTGATGAACCCCACAAGTCTGAGTGGACATAGTCCATAATCTCCTTTGTAGTATATTTCGCCTTTGGGAAGCTTTGCTTATGGGATTTCCCCATTGTGCAAGCTTCACAAAATCCCAGTTTTGATACTTCTTTCTTTTTCAGATAGCCCTTTCTTGCTAATGTATCCATGGAAGACTGGCTCATATGAGCAAGCCTTGAGTGCCACTTCTTTGTCATGTCTGATGTGTCTTTAGCAATATTGATTTCTGGCCTTCTGATTTTTCCTTGAAGATAGTACAGTCCATGTTCATACTTCCCTGTTAACACTTTCTGTTTTCCTTTGTAGAAATTAATCTCAAAATATTCACCAGAATACTTGCATCCCGACTGTTCAAACTGACCATATGAGATAAGGTTTCTTCCCATCTCAGGCATGTATCTTACGTTGCTTAAAGTAACAATAGAGCCATCAGGATTCTCTATTGTTATCTTTCCCATGCCTTTAACCATGTAGTGTGTATTGTTCCCCATAAGCATTTTGTTTCTTTCACACTTCACAAACTCTGACAACAACTCCTTCCTTGGAGTAATGTGAAATGTGCAACCTGAATCAAAGACCCACTTATCCTTGGAGTCATGTAGACTAGCTGTTAAAGCTATAGGTTCCGGCAGGTTGATGGCCAGGTTTGCTGAATTTGCACTTTTCTACCTTTTAGGGCAGTCTTTCTTCCAATGTGATTCATCACCACAAATCCAGCATGCTTTAGGTCCAAACTTGCTTTTAACCTTGGACTTGTTGTCTCCTTTGCCCTTATACTTCTTGTTATTACTCTTGTTGTCATTCTTTGTTCTTGGTCTTCCTCTTTAATCAACATATTGCCCCTCAGAATTTCCCTTTGACCTGTTTAGAAGCCCTTTCTGTCTCAGCTCAACTTCCTGCTGACGTTGTGACTTCCCTTACTGTCAAAGAATCCTTGCATGTCCCGTACTTTAGAGTGTGAACCAGTGGTTCAAATGCTGGTGGAAGGCTGGTCAGCAGCTGTATAGCTTGATCTTCATCGCTAATGATGATCTTTAGGCTGGCAAGATCTTGTATCAACTTCAAGAAATTGTCCACATTGTCTTCAATAGACTTGTTCTCATCCATCTTGAAGCTGGCAAAACTCTGCTTCAGATAAATTCTGTTTGGCAATGACTTAGTCTGGTAATCAGCTTCTAAGGCCTTCCACATATCCAGAGATGTAGGCTCATCCATGATTTTCCTCGAAATCTGATCACTCAGGCACGTTCCCAACAGATTTCTTACCCTCAGATCTTTGTCAGCTGCTTTAAGATCAATCTTAACTTCTACTTCCTTTCCTTGTTCATCCTTTTCTGGTGTCACTGTCGGTTTCTCCTTTAACACTGACCCCAAGCCTTGGATTTCAAGCTGTCCCAACATTATGTATTTCCATAGTCCGAAATCCCCTTTGCCGTTGAATTTCTCCATCTCAAACTTTCCCTGTGTTGGATCCATGGTTGATCAGTGACATGTTCCTGTGTTTCCTGCAGGTAAACAATCCAGAACCCAAACAACCAATAACAGAACCAAACACCAATATCTTTCGCAAGCAATTCCATAAGCAAATCAATATCTCTCACAGGTCAAGATTTGACAAAAAAAATAAGGCAAGATTTCACAGTAATAGAATTTGGATCTAAAGAAATTTAAGAGGCTATGAAAGGTTTTTAAGAAAGACTCCCCTGAGTTTTTGGCTTGAACTCGTTCGATCTGTGCTCCAGAAGACTCTTCCTCAGCTTCACCGTCGGTCCGTGAAGCTCGCAGCATCCGTCTTCACCGAGCGTTGTAGTCCCAATGTGCGTGACTCCGATCGAATCCCAGAATCGCCTTCGTATCCTCGAGCGTCCCTAAACCTGGGTGCTCTGATACCACTTGTTGCCGATGCGTTGGCGACTCACTCTTTAATCGATCTAACGAATCTCACAATTACTCTCTCTCGTTTGTGTTTGAGCGGAAATTAGTAAAGGAAGAAGAAAGACACACAGAACTATAGAGTTCCCCAAACCGGGTACATCTCTCTTCAGGATCTTTTTCATGGAAATTCACTATCAGCTTGAGTACATAGATTGTCTATGAGATTACAGAGGGAAAAAATCAAGAAGCTTAAAGGAAGAAGATGAAGATCAACGTAAAAGTCTGTTACGTTGCTTTCCTTTAAGTGACTTAGATTCTAAAAATAAGTGGGCCTGCTTCAATCACCAAGGCTCAGCTTCCCTCATGACACTCTTCATGTATTGGGCTTAGGCCCACATGATCTAAATCATTAACCAGATTATCACAAAACTAAATGATGCATTTGTTGTAAAAACGATTTTTTCGATTGTATAAATTTTATTTTTATTAAAAAAAAATGTTAAATATTTTAAAAAAATAATGTAAGAAATACAATACAAGTCTTTAAGACTTTAACGTTCTCCAGGATACGCTCCTGGCTTTGCTCCGAAGGATTGATTAATTGCAGAATTTCACGTGGGCTTGTTTCATCAATTGGTAGGGAGTCAGTTCCAAGATATATTCTTATAAGTAAGAAAATAAATAAATAAAATACTACTAGTATACTGTAGTAAATTAGTAATAATGGTTGTAATATGATCTAAGCCTAAGAAACTTTTAGTAATAAAGCCAGCTGACTAAAATTTATTCGGTCATGATAATTGACATCTAGATATACGCAGATCAAATTATAAATAATTCTACATTTATAGCATTTTGGAATACTATATACAGTACGTAGATCTCTTAAACTTCGAATCTTTAATTATTTTGCAACTATATGTCTCTAGTCGTCGCATATTGACAATGACTTTTTAAAAAAAAATATCTTAGAAGAATAATAAAAATTGTCAACAACAATTTAAAAATTGTACTACTCATATAGTCATATATACTTCTATATAGTTTCGATAAATTATATTATCGAGTTCCAACTTCCAAGTGCTATAAATTCCGAAATATAAAAACACAGGAAGTGCAGATATTAAATGCGTAGAAGAATATGAATACTAAAAAGCGCAATGTGGTGATCAACCATGTACGTAAATGTCATGTGTGGACCATGAAACATGGAGTCATGGACTTTGTATGAAATAAATACATGAGTAAACTAAAATGTTATAATTTTATAATATAGAATCCATTTCATATACCATACTACGAGAATTCGGATTCAATAAACAGCGAGATTTCTATAAAGTTTTAAAGAACATACACTCTTTTGAGCTCTGTTTTAAAGTCCACTTCGGACATCTACGCATTGAACTACACTAGGTTAATGTCCGCGCTAAATCGCGGGTGTAGTGCTTTATTAAAAAAAATTATTTTCCTAATTTATTATAATTTTGTATGTAGTTTCAAGTTTAAGATTTTATTTTTCTAATTTATTATAATTTCATAAAAATTGTAGTATATATGTTTTGTTTGGTTCATTCCTGCGCTACGCCGCGGTTTATTTATTTATTTTAGTTTTTTATTAATTTGTTATAATTTTGTGTAGTTTCAATTTAATAAAACTAATTATTCTTCTTTTTTGAAAGCTGAATTTTTTTAAGAAAATTATAGTGTATATTTTTTGAGAAAATAGTCTTCTTACATCGTTAGATACAAAAATAAAAGTTTTACGACAGTAAATAAAATATTAACAAGTATTTCTCTACATTTTGAGAATAAATGATTTCAAAAATTGTTATCCAAGATTAAAATTCATATTACCAACAATGAAATGACAAATTATTATTTAGTATAGAGAGTTATCACATCAATTTCTAACAGTTAGTCTTTAGATTTGTCATCTTAACTTTTAGTTGTTTGATTATCCTCTGATTTTACATATTTTGCATCTTATATATAAAATGATTGGTTAAACTTGAATTAAACTCTACACTCATTTGCTTACAGTTATTTGAAATTAAAAAGTTATTTGTATTTTGATGTGTTCCCTCCCTTGAATCCCCTTGTAATATTAAGCCCACAATTCTCCACATTTTCTTCATTTCGGCCCAGCCCATGTTTTCCCATTCCCTCACGCGTCTTCTTCCGCACTTAGTTTTTTCCCCTTTCTTCTTCCTTCGACGGCATGAACTCAAACCAGACACGATGTCATTCCGATCGATGACTGCAACTTCGGTGTCCTTCCGCAGGGAATCTCCCATTTTTTGCGGTTTCATTTTTCTTTTTTTCTCCGGCGAACATCTCTCCAATTCCAGCAAGGAGTTCACCCGTCGACCTCCTCTGGCTTTCTGAAGCTTGTGACACTATCTTGGCTCAACCAACTGTGAGTCTTGTTGCCAACTCCCATTCGACTATCTCGATATGTGGTTTGCCTTTTCCGGCGATTACTTTGATGTTGACTCTCTCTAGTAGATGTAGTTTCTCTCACACGTCACTATTTAATCCGCCAATTTTACTGATAGTGAAATTCTAAATTGCGTTTCACCATTGGCCGTTTTGTTCTCTTTTACAGCTTCTCTGACGTTCTGATTCGTCTTCTCCGATGACCACGACAACCCAACGAAACCTGATTCGGGATTATTGCTTCTTATTTCAGAACACCCGTGAAGTTCGATGCAATTTTCTACTTGAATCTTTCCATCTTTCCTTTTCAGTTTCTCCGGCGAACCACTGCGCCTCCACAGTTGTTCAGATAACACCAGGTTTCCATCTGAAATCAACTCCTCAGTCTTTATCCCCTTTGATTTTCCGAGACCCTCTGAAATCATAACTTCGGGTTTCATAAATATTCTCGCAGTTTATCCACCTGAAGCCAATAACTCTTTCATCCAACTTCAGATTACAACAACTGTCGATTACTCACCATTCTTATGTTAATTTCCAGAAATCGTGATTTTCCCTAGAATTAATCATTAATCTTGATTCTTCTTTCTATCAAAACATGTAAGGATTGCTTATAAATCCAATCTCCAACACTTGATGATTATTCTAGCAATAATAGAAAGATGATGCTAAACTTTCTGCCAAGTGAAATACCTGCAAATTCACCATCTCCGAAAATCAAACCATTTTTCCCGAGCAAAAAGGGAGTTATCCCCTTTAAAAATTGAAACCCGTCATATTCTTCTTCCTACAAAAAACGATTACGGTGTAGATGACTGAAAAATTAATAAACCGCACAAAAGGTAAAGCAAAAGAAAATGGGTTCTTTCTTTACTTTTCTCTCTCTTTTACCTTTTACAGTCTTTTATTTCGACTATGAACGCTTTGGGATTGTTGGAAAATTGATTTTATTTTGACTTTATCTGATTTTTCAATTGAAGAGACGAAGAGACGAAGAGACATCGATTTTTGTTTTTTCCATTTTAAGAAATGATGTGTCATAAGAAAAAGAGCTGATATGTATTATTTGTTTTGTTTTAATTGGTCATAACTTTTAAATGATGTGTCAGTCCTAGGATGCATAAAAATGCTAAGGTGTCTCTCATATCGAAAGACTTAGTGTTTTTATAGACAAAAGACTTATTTCTTTCATGAATATGATGTTGGTGATCAATTGAGTGTAACAAAATACAAATACATCGATGGTGGCGTTGAATCGTTTGATGTTTATTTGATTTTCGAAACTAATCTAAGCACGTAATATCCATATTTGGTTTTCATTTTTATTGTGACAGACAAAATATTGGTTAATCTGTGTGACCATAGCAATTAGCCAATTACATTACTGGACGATCGAGTTTACATGTTAACATTTGGATTTCCTACGTATCATATACATGGCCGATATTAGGGTCTTCAATATAATTAACGTGGGGGTTTTAAATTAGAAATATTTCAAATTAAATCCCCATGCCATTTAATATTTTTATGAGGTGTATTAATTAAAATGTTTTGATTGGTTTAATATTTTAATCAAGATAATATTTTTATGACCACCCAACAAAAAAAAATACAGATTATTTTTTTCGATATGAGATTACATCTAATATACACGAATGCTGGAAATTAATCTATAATAATATTTGTAGTACTAAATATTCATATTGGGTAGCCGTATTTTTTCTTTCTTTTTTTCATTATAAACAGATTTCTGGTTTGAAAATTGAAACCAATCAACCAATTCATCTCTTGTTCGATGGCTAGACGGCAAATATCGTAGCGAACACAAAATATATAAAAAGTATTTTTTATTCTAACATTGGATCTAAATATAATTAAGGCCCACAAAGATGATCCAAATCATGAAGTTTGGTATGATAAAATCCACTCTAAATATATGATGTGTTAGCTGAGGTGTATTATTGTTTTAATTTGATTGGTTCATATTTTAAATGAGGTGTCAACTCCTCAAAGCACAAAAAAACTGAGGTGTCAGCTCTTGGACAGACACAAAATTTTTTATTGTATTGATTTCGAGCTCTGTTTTTTATTTACATTTTTGTCTGCAGCCAATAAATAGTCCAAAGACAAAATCCCACTAAAAAAATTCCTAATCATTAAGTTATTCCTACAACATCTACAATTTTTTGGACTTCAACAAATAGGTTAATAACTACTCTTTTCGTTTCAAATTAATAGATGTTTCAAAAAAAAATTGTTTCAAAAAGATAAATTTTAAAAAAAAATTATGCATTTTTTTATTAGCCAATGATGATAAATTGTAAATTTCAAAAAAAAAAATTAGTTTATTGAATTACTATTGGTTTATACTTATAAAAAATGATGTATTTATAATCAAATTTTAATTTATTTTCTTAATATATTTGAAAAGTTTAAAATATCTATTAATCTGAAACAGATGGGCAAAAACTAACGGTCTAACACCAAAGTAGCCATAAATCTTGGAGGAAAATGTGGTGAGTTCACGATGCATATTTATTTTGGGCGTATTTATTTGTTTTTGTTTTATCTATAATTCATAAAAGCAAAGAGAATCATTCCAACGACAATAATGATTAGTCTACTTTGTAAATGTGATGATACATCTTCGCGTCATCCGAATTAAAACTCTTAACAATTATGGCTCATAATTGTGTTATGCTATACTATAGGGAGACGTTAGACCAAAGCATCCAAAGATAGGTTTAATTTGAAAAAAAAAATTATTGATATACAGGGTGGGTCCAATATTGAGTCTACACTTTTGCAGGTAACACGAACATGTAACATGACCTGTCTCTTTCCGGCCAAAAATTTTTCTCCCCCAACGGTTATAATTTGTGAATATTATTGATCATTGTAGAAACTAGAAATGGTGGGTTTGGAACCTATACGTGAATCGATTAGACATTTAAACTAAATAATATTTGACACAGACAAAATCAGTCGAGACAAGCGGAGGGAAATATCCAAGCGTAATTTGTTTAACTGTTTGGAGAAATCAATTTTGAAACGGTGGGAAATAAACGGTTTGTTAGGACATGAATGATTTTTGTATTATAGAGTTGATTGATGTATTGTGATATTATCAGCAGTTGATTGTTCAAAAAGAAAAAAAAATATCAGCAGTTGATATGGATAGATTGATATTTGATAGGTATAAGGGAAGAAGAAATTAAAGTATTTAGAAGAAAGATAAATGTTGGTTAATGCGGTAAGAAAAATATAGCGGTTAAAAAAAGAAGACATATGTTGGCCTTGAATTAGAGCTTAAATTTGTGACAAAAAAAAAAGCATTTGATTTGATGAATATGAGTGGGAACAACCGTTGAATAGTATAAATCCATTTAAGAAAATATAAAACGTGTTAATTAATTAAATGATAAAATTCAATAGCCCGTTAAATAAATTGATTAAAAACCACATGTTTTTTTTCATGCGGTTCTTAACTTAATGTCAAACCTAAACCATAAGAGAACAAAGCTTCCACTTATTATTCATAACCATAATAAAAAGTAAAACCTAGAAAAAAGAAGGAAGACTAAGCTAGATGGTCGCGGTTGCTATTCCACAAAATATTTAGAGGTTACGATGATGAGTGGTATATTGTTTGTTCACGTTTTAAGAACATAATTCTGTTAGTTTAAAACTAATCCCGAGAGTAACATTTGCTATGTAACCAGGGCCGATCCTGAGATTTTGAAGACCGGAAGTGAAAAAAACAAAATGGGACTGCTTTATACATTTTCATTTAAAAAACATCAATTAGGTTTGCTTGCTAAACACGCTACTCGAACTTAGGTTGCTAAAAACATTCGAAAGGCACATAGAACACTACACTAAAAAAACTATTTGAGAATTTAGGGCCGGAAAAATATATTATTTTTTTGGGGCTGGAACCTGATGCTTCATTGGCTTCCTTCAAGTGTCGGCCTGTATGTAACACAACAACTACAATTAAAGTTTGCAAAAGAAATCATCAGTGATATACTGGCTTTGATTGGTAGCACCAAACGCGGCGTTTCGAAACAAACCATCTCGGATGTTACCAATCAAGCAGGCGTTTGCAAAATAATATTTTGATCGTTTGAGCAAAATTTTACTAACATCAAAGTCATTAGGCGTTTGGATCATTAGGCGGTTGTCTTGTTTATGATATTTGTAGTTTTGTATTGAAGATTCACAAAGACAAAAGACAAATAATAAAGATGATATCAATGAGATAGAAAAATCTGAATCAACTGACGGAGAATATATGATAACAATTCGTAACCAAATTGCAAATATGTTATGGGCATATCATAGATGAATGATGCAAATTATTATCACAGTTTGGAGAGTAATTATTGTGCATTATGCAAATATTATTTCAAATATAAGCATTGTAATCTACGTTTATTCAAATTTCATATCATGAATTATAAACTATATATTACTGCATCAAATTATAAATAATTATATAAACAAAATTCTATTTGATAATTTAATATAATTACATTATCTAACCGATATAATGTAACCAATCAACCTTAATATTGAACCGCCCTTTGTTACCAAACCGCCTTTTTTAACTACTATCTATAATCGCCATTTTTAACCGTCTTTTCTATAACCTCTCAAAATTCTTTAACCATCTTATTTAAACGTGATCACCAATTAGATCCACTAGACAAAATAGCGAAAACCACATCAAGTTTACATAAACTTTGGTTTCCTTACGTCACAATGTATCAAGTGAACATTTTGTTTGCTCTTGCCTCTTTGTATTACTAATGGAAAACTCACTTTGACGCTAATTAGCATGTCGAAAATAATATAATTAAAAACTTCATGTTTAGTAAGACAACTGTTGCAATACTTTTTAAGTAGGTAACCTAATCTCTTGTGCCATAATACTCTCCAATCAAAATGTTTCACTACTTTCAAAACATAATTGTTTGAAAACCCCCCATAAGAATCCAATCACTCATGCAAAACACTTTTTGCAATTTATAACTTCCAAATACATTCCACATCAATACAATTCTCTTCCTCAAGGAAAGTCGTACGTTATCGATCATGAATCGATTGCCAAACATAAATGATGAACCAAACTATATCACAATTCCACGAGCAATAAATCATCTACGGTCTCAAACGTGAGTTAAGATGACACGACCAATATAATTACTAATATATTAAAATAAGCATATTAGAATTTGATGTGATAATATTTAATTTTGTTATATTTTCGATATTTTGTATATTTTTATATATATTTAAGGGAATATTTTTGTGAGTATAATAACTATCCGCCACCACAAATGCTCGTGAGAAATATTTTTTGATTTATACCAATTTTAAGCAGCGCAAAGGGATAAAAATTATACAAAACGATTTACATGTCCAACGCTAACAACCGTAAGTGTCCACAAACATAATGTTTACAAGTGTATAAAAAAAACCAATCAATGCTTAAATATGTTATCGCCGTTTTTTATTTTCCTATATACATAAGTAAAATGTTCTATAAAGTTTTTTTTTTTGAACAATTCTATAAAGTTTTGCAAGTATGCTTTAATATCATGTCAAAACAAAAAGAACACAAGAAAGTTACGATGACATTTCGTAACTTTACAGTTACACATGCTAGAAGAAAAATTTATATAAATTTCTATTGTCCTATACTTTTGTTATGTTTTTATTTAGATGAATCACCAATAATAATAATTAAAAAAATTGCTTTAAATATGTTTTCGTAACTTTCTGCAACTTGTCATAGGCGATTTAAATTTTACATCTTCCTATAATTTTACATCTTTCTATAATTTAAATTTTACATCTTCCTATAACTTTCAAGGAGCATCTCTCGTCTTTGAAATTTCACATTTTCTTTAATTTTGAATATAAAAATAAAGAAATCATTCTCCAATGGTATTTTAATTTCATCTTCAAAATGAAGAAATGAATAGTGTTTCTTCATATTTGAAGGAACACTATTTATTTATTCATTTTTTTAAGGTGAAATTTTTTATTTACAAAATGTGTTTTCAATTTTTCATTTTTTTTTGTTTTATACCCAAACAAAATTATATGTTTTATTTTACCCAATTAATTTTAAGACTATGTGTTTATCCAATAAAATTATAAAGTAAAAATGCAAATCACATATATAAAAACTCATTTCTCACTTCGAATTGCGTTAGTTGATCATTTATGGAAAAAATATATGACTACTAGTACATCATAAAATTATATTGTTGTTTGTTCTTTCGTTATATAATATAATTTTATCTATATAATAAATGTTTAAATTATCTAAAATAGTAATTTTATTGAAAAATTGCTATATATAAAATAAGTAGCTGAAAATTTATATAACTTAAAAATAAAGTCTTATTAAAAATTAATAATAAAATGAAGATAGAATATTTTTGGAATATTTTGTTTGAAGACAAAAATGAAGCATTGGAGATACACTAATAGACGAAAAATCCTACAAATTAAAGAACTAAATGTCATCAATTTTTAGTTTTTACAACAACAAAGTCTTTATTTTATTAGACTTATTTTTACGAATAATATGGAGTAGTAATTAATTTTCCATCGAATTTTTAATTTATTATATACACACAAAAAAAGGTGAGATATTTCATGACACTGAACTTCTCCTATAAATACACCCATTTCATAATTTCATTACATATCACTGAACAAAACTAAACAAAACATGGGGTTCTTGGGTAAGAGTGTATTGGTGAGTCTCATAGCACTTTGGTGCTTCACTTCCTCTGCCTTCACCGAAGAAGTAAACCATGTGTCTCAAACCCCTTCGTCTGCTCCGGTTCCGGCTCCTTACCACCACGGCCACCACCACCCACACCCTCCCCATCACCACCACCCTCACCCTCACCCCCACCCCCACCCACCGGCCAAAGCTCCGGTTTCTCCACCAGCCAAACCTCCGGTCAAGCCCCCGGTTTACCCTCCGACCAAAGCCCCGGTTAAGCCCCCAGTTAAACCCCCTGTTTACCCTCCGACCAAAGCCCCGGTTAAGCCCCCAGTCAAACCCCCGGTCAAGCCACCAGTTTCACCACCAGCCAAGCCTCCGGTTAAGCCCCCGGTTTACCCTCCTACTAAAGCCCCTGTCAAGCCCCCAACTAAACCCCCGGTTAAGCCTCCCGTCTCCCCTCCGACCAAGCCGCCGGTTTCTCCTCCAGTTATGCCGCCGGTTTACCCGCCGAAGTTCAACAGGAGCCTAGTCGCCGTTCAAGGTATGGTTTACTGCAGAAGCTGCAAATACGCTTACGCCAACACACTCAATGGCGCTATACCCGTTGAAGGTTAGAACTTTTTTAATTCCTTATTAGTAGTATCATTTTCACTTTAATTCTCTATTTTATACACACATAAATTACTCATTAATAATATTTGGAAGCTCTGCATACGCATTTATTCAATACTGTACACGTATATTTGTATAACAGTACGTACTTGATATCAAATCATGACGCAAACTTCGAAAAATAATTCAAATTTCAAAACGTTACAAGTGGGACCATAGGTACGAAATTAGTCATTGTTTCGGAAACAGATAATAAAAAGTGATTATGTACACTCCTGCACTCATCAGTCACTGTGTTTTTACAGCCTGTCCCATAAATTTCACGATCCCCCAAAAAAGCACATAACTATTTCCATTAGTCTGTTTACAAAATAAAACTAGTTCCATTAGTCCAAAAACAGAATCTAATGGATATTATTAATATTCTTTATGATTTGTCCAGGTGCTGTGGTGAGACTACTGTGCAAGAGCAAGAAGAACATAGTCTCAGAGACAAAGACGGACAGGAGCGGATACTTTTTGCTGTTGGGTCCTAAGACGGTGACGAACTACGGTTTCAGAGGATGTCGTGTGTATCTGGTGAAATCAAAGGACTACAAATGCAACAAAGTCTCCAAGCTTTTCGGTGGAGATGTCGGTGCCGTACTCAGGCCGGAGAAAAAGCGGGGAAAATCTGCGGTGGTCATTAACAAGCTCATCTACGGTATCTTTAACGTCGGTCCGTTTGCGTTTGACCCGGTCTGCCCTAAATGAAGACGATGATGCTCTGTTACTTTCTTGAATACGTCATGTTCAAAGAGTGAAAGAGAGAGAGAGAGAGAGAGAGAGAGAGAGTTATGTGTTTCTGCGTTGGAATTGTAATATTGGTTAGTTTTAAGTTAATTTAATGCTTTGGGTTTGGGTTTGGGTTTGGGTTTGGGTTTGGGTTTGGGTTTGGGTTTGGGTTCTATGAATGTGTCTTTTAAGTGACGTTGTTTGAGTTTCGTTTGAATAAAATAGCAGCTTCAAGAAGATTTTCGATTTTATCTAAGGTTGAGATCACTGAAATGAGATGACTCCATTAAATGACACATTGAATGAACAAAGAAAATGTTTAAAGCCAAGAGTTTGTATAAAGTATCTGAATTTGTGATTAGAAGCCAATATAAACGGAAGCATACATATGATTATAAATCAAGGCGCTAGGTAACTAGTCTAATTTTTTTAATTAATATATAAGTTGTAGTATTTCTTTGTTTTTTTCAATTTATATTTCACTTTTATTTGATCAAATAAAAATGAAAAATATAATTACGCTGCAGACAAAAAAAATATGATTACAAAGAACTGTGAAAGGAAGGGGGAATCATCGAATAGGGTTTTTACTTTCTACTCGGTTCTTGGATTCTGAGAAAAATCAGCTGTGAAATTGTCGGCCACGTGGCTGACATAATTTCCCATCACATCTCAAAGTTAAAAAGGACAAAGATTAATTTAAAGATACTAAAAAGAGTTTTAGTTGGACCAACTTGTTGAAATAAGAGAAACCATTAAAAAGGTGATTTACCTAGAAAGCTACTATAAATTATGTTTGGATATTTGGATATCCGTTTGGGTTTTTTTTTTTTACTTTTGGAATTTTATTGAAAATGGGAAATAAAAGTGTAGAGAAATAGTACATGGATCGAAAAGAAAAAAAAACAGAGGCAATGAGAGCATCGATTCCTAAGGAAAGGAAGATTATGAGCTCAAAACAGCATCACGGTGAATATGTTGTTGAAGCCACAATGGTCCACCCAAGGTAAGGTACGATTGGAATCGTCTATCTCGAGTGACACTTTTAGAGATTTCTCGTACTACTGAGTTGGCTCCAATCTTTTCCATTTCGAAACAACAATTGTCAAAAGAGGAGCGGAGACGATGGATATACTCTGTGAAGGCTCGGTAGCGTGGCCATTCAAGGGGGTTAGCAAGAGCGTCAATCACTGCTTGAAGATCAGAGACCATCAGTACGTTGGATATGTGGAGATCCCGCAAGCTCTGCAAGGCCCAAATTATGCATCGAAATGCAGCAGTCAGCCTATCCGACGAGTGAGTGAAAGCTTCTCTAGCATGAAAGAGGGCAGCTCCGGTGTGATCTCTGGCTATCCATGCTCCGCCACTGTGTAAACTTGAGTTCCTCCAATTTGCATTTAGATTACACTTGATTTGGCCTACAGTTGGAGGATGCCATAGATTATCGCTCAAGCTATGCATTGTTCTATTCTGGTTCGTCTGATTCGGAGGTTTGTTCACTTCAAACCATTGAGCAGCTTCCTCATAGGCCCGTTGAACCACCATAATCACAGCTTCGTGTTGCCCAGCCAAGATAATGGAGTTCCAATGTTTCATATATTCCAAATGATCCAGGTATCGCGTTGCGAGTCTCCTTTGCGCAGGTCATATCCTCCATTAAATCCAGCATATGCGCGACATTTAACCCAATCTCAGCTCCAAATCCCGTTGGGGGTGAAACAATCTTTGCCTGAGAAAGAATTTGTAAGGCCCTGTCACACTCGAACATCACATAGTTTATTGTTTCTGGATTGGATTGGCAGAGTTTGCACATAGCATCAACAACTACACCTCGTGTTCGTAGTCTATCCGCCACCGCTAACACCCCGGAGACCACTCTCCACAGGAATAGGCGAATCTTAGGGGTGGTTTGCAGTTTCCAAATACGAATTTTGATGTCCACTCTGGCCTGCTCACTTGCTCATACACTAGGTCGAGGGATCAGTGGGTGATTGGAGGAGAACCAGTATCCACTTTTAACTGAGTAAGCCCCATTTTTTGTGTATGCCCAGATGTGGCGATCCGTTACGTTTCCAGTGCGCATGTGAAGGATGCAAAGCGCATCTGCAGGGGGGGAAAAGATCGTGAACCACATTCTCCCTCCATTTCCCATATGAAGTCAACAGGGAATCAACTTTCAGTTCCATATCGTAAAGAGATTGATTGTTGGCTGGTCTTCTTGGGTGCCTGTCCATTACCCACTTTTCTGTCCATACCTTAGTATTTTTTCCATCACCGATCGACTTCAGTAAACCTCTAGACAGGAGTTCTCTACCAAACAAAATACTTCTCCATGCATTCAAAGGTCGATACCTTTTTCCACATTCCAGGAGATCCTTTGAAGCAAAATACCTTCCTTTGTATAATCATGAGAGTAACGATGAGGGGTAATTTACGAGTCTCCACGCTTGTTTAGCAAGGAGGGCTTGGTTGAAATCTTCGATATCTCTAAAACCTAGGCCTCCTTTTTGTTTCGACTTACACATTTCCTTCCATGAAACCTAGTGGATTTTTTGTTTTTTCTCGCACGAGTTCCACAAAAAGTCTGTCATTGCAGTCGTGAGTTTCTTGCATTGGTGCTTGGATAGACGAAAACATGACATATCATACACCGGGAGTGCCATTGCAACCGACTTTAAAAGTATCTCTTTACCTCCCAGCGAGAGAGTTTTAGCGTACCAGCCACTCAAACGTTTACTAAGTTTCTCTGCATTGAAAGCTAGGAGCTCTCTCTTTGATCCGCTGAAGCACTCCGGTAAGCCGAGGTAGGAACCAGCTCCACCTTCCTTGTCGATATTCAATAGAGAGGCGAGGAATCTTCACATAGAAGGATCAATCGCAGAGCTGAAAGTGATCGAGGATTTCTGAAAGTTAACCTCTTAACCCGAAGCGTTACCGTAAAGATTCAAACATCGGATAAACTCAGCTCCTTCTCTAAGTGTAGCGCGACACAAGAATAAACTAACATCTGCGAATAATAGGTGTTGGATCGAGGGGCACTTCCTTGTTAGTCTCATACCCGAAATTCATCCCTCTTTCTCAGCCTTGTTCATAACGTGGACTAGAGCCTCAGAGCATAGGATGAAAAGAAAAGGTGAAACCGGGTCACCTTGTTGAATTCCTTGTTCCGGCTAGATATGTCCATGGGGCTGTCCATTTAGCAGCAATGTATACGTGACAGATCGAACACAACTCATGATCCAAGCTATCCACATTCCATCAAAATCCATACGCATAAATAATTTTTCGAGGAAGCTCCACTCAACTATGTCGTATTCCTTTGACATGTCTGTTTTAATAGCCATGAAATCCTCTCGGCAATTTGGATTCGTTCTCAGACCATGCACTATCTCATGGACAATTAGTAAGTTATCTGAGATGAGACGCCCCGCCATGAACGCTCCATGTGTTGGGGAAACAATCTTCGGTAAAAGTTGCTTTAGTCGAGAGCATAGTATCTTCGTGATGATATTGTAAGTCACTGAGCAGAGGCTGATCGGTCTTAGATCCGTCATTGTATTTGCATTGGGTTTTTTCAGCAGAAGTACAATCTGGGTGAAGTTCCAATCCGAGGGTAAATTTCCTTCCTCGAAGAATTGTTTCACTTCAGCCGTGATCTGTGGGCCTGTGATGTTCCAAAATTGTTAGAAAAAGAGTCCCGTAATCCCGTCTGCTCCCGGAGCACTATCACCTCTGATGCCCTTGACGGCATTTTTTATTTCAGCATTTGTCAATGGTTTTGTCAACTGGCGATTCATGTTCTGAGTGACCTTAGTCTCAAAACCTTCAAGGAGTTCATCTGGATCAGTAGGGTGAGAGGAGCTAAAAAGGTTTTTGAAGAAATCCACAGCGCTTTTTCCTTTAACATCTTCAAAGAATTGGTGATTACCCTCTCTATCTAGTAAGGAGAGTATTTTATTCCTCAATCATCGTGCTTGTACACTGCCATGAAAGAAACGACTGTTCTTATCTCTATCCTTCAGCCAACGTTCTCTACTTTTTTGTTTCCAGAAGATTTTTTCTTCTCTAGTGGCCTTTGATAACTCCAATTTTAAGGTCAAGATCTTCTGGAAATTCGGTTTGAACTTCGAAGTTTCTTTGTCCAAGTCCTCGTACGACTCTTTTATTTTCACTTTCGAGTTCGAGCTGAAAGCTCGTTTCCATTTCGCCAGCTCTTTTCGATAGTCAAAAATTATGCTCGCAACTTTCTGATTAACTGCTCGATGGTGCAGATTCCAACCTCTATTAACTGCCTCCTTAATTCCTGGTTTGTCGCACCATATCTTATCGAAAATGAACCGATCTGAGTAGCAGGGAGTCGCTGTTTCTATTTTCGTTACTATAGGTCTATGATCTGATTCAATCCTCTTAGGATATTCAGATTGAGTCCGCAGAAAGAGCCTGAACCATTCAGAATTTCCAAAGGCTCTGTCAAGCATGCATTGTGTCCATACATTCTCTTTCAGCCCATTAGCGTCTATATTTTCTCTCCAGCCTCCCCATGAGAATTTGTTGCCAATACTCGGGATTTCCTTGATGCGATAATCTTTCGCTAGGGATATGAAAGCGTAGAAAGATGATTCTGGTCTTCTTGGTCCTCATAGCTTTTCTACATTATTCATGAACTCATTGAAATCCCCGACTAAAACCCAAGCTGCATATCTTCTTACCCCAATATATGTGATCTTCTTCCACACACGAGCTCTAAAGTTTCTGACCGGGTCTCCATACACGAAAGTGATGAAATACGTTAGGGACCATGTCTCTACTCTTGCATCTATGATTATGTTGTCCGAAAATAAAATCTGAACCGTATGAGATTGGTTCCAAAAAAGTGCCAAACCTCCACTAAGACCCACTGGATCCACCAAATGACTGTGGCTGTAACCCAATGATCTTTTAATAGTCAACACGTGATCACTAGATTTTTTAGTCTCTAGAAAAAACACAAAGTCCGGGATATGCTTACGACACATTTCCCTTAGGCATCGAACCGTCATGTCGTTCCTCAACCCCTAACAGTTTCAACTGAGCCTCGTCATATGGATGGATTGGATGGCTTCTGGTGAACCATCAAACCGAATTTTTGTTTAGAAAGTTTAGACGACGCTTCAGTAGAATATGTTTCTTTGCGTTTAGCATGCTGCTCAGATTCTGTACTTGGGGATTCTCCACACCCAAAAGGAGTAGCTTTGGAAATTGCCCGGGTCGAGCTCTTCTTCCGCGACCATGAGCTTGTTTTCTGTTTCCCTGATTTGTTCTTGCTGCTTGTACCAGAAGAACTTGCTTCTACAAATCATGTGCTGAAACCCAAGTTTATCACAGGAGACATAAAGCTATCTGAGCCCTCTTTGTTGTTCTGATATATCTAATCAGGCTTCATGCTTCCTGGATTATCGACAACGTGTTCTCGGGAAGGGGGAGTGATAGACTCGTTTTGTATCAGGTTAGGTGTAGGAAAAGGATTATTCTCCGGCTGCTCCTCTCTGATGGGGGAAGGTGCCCTCTTGATGTTCGAAGAAGCGGTTGGAGACGCCAATCGCCTGATGTTTTCTACTGAGAGTTCTCTATTGACATCGATGTTCATGTCTTCTTTGTCTTTGGTAGTGTTAGACATTAAGACCATCAGAGCTTCAAGTCGCAAGTAGGATCTTTGGCCAGCAGGATCTGTTGATAGATCATCCAGTGTTTTCTTCATCTTTTGTTCTCTTAAGAGACGTTCCTCAGGGCTGCCACTATTCATATATATGCGCATCTACTCAAAAACCTCTGGCGCCACCAGGTTGGACCGTGGTAAGAAACCAGGCGGAGCGGACGAAGCTAAAAGAGGCATGATTTGGTCTGCCAGATTCGGCCGATGGAGGATAGGTGCCGGTATTTGAGAATTTTGTCGCTATGGCGGATTGTATCCTTTGTTTTTATTTCCTTGCAACATTGGGCATCACTCCTTCTCATGAGTCAGTCGAAGGCAATGGAAGCATTTTTTGCATTTGCGTTCATACTCAATTTCCACAGTGGCAACCCCACCACCACGAGGCAAATTCAAAGTCTTCGTTTCCCGAACTGGATTCTCCAATTCAAGCGCTACCAAAACCCTTACACCCGCTTGCAGCAATGGTTTCTCTGGATCATACGCGATTTCTTTGACATGGCCAAGAGCATCCACTACTGCCCCGATGGTGTCCAAGGTGAAGTAGTTGACTGGTATTTTGTGAACTTTTATCCATACTGGTGCCTTTTTTAAGAAATATGACCGAGGGTTTTCAACCCAACGGTCTAGTACCAAATCCGTTTGGGTTTAGATCGGTTCTTTTAAGTTTTTGGTACTTAAATTTTAAAAGTTTAGAGCATCCACAATGGGAGTATCTTATTGAGACACCCTCCATTAAACAAAAGACAAAAGATACAAAAAAAAAAAGAGAGAGAGAGATATAGATGTCTCAAATGAGACACTAAATAAAAAAGTTGAGACACCCAAACTGATGTGTCACAACGTCATTGGTTCAATTTTTTTTTACTTCAATTATTTAATTTTAAAAAAAAAATTAAGGTGAGACACTAATATGGATCTCTTACCCATTTGATTATTTTCTTTCTCGGATCGGATTCGGTCCGGTTCTGCCCGGATTGGTTTTGGATACCCAAAATATATCCCAATTATGGAAAAAACTAAAAAAATTGTTTAATTTAAATAAAATTTGGTTAAATTTTGTAAAAAATATTTAATTTTGACAAATATAACTAAAGATTTTTGAATATTTTGAGTATTTTAGTTATTTTGATCTAAACATAACTAACAAATTCAGTTTATAATTATAATTTTGAGTATTTTGATACATAACAATAATTAGATATATAATTGTATTTCGTATATTTCAGATATCCGTTTAGCTTTCGATTCAGTTCTGTTTGGATACCCAAAATATTTTATAAGAAAAACTATTCGAATATTTATAATTATTTGATTCGATTCTGTATCTTTTAATTTGGTTTGATTCTTCAGTTTCAGATATTGTACCCATGCCTAGTATAAGTGGCGGAACGATTTAGTGATGCACTTCACAGTGGACAAATCAATTTCTTCAAATCATTTTATATTCATGGTTGAAGAATTATATTTTCTTGTGTTTTTTTGTTATATGTAGTATTGTAGTGTCATGGAATCGTGAAAATCTTTAAAAATGTGAGTATCCTCAATGAGCTTATAAGTCATTAAATACTTTTGGATATCAAATCTTCCTTATTCAATTTAATTGGTTATTAAATATTTTTGGAAAATAATGCTATTTTAATAAAATAAACATAAAAATCCAACTTCGTATTGAAATAGAAATAGAAATAGAAATAGAAATAGAGAGAAAATAAAATAAAATGATGACTTGCAATCTTGCATTTGTCGAACTTACTCTTCATAAGTTTTTAAAAATTGCCTTATTTCTACAAGCCTTTTTTTAAATAACACATTTGTTGTATCACAATATAGTTCCGAATGTCAGGCCTAAATAGAAATGCACAGTAATGGGCTAGGTTTCTTAACTCGCAATCACAACGAACTCCATTGGTAACAACTAAGCATGTAACGATTGTATTAAATTAAGTACGCATGAGTTTTCGAATAAAAACTATTAGCCCAAACCCAATGTATTGGATAAATAACGAGTTCTTGTATCATTTATTATGTCTAGATTTGTATTTTACTTAGTCAACCTAATGATTAGTTTATTTCTAAAAAATGATTTATTGCTTGAATATATCTCTCGACACGTAGATAAATCTACTTACCTTGGTATTTATTATATTGACCAAAAGGTCACATAATGTTCCCAGTCATCTGAAATATCATTGGATATTTGAGTTCAACATTTTCTTCTCAAGTAATTTATTGCGAGACTAGAACCACAGGCAATGATGAGTCACAACAAGAGTGGAAAATGCTTTAGCAACAAAACAAGAAATGAGCTACACAAGAACCATATAAAATGTTCAACATTATGCTAGGCGTTAGTCAGATTATCGAGTTGGGCCTAGCACCTATAATTCAAAATCTGGAGAATTTATTTTAGATATTTTTTATTTATATATATGTGTATATATTAAATATGTGTAACCTACATGTTGATGTCATTTGGTCTAGTGGTCTTTGTCACGATTTCTGCTACACATGTCACCAGTTCGACGGAAAATATGTTCATTTTTGTTATATTTTTTTTTTTTCAGTTTTTGGTTTAATAAATGACAAATGACGAAAATACCTTCGTCTTCAACATCAGATCTACAAATTTTCTAACCTAATTTTCGCCTCCATTCGATTCCTTTTCACGATTTTCATCGTTTTTGTTTGTTAATCTTTAGAGTTTTTATCTAAATATAACATATCTATGCCATAACATCTGATTTTGAACTTAAAATCTACAAAAATAATTTTTTAGGATTTTATATACTTTTTATTAATGTTAATAAATAATTAACTTTAAGAATTATTAATTAATAATATTTGAATTTAATAAATTAGTATTGGTTCATAGTTATAAAAAATGTTTACTGTGAGAAAATAATATATATTTATAACTAAACATTAATTGTTTATTAATTTGTGTAAAAAATCCAAAAAATCAATCTTTCTTAGACAGAGATAATATATTTCTAAAATTAAAATTGGTGGACTCGTGTAGCTCTTTCTTTTGTAGTATTTGTCATATCGTCAGCTTCGTCTGAATCAATAGATCCGATTGATTTAAAGGAGTACATATTTCTAGCAGTTATAAAAAAAGGTAAGCGGTTATAAAATAGTTAAAAACTGTAAAAAAATAACGATAAAAAAGTACAAAAATTTAAGTATGTATGTATAATAACCAATCAAATCCAATATTTTTGTTTTTGTTATTATCTATGTTACTTAATCGGATATCTTTATTCAAAAAACACAAAACATCACAATTTTTAAAAAATTTGTAAATGTTTAGTACTTTTATAATGAATTTAATTAATACACAAAGATAAAAGTCATACAATTTCTGTATATGGAAGCAGAACCAATATTTATCTTAGTATTTTTTTAATGATATTAATTTTAAAATTTTGTTTTCCCTCTAAATTACGAATATCGGAGTTATTTTGTCGACGAGTCCTAATATCTTCCTTTGACGACGGCGCGCGCGCATCACTCTCCACGGTCAGCGCGTGAGGAAGAAAAAAAGAAAGTGACTAAAGAGCCAATAGTGCCCACCGAAACATATTTTTTTCTTACCGAACCAAAACAAAGCTTATTAGCACAAAACACAATTTCTCTCTCTTGCTCTTTCTCTCTCTAATCTCTCTCTATCTCAATGGAGAATTCGCCGAGATACAGAGATGCTGCAACGAATCTGATTCCATCGCCGAGATGCCACAACAGCAGCAGCAGCTGCAGTATGAGCAGCAGCACTGAAAGCAACAAACCTCCCACAACTCCGACCCGACACATAACCACTAGATCCGAATCCGGAAACCCGTACCCGACAACATTCGTCCAAGCCGATACTTCTTCTTTCAAGCAAGTCGTTCAGATGCTAACCGGATCCTCCGAGAGACCCAAACACCATTCCTCCTCTCTTAAACCCAACCCGACCCACCAACCCGACCCGAGATCCTCCTCTCCTTCTCAATTCTCAATCCCTCCGATCAAAGCCGTCCCAAACAAGAAACAATCTTCTTCTTCCTCTTCTGGATTTCGTCTCTACGAGCGTCGTAATTCGATGAAGAACCTCAAAATCAACCCGTTAAACCCGGTTTTTAACCCGGTTAATTCAGCTTTCTCGCCCCGGAAACCCGAGATCCTCTCTCCGAGCATCCTCGATTTCCCGTCTCTCGTACTCAGCCCGGTCACTCCTCTTATACCCGACCCGTTTGATCGAACCGGGTCATCTAATCAGAGCCCCAACGAGCTCGGGTTCGCGAAATCGGGCACCGATGCGGAAGAGAAAGCGATGAAAGAGAAAGGGTTTTATTTGCATCCGTCTCCGGCGACAACTCCGATGGATCCGGAGCCTCGACTTCTTCCTCTATTCCCGGTGACTTCACCTCGAGTCTCAGGTGCTTCATCAGCTTCTACTTCATGAAAAAACAAAAACCCTAATTTGATTTTTTTTTACTTCAATTTTTTTTTGTATCCTTTCCTTTGTGATCTAAATTATATATATAATGGGAATTGAGATGAATCCTGATTGATAATTATATACGAGAAATTTGTAATGCTGAGATGAGATGTTTGCCAAGCCAATGGCGATTTTAAAAATCATCGCTTCAACTGTATTAATCTCTATGGTTTTATTGATTTGGCTTTGTTTACTTCATTCTTGATAAATTGTATTCTGCAAAACTTACAATACTACTAGATATGAATGAATCAAATATGAATATTATTAGATTAGTGTCTTCATTCTACTCTATATTTATTTATTCAATTAGTTGTTGAAAATTTTGATTTCAAATAATTTCATATTTTAATTACTTTTAGTGAAAGTTTTTTTTTTTTTACTGTAAATGGGAAACTTTTACTGAAATGAGAAAACTTTCAGTAAACAATTGATGAAGAGATTGGTCTTTAGAGAAACCAAATTGGTCCAACCTTCTTTTGCTAAAGGATTAGAAGATAAAAAAAAGGGTAACAAGTGTAAAAAAAAGAAGAGATTTTGTATCTTTAAAAATGCGTATTTTTCTCCTTAGAAAAAGGAGGAGATTTACAAATTGAAAAAGCAAGAAAAGAGTATTGGGGCTTAGAGCATGTTCAATGGGGGTTCTAAATAGAAGAGTTCTAAAAAATTATAATGATATATAATTGATAAATATTGGAGAGGTTCTAAAAAGAAGAGAGAAGGGTTCTAAAGTTAGAACTTTTAGATACAGATTCTAAAAATTAACATACAAAATGTTGGGGTTCTAAAAGGTGAGGTTCTAAAAATTTTAGATACCCATTTTTAGAACCTCACCATTGGACATGCTCTTAGCTGTCTAAAGAGAAGGGGTAAGGAATCTTTTGACTATTTTTTTTTCCTTTACCTATATTTTTAGCCTAATGATAACCAGTTTTAAACCGTCTTGTGTGTCGTAATTATTGGGTAATAGGCTATTTATACAGCTTGGTTACAGGTTGATACATTAAAGTACAATTTTAATTTTGGTCACTGTTAGATACAATATAGGGATCGGGTCAAAAATCATTTTCAAATATAGTTGAAAGTGAACCAAGGCAAAGGCATATGGAGTGAGGTAATGGGGCATTTGCAAAATGGCCCCATCTGATTTTCTTAGTTTAAAAAAAAAGAAAAAAATTATGTCCTTTGAATATTACTTGGTCAAAGGTTTTGGTTTAGGAGAGAAAGTGGAAAAATAAGAAAAAGAATTAGGTCTGTTGAAACTTTCAAATTTTAGGTGGTTTAATTGGACGTGGTCTTCTAATAGAAGCAATTAATAATGTCATTATATGGTCTTTAGACCAAATTAAATTAAACTTGACTCAATCTCTTATATGGTGGACCGTATCTATCTCTTTCTTTCTACTCTCTAAAAGGTTGAAAATTCTCATGTGAAGAGAGTTGATGTTGAGGCCCCACTTCCACTATTAGTGGTGCCACTGAGAGCGATTGCGGTTGACCCATTTAAATATTTTTTCTTTCTTTTATTTTTGTTTATATATATCCTAAAACAAAATATTAAAAAATCCATTTTTCACTCTTTTAGTTGAAACAATCTTTGTTGATGTATTTCATTGGTTATCTTACTCACTAGAATCCAATCCGTTTTTTTTTTTAATGATCCCTTAAATATTTACATTATATTATACCAAGATTTAGATGGCAAGTGCTTCTTCTTTTTTATATCTAGAAATAATAATACGAATATATTCCAAAAAAAAAAAAAAGGAAAACCACAAAGGCTTATAAAAAGTGTGTAAAGTCTCATATACTATATAGTATTATAAAATTAGACTTTATTTTTGTGTGGTTTTTAAATAAAAGCAATAAAAGAAAAGTCACAAATTAATGGAGATGTGGTATGAATAGCAATAATGTTTCAAAGTTAGGTTCTCTCATCTCACTTCAAAGTTCAAAGTCTTATTTTTTTTTTTTTTTAATTCAATGACTTTGGAAAAAGACCATACTGAATGAAGTAGTAGTGCATGTGGGTCTTGTGACCATGAAGCTTCTTCACATTTCCTCAGACAAACAAACAAAAAAATAACTTTATCTTCCTTATAAAAAGCCAGCAAGCAAATGAGTCAGAACACAGGATGGGCCTAAGTGAAGAACAAACAATAGAGTCTATTGCCCGATGAACTTGAAGCTGTTTTGAGTACGACCGGTTAATACTCTCAATTTGATTACTAATACTTTACTTTACATTTTCTACTCCTGAAATAATCCACTAACTAGAAAAATTTACTAACAAAATCTAAGTTAAATTTGAAGTATAACCCAATTCGTATTTATAGACGCGGTTAGTTCTACAAGTTTTAAGTATTCTTTCATTTTTATAAGTTTCATGTGTGGAATGGAATGTATATGCATTTTCAATTCAAAACCAATTATCAATAAGTGTAGTGATCCATGACATTTATATACTAGGTTAGATTATTACTCATTTTCGATCAAAATTTTAATACTGTTCTAGTACTAAAGTATTAAGCTATATCTGAAGCGTGATTATTAATGCAGCCAAATTATGCTGTCACCCATTTCAGTTCCAAATTGTCACCCATTTTTAGGTATGAATTGTTTTAAAAGAAAAAATGTTTCGTTTCTAAGAAGTTGATTAAGATTTGATTTGACTATTTGGGATCTTAAATTGAACCCTAAAACACTTCTCCTAAATATGAAGGTGCAGCTTGGTTTGGGTTTGGACTTGGGCTTTTGCAATCCAAACACAAGTTTGATTCCCAAATTGAACCCCAAAACATTTCTCCTAACCACTACTTTTTTTTTTCATTATTGTCACTCGTGTTTTGATATGTAATTACGGAAACAATGGACGAAGTAAATTTGTGATTCGTCATAATAACTATCCGGTAATTGAACTGATGTGATGTTATCATGATTTCAAAGTTTCATGTGGATATATCCAAAAATCTTACTCTCCATTCGGAAATATAAGCATGATTGCATGAAACCTCGTATGATTTCTCCTCAATCCAAGGTTGTCTACCACCTTTTCTTGATAACATAACGCATAATTTTTCCATTTATTAGTCCGGTCGAGTTAGGATCTATAATTAACAATCTCAACTAAATAACCAAAGCTTTATGTTATTTAATTTTATGGATTTATAATTCAAAACCAATTGGTAACTATTCGATTGGCTCATATCCCTAATATATATTTACAGGCCCGTCCCAACTATAAGACAAGAGAAGCATTAGCTTCAGGCCACATATAAATAATTTATTTTAAGGACCATACTAGATTCTACACCTGTGCGTCCGCACGAGATTTTTTTATATTTTTTAATCAAAATTTGTAATATAATTTGCGTTTATTTTTGTGTTTGGATATAGTTTTCTGTATATTTAATTTTTGTCATATGAGACAGATAATTATTTTAGTGTTTAGATATAGTTTGTTTTTGCTAATCCGCCCCAGTTAGGGAGTTCAATATGAAAAGTAAAGGGAGTTCATTATGTTGATATAATCGTTTTCTAATCCGCCATAGAACGGGGGTAAGTTTTAATTTTTGTTTTATGATGTTTAGTTCTATTTTTTGGACAAAATGTATTTTGTGGATGTAAAAGTTTGAGATATGTTAACAGTTTTATATTTGGCTATAGAATATATTATATAGTTTTCTAAAATTTTAATCCACAATGAGGACATGCGACAACTTTTTATTTGTTTTTTTATGTTTTCTATTTTGTATGGAAAAATATATTTTTGGTATGACACGTATGATTCAATATTAGTGATTTTAGCTATCCAAATTTTCCGACCCGTTTTGTTATATATATTTTCAGTTCTATATTTTATTTTAAATATATTTTTAATACCTGAATTATCCATTCGAATTCTTATCCATTGTTTTGTTATTTTATTTTATACAATCAACATAAATATTATATCATTTTCACCTATAATTCATCATACATATTTTATTTGATCATACATATTTTATATTTAAAATATAACCATTATTTTTTATATATATTTTTTTTTTCAAATAAAAGAGTATAGGAAGACGATCTATTTCCTTCCAAAAAAGTACAATAACATATTTGTTTATCATCTGTGTTATTATGAAAATATTATTTAAATTTGAATATTTAGATTAAATATAAATTAATATATGATTGATTATTTTTGAAGATAATAACTAATTATCTGATTTTTGGTAAATAATCTAACCTATATTTAATAAAATCTAAAATAATATAAAATTGTTTTTTTTTAATTTTCGGAATTAAATTAAAAAATAAAATATAACCAAAATTAAAAGTTATCCACAAAATTATTCCTATCTTGTAAACAAAATTATTATGTTTGGAAACATGATATTTATCCACAAAAATTGAAAGTTTAAAAATTATTCATGATAAGAATATTATTAAATGCATTTTTTCTTGTTTGGTCACAAAATAACACTCTATTTTAATAGATTATATATTAATTGGTACACTAGTCCAATGGTCATAGATATCCCCTAGTCATCCTCTCCCTCACATGTTGGATGAATCAATGTGTAAATAGATTTACAATATTCTTAGTTTTCTTCTTGTTTTTTTTTCTTCCTCTTATCGTCAAACAAATACCCTTCTTATTTTCTTTTTAAAATTCTCGGCATTGGTTTTGTCAAAAAAAAAAAATCTTTTCTTAAGAGATACTTTTTCATATTTGTGTGTTATTCTTCTAATTTTATTTATCATGTTTCTTTTTTTAATTATCAAATATTTCAGCTAACTTATTATGATTAAATATACTTCTGTTTCATCTTAATTTTTGTCAATTCTATATTTTTGGTTTCTTTGGTTTTTTTTTTTATCATTTAATGAAATAATTAAACCTTTACATATAATAATAATTTTGATTAATTTAAGAAAAATATAATAAAAATTTGTTTAAACAAATCAAATATATAGATATATATAAATAAAAGGATATAAATTAAATAAAAAATATTAAATATATAAATGCCATATTTTTTCAAATTGCTTTAAACCTCACAAAACTTAGAGACGGCACTGTATATTTATAAGTTCTATCACAATCTAATGTGAGAATGATTATATGATAACTCTTTCGTATATCATCTCAAATCGAATTTCATTCTTGAATCGATAATAAATTCTATTTGGACCGCTCATGGACTATAGTCAAATTTGGGATGATACCATATTAAGTATTTATGAACTTCCAATTCAAAACCAATTGACAATAACTAGATTGACCTATATCTCTTATAAATTACAACTTATTAATACTAAACTTTACTGCGTTTGTTTGGAGATGAAATACAAAAGGAGAAATAAAAGATGTAAAGGGATCCAATTTGGGCCGTCGTTTAAAAACAAATGCTTAATTGTAAAATACTAAAACATCATGATGTATATAATAAGACAAACGGAACTTAATATATGAACGAAACAAAGTAAAAGGACAACAACAAAGGAAAAGAGGCGATATATGAAAGAATCAAAAGCGTATATGCATCATGATGATGATTAAATATTAAAAAAAGGAACAAAAATAATAATAATAAAAAAAGAATTAGATCATACGTATAACATAGGGTACGTTAGGAACGAAAAATCAACGATCAAGAATGAAGAATAAAGATCGAACGGTGTTGAATAAAATCTTTCTCTCTATCATTTTTTTCTTCTTCTTTCTCATTTAGCGTACCTATAGCAATGCGTGATCGCACTGCATCCACGCCTATAAGGATTATTCCTTTTCCTCTTCTTGCAATCGTAGTAAGATCGGCCACGTCTATTGCAAGGCACATTGTTCTTTTTGAGAGCATCATAGCCAATGTAACGTCGTCCTCTTGCAAGTTGACGACGGTTTGTCTCTGAATCCATTAGAGATTCGAGCTCATCGTCATCTCCGATGCAACCTTGTCCGTTGATGCAAGATTTAGTCAATGGGTATGTCGCATTGACGGATTTAGCTACCATAGCTAAGATCAATAGGCCAAAGATGAATAACAACTTGACACCCATTGTGTGTGTTTTTTTTTTTTGGGTTTTGTTTTTGTTTTTGTTTGTATAGATGAGTTATTATTATTACTCTTTTGCTTAAGTTTTTGGTTTCTTCTACGCCCTTTCCTTGTGAAAGGAGAGGGAGAAATAGAAGTGTGAGAGATTGTGCAGAAGAACCAATGAAGGAATTGGTTTTGTTGAGGATAAAAAAAGGGCTAGACAGATAGAGTTCGATCTTTTGGTTTTTTATTATTTTGTGGTCGTTAATTCTGTTACTTTGAAATTGGGGTTTTAACCTCTTTTTCAGGTCTGATTTTGTCCATTTTTTTCCGCTCAGTGGTTAGATCTAAATTTGTTAAGTTATATTTGGCTCTCCTCTTTGATCGGCTAACTAACTTTATTCTGTTTTATTAATCAAATGCTCAAATTAGCTTGTAATTAACGTTTATCATCAGTTTTGTAACCAATTTCAAAAAGCTTAAGAGTGAGTAGTATAACGCGTACGATCTATTGAATCTTGATTCCAGAAGATGTACGGATCATACGATCTTGGATTTTTTTATCCGTCAAATATTGCAAAACTATCTGCGTCAGTTCTTCAGCTTCTCATTCATGTAAACATATTCGAGAAGGATATTTCATCTCTAACAACTTCATTGACTCTCATGAATCTCATGAGCACATATTTTAGATTCCTTGGATCACTGCATTCAGTACCGCGCCTTGCCTTATAAAAATTAGGCATTTGCCTAAGGCCACCAAAAATTGAAAAATTATAAGGCCACAATTTTTTTTAAATTAGGCTTATATATATATTGAATCTGGTAAACATTGTTGGGCTCTGTCTTTGAGAATCCCACATATTAGTATTATTGCTATTGATTATTTTTATTTTTATGTATATTTATGAATGAAGAGAAAGATAAAGCAAAACTAATAAAAATGGATAATTAAAGAAAAAAAAATAAAACTAATGAATAATTGAAACGAATCGGTAGTATAATCAAAAAGTTAATAAAGATAAACTAAAGATAACAAAACTTAGAAGAATAAAGAATTTAGAAAGTTGCCGACTTTTGTGATTCATCGACTCGTCGTCATCGGCCATTCAAGTATGTTTGAATTTGAATTTAACAAGGTTTTAAATTGTGTTTCTAGTTTCAGTTGCCTCTGCAGAAAGAAAATTTTCAAAGTTAAAATTGTGTGTTTAAGGTAGATTTACAATTATAATTATGATATGTCTAAGGGTGGATTACTATACTAACCTTTGTTTCTATGTTTATTATTAGTTTGACATACTTTTATTTTTATTATTACAATAACCTAATTTTATTCGTATTACCAAAAATACCTTTATGGCATTTGTTGAGAAAAACGCAATTACAAAACTGTCATTACTATTCATTTGCCACGTAGGCAAAAGTTGATTTAACAAGTCTACCGTTCTTTGACGGTAGACTTGTTTGATGTTGGTCAACTCAAATTTTGGTCTGTAGATTTGTTTGATGGATGGTAGATTTGTTTGAAAGATGGTAAATTTGTTAAATATTGGTGGAATTATTTTGGTAGACTCATTTTAACGACGCGATAGATATATTTATTTTTGGTAGACTTATATTTGGTATTTGCTCAGATAACCTTCAGTTGGTAGATATATTTTCTTTGATGGTAGACTTATTTTTGGTATTTACTCAGATAACCTTCAGTTGGTAGATATATTTTCTTTGATGGTAAACTTATTTTTGGTATTTACTCAGATAACCTTCAGTTTGACTTTTTTGGTAGACTTATTTCTTTTGGTGGTAGAGTTAATCAGTGTGAATTATTTTATCGTGACGGTAGATTTATTTATTTGACGGTAGATTTGTATTGGCAACGGTAGATTTTTATTGGTTTGATAGATTTGTTTGTAATGGCGGTAGATTTAAAATCGTCTAATATTTCGGTGACTTCGTTTTGTAATGGTGGTACATTTAATTTTAATGACGGTAGATTTATTGTTAATGGCGGTAGATTTAGTAAATCTTTTGGTATTTACTCAGATAACCTTCAGTTGGTAGACTTATTATTTCGCGTTGTGGTAGACTTTTATTGACGATAGATTTATCGACATTGTTTGGTGGTAGACATTTGACTTTACCCAGAATAAGAAATGACGTTTTTGCCCTACACTAAAACTCATATCTACGAAAAAACAATGTACCCAAATTTGCTAAGTATGAGAATTTTTTTATTTGATGGTAGATTTATTGTAATGATGGTAGATTTATTTTGTTGATTTTTTTTTCTGGAGTTAACTTTTCATTTCATCTTAAATCACAAAAAGAGACATATTTTGAGTACATTTTTTGAACCTTTGATTTATTGCATTGAGGGTGTTTGTTCTTATGCATAATATATGTAGTAGTTGATCTTTGATTTTAGTTGGGTTTAATTGTCTGTTCCAATTACTATTTGTTAGTGGTTCAATATATATTCCTCCTCGAGACAATGATGCTTAATCACCTTACTTAATTGAAAGTTTGTTTACAACCCTTGTCTTGGTACTTAGGACTTAATTAAATGCTTTTATTTGTCAAAGATAATTATTTTTTTCTTATCCATGGTATACTTGTTTGAATTTTGTTTTCTTCATTGATCGATTGAACAAGTTGGTATGCCGTCTGTAGTTGTGCATTCGAAAGAGGCGCATGTGGTCACTTATAAATGTAGTATTTTAACTCATCTTTATGATGAATTTACTACTCGCACAATGAATCCAAATTTACTCAGACAATGCATGGGAAGACATTAAAATTGAATATAGATCAACTTCAATTTCCTTAATACTTCAATTCCGAAGAGAAAAATTATATTTTTTAGATTCTAAAAGGCATATACAAACATGTTCAAGAACAAACATTTCCAAACTCACAAAAAAACATTTCTAATATCTCTCTTTCTCTAATTATATTCATATACAAGCATGTTCATTTATCTCTCTGCATTTTGGATTCGTTAACAGAATTTGCAGACGCCGGTAATATCACCGGAGATGACGCTTACATGTCAGAGAAAAGAGAGAATAAGTCAGTCGTTAACAATAAGTCTACCATTACTACCAGTAGTTAACAATAAGTCTAGCAAACAAATCTACCGCATATACAAACTACCTACCATCATATAAAAATAAATCTACCGTCATATACAAACAAACCTACCGTCATATACAAACAAACCTACCGTCATATATAAACAAACCTACCAAACTCACCAAACCACATATAGCTTACTAATAAATCTACCATCAAGCGTTACAAAATCTACCACCAAAGAAATACAAAATTTAACATTCCTCACCGGAAAATCCTTGCTCTCACCGGAATTCCGTTCGGTAGACCGGAAACACAGACAAAACAAGTTATCTGCAACCAAAATAAATTAGGGTTAGGTTCGCCGCCGAAAAAAAAATGAAATTAGGGTTTTCAGCGCCGGCGCCGCCAACCGGCTATTCTCCCCCATTCGTCGCCGACACGGCGGAAGATGACTCGCCGGAACCCTCGACACGCCTCCCTCCTCGCCAAAGTCAATCTCCTTCGCCGTAACTTCTTCTTCGTTGCGGTTCTTCTTCATGGAAGCAAGAGAAACCTAAAACAAAGCAAGAGGATGAAGAGACTTACCGGAAACGACTCACTCCTCGCCGGAATCGGGCCGGAATCGCGTCTGAATCAAGACGTCGTCCCAAACGTCGCCGTCGCCTCATATCGCCTTTGTCGAAGATTTTTTTTTTGTTTTTTTTATCATTAACTTTTAATGATGACACAAACCTACCGTCATATACAAACAAACCTACCGTCATATATATGATGGTAGGTTTTCTTTTGTTCAAAAAAAATAAATCAAAAGTAATTAATAATAGCATAATCGTAATACAATACAACATATAGATAAAATGGACATTGACCAACAAAGTAAGGTTAGTCTAGTATGATATCCCTCCCTAGAAGTTAATCTAGTAATATTCCTTATGCACGAGATTACTTTAATGAATTTTCTCTATGTCTAATAATCCCTTCACGTTAGAAACAATATCTCTTACCGCTAATCCTTTGGTACCGAACCGGATTGGAAACTAGCTTTTTGAAACAATTAATTGGAAACTAGCATTTTGAAACAATTAATTGGAAACTAGCTTTTTGAAAAATTTAAAAGAAGAAAAAACTGCCATATACATAACGAACAAGAGAGACAAATAGAAAACCTTATGTAGGATTAGATATTGAATTAACTTGTTTATTATGATTTACGTACAAAAGTATTTATACAAACATATCCCGATTTGGCGATAGACTCAAATCCAAATCCTATTAGGAATGCAATCCTTATCTACTAGATTTGATAATATCCGTATAAACTCATGTTTATCCTCAATACTTCCCCTCAAGTTGGAGCGTGAGGATTGAGAACGCCCAATTTGGACACTAAGTTACCAAATGAATCACGTCCAAGAGCCTTTGTTAAAATGTCTGCGATTTGCGAGTCCGTATGAATGTGTTCCGTATATATAATATTTTCTTGAACTGCATCACGAACCGCATGACAATCATTTTCAATATGTTTAGTTCGTTCATGGAAGACCGGATTAGCGGCAATGTGAATGGCGGCCTTGCTGTCACAAAAGAAGCGAATCGGCGTAGACTGGTCAACTCCCAAACCTTGCACCAGAAGACGAATCCATTTGATCTCACGAAGAGCCGCTGCCATGGCCCTGTATTCGGCTTCGGCCGATGAATGAGAAATCATTTTCTGCTTCTTTGTCTTCCAAAAAATAGGTGAACCTCCAAACATGACCACAAACGCACTGAGAGAGCGACATGTTAATGGACACGACGCCCAATCGGAGTCACATTAGATCGTTAATGTAAGATCATGATCTGATTTAAGTAAAATCCCTTGCCCTGGTGTGCCCTTCAAGAACCGAACATCACGTAATGCAGCTAACCAGTGAGCTTCTTTGGGATCTTGCATAAACTGAGACAATATATGGACCACATTGCTTAATTCAAGCCGAGTGTTCAACAAATAAATTAAACGCCCCACAAGATGACGATAATTTGTCGGATCCGCAAGAACCGAACCAATTGCCTTTGCGAGTCCATGATTTTGCTCTAGCGGTGTTGGAGCTGGTTTAGAACCCAACCTCAATACCTAGGAAGTATTTCAACTTCCCCATATCTTTCATCGCAAAACAATGACCCAAATATTCTTTGAACTTCTTGAGCATATGCGCGTCATTTCCACAAATGAGAAGGTCATCAACATAAACCAAAACCCGAAGCTCAATGTTCTTTCGCGAAAATGAAAAAATTGAGTAGTCATCATACGATTGAACAAAATCAAAACGAAGCAACGAGTCAGACATCTTTTTAAACCAATAGCGAGGAGACTGTTTAAGACCATATAATGACTTACAAAGACGATAAACCTTGCCGGGATGAGTATGACAAAATCCTGGAGGAACCTTCATATACACTTCCTCTTCAAGATCCCCATGAAAGAAGGCATTATGGACATCCATTTGATACACTTCCCATTTATTGGCAGCAACAAGCCGCAATAAGGTACGAACTGTGGTCATCTTAACCACTTGAGCAAACGTTTCATTATAATCTTCCCCTTCCATTTGATTGTTTCCTTGAACCACGAGGCGCGTCTTGTAACGTTCTACGGTACCATCAGCATTGTACTTGATCTTAAAAATCCATTGACTAACAATTGCCTCTTTGCCTGGAGGGAGCTCAACGACATCCCAAGTGTGTTGGCCCTCAAGAGCAACAACATCAGTATCCATCGCGTCATTCCACACTTTAATGAGGACAGCTTCTTTGAAATGTTTGGGTTCAACCGCAACATCAATGGCAGCTAAGTAGGCACGATGACCTGAAGAAAACTGAGCACCTACAAAATCAGATAGAGGATATAGTGAGCTACCTTGGACCATGGACGAGGACGTGGAGTGGGGAAGAGCGTGATGTGTATTACTAGTGACATTATATGAAACAAAGTCTTTCAACAACACTGATTTTGGCTTTTCTCGATAACCCCTACCAAGAATTTCTTGAGGAACCGAAGCTTCGACAACATCTTCGACAACATCTTCTACGACTGTATCAACTACTTCTGGAGATACAGGTTCTGAGTTCTGAGCTTGCAGTGGAGTAGCTTCTGGAACAGGGGAAGACATTGTTTCCATGGGAACCGCAACCGGAGGAGTCACATGTGGTGAAGGTGATTGAGTGATCCCCCTTACGACTGGAGTGATGCACCAATCATCATCACAATCCACAACTTGTGGAGAGGAAACAGGTTTCACTATCTCTGGCTCCGCAAACAGAAATACGTCTTCCCGAAATATGACATCACGTGAGACCAAAAACTTATTGCATTCAATATCGTAAACCTTCCAACCTTTCTTACCAAACGGGTAACCAAAAAAGACACACAAACAACTTCGTTGGCCAAACTTATCTTTATCACGAGCCATTCGATGAGCATAGCAAGCGGAGCCAAAAACACGGAGCAGGTTATAGTCCGATCTGGCGCCATTTAGTATCTCGTAAGGAGAACGCCCATGATGAATTGAAGTAGGAGTTCTATTGATCAAGTACGCAGCGGTTAGTACAGCTTCGCCCCAGAATTTGATTGGAAGACTAGCGTGAAACATGATTGCTCGTGCAACATTAAGGATATGTCTATGCTTGCGTTCGACCCGTCCATTTTGCTGTGGCGTCCCAACACAGGAAGTTTGATGGAAAATACCATTGTCTTTAAAGAACGACGATAAGACCATTAATTCAGTACCATTGTCCATTCGAATCGTCTTTACTTGCTTATTAAATTGTTGCTCTGTATACGACAGAAACTGCTTCAAAAAATCCTTAACTTCAGACTTTTCAAGTAAGATATATGTCCAAACTGCGCGAGAGAAGTCGTCAACAATTGTCAAAAAATATACTGCGCCACAAGATGAAGGTACTCGATAAGGCCCCCATACGTCCACATGAATAAGAGAAAAACATTCTGTTGTTTTATTCGAACTTTCATAAAAAAATTCACGGGTTTGCTTAGCTATAAAACAAAGGTCCCAAGGACTAGAGCTAGCTGATTTTTCAGAATTAGTAAACAAAGAAAAATCGGAAAGCACAGAAAGAGACGGATGCCCTAGACGTTGATGCCACAAAGCTTGATCTGAAGTACCAACTGCTCGATGACTCTTCGCCGAGACAATGTCCATAAAGTAATACACACCATCACACTCTTCACCTGCTCCAATCAGAGTCCTCGAAGAACGGTCATGTAAAACACAAATCGTATCAGTAATCATTGCAAACGAGTTTGATTGTTTTAACAATTTAGCAACGGGTGCAATTTAATTCTTGAACATAAAGAACACTAGAAAAAGTGATCTTAGCTGAGAGATACAAAGATTCCATGCTAATCGCAAAGGTTTTTTTTCCATCAGCAAATCCCACCGAACAAGGCGATATAATACGAACATCCGTTAATAAAGATAGATTTTCTGTCATGTGGTGAGAAGCACCCGTATCGAGAATGACATCACCAAGATCGATCTTACCGGACAATTTATCTGAAACGTTAGATGAACCCGATTTCTCTTGAATCATCTGAGTGAGAGCCTTCCATTGCTCAGGAGTGAACTCAGGAAACAACGATGAGTTCGACCTCGTGGCATGAACTACGTTAGCTTGACCACGACCACGACCCATGTTGTTGTTTGAACTGCGACCGCCTCTGCTGCGACCACCACCATTCTGACCACGACCAGCACCACATGTGCGATCAGAGAACCACTATGGAAACCCAACTATCTTCAAGCACTCACGTTTCTCATGTCATGTTCTTCCACAGTGAGAACAGAGCATCTGCGATCGGAGAATTGAATTCTCAGTTCTGGTTTGATTCTCACTTTTTCCAGATTGAGAAGACACGTCTGATTTCTGAAGAGAAGATTGCGAAGGTCCTTGATTGTCACTACGAACAAGAAACCCCACAGCCTCATGTTGCTGTTCACGACCTCGTGCAGAAGCAAGCCTCTGTTCTTCTCTCACAATCTTATTATAAATTTCACCAAGAAAAGGAAGAGGATCCATTCCAATAATTGTTGTACAGATTCCTCCGAATCTCGTATCATCGAGACTCATAACAATTGATGAATTTTTTCTTCATCTTGATCTTTTGCTATAGATGAAGCCGCACCACACAAACATACATGGATTGGCCGATACACCTGCAATTCTTCCCACAACTTAGAAAGACGACCATAATAATCGAAAATAGGTTGCCCATCTTGTCTACACGGCGCGAGCTGTGCTTTGATTTGATGAACTCGGACCTTGTTTTCCACCGAGAAACGCTCCTTTAAATTTTCCCACAATTGATGTGCATCGAAGATGTAAGTTACAGTGCACTTGACTCTCGGTTCAATGGAGGAACGAATCCATCCAATAATCTTTGAATTGACTGACAACCAGTTTTCAAGTTCAGGGCTACCATCGCTGTTTTAAAAAAAAAATACCATTGTTGAATCCCATCTTACGCTTACGCTTAGCTTGGAGTGCGTTAAGCATCTCCAAAGACCACTCGTTGTAATTTTCTCCATTCAATTGAACCGATGTGATCATGGCTCCTGGATTGTCCGAAGGATATAGCGTGAAAGGTGAGATCGACACAAATCTCATCTCCTTTTGTTATGACAGGTGAAGAATCGTCTCCAGCCATAAGAACAACTGTTCAAATAAAAAAATAAATATTTTTGATGAATTTAGGATCTAATTCTCTGATACCATGTAGGATTAAATATTGAATTGACTTGTTTATTATGAATTACGTACAAAGATATTTATACAAACATATGTCGACTTGGCGATAGACTCAAATCCAATTCCTATTAAGAATGCAATCTTTATCTACTAGATTTGATAATATCCGTATAAACTCATGTTTATCCCCAATACCTTAAACCCAGAAACAATGCAAGACATCTTGTTATATTGTTTGGGGTATATAATTAAAATAATAAGGCAAATACAGCTTCCAACTCCTCACTCCTGTAACGTATGATCTTAATTAATGTATTCTTTGAGGCAGATGAAGTAGAGAGACATTTGTGTAAGATGAGAGTGTCTTGATTGGATTCAATAGTTTGGCTCAAACCGGCATGTCCGCATTAATTATATCTGAAAACAATAAATAGCATAGTATAAAATAAAATGCAAGTTACAGAGTACAGACTTACAAAGAGGAAGAAATCGAAAATTTTCAAATGTCTCTTGATAGTTTTCGTGGGATTTCTTCGTTGTTTGTACGTCGTAGACACCATCATGGGGTGCTTTTGAATATAACTCCCAACAATAACTTTTTCTACTATAAAAAATAAAAATATATTTCCTCTCTTTATTTATTTTTCAAACATCGACATCAATCATCAAAGATACTTCCTATCTTTATTTATATTAATTGGAAAAAAGAATACGAAGAGAGTTGTGCTGGTAAATTTCCATTCAATTACGTGCACAGTTTGTCTTTGATTTTAATTCAAATGGGTCCTATCTATAACCACAAAAAAATACGTCGTTGTTAGACGTGATCATGTCAAATGACAAATATTGTAAGCTAACCTGTGATTTGTGGAATATCAATTGCTAATTGGACTTGTCTAATAAAATTAAGATTTAGGTGAAGGTTTCGTGGAAATAAACTTGTTATCATCTTTTTAATCTCTAATAGTTTAGATTATCATGTACAAGAGTATAGCAATCAAGAATAAAGAATACAATTGGTCGTGGAAATCTTAACAGACAATACATGCAATTTCCACAATCCACTAATCTATAATAATTTTACAAAGTATATGACATTGAACGAGAGTTTATTCAGTGAAGAGCCTGTTTCAGTCTATTGCATAGTTTATAATATTATCTTCTTTTTTTTGAATTATTTATAATATTATCTATATTTATGTCATCTTAGTTCCTTTCTACGAATCATATATAATGTAAATATCAAAAATATAAGCTAATATTTTAAATGAGGATATGGAATCACGAGTACACACAAGTCCAGAGTTTCAACTTTGAAACCGAACTAGAAAAGATAATGAAGGAGTTCAGAATCGTGTTAAAGATTTTTTGTTTTGTTTTATTATTAGAAATCTTTTTTATCGACGGAATTCATCTATTATTTTTATTAAGTAACAATCTTTTTTTTAGAACAAACGGAAATTAGATGTTGTATCTTGAAATACAACGGTCAAAATTTGTAAATAGGAATAAACATATGACTTTGGCTTATATTTAAGAAAACAAGAATCGAAAAACTATCGAGCAATAAACAGAAAGTTAGTTTGTTGTTCGACGATATCAAATAGGATTCATAAGCGATTTGGACAAAGTTTTTGCGGAGTAAACTGAGTTTAATATTTTGACACTCAAGAGTGATTTTACAAGAACAAAAACAAAGAATTGTTAAGTGTTTCAGTGTAGAGCTAATCGTAGTGAGAAGTGGTTGTAAAGAATAGGATTCAAGTCCCTTTGCTCTCGTCCCTGTTTTATATTTCGAGATCGTGTTTAACGTTATCGTTTACTCCGCTTGATTCGCCATGAATGGTATTTAATTTTGAGATTCCGGTCGTTACGTTTAGGCGCCTTAATTCACCGATTAATTTGAACGAGTCTTTGGTCTCTTTCGGTTGACTAACACTTCTGCATTGTTTTTTTTTACTTCATCACACTATTTTACCATTAGTTTATTGGACTTTTTACTGAACCGGGATTTTCAGCCCCACGATAACAAAGACAATTAAGTGTTCTAATTATTTATTTATGTAGCCCCCTTATCTTTTGGAGCGGATATATTCTTGACTAAAGTCATGAGATAGTTAAAAATATTGGAAAGTTTGGCTTAAACGTCAAGGAATAATAAAAAAGTGGGTAACTTTCAATTCCTCCGGAACTGAGCTGAGCTTTGAAAAAATTAATTAATTGAATTAGCATGGTGAAATAATCATTGTTGGGCACTTAGTAAAAGAAGTGGAATAATGGATTAGATATGTATCCACCTCTGCATCTCCATCTCCATCTCCATCATCATCATCAATTCAGCATCATCATCATTATCATCAATTCAGCTACATTTCTACTTTGTCTGTTTCACAACTGAGCAATCTATCTGCCAAAATCCTTTCTCTCTCTCTCTCTCGCTTCCACTTCGCTTGGCTTCTTCTGCCTTTAATTGTTCCCATCCCCAACGTCCGTACGTCAACGTTTCTTCTGGTAAAGTCCTCTTCTTCCCTTCTTCGTCTTTTCGTTCCCACTCTCTCCTCCGATTTTCTTCTTCCCTTCTCTACTCTGTTTCTCTGGTTATGATATCTCTCAAAGCTTATCTGATGTGTGTTCTTCTTTCCTTTTCCTCTTGTTGCTTTTGTCTCTGTAATTCTTCTTGAATCTAGCTACTTTGTTTTCTTGGAGATTTCATCTTCTGGGTTTCATTAACTTCACCTAAAGCTTGTGACTTTGAGAGCTTACCCAGTTCAGGTCAATGAAAGTTTTCTTTCTTGTAGACCAAGCACTGATTGTGTTGTAATTTCTACAGTGTCTGGTCCTAGATTTTCTCTTCTGTACTGTTTATGAGAAATTCTGAATCTTTGTTAGTTTTCATTGTTTCTCAGGATGCTTTTCTGCTCTCTATCTTCCAAATTTCGAACACTTCTCTAAGATATTTGTCTGATTCTAAAAAAGATGGAAGCTTCTACTGGAAAATTACCCAAGAGTAATGCCGATTCAGCTCATAAGAAACAAAGTCCTAATTTTCTTGTAGAGGTAAGTAAACTCACCTTTAAGCTTTTGCTTAATGAATCTTACTGTTGACACACACTTAATGATTTGTTTTTTTCTCTCTAAGGTTAACAACATTGAGAAACAGCTATGGACATTAATCCATTCAAAGGGTATATTGCATCCAGATGTTTCGAAATTATACGCCAAAGCTGGTTCGACCTACGAGCAGATCTTTCAAAGCAATCTTCAACACGAAGAGCTTCAAGAAGTAGAGTTCTGTCTCTGGAAACTTCACTATAAACACATCGATGAGTTTCGTAAAGGCGTCAAAACAGATGATCCTGCCAAGCCAGGCACTCATTTGAAAGCGTTTAAGTTGTTTCTGTTAAGAGCGGCCGAGTTTTACCAGAATCTGATTTCCAAAGTCAGAGGATATTACTACAAGCTCTCTGAGGAATCTGGAGAAAAAGGGGAGAGCGACTCACAAAGAAGCAGATTCTTATGCCATCGTTTCTATATTTGTCTTGGAGATCTCGAAAGGTATAAAGAACAATATCTGAAAACACATGAACATCCTAATTGGTCAACTGCAGCTACATACTATCTTGAAGCTGCAAAATCTTGGCCTGATGGTGGAAATCCTCATAACCAGGTAACTAATTCTTCTTCCATTACCTTTGTTCTTTTGTTTTGCCCATTTCTGAGTGATTTTCTTGCATCATTTGTGTAGCTAGCTGTATTGGCGACGTATGTTGGTGATGAGTTCTTGGCTTTGTACCACTGTGTGAGAAGCTTAGCTGTGAAAGAACCTTTTCCTGGTGCTTCGAACAATCTTCTTTTGTTGTTTGAGAAGGTGATTGATTCACTCTATTATCTGCAGTTGGATTGTGTTTGCCTTACTTTGCTCTAAATGCTTGTTTTAACTACTGCAGAACAGGTCTTCTCCTTTGCGGTCTCTGTATACTGATGCACAGTTCAACTTCTTAAACCCATCGGAAAGAAACTTTACTATGAAAAATGTCGGAGATAACCGCGATTTGTCACAAACAAAAGGAGAATTAATGGCTGGAATTGATTTATGGCCACTAGTTGTTCGAACAGTTAGCTTCTTTTTCCTTAAATCCAGGTCAGTTTGGATCATGAGTAACACTTTAATGAAGTACAACATTTTCTGTTCTTTTAGCTCAAGTTCTTGATGACCCTTTTTTACAAAACCGTTCTTCTCTTTAATTCTTTCTGGTTTGTTTCAGTTTCGATGAGTTTGGTTGCGCATTTGCATCAACTATGAGAGAATTGGATGAAGCGTTTGCAGCAGATGATAGAAATTTAGAAGCCTTGTTGGAGTCTTATCAAGTTATGGACACGGCCAGAAAGGGACCTTATAGAATCCTCCAACTTGTTGCGGTTTTCGTCTTCATCTTCCACAATTTAGCCGAGTTTAAGAAATCAGACACCGCGAAAGAGGAAGTTAAGCTAACAAATTTAGCATTAGCAATGGTGTTCATCGTCATGGGGCGAGTTGTGGAGAGATGTTTGAAGACGAGTTCCTTGGATTCTTGCCCTCTCTTACCTGCTCTACTTGTATTTCTAGACTACTTACCGTTTCTGCTTCACGAGGCAGAAGAAGAAGAATGCAGGTTTGATGAGAAGAGCGAGATTGCAATATCTTACTTCTTTGGCAAACTCGTTAATTTCTTGAACCAGTTAAAGGTGAAAGGCGAAAACTGCTCTGCTCAAATGTTGGTAGCTCTTTGGGAGGATCATGAACTGAGGTCATTGACTCCTCTGGCTCCTATACAAGTACTTTTGGATTTCTCAAGTCACATGGATATAAGAGAGAGTTCTGATAGAGGGAAGGAGCTTCGTCTTCAACGGATTATTAATTCCGCTATTAAGATCACAAGTAGACAGAGGAAGGGCTCTCAACAGTGGTTATTCTTTGACAAGAAAAGGACTCATTTTTACACAACTTCAGGTGAATTGCAATGCAAAGAAGAGCTCTTTCATGGAAATGGAGAGGAAAGTAACAGAAAATGTGTCACTATAGGAACGGTTGAGATCATTCCTAGTGAGAATGAAAGATCTGTGCCTGCAGAAGAGGAAGAAGTGATTCTTCTCAAGCCGCTTGTAAGGTGTCAATCTGCTCCAATCTGTTCTTCTGGCATTACAACGAAGCCATTCAACGCCAATAACACAAATTCATCTGATGAAAGCCTAAGACGTACCTCATCACTCATTGTGAACCACAGCCCACAGGATACTAACTCTGAAAGTTTCAGCTTCATGCAAGGTCTAAAGGACACGGATCAGAAACATTTGCATCTAGAAGAAGGCACTGTCTCAGGAAGACCTCCATCGCTGAGCGCATGGGTGGTTGGCAAGAATAAAGAGAATGGAAGATTCGGTTTAAGTAAACCAAACGGGTTGGGCCCTATTGATGAAACAAGTCCTGTCACATCCTTTGATAGTCTTTCCATCAGTAGCAGCACCGAGGATCCTGCTTCTTTGTATACACCTCCTACTCCGTCTGCTCCTTTACTGCCTGAAGACGCTTCTTGGTTTCATAATGGCGCTAGTACTAACAAAGCAGAGAGCTTCTATGCCCAGACAAGATTCATGAAGCCATACACAAACCCACCATTTGTTGGGATTTCTTCTTCTGAATGGTTACGTCAATACAGAGAAAGTCGGAATCTTGGACCAGCCTATTCCTATCAAGCACAGGGGACAAACAATTTGAGGAACTTCTTAGCTCACGGATCTTCCAAGTTCAGTCTCTTAGCTAGGTACGGGACACCAAATGATCAGTCGATGATCTCTTCTGAAAACTCAACGTTTTATCCTCAGATTTACATGGAAGACCATGAATCTAAAGGAGAGAAGCTTCGCAACGGTCAACAAAGCCCAACAAACGGTCATGACTTCAGTGACGATCCCGGACCGTTTCTTCGATACCTGAGAGAGAAAGAGTGGCTATATGAGAATGGTCAGAGGTTAAGAGGACCTTCCCCTGCATATATGAACAACTAAATATGTACGAGCGAGTGAGTGAGTTTACAAGAAATAGTCTCAAGTAGGCAAGTTGTGATAACCCATAGTTATAGTCTTGTCTCCTTGAATTGTTGCTTAATTTTTCAAGATAATGAAAAACCAAATTAAGAAAAGGTTCTTGTTGTACATAAACAAACAAATAAAGGAAACTTCCAAAGTAGTTAAATCAATCAAGTTCTTTTGTTTCTGGAGGAATGAATTTGAGTTAAATCAGCCTTGAAACCATTATAAACAAGGTTAGGTATGAAAACAAACAGTTCATAACAATCATCTTCTTACATGGGAGTAATAAACTTTGTCTGAAAATAGCTTCAGAGAAACAGAAACAAATAAAGGGAAACCAAAAAAGGAACTAATGTTGGGGAATTGAGCAAATCAAATCTGATCAAGATGAAGTTCTTGTTTCAGTTCCCTTGTTGTTTGTGCTTCTGCTTCCTCAAGCCAAAGAAAGAAAATAAAACAAGAAGAGGGAACCAAGGAAAGAGTTTAAACTTCCAAGAGAAACTGGATTTTCTTCACCTATTTTGCTTGATCTCTCTCTATTGTTGAATGTTGTGCTTTGTGTCTACGTCTGAGTAACAAAAAAATAACCTGTCCTTGATCATTTGCTTTTATCAGTAGGTGACAAGTTCAGCTCCTGCATTTGTGTCTCCACTTGTACTAAGCCTGTCTGAGCAAGAAACCTGCAGAAAAAAAGACATTGTAACAAATAAGCAACTTAGTGAAAGTTTTATAAGCTCCTCAAGATGCTAAAAGACTCCATATTTTCGACAACATTCATCTCTTTCTTTGATTTTAAGCATCTCATAAACCTTAGAGAACACATGGGTCGCAGTACGATGACACAAAGATGAGATCTTTTCCAAGGAACATGTAACAGGAACACCTTAAGCTCCCTAGATAATAGCTGTACACACACGCACACAATCTATTACCATATGAGAGACTTGATAACAGCAATGCAGAGAAATATGTATGAATCTTTGAATAGAACAACTCAAGGATTGATCAGCGACAATAAGACAATGGAAGAAAGTATTGGGGAATTGAGATTGCTTGTTCAGACCATCGACCCTTAGACAGATCACAAAGTTGAGATTAGAGAAGCAAATTTTGAAATACCAATTGAGGAGGATGAAGAGAGTAGAGGCGATTATAATGAGGAAGCCAACATGAACAAGCAACATGGATTGGCCACTGGTGAAAGCTATGGAGAGCATGAAAGTGAGACAGAGACCGAGCAGAAGAAACGCGAATTTCAGAGTGTTCCATGTTGGACCCTGTAAAAATCCGATCCAACTAGGGTTTTAATCCGATCCACAAAGGGGTAAGAAGAAGCAGAGAAAGGCCTACGGACATTAACGCCTGGAGCAAGAGCTCCAAGAAGAACAGCTTCCGTTGACGAAATCTCTGATTTCTCCTTCTTCTCCATCTTCCCGAGCGCACGAGAGGAATCTGGGTTTTCGAGGAAACAGAGTGTTAAAACCGATAATCTAAAACCGAAGCGGTTCCTTCCGGTATATTGCGGATTCTTTTCTTTTTTTTTCATCTAATTTTATTAAATTGTAAAAGGGGAGTACAAAAAATTTACAGGCGGTATATTGCGGATTCTATCTTCTTCTTTTTTGAGGTAATGTTTTTAGGTTTTTAAATCAAAATAAATCTATCTTTTAAAATATTTTCAAACAAATTCAAGTTTTTTATTCGATTCCGTTTTTGATATTTAAAACATGAGATTCTTGCATGTTTAATCAATTTAAAAGAATTTACTTAGTTTTACACAATTTTTCAATCTTAACTATGTATAGTACCATACGCCTTAACCTTAACGTGAACAATACATAAACCAATAAAAAATATGATCAAAAACACTATTTAAACAATGTTATTTCTATAGTTACAGATTTTTTAAGTGCTAAAATACATGAAATGTTTTGAAAAGTGATGGTAGATGCATGAAATGTTTTGAAGTATTTGTGTGTACAGTCATTTCTCAAAACTCATTTAGTTTTTTAACATTTTGTGTACTGTCCAAAATGATCTAATATTCTTTTGCAAAATGACCATTTTATCCCTGTTGATACACGCATGTACAGTACACCTATTGTTTTCGCGCGGTACTATACAAGGGTTTGACTGGAAAGTCAAGAAATGTATAGTCCACAAAATGCTAGATCCTTAAACACTTTTTGGAAAGTGCTAAAAAACTAAGAAGGTTTTGAAAAAGTGATAAATTAGCAAAGAATCCCATTATTTTTACACCTTTTGTAAAGTGATAGAACACAATACTCCATATGTTTCATAATATAAGATGTTTTGGCTAAAAACACAAATATTAAGAAATTTTTTTTTTTCCAAAAAAATATTATTTTTAATATATAAACTAAAACCAATTTAGCCAATCATATAAAAAACTACATAATGATCAATAGTCACATAATCTCCAAAAAATCTCTAACAAAAATAAAAATTGCATAGAAATGTGAGAATAATTTATATTTTAAAACAAAAAAAACTTTCTAAAATATCTTATATTATGAAACATAAAGAGTATATATTTTTACAAATTGATTGCCCAGACAAGAAACCCATTTGAAATTTTGAATTATAAGTATGTTTAACGTAATGTGACAAAGTTCTTGTTCTTTTTTTTAGCTATGTTATTGGGCGCGTTATCCAACAACGATGGGCACACCAATGCTAAGGATAGCCCCAGCTACATGGTAGCTAGCATTGATTTGGCTCTGACCCTTGTGCTCTTCAAATGGAAGCCTATACGCGACAATATGCCAAATGTCTTTAATCAACCGGTGCTTATATTTAATTTTATTCGTATAGTTGACTTTTGTTTAATTGTAATCAGTTGTCTATATAACACATGTATCAACTGTCTTATGATAAGGCCTTATCATTGGCTGTGTATTATGTGGACTTATGTAATCTGATACAACACCAGAAATTATAAGAAAAAGAGATGTACCAAATAGCCATAGTTGTAGTAGATGAATTAAACGTATGTTTTTATGTTCTAATTGAACTTGTTTTTTTTTTTTTTTTTTTTACTTTTTTGATTTTTTTAAATAATAAGTTTAGTTTTTTTTCCAGATATTTGTAGATCCATTCATACAAAATTGAATGATAATTAATATAATTTTATTTATGATTCCTACTCAATACAATAGTAAAGTGTATAACGATAGTGTTACTTGAAAGAAAAATATAACACTAATATTATTAAGGCTATATCTTTTTCTTTTGTCGATATTATAAAGACTGTCATGTGTGAAAAAATTAACATTTTTTATATCAAAAACTAAGAATAAAACGATGTACTACTCCTATTTTATAAAAGGTATCATTCTACAGTTTTTATTAGGGCTGGGCAAATTATCCGGATCCGAAAATCTGAACCGGTACCGAATCGAAAATATTCGAATTGAATCCGATCTTAATTTTTAAAATACCCGATCGGATACTAAATTCCTATACCCGAAGAACCGAACTCGAACCGAGAACCGAATGGGTACCCAAAATATCCGAAATGTAATTATATACCCAAATATATTAATTATATTTAGACTTGATATAACCCAAATACTCAAAATTACAACTATAAATCCGAATATATTAATTAGTTTTTGGGTATTTCGGGTATTTTAGGTATATTTTTGATATTATGGGTATATCGAATACATCTATTTTGTTTTTTCTGAAATTTTCGGATATTTTGGATACTTTTGGTTTGAAATTATATTGGTTTTATTGAAATGAATATTCATGTTTTTGTGTTTTGTTTCGGATTTCGGGTTATTCGGGTTTTTTCGAGTATTGTAGATACTTTTGGATACTTTCGGATCCGGATCCGAACATATGCGAAAAAATTTTGGATCTTAAAAAAAATACCCGAACCGAATCCGATCCGAATTTTTAAAATACCCGATCGGTACCTAAATCTTTAAACCCAAAATACCTGACCCAAACCCGATCCGAAGATCCGAATGCCCACCCTTAATTTTTATATAGATATTAAAAAAACTTACAAAAGAATCTATTTACCCTTTATTTATACATTAAATGATTTTTTATAATTAATACATTAAAACAATATAGTTAAAACTAGTTTTTTATTCAAAAATTTGCATTGAAAATATAAAATAATATTTTTTATAAAATAAAAACAAAACCTTAAAATAACACTATTTATAATACGGATAAAGTATAATTTAGAGCGACGGAGGAGGACTAATAATGACGATTCATGAATGGCTGCTAGGTAGTGATTAATTCTTAGTTGTCACAAACTCTATAATGATGGTCTTACATGAGTGTTTGGACAATAATAATAGCCTATTAACTTTCTGTTAATTAGATGTTAAAATTTCCACGCCCAGCAGTAACAAATCGCCATGTGTCCTTTATAATCTTTCAAGATAAGTTAGTATATTTAATACATTAAGACAGAGATTAAAACTTTTTATTTTATAATCAAATCCGTATGTATGTATGTTGTAAAAAATAACAAACGTGCTTCAATTTTCGTAGACTTTTTTTGTTAAATATTTTCGTAGAATTGTAAACAATGTACAAATCACTAATCATCATATATTTTCCTTTTTCCTTGACTAAACAATTTTTCATTCACACACAGACAGTTTTACTTTCTTTTAATCTTTTTCATACAGACAATCTTCCATTTTTTTGTTTTTTACAGACAAAATTTTGTTTTTATAACTTTGAATTATATATATTAAGGCTTGTTATAAGTTGACAAAAAAAAATTAAGGTTATGTATATCACACTGCATTAAATTAGAAAACATAATTAGAAATAGACAAAAATTGGATAGAAGATTTATCAATTCGCCTTTTATATGAATTATGAATTTTTGGGAGAGTAATTTTATTTGTTTTGTTTGTGTGTGTGTGAGTGACTTTTGGCCTTGTTTTTGGCTTCAAGAGATTCCCTGATTTGAAATTTCTGTGAAATAAAAACCCTATCTACCAATCACAAACCCTAGATTTTTGATTCCTTCCTCCGAATTCTCTTGATCTGTGTCGCCTTCGTTCGGATTCTCCCTTCTAAATCGTTTATTTGTTTGTTCTTCATTCATTGAAAGGAGGTGCAGATTCTTTTTGATTCGATTCTGTTTGAGCTGAATTTTTGTAAATCAGATTGCAGATTAGAACCAGAATCGAATTGGGTTAACTTGAACAAAATTGTTCAGCAATCGTGGGTATTGTTAAGCTTAAAACTCTTGATCTGTTATTGAGTGAAACATCGAATCGAGTTTTTGGTGCTTTTTTCGGGAGATTCGATGGAGTGATTCAGGGGAGAGCGAAACAAAAGGGAACGATGACTGGATTGGGCGTTCGATCCAGTAGCTATGGTTCCTTGGAGAAGACGGGACTCAACGGCGTCGTTTTGCCAATCCAGACGACTACGACGCGTACCAAACCATCTAAGATGCAGAAGGAGAGGGAAGGTATTGTACAATGGATCTGCAAATTCGCGGGTCGTAAGAAGGTGGGCATGTTGCTCCTCTTCCTCATCTCCGCTGTTGTCTTCCTTCGCGTCCTTTACGTCGGAAAAGGTAACAGTTTCGTTTCTTTCTTAAAATGTTTTTTTTTCCGGCAATTTTGGTAGTCATGTTATGGTCATTTGAGGTTTTAGCTTGTGGATTTAGTTTCTAACTTGGAGTAGGTTTTGATTCAATAGAGGAGTATGGTTTGTACCAATGGGTTTTGTTTTGGCTTAGAATTGAGAGGAGCATTGTGACCAAATGTTGTGTAGAGTGGTGATCGTAATTGACAAGGTGAAAAAAAATATTAGTTCGAGCTAGAATTTAGTTTAAGAATCTACATAGAGCTACAACATAACTGGTGGATTTTGATTGAAAGCTATGAACAATCAATCGACTTCAAATCATTGTGAGCGTCCTTTTCTTTTGTAATCAGGTGAAGATGGTCCGGAAGTTCAAGGTCCTCCGAGTCTTCATTTCAATGGTAGTTCAGTCGTAAATCATTCCAACATGTTATCAGCAAATGAAGACCAAAACATCAATATTCGAAATATATCTTTTCTGGGAACAAATGTTTTACTGTCCCCTCCTCCTCCTATGCATTTTCTTGGCTATACGCTTCCTCAAGGACATCCCTGTAACAGTTTCATCTTACCTCCCCCACCAGCCGACAGAAAAAGAACAGGACCACGCCGTAAGATATTAAAGTCTTGATTTCTCGACTCTTTCCATATATTTTTTGGCTTTTCTGAGATCACTACAAGATTATTGCTGTGATGATGTTGAAAAGATCTGAGATTTTCTTTCGTAGAGACGCCTTGTAAGCAGTGTTTTGGTTTGTTCTGCTTGGTTTTGATTTCAGCATGTCCGGTATGTTACCTACCAGTAGAAGAAGCAATTGCCTTGATGCCAAATGCCCCGTCATTTTCCCCTGTTCTTAAGAACTTAACGTATATATATGAAGAACCACTAAACAGAGAGACAGAGTTTGGAGGGTCAGATTTTGGTGGTTATCCTACTTTGAAACATAGGAATGATTCTTTTGACATTAAGGAAACAATGAGCGTACATTGTGGGTAAGTATCTTTGTGGCCTTGTCTATTCCCCTTGTCTGTTTTTTTGTCTCATCTTAGTTCGTGTTTTTTATCGACGATTTTTCAATCAGGTTTGTCAAAGGACCTCAACCTGGTCGAAATACAGGTTTTGACATTGATGAGGCTGACCTTCTTGAAATGAAGCAGTGTCGTGGAATAGTTGTTGCTGCAGCTGTATTTGGTATTGCTTCGCATGATACTTTTCCTATTTGTAATCAATCGCTCTAGTCGTGTAGCCGATTTTTGTGTCTTTCTAATGAAGAATCTCTCTCTTTTCAGATGCTTTTGATGATGTAAAAGCCCCACAAAATATCAGTAAATATTCGGAGGAAACAGTTTGCTTCTACATGTTTGTTGATGAAGAAACTGAATCAATTTTGAAGAGAGAACGAGGCCTTGACGGCAACAAGAAAGTAGGGATATGGAGAGTTGTTGTTGTTCATAATCTCCCTTATTCAGATGGAAGGCGCAATGGAAAAGTAAATACACCTCTCTTATCTTTTGAATAGGAAAGTTCATGGACGACATTATGCATTAAGTTACTTGAAACTAAATCATAAACTTAATGACATGCCAGATATTTCCCCTTACTTTTACAATCTTGCTCCAAAAGTATTGTATTCACACTGCTGTAACAACATGCCTTTTTGCTTTAGACCAGGCTTGAAGTAGTTTTCTACTAAAGGGAGAGCAACAATTCTCCTTAGAAACCCAAGGAAATCAAAATTTGAGTTTACAACATTTATCCCACTGCAAATGGCTGATTCCAAAATGGACAGAGTAAAAGGATGGATTATAGGCCACTTATATGCTGATATCTCGTTCTCTTGTAGGTGCCGAAGCTTCTTGTCCATAGGATGTTTCCGAATGCTCGCTATTCTTTATGGATTGACGGAAAACTTGAGCTTGTCGTCGATCCATATCAAATTCTTGAAAGGTAAGGCCTATCATAATTTATCCTTTAAGATCAATCGGAGGATATCACTAGTGATATGCTTTATGAAGTGTTCCCAATATTCTATCGCAACCATTTATAATTGTGGTTGCCTATGAAGCTTCCTGCAGTTACCGAATAACAAACATTTCTTTAATCATATATTAGTGAATTCTTATGGTAGCAATCTGCTAGGTTCCACACCTTTTTTTCTTTCAGATAAATTTCCTTAAGCAGCTAGTTATGTGTGCTTAACAATCCAGTAACGTTAAAAATATTCAATTGTTCCAAATAAGTTCACGGTTTGAGTTTAGAAGGCCTTAGTCTTGGTGATTCTGTTGTTGGGCTGCAGCAATCTGACTGACCTCTCTTTTCATCAGGTTCTTGTGGAGGAAAAATGCTACTTTTGCGATCTCTATACATTACAGACGATTTGATGTCTTAGTGGAAGCCGAAGCAAATAAAGCTGCTGGTAAATATGATAACGCCTCTATTGACTTTCAAGTGGATTTCTACAAGAATGAAGGGTTAACCCCTTATTCTGTTGCAAAGCTCCCAATCCCAAGCGGTATGTCTCGTTTGCTTACTTTTTCCAAGAATCCGCTTTCAGGGTCAAAAGTTTAATATATACACAACACAACTTTGTGGTCGGACAATGCAGACGTACCAGAGGGCTGTGTCATTTTAAGAGAGCATGTTCCCATCAGCAACCTCTTCACTTGTCTTTGGTTCAACGAAGTTGACCGATTCACTTCTAGAGATCAAATCAGTTTCTCAACAGTAAGAGACAAGATTGCAGCAAAAACAAACTGGACAGTAAGCATGTTCCTTGACTGTGAAAGACGCAACTTTGTAGTTCAGGTGATTTCTTCTTTTCTTGTTGGCTTAGCCTAAAACAAAAAAAGTAGTAAAAGTTCCTTTATCATAACCCGTTTGATCAAACACTCTAATGCAGAGATATCATCGAGCAGAACAAGAGAGATTTGCAAGGCAACGACCTCCGGTGCCTAATTTTTCTCCTCCACCCCCTCCACCAGTTTTAATCAGCAGCGATTTGCCTAGGAAAGTGTCAAGTGGAAGAGCGGTTAGCACAACGCCGCCTAGAAGGCGTGGAAGAGACAGACGGTCGGGTCCAAGGGGTCACAGGAAAGCTAATTTGCCTGTAAGATTACCAGATTCGGCTTAAGACTTGAAAGAAACAAAGCCCTTGCAAAGAGTTGCAAAGAGTTGGGTTCTTCTTCATGGCCACTCTCATCACCAACCACACATTCAAATTTTACCACACAGTATGTTCTTTTTTGTTTTGTTTTGTTTCTCTATTGATTCTAAGGATTCAAAATCAATTTTTTAATGTATATATATACACGGACATTTTGTACTTGGATAATAAATTATAGTTTCAAATTTTTGAAGAAAGTTAAAAAAAAAAAATGTCTTAAGAGACCATCCGAGTTTGGTTTTGAATGTTATCGAAATCTTTTGAGATACATCCACTTGTGAAAAATACTGATACGGTCTTGTCTTCTGAAAAATATCCAAGTCTTGTCATAAAATGTAAAACTAATACATATCTAAATGAGATAGATCCTTGTCTTTTTATTTTGAAATAATCAATATTGGATATTTAATAGGTCTGAAGAATTCATGGTTTATCCAGAATACAAAAAGACAGATTAAATGTTGTCAAGTTATCAACAAAACTTAGTCGTATTTGGGTTTCATTGACCACTAATAACTAGTAGTACACCATATTGCTAATTTAAAGGTGATTATTTGAATCTCTTAACAATAAAAAATTCAGAGTAATTTAGAAAATAATAATAATAATAATCTATTATATAATAGGAGAGTTTTCTCTCAATCTAAGCTATCCACATCATCACTACAATCCTCTATTAATGGACTCCACATAAATAAAACTCTAATATTTACTAATTAAAAATTAAACATTAATATATTTATTATTAAAAAAACTCCAAAGCACACAATTACACCAACTAACGAGAACAATATATAATATTACTTATGATTTAAAATTTGAACCAGCTATTAACAAAATTAGTATCTACGAATACATAAGTTTAGAAAAAAATGAAAATGAAATAAGTGAAAAATGACCATATAGTAAGTTCATAATTGAAAAAATATATTAAGATAAACTACATAATTTATAGATAATCAACTACAACTCAACGGAAAATACATATACAATGAGATTATTATCATAATTAACATTATAACCTCTATAAATTGATACTCGATAAATTAATATCTCGACAAATCAATAAATTTTTTCGGACCCGAATTGGTTTCTTGGACAAATAAATATATCGAGGATTCTCAAAACCAAAACTTAGCCGTTTAGTAAATGATCGTCATAAATCTTGAAATGTTTATTATCCAAATTTTATTAATGGAAGAGACTAAGTACCATTGAAGCCAATATAATAGATTCTGAGAATCGTTCACAAATTCTTGAAATAAAAATGATGGAGAAGTTAAACCAACTCTTACAATAATTTTACTCCAAGTTCTGGTGCCCTAGAAATTGTCTTTGAAACCATATTCAGGTGCCTATTAATCAATTTTTTCCCTCATTGTTCACAAATGAAATGGACTAAAGATCATGAAGAAGGATCGTTATTCTAACTTCACAAAATTGCTAAACTCAAAGTTTTTGTGAAAATTTGATTAATTTTTACGTCATTACCCAGATGAAACGATGTGTTTCTTTTGAAAGGATGTTCGTTGATCGCAACAGCTCCATCTGCAATCACAACGCCGCATATATCGCAATCTTTCCCCTCCTATAAATCCAAAACAACACGCAAGATTTCAAATTTTGAACACCCGAATCCGGTAATGATAAGATTCATAAAGTTCCGAATTCTGAAATCAGACCTTAAGGTAGGTGCGAGCATCGATGAGGGAGTAAAAATGGTGGAAACATATGTGAGAAGCAGAACCATGGCTACCGAAGGCGTTGAAGTCACGGCGACCATCGAGGATCAGCTATGGGAGTGGGATTTGTTGGATTTTTAGAAGAGAGAGAGGATCTGTTCTTCGGAGATGGGGAACAAAGAAAAAATCACAGCTCTTTTGTCAGCGATCTTTCACGAAGAAAGCAATACTTGGGCCAAAATATCTATTAGCATAAAGGCCAAAACATTAGAAAAGATTCCCTATTAGAGGGCGTAAATAAAAATAACCTAAAACTATACGTACATAAAGATCTAATTTTAAACTCTCAAATATGTACTAAAATCTTTTATATACAAACACTAATAGAGAGAAATAACAAAACATACGTAGATACACACAATGCAACTATAAACATAAACCGACTATTAACTTAAAATTCGAAATTAAAAAAAAATGTTTTTTACAAAATTGCATATAAACAAATTTATAAAGCATGAATGTAAAGTAAACCCGCGCTAAGCGCGGGGTCAATCCCTAGTAATAATAATAAGAGAGTTATATCACTAATGTACATATACTGTTTTCCTAGTGGAAGATACCTCGAACTCAAAATCCTTATGCTTACACCCCAAATCCTTCTGAATCGAGATGACCCAACTCGATTCTCTTCTTTCCAATTCAATTCTCAAACCAATGGATTCGTTTTTCCTCTTTTCAACTCGTCGGGTTATTTTTTTTAATGATGTTTTGAGGCTAGCTAATTGATTTTAGGTGTGGTTCTTATTTGCCAAAGATAGGATTATCTGTTGTACTAGGCGATCTTGAAAATGGTTTTTCCTTGCGTGCAAATGTCAATTCAGTAGAATTAATTGAATGTTTCTTTCTGGGCCATTACTATAGGTTATATCATGAAGAGACTCGGATTAATTGAATTTCTCTTTAGTACTGGGCCATGATTATAGGTTATATCATAAAGAGAAACTACTCAATACTGACCTAGTGTTTTTTTCGTGGAAAAACTCCTTTTTTCCAACAAATAATACGATATTTGTTTTTTTTTGAATTATCAGGAGGTTCTGGGCCGAGGCCCGGGATTTGAGCATTTTAAATAATTCCGTCTTAAGCGTCATCCGATCATGTGATTTCAAAGCTTCGCCCATGATATCTTTACCAGTCGAGCTGGCGACACTTGATTATTTTGTTATTTACGTACACATGAAATACATGTGAGTATGCGAGTCACAGTACATAGAGTCAAAATCAGTAGCGTAATTTGTTTTCATGTCCGGAAAAAAAGTCTTAGAAGGTATAATTCACAAGTCATTTTGGAGTCGAAGAATGTTATCTCAGTCATACTCAACGTTGATTCATAAGTCGCTTTTTATTTGGCATATTATATGAACTAACACCACCACTTTTGACCTGGTCTTAAAGCTATAACATTTCGTTTAATAAGTTTATCTTGTTCAATTGGAAAATGGTAAAAGAATAACCCCGAACACTTAAATCATTGTGTTTTTGAAAAACACAGAGGGTTTTCTAGTTTTTTCATTTCAGTTCAAAATATCACGTAAATAATACATATATAATTTTGTGCAGAAACTGGTTATTAGTTTACTGAGTTTTTCTTAAATGTTTATAATCAATTGGCAAAAAATGAGTTTTTTTGCCAGGGTAATCTAGGCTTCGATTGATAACAAGGGGTAATCCGAGCTTTTTACCACCCGACTAATTTCCATAGACGAGTGATACCGTTGACTAGCCCACTTATCAAGTTTTCAAATGGGCTTAAAGCGTGGCACCATCTTGAAATAGCCAAATAAAAATAGTTAGATAATTTCGTGATTACAAGAATATTTTTATTTTTTTTGCTGCTGTCATTAAAATATGGGGTAGCCACTTTGTGATGAGATTCAGTAATACAGTGTCGGATGGAGACAGAAAACAAATTAATCAAATCTTCGTTTCACTCTTATCCAACCTTTTTGGACCACCACTTTGAGAGTGGCTCATACATATACTTTAGTGCACGTGGTTAGACTTTTATGATATCATCTCATAGAATTGAATATGATTTTTGACCCAAAAAACAAAAAAAACTGAATTGATAATTTTTCCTTCATACCAACTTAGTGTTTTTTTTTAAAGCATTTTATTAATTAATAAAATGAAAATTACAAACCTAAATCAATAAACCCAAAAGGTCCGGTTAGGTTCTCGAACCGACAGAAATTGCTTTACAAACACCAAGTTTAACCGGAAACCCAAAACCGATGCTTGGTTGAACATTAAAACCCGACCGAATACACAGTTTTGAGGTCGCAAACGCACCGCTATGTGATGTCCCCAAATAATTATCACACGATTCTAAACCACAAACATACAAAACACACAAAACAAGATATAATGGCGCTTTGACTCTCTTTAGCCGATGAGAAAAAAATCAACTATAAGGCCAAAACAGAGGACAACAAAAACAGAACTCAGCAAGAAGAAGAATAAAAACAAAGAGAAAAGATGAAGAACGGTCTGATAATCATAAACTGCATAATCCTCACTATAGGAACATGTGGAGGTCCTTTGTTAACTCGTCTCTACTACAACAATGGTGGAAAACGAATCTGGTTCATGAGCTCTCTATCAACCGCAGGTTGTCCAATCATCCTCATCCCTCTGTTTTTCTCCTTCCTCGGCCGCCGCCGCAGCAACCGCAACAGCAACAACGAAGAAAACGCAGAGAAAACAAAGATTTTCCTCATGGAAACTCCTCTGTTCATCGCATCAATCGTCATAGGGTTGCTCACAGGACTTGACAACTACTTATACGCATACGGTTTAGCTTATCTTCCAGTTTCAACTTCATCTCTCATAATCGGGACTCAGTTAGCTTTCAATGCTCTCTTCGCTTTCTTCATGGTCAAGCAAAAGTTCACTCCTTTCTCTATAAACGCCGTCCTTTTGTTGACGGTCGGCACCGGAATCTTGGCCTTGCACAGCAATGGAGACAAGCCGGATCACGAGAGCCACAAGGAGTATGTGGTCGGGTTCCTAATGACTGTGATTGCAGCTGTTCTCTACGCTTTCATATTGCCGCTCGTTGAGCTTACTTACAAGAAAGCTCGACAAGAAATCACTTTCCCACTTGTGTTCGAGATGCAGATGGTCATATGCCTCGCTGCTACTTGCTTCTGCGTCGTTGGGATGCTCATCGATGGCGATTTCAAGGTATAAACAACTTCACTTCTTTTAATGGTCTTTTTTTTTTGTAGCATAATGGTATCTTTAGATGGATCTATTGATGATTTCAAGGTATAAAATACTATTAAGTTTTTGTTCTTTTGTGTGTTTTAAAGGAGAAAAAAACCCCAAAAACAATATATATACTGTGTATTTCAAAACCATTAATTGAGCAAACATCAATAAAGTTTTATTGGTATGTGTATTCAAACACATTTTTAAATACATTTGGATTTTTTTTTGTGATGAAAAGCAAGCTAAGTAAGCAGAACAAGATTACATTAGCTAAGTAACGAAAAATTACGACTGGATTTCATATGAACTCAAACCATCCATCTAATAAAACATTCTTGATATGTTTGTAGGTGATAGAAAGAGAAGCAAGAGAGTTCAAGATCGGAGGATCTGAGTTTTACTACACGTTGATTGTGATCATAGGGATAACATGGCAAGGATTCTTCTTAGGAGCCATAGGGATTGTGTTCTGTGCATCGGCTCTAGCATCTGGTGTTCTCATCAGTGTTCTTCTTCCGGTGACAGAGGTTTTGGCCGTCGTTTGCTTCCGGGAGAAGTTTCAGGCGGATAAAGGTGTCGCTCTCCTTCTCTCTCTATGGGGATTCGTCTCTTACTTCTACGGCGAGTTTAAATCCGGCAAGAAAGTTCTCGATAAAGCGCAGCCACCGGAGACAGAACTGCCTATTCTTCCAGTTAGTGATTCTGTTGCTTAAAGGTCTTTCGCTTTTCTAGAACAAAGCATTTCTGTTATACTATTTTGTTTAGTGAATTTGTCATATAAGCATTACTAAACTCGTCTAAGTAATCACTACATTCTCTGAGGTGAATTATGCCATATATCCTTAACGAGTATTTCTAGATCCTTTTGTATTTAATTCTACAAGATCACATGAATGACAACAAAAGAACCAAACATATCCACATACCACAAGAACATCAAGAAGCTGATCATATCAACATGAATTTATATAATCAGATTTAATTACAGGGCAAAGAATATTTCATATAACGTATCAAGATGAAAGAGGAAGATTGGATGTTTGTAGGAGATGTTCTTTGGCTGTATGTAATTACCTTATTTACCCTAAATATCTTCCCATTCATCATCCGTTTTTGTAATGTGGCACATCGATTTCATTTTATACGATCCTTGTATTTTCAAAGCATACTAGGTAATACATTTCATGGTGATGAGGTACAAATACCAGTTCATAATTTGTCATCAGATAACCACACGAATTGTCTTTGGAAAACAAAGACTTCCCGGATATGAACTTGATTCATGATGTCACATTAATTACCCTTTTTTGTTAACTATTTTCACCCCAGGGACACAATAATAACTTGATTTCATTTTGTTTGATTTACCCCAGGGACACAATAGCAACGGGGTGACTCTGGTACACTACTTTTAATATACAAATTCTTCTATATACTATCCAAAATTTCTGTCTCTTTACTACACATCCCAAACAATTTTTTGTTTTGACAAATATCACAAACTATTCAATGTCTTATAATTACACCATACCGTAAAAAATCGACAAATCGCGTTTAAAAAATTTACAAATCACGATTAACCTAATCCGATCCGATTGTGAGCGAAACCTGACTCAAAATCCGAACCCACCCTAAATTAAAATCCAAAAATCGATTTGGGGCACAAAAAAAAAAGCTTCTTGGTCGATTAAGAAACAAAAAAACACAGAGTGAATCAAATAAAATAATTGCATAGTGGAGAGAGATTTTGTAGTTCGAGTGAAGGAAAAGGAGTAAGTAATCCCCTTTTGTAATTTCCTCTTTTCTACAACTCATTAATCTCCTCAACTAAAGAGGACTATAGATGTAATAATGTTGGAAGAAAAGAGGAGATTAATTACTACTCCATTATTTTCACTCGAAGTGAACAATCCATCTCCATTATGCAATCCTTATCCAAACCTTATCTTTGATTCACTTTCTCTCATTTTTGTTTCTCAATCAACCAAAAACTCTAAAAAGTTTTTCTTATATCCCAAATCGATTTTGGATTTTAATTAAGGGTGGGTACAGATTTTAAGTCGGGTTTCTCTCACATACGGGTCATATTAGGTTAATTGTGATTTTTTTAAACGCGATTTGTTCGCTTTCTAAAATCAATCATGAGATTATTATGATATGGTGTAATTATAAAACGTTAACGTTGAATAGTTCGTGATGTTTGTCAAACCAAAAAAATCGTTAGAATGTGTAGCAAAGAGGCAAAAAAATTGGAGTAAATTGTATAATAGAAGTAGTGTACAAGAGTCGACTCCAATAGCAACACTAACTCTTAATCTAATAATCAACATCTATTCTCTTCTTTTTTTCAACAAGTCTGTAGATTTTCTAATGATTCTCTGATTGACATCCAATAATGTATTGATTTGTTTCAGAAATAAAATATTAACATGTTCAATTATAGACCTATACATATATATATAATATAAAGACTCATATACATGAATAGAAAAAAACTGAAAATTAACCACTCGCGATTTTGTTTTTTTTGTTAAAGAGTTTTTATTAATTTAAAAAAGAACATTACAACATTACACAAAAGAAAAAGATTAGAGAAAAGATTAAGGTTTAACTTAATCTACCAAAAGCTCAAAAAACTAAAAATTTAAAAATAAGGAAGATTGACAAAACTAAACAAAAGTCTAACTTTGAGATCCACGACCACCATGGCTTTGACGACCATGACCACGACCTTGTAATCATTGCATTTCTTTCATTTTTTGAGAATGTTTTATTGACCTACCTCCTCCGGATTTTTGATGAGTTGCAAAATCATCTCTCTTAAATACTCCATTTTTATCAAAAAGACCACCAAAAATAACCAGAGCAGGAGAAGTAGAAATATCAACGCTAAAAAAAAAGTTGGTATTATAAGAAGATTTCTCACTTATGCAAGTGGAAGCAACGCTAGGAAAAATCATCTCGCGATTAAAATGCACGTTTAAGTACATTTGCTATCATTTAAATACTAAATAAATCAAATCACTACCAAACTAATTTTATAAAAACCCTACAAACTTATAAACATGTTTTGTTATCTTCAAATTATGCGTTGAAAAGTTTATACAGTAACACAGGCGTAGCATGGACAATCATCTATTAATATATTAAAACACTATAATTTAATCATTATTCATCGGTTATTATTAACCGGCTTTTACTCTTTAGCTTTTTTTGTTTTTATATAAATTTTACTCTTTAGCTAAAAATTGATTAATTAAGTTTTTTTTATATAAAATACGACAAATGGATGCTAATAATAAATTTCTAATCAAGTTTACTTTCTAGAACAGTATGATCTAAGATCTGGCAAATATATGATGTTGTTATTGAGTTGTGATCACAATCTATATTATTGAGTTGTTATTGAGTTGTGATCACAATCTATATTATTGAGTTGTTATTGAGTTGTGATCACAATCTATATATATATGATGTTGATTGCTTCTCACGTCAAAGACTAAGTATGTGGGTGGTTACAATTGTTCACGTTTGATAATAATCATGAAAACTGGTTCGTACCATTTTGTGCCGCTTGAAACCATTTTAAATAAAAAAAAACTTTCATGCGAGCGTTTGCGATGATGGGTGGTTAAGAGTGGTTAATTTTTGTTTTTTAAGTGTTATCTTCAATATTAATAAAATTTTACACAAAATCATATCAGATTCATATATACCACTAGATAAGTATCCGCACATGCGGATAATTTAATATTTTATAATTCGTGAAAAAAAACTAAAAACGAAAAAAATAGAAAACAAATTTAGATCACCAATAAAAATGTATAATATATAAATTTAGAAACGATGTTTCCGATGAAATAAATTATGGTATATATAGAGGTGATAAATTATAATTTTTTTTCTTTTATGATTAATTTTCTTAATCTAAATGGAAAAACTAAGAATTTTGTTTCTTCTATTTTTATATTAATTTTACTTTTTAGGATATTTTTTTATAAAAAAAATTGGTAACATTACCAATTATGAATCGGTTATTAAATTTTTCGAATTTTAGAGTTTTTTTTCATTAATCGATTTTTTTTTTCAACTTTGACTTGATATGTGTCACGATCGGGTAAGTTAACAACTTTGAAACATTCAGCTTTATATAATAGGAATTTTTTTTATTCTAAGCTGAAATATGATTTTTCCTATTTTTTTTAAATTTTGGCTTTTATTCATTTTCTTTTTAAGATTATTATCTATTATTTAATTTCTTTATTCTAATCTAGAATATGGTTTTTTCTTTATTTAATTTTTTTTGACTTTTATTTATAATATTTGTTTAATTTCCTTAATCTAAACATAACTAATATTTTTTCTTTTACCTTTTAGTATTATGAATTGATTATAAATTTTATTTTTATTATTAATATTATGTATTAAAATATAATTAGAAAATTATTAAAATTCTGTCAAAATATAATTGACATGTGTCTAGATTAGACCCCGTATATACACGAAGTTTATAATTTAATTTTTTGGGATCGCTCTCTTCTCTATCCTCACGGCGATTGAGAGGCGATTCCCAGAAACCTGTTTTTCCTCACCTTTTCTTTGACAACGATTCAGATTTTATGGATGCAGTGACCTTTTACTTCATTGTTGTGGTCTCATATCTCGTCGTCGCCCTAAATTCTATGGATAGTGATGATGGTTTCCTTTCAATCATCTGGTCGCGACTCCACGTATCCTTTCAGACTTCATCTCATGTAGCCGCCTATGATTGCCGGATGGTAATCTCGCTAGAAACATGCTTCATGATGATGCTACCATGGGTGACGGATGTTGTGATTATTGCAGGCTTATACTTGCTCTTTAAATCGGTATTTTCTCATCTTAACCGATCGGATCTGAGATGTGTTGCCTCACGTAGGTTTTGCTGTGATAACGAGAACCAACTCTGCAACTCACAATATGACCGATCGAGTCTCATGATGTTCCGTATAAGACACGGCCTATTATCTTTGCGGTTTTTCAAACGGTTAATAAACCATGTGTTCCATTTTCTCCTTGGTTGAAGGACGGTTACCATTGATGCTGGAGTGGAGCAATTCTTTGTTCTCTACCTAGCGGTTATCTCCGTTGTGCCTCTTCAGATTCACAATGATGAACGACTTCTCCATAATCTTCTTGAGACTTTTCAACGAAGAACATATAGGTGTATAGGTCGGCGAATATGGGATTCCGGAAAATAAAAACCACCATGGAAGGAACGATAGTTCGGCGTCAAAGATGATGGTCGGCGGTTTTGGGATCTTAGTTCGATTTTCTTCGATAATTTTACTCTGTTGGATATGGTGTTACCATGGAAACCGCCATGGAGGGGATGATGTTTTGGAGCGAAAAATGCAATTTCCTTGTTGTATGACGACATTCGTATAGTCGTTAAAAATTGGTAATCTCAAGTCTTTTTTCTATCGAAAGAATCAATAAATTGAGTTCTTTTTCAAAAAATATGTTTAGCTATTACTTGGGAATGTGTCAATGACATACAACATGAAAAAAGATGGATCATAGCCAAAGAAAATCGCATCAGATCAAATGCGATTATGAGGAAAGAAAGTGTGGACACTCTAGCGAGAAAAAATCGGAGAAAAAAAAATCGTTAAAACCCATTTTCATTGTTTATTGTTTTGTATGTTTTAATTTTATGTATTGTTGTTTTTATGTAACTTGATTTTCATATTAATAAAGATAGATGTTAAAAAAAAAAATCTAAAAACTAAAACGTGAAATCACTCGTTAAAATAAATAAAATAAAAATGTGAACGTCAAATACAAAATCACCCATTGATAAAGAAGTCTAACATAGTAACCGTTATCTATCTATTTATTTTTCTATTATTTCATTTTCAATCAATTTCTCACATTTTCCCAAATATTTAATTTTTGTTTTTACTATTTTAATTATGTTTTTATTATTATTATTATTATTATTATTATTAATTAACTATGCTTTTTATGATAAATGTAATTTTTTCGTTTAGTTACTTTACCTTTTAGGGTTAGTAATTGGTTATAATTTTTTTTGATTTTTTGATTTTTTATTAACTTTGGATTTTTAGGTTAAATTGACTTCTTTTTTTTCTCTGTTTATTAACCTTAACTTTTAGGATTAGAACACGATTATATAACTTAAATTTTAAAACTCCTGAAAATAAAACCAAAAACAAAAAAAATTGAAATCAGATGTGAAAATAAATAAAATAAAATTGTGAACGTCAAATATGAAATCACTCACCAATAAAAAAGTCTAACAAAGGAACAATAATTTATTTATTTAAATTTATTTAAATTATTTGATTTTCAATTAAATTTCTCAAATGTTTCCAAATATTTAATTTTTATTTCTATTTGAACTATGTTTATTATTATTATCATTTTTAGTTAACTATGCCTTTTTGATAAATTTAATTTTTCAATTTTTTGTTTAGTAACTTTACATTTTCGGATTAGGAATCAATTATAAATTTTTCTATTTTTTTTCTTTTTTATTAACTTTAGATTTTAGGATAAATTTACATTTTTTATTAACTTTACCATTTAAGATTATGGCTTAAATATATATTTTTTTTTTAATATTATGTGGCAAAATCTAATTGAAAAATCTTCTTACACATATCAAAATCTTTCGATTGATTTAGCGCGTGTCTTGATATAGTGAATTACTAACTTTGAATCACTACGCTTTATATAATAAGATATATCTATATATATTAACTAAAACAAAATATATATGTAATTATAAAAACATTATAATATATGTTTTGGCTTCTTATATAAATTATGTATTTTAGTATAAATCGTTCAATAACGTTTTGAAACCGCAACCACCCGCTTCCACAAACTCTCATATACGTATTTGCTGTGTTTAAACAAGTCAAACCTATAGTGATAGCATTAAAATCTTACTAACATCCTCCCACGCATAAACATTCCTGATAACTATAACACACAAAAACAAATTCAAAATAGAAATTAATATCATAGATGTATGAAATATTCTTTTATTCAGGCTAGCTTCATAATTAGGCTTTGATAGCCAGCAATATCTATTTGTTTTTGATCAAATAGCCAACTATATATTTAATCCGCAAGACAAGATTTTGCTCTCAAGTTATATAAAGTATAACGATATCTCTCTTTAATTAAACACTTGTGGATATGTTAAAATATTTTTTTTATTTTCTTGCGTTTCATACACACAATTATCTCTTCCAAAATAATAAAAAGGAATTAACGTAACACATAGAGGAAAGACTTTTCCATTTCAACTCTTTGTTTTGTTATACTTATTACTTAATGTGTTAATTCTGTTTTATTTTAATTTTTGTCAACGATCAAGATGTGTTAACACGTCTCTTTTTTTATCACGATAAAGACCATGTAGCGTTTTGAAGTCGCAAACGCCCCGCAAACGCCCCCCTACGTAACAATGCTTCACACGATTCAAAACCAAAAACAAATTAACAAAAAACACAAAGACGCATATATATAAATTCATGGGCATATGGTTATTCGGTTCGGTTTGGTTGTTTCAGTTTTCGGATACGTTCGGTTATGTCTTTTACTATCCATATAAGAACCAAACGGTTTTCGGTTCGGTTTCGGTTCGGTTACCATTCGGTTCGGTTCGGTATGGTTAACAAAATTAAGAACCGAATGGTTTTGGTTAACCAAAATATTTTGGTTAAATTTCAAAATATCTCGGTTATTTCGGTTAAATTTCGGAAATATTTCAGTTATTTCGGTTATTTCATTTATTTCGGTTATTTCGGTTAATTGGGGGAGGTAAACATATTTTTATGTATTTGTACTTTAGTATTTGATATCCATAGATATCCATTGGTTATCAGTTATATAACCGAATCGAACCATAACTAATGGATATCAAAAATAAAAACTATTCGGTTATTGTGAAAGAACCATAACCAAACCGAACCATCAATTTCGGTTCGGATCGGTTCGCTTTTCTTCGGTTCAGTTATTATGCCCAGGACTATATATAATGGCTCTCTGACCCTTTTGAGCTCTGTTGAGAAATCACCAAAAAGACCAAAACCGAGAACAATATTAGAAAAAAGGCAAATAGTATTGTGATAAGTTAGACCATGATTAACGGCGTATATTGAAATGTTCTTGTGAATATTTTTGATTTTTTTTAATCAGCAGAAAAAAAAAAGAGAGACGTCTCTAAATTAAGCCACGCGAGAGACGGTTGTTATACTCGATGTGGCATTAGGTGATTGGGGGAGATTTTTTTCTTTGTTTTTTCTTTCTTTCTTCTCCGACTCTCCTCGTTCTCTCCGTCAGATTTCTCCTTCTCCGACTCTCGTCCTTCTCCTTCTCCGATGCCGACTCTCGTCCTTCTCTGACTCTCCTCAGTATGCAGGGTATGGCGGCGACCACCAACAGTGGCTCTCTTTCTTTTTTCGGTCCCAGGTTTTCTTCTCTCTCTCTCATGATATCATCATTAAAGGATGTTGCAGTGTTTTCTTCCTTCTGTTGATGATTTGTGATGCATCGGTTGATTTCCTTTCTGTTGATAAGTACTCTTCGTTTTTTGATATGGTCTTATATTGGTTGATTTTTGCGAATCGTCAATTTCAAAGAGGATTCAAATCAATTTTGCAAAAAAATCGAAATTGAAATCGGGGTTTAGAATGGGGTCTCTTTTGCATTAAGATTTGAGTCACTTGCAACCCAAATGATGTCATCGTCTCTTTTCTGTTTGTGTTCTCCTGTTTCTCGAGTCTTTGATGTTGATATCTTTTGCATATGCCCTTTTGTCATTTGGTTGTCATCATTTCCTGAAGCAAAACCTCTTGTAAACTTTGGTTTGGAGATCAATAACTTGCAGAGTGAAATGAGCACTTTATATTCATAGCTACCAATATCTGTAAAACTTCATTAGCAATGGAAGTGTCTTAGCACATCGACATGTAATGTAGGCTGTAGCTTATCAGAGGCTTTTTACATAGATTGATGTTGTGTTCACCTTCTTATGAATCTCTAGATGTTAACATTGTGATTTTGGATGAGTGCATCAATTAAATCCACTCGGCCTAATTCAATTTTCAATTTTGTATGAATTTGTGAACACTGCCGATGGAGTTAATGTGACTGGAAGAAAGATGAGAACACTGCTGGCAATTGGAAGAAGGTATGTTTGTGTTAGGTTAGTGATTTATTGGTATTTAAGGCTTAGTTAGATAGGTTTTGAATGCTCTTAGTTAGGTTTAAGTCTTGTCTATGTGGTTAGATAGGTTTTCAATGCGTTTTTTGTCTTTCATCTTCTTTAAAGAAGATCTGTGTCTTTGACAGATCTTCTTTAAAGAAGATATGTGTCTTTGATCTTCTTTAATTAACCAGTGCTTCTTCTCATTCCTTTCATGTTCGAAACAAATCCCTTCCCTGTAATCTTTTTATTTACATTCCTTCTTCTCTTTCCCACTTCTATTCCCTTTTAATGGATATGTCTTTTACATATCCATATTCTCAGCCCTCAAATTTTGTTGACTTGTTGAATAGTCAACAGGAAACTCACTTATCTTCTCAGTCTACACATCCAGAGCGAAGAGAAAGAAGGCCTTGGACCCCCAGTGACGATGTGTTGCTCATCAGTTCCTGGCTCAACACCAGCAAAGATCCTGTTGTTGGCAACGAGCAAAAAGGTGGAGCATTCTGGAAGAGGATAGCAACCTACTATGCAGCAAGTCCTGATGTTGCATCACGTGACCACCGTGAAGCTAGCCATTGTAAGCAAAGGTGGCACAAGATCAATGATTTGGTGTGTAAGTTCTGCGGTGCATATTACTCTGCAACAAGAGAGAAGGCCAGTGGCCAGAATGAGAACGATGTGCTTAAGCTTGCTCACCAAATCTTCTTCAATGATCACAATAAGAAGTTTAATCTTGAACACGCCTGGAAGGAGTTGAGGAATGGATATATACACACACTTTGATATTTCAGAATTCCAACAAGGAGAAGGAAGCAGAAGTTCAAATGTGGATCTCACGTTTTCCACAGATATGCCTACAAATCTTCTCAATATGATGGGTGCTCGAACTAGAATTCGTGATAGACAACCGCATCAACAATTGAAAGCCGATTTGATTGAGCATATATGGCAAAAATTTGGACATGCTCAAGATAACAACTGAAAATTTATGGCAACATTTATATTTTACTTGTTTTATTGTTTTTGAATTAAGTATGTTTTAATGAAATAATTATTTATGGATAATTATTTATGTATTAAGTATATTTTAATGAAATAATTATTAAGTATGTATAATAAAACATAATTTTTTTAAATATTAAACAATTGCTTAAGAGACCCATTTGGGTATTACCAATGGACATACCAAAAAAGAAGGATCTCCTACATAAATCTCTTCATCCAATTTAATATTAAACAATGCCTAAGAGACCCAAAAAGGTCTCTACCGTTAATCATGCTCTTAAAATATGGTAAAATATAATCAGAAATGTGTATAAAATACCTATATTAATGCACATGAAGAAAGAGCAAGCCGTTACAATTACTTTCAGACAGCAAAAAAAAGCAAGAAGATGAAGAACAGTCTGCTAATCATAATCTGCATTATCCTCACTATAGGAACATGTGGAGGTCCTTTGTTAACTCGTCTCTACTACATCAATGGAGGAAAACGAATCTGGTTCATGAGCTTTCTCTCAACCGCAGGTTGTCCAATCATCCTCATCCCTCTGTTTTTCTCCTTCCTCGGCCGCCGCCGCAGTAACCGCAACCGAAACAACGAAGAAAACGCAGAGAAAACAAAGATTTTCCTCATGGAGACTCCTCTGTTCATCGCATCCATCGTCATAGGACTGCTCACAGGAGTTGATAACTACTTATACGCATACGGTTTAGCTTATCTTCCAGTTTCCACTTCATCTCTCCTAATCGGAACTCAGTTAGCTTTCAATGCTCTCTTCGCTTTCTTCATGGTCAAGCAAAAGTTTACTCCTTTCTCTATAAACGCCATCGTTTTGTTGACGGTCGGCATGGGAATCCTGGCCTTACACAGCGACGGAGACAGGCCGGATCACGTGAGCCACAGAGAGTATGTGGTCGGGTTCCTCGTGACTGTGATTGCAGCTGTTCTCTATGCTTTCATATTGCCGCTCGTTGAGCTTACTTACAAGAAAGCTCGACAAGAAATAACTTTCACACTTGTGCTCGAGATGCAGATGGTCATATGCCTCGCTGCTTCTTGCTTCTGTGTCGTTGGGATGCTTGTAAATAACGATTTCAAGGTAAATAAAGAATCACTTCTTTTTAAGGGTGATTGGTCATATCATCGTATAAAACATTCTTGATATGTTTGTGATTGTAGGTGATAGCAAGAAAGCAAGAGAGTTCAAGATCGGAGGATCTGAGTTTTACTACACGTTGATTGTGATCATAGGGATAATATGGCAAGGATTCTTCTTAGGAGCCATAGGGATTGTGTTCTGTGCATCGGCTCTAGCATCTGGTGTTCTCATCAGCTTTTTGCTTCCGGTGACGGAGGTTTTGGCCGTCGTTTGTTTCCGGGAAAAGTTTCAGGCGGAGAAAGGTGTCTCTCTCCTTCTATCTCTCTGGGGATTCGTCTCTTACTTCTACGGCGAGTTTAAATCCGGCAAAAAATTTCTCAATAAACCTCAGCCGCCGGAGACAGAACTGCCTCCACTTCCAGTCAGTGGCTCTATTGCTTGAAGCTCTTTTGCTTTTTTTTTTTTTTTTTTTTTGTTATTGCTCTTGTGTATATAATTAAACCTGGCACAATTGTATATGAATGTATAAATCTAAATCTAAAGTGATGACAAAAGAAAGATAGAACCCATTCTAAGTGACGAAACTCTATGGTTAATTGGATAAACGTTGAAAAAATATCTGAATCATTGATAAATCTCAACATATTTATCAAATAAACTTTCAGACTTGTGAGACAGATCGATAAATTTTGTATGATTGCATCTAAATCAAAGAAACAATAGTTTGATGTTAGAAAAAAAAAGGTCAAAGAAACCAATAAGCTTTCCCTTAACAAATCTTCTAATTGATGTCAACTAAATTTAGAAAGAAAGAAATCCAATTTCAAATTATAGAATTAAAATAAAATCAGGGTATGGTCTATGGATATATATCATCCGGAATATAATTCTGTTAGATAAATTTGCGGAGATAAGATAGTGAAAATCATGTTTTAGCCATTAGAGGTTCTTGCTAGGTCAAAGAAAAATAAAAAACTAAGATCAAAAAGACAGAACCATCTTGAGCAAAAGACAGTAAGTAGTTTCTGTTTTTTTCGATGACTAACTCTCGCAAAAACCAACCCTAAAGTTTCTTTACCCACAGATCTGGAGAAGCATACATACATTGCTTGGAAGAATCAAGAAGACAAGAATGGTGAGGGCTCTTGTGATCATAAACTGCATAATTTTAGCCATAGGAAACTGTGGAGGTCCTCTGATCATGCGTCTCTACTTCAACAATGGTGGCAACAGGATTTGGTTCTCTACTTTTCTTGAAACTGCAGGCTTTCCAATTATCTTCATTCCTCTGCTCTTCTCTTACCTTAAACGGCGCAGAAGCAACAATGGAAGCGAGAACGCAAGTTTCTTTCTCATAAAACCTCGTCTCCTTATCGCTGCTGTTATAATAGGAATTCTCTCAGGCTTTGATAACTACTTGTATGCATATGGCATAGCTTATCTCCCAGTTTCAACAGCTGCTCTCATCATTGCTTCACAATTAGCTTTCATAGCTATCTTCTCATATTTCATGGTCAACCACAAGTTCACTCCTTTTACCATCAATGCTGTAGTGTTGCTGACTGTTGGAGCTGCTGTCTTGGGAATGCATACCGAAACTGATAAGCCGGTTCACGAGACTCACAAGCAATACATCATAGGGTTCTTGGTGACCGTAGCAGCAGCTGTTATGTATGCTTTTATCTTGCCATTAGTAGAACTTGCTTACCAGAAAGCTAAGCAGCCCATGAGCTATACACTCGTGCTTGAGGTCCAGTTGATTCTGTGCGTCCTTGCTTCTTTAGTCAGCCTCATCGGTATGTCCATCGCTGGTGATTTCAAGGTTGGTTTCTCTTTGAAGCTTAAAACCTACAAAAGAGTTTAAACAGAGAGATGTTTTTGTCTCAATCCTTCCCTTATTTTTATTTTTTAAAATTTGCAGGCCTTACCAAAAGAAGCAAGAGAGTTCAAGCTTGGAGAGGCAATGTTCTATGTGGTGGCTGTGGTTTCAGCCATAATTTGGCAAGGATTTTTCTTGGGAGCCATTGGATTGATCTTCTGCGCATCATCTCTCGTCTCGGGTATTATGATATCAGTTCTTCTGCCCATCACAGAGGTCTTAGCTGTTATTTTCTACAATGAAAAGTTCCAGGCAGAGAAGGGTCTTTCTCTTGCTCTCTCCCTTTGGGGTTTTGTCTCTTATTTTTATGGTGAGATCAAAGCCAACAAGGAAAAGAAGAGAATTGAGACAGAACCTATTTCTTTGCCCAGAAACATAAGTGAGTGTTAAAATTAAACGAAGCTTTCTTTTTAAAGACATATCATAAAGTATTCATTATATCATTTCATCCCTTTTGTTAGATATAGAGGATGTTTATTGTTTAACAGCTTGGAACTATGCAAAGTGAGTTTCAAAAGAGATTGTGGTCGAATATGAGGTCCAATTATGACCCTTCAGTTATGCTGTTTGTTCTACCAGCAATAGATGAAATTAGTATTGCTTTGTCTTCTGCTGAATGCTTTTAGCTTTTCATCTCTCGTGGTGGTGGTTTCATCCCATTAACTTGTTCAACAATATCGCCAGCAGCACCATTATCGAGAAATCGCGTATGAACCGAGGACCCATCCAATTCCACCTGTAAGTTCAACCAGTAGAGAGCTTCTGGTAAAGCCTGTTTGGTTCATTTTCATGTTTCTTCATTACAATAAGGAAAACTCACCATTGAGAGCAAATACCATTCAGTTGAATCACAATGTAAAGGAAAAATCTTGAGACAACCCCACCAAATCTTTTAGCTTTTTCTAACCGTATATCTCTACACTGCCTCCCCTAGAGATTCTACACTTGAATGCATCAAAAACACACAAAAGCACACAAAAACGGGTCTTTACCATTAGATGCATATGCTTCAAAAGAGAACCTATTTATCTTTTGACTCTGATTTCTAAGACGCCTAGATAATCCACCAATAACATATAAGATCTTCTATTGTAATCAACTACACATTCCTCTTAAGGTAAAAAAATGCCAGATATCTATTTGGTTCTACCATCAGATTTACCCACATTATGCTGTTACCAATATATAGTAAAAATATAACATATGTACTCACCAGCTTCCTTCAGCAGAACCACTCAATTCACTGTTGATTTCTTCTTTTGCAAACTCTTCCAGTATAGCACGCTGACGTTCGCTAAGTTCACTAGAGCTAGAGAATACATGAAAATAAAATACACAGCATAAGAATATGCCAGAAATCCCATATCAACATCAGCAAAGGAAATCTGTTAAAACACCGGAATGACAATTAGAGAACTCAACACGTTCACATGCCACCAGAAATCATGAAGCTGACCAAATCAACATTAATTTCTAGAATCAGATTTAAAGGAGAAAGAATTGATCATCAGACGCAACGTAACAGAGCAGAAAAAACAAAAAAAACTTCCAGATAAATTATTTCAAAAGCCTCAACTGTTAGGACAACAAAGTGTCTTGTCTTGTCTGCTCTAGACAACAGCATAAATTTTGGCACAGAATAATCTGTTTGTCTCCAACTAATTTATTACTTGGACTCCAATTAGAAGAAATCTTACGTAGGAAAGTTAACACGGAATCGCACATACTGATCTCCATGATCTACAAAAAATCCTGCTTTCGGTAGTCCTGCAGAAACTCACATCTTAAAAATAGTATAAGCAAAAGAAAAGAAGATTAATCATATAGGCTGATAGTTAGATGTACCTTTGCCACTTAAAACACGAAGTTGGCCAGGCTGAACTCCCTTTGGTATCTGCAACAGTTAAAACAAGTCACCTCTATTATCTCCAAAGGCTTGAGATCTAAATCATCCTCTCAGTGACAGGATGAAACCCAACTTCTACTCAGTTACAAATGGTAATGTCAAATTGTAGACATCCATACACAAAATATACTATAGATCTCACTGGGAGACGAATCTTACATCTAGCTCTATCTTGCCTGATAGTGTTGGCACCACAACTTTGCCTCCCAAAATCGCCTGTCAAATAAGATTTTTAAGACATGTCCAGTATGGCTCAAGGGAGAAATAGTAGAAACAACGTGAACAATAAGACTGAAAAGATGCATCATGTTGGACTTATATAGGTAGTGTAACAAGCAATTTGCAATGAAAGCAACTGAAAAGAAAAAGCTGCAGCCAAGGTTCTATGGTTTGATGGCAAAATTACAGCAGTAGCATGCACTTGAGTTTTATGACTGGGTGCCATCAAATTGAGTTGGAATTGATATGCCATTTTATCTAGTTATAGGACAAGCGCGTCATATACATAATGATAAAGATGCTACTAGCTAGTATTATTATCCTTAGTAATTAGTAAACTTACTAGTAAAGAGAACAAAACTAGTTAAATTTTCTGCTAGACTGCAGACAAATTACAGCAGTAGCATGCACTTGAGTTTTATGACTGGGTGCCATCAAATTGAGTTGGAATTGATATGCCATTTTATCTAGTTATAGGACAAGCGCGTCATATACATAATGATAAAGATGCTACTAGCTAGTATTATTATCCTTAGTAATTAGTAAACTTACTAGTAAAGAGAACAAAACTAGTTAAATTTTCTGCTAGACTGCAGACAACTTTTATCTAGTAGATGTCCTCTAGATGTTTATTTTGTCATAGGACGCTGCCTAAAATATGTTACTGCAGAGCTTTATCAGCTGGCAGTTACGACTTTTGACCACATCGGGTCACTATGCAGGAAAAAAATAAGTTTAGAAGTTACTACTCTGCTTAGAACCCAAGATTCAGGAATCACCAGTGTGCTTACTTGTGTAAAGCTAATATTAGCATCCACGTAAACATCTGAGCCATCCCTAGAGAAAGTAGAATCATTAGCAACCTGTGAGCAGAAGAAGATTAGATACTTGCCATCAAGGGAAAATGCAGTATGCAGTAAGACCCTAAATGATGATAGAATTTAAGACTAATTACAGATCTTACAAGACAGCATAAACAATCTATTCACTGGATGTAATAACTCTTAATTATATAGTGACAACCGGGGACAACAAACACAATAGAGTAGCCATCACATGTAAATCTGTGAATAATGATAGAATTTAAGACTAATTACAGATCTTACAAGACAGCATAAACAATCTAACTCTTAATTATATAGTGACAACCGGGGACAACAAACACAATAGAGTAGCCATCACATGTAAATCTGTGAATAATGGTGTAGATTGTTTTTGGAATGAATACATTCGAAGTCAATATATGACTTTGACGCTTGCATCAACTGTCTTATCTTTTAGACTAAATTTATCATCTTAAGATGAGGCTCATATGGTAGATCAACGTCAAGGGTGGGTTTGATTCAAAACTTCTCTGAGCACGTCTCAGGAAAAGTATAAAGATACAAATTTGAAGAAAATACAGATGCTTTTTACAAACCTTAAATTTGATATACAAGTTCCCAGGTTGACTTGTTCTTGATCTTGCATTACCAGCACCTCGGATTAGGACCGTTGCTTCAGACTCCACCCCTGTGGTCAAGTAAAGAGAAATGGGCAAATTAAATTTTGACAGAATCATGTCATCAAGAACCAAATTCATTATTTGGTCCAGCAAATTCATGTAAGATGATGCCCGAAAATCGCAGTTCTAAATTCTTTGTTTCGTCTCTGCCGCAAATACCAAGTGCAGATAAAAGACAATTACCCAGGAAATGCACATAGCCAAGCAAAATCTTACAAAGAAGAAAAAGAAAAGGCAGCTATACAATAAGTGTGACCAATATTTAAATTCGGATAACATCTAAACCACACAAACCTTCAGAGAAAGGAACGTAACAGTGTGAATGAAATCTTGCCACTAATTTCATAGCAGAAGTGACATGTTTTAAAACCAAGATAGACAAAAGCACGAAGATTTCAAACTAACCCCCTGGGATCACAACTTCAACCGTCTTTGTGGCTTCCACAATACCGGATCCTCTACAAGACTTGCAGTATTCCTGAAGAGATACACAATATAAAACCAGTGACTGAGAGATAACTACTGAAGCATCAAAAAAGAGCTCTTATTCTCAGACCTTAACAATGTGCCCCGTCCCCTTGCACGTCTGGCATGCTGCTGTAAAAGGAGGAATAGTTACCTGTTAAAGAGACAGAAGGCATAGTAGTGTAAATATAAATTGTATCATCTGTTAAACCTCCAAATAAAACAAAGAGTATATTCTCTAGTTGGCACTTACTCTTCCAACACCCCTGCATGTTGGACAAGCTCTCCTGGCAGCATCAAGAGTGTGGCCAAGCCCATCTGTAAATTGATAAATGATGAGAGACTGAGAATAATGGGTTGGCAACAATACTACTGTCAATTAAGTGAATCATTAATCTTCTCTAATTTGGAGGAATCAGCAGATTTTTAAAGACTAGAAGCCGTAAATGTTACAAGAAACCAGAAACAAGAGAGGCACAAAACGGTACATTACATTAACATCAATTGATGACAGCCATTTCCAGAAGACCATTCTCCTTTAAGAATTTTTGTTTTACCATTTTGAACAAAAGCATAAATATATTGAATCATGACGAGTTATGAGTCCTCATTCAAAGTGTCTATACTTCAGAATTATTAAATACAAAAGAGAAGATATCTGAAAATTCTAGGGCTACTCACCACAGGAATCACAAAAGACATATGCATCAAAATTCAAACGCTTTGTGCACCCTTTTGCAGCTTCGGAAAAAGAAAGCGACAGTTCCACCTATTCAAATTTTTAACAAACAAAACATGTATATTCACTGAAGAGCCTACACAACAAGATTTACATATGCCAACCAGCTTCCTATTGTATAAAAATAAAGAGAGAATCAGAGAAACTGACCCGAATATCAGGTGAAATCTGATTAGTTTCATCCTCAAATATCTAAATCAAGTGTACTAATGTTAGAGATTTGACTAGTCACATAAACAGATGAGGCAAATCGAAAACAAAATAGTGTACCTCAGAAAAAATCTTGTGGAACGAATCCGAGAAATTGGACTGGTAGGCGCGTCTGAACCTCTCTGCATCACCACCGTCATTATTTACATTATCTGAATTCCGAAAGCTCAACTGTATTGTGTGATAATAGCAAGAAATCTATTTAGTGATCTAGCCACCAGATAAATAACAGCAACTACACATGCGTACCTTATCATATTCTTCTCTTCTTTCAGAATTTCCCAGAGTCTGCAGGTTTTCAATCCAACACAAATGTATATCTAACGATACATTCAAAGTACACAGAAGGTCGCATATGGGGGAGATTTAGTGGGAGGCCAAAAAAAATACCTCATAGGCCTCTCTTATTTCCTGGAATTTCCTTTTTGCTGAAGGATTATTTTTATTTGTATCAGGGTGGAATTTTTTTGCAAGCTGCGCAGTTGTACATTCAATCATAAATTTGAGCGGACAATTTACTAATAGTTTCTGCTCGGAGTAAAGAAAGTGTGAAAAAAAATTGAAGAACCATTGGCCGAAAGCCTCACCTCATGAAATGACTTTTTAATCTCCTCACGGGTGGCTTTTGGAGAAACACCGAGAACATCATAGTAACTACGAGCACTGGAGAAGGATACTCCTGAGAACCATTATGCGAAACCAAAAGCTCTCCAATGAACAAAATGATAAAGAACCACATTCTCTCCATCAAGAAAAAGCAGAAGGCGTAAAAAAAACACAAGACCTGTAGCGTGAATGTAACGCTCGAACAACAACGGCTTCTGAGACCCTGAAAAGTGTCAAGAGTTGCAAGTAATGTACAAAGTGTATTTCCTATAGATAAACACAAACATCGATTTGGAAATTCCCTAATGTTAGCTACCAATATATCTCTCAGCACTTGAGAAAGGACATAACAAGCCCGAATACACTTTCGATTCTGCTAAATCAATCTGTCAATCACCTTAAAACCCCCATTTCGATTCTGCTAAATCAATACTTTGATCCCCACAACCCGACGAACCCTAAAACCCCCCATTTCAGCTACATTGGAATTCTACAATACCAGTAAACCTAAAAATATTGAACAGCAAATGCACTCCCTTGAAACAAGCACGAATCATGATCTCCGACGAAAACAACAACCCTAGATTTAATCCATTTACCTGGTCGCAATCCTAACGCGGAATCAAGTGTTCTTGGTGCCTGTAAATGCCGCAGAACCTAGGAAGAAAGATAAGCAATTAACTTTACAGAAGGTTTTAGCTCATCGATACGGAATCGAGTAGAGAGTGATGTAGAAGCAAACCCAGTTAAATCTTCGCATGATTCAAAGCAGAGACGGAGATGTTTTTTTGGTTTTTTAGAGCTTAAACCCTACGCATATGCCGGAGACCCAAGAGACGTTCGCTAAGTCTCTAACTCGCTCAGAGACTCATATGTTTTATGTTCGCTTCCGTAAACTCTCACGAGTCCTAAAACATTATAGTTTACATTGGTAATATGATGTTAATAGTAAAAGCTATAATGAAATGATACTTAGAAATTGTTCCTTTTGGTTTGTAAACTCTTCTTCTCCCCTCCTTGAATTTTTCATTTTTTTGGTGAATGATTAAGAAAATGGAGCTGACAACAAACCGACAGTACAATGCACTGCCAATTTTGTATCGTTACTATCTTCTAGCATAAGTTTGGAGACGGAGTCGTGTTTACTACGATCATATTATAACGCCCGACCGTCTCTATATGTGAGCTCCACGCCCTCTCTCGGCTCGTGGACCCCACCCTCGTCTGAGGGCTAGAGCGCTAGTCCGGGAGACTCGCTAATCTTGTTTACTGACCCTACAAAACATCACGTGATCTTTTCACGTGTTTTGTCTTCATTCGCACGGTACCGCGAATCACTTCCCAGTAGGTCACTCATCCTTAAATTTATCCAGTTCAAGCACGCTTAACTCTTTAAATTTGTCCAGCTCAAGCACGCTTAACTCTGGAGTTCTCTCTGAACAAATGACCGAAAAGATAAGTGCATTTTGGTGATATAGTCAAATCAATTTTTATAAACCTCTGAATCGGAGTGTTACAATATGCTAGTTTACTGGAATATTATGTAGTGATCAGTTTAGCTCAAATGGGCACATTGTACATACAAAAATACACCAAATCCAAGGGGATGGTCAGATAAAGATCATGAGAAAGTCAAGGAATGATCAAATAAAGATGACAAGAAAAAGTAAGTGTCATTAAAAGGAAAAAAGAAAAGAAAAAACACCGAAGAGCATTGAGCTACGACAAAGACACGAGACTCTCGATGTGATTTGGGGAAACATTCGTGTAGTATATATGGTACTTAGAAAATCCATCAAACTCATCACCCAAAAATCCTTCAAACAAGGCTTCTCTGATACTGTTTCTCCTCGGATCGAAATATAGAATGTAAAACGATTCAAACACACGAGTTGGTGCGAAGATAAGCTCACCAGCATCAGTAATACCCTTGAAATGAATAATATCCCTCCATCCGCTGTTACAAGGTACATGAAGAAAGCGTTTATGCGTCCATTCGTCTCCATTTGCATCTTTCAAAATATAGAGATCAACATCACCAAAGGGTTTGCTATAATCAACTATGGCAAGCGGCAAGCCGTCCCTCATAAGGCGACATCGTACGAGGTGCCGAACGAGAACAAGTCTCGGGACACTTTATCGGATTGAACTTTTCAGAGTTGACATCAAAGCTCATTATTAGATCACCAACACCAGTATAATCAAAGGCTTCATAATACAGGATTCAATTGAAGCATCGCCCATGTCTTACAGTTGGAGAATACATGGGCGATGTCATTTGGTTTATTATTCTCCATGATTCTTGAGCTCCCAATGTAAGAACCTGAGGCTGTTGGGAATATACGTCCATACATACGCACAGTACTTTGTGTTTACCCTCCAATGGATCGTATACTAAATAACAAATACAGTTATCATCATGACTCGGGATGTTTTCTTTGGGATGTGGTAAAGTTGAAAACCGTCTCAAGCTTGGATTCCAAATCTTGAATCCGTCAAATAAGAACAAGCCCTGGACGCTCTCGGATAGCCTATAGTCCCGAAAATCATAAGGGTTTGTTATTTGATAACTGTAGACAGGAGGATAAGAGCCGTCAGGAGGAAACGTGATAACGAAATGCTGCGATTGTGAGACTGGGATTGTGACCAGAAGACGCGGTGACCGTGAAGAGGAGCGAGACGCGAACGAGCTGATAAAACTTGGAAGTGTGGTGAAAGAAGACCAGAGCTTGCACACACAGCGATATCTCACGATTGATTTCGCAGGAAGTCTTGAGAGTATCTACAAGGTGAGATCAAGAGGAATATGGTCTGGTTGAGATCTATCATCATCATGTGTTGCTCTCTTGATCTCTCCCGTCTTCTCCTTCTGTTCTTCTTCATCCCTGGCCGATTGCTCAAGAATACTTTTTGTTAATAAAAACCCTAGCTAATTCCTTCTTCCGTTTATATATATTTCCCTTTTATATTTCACTACATAAGTATCTGCTGCATATATGCGGGTTTATAATTTAATATTTGATAGCCCGTTAAAAAAAAAAAAATTAAATACGAAAAAATGGAAATCAAAATTAGATCACCCATGAAAATATATAATACATAAATTTAGAAACAAAGTTTACGATAAAATAAATATATACCTTGAAAGAAATTTTTTAATGAAAAGATGGCTTTGGATACGATTATTAGATTTTTTTTTTTTGTAATTGTCACACTGCCAAATTATGGTTTATATAGAGGTGATAAATTATAATTATTTTCTTTTTATGATTTATTTCCTTAATCTAAATAAAAAACTAAGGTTTTTTTCTTTTTTATATTAATTTTATCTCTTAGGATAAATTTAATTTTTAACTTTTTAATTTTATTTTTTTAGTAACTTTATATTTTAAGATTAAATTTTCAACTTTGACTTTTCAGAATTTTTAAGTTTTTTTTATTAATCAATTTTAATTTTTTTTTAACTTTAATTTTTAGTTATCAAGCGATTAATACGTACTAATCTATTTGATTTCTATTAGTCTTGCTTATGTACACAACGAAACATAATTTCCTAACATATTTTAGTTTTTTTAGTAACTTTATATTTTTAAATTAAATTTTCAACTTTGACTTTTCAGAATTTTTAAGTTTTTTATTAATCATTTTTTTAACTTTGATTTTTAGTTATCAAGCGATTAATACGTAATAATCTATTTGATTTATATTTGTCTTGCTTATGTACACAACGAAGCATAATTTGTTAACATAACGAAGCATAATTTTCTCTAACATAATTTTGATAATATACATCATAATTTAGCTTTTATTTTAGATAACGTACAACATAATTTTGGGTGTAGATAACGAAGATATGTGAAACACGTGTATATAACGAAGATATTTCATAAAACATACATCATAATTACGATTACACAGAAGATTAACTCAGGTGTAGCTTATGTGTAGCGGATGTATATAACGAAGTTTTTTTGTTGTAAAATTGAGAAACTATCAAATTGGTTATATAGAGTTGAGGAATTAAAATTTATTTTCCTTATATGATTGTATTCCTTTTTTTAATTTCCTTAATCAAAATAGAAAATTTTGTATATCCTTTTTAAAAACTTTAGCTTTTATCCTTTTTTTTAACTCTAGTTTTATGATATTTGTTGGTTTAATTTTTTCTTTCCTTATAGCATTGTATTCCTTTTTTTAATTTCCTTAATCAAAATAGAAAATTTTGTATATCCTTTTTTTAACTTTAGCTTTTAGGATATTTGTTGGTTTAATTTTTCTTTGTTTACTTTTTTTTTAGGATGTCAATTTATTGTTTAATTGCTTTATTATAAACATGACTTTTTTAAAAACTTTAATATAAATTACCTTAATCTAAAAGCAATTTTTTTGTTGTTGCTAACTTTACTTTTAAGATTAAGTCTAGATTATATTTTTTTCCTTTATTGTTAATATTATGTGTCAAAATCTAATTGATAATTTTTTTACACATGTCAAAATCTAATTGATTAACTCGACACGTGTCGCGATCTTGCGAGTTACTAACTTTGAATCATTCTTCTTTATATATATATACTAGATAAGTACCCGCATATATACGGGTGTGTAATTTAATATTTTATAACCCGTTAAAAAAAATTAAAGACGAAAAAATGGAAATCAAAATTAGATCACTCGTAAAAATATATAATACATAAATTTAGCAACAAAGTTTACGATGAAATAAATATATACATTGAAAGAAAAATTTGGTGAAAAGATGCAGTAAATTGTTTTGGATAAGATTATTGGACTTTTAATTTTTTGATGTGTAATTGACACACTACCAAATTATGTTTTATATAAAGTTGAGAAATTATAATAATAATTATTTTTTTTTTGTCAACAGCCTTAATATCTATTCCGATTCAGTGAACCAAATCAGGGGTATCGAGTTTACATAAATGAAATCTGATGTGTAGACGCGAGCACCTCGTGCTAACTTGTCTGCCAATGTGTTGCTCGCGTGTGGGATGTGTGTGATAGAGAAAAGGGTGAATACCTCCTTGCTCCTCTTGAACTCCTCCAAATGTAGTGTAAAAGCCGGCCACTCCTTGGGTGTAGACACCATCTTCACCAACTCTGAGCAGTCCGTTGCAAAGGCTATCGCCGTCTTGTGATTTGCAATCATGCAATGCATCGCCCAGATGAGCGCTTCCAATTCTACGTGCAGCGGGGATAAACTTGTTCGCAGATTACGGGACCCCATAATTACTCATTCGACTCCCTCCTGAAAGCAGAACCATCCTAGACCAGAATAGTTATATGTTTCCTTCCACGAACCATCAATATAGCATGTCAGTCCATTATATTTATCTTGTTGACCCGTATTATGACCGATTTGTTGGGAAGTTATGTCTGGTTCGCTATATTGTGCCGTTTCCCAAGTTATCGCTTCTGTTTCCGCTATCCGCAGAATCTCTTGTGGATTTCTATCCACATTTGAGAACACTTTGTCGTTCATTGCTTTCCAAATATTCCACACAATCCAAGGAAACATTGTATTCCTTTCCTCTTTTGGGAGTCTCCAAAAGATGATCAAAATTGGAGAAAACCGATGTCTTCGGAAAGACTCCCGGGGCCGATGGAATATGAGAAAAATTAATTTCCTTAATCTAAATGGAAAAACAAAGAAATGTTTTTTCTTTTCTATATTAATTTTAACTTTTAAGATAAATTTAATTTTTAACTTTTTAATTTTATTTTTTTAGTAACTATATCTTTTAAGATAAAATTTTCAACTTTGACTTCTCAGAATTTTTCAAAATGGAAATCAAAATTAGATCACACGTAAAAATATATAATACATAAATTTAGCAACAAAGTTTACGATGAAATAAATATATACATCGAAAGAAAAATTTGGTGAAGAGATATGCAATAAATATTTTTGGATAAGATTATTGGACTTTTAATTTTTTGGTGTGTAATTGACACACTACCAAATTATGGTTTATATAAAGTTGAAAAATTATAATTATTTTCTTTTTAAAATTAATTTCCTTAATCTAAATGAAAAAACTAAGAAATGTTTTTTCTTTTTTTATATTAATTTTACCTTTTAAGATAAATTTAATTTTAACTTTTTAATTTTATTTTTTTAGTAACTATATCTTTTAAGATAAAATTTTCAACTTTGACTTCTCAGAATTTTTAGATTTTTTTTATTAATCGGTTTTTATTTTTTTAGTGAATTAGTAAATTTAAAATCAATAAAAGCTAAGAAAATACCTTTCTCGAAATGCAGTAACATAATCAAAATCACGATTCATATGGAATTTAGTTCCAGAAGATGCCGACAAACAAAAAGAGTTAATTATATTGTTAATTATATTGAATTATAATAGTATTTTCATGTATTAAAAAAATTAAGATTAAATTTAGATAATAAGTTTATAAAATTAGGATAATATATTTGTTAAAAAAATTAAAAATATACTAACCTTCTCATCAAGTAAGAGTAAATTCATTCCTATGAGCTCATTGTTTTTTTTTCAAATTTCTTACCTTCCACTTTCTGATTAGACGAACTACGGTACGACGATAAGAGCGTTTCCTGTTTAAGCTATCTAATGTTAAATAGTCTCTATTGTTATTTAGAATTTCAGCATTCATTGTTTCTCTCTTGATATTCCTGTAAAAAAAATAAAAATTTTGCATTAACATACAACATAATTCTTCCTTTTTTTAGATACACCAATAACGTACCCGAATTATTTTTGTTTTATATACCACCTCTATATGTAGGTATGTTAAGATATATACTACAAAAGATTGAGAAACTATAACGTACAGCATATTTTTCAGCATAGTAATCTAAAAAAAAAAAACTAATATTATACACCACATCTAAGATATTTGCCTAGATATGGTGTACAACATAATATGTACCTGTGCGTTGCTATTAACATATAGAGGCTTGTAAAATTACACAAAAGATTACCTCTTAGTAATTTGTTTTGCGTTTGGTTTATGTATCACTCTTCTCAATATTTTTTGGATTGTAAAATTGGGAAACTATAAAATTGGTTATATAGAGGTAAGAAATTATAATTCATTTTCCTTATATGATTGTATTCTTTTTTTTTATTTCCTTAATCAAAATAGAAAAATGTTTATCTCATTTTTTTAAATTTAGTTTTTATAGATAATTTTCCTTAATTTAAAAGCAATTTTTATTTTCTGCTAACTTTATATTTAAGATTAAGTCTATGTTCTATTTTTTTTATTTTCCTTTCTTTTTGGGGCTAAGTTTACTTTTAGGATACTCCTTTTTTTCTAAAGATATATATTTTTTTTTTGCTAACTTTACTTTTAGGATTATGTTTTTTTTTTTCCTTTTTCTTAAATTAAACTCTAGATTTTAATTTTAAGATAAATTTTCTTATAATTTCCTTATAGATAAATTTCTGTAATCTAAAATCAATTTTTATTTTCCTTTTTCTGGTAACTTTACATTTAGGTTTACTTTTATGATTAAGTCTTTTTTTCCTTTTTCTTAAATTAAACGCTAGTTTTTAATTTTAAATTAAATTTCCTTAATAAATAAATTTTCTTAATCTAAAAACAATTTTTATTTTCCTTTTTATGCTAACTTTACATTTAGGATTAAGTCTATGTTTTTTTTTTTTGCTAACTTTACTTTTAGAATTAAGTCTTTTTTTTCTTTTTCTTAAATTAAACTCTACTTTTTAATTTTAAGTTAACTTTTCTTAATCTAAAAAAAACTTTTATATTAACTCGACACGTGTCAAAATCTAATTGATTAACTCGACACGTGTTGCGATCTTGTGAGTTACTAACTTTGAATCATTCTCTTTTATATATATATATATACCAGATAAGTACCCGCATATATGCGGGTTTGTAATTTCATATTTAATAACCCGTAAAAAAAAATTAAAGACGAAAAATGGAAATCAAAATTAGATCACCCGTGAAAATATATAATACATAAATTTAGAAACAAAGTTGACGATAAAATAAATATATACCATGAAAGAAATTTTTGGTGAAGAGATGCAGTAAATAGCTTTAGATACGATTATTGGATTTTTAATTTTGTGTCTATAATTGACACACTGCCAAATTGTGGTTTATATAGAGGTGATAAATTATAATTATGTTCGTTTTATGATTAATTTCTTTAATCTAAATGGAAAAATTGTAGAATATTTTTTCTTTTTATATTAATTTTACATTGTAGGATAAATTTAATTTTAACTTTTAAATTTAATTTTCTTAGTAACTTTATCTTTTAAGATTAAATTTTCAACTTTGACTTTTCATAATTTTTAAGTTTTTTTATTAATCAATTTTATTTTATTTTAACTTTGATTTTTAGTTATCAAGCGATTAATACGTACAAATTTATTTGATTTCTATTAGTTTTGCTTATGAACATAACGAAGCATAATTTCCTAACATAACGAAACATAATTTCCTATAACATAATTTTAATAACGTACATCATAATTGAGCTTTTATTTTAGATAATGTACAACATAATTTTGGGTGTAGATAACGAAGATATGTGAAACGGGTGTATATAACGAAGATATTTCATAACATACATCATAATTTAGATTACACAGAATATTACCTCAGGTGTAGCTTATGTGTAGCGGGTGTATATAACGAAGTTTTTTTTGTTGTATAATTGAGAAACTATCAAATTGGTTATATAGAGGTGAGGAATTAGAATTCATTTTCTTTATAGGATTGTATTCCTTTTTAATTTCCTTAATCAAAATTAAAAAAGTTGTATATATTTTTTAAAAAACTTTAGCTTTTATCCTTTTTTAACTTTAGTTTTAGGATATTTGTTGGTTTAATTTTTCTATCCTTATAGGATTGTATTCATTTTTTTTAATTTCCTTAATCAAAATAAAAAAATTTGTATATCCTTTTTTAAAACTTTAGCTTTCATTCTTTTTGTAACTATAGCTTTTAGGATATATGTTGGTTTAGATTTTCTTTGTTTACTTTCCGTTTTAAAATATCAATCTATTTTTTAATTACTTTATTATAAACATGAATTTTTATCATTTGTTTTCAAAACTTTAAGATAAATTTCCTTAATCTAAATGCAACTTTTATTTTACTTTTTTGTTAACATTACTTTTATGATTAAGTCTATATTATATTTTTTTCCTTTATTCTTAATATTATGTGTCAAAATCTAATTCTTAATTTTTTTACACATGTCAAAATCGAATGAATTAACTCGACACGTGTCACCATCTTGCGATTTATTAACTTTGAATCATTCTCCTTTATATATATAGATACTAGATAAGTACCCGCATATATGTGGATTTATAATTTAATATTTTATAACCAGTTAAAAAATTAAAATTCAAAAAAATAAAATTAGATTACCCGTGAAAATATTTAATACATAAACTAAAAAAACAAAGTTTACGATGAAATACATATATACCCTGAAAGAAAAATTTGGTGAAGAAATACATTAAATAGTTTTTAATACGATTATTGGACTTTTAATTATTTAGTGTGTAATTGACAAATTAAAAAATTGTGGTTTATATAGATGTGAGGAATTAGAATTATTTTCCTATATGATTAATTTCCTTAATCTAAATGAAAAGCTAATGAATGTTTTTTTTTCCTTTTTTATATTAATTTTGTCTTTTAGGATAATTTTTTTTAGTAACTTTACCTTTTAAGATTATAAATCAATTATTAAATTTTCACATTTTTGATGTTTTTTATTAATGGATTTAATTTTTTTCCAACTTTGACTTGATACGTGTCGCGATTAGGTGAATTAACAAACATTCAGTTTTATATTATAAGATTTCTTATTCTAAATTGAAATATTATTTTTAAAATAAATAATTGGCTTTTGTTCATTTTCTTTTTATGATTGTTATCTATTGTTTAATTTCTTTATTCAAATCTGAAATATGGTTTTCTTTTTTTCTATTTTAAAAAAAACTATGGTTTTTATTTATAGTTTTTGTTTAATTTCCTTAATCAAAACATAACTACTATTTTTTTCCTAATATCTTTAAGATTATAGTTTTGTCAATTTTTTTTCTAATACCTTTTAAGATTTCTAAAATTTTAATTTTATTGTTAATATTATGTGTTAAAAATAATTATAATTTTATTAAACGCGTGTAAAAATACAATTAGAAATTTATTAAACATATGCCAAAATTTAGTCGATTAACTTAACACATTTAAAATATAATTGAAAATTTATTAAACATGTGTCAAAATATAATTGTAAAGTTATTAAACACATGTCAAAATCTAATCGATTAACTTAACACATGTCATGATCATGCGAACTTTGAAACATTCTGCTTTATATAATAAATAAAATTGGGAATGTATAAGAAAATTATATGAAATCTAAACATATAAGAAATCGGGTACTTTTAAAAAATTTATGATTAATTTCAAAAACTTATGAAATAAATATATACTTTGAATGAAAAATTTGATGAAACATATGCAGTAAATACCCTTGGACATGATTATTTTATTTTTAATTTTAATGTGTCAAAGTATATATTTATCTTTTGTAAATATTTAAGAACACATATCCAAATTGAATAAAATATTATGCGGTTTATATTTTAGCTAAACAAAATAATATATTTTATTTTTGCAGTTTATAAGATAGTTTTGATTAATTTTTTGAGTTTTAGAAGTCATGATTTGATTGTTTAGAATTTGAATAAGAGAAATAAAAGATGGAAGTACACATTTTAAAATTAAAAAGGTGTAGATTATTATATAGAGTTTGGTTGTGGTTGTATATTAATAATTTTCCTTTGTTAAGTTTCCTTTTGTCATAATAGAAATGATTATAAATTTTTAAGTTTGGTTGTATATTGGTAATTTTCCTTTTAAGTTTAGAGTATATTTATAATTTACCTTTTTTAAGTTTGATCGTGCTATAAACTTTTAAGTTTTCTTTTGTCATTTTCTTTTACTGTAATTTTTCCTTACTTATTCTTGTTTTTTCTTTTCTTAAGATTTTTTTTTTTAGTTTAACCTTTTTACATTTTTTATGTTTGGTCGTGATATAAATTTTTAAGTTTTCTTTTGTCACTTTCCTTTATTGTAAGTTTTTTTTACTTATTCTTGTTTTTTTTCTTCTTAAGATTGCATTTTTTAGTTTAACTTTTTTTAATATTTAATTTAATTCATTTTTTACTTTTTAATTAAATTGACACATGTCAAGATCTAAATTATCGGTGACAAATGTAACGCTCGTGATTGATAATTATACTACCTGTCACGCTCACGTCGAAACATCCAGCTTTATATAATAAGAAAGATTACAAATAAAAAAAAAATATATATATATAATTATCTTTTAAAATTATTGAATAGAATATAGAAATTATTTGTTTCTCACTCAATAGGATATATTTACTATTTAGTTTCTTAATAAAAAAATATTATCTTCTCTTATATTTTTTATTTCAAATGCTATCATATATGATATAGCATAGTCAATTAAAAGAAACGTGGGAAAATAATTTTTTTTTTTCAAATTGAACAATGTGAAAATTTGGTCTACTATCACACCATTATTTAAGTGTTTTCTTTTTTTATTTCAAAAAAAGTGTCATATTTTCTTAATAGATTCGACCTCGAAAATTCGAGATTAAAATAAAGTTATGATATTAAAAAAACGGAGAAATATTTTTCTATATAATTTGTTATATCTTACTTGATTATATATCAAAAACAAATTGATTTCTTTTACTATTTTTATCAAAAGTTAGACACGAGAAAATTGATTTTTTAAAATTTCGTTGAATGACTACAAAACTAAGAATCATCCAGAAAGAGCCTCATAAGGTGATAAAGATCAAACAAGCAAGTCATCGAGATGGCCATTACCTTGATTACCGTGAATACCTAGAACCCAAATTCAAAACCATCGCGAAATCACCATCGGAACGAATCGCCATTGGAATCACCATCAGTCCATCGCCATCGAGAATCAATATCGCCATCGGAAGCCATCGATAAAAAAAAATATTTTTGCGGTTCAATCCGCAAAACCGCAACAGGTTGACACGCTAAACCCGTTAATCCGTGCGGCTCAAACCCGAGAGACACGTATAATTTTGGAGAAAAAAACACATGTCCAGGCCTGCCCCGTAACGGGACTATTTGGGTCCAATCCGTGGGCCAAGGCCCAGATTGATATTTATACCCACAAAAGTGGATCTCGCAAATCAAAATATTAATTTTTAGTTTTAAAGATATATGTAGGGGTGTCAAAATGGGTCATGGGTCGATCCAATTTGACCCATGACCCTAATGGGTCAATTTTTTTGACCATAATGGGTTGATGGGTCAAATTGGTCATGGGTCAAATGGGTCATGGGTCAATTTATAATGGGTCATGGGTCAAATGGGTGACCCGTTTGACCCATCATCATGACATCATCATACATAATTATGACATCAACACACATTATTATGACATCATCAAGACATTATTATGACATCATCAAGACATCATCATGACAATATTACATATAATACAATCATTTTTTTCTCAAAAAACAATAATCCATCATTTTCCCGCCAAAAATATGATTTCACATTTTCCCGCCAAAAACGTGATTTCACATTTTTCCCATCAAAAACGTGATTTCACATTTTCCCGCCAAAAACGTGATTTCACATTTTCCCGCCAAAAACGTGATTTTACATTTTCCCGCCAAAAACGTGATTGCACATATTACCGCCAAAAACGTGATTTCACATTTTCCCCCCCAAAACGTAATTTCACATTTTCCCGCCAAAAACGTGATTTCACATTTTCCCGCCAAAAACGTTATTTCGCATTTTCCCGCCAAAAACGCGATTCCGCGTTTTCCCGCCAAAAAACGCGATCCCGAGATTTCTAGCCAAAAAACATAATTTCACATTTTCCCGCCAAAACCGCGATTCCGCGTTTTCCCGTCAAAAACGTGATTCCGCGTTTTCTCGCCAAAAACGAGATTCCGCGTTTTCCCGCCAAAAACGCGGTTCCGCGTTTTTCCACTAAAAACGCGATTCTGCGTTTTCCCGCCAAAAATATGATTCCTTGTTTTCCTGCTAAAACGCGATTCCGTGTTTTCCCGCCAAAAAATGGTTCCACGAATTCATTAACAATTTACGATAATTAAAGAAAATTTGTCAATTCATAATATAAATATATTATAATATTATTTATTATTTTTAATTTTCTCATTTTTTAAAATTATTAATAATATTTATTTAAATAAATATTTGTTTTTTATATGTCAACTATTTGACACATGACCCATTTAATTACCATGACCCATGACCCATTTACATATGATCCATTAAGATCATGGGTCATGGATCACTCATTTGACCCATTTTGACACCCCTAGATATATGATATACTTAATTTACTAAATAATATGATTTAAAAAAAAAAGTTACATATTGTTTGTTAGCCCGCCCTGGGTCGAGTTAGGATTCTAATTTTCAAATGCCCACAAAAATGGATTTTGCAAGTCAAAATATTAATTTTTAGTTTTAAAGATATATGGTATACTTAATTTACTAAATAATATGATTTTTTTTTAAAAGTTAAATATAGTTTGTTATACTTTTTATTTGAGTATGTATATGTGTAAGTTTAAGTTTATATTTTAATCCACTGCAAAACATGCTAAGTTAATAAGTGAGTCTGATTTGACATTTTTATCTATAATCATTAGTTACATATATTATAAAATTAAAATATATTAAAATAATTTTTCTTAAATTTTAAAACAATTTAAAAAAAATATTACTCCACCCTAAAAAAAAATACATTTTTTGGATAAAAAAAAAACATTTTCTTAAATTTCAAAACTAGTTTATTTTTATTTCGATAAAAGCCAACATATGTTTGCTTTAAAAAATACATTTTGTCGTAGACCGCACGATATATGATAGAGCAAGTTTGAGAAAGAAAACGACGATTTTCTTCTTTACTTAAGTAAAAAGAAAAAGAAAAGAAAAGAAAATTGAAGTATCATTTTGAAAGAAGAAGAAAATCGAATCAAATCATGAGTGGGCAGGAGAATCACGATGGCCGGATCTCTACTCCCGCCGCGTCGGAGCCCAAAGCTCCTCACTCATCTGACTACGCTCCTTACCCTAAGCTCGATCCTAACGAAGTCACTCCTCCTCCCATCTCCGGCGATGCCGCCACCACCATGCCGCCGGAGTTCAATCCTTATGTTTCTCCTTCCCCTGCCCCTAAGAGTGAGTTATTATTACTCTCTATCCGATTTCGCATCCCATGCGTTTCATTGATTGATCTTGGTTTGGGGCAGATACGATGGACTCGGTGAAGGATACGCTTGGGAAATGGGGGAAGATGGCAGCCGATGCCACCAAGAAGGCGGAGGATCTCGCCGGAAACCTTTGGCAGCACTGTAAGCAAGCTCCCTTTCTTCCTCGCCTCTTCCTTCTTGCGAATTAATGATAATTCTGAGAAATATATATAGTCTTGATTATGTCCTCTGCTAAAGTTATCGATTTATGCTTCTTCCTCGTATAAACGCCGGAAATTACTTCACGTTTCCACCACCGACACTAAAATCCAGCTCTTCCTTTTGAGTTTTGACCCAAAACACTCTGAAATCGCTGAAATCAAGATTACTTCTCTGTCTCTGGTGTATTGCGTTTGACTCTTGAATCAACATTATTTCTTGCTACATATGATATACATATACGTTTGATATATCTTTCCCTTTTTTCTCAGTGAAGACAGGCCCAAGTGTAGCCGATGCTGCTGTTTCTCGAATAGCTCAGGGGACAAAAATACTTGCTGAAGGTGGATATGAAAAGGTATTCAAGCAAACTTTTGATTGCCTTCCCGATGAGCAACTTCGCAAGACCTTTGCTTGCTACTTGTCTACATCTGCTGGTCCTGTGATGGGAGTTATGTATCTTTCAACACACAAGCTCGCATTCTGCAGTGATAACCCTCTCTCCTACAAAGAAGGTGACCAGACCCAGTGGAGCTATTACAAGGTATTCTGTCTCTACTTACATTTAAGAAAACAGTTTAAAAACAAAGATTCAAAAACTGTAATTATTTGTGTATAATATGTAAAAAGGGTTTAGTGACTCTAGTCATTTTCTTTCCATTTCTAATTAATCGACATATAGAACACAGTGTGTGCACGCTTATACTAAATGGAAACTACATGTCCTTCTTAAGATATTGTTGGGTATCCACGTAGTTGCATGCCTTTTTTGCCTGAGTAAACAATCGTAGGACATTATTGTTTAGCCTAAGAGAGCAAGCTAAATCTTATAGCAGTTCTGATCAAACTAGAGGAGCCATCGAGTAATTGTTGGTCAATTGTAATGTTTAAGAAGGAATGCCAAACGCCAAACATGATCTGAAATCCAATCCAACCAAATGCTAGCAGAATGATCTCTGTGCATGCTGGTTGTATGAACCAAAACAGATTTTGAGGTTTGCGTGGTTCCTTGAGAACCTTAAAGTCTATTATATCTCTCATATTTCTTTGTAGAGCTTGAGAGTGATGATTTTGATCTGATGATCTCATATGAACAGGTGGTACTTCCGGTGAACCAGCTGAAGGCAGTGAACCCATCAACAAGCAGAGTGAACACATCTGAGAAATACATACAAGTGATTTCCGTAGACAACCACGAGTTCTGGTTTATGGGGTTTGTGACTTATGAAAGCGCTGTGAAGAGCCTTCAAGAAGCTGTGCAGTCACATGGTCCATGAGGGTCAGCTGGTAAATACAGATCTTAGTGGTATTGTGCATTAAATATGGAACAGTGTGTTTTAGTTTTTGATACCGTTTCAGTTTGGCGTTTGATCATAAACATTGCTTTTGTATGGTTAAATTCTTATTTATTTACAAATAATCCCATTGAAGCTTATCTTGTTCCATTCAGATCCAGAGATTTTTTCCACCATTATCCTTGATGGTTCTTGATATTAGGCAATGATGAACAAGAACAAGAATATACCTCATTGTCGTATTTGTCAATGGTATCAGAAAATAATGCAAGATAGCTAAAACTTAACTGGGCCTTCAACTAAAGGATACAGGGAGCTTCTAAATGTTACATCTCCAGGTTATAAGTTAAGCCTACAAAGGGCTCAAATTTTAAATCTTTCCCAATACAAATTCAGATTCTTGAGAATCACAGCATGGAAACAGGAATGCCATGGATTTTGGGTTCGAGTTGCGTTGGTTGTTACACAGAACAGACTTCAAGGTTTCAAGAATCCAACGAGGTTTTGATCAGAGGTCTGTTTTTCTGGTCTGAAAGACCATTTTTCCTTGCCTTGTAATGTGGACCCTTTTTATAAATAATAAATTACGGGGTAAAATGTTGAAGAAGCTAAAAGAACGAGGACTTTTATATCATTTATCAATAGTTTCCAGAGACGAGTTTAGGGCTTTTATAAAAGCCGCCGCTTCGAGAGCAGAGCATCAACCATCAACTGCGTTTTTCTGAGAAATTAGGGTTCTTCACTTTCTTTCACGATTCTGATTTCCGATTTTTTAGTTTTAGTTTTTTGTTTTGGTTTTGTTATTTATGCGCTCAAGTTCCCGATGATCGAATAACCTTTATATATATAGTTTCAGCCTTGTCTGAATATATCAATGTCGAAGAAAATTCAATTTTTTTATCTGAGGGAACTAAATTCTTCTATTTTTCTTAAATTGTTTGAGATTGTAGTTACATAGTCTTTATAGGGTACCCAATGATGATTCGAGAAAATCTATTAAGTTTCAGCCTTGTCTGAGATATTCAATGTTGATAAGTTCTTCGATTCTGAGGGAACCTCATTTTTTTATTCATCTTCTTTCATCCCAATGATGTTGATAATCAATGTTATTTGGTTAATATGATTTATGTCCTCGGATTGGGCTCAAAGTTTCGAAATGATAAAACTTTTTCATATTTAGAGAAGGTAACAACAACACATTCAATGGGATCTGGGATTTAACAATATGCTTACAGCAAGCATGTTAGCTATATTGTATGGTTTGTTGCACAAATCTGTAAAAGCATGAAAGCAATGCAAACACACATGTTTGGTCTCTCTAGATCTAACATCTAAGAGTCATTTGTTTTGATGGCATTTATCCGTGTGACTGAATTTTGTGTAGATTATTACTTCCAAATGAAGTTGGTTTCAGTTTGTCAGAAGAAAAAGAACAATAAAGTTGGTTTGTTCTTAAAAATATACTTCGAAAGTTATAGAGATTGGTAGGAGATTATTGTGAAATGTGGATTAGCCAATAAAAACAAACATCACTTGAATTGTTTCTGGAAATTGGGTGTGAATCAACAAAAGAGTTTCATTTAAAACCTTCATCATAGAAGATTCTATGTTCAGTGTATTGAGAATTATAATGAAGGGATTTTAGCTTATTCCCTTATGAAGTATTATGTTCATGATTATTCATACACGAAAAAAATGGTGTTTGCAATTGCCGACGACCTTGGGTCATGTCCGATTAAGATGGCGTTAGATGCCGTTGCGATGTCGTTTTTTAATTTGGTCAAACTAAACCAAACCGATGGTCCACATGTCAGCCACGTTAGCAATCGTTAACGGAAAACTAATACCGTTTACGGTTTTGATGAAATTGACCGAATTTTAGAAGATCATGTAGGAAATTCAAATTATTAAGTAGTTGATATTGTTTTTAACATGGTACGATATCTTGTGTATGAATAATCAGGAACCGAATACTTCATAGGGGAATAAACTAAAATCCCTTATAATGAAATGGGTCGTCTGGTATGAGATTTGGATTACAGTGACATTGAGTAGATGGAAACAAATCTAAATGGTGGGGTTGTGCAATCGTTTTGTTTACTTGCATTCTTTAGTTAGAAGTTAGCAAAGGTCATTAAGATTTGAACTTACTCAAAGACATAGCTCCTTGTCGTCTTGTTCTTTGCTCACCAACAACCTACGTACGTCGTTTGATTTTATTATTAAAGTTGTTAGCAAATATAAACTATGATTCATGCCTACCAAATTTTAAGATTTAGCATTTGAACATAGTCAGTCTTGCAATATCTAGATCATTTGATGGGTTATCCATCTTCGTCTAATTACTATTCCAAATGTTTTATCTGAATTATCCAAAATACGCTATTTGAAATACCAATTGTCATAAATCATCGAATGCATACTTAACTATTCTATATCATGTCTAATTAAATAGTAGATACTTAACTTTCCACATATTTGATTTCAATATCAGTTCCAAATATTTGATCCATAGTACATTAACTATTCTATCGATTAAAAAAAAAGATAACATAACATATTTTTGTGGGTTCACAATTTTCATCGGTTTAAAGCAAATCATCTTACCCGTAGACGATGCATATGCTATAGAAATTTGCTAGTGACCAAATATATAAGTTCTCTAAAACTGATCTCTGGTTTGTTACATTTGTTTTTTTTTGCTAACCTGGATATCCCAAGCCTAAGCCAGACTAATACTCGGTTTTTATATTTGATTAATGCTATAACCAAAGTCTATAAAATATAACGTAGATATCACTACTATTCTTACAAAAGTTTATCATAAATTTCGAAATAAAAGGTAAAATGAGGAAAGCGTGCTAAAAAAAGAGGGCGAAAAGGAAACGAAAGGAAGGCGGCAGTGGCAATTCAAAACTAATTGAAGGAAGAAGCGAGTCAAAGTAAGGCAACACAAAATTACGTACACTAATTTGATGGGTCAAAGTTAGACCCAAATGAGAGAGGTGGCTACTTCTCTTACGACTTGCAGCAACTTAGACGAAACGCTTTAGGATTAGGAAATTGATAAAACTTTAATCATTTGCCTCTTTCGTTGCTACTATTTAAATTTTCGATTGTTCAATCATATTTTTTGAGATGTAACTCTAAAATATGGTGGATCAAACAAAAGATAAAACGGATGAAAGATGAAGAAATGGCGAAACCAATGTTTTCATACCTGACCCGGACCTGCAGTTGAACCGGTAAACTCGGCCATCCGGTCACTAGTTCGGTCCGGGTTCAATGCTAAAATCCACTAATTATAAAACCGAAAAAATCAGAAAACCCCAGCAAATCTGTATAGATCCGCTATCCGGATTTATTGAATGAACCGGTTGTGAACTAAAATATTGATTAAATTTTCTGTTTTTCATTTAATTATATATAGTATAGTAAGTAAAGTATGTAATTTGTGATTTTTTAAGATTTTAATTAAGATTTTATTATGTTATTCAAAGAAAATGAGCGAAATGAGGATGTGAATAGTTAAATTTGCTTGATTTGATATACTATTTTATTTTTGTTATTGATAATTTACTAATATATTAGTATTTTCCTTTTGGTTTACTTTGGATTTATAATGTTCAATCAATTTACGATTTTTGTTAGACATTATTTATTAAAACATAGATGCATTTTTTCATATATATATATATATATAATAATATATAAAATTGATTAATCTGTTGACCCATGGTTGACCCAATAACCTAGTGACTCGGAAGGCGGTACGGTTTATTATCCGAGTCAGGTTTAAAAATATTGGGTGAAACATAATAGATTTAAAACTCTTATTTTATCTAAACTATGATATTTGATATGAATTACTTTTGTTATATGAGTTCCCTAGCACGATCGAGAAAGAAATAGCATGATTTATGATATGACATTTATCATCGAGTATTTGGACTTTAAGCACGAATAGTTATATCAATCTATGTATCTTGAAAATTTTAGATTTTCTAAGATTGAAACTAGTTAGTCAACAATATACAGTTTTACAAAAAGATAAATGATCCATCTCCAAACATAACATCATCATTTAATTTTTAAATCAATAGTATCTCAAAGATTAGTTGAACAACCAAAAGTAAGGATTAATATCTCATAATCCATCGATAAACTAAGTAGGGATTGGGTCGAGAACCGGTTGAAAGTAAGAAAATAAGTTATATGATGATTTTAAATGTGTGACTATTAAATGCTTAAGAAGACATAACCTAATGTCATAATCCATTAAAGTTGAAGTATCATAGAGTTTAACATGATGCCGTCATGCACATTCAACATAGTCATCTTCATAATCATTAAACTAATCGCTTATTAATCACAGTTAACACTACAACTTGGACCAAACCTAAGACTTCTATATTTAACTAATTAATTTGGGCGTTTGATAAGTGATTATAACATAGAGGGAAACATAAATGGTTTATACTTTAAAACAATTCACATATATCAGGCACATCATACATGTCCAATAATTTAACCTATTTTGAAATAAGAAAAGTTTTTAGTAAGCGTTAAAAGTAACGTTAAAGTGAATAATATAATAATAACAAACGAAAAGTTGGAAAAAAAAAATATAAGAGGAAAACCGAAATTTACTAAAAAAAAGTATTCAACAAAAAAGGCAAATGAGAAAAAAATTAAATTTACATAAACGAAAACATCTACCAAATAAGAAGAACAGAACATATATATAGAGCATTTGAATATGAAAAAAAGATTTTTTTAAAAAATCCCTTTGTATGTAAATAAATATTCTATGTATTTAAGTCCCTAATGTAATAGTGTATATATATACAAAGCAAAACTTCGTCTCATTTGTTCACACTGAAACTACAAACTTCTCTCTCTCTCTCCCTCTTCGCATCAAGTTCTTGATGACCTTATTTTCCTAGCAGTAGAGAAGAGCAGAGTTTAAGTTTGTCATCACAAAAACGAAAAACCCTAAATCCAGTTAATTATAAAATGGGCCATGATAATATCACGAAGCTCGCGAGTCTACTACTCGTAAAGCTACACAGAGCTCCATCGGGTTGGCTCTGTCTCCATCCCCGACCGGACCGATCCAGCAGCGTCGACGGAGGGAATCAAAAACGACGGACCAAGATCGTAAGATCCGACGGTTCCTCCGAGCTCTACGACCGTCCCGTGGTGGTCTCGGAGCTCACAAGAGATTTCCCAAAGCACAAAATCTGCAGATCGGACTCACTCTACATCGGACAGAAAACCCCTGTTCTGTCTGAAACCGACACGCTTAAGCTCGGACTCAATTACTTCCTTCTCCCGTCTGATTTCTTCCAGAGCGATCTCTCGTTCCTCACCATCGCCGCCTTGAAACCCCCTCGAAGCGGAGGCGTTTTGGTCAAAAAAACCGCCGGGACTCATCATCATCAACAACAGCCTTTTCTTATACAAAAGGGACAAAAAGGAGAGCGTCTGAGGATCCGAGTGTCTGAAGATTTCATGTCGGAATTGATGATGGACGGAAGGAAAAACAGAGAAAACGAAAAGGAAGATGGAGAAGAGAGCGAAGGGAGAGTTTGTACGACGGTGAAATTGAAGAAGGATTATGTTCAATTGGTTGGTCTGAGAAAATGGAAGCCAAAGCTGGAGACGATAAGGGAGACGAAGGCGATGAAAGCGACGGTGGAGAAGGAGAAGAAGAAGAAGAGAAAGAAGTTTCCTGTGATGAAGAAGAGATCATGCAAAGATTCTTCTCAAACTGATTCATGTGCGAAGCGTAAGCTTCCATCCAAATTCAAGTCCAAAACTAAGAAAGCTATTCTCAGAAAAATAGCTTAATTTTTTTTGTCCTTTCTTTTTATTCAAAGAATTTAGCAGATTGTGTGTTGTTGATACGTAGAAATTGTTAAAATTATGTAAAGAAACTGAGAAAACAAAAATTAATTAGAAGATATACTATAAATGATTTCCAAAATTGTTGGATTATGCAGATTCTGTTATATTTTGAAAAAAATAAAGTGCTTTCGTACGCAAACGTTAGTATCTTTCGAATAATGTTCAACAAGTTTGAACGTCCAATGGATTCACTTTCTGAATTCTGTTTTGTCAGACAACGAAATAAAGGAGTTTTTATTTTTCTTTCTATTTTGGCAACTTGGTTTATTGGGTTTTTTGTTTTTTGTTTTTTGTTGTTTAGCAAATATATTAACCAAAAAGGAATTAACAAAAGGGTGTATACAGTTTGTTTTTTTGTCATGTAAAACAATTGTTTTGGTATGAAGCTTTTTGTGGAAAAATTAGTTAAAAGGAAAAAAATCACGGAATTAAATAAGTAAAACTCAAATAAACTAAATATAGTTTTATTTTATTCTTTTTCTGTCACAAAAATAATAATTTATATTTATCATTTTTTTTGTTTTCAACATATTTTATTTCAGTTAAAAAGGTACAGAATGTAGAAACAAAATTAGAATAGTTATAGTTATATCCACGTAATTCACAAAATTAAAATATACACAGTAAGATAAAAAGAAGAAAACTAAAAAGAAAAGAAAAAAGAGGTAAAAGCGTGGTCGTATTTACTATTTGTGATAAATCTTTGAACGAAAAATATATGGGGAAGAGGGAGAGAGATAGAGAAGCACGTGTTTGTAGGAGTTTTGTGTCAGTCTCATTTTTGATTTTTTGAACCAAAAAAGTGTGAAAAAGAGACAAAAGAGGAGTCAAAGAAAGTCACCCAAAGACACAACCTCTTTTCTCTTAGCTAAATAGTATAATAGTGAATGTTATGTAGCCTTCAAATTAAGACGATGACAACCCCCAACAATTTATTAAAATAATATTAAATAATTAGGTTTACTGTAATAAAAAACATATCTCAAGAAATGAATAGGATTTATACCAATTATCTTCTAGAATTTGAGAGTGATGGGGGGGGGGAGGATTGAGACGCATTGACTCCATGATTTTGCCTCTATCTTCATGGAGACTTTTTGTTTTTGGAATTCTTAAAATTCTCATCTCTGTTAATTTTGATATATTCATTACAAAATCAGAAATTATTTCTAAGTAATAGTATTGAGGCTCGAGAGGATACTTATAGCATGTTCAATGCAAGAACTTCTTAGAAAATATTTAATTATAAAATTTATGTTAAGAACCCTTATTAAAATACATTTGTTTTTCTGTTCTAATGTTATAACCTAAAAAAAAAAAATTAATAATTTTGTTTTATTGTAAGTAGAGTTTATTTTTTGAATAAAACATACTTGACATAAAAACATTTGAAACATAGATTTCGAAATAATAAATGGAAAGGAACGCTTAGTTGTTATCTTGATCACGTCCAAATTTTTGCCATATATGCTCAACCAAATCAGCTTTCAATTGTTAATGCAGTTATCTATCACGAATTCTAGTTCGAACACCCAACATATTGACGAGATTTGTAGGCATATATGTAGAATACGTGAGATCCACATGTGAACTTCCGTTTCCTTCTCCTTGTTGGAATTCTGAAACATCAAATTGAGTGTATCCGTCTCGTTCGTCTTCTACTATCATATTGTGGAGTATGATACATGCTCTCATAATCTTTCCTATTTTTGCTTTATCCAAAAAGAGCTGAGTTTTTAACAATGGCAAATCGAACTTGCAAAACTCCAAAAGCACGCTCGACATCTTTTCGGGTAGCTTCTTGATGTAGAACAAATAAAGATGCTTTTGGGCCCTGTGGAATTGAAATAAATTGGATAAAAGTTGCCAATTTCGGATAAATACCATATGTGAGATAGTAAGCCAAATGATACTCCCTTCCGTTGACAGAGAAATTCACTTGCGGAGCTTGGCCTTTTATTATATCATCAAAAACGGGTGAATTTCTTATTATGATCGTTGTAGAAGATTTCGTGAACCAGTTTAAGAACATCATTCTCATTCTGACCACTAGCTTTCTCTCTTGTTGCAGCCTCATAGGATCCACAAAACTTGCAAACAAGGTCATTAATCTTCTGCCACCATTGCTTACATTGACCTGGCTCTCGGTTTTCACGTCCTGCAGCCTTGGGACTTGCCGCAAAGTAGGCTGCAATGCGTTTCCAGAACAGACCTGATTTTTGCTCATTGCCTACAACATGATCCTTGCTCGTGTTTAACCAGGAGCTGATGAGCAATACATCATCTGTGGGGGTCCATTTACTTCTTTATCTACGCTCTGCAAGCGTGTCTTCACCGAAGCTTGAATCTTCAGTACGTTGACTACTAAAGACAGGGACTTGTGATAATCCAAGTTCGAGACAAGGAAAGGGATCAGGAAGGACACTATCTTGTTGACTGCTCAAAAGTTCAACAAAATTGGAGGTATGACTATATGGATTCGTAGAAGCCGTATCCGAAAAGAGAAGAAGGAATGTGTTTATAAGATGAAAAGAAAAAGAAGAAGCAACGGGTTTAATAGATGATAACAAAGAAAGAGAAGAAGCAAAGATAAAAAGATAGCATTCATCACAACCACATCGACTTGACATGTATCTAACAATAAGAAGCATTCATCACAACCACATAGACTTGTATCTAACCTTCTACAACCATTTATTACCTAACACAAACATGCATTTATTATCATCTAATAGGTTTAGTTTTGTACCTGAACAGCTTGCTCAGATCAGTAAGTTGAAGATGATGGTCAGAGTCAATGAAAATTTTGCGGTTATGCCTGATGTACATTTCTCTAAAATGGTTCAAGTGGGCTGCACAAAACATACAAGAAGACATATCAAGTTGATTACCACGACAAAATTTCATCGTCTTGAGCACAAAATTGTCGTCGTGGACCTCGAATGGAGTGCTGCAATAGCGAAGAGAGATTTTTAAGGAGAACATTTTGCTGAAAAGAGAAGATCAAATTTGGTGTTTTAGTTCTTTTACCTATTGAAATCGAAATGCACGAGCTGCATATCTTCTGATATTTCCACTTCTACTGTCGCGTGAGGACGAGTCTGGTGCAGAATTACAACAACAAGCAGAGCGATACCGCCGCAGATTGGTACAGAAGCTGCCTCCGATTTAGAGACAAGGAGGAAGACGAAGATGGTGATGATGGAGAAGCGGTGAGAGATGCGGTGAGGGAGGAATCGATGAGATACAGAGGGGTTGAAGAGGAGATACAGAGGGGTTGAAGAGGAGTTTATTGAGCTGAGAAACATCGAATGGGAATGTGGAGGTTGGCGACGGAGAGAGCGAGGAGAAGCGTAGAGAGAGAGAAAGGAAGAGATCCAATCAGAAATACACACGTGGCAATTAAGAACCGATTCTTAAGGGTCTTAATTAATGATCAATTCTTAACTTATTAACTAATTTTGATTTAATTTTATTCCAAAAAAAACTAAGATCCCCACTTAAGAACCCCCATTGATCATGGTCTTAGTTGAGAAACTTTATGGCCATCTTTACTATTGTTGGAACAAATTTTATAAAAGTTGAACGCTTTATAAAAATGTGTAAGTGTGAATTGAAATAAGATTCTTTGAATTAAGTGTAATTTTTTTATGAATAGTTAATTTAAATTAGTTGGAGTGTAAAAAGTCTCACATTTAAAGTTGGAAAACATTTTCTCTTGTATATATAAGACCACTTCTTATTTATGTTTCAAAGGAGTTTGAAAAAAGAAGAAAAAATCACACGCGCACCGCCGCCGCCTGGCTTGGTCGTGGCTTGTTGCGATGCTCGAGTGGCGAGCACCAACAACACTCACTGAGTTGCGAAAAGACGCAAACCCGAGACGCAAACCGAGACAAAAACCCGAGACGAAAGAACCAAAAACGGAAAAAATCCTGAGACATCACCTTGCCGCCAGCCACTTTTCCTCCCATACACGGCCGCCGATCAAGCTGCAGCTGGTCACACCACGAAGCCCCTTGCCCGACCCCCTCACATGAATCACCGCCGGTTGCAAGCGTCGGCTTGAAGAAGAAGCTCCTACCCGGCCGCCGATTGCAAGTGCCGGTTTGGAGAAGATGTTGGACACCGGCCGCGGGTCAAAATGCTGCCGCCGATCACTTTTCTGGTCTGAACTTGGCCGCCGGTCAGATAGCCGTCTGGCACATCACAAAGCTGCAACCTGGTCGCCGCCACCCTTGACCCCAAATCCGATTTCCATTTGTAATAAACCCATTTTCTTCACTTTTAGATATAAGTTTCCTTTTGTTCTTCTTCTTGGGAGAGGTGTGAGAGCTCAAGAACATGAGTAGATATATATGTATTATTCACCAAATTAAAGGATTCTTCAACATATATATAGTTTGTTTTCTTCTTTTTTCTTCTTGGATTTTTTTGGAGTCGATCTTGGAAAATTCAAGAACATCAAGTGGTGTTCTTGATGATCGATCATGTTCATGCCACAAAAGAAAAGATTTTTTCATCCCTTTTATTTATATTTGTTTAGTTAATTTTATTATTTATTTTATATGGTTTATATTTGGTGTTCTTGTGAATATATTTTTGTTGGATCATGTTTAGGCTAGATTGTTATGGTTTGATGATTAGGTTGTGATGATTTAAGATAATCTTAATGATTCCTTCACTTAGGTTCATGTCCTATGCTAGTTTTGAATTAACATATCGAAATCTAATACTACATCTTATATTTAGGTAGTTTTAGTTTGGCGTGACAAATAGAATTAGAGCTACACCATAGGATTTTTGGTCTCATCCCATATGTTTAAGAGTGAGATTCGAGTAACCGGGAGGGATTGAGACGCATTGACTCCATGATTTTGCCTATCTTCATGGAGGCTTTTTGTTGGAATTCTAAAAATTCTGATCTCTGTTTTTTTTGTTATATTCATTGCAAAATCAGAAATTATTTTGAAGTATTAGTATCGAGGCTCGAGAGGATACTTAGTTGAGAAATTTTATTTATTAAAAGTGAATTAATTAACTTCGCAATCTTTACTCACTCTCTACAATGTCAAAAAAAAAAAAATACTCTCTCTCTACAAATTTGTTATGGCCATTTTCCCTTGAAGCTTTTAATTTTCCACAACATTAGACATTTATCAACCATTGACACTAAATTTACACATGCCGGTTGGTTGGTTGGTTTCTGGTTCTATTGCTACATGTGATTACAGCCAATTGGAATTACTGAAACTTTGATAATTTTATATCAAAATTTCGCTAATGATGTATTGTAACAACTCTGTCGATGCATCCATTCACCGATTAAGGATGTTGGAGAAAGAGATTTTTAGAATACAAATTATTACATAAGTAAAATATATACCATATATTAAAAACGATACAACATTAGAAATAAAATTACACAGCGTTTCTCTTTGGTAATCGATTTCACTCTAATGCAAATTTTGTGTTTGGGTTGCATATGTTGAACGAAACTCCAAATCACACAATGCATATCAAAATCCAATGTTTCCGACAAAAGTTTGATTTTTCCTAAAAATCGATACCACACACTTCGTATTACAATAACTATAAAAGACTTTCCCTTTTTTTTATCGAATAAGTAATCTTATTAAAGCAATTGAGTTTCTGTACATGATGTCGTTTCCATAATTAATATTCCAAAATCTCACATTGATTGGATTTGGACGAGTTCACCAGCGGGATCGATAACAAACCTACATGAGAATCGAGAAAAACAACGGAGATATATAGAACCACGTCCCAATAAATAAGACTCTATTATGAAAGAAGGAAACGGCTACGAGCAAAGGTCTTGTTGACCTCCAAATTCTTCAGGTTACGCAATGAGCAAAGGTCTAAGATCTCTTCCACAGATCCGCTCTCTTCTTCCTCCATTGTAAAGGGACAACCCAAGAACTCAGCAAGTTTCTTTTTTTTTGAGCTGCACAAATGGTTCTGTTTAAACTTCCTCTCCGATAGTTAAAGACATGTTCCAAGAATGGTCCATAATAGCTCACTCCTTTGCAAAATGACTCGAGCATTGACTCTAACAGTAACATGCTTCTCTCTTCTTCTATCTTTAGATTCGCTCACTCGAAATACCAAAGCGACAACAACGCGTCTTTCACGTTCCTCCACACGTACACGATCTTACAAGGTGAGTTCTTGAGAGCCTCTTGAAGCGCGTGGAACGGCACGTGAGTCGAGAACAGCCTCGTGGATGATGAGAAATTGGTCAGATCAGGTTTCGAGCTTTCGGTGTATAGCCTGAGCTCGAGGATTGGTACTAGGCCATGAGCAGGGCGAATCCAAAAATAATTTTTACTTGGGGCATAAATATTAAATTAATAAATAATAAATAAAATACTAAAATATAGTTTCATACAAAAAATACGAAATAAAATATTTATGTGCGTTTAAGTGATTTAATTAAGAAAACAAAAGTAATTTTTAAGATTTGAGTTGTTTTTATTTTTATTTATTTTAAATAGATAACTTTAATTTATTATTTTGGGTTTTGTCTAATTTTTTTAATAAGTTAATTGAACAATCAAAACAATGGGGGCATAATCTTAAAATTTTATGGGTGCACAATTTAAATTATCTAAAAATTACACTAATGTTTAAAAAAACAATAGGTGCATGTGCACCCACTCCCACCTCTCTAGCTTCGCCCCTGGCCATGAGGATTATCATATAGAAGAGGATGATTAGAAGAATGTTTTGATCTCTCGAGGAGCGCGACTGTGAGAGCTTTAAGCCAAGTAGTGCCGGATTTGGAGAACGAAGAGATGATTATATCGATGCTGCAATGTAATCTATAAGGTGATGTCAAAGATATTAGCCAATCGACTAAAGGAGGTAATCCCGAAATTTATAGGCCTCAACCAATCTGCATTTGTTAAGGAAAGACTACTGATGGAGAATGTATTGCTGGCCACGGAGTTGGTAAAGGATTACCATAAGGAGACTGGTCCACCTCGCTGTGCAGTTAAGATAGACATATCTAAAATTTTTGACTCAGTAGAATGGAGTTTCTTACTGAATACGCTCAATGCTCTAGACTTCCCGGAGAAATATATCCATTGGATAAACCTATGCATATCCACAACATCCTTTTCGGTCCAAGTAAATGGGGATTTAGCAGGTTTTTTCAGGAGTGAGAGAGACCTACGCCAGGGATGTGCGCTATCACCATACTTATTTGTCATATGTATGAATATTCTCTCTCGTATGCTTGACAAAGCAGCTGTACAACGGAAGACGGGATAGCATCCGAAATGCAAATCGATTCAGCTAACCCATCTATGTTTCGCAGATGACTTAATGGTGTTTATCGATGGGAATCGGTCTTCAATCGAGGGGATCATTAGTACTTTCGACGAATTCGCAGCCTGTTCGGGTCTCAAAATCAGCCTGGAAAAATCAACCCTATACATGGCAGGCTTGGCGGAAAACAAACGCGAGGAGCTAAGTGCGCACTTCCAGTTCACCACAGGGCAACTTCCGGTTCGTTATCTAGGGTTGCCACTGTTAACGAAAATGATGACGGTGCAGGATTATACTCCCCTAATCGAACAGATCCGAGGCCGCATAAGCTCTTGGACGGCCCATTTTTTGTCATATGCAGGAAGATTACAACTACTCAACTCAGTTATTGGGAGTATTACAAACTTCTGGATCCAAGCGTTCTGTTTATCGAGTGGCTGCATAAAAGAAATAGAGAAGTTGTGCGCGGCGTTCTTATAGTCTGGGCCAGATTTGAATACGAAAAAATCAAAGGTCGCATGGGAGGAGATAGTTAGGCCGAAACGAGAGGGAGGATTGGGAATTCGTTCACTGAAAGAGGCGAATAAGGTAAGCTGTCTCAAACTGGTGTGTGATATATCATGGTTTTTACCCTATTTAAGCCATGATATAAGTCCTTTTTATAGAGTCTTTATAGTATTTTGGAGTCTTTTAGAGTCTTTTACAGGTTTAGGTACGTTTGGAGCATTTTGGAGCATTCTGGAGCATATCGAGATGCAGAGTCATGCAGAGACGTCAGAAATTTGGCATTCGTTTAAGACCTTCCCACCGATGGATTGAGCTCAAATTTGGACACAAGATAGATCAATGAATTAGCTTTCATTTGGAAGTGGTTTGAAGCCATTCCAACGGTGCGATCGAAAGTTATGCCAGTTTTCGTGAAGACTGTCTAGTCTGTCGAGCAGAGGAGTCGACGCATAGGATGAGTATCGACCGATACTACCTAGTATCGATCGATACTGCTCGGGAAAACAGGAAACACGACTTTTTAGAAGCCTAAAGACCCTGCAACTTGGCCCAGAAGACTTTAATACTTACCAGAAAGCCCAGAACGTGTTTTTAGCCTATATTTAGGGTTTTCAGCCACCTGTTTAGGCTATGCTTTTATTTTCTGTGTTTGATTTTACTTTGGTTTTAGAGAGACAAGTCTGAATCTCCCTTCGTCCGAGATCAGATCTCTAAACCCTTCTTTCTATTCTATTGATGATTTATTCAAACATGTTGATTGTTTCATTCTCCATGTCTGAGTAGATCCACCTTAGGTTTAGGGTTTTCTCATAAGGGTTTTCTTTGAATGCTAGGTTAAATATCTTTTAGGATTCACCATCTGAATTATAGTTCTTCGCTTAGGTTGTGTTCATATCTTGTTCTAGATTAGCTACCTAGAATATAAATCTTAGGATAATTGATTAGGTACGAGAGTGCAATTAATTACCTGATAGAACCTAGGTGAGCAAATTGATTATTCGCAAAGAGATTTGGTTTAATTGATTTGTGAACATATCAAACCTGTTGTTAAAGCTGATTTAGACTTTAGGATTCGCAAAGAGATTTGGAATTCCTAGGATTTAGATTTAGATAGTTTTCGCAACGAGAGTTGGTTAGCTATATTTTAGTGATTTGAGTTCAAGAACTGCGCTAAATCTGAATCCTGTTAGTTAGTTAGTCTGCATTCACTGATTTCCTGAGAAAAACCCTGAGCCTATATTTCCCAATTGATTTACATCTCGTTTAATTTCTGCACTGTTTTTAATTACATCTATCTGGCTTAGCGTAATTCGACACTTCATAATTTATTGTGTGATCTCTGTGAGTCTTTGTGGTTCGACCCCTACACTTACTGCAACAACTGCTTTAGTATCTTAGGGTATTAAATTGAGCATATCAATTTTGGCGCCGTTGCCGGGGACTCAAATTCGCCATTAGATTTTAGTTTAGAATTTCGACTAAGTTCGTCGGTATCGATCGATACTCTGTAGTATCGGTCGATACGCGTCGTCTTCTTTTGTTGGTATCGGTCGACACCACTTGGTATCGATCGATACTCAACGTATTTTTCTGGTTACTTACGTGCTTTGCCTAGTGTTTTGTTTGCAGGTGTATGCCTGTTCGTGAAACCAGAAGCAACAAGAGCACACAACTAGTTGAACTGTCACTGGAACAGCTAGCGTTTGTGGAACGCACAAACAGAAAGACCAAGCAAACATCAGGGATGAACAACCCAGTGGTTTTAAGAGCTGATGAGGCTGGAATTCTGAGAGACCAAGAGGGTCACGTGTGTAATGAGAGAGGGCAGCGACTTGATGAAGCCGGTAACATCGTTGTCCCTGCTGCGGTTGTTGAGATTGTCGCGCCAGCTGGGCGCGCCAACGCAGGGAATGCTGTGGTTAATCGTGGAAGGACGATTGGTGAATGCAACAGGCCTGACCAGTTTTTCGCCAATCGTTCAGCAATTCGTCCTCCTGCGTTTGAGAGTAATGACTTTGAGCTGAAGCCTGCTTACTTCACTCTAGTGGGACAGCATCTCTTTCATGGTCTTCCTCATGAACATCCAATGGACCATGTAGAGAGGTTCGAGGACTTGGTCACTAGCATTAAGAGCAATGGAGTGTCCTACGACTATCTCTTCTGCAAGCTCTTCCCCTACTCTCTAGGTGGAGAAGCTACTTACTGGCTGAGGCAGCTATCTCCTGGATCGCTAACTAATTGGGAGGACACCAAGAGAGCCTTCCTGATTAACTTCTACGATGACGGAAGATCTGAAGATCTGAGGAATAAGATCTCCACTTTTTCTCAAGGACCTACTGAGGCGTTCAAGGCTGCTTGGACAAGATTCAGATCGTACCAGAGAGATTGTCCACATCATGGATACTCTGATGTGCAGCTGCTGGGTATCTTCTTCAGAGGAGTAGATTGGAGATATCAGATGGGTCTGGACTCTTCGAGCAATGGTAATTTCAACACCAGATATCCTGAGGATGCTATTGTGTTGATTGAGAACTTTGCCTCTAGCAGTAGCACCAAGAGCGCAGATTTCAAGCGCAAGAGGCTGGCTGGTAACATGGATGGGTCACAGATTGCTGAAGTGAAAGCTCAGCTGGATTCTATGCACAGTCTTCTGCTGGGAAGGACAACAAAGGCCGTCCACTTTGCTACTGAGAATGAGGTGGAAGATGTTAACTACATAGGTGGTTCTGGTTTTCAGGGTCAGCGATTTGGGTACAACACCAATCGAAACTATGGTCACCAAGGAGGGTACCAATCCCCACCACCCAAAACTCCTGAGAGTAAGATTGAGGCTATGCTTGAACACCTGGTTCAAGGGCAGGAGAAGATGACGGTCACCTTCAATGGTAAGATGGATGATTTGTACACCGATTTGAGTGGAAGGATCGAAGCTCTAAAGACGAGCCACAGGATGCTGGAAACGCAAGCAGCTCAGACTGCAGCAAATTCTAAGGGAAAGACGGTTCATTCACACGTCAATGCAATCTCCTCAAGTGCAGAAAATCTCGAAGATAATCCTGAAATCGCACAAGCATCGATCGATACTCCCCAGTATCGATCGATACCAGCCCAGACATTTGCTCGAATGGATTCGAAAACCCGTGTATCGATCGATACCCCATTGGTATCGGTCGATACCGGGGCGATTTCTGAGGAAACAGTTGAAACTTCGACTGTGGTGCCTAAGGTCTTTGCAGAACGAGTGTATGTAACCAGGATGCCTTATCCTATGGTTCCTAAGCTGACAAGGGAGGAATGGGAGATTGCTAGACTACAGTATATGCTGGATAACCCGAACGTGGAGCTTCTTTCTGATGAAGATGTACCTGTCAGAAACGATTCAAATCGCATGGCGTCGATCGATACCCTACCTGGTATCGATCGATACCCCTCGCAGAAAGAACCAGAAGCCAAGAAATCACGTGAGGTGATAGGAGAAAGAGTTCGCAATTCACTACAACCACGGAAATTGACACAGAGGGAAGACCCAGGGAAATTCGCAGTACCAAGCTCCATCTCAGGAGTTGATTTCAAAGAGTCTCTTGTCGACTCAGGGGCTAGTGTCAATGTCATCTCAAAGGCAATTGCAGAGCAGTTGGGGGCTACTATTCTATCTCCTAAGACATCTATCACGTTTGCAAACGATTCCACCTCACTTCCATATGGTGAAATCGCTGGTTTGCTAGTCCAAGTAGGAGACTGTCTGGTGCCTACTGATTTTCAGGTTGTGGAGATGGGTGCGATATCTCGTATGCCTATACTCCTGGGACGACCGTTCATGGCTACTGCAGGCGCGATCATAGACACACCTAATAAGAGACTATCTTTCTCTTACATTGACGGTGATGTCTACTATGATGTCATTCCACCTAGGAGTATTCCCACACGTGCCTCTAGCATCAAGGTTATCACAGGAGAGTCGCTAGCAATTGATCTTCTGGAAGAGCCTCCTGATGAGCCTACTGTCACAGACGTTCCAGCTGAACCGCCCAACATCCCCAAGAAGAAGACTAAGGCAACAAAGAAGAAGAAGGCCAAGAACAAAAAGGTCGAGAATCCCCATGTCACTCTGATTCCTCAGAAGTGTGATGAGAATTCGATTGATTACAAGGTCAAATGCAAGGGAGCCTTGAAGCCATTCTCCAAGGCCAGAGTCCTTCTTACTTCTGAGCTGAAAGAGAAAGGGCAGGAATTTGTGGACAGCATGCTAAGCAGAACTCTGAAGCTAGTAATATCAAGTGATGGAGCCTGTTTTGGTGCAAGCTCTCACTCTTATCCAGCCTGAAGGGCGTTACAGTCAAGCTATTGACGTTAAACGAGCGCTTGGTGGGAGGCAACCCACTGGTGAGTCTGTTTTTGATTCGTTTTTATTTTTATTTTCGTTTGTTTTGAGTCTGTGTCAGGATGAACAAGGAGCAACTCGAAATCGCCTAAGCATCGATCGATATCCCTATGGTATCGATCGACACCAATCGCGGATGAAAATTCACAAAGTCGATCTAAGCATGGTATCGATCGATACCATGCCGTGTGTCGATCGACACCGACTGTTCCAGAATGGTAATTTCTTGTTTCTCTTCGTTCTATCCTTTTTCTTTGTTTCTTTCACTGACTCTAGGCTATATAACACTGAGGACAGTGTTGTTCAAGTCTGGGGGAGGTGTCTGCTGACATTGTTTTCGTTTTTCTTAGAGTCAGTCGTTTTATCGAGTCAAAACTGTTTTATTGAGTCAAAATTTGTTGGAGATGATGATCCTGTGCTTGAACCTATTGATTTGATTTTGTTTTTGAGTGCACAGTGTTACAGGATCAGTTCTAGATCGACTAATGAAAAATCCAAAGGCTGACCAGTTGACTAGAAAACATCCATGTCTCCAGCAAAGTTCTTCTGAAGCCTGAGCCAAATTTTTGCACTTCATGAATGTGGTTAGTGTTCATAGAGCTTGATTCATCATTCATATCTGATAAAGGAACCCGTGTGTTTAGAATTATGGTATCTCTCTCCCCTGAAATAAGTTGATAGATTAAGAGCATAAAAGATTGAAATGATTTTCTTCTGAGTAGAGGGTTAGGAAAATTTCCAGCGATCCCATTATTCTACTTAAGAGGGGATGATCACACAAAGGATTGGAAGCGAGGCTAGGATTTTCCTATGATGCCATTATTCGCCTACATCCTTTGATACATAGAGAGGGAAGAACCGGGTATTTGGTGGCAAACACCATCAATACTCGCGTCTCCTACCTTGATATGTATATGCTAAGCTGAAAATAAAAAATAATAATAAGGATATAATAAGAAATAAGTCTGGAGGAGAGAAATTGATACAAAAGAAGTGTGAAAAGGGTGGTTCCTTTGTCAAGATATTTTCTGGTAAAGAGTCTAGAAGGTTCTTAAAAATTAGCTGCAGAGATGAAACTGGCGATGAGGGCTTTACTTGAACAATGCTGTGGGATTTTGTGTGGAGTCTGGAAAAGCTGCAAATGTCTACGGAGAAGTACATGGTGGTTAGATCGAAAGCTGATCAGGTGACATTTGGGTACTTGGGAAAAGGGTCTTTTCGATGGTTCAGGAACAGGTGAGTCTCTACGTTTTCAAACCTCTTTTTCTGGTTTAGTCTTCTATTTGCTTGAGGGCAAGCAAAAGGCTAAGTCTGGGGGAGTTGATATATCATGGTTTTTACCCTATTTAAGCCATGATATAAGTCCTTTTTATAGAGTCTTTATAGTATTTTGGAGTCTTTTAGAGTCTTTTACAGGTTTAGGTACGTTTGGAGCATTTTGGAGCATTCTGGAGCATATCGAGATGCAGAGTCATGCAGAGACGTCAGAAATTTGGCATTCGTTTAAGACCTTCCCACCGATGGATTGAGCTCAAATTTGGACACAAGATAGATCAATGAATTAGCTTTCATTTGGAAGTGGTTTGAAGCCATTCCAACGGTGCGATCGAAAGTTATGCCAGTTTTCGTGAAGACTGTCTAGTCTGTCGAGCAGAGGAGTCGACGCATAGGATGAGTATCGACCGATACTACCTAGTATCGATCGATACTGCTCGGGAAAACAGGAAACACGACTTTTTAGAAGCCTAAAGACCCTGCAACTTGGCCCAGAAGACTTTAATACTTACCAGAAAGCCCAGAACGTGTTTTTAGCCTATATTTAGGGTTTTCAGCCACCTGTTTAGGCTATGCTTTTATTTTCTGTGTTTGATTTTACTTTGGTTTTAGAGAGACAAGTCTGAATCTCCCTTCGTCCGAGATCAGATCTCTAAACCCTTCTTTCTATTCTATTGATGATTTATTCAAACATGTTGATTGTTTCATTCTCCATGTCTGAGTAGATCCACCTTAGGTTTAGGGTTTTCTCATAAGGGTTTTCTTTGAATGCTAGGTTAAATATCTTTTAGGATTCACCATCTGAATTATAGTTCTTCGCTTAGGTTGTGTTCATATCTTGTTCTAGATTAGCTACCTAGAATATAAATCTTAGGATAATTGATTAGGTACGAGAGTGCAATTAATTACCTGATAGAACCTAGGTGAGCAAATTGATTATTCGCAAAGAGATTTGGTTTAATTGATTTGTGAACATATCAAACCTGTTGTTAAAGCTGATTTAGACTTTAGGATTCGCAAAGAGATTTGGAATTCCTAGGATTTAGATTTAGATAGTTTTCGCAACGAGAGTTGGTTAGCTATATTTTAGTGATTTGAGTTCAAGAACTGCGCTAAATCTGAATCATGTTAGTTAGTTAGTCTGCATTCACTGATTTCCTGAGAAAAACCCTGAGCCTATATTTCCCAATTGATTTACATCTCGTTTAATTTCTGCACTGTTTTTAATTACATCTATCTGGCTTAGCGTAATTCGACACTTCATAATTTATTGTGTGATCTCTGTGAGTCTTTGTGGTTCGACCCCTACACTTACTGCAACAACTGCTTTAGTATCTTAGGGTATTAAATTGAGCATATCAGTGTGGAGGATTGTTTCGGGGCAGACATCGATGTGGGTTAAATGGATTCAGAAAACGCTACTCAGAGAGGGGTCATTTTGGTCGGTAAAGGAGTCGACGAGTATTGGATCGTGGATGTGGAGGAAGATCATGAAATACATGGAGATAGCCAAACATTTTCACAAAAAGAGGTGCGCGATGGAAAAGAGACCTCATTCTGGTTCGATAACTGGTCCACTCTAGGTAGACTCATCGATCTGGTAGGAACGCGAGGGAGTATTGAGCTGGGTATGCAAGCACGAACCACTGTTGCGGAGGCAATGAACACTCACCGTCGAAGACGTCATCGTGGAATAAGGATGAATTTGATAGAAGATGAACTGGAAAAAGTGAAACGGTACGAAGGGATGAGAAGGACCAAACTCTATGGCGTTTCTCAGATGACAAGTTCAAGAGGAAGTTCACGACAAGGGGAACGTGGAACTTAACAAGAGAAATCCACCCCGAGAATATCTGGTATAAAAGCGTCTGGTTCCGACACTCAACGCCAAAGTACATCTTCCTTGTATGGATGGCGATCAGGGATAGATTACCCACGGGTAATTGAACGAAGCGATGGACGACAGGACATGACCCATCTTGTGTACTCTGCGGTAGTGAGGAGGAGACTCGAAATCATCTTTTTTCGAATGCCAATACTCAAGGGCAGTGTGGGAGAACCTTGCAGGAGGCTTTCTACGCAGCAACTTCTCAGAGAACTGGGACCAGAACGTCGGCCAGCTACATAACCTGAACCAAGACCGGCTCAACACGTACTTGGTGAGGTATGCATTCCAGGCCACGATTTACCACCTATGGAGAGAAAGAAACGGCCGGAAACATGGGGAACGACCGCTACCAATGTCACGGCTAATTAAACTCATCGACAAAAATGTCTGCAACCGTATCACATATATTCGAAAGTCTGGAGATCGATCGTATGAGGAAGCCATGGTTAGGTGGTTCGGAACTCGCCCTCCATAACACTCAACTAGATTTATATGTGACAATCTGATTTGTTTTTTCTCAACACAATTTCAACAAAACGCTGCATTTATTGTAACGATGTTTTTTGGTGAATAAATTTTACATTCATTCAAAAAAAAAGAAGAAGATTATATCGGTGTCTTGTGGCTCGAAATCTCTTTCGAAATTGACGATTCCTTGTAGAGTTTTGTTGTCGTACCAACATCCTTGGTACTTGAACAGCTTGGTGCCATGGAAATTTATGTCTGAAGGAAGTGAAGAGATCAAACTTATGGTTTCTTCGTCGTCTCTCTCTAGGTTCTTTGGGATCGTCTCATTCTCATCCATTTTTGTTTTTTTGTTTTTGCTTTACATGTGTGTTCGCATTATCGCATCACACAAACATCATTTTTTTTGTTGCTTTGAATGATAACGCCGTTTTAACGATATAGATAATTAAAACATTAATATGATTATTTAAATGTGGTAGCTAAAAGTTTTTTTTTTAGGTTGTTAAAAGTGTAAGGAATATTTCATTTTCCTATTATGTGGTAGTCATCCGTTTTCTATTGGAATATTGTTATTCCTTAATATATTTGGTGACCAATGGAGTTAATTCCTAATAAATCTCTATTTTGATGGACGGTTGAGATTAATCATAAAGAAACCCTAATGGGAAAATAGGTTCTCTCTCCACCTATAAATATATACCTTTACTCCATCATAAAGGTAATCCAAAAAACACAACACCTAAAGTTAGGCAAAGGGAGAGAAACCTAAACTTCTATCTCAGAAATCAGGTTCTACGTCTTCCATTCAGAATACCGTTCATGAAGACCTAACTGCAACAATGAATGAATGTACTCCGCTAACTGCCATATTCCGACACTCAACACCAAAGTACAGCTTCCTTGTAAAATTATGCTTACAAAAAGTCTATATATTTGGACAACAACCACATTTTCTTAGTGATAAGCCGAGCAAGTTCTCCATCAATATTTTAGTATGGTTTTTTTCCGCAAAGAAGTCCGCTTTACAATTACTTATACGAGGCTTATGTACTAATACTTAAAATCAAATTATTCCGATCCAATTTCTACTACAAGAAAACAGGGTTTTCGCGACTACAGTTTGCGACTACACGTGTAGTCGTAAATTATGACGACTAATTAACGACTATTGTGCGACTAGGTTACGACTACATAAATAGAGTCGCAACATAGTCGGTAATTTGCGACCAAAACTATTAGTCAGAGAGTAGTCGCGTATTTACGACTAATCTACGACTACTGTTGAGTCGGAAAATTTTAGTAGTAAAGTAGTCGCAAACTTTACGACTAATCTGCGACTTTTTCGGCGGGTCGCAAACGAGTCGTTTGTTGGTCGTAAAATAACATCATTTAACACGAGTAATTGTTGTTGTACCTACTTTTTGCGACTACAACTCGTAGTCGCACATTAGTCGCTATGTAGTCGCAAAACAGTCGGAAAATTGTGTATAAATGAAAACTTCAGACCATCGTTTTCCTCATTCTCACAATCTCCTTTCTCTTAAACAAAAAAAAAACACGAAATTTTGAATAGAAACAATTTTTTTTTTATAATGTCGGGAAATTCTAATTATAGTAATTTAATTTTCGGGAGTGGATGTATAAGCGGATCGATGAAGAGACGGGAAATTTCTCGGTAGAGTTCAGCACGGGGGTGGAACAATTCATTGGTTTTGAAAATAACCAGCCTCTAGGGCAGAGCAATGGGGGTAAGTTTTACTGCCCTTGTAATGTTTGCAAGAACGAAAAATTTCTCCCGGGGACTAGAATTTGGAATCATCTATATAGTAGAGGATTTATGCCAGATTATTATGTTTGGTATAAGCATGGAGAAGAAATCAATATGGATTTAGGAACGAGTTATGTTGATCCGACGCATTTAAGTTGGAGTTAAGAAGTGGGTAATGTAGTAGAAGATAGATATGTGGATATGGTGAATGATGCATTTCGTGATAACGTGAGTTTTGATGGTTATCAGAATGTAGAAGAACCGGTACATAACCATTCAAATAAATTCTACGACTTGTTAGAAGGAGCGAATACTCCATTATATGATGGTTGTCGTGAAGGTCACTCGCAGTTATCCTTAGCTGCTCGAGTCATGCAAAATAAGACAGAATATAATATGAGTGAAAAGTTAGTGGACTCGGTTTGCGGAATCTTGAGAGACTATTTACCAGAAGGAAACAAGTCAGCTGGTTCACATTACGAGACAGAAAAATTGATGCGCAATTTAGGTCTCTCATATCATACAATTGATGTTTATATTAACAATTGTATGATCTTCTGGAAAGAGGACGAGAAGGAGGATAAATATCGGTTTTGTGGTGCACAAAGATGGAAGCCTAAGAACGACCGGCGTAGAACCAAAGTATCATACAGTCGTATGTGGTATCTACCTATTGCTGACAGATTAAAGAGAATGTATCAAAGTGAGAAGACTGCAGCGGCAATGAGATGGCATGCCGAGCACCAAGCAAAGGAGGGAGAAATGGGTCATCCTTCTGATGCGGCGGAGTGGATATATTTTCAAGAGCAAAATCCCCGGTTTGCCGAAGAACCCCATAATGTTTATCTTGGATTATGTACGGATGGGTTCAATCCATTTGGAATGTCTCGTAATCATTCGCTGTGGCCTGTGATCTTGACTCCATATAATTTACCCCCTGGTATGTGCATGAATACAGAGTATTTATTTCTTACTATTCTGAATTCTGGGCCAAATCATCCGCGAGCTAGTCTCGATATCTTCCTCCGACCTCTTATTGAGGAGTTAAAAGAGTTGTGGTCTAATGGCGTCGAAGCATACGATGTGTCCTTGAATCAAAATTTCAATCTAAAAGCAGTGCTAATGTGGACGATAAGTGACTTTCTGGCGTATAGCATGTTATCTGGATGGACAATCCATGGTAAATTGTCTTGTCCAGTTTGCATGGAAGATACAAAGTCTTTTTATCTACCTAAGGGAAGGAAGACATGTTGGTTTGATTGTCACCGAAGATTTCTTCCTCATGGTCATCCACTGAGGAGGAATAAGAAAGACTTCTTAAAGGGAAAAGACGCTTCGAGAGAGTATCCACCTCCGTCTTTGACAGGTGAGCAAGTTTATTATGAGCGGTTGGCTGGTGTAAATCTATCAAAAACAAAGGACATTGGTGGAAACGGTCACGAAAAGAAGAAGCCGGGCTATGGGAAGCAACATAACTGGCACAAGGAAAGCATATTCTGGGAGCTGCCGTACTGGAGGGACCTCAATCTCCGTCATTGTCTTGATGTGATGCATATAGAGAAGAACTTTTTTGACAACATCATGTATACTCTTATGAGTGTGAAAGGTAAATCGACAGACAACATAATGTCAAGATTGGATATAGAACAATTTTGTTCTCGGCCACACTTACATATTGATAGTGATGGTAAAGCTCCTTTCCCAGCCTTCACTTTGACAGAAGAAGCCAGGAAAAGTTTATTGGAATGTGTGAAACATGCAGTTAAATTCCCAGATGGTTATTCTTCAGACTTAGCTACTTGTGTTGATATGAACAACCAAAAGTTTTCAGGCATGAAAAGTCATGATTGCCATGTTTTTATGGAGCGGTTACTTCCATTTATCTTTGCAGAACTCCTAGACCGGAATGTCCACCTTGCGTTATCAGGTACTAATTGCGACTATTTCTTTAAATATATATGATTATAGTAATTTATATAGTAACCTCATGCAGTTTGAATTTATATTGTAGGGGTTGGAGAACTTTTTCGGGACTTATTTTCAAGAACTTTGCATAGAAGTCGCGTTCAAATTCTAAAACAGAACATAGTTTTAATCCTATGCAATTTGGAAAAGATATTTCCACCTTCATTTTTCGATGTGATGGAGCACCTGCCTATACATCTCCCCTACGAAGTTGAATTAGGAGGCCCTGTCCAGTTTAGGTGGATGTATCCTTTTGAACGGTTTTTCAAAAAGTTGAAAGGGAAAGCAAAGAACAAAAGATGTGCGGCAGGATCGATTGTTGAATCATATATCAATGACGAGATTGCTTATTTCTCAGAGCACTACTTTGCTGCGAATATACAAACGAAATCAAGGTATCTGCTAAAATCAATCACATCATGTCCACTTTGCCATTTAATTTGTATACACATGCTATGTATTTTAATGTGAATTACTTTTTCACTCATTTGGTCAGGTTAACAAGATTCAATGAAGGTGAAGTCCCCATATATCATGTCCCTGGAGTACCTTATATATTTACTCACGTAGGCCGTCCAAGTGGAGAAATGCAAGAAATATGGCTCTCAGATAGAGACTATCAATGCGCACATGCATACGTTTTACGAAATTGTGACTATTTTCAGCCCATTGAGAGGTATATCAGTTGACATCTCTCGCAGATTGCGTTTTAATATATATAATCATTGTTTAATTTCTCATATTTATGTTGGTCTTGTGTAGAATGTTCGAGGAATTTATTTCTGCAAAATATCCAGGACTTTCCGAAAAAGAACTATCTGCGAAAAGAGCTGACGAATATCAATTATGGGTGAAAGAATATGTATGTCTAAAAAATATTCATAACTATGCATATATTTATACTTATATATATATTTACACTATTTATTTATATATATGCAGGTTACTTACTGGAACGCCACGAATCCATTTCCTACTTGGGTTCAAGAGATAGTGCATGGACCCTTGAATAAGGTCAAAACATGGCCAATGTATTTTACCAGAGGGTATTTGTTTCATACGCAGAATCACGGCGCTGGACGAAAGACATGTAACTATGGGGTCTGTGTTAAAGGTCAAAATTACACTGATGCATCTGATGAAGCGGATTTCTACGGGACTTTAAATGATATCATAGAACTCGAGTATGAGGGGATGGTCAATTTAAGAATCACACTTTTTAAGTGTAATTAGTATGACCCTGTTATCGGTAGAGGCACTCGGAGGAGCAATGGTGGTGTTGTAGACGTGCTTTCATCGAGAAAATACAACAAATACGAACCATTTATTCTAGGTACGTACTTATTAATGTCGATATCATATATATACTGATGTATAACTTATATATACATTTTGTTATATAAACAGCCTCACAAGCGGATCAAGTTTGTTATATTCCGTACCCATACATAAAGAAACCGAAGCAGTTGTGGCTCAATGTTCTAAAAGTGAATCCGAGGGGAAACTTTTCAGGGGAATTATATGAAAAAAAAGAACCGACTCTTTTGCAAACAAAAAATGATGATGCTGTATTGATGACTACAATTGAAGATCTCGTACTCGACGATTTCATACAAGGAGACCAAATAAACCTCGATTACGATGTCGGAGATGCAGAACCAGAAGATGAATTTCGGTGTAGTTTGTCGTCTTCTGATGAAGAATCAGATGACGAAGAGCCCTACTAATTAACTATGTCATTTATGTACCAATTTCGGTGTAATTTTACTTTTTCACTTATTTGTCGTTTTAAGTAAAAAAAATATTAAAAAACTTGTCCTCACAAGAATTTGAACCGTGGGGGGGGGGGGGGGGGAGAGGAACTTGAGTGCGAGATTTACCAATGGGCTAAAGTAATTAATTGGTATATATCACACATAATAATTGTTAACTACATCAGAATTTAATAACCAGAAGAAAAAAAACAAAACTTTTGTCCTCTCACCCAGCTCGAACCGTGGGGGGAGAAGAACATTTATTTGAGATTTACCATTGGGCTAGAGTAACTAATTGATATAAGTCACACATACAAATCCTTAAATAGATATTTGTTTATTCAGATTAAAAAAAACAAAACCTACGAAACCCTAAGTCCCAAATCTCTTCGCCTTTCGTCTCCTTCGTCTTCTTTCAATCGAGAAGCTATTATTTTTCCAATCTCTTCGCCTTTCATCTTCATCTTCTTCAATCTCTTCATCTTCTTCAATCTTTTCGCCTTTCATATTCATCTCTTCGCCTTTCATCTTCATCCCCTTTCAATCGAAGCACACGATGCCGGCAGATAAGAACGGTGGTAAACGCCGGAAATTTTTTTGTCCCACCGTCTCTCAGAGAGCCGAAGCTTCGTCGCGACCAGTGAACCCTTTACCGCCGCAGTACACCTTCACGCCGGCGCAACCAGTGAACCCTCTACCGCCGCAATTTCTTCTAAATCTGTCGTCACCTCCTATGAACCGTCAACCGTCAACGCCAGCAGCAACCATCAATGTCCGGGACTTTCCACCTCCGACCCAGCTCTTCCGGAGCACCTCAGAGCAACCACCCGAATGCTCTCCATCTCAAGGTCCGACAATCCATCGACAATCATCTGAACCTCAAGCGCTGCCGACTCCAAGATCTTCCAATTTGAGTGTTCCTCTGCAGAACTCCGACGGTCATAGCAACCACTCATTCAACCACTTCGAAGATGATACGATTGACGACAATGCACAGTTTCAAGCCGACCTCCAGGATGAGCAACTTAGGGTGCTTGAGGCGCTGCTAAGGGTGCCTAACCGGGAATCGTTTACAACGGTGTTGTCTCCGACACGCCCTCAGCTGCCAAACACCACATGGTAAGTGTTTCAACATCCTGTCTAATATCATGTCTTAATGTGTGTAGTTTTCTTTGTCTCTGTTGATGGTTGTCGATGATGTGTGTAGTATTTTGTGTCTCTTGTTATGGTTTGTGTCTCTAGTTATGGTTCGTAGCATTACTACAGAAACAGGAACAACTTTTTGCTTGTTAGTATTTGGGTTTTGTGTTTTGTGTCTAGTAGTTATGTGTCTAGTAGTTATGTATCTTCTGTGTCTAGTAGTTATGTCTCTTCTGTGTGATTATGTCTGAAATTGCTTGTGTTTGAAAATGTCGGTTTCCATTCCTGTCTAAACGTTAACTTCAATTAAGCATCAAAATCTGGTTTTCTTCGTGTTAACACAAGTCTTTTGTTTTGTTTTGTTTTTGTACTGATGAAGCTAGATATGTTTTGTTTGTAGTTGTTATTTTTCAAGATTAGAATGTTTGTAATTCTTTGGTTAGTTTACGGTCTTCTTTGTTTTGGTGTAATGAAGATTATGTACTAGGGAAAGGTAATTAGTTCATATCAGGTTTGGATCGTGTCTTCTTTTATTTGTTTTGTTTTTGTAATGATGAAGCTAGATATGTTTTGTTTTTGTTCTGATGAAATTTGATCTCTATCTATGTACTGAATAATGTCTCAGTCCTTTATGTATGTAGCATGTTTTTGTATGATGTTGGATTTAGATTGTGGTTTCCTGCGTCTTCTAGTTATGGTCACTGAAAAGCTTTGAGTGTGATCACTGAAAAGCTCTAAGTTTAGTGTCATTCTCTCTTGGTATTATGCTGCGTCTTCTAGTTCTGGTCACTGAAAATCTCTTACTTGTTGTCTGACGTTGCTGGTAGAGTTCTTTTTCAAGATTAGAATGTTTGTATTTGTTTGGTTAGTTTACGGTCTTCTTTGTTTTGGTGTAAAGAAGATTATGTGCTAGGGAAATGTTTAGTTCATATCAGGTTTGGATTGTGTCTTCTTTGTTTTGCTGTAATTGTGAGGTTTTTAATGTTCAAGGCACTTATTTGTCTCTGTCTAGGTTTGGCCGTGACAAGGTAAAACTGACAAGGAAGATCACCAAGGTGTTCACAAACAAGTTTGATGGTCCATACTACAGTTGGACTGTTGTGCCTCGGGATAGACAGGAAAGGTACTTCGTCGAGTTCGCGGTAAGCATTTCTCTTCTGTCCATGCTATTCTATGCCTTTCTTTCTATTCTGTCCACTAACTCGAATCACACTTCTCTTGTAGAAAACGCACACCTGGGATCCCTTAATCTCAGGGGTAGTACAACAATATTTCGAGAGGATTTGTCAAAGGCGAATGAAGGATATGGTAAGCACCGCGAGGACTTCTCGACAGCGACCACGCTGGATTAACCCAACTCTATGGACAACAATGACAGAGTGTTGGGACACTGAAGAAGCTCAAGAGAGGAGTAAGACCACATCCGCTGCTCGAAAATCTGACCGTAAAGGCCTTGGTGTGCACAAGCACGTATCAGGCCAAAAGTCATATCAACAAATCCAACAAGAAATGGTAAGTGTAAATTCACTATCTAATACTTTTGCAACTTTCTATTATGTAACAAATTTATATGTTACATTTTCAGGAAGAGGTATTGGGAAGACCGGTTAGTATCTGTGAGGTTTTTGTGAAGACTCACACAAAATCAGATGGGACGTTTGTTGATCTGAAGGTTGAGAGGATCGCCCAAACTTACGAGAAGAACTTGCAAGCTAGGATGCAAGAGATCGGGCCTGAAACTTCAGACGGTAGGTCGCAGCAGCGAGAGCTTACCACAGAGGACTACAACGACCTCTTTCTTCAGGTAAATACATGTTATCTTTGTCATCTTTGGTTTTCTGTCTTTTGCGTTTCATAAATATATGTTTTATTTATGCAGTCAACTTTCACGGATGAAAGAGGCAGGCCATATGGAATAGGAAGCCTCGCAGAGTCTCATGTTGGTGGAAAACGCAAGTTCGAGGATAGCTCTTCATCGTTTCAAGCTCTGCAAGACAAGTTGGAAGAAGCTCAACGCCAAATAGAAGAACAAGCTGCTTCTAACGCTCGACGTGAGGCAAAGCTTACCCAACTTGCAGCTGACAACCAAAGCAACCTTACCCAACTTGCAGCGGACCACAAAGACAAGTTCGAGCATTATTCACTGGTGGAAAGGTATCTTCGTGAAACCGATCCAAATTTTCTGGACTTCATGGCTTTTCAATCTGGTCGGCAGCATGATTCTACACCCTAGTCTATCATTTTATTTCATGTATTTGAACTTTAGAACATTAAGTTTTCTTTGTATTGGTTTGTACTTGATATGTTAAAATAATGTATGATGATTTCTTTGTATTAATTAATGTTTCTTTCATTTTAACGTGTGTAGTCTTCTTATTAATTTGCATATGATTTCCAAATTGCTAGGTAATACAAATATGGTACAGTATTACCATTTTGAATTTCGTCAATAAAATCAGTCGCTATGTAGTCGTAAATCAGTCGCTATAGAGTCGCAAATCAATCGTAAACGATGACCAAATCACTATTTCGATGAACATATTAGTCGCAAATGAGTCGCTAATACAGACGCTTATTAGTCGGGACGTAGTCGCACAATTTCACGACTCTTTAACGACTACAGCAAAACGACTTCCACACGACACAATATATAGTCGCATGTTGGTCGTTAATTTAGTTGGTACATGGTCGCATATCTTTACGACTGATTTGCGACTGAATTATGTAATCGCACCGAAGTCGTAAATCAGTTGTAAATTTACGACTGATTTGCGACTACTTGTTTTTACGACTTAACATTTCCGACTATGTCACTTAGTCGTAATGTAGTCGTAAAACCAGTTTTAGCGACTACATTACGACTGTTTATTTAATCGCGAAAACCTTATTTTCTTGTAATGTTCAGACCATTCTCTGGTCAATTCACCATACGAACTAAATCCTTGATAAAAATGAGAACAATATCGATATCTCGCACAGTCGCACCATGCAGCAACATCAATGTGGAATTGTATACTATTTCATTCAACGTAGTATCTGTTAAAAAATAACGTGTCATCAAGTAAAATAACAAACACATATGACATATTAATGAATATGGCAGCGTGCCTTGAGATAAAATAGTGTGATATCGATATAGGATAAAATAACATGTTATTTGTTAAAACTTTTGCGAAACCATGGATGCGATCATTAAGGGGATGCAGAACCTGATCTGGGCAAAGCCCAATGAAACATTTGTTTTGGTCCCCATTTTTAACAGGTTTCCATAGAATATATCAATAAAAAAAATTTATAAAACTAAAAAACAAAACTCTTGATCACGTTTCCTTTTTTTTTTTTAAATATCATGCTTCCATTTTTTTTTTTAAAAACCACGCTTTTTTTTTTTTAAAGACCACGCTTTTTTTTTTTTTCTCTCTGACTCTTACATTTGAAATTTTTTTTGTATGAAATGAATTAGTGGCTTCCATTTTTGTTTTTTTTTCAAGCCCCCAAATTTTCAGATCCGGCCTTGAGAGGATGAATGTAATCTCACATTCACCCACTTTGGGTTATTTACTTAATTAAAGGAAATAGTTAGGTTAGTTAGTGCATATTCTCTAAAAAGTATTTTTCAAAATGTATATATATGGAACGAAACAATGCTCTTTAGTCTTCACTATTATCGCCACAGAGTTTATAGACCGAAATAAAAAGAGACTTTGAAGAAATAACGGCGTTCTCCTCGCAGTTACAACCGTAGGAGCTACGAGAATTAAGAAGCGATAAAGAAAATCTTGCATTTGATAAGCCACAATAACAAAAACATTCGCTGAATTTCCAAAGAAACATAAACGCTACGAGAGAGAGAGAGAGAGAGAGAGAGAGAGAGAGAGAGAGAGAGAGAGAGAGAGAGAGAGAGAGAGAGAGAGAGAGAGAGAGAGAGAGAGAGAGAGAGAGAGAGAGAGAGAGAGAGAGAGAGAGACTCGATATCTCCCATTCCACTCCACAATAAAAGCGAAAAGGATTGTGAGAAACAAAAGGGAAATTAACTAGTATCAAAGAAGAAAGTCACAAACTTGGACAAATCACTATCATTGGAAGAAGAATGTCGAGGATGAAGAGTCAAACCCTTCTGTTCCACTCTGACCAAGGCTGTTTTGATCCACAAAGCCATCGAGCTCAAAGGAAAACGTATCGATGCTTGCATGCGCCACATTCCAATAGCTATCAGTCTCCGGAATCCTAAGTTCAGCTCCAAAACAAGTACTTGGAGGAAGAGGTGGAAGCTCATGATCACAATGCTCATTGTTTATAGATTGATAACCACATTCAGTCTCTTGAGGCCACCCATTGTATGAGATTTCAATAGAGTTTTGGTTTTGGTTTTGGTTTTGGTTTTGATCGTTGGTGGATGAATACAGATTGTTGTTGTTGTTAAGAGCTTCTAGTTGGCTTGGAGGGTTGAATAACTCGGAAATGAAACGTTGGGATTCATCAGGAGAGATGAAGGAAGTTACTGAGGAGCCACGAGGCATATCGGAGTAGACAAAGTTGGTCCGAGCAGTCAAGCCTCTTATTGACCGTACGGCTCTATCATAGGCCAATGCAGCCTCCTCGGCCGTATCAAAAGTACCTAGCCAATACCTCTCTTTTGTAGTCGGGTTTCTTATTTCAGCTGCGTATCTTCCCCACGGCCTCCGCCTCACTCCTACATACTTTATTTCTTCATTATGTTGTTGTGGTTGCGGCTGCGGTTGTTGCTGCTTTTGCCTATGACTCCTTTTTGATCTAGAGGAAGAGCCGGCATTCGAATTACCGTTGAAATCCATAGTTAATTAGTATAGTATTGCTTACACTCAAAATGTGAAATGATAGGGAGATTAGGAGATAACTAGAAGTGATGGATTTGGTTATTGGAACAATGAAAATGTGTGTTTAAATAGATGAGGTCACTTTCACTATGTGTATGTAGGGACCCTCTCTTTTATTCTAAAAGTCCCTTTGGAGGAATTTTTAAGATACAAAAAAGTGGGTCACATGGAAATGTGCAAAATCAGATGATCATCACCATCTAATCATATGATTGAAAGTGAAATGAGTTTGTGACTTTTAGGATTGGCCCAAGTGAATCATGCAGGATTATGAAGCAATCTGCAATCGATTTTTCTTTTTTTCTTTTTCTCTTTTTTTTTTTTCTGATTTCCTTTTCCCTTATGCTATTATTTTTGGGAACGTGAGATTCTTTGCGCCTGGTTATGATCACTTGTAGTTGTACCATGTTTTGGTTTTCAATAATGAACTTTTATAATAGAGTTTTATGGTATTATTATTTAAAGAGTCATTTAAGAAAATGAACTTTTTATTACATGAATATTAACTACAAATAAGAAAAGATTATTAAAATAGGAAACTATATAACTGTTTTTCAAACTTATTTAAGAGAATATAGAAAAAACTTATTTAAGAGAATATATAATTTTATTTTTTCCTTCAACATGCATTTAAGCTTGTATTTAGTTTATTTCCTTATTAAGATATTAAACTACATTTTATTAATCTTTTAAATAATAATCAATCCATATCATTTATAAAAAAATCTGTTCGAAATTTTACAATATTTGTATTTGTATTTTTATTATTAATTTGTATTTTATGCAAAAATCAATTTAATTATTTGTTTTGAAAAATAATAATTAAATCAAAATGTGTTTTAAATGTATTTTTGTGGTTTCTATTATAATATTGATCAATATATATTATATTATTTATTTCCAAAATCAATCTACAAAATAAATATATTCAATATTTTGTCATATTTTTATAACTAAATTGTATCATAGAATTAAGAGTGTCAATTCGGATTAATGACATGTGAATTAGACATAAATTGTTTTGCCATGTGGTGGGTTAAGAATTTATTTTAAATTTAACAATATTTTGTTATATTAATTGAGTATATATCAAATTAAATTTGATAAAATATTTTATTATTTCGAGTTAGACACAAAAAATTAATTTTTCAAAAATTCGTGAATCGACCACAAAACCCATAGTCTGCAAATTAAAGTTGATGCTTTCAATATTCAAAATTGTAGTTATTTGTGGATTAGTCCAAAAATATTTTAGTCCACTATGGAATATATTAAGTATACGAATTAGCCCGCTGTTATAATCTTATCTATAATCATTAGTAAATCATATAATTATGGAATTCATTAACCGAATGTGATAGTCTAATCTAAAATAAAAAAATTCACAACTAAATTCATATTTTACAGATATATTAATATCATATCACCTTCACAACTAAAATTTACTTATATATTAACTCGCACATCAAAACTAATTTTAATTCAATTTGATGAATATTATATACGTAAATTTTGGTTGTATGATGTTAATATATACATGTTTATCTACATAGCAACCAATTATAACTTAAGCAAAATTTTAAAATTAAATTTTTTAAAAAATTTAAGGAAAAAATTACCCCGCTATTAAGTAATAATACATTTGAAAAAGGTTTATTAATTTTACCATGCTACACCATATGGTAATATCATCTAATTGATTAAATGGAAGTTAGAGTGTAGGATTTCGGATCTAGAGTTTAGTTCTATATTTTTGCCATTTACCAAATTGACTCTAAAACTTCTCCTTTTTCTTCTTTTTAATAACGGAACTAATATGTGAACTTCCTCAACTTTTTTTCTTCTGATTCATTTGTTTTTCTAGTAATAGATCGAGTTGCCTTATGAATATGTGCCACTTGATATAATGATGGGCTAATCACATGCTTTACAATACTCATGATTGCAAGCCCTGCAATCTCTCTGATCCAAAATGATTATTTTCATTATGATTGATTCGATATTTAATTATTTACATGATTTCACGAGGACTAAAAAGGAAGCAATTTCTATCAATATTATAGAAACTTTGCGATAAATTTTTTATTTCTTCTCGTTTTCTTAATTTTATTTTGTGGCGTTTCATATGCCTATTCCAATGCTTTTATGATTAGTCGCATGAACTTGAACATGTTCATTATCCACGAAGAAAATATTACTGTGTATTGTTATTATGTCTTCGTTTATACGTACGATCTCTAGAAAAGTGTATGAGAATTACTGAACGTAAATAATAAGCTTTGTAAAGGTTCAAAAAAAAAAAAAAAGCTTAGTACATATATATATATATATATATATTACGTAAATACTTATATATACACATAGGTATATTCGTATATGCATAAAATCAAGTTTGGCATTGGGTTTAGAAAAGTACGAAAATCAAACCAAACACATGTCTAATATCATCAATTTAGTTTCGTTTAGGTTTGGTTCAGTTGATCGTAAAATCTAATATCATCAATTTTGTTGTCAGTGCTATTTTTGTTTGGGTATATGAATTTTATTCTTTAATTTGGCTAAGTCCTCGCATGCATTAAAATATGAAGCTCAATATATTTTTAAGGGGTATATAATAGCATAGATTCAATTATGGAGGTATTATCATTCTCTAATGACTTTATCCACGCTTTCATTTTTTATATATAAAAAAAATCATATGTGGAAGCTCTTTAGTCACGTGGTTGATCAAATACTTCATTAATGTTTCTATATTAGGAAGTTCATGATTCAATTATCAAAAAAAGTAATTTCTGCAGATTAATACTTAATTATAAAGAAATTTTCAGCATGGTACAAATAGAATTGTTCATCATGATTATAGATCTTTGTGGAACATATATCATTATATGTAGATTTAGAGGATGTTATTTGTTTATATATTTTAATTGATTTGAAAATCTGTATAAGATTTATAGATCCTTGTAAAATCTATTGATTTTCAAATGTAGCATGTGGATTTTAATTAATATTTGTAAATCCGCAGGTTTTTCTTCGGATTTGAGTCTTTGTATTTTTAACATGAAAATCATTCCAAATCTATTAAAATCCATTGTAAAATCGAATTTATTTATAAATAAATTCGTAAGATTGAATAACACGTTATTTGAATTCGTATTTATAAATCAAAGAATCAATAACAGTTGATTTGAACTTGGATTTTAAAATTATAGAACCAATAATACTGAATTTGGTTTAGATTTCTAAATCTATTAAAATCCATGAACCAATAACCCCATTTAGGTGGAGGTATTCGATGATTGAATTTAAGAGAATATAAATGAAATTAAAATCAATTGATTTTGAGTAGTTTAAAGTTTTTTGTTGGGATTTTAATGAATTATATCAAAATGATAGTAAAAATGCTCAGAATTGACTATTTACAATTTTTCATTAAAATTCTATTAAAATCATATCAAATGATATTATCATCAATATTGCAATAAAATTGAATAACAATAACATTTAATATAATTAAAAAATAAAAAAATTTGAATAATACTAGAATTTAAAGTAATATAGAAGAATGATTACAAATATCTAATCCAATAACACATAAATTTAAAAAAATTCATGAAATACATCATTGAATAACAGTAGAATTTTATAAAAAAAAATTATTCATTCTAATTCAATTAAATTCTTTAATTGAATACCACCCTTTCCCGGTTAGTTCAGATTTTAAAAATCTTAGCGAAATTAATCAAAGAAAGATATGGTTCGATTCGGTTCGGTTCTCGGTTAGTTAAAATTTAGATATATGCAGAAAAGGCCGAGAAATCTTGCTTCAGTCTTGAGATTGATATTTTCTGACCCGAGGAAGAAGAAGCGATGGGTTTTGTCCTAATTTCTTCTTGTCTCCCGTCCTCGCTCGTCCTCGTCTCTCACCCTCACCAGGTCTGTCGTCGTTCTTCCGAATCTGATGATTTGATTGTCTTCTTCCCAATCTTTTTAATAGAGCTCTTTTGTGGCTCACAATTTTTGTATCGATCAGTTCTCCGCCGGAATCAAAAGCAGTGAACTTCCGTTTCGTCCTCCATTCTCTCCGACCCGTAGAACCCTAATTTCGAAACCATGTTGTTTCAATCTCCCTCAAGAACCCATTCTCTCGGAGGCTCTCAAGGTACTCTTATTTTCAATTACTTTACTAATTAGAAAGAAAAAAAAGATAAGAATAGTGAATTTATCTCTCTGATGACAAAAATTGATTTTTCTTTTCAAAAGGGTTTCAGTAATCGATACTTACGATGAGTTCTTCCAAATAGCAATTAAGCAGTGTATACACCAATTTTCTAAGATGTGTGTTTGCCATGATTGTGTGTTCTTGATCAATCTTGGAGGGGTTCCTCTTTTTACATATCTCCTTACATCTGTTTCAAACTTGATAGCTTAAGTTACACTGTTTTTCCTCTGTTCAAAATTTGATGGATTACTTTTATGCCTCTAATCCTTTGGATGATATTAATCCTCATTGCAATGTGGTTGTTTTTATGGTCTCTTTAGGAGCCAATTGCATTTGTGGGTGGAATGTTTGCTGGACTTCTAAGACTCGATCTAAACGAAGAACCGCTCAAGGAATGGGTTACGCGAACAGTTGAAGCCTCGGGTATTACAGAAGAGGAAGTTGATGCAGATGGGATGGCCTCGAAATATGAAGAAGAAGCTCCTCAACAGATAGAGATTGAATGAGGTCTGCTGTTTATTATTTGTCCCTTAAAACCGTGACTGATCATCTGTGCTTATGGTTCTGTAGTTACTGTCTTTACCATCGGCAAGGATAAATGTAGATTGCCCCTTGTGTAGGTAACCTTGTGTGTTCTTTATGTAAAATGAAACAGAAATCTGAAGAAGATTTTTTTCACTTGGGAAAAAACAAACACCGTCTTGATATCTTGCTCTATGCGTCTGTCTTAACGAAGGTTACTCAACTCTTGTGTCCAACTTAGAGGCAAACCTAAACCAACATTTTAGTTAGATTAGGCCTGTCTCATTCACATTCGGAGATCAGTTTAAAGGATGAAATAGGATTTGTGATAAGAACACAACTATGTTTATTCACTTATCAAAGATTTACAATACCAAATCGCCAAAGAAGAACTCCTCCAAGACGAATTGGTCCTTCGAATCTCAAGAACAAGCTCTTGAGAATCGTCCAAATTGCAGAGAGAAGCTCTCTAACAATCCAATGATCAGATTATACAATCGATGATCTAAAAGACTGAACAAAGAAATATCTATATACTATTTTTCTATTCTCCAACGACTTGTTGACTTCAATCCACGTCAGCTATCTTCTTCTCAACTTCAGTCCAGCTCAGCAATTAGTGTGAATCTCTTTTCTTCAAGTCCTCGTACTTATCAATTTGATAATCGGAAAACTTTGGATTCAGATTTGATCTCCTTCATCAAACGACAGTGATCATCAAGGATAATTATGTAGTGACCAAATATACAATAATAAATAAAAATAAAATCCATTTTTTGGGATCAAATAATTGGCTTCTTTAAATTTTATCCCTGACGATGAAATGATTATTAACTAGGACTGAGCGTTTTAACCGTATCCGATACCTGAATTTGAACCCGACCCAAAAAACCGCTTTCGAACCCGATCCAAACTAGAGAAATATCCGAATGGGTTTTAGTATCTAGGTACTTCAGGTTTCGGGTAATACCCGACCCGAAATCCGAACTAGTACCCAAATAAACCCGAAGCTAACTAAATCCATTAACCCCCTTGTACCTAACTTCGCCAGTTCTTCTCATTTTTTTGGCTTTTCCGGATATTTCAAATATTTTCTGGTATTTTTGGGTAGTTTGGATAGTTTTTTACTGTGGTTTTCAGGTAATTTTGGGTAGTTTGAGTACTTCCGGATAGTTTGAGTACTTTGGATAGTTTTTTTCTGAATTTTTTTAGTACTTTCATGTATTTTTGGGTATTTTGGGTGATTCGAACCTAACCCGAAAATTATAAATAGCCGAATGGAGCTTAAACCTCTAAACCCGAAAATCTAAATACCGGAATGGGGCTTAAACCTCTAAACCCAAAAATCCAAAATACTCTATCCGAATCTGAATGGATACCCGAACGCCGATGCCTAAATTATTAACCACATATTATTTTCATCCAAATCAATCGAACAAACGACGGCGTTTTAACACGTGATGAATCCGTTTTACTATCTGCGACCGCACCGGTACGAGTTCTGTAGTTTCAATTCGTCACAATGGCCTCGCGTTTGTTATCGACGACACTAATCGGACCGCCGGCTAATCTCAACAAGTCGCCGGCGAGAGCTGGAGTGAGAAAGGGGAGGGTTAGTTTCAGGGCTGTGAGCGATAGCTCTCAAGGATCCGTCGATGGAACCGTTTACCAAGGTGTTTACGGTCCCTGGACCATCGAGCAGTCCGATGTCAAAGAGGTGCGTCTCTTCAAATCCCTCGCGATTTCTGCTCAACTTAGACTAATTTCGTTGCTTGGGTTCCTAAAAGTTTAATTTTTTGGATAGTTGGGCAGTGCGTAGCTCTCATTGCTTATGTTATTTTGCGGTTCCTTTGTTTGAAAGCTCGACGTGCAAGTTAAATCCTTGATGGTTTTAGTCCAGTCTGTTCATCTACACATAGTTACTCATATAGCTCAGGGAAGATTGGTGTGATTTATAAAATGATTAGATTATGTAGTGTTCTGTTTCTGTGAAATTGATTCTGGAACTTTCTACTTAAGCCTGTTTGATGATTACCTTTTGCTTGTTTTTCAGGTTATCCTGTACAGATCAGGACTGGTAACTGCTGCTGCATCCTTTGTAGCCGCTTCTTCTGCTGCCTTTTTGCCAGGAGACTCTTGGTTAAGTGAAATAATCAAGCAAAACCATGACTTGTTCTACCTTGTTGGTGCTGGTGGTTTGGGCCTATCGCTGTTTCTAATTCACATATATGTTACGGAGATTAAGAGGACTCTTCAGGCTTTGTGGGCACTTGGTGTTGTTGGTTCGTTAGCCACTTACGCAGCTCTTGCTCGACCAGCCAGTGATAACTTGGTTCATTATGCCGTTGATCATCCAACTGCTGTTTGGTTTGTTGGCCCTCTTTTCGCTGCGCTCACGGGGCTCGTTTTCAAAGAAGGTAAAAGTTATGTGTTTTCATTGTGCTTTACTGATGTACTAGGAGGCTTCATATGTATTTAACCATACCGATCTTCTTGATTTGCAATTTCTGTCTGCAGGGCTTTGTTATGGAAAGCTAGAAGCTGGCCTTCTTACATTCATCATACCTTCAGTTCTTCTCGGGCATTTGGTAAAGTAGCTTGTTCGATTAAGATATCCAGCTTCCTTGGACCAAGACTCCTGATATCAAATAAGAACTTTATCATAAGGCCAAATTAGCTAATATTCTTCTGCATCATCTCTCTAAAGGGAACGGTTCACATTTTCCTAGAACTGGGGATGTTGGTATTTGATCAACCTGACTTGAATTGGAAAATTGAAATTGCAGAGTGGTCTGATGAATGATGAGGCAAAACTGGTGTTGCTAGGAACATGGATGGCGCTCTTTGTAGTATTTGCTGGAAGAAAATTCACTCAGCCCATAAAGGTACATTGTTGCTCGTTGAAGATTAGAATGTGCAAGCTTCGAGGTCTTGCTACTTATACAAGTATCAAAATGTTATAATACTAATAATCTTCAATCTGGTTTGGTTGTTGAAGGATGATATTGGGGATAAATCTGTTTTCATGTTCATGTCTCTTTCGGAAGATGAGAGGAAGGCTGTAGTTGCGAAACTCGAGCAAGAAAAGTCCGGGTAAGACCCGAAATGTTTTAAGCATCTTCAAGAACAGGTAAATATCTTGTATCCGTAGATTATATATACCACTGAGGAGAGATGCTACCATAAACAGTTTGTAGATTTGTGAATGGTAGCCTTTATCACACCACTACATAATGACAATACAAATGCTATTAAAAAATTCATGTGCAAGAAACCATGATTTACCATACTCAGATTGATAGCCGGGATACATCCCATACTCTGATTTGGAGTTGATTTCAGGCTGATCATCCCTTGGTTGTTTTGTTGATTTTGCCCCTCGGTATGTTGTGTTGAGCCAACCTGGCCTGGCTCATTTGACCCGGCACTGATTAGTCAGGTCCTGATTTAGGCTTGATTTTTAGGATTTAGTATGGTCTTGAATTTGATCTCTGGGACATGGACCAGCCCACGCCTTACCTGAATAATGCCAAAACAAAAAAAAATATGTGAGATTAGACCTAAACGGGGTCCTACACTGATTGTACAAAACAAGATATGGTCCAGCCCGAACCGTCCTATTTAGAACCAGGCCAGGCTGTCCGCAGACTTTTGGCCACAACATCCCTAGTTGTGAGTTGCATTTCACTGTGGAGGCATGTCTGAGGGTGTTACTGCGGTATCGAGATGGCTAAAGTTATGATCCATATGAGCTACAAGGGTAGAAATCTTTTCACTCCAGTAGATGAAGTCATTTCCGAGTAGAGCTTACTGATTTTCATTCCTCCTCGGGCCCATGCTTTAGAGGAAGAGGATCATGGTTGAGAAAATTCTCAATTAAGATGCAGAATAAAACGAGTATTAGGTCTCTTTCCTTGGTAGTCCATGTTTATGTATAAATGCCTTTGACGTGTGGGAAAAGAGTTAGTTTTGCGTGTTTTTCGGCAATACGATTGGGGCTACAATGATTGCGATTTTTGCGGGTTTCTGAATTGGAGAAAGGAAAGATGCAAAGAAGAGAGTTATTGAGTATTGCGAACAAAGAGCGTGAAATTAGGAAGGGAACAAGGTTTTGTCGTTGAAACAAAATCGAGAGAAGCAATTGAAAGACACGACACACGAGTGGGGTGTTTATTGCGGTGTACAGAGTAATACTAACATGGTCCACTCTTAAGACTATAATATGGTCACACACTCTCCCTCACAGTCTTGTTGCTTTCTGTCGCAATTTTTTTTGTTTTTTTTGCATTTAATTGAGAATAATGAAATACAAATTATCCCAATATACGTCATGTCCAAGTTTGACCAAAGTATATATATTCCTAAGTCTGGCCAAAATGTGACTATTATACAGCTATGTTCAACACAAATAAGACTATCCTACTTCACAAACCACAATAATGATTCTATATTAGATGATGTTTCAAATAATATATATCGAGTCTAGCTTTGTTTCTTTAGAATTGGAAATAGAGACAAGAAAAGTTGGGTGAGCCCAAAAATAAAAAAGAGAGAGAGAGAGACTGATGAAGCGAATCCGACCAAAACTGAGGGAGAGAGCAAGCGTTAAAGGAGAGAGTCCCTACCACCAATATGAGGACGAGCTCGAAATTGCGTGCGGACGCAAAAGGAGGAGTCGTGTCTAATGCTGCATCTCTCTCTCTCTCTCTCTCTCTCTCTCTCTTCGTGTGTCTCTCTCTTTTGTCTCTTCTTTTCAATTTTTTTTCTTTTTAGTCTCTCCCTAACGTTTTAATTCCTTTTTCTCTGTTTGTTCCCTCTTGCACTCGTGGCCTTCTTATAACCTCTCCATTTACTACATTGACACACGGCTCACACACGATCACATTATTTTTATTTACTTCTTCAAACGATAGATCAAGTGTTTTTTTTTTGTTTTTTTTAAATAATTTGATAATTTGGGATTTAGGCTACAACTAGGTCTTTTGCATGTGTATAACAACGTCATTATATCCATCATCATTAATCATTTATTCAAAGAACGAAAAAAAGACATGTTCAACATCTTCTCTAATAACTATATTTTGTAAGATTATAGTCGCACAATCACATCAATATCATATGAGTTTTACTGTTAAATTTTATGGGTTTCCAACTTAAAACCAATTGGTAATGAGTTTAGTTCAAATACCTTCACACTTTCAATGTGAGATATGTTCTTCACACACCCTCTTGAGATAATGACCATTAATCTCGACAATGTTTCATTATAAGATTATTAATTTCATATTAGATCATATTAGATCAATCAGCCGGATCGATTTCGGTTCGGACTATTAGATCATATTAGATTATTAATTTCATATTAGATCAATCGGCCGGATCGATTTCGGTTCAGATTGAGCCGCGTGTGTTCGGACTCTGATACTATATTAAGTTTCATGGGGATTCTAATTCAAAACCAACTGGCAATAAATAGATTGGCCCAATTATCTTTTATATATTAGCTCAAATATCTTCATAATTCCAATGTAGGATATGTTCTTCACATATACTCATTATCTAGTAAACCTTGGTTGACTTATACCTAATTGTCTAGTAAGAATTAGTTTTCCATAATGTTCATTACCGTAGATTTTTTTTGTTTTTGTTTTTTCTATTGAAAAAACAAAAACTGGCTACGACTTGCGAATGTGGAACGTAAACATTAATGAACTATTTTCGGAATAGACAACTGTAGATGCACAAAGTCTAAGGTTGATAAAAAGGTTGGTATCTCACAGACTAATTTTCTTTGGGTCTAATCAAAATTTAAAGGGATATTGTGGATAGATTCTTATCTATGATGAATGCATTATTTTGAATCTGTCATTAAGTTGACAATACTTGTATATCTTTCCAGACTTACATGAAAATGAACAGTTTATTTAATTATATTCAAGAAACAGACACGATTTGCTGGGGTTACAATGGTTTGTGTTGGTAGCGAGACGAAAACAACAGCGTTTTGTTCTTGAGGGCGATACGGAAAGTAACATGACAGGACAGTTGAGAGGGAAACTCATCGTTTTCTCTTAAGTGAACAGTAAAGCTTTTTTTTTTCTTTTGCTTTAATATTTTGGGTCATAGATCTGTCTCTTTTACCCATTTATTCAAATACCAAGCACGTCCATCAAATCCAAGTCTTGTCGGTTACTCAACTCCTACGTTAACCATGCTTTTAGTTTTATTTAACCATGCTTTAAATTCATTGATCATTTCCTATTCTTATGTTGAATCTTAGAATGAGGGGGTGGTCATATAAGCCATAATACCGGTTTCAATTCGATATCGATCCCAATGTATTTCTATGTTCGGGTAACTGATCCGATTCAAATATATTCATTAACTCCTTTCCCAAAGATTTATTAATATCTTTATTTAGATTAAAATTTGGAGATCATGTCCTGATTCAAACAATCGATATGTTCATGGTAAATTGTGGTGAGTTGATTGGAATGAGTGGGACGAGATCCAAGTAGTAGGAATAGTTTTAGAAGGATCTATAGTAGTCGTCTCAATTAACACTAAATTTAAGAAATCTTACCAACTTCTACACGTCACCGACGCACTTATTGTGACAAAGGTTTTTATTTAACATTAAGACTTATTTGCACCCACGGTTAGGCCATCTCCAATTTTTTATTCATAAATTTTGGTAAAATGAAAGTTTAGAACCTCCTTAAGAATTTTTAAGTTTTGGTTTCTCTAATGGTAGATTAAATTAATTTTCTTAAGTAAATTAAATTATAAACATACTATATTTTATAAAACCAAAATTTTATTGCATTTTATGAAATTTAAAACGTACAAAATATTGCCGAAACTTCAAGAAGAAGAAGCTTAGAATTTTATAATCTTAAAAAAAAATTAATATGTAAAAATTCCAATTCATTAATATGTATGAAAAAGTTTAAAATTTTAAAGTTGAAGTTATGAAAAAGTTTTTTTTTTAAAAAGGTTAATATATTTTTTTTTTAAGTTAAAGTTAAGAAAATCTAGCAAAAAACAAATCTGGCAAAAAAAAAAATATGGCGAATTAGGGGTTGACACATGACATGAACAGTGTAAGAACCCCTCTTAAGAACCGGTTCTAAAAATTCTTATTTAAGAACCGGTTTTTACACTGTTCACAATTATTTATAATATTTTTTTTTTTGGGGTTAAGAACCTCTTAACATACTCCCATTGGAGGTGCTCTCACTTTACAAAAGATTTCTCACAAATTTGGTACTTAATTTTTTTTTTGTCTTGTGTAAAATGATAATTTTACCCTTGTTTTTGATTCGTCCGTGTACTGTACAAGACAAGACCGGAAAGTCAACATGTGAACAGTAAATTAAGTGGTAATTTTCAAAATAAGTTGGGAAAATGTTAAAAACTTTATAGAGTTTTCAAAAACTGACTCCCCAACAAAGATCCCCAACATTCAATTCGAAAAGAAAAAAAAAATTTGCATCATGTTCTTTGCATATAAGTAACAGTAGGACTGGGGACGGGTCGGGTATCCTTGAATTTTGGAGTACCCTTTACCCGATCCTTACTGGTAAAAAAATAAATTACCATTTACCCAATCTTTACGGGTAAAAAAATAAATTACCTTTAACCGATCCAAAAAAACGGGTACCCTAGAAAAAATAGGTGACCCGCTAAATACCCTACCATTTACCCTTACCCGCATATTTATATATCGTTGCCCTTACCCACATAATAATTTCGTATTGGGCTAGGTTGGGTTTGGATTTTAACATTCCCAAAAAAACATAATTTGATATTTTATTGTTAATTGAGCATAATAATTAGGTTTATAGTATTATCAATTATATATATAATGTTATTGGTAATGTTATAAAATACAATTAAAGCGGGTATTTACGAGTCGCGTAACGGGTCGGATAACGAGACAGGTAACGACTCTCGGGTCACGAGTATTCTTTTTTTTTAAGACAGGTACAAATCGGATAACGGATTGAAGACGGGTAACGGGTATTAGTGCCCAACACTAAGTAACACTACTATCTCTGAAAACTGAAATATATCAATGTGAATCATAGTATCTTTCGATTTAAACTCACAATTGGCAGATCATTTTTCAGTTAAATTTTAAGCTTCAACTATAAATTTGAAACGTTTGTGAGTTATTTTCCAGTATGAAATAAAAATTAGTCTTATTCGAATTTAATATCTACGGCTATAAATATATTCGACAGACATTAGATGTAATAGATTAACTACATTAGTAGTCCTACCAGATAGTCTTATAAATTGAAAATAATAAATGAAATGATTATGAATTGTTCAAATAAAGAATTTATGTTTACTAGGAGCGACGGAAGAAGGATCCGTGGACTTCTTTCAACGCCATCGTTCTGGGTAAACTGTTGATTTTCTTCCGTCGGAATTTAAATCGGTCGGGTAGAAAAACACCGGAATTAACCAATACTCTCAGACCATACATCTTTCATTGTATGAATTTTAGTTTACATTACAATACTATTGAGGCACATGGTTTACTAATAATGTTTTAACCTACGTTGTGCTCAAAAGCATATCCTAGACTTGTTAAATGTCAACACTTGGAAGAAATTTGCTCCGAAAGTCTTAACACTTTCCATTTTAAACAATTATTTAGCATAAATCAACTTTATATTGAATCAACCGTTTTATAACAAGACTTCAAAACTTCTTTTTTTTGGGGGTATAACCAGCGATGATTTATATAAACTATTTTCAAGATTTAGGAAAAAAAAAAAAAGTGAAATCGTTGACGAGAGATAGATAATAATAGTTGAGATTATGAAAAAAGAAAAAGAATATGATGTAAGAAAGAAATGTGGATCTCAATGATGTGGCTGTGTGTTGGCTGGCATATTAAACCATCACCATCTTCATGTGCATCCATACGTCACTCTTCATCTCTCTATCCAATTATTTCAATCTCCTCATTTTAATTCCATCTTTATCTATACTAAAGAGAATTACGGAAACATGAAGAAAGAGACGCATAAAGTATACACATTCACAAAATGAGAGGACTTTGCTGAAAGTTTGTTACAACAGATAAAAAAAAAAAAAAAAAAACACCAATTAGCAACTTAATAAATGATGATCTTACTTAAAATCAAGACTTTAATTATATTTTAAAAAAAGAAAAAGTAAAAAAAAAAATCTAAGAATCTAAACCAAGTGGTTCCCATTGAGGAACTCTCTGACTGAAGAACCTCCCAATGACTCTTGAATCAAGAATCTCAAGAGCTCCTCCAGATTTAACACATCTTGGAGTCTTGTACTGATTCACAGAAGATCCTTGCGAGACACAAAAATCCATCAACAAATCAAAAGTCCCCAAACTCACCACTCTTATCTCCAATGGCCCAATCGATTTATCTCTGTTCCTGCATCTCCTGTACACGTAATCCAAACAATCCTCAACCTCAGAGCAACATTCCTCCATTGTCTTGTCGTCTAGCTTTGGCGGGTCGTTGTTGTGACGTGGCTTTAGCTCCCAGAAGAGCACGTAATGCCCCGGGATCGATGACGTGTCTGCGTAGCTCGTGTACTCCGTGAGCAAGAGACTTGAAGGTTGTTGCAGATGGTTGAGTTTGGCTTGTGTCACCGCGTTTAGCAGATCTTCCTCGCTCGTTTTGTCGGTATCGATGCTTAATACGACGTTTCTACGCTGCACGAAACGGAATTGAGGCGCTTTGTTGTGGAATCCAGTCACTTTTAGAATATCTCCTACTCTGTATCTATATAAACCTATTAAGAAAAACAAATAGATAGGTTACTTGTGTCGCAAGTTACACCAAGGCCTAATTGGAAATGAGAGGAGACCTAGAATAAATATACCGAGATTATATGTTCGTAGAGAGACACTAACCTGAGAATGTAGTAATGACAATTTCGTAATATCTACCGACTTCAACATTAACAAGATCGACAATAAGATCTTCCTTGAGAACATCATCATCGTCGATGTTAGAATGGGAAGCAAAGTGAATCTCTTCATGGGATTTGTCATCGACGGGCAAGAACTCGAAGAAAGCCATATTAGGAAGAAGCGTATACGAAACATCCGAAGGATTACACAGCGGATTAAGGTTGATACCAAAGTAACACTCAGAGGAAGCATACATGGTTGAAACCAACGGTAAACCACCGCTATAAAACTCGAGTGTCGGAATGTATTGAGCCATCGAACCCGTAACAATCACCTCAACATACTTAGCTTTAGGCCATAGCCTCCTCAAGATTCCTTCCCACGACTTCTCAGCACACTCAGACTCAATTTCATCAGCCAATTCTTGATTTGATCCCTTAAGGATCGATAAAACCGAGTCTCTGCAGGCTGAGTCAGTGATCCAGCTAGTGACAGTACCGGTTCTGATGTCTGCGCAGAGCTCTTTGAAATGATCCTCTAAGAACTTGACCGCTCGAAGAAAGGCAGAGGCAAAGACAGCTCCGACTCTTAGGACATGAGATCGCTGGACTAAACCGCAGAGAAGCTGACAGTACATGCTCTGCTTGCTGTCTTGACAAAGAATGGTCTGGTCAGGGCTAGTGTAGACGTTGTACTTATTGAATGGTCTGTTTCTGAAATGTTGACTTTTGTAGTAACTGGTCAGCACAGGACGCGCCATTAAACCTGAAGGAGTCTTGATCTCTGGTTTTATGAATAGAAGATACATCCCTTTTCCTTCATCCAGCCCATTCACATATCTGCAATTATATATTTAACACAAAAAAATTCTTCACTGTTTCATTAGTTAGACTAAAGATGCCAAATATAATTTATAGTTTATTTTTTTCCCTCTCCCTCTGATTAGTGTAACTGAAATTCTACATATTCAATTTGCAAGGTAAACCTCTTTTTAGCAAAGAACAAATCGATTTAGTTGCTATAGTGGTTAAGCCCAATTAGAGAACCAAACAACCAAAAATTAAAATAACAAAATATTGTGTTTGATTTTTTAAAATAAAAAAAACTATGTGATAATCAAAATTGTGTTTTCATTTATTTATTTTTTGGAATGAGAGTTAACTTAAGGGAGATTAATGTACTAATTAAAGAAAATAACACGAGACTAAATATATTTTAATTTGACGAAAAAATAATAATTGTGTAAATTAACATATAACTAATAAGGCATTTATTACTTGTTCATGACAGGCACAAGCATGCTGTAGAAAAATGTCTTCCTTTCCAATTCTTCAGCTGTAGATGGCATCAACTTCGGCTTTCCTGCAGAAGTCCCCGAGCTGCATCCAATAGTTACACAAGGATATTACGAATATGTTTTTTTTATGTTTGTTATGTTTTGTCGAATTTAACTATATTATGTTTACCTAGTGAGGAGTTCTGTGATGGGTTGAGCGGAGACGATATCAGAGGATTCTCCATCAGCAATTCGTTGAATGAATGGCTTTATGTCGTCGTAATTCACCACAGGGACTTTGTTCTTGAAACTTTGTTGATTCTTGTCGGATTCTCCGTCAAGATATGATCGGAGATATTGTGTTCCAGAGTTTTGGGAGAGTATTTGGTGGAGAACTTGCTGTTGAATTGCCTCTGCATTTGTGGTCAGATACTCGAGAAGCTTTAGACCAGCCTCTGTATCATTTGGGTCGTAACTTGGTATCATTGTTTTTTTTTTTTTTGTCTGAAAGCAGACACAAACAAAGCTGATGTTCGTGTTGCAATGATGATGAGTTCAAAGAGGAAAAAAGAGAGAGACTTTTTATTTTGTTCTTTTTTTTGTTGAGAGAAATGGCTTCTTCTCTGTTCTTGAAGGTTGGTTTAGTGGTATGAGGAGAAGGAAGAAGAAATGGTTTTATAATAAATTGGAAATGATGAAATAATTATTATAAAAATATATTTGGAAGGTCCTACAACACACATGGCTTTGTCTAGTTTCGAATGAGGCTATTGTTGGTCAATATTACCTGTGCAGGCTTTCGTATTATTTTATATGTTATTTTTGTTTAATATCTTATATTTTTTTATATGTTGTTTAATCCTCCAATCAAGCTCTTTCTTTATGATCCGTTGAATAATTATCAATCCAATCATATTCACAAGATTTGCATATATGTCTACCAAAAGATATACTCACTTGGTCTTCACTATACTCATCTATTGATATTATTGGCTCTTAGATTTTATTTAGGAACTTGTTCATTCCTTTATAAACTCACATGCATATATATAGAAAGAGAGCAATTTTTTTTTAATATACATGAAAAGAACTATGATAGCTTCAGTTAACAGATTATTTATAAATATGGCTTTGGAATTTTCTTTAACACTTTGTTTGCATCCCTTTACTCATTACACGTTGTTTTTAACATGTATTTTCCATTGCTGTGAGCTTGTGAATTACACGACTCTTTTTTTTTTGAATTTTATATACATATGATCATATAAATGTATGTATATATATTATTTAATTAAATAACCTCTTTTATGTGCCATAATTGGACTCCCTAGCTATAGTACTTAAGATAATCTCAAGTTTGACTTATGGCAATCAAGATTAAGAGAGAGAAGGATTGTTAAATCTCTAGGATATGATAAAGTCATCATCTTGGTGATGCAGATCCAAATGCATATGATCTAGGTCGTTACATTGATATACATATAATATAAATAGATCAATTGACTAATTAACCATTTATGATGAAAGTTACAGCATAAAATAACATGCATCAACTTAATTCAATTAAGAAAATTATAAATAACATGGATAAGTTGGATTAGGTAAATGTTTAAGTCTTGTGGTGACGAGGAAACAGATGTGAACAGAGAGAAGAGGTGTTGGAGAAGATGATAATTTTTTTCTAGTGAACAAATTTCATTCAAATACGCTATGTGTACATTTTAGGCATGTTCCGCCAATTCCTTTGCTTTAGGCTTTTTATAATGCTTTATTTTAATTACATCTACAATATTTAGGCATATATCCTCCACTTTTCAATTAATTTTATGCTTTGATGTTATCTAATATTGGCAATGGTTTTTGTAATTTGTATCAACCATTAACAGTATATAGATTTTGTGCTAGTGTAGATCAGTTCTTATTATTAACTTAAAACTTTCAATTGATGTTCTTAAAACTTTTCTACGTACGTTTTACCATAAATAATTTTGATATTTTTTTGGCATGTATTGTGATATCTTAAATTCGCGGAATGGTCTTTACTCTCACACATTTATTCGAGGGGGCGTGTTAAGGAATTTCATTTTAGAAGTTTGATAAGATCTTGAGTAATATATAAATGCCATGAGTCAATCTACTAATTACCAACATGCTAACTAGTTGGTTGTATTTCACTTAAAAATAAATTCAATGTAGTTTTTTTTTTTATCGGATGTCAATTTTGACATAATTGCAAAAACAGACACTTTATTTAAGTTTCATTAATTTTTTAGTACTTTCGATTTTTTACTGTTTTTTTGTTTTTTAGCGGACAAATGACGAAAATAATTTCTCTTTGTCTTCATATGTACCGTCCACAAACGTACACGTCGTATTGTACATGGACTGGATTGTCATGTACAATATAGAAAATGCTAAAAACTAATGAAACTTAAATAAAATGCCAGATTTTGCAAAACACCCTAAAATTTTCATTAAAAATATTCTTATCTATAGAGTTGTGGATAAAAATATAGTTTCCTTACAAAATATTTTCAGAATTTTGGAAACAAGTTTGAAATATTTAAAACTAGAGATATTTGCACATATTAACACTTAATTCAACTTTCCTTACAAACTTAACACTTATTTTTTTATATATCTTTTAGCGTGTAAATGACGAAAATACCCCTCCCTCTGTCTACTCGTGTAGGCTTGGGCATAATAACCGAACCGAACCGAACCGAAATTAATGGTTCGGTTAGGTTATGGTTACTTCATAATAACCGAATGGTTTTTATTTTTGAATCCATTGGTTATGATAACCGAATGGTTATTAACCGATAACCAATGGGTATCCATGGATATTAAAAAAAAAATTATGTTTATTTCCCCTAATTAACCAAAATAACTGAAATATAACCGAAACTAACCGAAATAACTGAAACTAACCGAAATATTTCTGAAATTTAACCGAAATATTTTGAAATTTAACCGAAAATAACCGAATATATTTGAAATTTAACCGAAAATAACCGAAAATAACTGAAAATAACCGAAAATAACCGAAAGATTTCGGTTACCAAACGGTTATTAATTTTGATAACCATACCGAACCGAACCGAATGGTAACCGAACCGAAACCGAACCGAAAACTGTTACTAACCGAATGGATAGTAAAAGACATAACCGAACGTAACCGAAAACCGAAATAACCGAACCGAACTGAACCGAATAACCATTTGCCCATCCCTATACTCGTGTATCGTCCACATGCGTACACGCCGTATTGTACAAGAGCTAAATTGTCATAAATAGTATTAAAAGTGCTAAAAAACTATGAACAATAATATAAATACCAAAAAACTATGCTAAGTATAAAAAATGTTAATTCTTACAAAAACACCCTTAAAACTATTCCACTCAGAGACATGAGAGTGCGACACTAGTTTATAAAGTTGGCATATAAACCGGTCCACGAAGTTTTGGAGAGACGCAGGGCATGCGCAATATATAAAACCGACCCATCAGCTTTAAAAGACATGCACTCTTTTGAATATTTTCTTACGTTACTATATTTCTTTTTCAGTAAATTAACTCTTGACATAGTTGGCAAAGAAAAAGAGAAAACTGTTGATATTGTTGTTAATTCGTTATTCTTTGTTATTTTTTCTAATAATATTCCTGAAGCGTATAATACTCTTTATTTTTTCTCAAACGAACCAACAAGAACCAAAAGCAAAATCGTTATTTGATGTAGAAAAAGATTAAAAAAAAAAAAAAAAAACTAAGTGTCAATTGATGCAAATAAGTTTTTATATATTGGAAAATGAGAGAAAACATTAGTGTATAAACATGGCAACCAAAAAAAAAAAACAATCAACAGGGTAATAGGACAAAAAAAATAAGTCAAAGACTCAAAGTTACGAGCATGCAATTATTGCTCTTTGGGTGGACTACAGACTACTTCAAACCAATATGCACAACACAATTACTTCTCATGGACTGGGATAACGTATTTAAAATGATATCAAATCGTGCATGACGTAAATTAATTACTCCTGATACACGATAAAACCATAAGAGAAAATAAGTAAAAGAAATTTTCATATTAAAGGCAATAAGAAAAAATTGTAATAAGAAAAAGAAAAGTAAATTTTTTTATTTTTTATTTTAAATAGAAGTTTAAATCTCAAGTTAAATGAAATTAGTTTAAATTTTAAGTTTGATAAGAATATTTTGTAGCAAAATTTTTTTTTTGATAAGAACATGATCGGGGATACCCCAGTTTGGATTTTCGAACTGTTCTAGATATTTAAGTTGTAGATGTCAAGATTTAATTGAGTTTACTTGAGTTTAAACAAAATTTAATTGCATGTCTGAAATTAATTAACGAGAAGACTTACATAATCTCAAATTATAGATGTCAAGAAAGATACACCAGCAACATCCTCTATATATATGTTTAGGTTAAACAGACTACATGTAAACGCGCTTCAGTTGCTAGTACAATTGGGGGGGGGGGGGGGGTTAAAAGTACACTTGTGCTTTTACATAACATATTTGAGAAAATTATAAATTTATCACTTGTAGAAACGATTCAGTCTCCATTAATAAACTTGAAAACAAAGTGAAAAATTGATTTCATTTTACCCGATTAAGGAAGTTGGTTTAAGAAGAGATGGCGAACTAGAGTTGAAGTATATCACCGACATCTTTCGCAAGCTTATATGTTTTCTTTCAAGGACATATAAACACAAATTATATGTGTTTGAGATAAATACGAACTTTTATACGAGGACGAATTACGTGTTTTCACGTGTTGTTCATGGTTTTTTTGCAGGTACGATCCCTTAGGTTAAATTGGGCTTTACACTGGGCCTGGTTTTTTTGCTGGTACGATCCCTTAGGTTAAATTGGGCTTTACATTGGGCCTTAAAACCTACGGAACCAAGAGATCTGGCATGGGCCACATGTGCATAGGCTCCCCATATCTGACAGGTACAAGGAGGTTAGAGACTGAGTGGTTATGAGGAGGAGAGGTCATCCTTCCCAGTCTCGTAGATGTGCCAGTAATCTGGAGTTTGCGAGATCTGAGAAAAATGATCTGCACATGTTACTGGGAGCGAGACACTCGGCGGCTGGACAACCTCGACAGCCCGATCCCTGGTATCAAGGGATTCGGGCCAGGTACGTAAATCACTTAGGCGGGAATCAACAGTTCAATACTTCTGATTTTCCCTCCAGTAGACAATAGGAATATGCTCAAATATACGCACATGCTTCTGACAACCTACAGATCATGCAATTAATGCCCTTTGCTTACATATGATAGATGAAAGTGACAACACATGGATCATAGGGAATAACAACAGTATGGGAGATGACTATATCGCGTCTGATCCGCTGCTTCTGAGTCATACACCATAGACGAAAGAAGGCTCTGTTGAGCAGTTGGCGGATGCGGCCAATGAAAGTAGATGAAAAGTCAGACGAGCGCTAGGTACAAACCCATTCAATGGATCCAAAACCCGACCCAACAACTCGAAAACTAAGGATCTGACCCGGTATACTAACCTATGTTAGGTAAAACTTTATAAATACTTAATTTCCTCCAACGTGAGAGAGGTTCACAATTTTTTCATATTCTCATTACATAGCGTACTTGGTACTTCTACACACTTAGCGTTCAATTCTTTATGAGACTCTAAGTCATATTTTCGACCATACTCCAGTCAACTTTGTGGTCACTTCATAGCCGGGATTTTACACTTTCAAACTCTTGTTTTCTTCTCTTTCACCTTAAAAAGTCTACTATTCAAAGCCCATTGTGGATCCATCTTTTTCGGACCCAATCTACATATTTCTTCTCTCCGTTTTCCGGCGAACCACTCTATGGTCTTTCTTTATCGTTTTCTGAATTGGGCGTCGGAGAGCATTCGAAAAACAAATCACCATCGTGTTTTCTAGACCTTGACGTCATTGTTCGTTTTGTAGAAGACTTGCTCATAGAAAACGAAAAATTTCTAAAACAATATGGATTAGCTTTTAACGATACCAGCTAAAAGGTCGTTTCTGGTTATAATGGATGACGTATGAGGTAAATTTGCCAAGATTAGACACTGTATATCAATTACGAGAGAGATTGGTAAGTTTCTTAAACCAAAAGATAATTGCTTTTAGTTAGTAATATGTTCCTACTAGTGTCGCAGTTTTGTTATTATTCAATACTATGTGTGTGAATTTGTAAATAGAAAACATATTTTAATAAGGTAATGAAAGAAGTTAGTGTAAAAATGAAGAAAGATCAATTTGATAGAAGAAACTAGAATAATAATGAAGATATAATGTTGTTAGGTTAATATATTTTAATAGTATAGATGGATAAAAAGTCTATTTTTGTAAATTTTAAAAGAATCGTTAATTTATAGTACTTTGTTTCCCCTCAAGAAACAAATATATATCTAGAAATTCACAAATTCTCTTTGTAGTTTGTATGTTGCATTCTTGTCTTCCAAAAAGTACCCTCCCACTTTCCTTCAATATTAATCAACAAATAGACGTGTGTAATAAAGAAAAAAGGGAGAAAATCGTAAAAGTACTAATAATAACTAAATGCTGCTATATTTTATAATGATTTTTTCCTACTAGTGGTCAGAAGTAATTTTATAAACCAATAGATTAGGTCCACTGTGATATGTGAATAAAATTATAAATATTTAAATTTTAAAATTGATAACTAGCATCATTATAACTCATATAATTTGACTTTAAATTAAAACACTTGTTTAATAATCCAGAAATAACGTTTTATAATTCATTTAAAAAGTTCAAAATTAATTCAGATTACTCATAAAAAATCTCTCTAAATAAATGAGACAGTTCAAAAACTAAATTTCAAATCTTATATAACTTAAAACTGAATTTAATTGATAAAATAAACATTTTCTAATTTAGTATATCATGAATCTTATATAGATTTAATAGTTTACATTTTTTATTTTCTATTTTTAAATTTTTTGTTTAGAAAATTTATATTATTACATTGACACATTTCACGATCTAAATTAACGATGACACATATCACAATCTCGTGAATTATAAGTATTCTACGTGTCACGCTCACGTTGAGCGATTCAACTTTATATAATAAAATATCCATAGTCCATATAATTATTCTTTTATCTAATTTTTGTGTGATTTGAAATTGAGAACGTTACCATCAAATCAAATATAAAGATGAAGAGAAAATACTTTAATTAGGCTACCCGAATAATATTTTTTTCGGTTTCATTTCACACATATAAAAAACTATAAAATTATGTAATTTTATTTTGTATGAGTTATAATAAACTAAAATTATAGTGATCAAATTTTTTTTTTCGTTTATCAATCTATATTAAAAATACAGAAATTTTGTTTAAAACAAAATTTTTAATTTTAAAAAACATTTGTTATGAAACTGAAGAATACATATATATATAGTAGAAATTTTAATAATTTTCTTAATATTTGTGTGAAAATTATAAATTGACACTTATAATTAAACAAATCGAAAACTAATTACAATGGACACTAACTACTATTCTTAAGTTTTTTATTCAATTATATATTTAAATCATTTTTCTAATATATTAAATGTTAATATTATAAATATTAATTAGGATTCGTGATGAAATAAAATACGACTTTAATCAATAAGAAAAAGAAGTACATGATCTTCAAGGTTCACAGACTTAATAGTAATGTTCACCTATATTTGGCAATGATAATGACTGGTCAAATTAATTACGTACCGGAATATCTTAAATCTTTAATCCTTATATTGATTTAACACAAGTTTGTTGTACTTAATGAAACTTTAACCAATTTTGGCAGCTTGAACGGAAATTTTTATGTAGTTTGTTAGTACTTATTTAGGTTTAATTAGTCTAAATATGTACTTATAAATGGAAAGAAATACCTTAGATCTTGAGGGTTAATTTCACCTCATGATTATAATATATGTCGTCTATCTAAAAAAAAAAATGTCGTCTATCTATATGAGCTCAACCATTAATGGGTTGTTAAACAAAATCTAAAGTGAAACTTCTATTGAGTAGGTAACTTAAATTAATGGTGTACAACATTAACAAAGTGGTATACGTTGCTTGAAATTGAAGAGACTATGATAATTTATAGTATAAGTTAAAATTATTTTATACTTATTAATCGCAATAAGCACATCACCGATCCCAAAGTGAATAGGATTAGTTTTGTGTAAAGAGTTGTTTGGTTTTTGGTAAACGTATTGAGAGCGAAAAGAAACTAGTATACTATTAATTAAATTGTTCATTAGGACATTTGTTCAGGGATATGCTTAGATTTGGTCTTTAGAGGTCTTTTATTGCTCAGATTAACATAAAGTAAAATGCGAAAGCAAGTGTCTCTACGAGGGCACATGTAGTCTTGAAATGAGGAGAGGAAATAGGAGCTAAAAAAAGGGGTGATTAAAAAAGTATATAGCAAAGTGTTATATATATTAACTCATTTTAATCATAGTGATGTTATTTATTAGCTTAACCGTATGTTGAAAAGACGAGCCATGCGTAATTTTCAAGTGGCCTATACGCAGCCAATGCCAAACACAAATCACAGACCGATGACTCGATATAAAGATAATAATGTCAAGGTTACAGTTCGGACTGACTAAAACTACGATATATATCGCATTTTCTTTTGAAGTTTACATATGATTATTAACATCAACGCCAATGCAAAGTTTGTTTTTGTGTTAAATTAAATATGCCCTAAATATCTAAATTCACGTTTCAGATAGTTATAGTCTATAAGTTATAGATAATCTCAGACATGAAGGTATATATATACAGCTAAATAGTTCGATTTCATACATTTTTTGTTTTTTTTTTGTTTTTTTTGCTAAGTTATCATACAAAATTATTTGTGGTAGCTTTATTACGCAAAACCATAGAGCTAATAAATAAAAACAAATGGTACATATATATGTTTTATTTAAAATTGCCGCTCAGATTTAAACGGATCCCATAGTGCTATGTATAATCTATTTTGAGTGAATCGTATTTAAAATTGCCGCTCCATGTAGTTTAGCTAAATCTAGTAGAATCGCGCGTTTACTTAGATTGGGTGGGGTTTTGTGGCGCCGTTTATCTACTTGAGCTTATAGTTATATGTTTGACTCTAGAGAAGTTTGAACCCAAACCTACAAAATGTCTATACAAATCAATGGATAAGATCACCTCTAGTTGGAGGTCGTTATCGCTCAATTGCATGCAACGTACGTAACTACAAAAAAACAGCCTGAAATCTACGGACAAATCGGTAGGAAATCCGTAGGAAACGGCTATTTCCGACCGATTTTCTACCAATTTTTGTCGTCGGTTTGAAATCGTCGGAAATGTGTTTTCGTCGGAAATCGGTAGGAAATTTCCTACCGATTTTCTACGGGATATGTCGTCGGTATTTCGTCAGAAATATGTCGTCGGTATTTCGTTGGTAAATCGTCGTTAATTTTCCTAGCGTTTTACTACGGGTATTTTCCGACCGATTTCCTATGGAATGATTTCCTACTGTTTTCCTACGGGATATTTTCCTACTGTTTTCTTACGGAATTATTTCATACCTTTTTCCTACGGTAAATATAATTATTATTTTAAAAATAGAAAATAATAAATATGAAATAGAAATAGAAATAGAAATAGAAATAAAAATAAAATGATAAAAATAAATCCTTCAACAAGTTTTTTTTTTTTTTTTTTTGTCAACAACCTTGATATCAAACCCTTTTCGGAGAACCAAATCGGGGTATCAAGTTTACATAATTGAAATCTGATGGGTAGACTCGTGCACCTCGTGCTAACTTGTCTGCCACTATGTTGCTCGTGCGTGGGATTTGTGTGATAGAGAAAAAAGTGAAAAACTCCTTACTCCTCGTGAACTCCTCCAACTGTAGCGTAAAAGCCGGCCACTCCTTCGGTGTAGACACCATCTTCACCAATTCTGAGCAGTCTGTAGCAAAGGCTATCGCCGTCTTGTGGTTTGCAATCATGCAATGCATCGCCCAGATGAGCGCTTCCAATTCCACGTGTAGCGGTGATAGACTTCTTCATAGATTACGGGATCCCATAATCTTTCCTTCAATTCCTTCCTGAAAACAATACCATCCTAAACCAGAGAATTTATCCCCTTCCTTCCATGACCCGTCGATATAGCATGTAAGGCCGTTGTATTCATTTTGTTCATTTAGTCCCGTATTGAGACCCGGTTGTTGGGAAGGTATGTGAGGTTCACTATTTTGTGCCGCTTCCCAAGTTGCCATTTCTGTTTCCGCTGTCCTTAGAATCTCCTGTGGATTTCGATCCACATTTGAGAACACCTTGTCATTCCTTGCTTTCCAAATATTCCACACAATCCATGGAAACATTAAATTCCTTTCCTCTTCCGGGAGTCTCCAAAAGAGATGATCAAAATTTGTAAAAACCGAGGTCATCGGGAAAACTCCCGGGGCCGATGGAATATGGGAGAGTGCCCATGTTTGTAGCGCTGGTGGGCATTCAAACAATACATGGTTAATCGATTCCCCCTCCACACCACACCTAGCACATTGCGTGTCACAATTTATTCCTCTAGCGCGGAGGTTCGCTGTGACCGGCAGACACCCCGAGATTGCTTGCCATATAAAATGTTGCAATTTCGGTGGACAAGTCAATTTCCATGAATGTGCTTGTAAATTCTTTATATCTGGACCGTAGAAGTAGTTGTCGCCGTTGTCTGTGGTTTGTTGGGCAACCTGATATCCCGACTTTACCGTATATTTTCCTGATTTCGTATAGTGCCAACCAGGCTTATCTGGTCGATATATATTACTGATGTGTATTCCGTGTATAAGTGCCACATCTGCCGGTTCGATGATTGCGTTTATCAATTCCAGATTCCACGTTTGTGTTGCTGGATCAACCAAATGATTGACCCTGAGATTTGGGTAATAATTGTACCCTTTGCATGTTGCTGATCTCGGGGGAGAGGATGGTATCCATGGGTCATTCCATACTGATATGGTGCCTCCTGAACCAACTCTTTTAATAAGCCCTTTTGTAACCAGAGATCTAGCCGAAGTGATACTCCTCCATCCAAAGGACGGGGAGTACGACTTAATAGGGTCTAAAGGGTCTGTGTTCCGATAGTACCGCCCCTTAAAAACCCGTGCGAATAGCGATTCCGGTTGTTCTATTAATCGCCATAGCTGTTTTGCTAGTAATGCTGTGTTGAATTCCTCTATTGATCGAAAACCAATTCCGCCGTCTAATTTATTCCGGCACATCTTCTTCCAAGCCATCCAATGCATTCCTTTCTGTTGACCGTCTGAGCTCCACCAGAATCGCGCTGCCGCACTGGTTAGTTTTGCAGTAATAGACTTGGGTAACCTAAAACATGACATGACAAAAGTCGGCATAGCCGTGGCTACCGATTTAAGTAGAACCTCTTTACCTCCTTTAGACAGGAGTCTGGATGTCCACCCGTTGACTCTATCATTGTGTCTTTCGACAACAAAGTTGAAAATCTTACATTTTGCCCCTCCGAGACTTTCCGGCAGACCCAGATAAGTACCCATCCCTCCCATATTTTGGATTCCTAGCAAATGTTTTAACTCGTCCTGTACCGCTTCTGGAACCGTGTATCCAAAATTTAATGAAGATTTTGAAAAATTAATTTGTTGCCCTGAGACCATCTCGTATTGCTTGAGTATATGTAATATAGTGTGACACTCTTGTACCGTAGCCTTGCAGAAGAAAAGACCATCGTCCGCAAAGAGTAGGTGTGAAATCGCTGGACCTGCCCTCGCTACCTTTAGCCCCGTGAGCGATTTCTCCCTTTCTGCTTTCCGTATGTTGGCTATCAGGACCTCCGTGCAGAGAATGAACAAGTACGGAGATAAAGGGTCGCCTTGCCGCAATCCTCTGAAGGGCGTTATTTGTCCTTTGGGATTGCCGTTGATGAGTACTTTATATTGTACCGATTGTATGCACCACATCATCCATGAAATCCACTTTTCCGCGAAACCAAATTTCCTCAATAGGTGTTCAATGAAAGTTCATTCAACTCGATCGTAAGCTTTGCTCATATCCGTCTTGATTGCCATGAACTTACTTTTGCAAGATTTATTGGTTCGTAGTCCGTGAAACATCTCCTGGGCAATCAAAATATTATCCGATATCAGTCGCCCAGATACGAAGGCTGATTGAGTCTCTGAAATCAGATCCGGAAGCAAATTCTTTAACCTCTGACATAACACTTTCGAGATGATCTTATACCCCACATTGCACAAACTTATAGGTCTTAATTCCGTAATACGTGTTGGTCTTCCCGTCTTTGGTATTAGACATATATTTGTCATGTTCAACCTTTGATCAAAAGATCCCGTTGCTAAGAAACCGTTAACCAGCTCTACTACATCTGCCTTTATTATATGCCATGATCGCTGAAAGAATAGAGCCGTCATTCCGTCCGGGCCCGGAGCCTTCTCTGGATGCATCATGAAAAGTGCTCGACGAACTTCCTCTTCCGTGGCCATTGCCGTTAGCATATCGTTATTTTGTTCCGAAACTAATGCTGGGATCTCCCTAAGGGCCTCCTCAAAATCTGTCGGTGAAGTGGATGTGAAAAGTTCCTCGAAATAGTTTACCGCAACTTGTTCGACATCTTTGTCCGAGGTAACCCAAGCTCCTGATTTATCGTGGAGTCCCGTGATTCGATTTCTCGCCCTGCGTTGCTTAACTTGCGCGTGGTAAAATTTTGTATTTCTGTCCCCCACCGTTGCCCATAAGGTTCGACTCTTCTGTTGCCAGAATAATTCCTCATCCAGGTAAGCCTCTTTCAGTTTCCTCGTGATATCCATGAGTTCCTCGTTTGTACTATTGTCATCGTTTTGGATTTCCTCTAATGCTTGTTGTAAATCTCTGATTTTTTCTTTGCCATATGGCAAATTATTTTTCCGCCATTTGGATATTTCTCTTCGGCAATTCTGTATTTTCTCTATAAAAGGAGTCCCGCTTCCCGCTGTGTTAATTTCCCAGCCCTTGGCTATTGTTTCCATAAGACCATCTCGACCAATCCACCTTTTATCGAACCGAAACTGACCCCGTTTCCTGGGTATTTTATCCTCTATAGTGGCGACAATCGGCCTATGATCCGATCCAACCATTGCTAAATATTCTACAAAGGAATGGGAAAATATCTCATGCCAATCCTCATTTGCTAGGGCTCTATCCAGTCGGCATCGCACAATTTTCGAGTTTCGTCTTCCGCGCCAAGACAATGTATTACCCAAACATTGAAATTCCAGAAAACCGCAGTGTTGTATCATCAGGTTAAATGAGACAAAGGAGGAAGCGGGTCTTAAATTCCCTCCTTGTTTCTCGTTATTCCCCGTTATTTCATTTAGATCCCCTATTATAAACCAAGGATTCGCTCTTGTTAGACTCGTCCGTGTTAACCGTTCCCAAACTTGGTCTCTTTTCTTTGGTACCGGATCACCATATATAAATGATAAGAATACTTTTTTCCCTTGTATTGTTGCCTCGATATCAATTATTCGATTACTTGAGTATAAAACCGTAACATTGAACGAATCATCATAATATAAAGCTAGTCCTCCGCTCGCACCACACGGCTCAACCGTGAACAATTTATTATATCCGAAATGAAGCTGAAATTTTTGCATAAAAGAATACTCTTGTTTAGTTTCTGAGAGAAACAAAAATTCGGGTTTATGTTTCTTCCACACCTCTCTAAGATAACCTATTGTATACTTACTCCCAAGTCCCTGGCAATTCCAACTAAGAATTCTCATGGATTAATCTATATGTAAGGTTTAGGAAGCTTCCCCTCTAGGATTGAAGATCCAATTGGAAGCACGAGACCTGATCCATCCTCTAGACAGGCCGAAGGAATACCGCTATCCTTCCTATTTAATTCCGCTCTCATAACGGGAGAAAAATTCTTTTTTAGTAAAAAATAGATCTCTAGATAGTTATTGGTAATAAAATTGAAAACTCCATTGGAACGACACTGTACAACCGAATTCACAATAATATGTCCCAAAAAAACCTGAAAAAAATACCAAAACCTAAATCCAGACAGATTCACCGGATTGCTCTCTTTATCCTGGAAAACCGAGAGCCCAAGGGAGTATCGTCGCACCCCCGTAAGATCTTGGTGCACCTTATTCTCTTGCTCGATGAAATTAGAGATCCCAATCCATACTGTAAAGCCTAGCGGCATACGATTTCCTGGTTCTTCTTCTGAGATGCTCGTACCGCAAAAAATTTCGTCCTTGTACATCCTTGAATGAGTCCGAAATCGAGACTTTAGCTGCTTGAAATGATTCTCGTGATATGTTAAATCAAATCTCGTTGACATCGAATCCGATCTCCTTTCATTACTCAGAAAACCGTTCCACGTCCTCTTCCGCAACCACCAAGACCATTGTGAGTTCCATAATAACATATGTAGATCTGCCTCAAAGTTCCATTCATAATTATCCATAAGGTAATATCTGCAAATGAAGATCCATCGTACTGTCCGTTTTTTATTTTGTTTTTTCCCTTCTTCTTTTGTGGCCAATACTTTTAGTACAAATACCGTCGAGGATTCACCATTGATAACAGGAAGTAAGTTTCCGTCATCAGCATACCCTCTTGACATCCCGTTGGCCCGTCTAAAAACCCTTAAACAACGCCGGTAATTACCCATTCCTCGGACCTGGGGCACACATGCCTCCAAATTTGGCCCGTCTTGGTCCAAAATTGAACACCATTGATTCTCTTCTACGATTAACAAGAGAAGACCTGAGTGAGTTCCTAAGATAAGAAGAAATTCAAAATCATAATTATAAAGAAGAACCATACAGCCATACAAGTCACCGAATATCACCGTAGCTTCATTACTAAAAACAAAGAAAAACTGAAAACATAACAAAACCGAAACAAAAGATTGTTTTTTATTCCAAAAATGACATACTATCCTCCCCTGCTTTCGTGATAACCGCGAGTAGCACTCATGCCCCTTGTCCCACAAAGCTGGTGAAAACCAGAGCATACTCTTCATTTTTGTGGTTCCGAGTTTGATGCCTTGGGATCAGGTTTTGATTTCGATGCCGGTCTACCGATGGCCTGATGCTCAGCCCCGAAACGTCCCGAGGGTCTTGGGACTGCCTTCTTCTTTGGAGATATCATGCCCTGTAAAAATCTTTTTTTTTGAACCTGCACCCCTCAATGAGTTCTTCGACTTAAGCACCTGGTTTCGCTTAACCGAAGTAGACCCATCCCCATCGGTCACCTTTTCCTCCTTCTCCATCCTTGAATTCTCCACATCCGCCATGGCATCCTCCGTTTCACTCAAAAGATCATCATCTTCTTCATCAATCCTTGGCAACACTGCAACATTAACTTCCCCTGCAACATTAACTTCCCCTAAGTCCATATCCTCAGCAGATTCCTCTAAAACCTCATTCTCAATTCCGGGCAGCTCTACATCTACTACCTCAACCAAGCGTTCCGTAGTTAATTCATCTACCACCTCCAAGGTACTAGAGAGTTCCACCGACGGTACGAGAGTTTCAGAAGATTTACCTCCTGAGCTTGCCACCGTTAACAGCTCGGAGTCATCATTTTCAAACATAAGACCCCTCCGAACTGCTTTGCCTCTGCTCGATGCTGCTTCAGCATTTTTCCCCGAGGATCCATCGTCAGTTGGAGCCCGTTCCGCTCGGGATTTACCGCCATGATAAGCATCCAGCATTTTCTGTTCATGAATGGATAGTCCATTCCCCACATCCGAAGACCTCAATTCTTGCAAACCTGAGGTTGCCATCGCGTGCCTTTGGTGTAGCTCCTTTGGCAGTAAATAGGCCGATGAGGAAGTGGTCTTTGAGTCTCTGTTTTTGAATCTTCTGTCCCCCTTCCAATTACCGATTCTGTGTTCCTTGTCATTGTAATTACTAGCCCCCGCATCTCTATGATCCGGAGCCTTGCCATTCCCCTTACCCTGTCCGTTTTGGTGTTTCCCGGAAGTTGTGCTTTGTTGCTGAACCAGGTTGTCACCCAGACCGCGCGATGCCTCAGCCTTGTAGCTCACCATATTGAACCCATTTTTCGGTTCCCCCGGGAAATACTGAAGGTCTTCTGTCCGTCCTGCCCTACGAGGGCACAAGGACTGATCGTGGCAAAGGCTAAAGCAGCTCCTGCAATATCCAAACAGCCTCTCATACCTCAACGTAATGACTGTCTCTTCACCTCCGTGAAATTCGACCGAGGTTTCGAAGCATAATGGTTGAAAGCCATCCATGATCACCTGTACCCTGCCATTATCGAGATCCACCTCCTTTACCTCACCGAGAGCTTCACCGATACTACGAAACGTCTGATCAGCCCAGTAGTGGAGGGGAATTCCCATAACACGGATCCAGAACTTGATGGCGGAAGGGTACTTGCTGTCCACCACAGGTTCCCAACGGACCAGAGATACCATCCAATAATCGAAATGGAACGGCTCCATCTTCAGTATCTCCGCAATGTCTTCTTCTCTGTCAAAATCAAATTGAAACCGACCCATTCCCAAATCGGCCGCAGCTACTCGGTCCTCCACATTCAGGATTCGTGGGAGCATGTGGAGGAGTACCTTCATGTCCTGCTTCTTAGGATTCATACACCTTCCAATCAACGTTTTTGCATAACCCGCTATGAGTTCCGAGTTATCAAAGTGAGGTACCCGGATCTTCAGTCTTTTCAAACTCGTTTCCACCTTCATCTCTGAACCATCTCTCTTGACCAGTTGACTTTGAGACATACTGCTGAGGGAGAGGAAGAGAGCAAGCACCGAAACTTTGGATTGCTGAAAAGGTGAGTTGTAAGGGTCGCACCTTTGACAACCACATTTATACCCAAAACCTCTGGTAATCCTTTGCGAAATCTCCGCCATCAGAAAAGGGAAGACCACCTTGATGTGTATCCCATAATTGATATTCATAATCTGGTATTGATTTCTTGTGTCTCTCTCGGGACATATCTTCTGGAGATTACGCGATGCCACTGCGATGTCCCCCTGATTTGAAGTAATACTTGGTCTCGTGACCTTCCCCAGATCTCTATGAAACGTCGGGAAGGCCGCGTAACACTGAATCCGAATCAGAAAAAGGCGGTCTTGTTTTCCGTTTGGTCGCGATTGATTGACAACCTGCCTTGCAGCTTTGGCAAGTGTATCAGAGATACCAACTTGTGCCTTAAGTTCCCCCATTGACCATAGATTGATTTGTGAGATCTCTGGCTCCATCTTCGAATCCCATCGGATCCTCACAAGAATCCGTACAGATCGTATCTCAGCGCTTATCTCCAATTCGGAGATCTGGAATTCCCCGGATCCAGAAGGAGCAGATCCGCTATCCCGGAATCGACGTCGAGACCGTACGAAACCGTATTCAAAACCGTAGTAAAAGCCAAAACCGAAACCCGCATCATTATCTATGGAAAACCAATAACTGGTCCATAGATCCTTTGTCCCATCGTTGTTTTCCGTAACCGAGACCGAAGATATCGTGAGATTTGCCCAGAGCCATTGAGGATCTGAACCCATCCTCATGAAACGAAAATCGCCGTCGACATGTTTTTCTAAAATTCCTTCAACAAGTTTATTATTATTAAACAAAAGACATAACATAAAATAAAATTATTTTATAAAATACTAAAAATACATTTGTTCAAAATCCCGGAAATACTAAACATAAAATTCTAGATTCATTTGCATTCTCCTAGCAGCCTCCGCGGTCTCAAAATCCCGGAAATACGACTTGAAATAAACAAAAAAAAAAATTAATACAAAAAATTCATTAATTCCAAACATTGCAAAAAAATCATTAATATCAAAAAAATATCAAAAAAAAATCTAAAATCTAATTCAAATTTTCTAAGTTATAGCTGTAAATTTCTAAATTACAAAAATCTTAAAAATATGTATTCTAAAACCTAATTCTTATTTTATAATATATATTTTCTAACAAACCAACAACATCATTTCTATCTTTCCTTAACATCTAACAATTTTTTAAAAAATTCCAAAACATCTAACAACAAAATTTAATTTCTAACAACCTACCCAACTAAAGAACAAGAGTAAACTCAAATCGATTCAAAAAAAAAACTCACATCGGAGGAGAGAAGCGGTCGGAGGAGAGAAGTGGTCGGAGGAAAGAGGCGGCGGAGGAGAGAGGCGGCGAGTGGAGAGAGGCGGTGAGAGGAGAGAGGCGGTCGGAGTCGTGTCTGGTCGGATGAGGAAGGGAGAGAGACTTTCGTCGAAAGAAGGGAAAAAGAGGAGGAAGAAGACAGAGTAAGGGAATGAATTATAAAAAATATTTCCTACGGCATTTCCGTAGAAAATCCGTGGATTCTGATTGGACCGTAGGAAATCGGTAGGAAATCCGTGGCTTCCGAAATTTTCCCAATTAATAAGCGCCATAATTTGCCGCGTATTCCAAAAGTGTCGGTCAAAATTTTTGTGGTCCGTAGGAAATCATTAGAAAATTTCCTACCGATTTCCTACGGACCAAATAAAAATATAATTAATTTAATATCCGTAGGAAATCCGTAGGAATTTCCTACGGACCAGGGTATAGGGTATCAATTTGTAAAATTTGTTGGTTCCATACCCAATTTAACACTTATACAATTCTAATTATGATCATATACTTCACTTATATAGAGTTTTAAAGGCAATATCTAACTTTATCACAACTCTCCTTATACTTCATCATAACAAACACTTAACCTATATTACAACTTACATATTTCATAACATCAAATGGTTTACAATATGAAAAAACTATTTTAAAATGTGAATATAAAGTCTTATGTGTTAGAAAAATTATAAAAACGAGGGTTATGACGGTTTGTTTTAAGTCTCGCACAAAAAATAACCTTAAACCCCGAGTCGTAGAAAATCGGTAGGAAAATTACCGTTGCCGTCGGAAATCGGTAGGAAAATTTCATGGGCCGTCGGAAATCCGTAGTAAACTGAGACAAAAAAAATTATTAATTTAAGGATCCGTAGGAAATCGGTAGGAAATTTCCTACGGATTTCCGACAGATCAAATAAAAATAAAATTAATTTCCTACTGATTTACTACGGACCATGGTATGGGGTATCAATTTGTAAAATTTGTTGGTTCCATACCCAATTTAACAATAATACAATTCTAATTATGATCATATACTTCACTAATATAGAGTTTTAAAGCCAATATCTAACTTTATCACAACTATCCTTATACTTTATCATAACAAACACTTAACTTATATTACAACTTACATATTTCATAATATCAAATGTTCTACTATATGAACAAACTATTTTTAAATGTGAATTTAAAGTCTCATGTGTTAGAAAATTTCTATAAACGATCGTTATGACGGTTTGTTTTAAGTTTTGCACAAACCCTAAACCCCAAGTCGTAGAAAATCGGTAGGAAAAGTTCAGGGACCGTCGGAAATCGGTAGGAAATTATTGGAGCCGTGGAAAATCGGTAGTAAATTTTCTACGGATTTCCGACGGATCAAAAAAGTATTATTAATTTAAGGATCCGTAGAAAATTTACTACCGATTTCCGACGGACATGGATCCGTAAGAAATTTCCGACCGATTTCCTACGGATTCACTTTTCCTAGGAAAATGGTTGGAATTCCGTAGGAAAATTCCGACGGCATTTTGTCCATAAGAAATTCCATAGGAAATCAGCATGTTTTCTTAAGAATTTCAGAAACACACCACAGTTGAAGCAGACTACTGCCCAACCCTATGATCAAGGAGCTAAATAAAAACATTCTTATCCTTAGGTTTTTTTTTTTGAGTATTGTTAAGTTTCATGTGCTTCTAACTCAAAACCAATTGACAACGAGTGGATTGGCCCAAGTCCCTTATATATTAGTGTTGATCCCTTTATATTTCCGATGTGGGATCCTAACACGCCCCCTCGAGATGATGGCTCTTATCGGCCCATCTCGAACCAAATCCCACTTTAGGACCGGTAATAAACCCTTCTTGGACCACCCTATTTGGGTCAGCAAACAAAGCTCTGATACCATGTTAAGTTTTCTAGGCTTCCAACTCAAAACCAATTGACAATGTTAAGTTTCATGGGCTTCCAACTCAAAACCAATAGGCAATGAGTGGATTGGTCCAAGTCCCTTATATATTACTCAATGTCCCTTTCCACTTCCGATGTGGGACAATTTTCACACACTCCCTGGAGATTAAGGCCCATGGCCCATTAATCTCTACATAATCCCAATAAGTATCTCCTAAGGATTAAGAATAATACCTTGTAGACTTCCGGCCCATTTGTCATGATTTTTCTCATCTGTTGTGAAAGGAAAGAATAATATCGATACATCAATTCATCGTCCTTCAAAAGATGAAAAACATAAGACGTTTCTGCAGGATTCTTGAGTCTCTTGCCCACATGGGCGTGGTCGAGTGGTAGTGGCCTAGTGGGGAGGTGAGATTGTTCCACCAACGGAGAACCCGGGTTCGATTCCCCATATGCGCTGGTGCTCGAAACATTTATCACGACCATGTGTGGAACACTACAAGAAAACAGGTTTTTTACTACTGCAAAAAAAGTCGGAAATCAGTAGCAAAACACCATGTTACGACTGATTACCGACTAATTTCTGCAGTAGGTAAAGGTCTCGTCGCTAAAAAAATCAGTAGCAAAATTGCTACTGATTTACGACTGATATTAGGCGGTCACTATTCAGTCGCTAATCAGTAGCAAAATTTTACGACTGATTAGTGACTGAATAGTGACTGAATTTTGCTACTACAACCGTAGTCGGTAATCAGTCGTAAAATTTAGCTACTGAATTGCGACTGATTACCTACTACTTTAGCTACCGATTACCTACTACTTTAACTACTGATTTGCTACTGGTTTGTGATTTTTTTAACAACTGATTTGCTACTGGTTTGTGATTTTTTACGACTGATTTTAGCTATTCAGTAGCAAAATATAGCTACTGATATATTGTTTAAATTATAAAAAAAATTCAATTTATTAATATAAATGTAGACTAATTACATATAAAACATTCAAGTTTACAAAAGTAAAGTAAAACAAATGAAGAACATAAATCCATACACCAAATTTGGGTTTGAAATTACATATAAATGTAGACTAATTACACCAAACAAATGAAGATGTACCATCGCTAAGCTCCAGCCACCGCACCACGTTGTCGTCATTCTATCGCCGGAAGTTCTTACAAAAAGAAGTAGATTGAGCATTAATTACACTATCTTGGACGATGACAGAACTAGAGACAAAGAGGTGATGCTTATCAACTACCACACCAAGTCGGCAGAAATCACCTACAGTCTTTGCAATTCAAGTACAGCTTATGGAAATATGCTTCAATAGTTCAGTCTACTCAAATCGACTCTAAGGCTTGCTTGATTTCACCTAGTCGATTACACCTGTTTGCACTAATGGGAAAGTAAATAAATAAATAAAATACAAGAGGTTTCGGAAAGTACTCTTGTTCTTCTCTAGCCATGACATTGGGATCCTCATTCTTGATATCGTATGGATACCATTCTGCAACCTTATCACCAAAAAGCTTCTTCCTTAATATCTTATGAGGAGATCTCTGTCCCGTTGGGTTAAGCATATGTCCGAAAATCCTTGCTCTTGCTTCGGTCACACCATGAGTTACTGCTGAAGCTACAAGGCTTTTCAGGCTACCACTAGCCATCTTCCTTGAAACTACCTGTTAAAAGTAAGAAAACACAATGAAACATGATCAATCAAATCAATTTGCAAAATCACACATTGTAGGCTGATAAGTTTAACAAAAGGGCAGAAAACACTTCAACCACTAGACGCAGATACATTCTTTAAAGCTAAAATGGTAAATGCCTCATACAAAGGTAAGAACTTGATGCTGAAATACAGTAGTCCCTGCAATTAGGGTTTCTATTATGTCACTGCGATCAACTCTAAGCAACGATTTTTCATAACGTTAGTCTCTAAAGACATGAAATTTCGAATTTAAAACTAAGACATCAGCATTAGATCCAGATGAATCTGGGCAAAGTTTCTACAATTTGAAGAGGCACAATTGATGAATACACGAAAACGGAAACTTTTAAGGATCCCTAGATCACATTCATGTCAGAAACGCAATCAAAAAATCATCAAGGAAAACAAAAATAAAGTTTGAGACATTTCGTTATGAATCCAAAAAAATACTCTTTGAGACATTTCATCGAACACGTTCCATAAGAAACTTGGGAAACAAAAAGGACCATTTTCACCATCGGCAATGAGACTACACGTTGAATCTCGACAGAAGAAGAAGAAAAAGAGAGAGAAACTTACCGAGAAAATAAACAATAGCGAGATGGAGATCTCAGTTTTCTGTCACAGATGAGAACACGGAATCGAATCACTCACCCGTGGCATCAGACAAGATCTGAAAAATCTCTCGCCTGAGACTTCAAGATGCATCTTCCAATCAAAGCCGGTCTCCAAATCAAGCTCCACTGTGGATCCGGAAAGCTCTGTCACTGCTAGGATTGACGAAGAAGGGAACGATTCAGAGGAGAAAAACAGGACGAGGGTGAAAAGAGATCTCGAAAAAGCAAGAAACAAAGACCGGTTCTGCGTCACGCGCGTTGTGGCGTCGGCGACGGAGAAAGGGAAGCTCAAAGAGGATAGATCTAGAAATTCACTCCAGGGACGAGCGGCGATGGAGATCGACTGTGCGGTTTCTTCGAAGCCTGAAATCACTTGATTCGCCATTGTTGCTCTGGATTCCAGAAAACTTCTGAAACCCTAGATCCTTTCGAGTGCGAGTAGTTTGTGAGAAGAAAGGAGGAGCAAGTCAAACTGATTCATGCGTTGGATTGAATAAAAATAATAAAAAAGAGGTGGAAGATTTGGGTGCGTTGGATTGAATCTTATCAACGGTGTAAAAGCATGATCCTAGTCTTTATTGAGTAACCAATGAGAAATCAAGAAAAAAATATTAAGAAGAGTATTTTTTTGTTGTTGTTAAATTGATTATGAAGATTACAAGAAATTGAAAACTACAAGATCGACCCAAACAGATTTTTGAAAGGTATAAGAAAATGCAGTGGAGATTTAGGTTCAATGGATAGTGTAAGAGTTTTATTTGTATATTATTTGTAATTGTTTAATTTTTTGTATATTATTTGATGATTAAGGGTTAGAGGTTTAGGGTTAAAGGTTAAGGGTTAAGGGTTAAGGGTTAAGGGTTTGTGTTTAGGGTTTAGAATTTAGGATTTATGAAATTTTAAAAAAATTGTAAATGTTTATTTTTTGTATATTATTTGATTATTAAGGGTTAGAGGTTTAGGGTTAAGGGTTCAGGATTTGTGTTTGGGGTTTAGAATTTAAGATTTATAAAATGATTATATTTTTTAAAAATTGTAAATGTTTAATTTTTTGTATATTATTTGATGATTAAGGGTTAGAGGTTTAGGGTTAAGGGTTAGAGGTTTAGGGTTAAGGATTAGAGGTTTAGGGTTAAGGGTTTAGAATTTAGGATTTATAAAATGATTATATTTTAAAAAAAATTGTAAATATTTAATTTTTGTATATTATTTGATATTTATGTGTAAGATCTAGTTTACAATTTGAGATTTAAAGTTTATGATTAAGGAAACCTTTTTCCATTTTGATGTCGATCAATTAGATTGCAATTACTGTTTATAGCTGTTGGAGTTTTTGAAAAATTTTGATTTTTTTTTTCTTTGTGACTGTTAGAACCAAATAAAATCAATCTCAAATTTTTTATATGTATTAGTTAAATCTATCAATTTTCAGATAAAATGTTATTTGTATATTATTTGTAAGTGTTGGATTTTTTGTATATTATTTGATTTTTATGTGTAAGATCTAGTTTATAATTTAAAATTTAGAGTTTATGATTAAGGGTTAGAGGTTTAGGGTTTGTGGTTGGGGTTTAGAATTTATGATTTATAAAATGACTATATTTGAACTACTTTTTGCTACTGTTTTGCTACTGATTTGTTACTGTTCTACGATCCACCGAATTCAGTAACAAATCAGTCGCTAAAATTACTACTGATTAGCTATTGCATGTTTCCGACTACAATTCAGTTACTAATCAGTCGTAAAATGGCTACTAATTAACGACTAAAATTTTTAGTCACTAAATACCTACTGATGTGCGACTGTTTGAAAATAGTCGCAAATCAGTCGGAAATCAGTAACGAAACAGTCGGTAAATTTACCGACTACCTAATCAGTAGCAACAATCAGTAGCAAAAACCCTGTTTTGGTGTAGTGGAAGCTGGCACTGAGTTTCGGCCCAGTTGAAAACTCGTGAAAAACTTTGTCAGTTGGGCCAACTCACTCTAGGCAATAGTCGGAAGGCGCGAAGTCTTATTGGTTTGGCATGTGGTAGTCAGTCCCCATCTCTCCAATCAGATGTCGACCAGACAGCCTAGGTCATTAAAAAAAAAAAAAGATTTTTGAGTCTCATAGTTTGCTATTTGAAAGGTCGCCTTACTCGGCTCTCCGAACATCCGCAATTGGAATATTGACCCATAGAGGAGTCTGGGACATGTAAATTATTTATAATCCCCATAAAAGTAATTAAATTGTTTAAGTTTGTTAAGAAAGTATATGATTAATTTAATTAAATTCTAGAAACTTATATTTGATTTTTCCTTATTGGCTGAGTCCAGTTACGTTTCTTTGTTGGTCTAATTTCTAAACCACATCAAGTTTCATTTGATGAACACTTCAGTCGCAAACAGTTTGTGATAATATCTCCTAATCGCGATTACAAGAAACTAGTATATTGCAACCGATCGGTATTACTAACAACCCGCTCTCGCTTGAATCATTAAAAAAATGTTAGAACCCCCCGATAAATCGAACACTTAATATGTTTTTTTTGGGGGGCTTTTAATGACACTTGATCCAAGTGGTTCAAACACAAAGCAAATATAATCGGGTCAAACAAAGTTCCGACAAGCAGACTTTAAAAAATGTTGCATAATGCATAAACCAATAATTTTACTTACGGCGTAGTGACCAATAATTAGTTGGCCAATGTTTAAAAAAGAGGTGGCATAAGTTTTAAGGTTATTTAGTCGTTTGCCCATGCGCTCCATCATGAAAAGATAAGGAAAAAAAGGTAAAACTAATACGTTTTTCTCCTTATATTTAAATCGTACTATTACTTTGTCTTCTAACGAGACAAGAGAATAATTAAAAAAAAATAGTAATCTAGATTAGGGTGCATGTGAAAGAAATATAATTTGGTTGACGAGATGTAATAGAACATGTTTTGTTTCGGTTGGCCTTTTAACATCTCAAAACCACAAGATGAATTAACATTACATAATTAGACAAGACTATAACATAGATTACTCTATTTTGCAGAGCTTAACTTTTGTCGTAATGCAAAAGTTAGGCAAGAGGACTTTCCGCACTCTATACTTTATCGGGATTGTTTAACTCGACAGTCAGCACACAGCACACGGTAAGGGTAAGAAACTAGTGACCCAATGGACCGATTCTTCTTCTATAATATAACAAAACAAAAACAATGACATGCAAAAATAAAATATTGACCAATTAATTAGCAATAAGGGTCAGCACACAGCACACGTTAAGTTTTCTGAGCTTTCAATTCAAAATTAATTAGCAATAAATGGATTGGCCAAAGTCCTTTCTATACTACTCAATGTCCATTCCCACTTCCGATGTGAGACAATCTTCACACACTCCCTAGAGATTAAGGCCCATGGCCTTAATCTCTACGTAATCTCACTTTCGATGTGGGACAATCTTCACACACTCCTTAGAGATTAAGGCCTCTACATAATCTCAATACCTCCCATCGAGATAATGGCTCTTCTAGCCATTAATATTGACAGACCATCAATCTTCGGGTCGGAGCAGTCGGACCTTTTTCTGGGTCGGATTACGAAAAATGTGTGTTCGGGATTTGATACCATGTTAAGTTTTCTGGGCTTCCAACTCAAAACCAATTGGCAATGAGTGGATTGACCCAAGTCCTTTATATATTACTCAATGTCCCTTCCCACTTCCGATGTGGGACAATCTTCACACACTCCCTAAAAATTAAGCTTCATAGCCCATTAATCTCTATCTAATCCCAATAGACCAGTAACTAAACCAACCTTTAGCACTGGAGACGAAGCCACCAAAACTAGCTCTTCGTCTAACTACACAAACTATAACATTTCGCATCCACAAACTATCCTAATATTTTCTAAATCCAATACGCCATTAAACTTTAATAGTTTACATTAAATCAAACCAATTAATAACCCTATCAAGCCCAATTCTAACTCTTTTTGTAGATTGGAAAAATGGAAAATGACATTCAGATTTTCAAAATTTCAGCATCAACATGACTTTTTTTGGGGGGCCCTTTTACACATTTGAGAAAAAAACAAAATAAGTAATACGAGTCATAAGTTACTTGAAAGATGAAGTAAATACTTTTTGAACAAATAGGGGATTTTTTTCTTTTTTTCTTGTTCAATTTTGGAATTTTTAATTGTTTTTCGGCATTTTAAATTGTATTTTAAAGACAATATAACAAGAAACAAAAACAAAAAAAATACCCTTACAAGTTACAAATTTCGAACCAGAGATCTTATAAGGACATTTTTTAAAAATACCATAGCAATGCAAAATTTTGGTCAAACAATTAGAGGCCTTTTAATAAAATAAATAAAAGAGGACAATTGAAAATATGACATCTTTTATTCTTCTTTTTCTCTTTCGGAAAAAATTAAAAAAAATTTGCTAATGAAAAAAAAAATTATTAATATTCGGTGTCCAAGAAAGAAAGAAAGACAAAAGGGTGCTGCTAATTTCTTCCAAGTCTAAGGCTTGAATCGAGTGAAGAGAACTATGAGCTACCAAAGAAAAACTGAATCCAGTACGAGCAAGCCAAAAAGAAATTCTTTTATTTTCTTTCTAATATTAAAGCTATATAAAAGATAATACCGAACTTTCAAGTTTTGCTCTAAAATATATATATATATATATATATATATATATATATATATATATATATATATATATATATATTCATATACTAAATTAAATTACCAAAGTTTTTGAAAAATGCCAAAATGATATTCTATCAAGCCTCCCAGGCCTTCATTCTCTAAACATGTTTCTTCAACCTTGTTACTGATTTTCTCACGTTGGTTCAGCTTCTGCATTGATGGCTGATCCATCCACATTGAGGTTCTTTCAGCACAATCTCATAATTTGAGAGAGATTTACCAAGTTACATGGGAACTCGCATATAGCAGCATCTTTCTTTCTGTTCTAAACTCATTCGTCAATCACATGTAAGAATCAAGCATTAGGGTTAGAAAACTGTAAAGTGTTCGAGCTACGATTTACTACAGAGATGATCTATTAGAAGACTCGTCCAATAGTACTCCGATCGTCTCAGTAGCATGCCATCAGGGGCGAAGCTAGAGAGGTGGGAGTGGGTGCACATGCACCATTGTTTTTTAAAATATTAGTGTAATTTTTAGATAATTTAAATTGTGCACCCATAAAATTTTAAGATTATTCCTCCATTCTTTTGATTATTCAATTAACTTATTAAAAAAATTTAGACAAAACCCAAAATAATAAATTAAAGCTATCTATTTAACATAAATAAAAATAAAAACAACTCAAATCTTAATAATGACTTTTGTTTTCTTAACTAAATCACTTAAACATACATAAATATTTTATTTTGTATTTTTTTGTATAAAACTATATTTTATTATTTTATTTATTATTTATTAATTTAATATTTGTGCCCTCCAATAAAAATTATTTCTGGATTCGTATCTGCATGCCATCGATCTCAGATTTCAAATTTTTAGATTTTGGACCATGATTTGTTCTCTTGAACAGCACGTTTCGTCTCAACTGCAAAAAATAAAATAAAAAATTAATACCTTGAATTAAGGAGAAGCAAAACTCGTCTAGGGGAAAAAGATAGACTCTACGAAGATAAAAATAAGAAAGAAATATTAGGGAGCCTTATGTAAATATCTTCGAATATATCTTATATTATGTTAATATTCCTTTTGTGATAGATCGTATCTAGGAATACTTTAAGGGTGTTGTTGGAGGTGGGCCTAGCACCCCCAATTAGTTAGGCCCATCTTAGGAAAGGCCGTTCTCCGGTATGGTCACCGGACTTAATGTCACCGACCTGCAAGACCGCTCTTCAGCTCGGTAGCCGACCTGAAAGCAACGTACCCCGGGCCCGCGCTGATGCCCCGCCAGAGCAGGGAGTGTCAGAAGAATAGGCGAGTGGGAGTTGGTAAGGCAGTACCCTACCCACGTAGGGATGTGCCTTCGACCCGACGTCCCACCAACCCTACAGAGCTGACAAGGGCAGGAAGGAGCAGGTGGAGCAGAGTTGGTAAAACAGTGCACTGCTCTGCAACACGCCACGCCGAGCTCATCATGACCTCTCTCCTCGAAAGCCGGGACACGCCTCCTAGGCCACCTTACCCGCGAAAGAGGCCGCCGACGACACGTGGCCCGAGATCTCAGGGTAGCAGGAAGCCGACCCCGACTATATATACCCCTCATATGTCATTAATGAGGGGGACTGGGGATTTTTACTCTCTCACCTACCACAAGTTACCCGACCTCTCTCTCTTTGTAACAAGACAACACTTTAGAACGCCGAACTGGACGTCCTTCGGAACCAGTTCGTAATTCTAAAGCGTTTACTTCTCTCTCATCAATAAAACGAAACACGGCCCCCGGCCTACTCATATTTCTCCCGACCTGTCTTAAATGTGGTTGAATTGCTCTATTAACGAAAATCTCACCTCCCATCTCCTAATCATTCTTTAAACACACTTAGTGATCCACGGGATCAAAAAAAGCCGAGCTCCAAACGCTCGCACTACAAAAAAAAAAAAAAAAAAAAGCCGAGCCCCAAATGCTCGCACTACAAAAAAAAAAAAAAAAGCCGAGCTCCAAACGCTCGCACTACAAAAAAAAAAAAAAAAAAAAGCCGAGCTCCAAACGCTCGCACTACAAAAAAAAAAAAAAGACGAGCTCCAAACGCTCGCACTACAAAAAAAAAAAAAAAAAAAAGCCGAGCTCCTAACGCTCGCACTACAAAAAAAAAAAAAAAGCCGAGCTCCAAACGCTCGCACTACAAAAAAAAAAAAAAAAAAAGCCGAGCTCCAAACGCTCGCACTACAAAAAAAAAAAAAAAAAAGCCGAGCTCCAAACGCTCGCACTACAAAAAAAAAAAAAAAAAAAGCCGAGCTCCAAACGCTCGCACTACAAAAAAAAAAAAGACGAGCTCCAAACGCTCGCACTACAAAAAAAAAAAAAAAAAAAAAAAGCCGAGCTCCAAACGCTCGCACTACAAAAAAAAAAAAAAAAAAAAAAAAAAACCGAGCTCCAAACGCTCGCACTACAAAAAAAAAGGGGACCGAGCTCCGGTGCTCGCTCTCCCCGGCACACAAGTTATAAGTGCCAAAGCCGGGCCCCAGGGCTCGCACCTCTACTAGACACACAAGCATTAAGTGTCTCTAAGCCGGGCTCGCTACCCGCACCAAAAAAAAGGTACACAAGCAATAAGTGCCTTAAGCCGAGATTACCTCGCACCCAATACAAGAGCACGGTCCACGACCTGCTTACTTGACAGAGTACGGTTTACGACCTACTCTACCGATTAAAAAAGCCTCGAAATGGCATTTACACAAAAAAAGGGGGCCAACGGCCTCTTTCATTATACAAAAGGGCCAACGGCCTCGTTTATTACAAAAAGGGCCCACGGCCTAATGATTACAACAGCCTCGAAACGGCACTTACAAAAAAAAAAAAAAGAGAGGGGAGAAAAAAGGGCCAACGGCCTCGTCTGTTATAAAAATGGCCCACGGCCTAATCGTTACAAAAGCCTCGAAACGGCACTTACAAAAAAGAGAGAGGGGCCAACGGCCCGCTCTTCGCATAAACGGCCTACGGCCCAGTCCTTACAAAAAGAAACGGCCTACGGCCCAGTCTACAAAAAGAAGAAAACAAAAAGGAAAAAAGTAATTACAAGGCCGCATCGGCCGGTCGGTCTTCCCTCCCGTCAGCACGGGTGCCATCTAAATCAGCCGGGGCCACCATCCTCGCGTTGGTCCCGTACTCACCAAGGAAGGGCTGCCCAGACCCCTCTTCCCCGACCACGACTCCACCGGGTGGCACGTCGGTTCCGGTCTCACCGGACGGCGCGTCCGTATCGGCCTCAGCGGCAGACAGGACCGAGGGATCTGCTTGCACAATCCCAGCAGCTTCGGGGACTCCCTCGTCAGCAGACGGGATCGAGGGATCTGCTTGGACGGTCTCAGCGACCGCAAGAACGTCCTCAGCAGCCAGCGGAGCCTCCAAGGTCAGATCCACCACGGGGGTGCTAGAGGGAGCGACAGGTATAATGTGCTCAAGCAGAACGCCGTGAGCACGGTCCAGAGGGATTTCCAGATCCTCCGGGGTCAAATCCGGAAAGTCCATCCCGTCCAGTACGGCACCGAATGCCGCCTCGTCCTCGTCCAGCTTCTGATACCGGTAGAACGGTACCGACACCCCGTCCTCTGCTTCCATCCTCTTGAGGCAGGCCTTTACGCCGGTCACCTGGCTGTACAGAAGGTGAGGCTCTAAGGCCCGGCGGCGCCCGTCCAGGTGGGCGCGGATCTTCTCCATCTTCGCGGACCACTTCCGGTTCCGCACTTCCCACCGGGCTGACACCCGATCGCTCTCCGCAGCCACGGCCACCTTGGCCCGGCCTATGGCGGATTCCAGCCCCTTCACCCTGGAGCGGAGTGTCTCCCGCTCCCCCTTCAGGAGCCCGTTCTCCTCCTCGAGCCCCGACGCCCGATCCCACCCAGCCGCAGCACGGTCCCTCTCGGCCTCTAGTGCAGACTGCAGACTGGCCACCTCGACCGCCCGGGCTCTTAACCGCACCGCCTCCTCTTCCAGCGCCGCAGATCGGGCCTTCTCATCTCTCAGCTCCTTCTCGAGCCCGTGGAGACGGGTAGACTGGATCTGCGAGCTGAACTCCCGGCACTCCCGGAGGAAGTTAATCGAGGCGGCCTGCTCGGCGAGCCTCTTCTCGTAGGCCTCCGCCAGAAAGGCACTAAGGGCCATCGTCTGCATTAAACAAATTGTTAACAAAGACGCGCAACAAGTCTAGCTAAAAGCAGTCAGACCAGAGCAGAAGGTTACCCGAGCTGCGGATCGCGCCACCTGACGGAAGGTGTCGGACTCCGCCATCTCCAGCGGGACGAAGTGCGGGTACCTCCGCCCGAACATCATGGCCTGCGCCAGCTCGGCGCACTCGTCCGGATCGACGATTACCTGGTTGCTTCCATCCTCGTGGGTAAAGGAGAAGCTGTAGTCCCGAGGCCCATCGTCGGAACCTCCCGAGGCGCCGCCCACTTCGGCGCTGCGACCCTCGGCCTCCTGCACAGCAGCAGGATCCTCCGCGACGACGGTCGTCTCGCCGACCCCATCGCCCCCTTGAGCCCGGGTCTCATCGACCCCCCCTGCCGGCACGACGGCCAAGGGCACCTCGGGCTCCGGCCCGGGCAGTGTAGGCCGGATGACCTCCCGACCCCCGGAAGAGGACTCTCCCGTCCTCCTCTTCTTTCTGCCGGTCTCCCCACCGGCAGCCCGGTCTTCCCTCCTCTTCGAGGGAGTCGCCGCGGAGGAATCCCCCGCAACCCGTGGTGCCGGGTCTCTCCTGACCGGCACCTCGGGTATCGGCGGCGGCGGTGCAACAAACGAGTCCGCGTACTGCGGATTGGCAAACCTCGCTCTACCTGCGAAGGAAGAACCGTTAATTCGGCAAAAAAAAAAAAAAAAAAAAAAAAAAAAAAAAAAAAACCACCTCCGGTCATTGCAGCTTCGATTCTCGCAGCGGTGAAGGACTTCCACTCTCTCTGACGCACTGTCCTGAGCACGGCAAGTAGACCTGCGTAGTCCGGTAGCTTGAATCTGGAGGAGTGAGGACCTGAAGAGCAAGACCAAAAAAAAAAAAAAAAAAAATCATCAGTCAGACAACCAAAGAGGAGAAGTCAGCTCGACCTGCAAATCCCTACCCGGGGAAAAATTCCAATCCCGGGTGTATCTCGCCAACGGATCGAGCCCAGCCACGGCGGTAGCCCGGACGTAGAAGTAGCTGCGAGACCAGTCCTCGACCTTCGACAGCTTGCTCGCCCTAGACCCCGAGCTGGGTGCCTCCAGAACGTTCGCCGCGGGCTTGAAAGCGGCATAGAAGGTCCCAGGAATCCCGGGGTTTGCCTTCTGCTGGGTGAACGCCTCGAACATAGGCAACGTCACCTCCACGTCGCATTCGTGCCCTAGGGTCAGCAGCACGATCATCCCCTGGACCGTGGACGGGCAGACCTGCGAGAAGGCCAAGCCCCGCGCCCGGCAATACTGGACGAACAGCTCGGGGAGAGGAAGGCGCAAGCCGCACTTCTGGAAGAACGACTCGTACAAGCAGACGAAGCCCGGCCGAGGAGTCCACGGGCGCTCCTCCGCCCTGGGTACCCTGAGCTCAACACCGGCGGAAAAACCACACAGATTCCCCAGGAGGGTCACCGACTCCGCTGTGCTCCAGGTCGGTGACCCTCCCTGCTCGTAGAGGACCAGGGGGGACCTCACCCTGGCCACTCGAGCTCCGCCTCCACGGCCGCCCTGACGGCCACCACGGTCGCCTAGACGCCCGGTTCCACCCTCAGCTTGGCCAACACCGCGACCGCCAGAGGATCTAACCACCGTCTTCGGCCGGAGATGGGTCCCCGGGAGCAACGGGGCGGCCCCCGAAGTCGAAGGGGCCAACTGTTCCCCACTGTCTGCCCCTCGTCGCGGAGAAGAGGCATGTTCGGAATCACCGGAGGAGGAACTCGAAGAATCGTTACCGCCACCACGGGACGCCGACTCTTCGCTCGACTCAACTCTGATACCGTCTAACGTCGGAGCCATTGCACGGAGAGGAGGAAATCGAAAAGACAGGAAGAAAGTAGGAAGAGAAGGAGGAAATCGGAGAAAGGAGGTTACCTTAAGAGTATGCGCAGAAGGTTTTAACAGTAGGAGGAAGAAGGTTTAAATAGAGGAAGGGGGACAGTGAAGCGACGCCTGGACACGTGTCAAAAGAAGCACGGCTGCCCAAAAAACCTAATGATGACGTCTCTTCGTTTCCCCACGACAAAAAGCAAAGGACGCCTCGATAAACGCAAAGCGTCTTTTACACGCCGCGCGTGGGCAGTCCACGCGAAAAACGAAGCGTCCTTTGTCGTCCCACGTGGTGAGCACGCGCCAACCTCCTACGGGTTTTTCGGAAAAGGCAAACACAGTTGAGCCCGGAAAGACCGTCCTAAGATGCGCCGAACTAACATTAGATCAACTTCGGCACGCTCACTTCGTCTCGCGATACCGAACTGGGGGAGGGCCTATTGTTGGAGGTGGGCCTAGCACCCCCCATTAGTTAGGCCCATCTTAGGAAAGGCCGTTCCCCGGTACGGTCACCGGACTTAATGTCACCGACCTGCAAGACCGCTCTTCAGCTCGGTAGCCGACCTGAAAGCAACGTACCCCGGGCCCGCGCTGATGCCCCGCCAGAGCAGGGAGTGTCAGAAGAATAGGCGAGTGGGAGTTGGTAAGGCAGTACCCTACCCACGTAGGGATGTGCCTTCGACCCGACGTCCCACCAACCCTACAGAGCTGACAAGGGCAGGAAGGAGCAGGTGGAGCAGAGTTGGTAAAACAGTGCACTGCTCTGCAACACGCCACGCCGAGCTCATCATGACCTCTCTCCTCGAAAGCCGGGACACGCCTCCTAGGCCACCTTACCCGCGAAAGAGGCCGCCGACGACACGTGGCCCGAGATCTCAGGGGAGCAGGAAGCCGACCCCGACTATATATACCCCTCATATGTCATTAATGAGGGGGACTGGGGATTTTTACTCTCTCACCTACCACAAGTTACCCGACCTCTCTCTCTTTGTAACAAGACAACACTTTAGAACGCCGAACTGGACGTCCTTCGGAACCAGTTCGTAATTCTAAAGCGTTTACTTCTCTCTCATCAATAAAACGAAACACGGCCCCCGGCCTACTCATATTTCTCCCGACCTGTCTTAAATGTGGTTGAATTGCTCTATTAACGAAAATCTCACCTCCCATCTCCTAATCATTCTTTAAACACACTTAGTGATCCACGGGATCAACAGGTGTTGTGTTTGTATATAAACTTCTTAAGATGGAATAATATAGATACGATATTCTCTTCTCTCTTTGTCATGGTATCAGAGTCAGGTTCTTAAAAAAACACAGATTAATTTACGGAGAGAAAAAAACCATAGAGGAATTCAAAAACAGAGCAATAAGAGAAGAAGATGGTGAATACATATGAAATCACTGCGGAAGGCGGTAAGAAGGGTGCGTTGACAACGACGGACAAGGCTGTCTTGTCGCCGTTTTATCTCCATCCATCTGATGGACCAGGGAACTTGATAACGACGGTGCAATTAAAAGGGGAAAACTATGAAGATTGGGCTAAGCATGTGCGGAATGCCTTACGAACGAAACGAAAGCTAGGGTTTATTGACAGCACATTGAAGAAACCACAAACCGATGAAGAAATTGAGCAGTGGATTGTCATTAACTCGATGTTGGTGGCTTGGATCATGAACACGATTGAGCCGAATCTACGGACATCTGTCTCGATGGTTGATGAAGCTCAAGAATTATGGGATGATCTGAAGTTGCAATTTTCTGCTGGCAACGGACCACACATCAGTGAACTCCGAGCAGATATTGCTAACTGCAGACAGAACGGGGATACGGTAATGACGTATTATGGAAAATTTAAAAAATGTGGGATGAATTGGCGATTTACAAACCGATACGGACGTGTACGTGTGGTGAGCTTAAAGCTCAATTAGAGGAGGATCGTGATGAAGAGAGGACAAACACGTTCCTCACAGGTCTTGATGCGGAGAGGCTTGGGACAGTGCACTCTACCATTCAGAGCATAGAACCACTTCCTAAGCTTTCGCAAGTATATCAACGCATTGTGCGTGAAGAAAGGCAACTAACGATGACAAGAAACAACGAGCCTACAACTGAGGTAGTTGGATTTGCAGTGAACACGAATGGTGGCAACAAAGGAAACTTCTCTCACTCTCACCAACGCGAAAAAGAGTCACCTGCACGCATTGCGGGAAGTACGGCCACGCACAAGCAGATGAGGAATTCCAAATTGGTGGGGTGAGCGAAACAGAGGAAGAGGAAACCGTGGCCGGTTTGGACGTGGTGGTGGTGCTGCAGGGAGATTTGGCAGGGGATGCAGATCTTACGTACGAGGAAACGCAACACAAATACATCATCCAGGAGCTGTTCAAGCTAACGTGACAAGGAAGGAAGGAGACTATGACCGTACTTCTCTTCCTCAACTGAGTATGATAAATGGACATCACTTGAGTTTTCTCTTCTCAAAGAAACAAGAGAGCAATGAGAAGTTGAATGGTAAGACAGATTGTGAAGAATTTATTATTGATACAGGGGCATCTCATCACATGACATGGGATCTAGATTACTTAAGCAATGTCACGAATATTCACCCATGTGCTATCGGTTTACCCGACGGAGACACAACCATAGCTACGAAACAAGGAGATTTATATCTTGGAGGAGACTTGTGGCTGAAAGGAGTGTTATACTCCAAAGAACTAACGTGTTCTTTAATTTCTGTTGCCAAGCTACTTAAAGTCATTAAAGGATCCATAACGTTTACTGAAGAGCTTTGTGTTTTTCAGGACTGTACCTCGAAGACGCTGATTGGAGCGGGTGAAGAGAGAGGGGGAATATACATCTTCCGAGGAGTGATGGGTGCGAAGGTCAACAAGGCTGTGAATTCGGTTTCAAGTGACTTATGGCAACGTCGTTTGGGCCATCCCTCGAGTCGTGTTTTATCATATCTCTCTAGTGCTTTGGATTTTGGAAACGTTGAGTCGAAATTTGTTTGTGAGATTTGTTTACGGGCAAAACAAACCCGTGATTGCTTTCATGAAAGTTCTAATAAAGCCGTTGGAGTTTTTGATTTAATACACTGTGATGTTTGGGGTGCATATCGTACGCTTTCTAATTCAGGGGCATCGTATTTTTTGACAATTGTCGATGATCATTCTCGAGCAGTCTGGGTGTATTTGTTACAAGAAAAGAGAGAGATGGCTGAGAATCTCTAGATTTTTTTCATAATGGTGGAACGCCAATTTAACAAAAAGGTGCGTGTGGTCCGCAGTGACAACGGAGGAGAATTTATGGGGATGAAGTCATACTTTGCTACGGAAGGGATCTTACATCAAACAAGTTGTGTATACACGCCACAACAAAATGGACGTGTAGAGAGGAAACATAGACACATTTTAAACGTGGCTAGGTCGTTGATGTTTCAGGCGAGTGCACCGGTTCGTTTTTGGGGAGAGTGCGTATTAACGGCATGTCATCTTATTAATCACACTCCTACAACCTTATTAGATGGGAAAACATCGTTTGAAATACTGTTTGGTGTAGCCCTAAAATACGATTCTCTCAAAGTATTTGGAAGCCTTTGCTTTGCTCGCAATGTACTACGAGACAAAGACAAGTTTGGTGAACGTAGTCGTCGGTGTGTATTCATGGGTTATCCGTTTGGACATAAGGGTTGGCGAGTATGGGATCTTGAAAAAAATAGTTCTTTGTTTCAAGAGATGTGGTGTTTGAGGAAACCAAATTTCTGTGGTCGTCGGACATTCACCACAATGGAGCTCCTCGGGTGCCCTTACAAGATCAAGTGGGGGCGTATGATGATGATTTTGTTGAGTTACAGGATGTTCCAATGATAGATGACAGGGGGAGTGAGCCTCGAAATGAATCTGCAGTTTACCCAATTGAACCAATTCTGGATACCCAGCCTACAAATGCTACATCAACTCCGATGATGGACATTGCTCCATTACGACGAAGTCAACGTGAACGTACACAATCAACTCGCTTGGACGGTTTTATTGTATACACTACAAAGTGCATGGAAGACCCCGTATTTCTCTCTTCTCACCCGACACCATCAGCGTCATCAAATCAAGGTATGGCCCAATATCCCATTTCCAACTATGTGACTTGCGATAAATTTTCTACTTCGCACAGGGCTTTTCTGGCGGCTATTACGGCTGAAAGTGCACCTATGTCATTTACCAAAGCCATGAAAGATGGAGGAATGCAGCTTCGAGTGAGGTTAACGCATTGGAAGCAAATAAGACATGGGATGTTACCGATCTTCCACCGCATAAGAAAGCCATTGGTTGTCGATGGGTTTTCACGATTAAATACAAGTCCAATGGCGAAGTTCAAAGGTATAAAGCTCGGTTGGTGGCCTATGGAAATTGCCAAGCAGAGGGGTTAGATTATGATGAAACATTTGCTCCCGTAGTGAAAATGAATATTGTTCGTATGTTTCTCAAAGTCTATGCGGTGAAAGGATGGAAAGTTCATCAAATGGACGTGCATAATGTGTTTTTCCATGGAGATTTACATGAGGAAGTCTACATGAAGTTACCACCGGGTTTTAAATCCAATGATAAAACGAAGGTGTGTCCCTTACGGAAGTCACTATATGGTCTTCGACAAGCACCGAGGTGTTGGTTCGCGAATCTAACAGCAACTCTCAGAGGGTATGGTTTTATTCAAAATATACCAGATTATGCTCGTTGGTGCGTGGTTCGATGCGACTATATGTGCTTATCTATGTGGACTATATCGGCCATAAAGAAATTCAAAGGCTATCTTAGCAAATTGGGGCCATTGAAATATTTCCTTGGCATTGAGGTTTCGAGATCACCCGAAGGATTTTATTTATCACAAAGAAAATATGCATTGGATATTGTTAAAGAGTGTAGTTTATTGGGGAGAAAGCCTGTCTCTACTCCTATGGAACAAAATCACAAGTTGGCAAAGGATGAAGGTGATTTTTTTAATGATCCCGAGAAGTATCGAAGGCTAGTAGGTCGGCTAGTATATCTTACTTACACCCGCCCGGAGATGTCATATGCTGTCCATATGCTTGCTCAATTCATGCAGGCACCTCGCATTAAACATTGTGATTGGGACGCGGCAACACGAGTTGTGCGGTACCTCAAGGGATGTCCAGGTCAAGGAATTCTATTGAGTTCGAATACTGACTTAAACATCATAGCGTATTGTGACTCGGACTGGGCAGCATGCCCAAGGACTAGAAGATTACTGACCGGTTTTATGGTAATGTTGGGGAACTCTCCTATCGCTTGGAAAATGAATAAGCAAGACACGGTCTCATGTTCTTCCGCTAAAGCAGAGTATCGCGCAATGGGTTTTACTACACGAGAATTGAAATGATACCGTGAACTGCTTTCAAGCTTTGGCGTCTGTCATAAACATGCGATGCAACTTCATTGTGATAATACAGCTGCATTGCAAATCGCAGCAAATCCTGTCTTTCATGAGCGGACAAAACACATTGAATCAGATTGTCACTTTGTTCGGGATGAAATTCAGAATGGTTCGCTAGCTACCTCTCACGTCCGTACTACGGAGCAACTAGCGGATATATTTACTAAGGCGTTGGGTTCTCAACAATTTACTTATCTACGACGCAAGTTGGCATTCGTGATCTTCATGCTCCAACTTGAGGGGGAGTACTAAGGAGCCTTATGTAAATATCTTAGAATATATCTTATATTATGTTAATATTCCTTTTGTGATATATCGTATCTAGGAATACCCTAAGGGTGTTGTGCTTGTATATAAACCTCTTAAGATGGAATAATATAGACACAATATTCTCTTCTCTCTTTGTCAAGAAACATAAGCAAAGAAACATGAACAGTTTGAGATCGGGAGATGGTTAGTTTCATCTTAATCATGGTGTTGGTAAGAGTAATTAACCTTAGGGGTTTATGACATTAAAGGATTTTGAGTTAAGCAAATTTAGATTTTAGGGTTTACAATTGATACATTCAGAGTTTAACCCTAAAAGTAACTACCGCAAGAGCACAACTGACGAAGTAGTAATGTAGGGATCGAATCCACAGAGACCAAATGCAACTCTACGAGAATGCAAGATGAAAGTAAATCTAAGACGAATGATGTTTGTTTTTTGGATCGTAACTTCTAAAACTAAGAATAATGAATGAAACGATGAAATTCAATAAGAGAAAGCGCTAGGTCCTTAGGTAATTCGCAGAAAATTCAGATTCACTAAACAGACTATCGATTAGGGAGAAAATTAAAAACCGTTCTCGAACTCAAACATGAATATCTAGCTAACCCACTGTCGTGGTGCTAACTACTATGCCTAATAACCTAAGAATCTAAACTGTCGTTTGATCTTAAAGTTCTAGGCAAGCATTAAAGTTCAGGTTTGATAAGTTCACAAATCGCCTTAGCATCAGCTTTCGTAGGCTAAGGAAGATTTGCTCATCTATGTTCTTTCAGAAAACCTAAATCACTTTTGATGTTTAGATTGATCCTAAAATCAGAAACTAGGTGATCAATCTAGTCTAAGCTTTAAACTCAACAGTAGATGAAGAACTCTATGTAATTCCCTAATCTAACAGATCTGTTTCAGTGATTCATGAAAATCCCTTGAAACCCTAAAAACCTAACAAGTGGATTACTCAGACATGATTGCAGAGAATACACAGAGAAAGAAGAACAAATTCATAATCAAATAAAATAGAAATCAAAATAGGGTTCAGAAATCTTCTCTTGTATGAAGTAGAGATTCGTCTCCCCAAATCTTACAAGAACAAAGCACAAGTTCTCTGATGAATAAAAATAAAAGGCGTAATGTTAAAAGTGGTGGAAAATATGTCTAAATAGGTATGGAGTCGTCTAGGGTCGAGTTTAGGCAAATTTGGGCCAAAACAGGAAAAGCCCGAATTCTTCTTTGAAAATCGGAGGTGGATCAATCGATCCAGTGATGGGATCGATCGATCCAAGGCGGTGACCGGTCGATCTGGTCTTCTGATCGGTCTGGAATATGGGCGTTTCAAGGGATCGATCGATCCAGCCTTCTTTTTCTGGATTCTTCGCCTTTTCTGCTCCTTGGTCCAAACTCCGTCCTGAAATGCCTTTAGAGTTGAAATGACTCGAAATGGACTAAAAAGACTCGATGAAGACTCAAAAACGATTCAAAACAAGAGTTAGAATGCGTTAAAAACGCAACACATCAACAATATTAAGGGATTTTGTCTGAGAAGTTCACTCAACTCTTGCATCTTGCTCCTCTGTTTCTGTTTTTCCATTTTCTATATATTAACCCATTTTACATATGAAGCACAAGCCATATGTCAACTTGATTGGCATGTGTTTGTGCTTTATACTCGGGATTATATTGTGTTGAGACAATTTTTAAATACAGAACAACTGAATGTCGTACAAAGCTATAAAGACAGGAAAAGTTTTCTCAATGATAGAAAACGAGCATAATGCGATACTAGAATATCAATTCGGAGCTTATATTCAGTAGATATCCAATAGATAGCTAATCCAACATCAAATGTATAAAGTTGATAGCTAATCCAATACATTTATTGCTATATCCAACACCAAAGACAAAGTACATAGTTCCAACATTTAAACACTAAGCGGATGACACACTGTTGTTAATCAACATGGCTCTAACAACATAATATATAAGAATAAACATGACTTTGAAGATTGGATGACTTAAAATCCTTTAGCCAAAACGAAAATAAAAATGGAAGAATTGCTGAAAATAATCTAAAATTTGGTTTTTTCAGCAAAACTAGACCCCTTATTTGAGTTAAAGCAAAAGTAACATGGAGGGGTAGTGAAATTACAGTTACTTCCTCAATGACTAAACAAAAACCCAGTACGTGTTTTTATGATTATAACCCTGAGACACAGGTAGACTTCATATATGTTATAGTTGAATTATGAGTAGATTTCATACAGAGGTTTACATGTAAACTTCTCATAAAGTCTGCTCTCTAATAAAATTTTATATTTAAATAATAAAAAGAAATAATATTATGTTATAAAATTATGAAGTTTTAAAAATTTATTATACTCAATTATGATGTTTTAAAAATCAAAATTTCATAAAATTTGATCAGATTAACCAAGAAATAATTTATAGATTATAGTTGAATTATGGGTAGATTTCATAGAGAAGTCTACATGTAGACTTCTCATGAACTATGCTCTGTAATTAAATTTTATATTTAAATAATAAAAATAAATAATATTATGTTATAAAATTATGAGGTTTTAAAAATTTATTATACTCAATTATGATGTTTTAAAAATCAAAAATTCATAAAATTTGATCAGATTAACTAAGAAATAATTTATAGGTTATAGTTGAATTATGGGTAGACTTCATATGCTAAACCGAAATCTATTGAAATAAATTTACCTAACCAAAATTAAACCAAAGTATTTAACCTAACCATTGCCATTTTACGAACATATAAATTCTGTTTTTTCACCGACAAAATATTTAGTCGGTAAAAAAGGAGAAAAAAAACCTAGCCATCGTCTCCTTCTCCTCTCTTTGTCTCCTTCTCCTCTCTTCGTCGTTCATCTTTCTCTTGCTCGCCAGCGTATCTTCCACTGCCTAACTCCGGTATGCCGTCGTCTCATTCTCCTCTCTTCGTCGTTCCTCCTTCCTCTCCTACTCCTCCCGTCGTTCTTTCTTAGTCGTCTATTGCGTTTACAAAATTAGGGTTTTTTCAGATCTGTCGCCGCCGCGGCGTTTAGGCCTTCGTTCCTCTCTTTAACCTCTATACCGAGTATTTTCGTTCACTTATTGGGTTCACTCTTTCAGATCTGTTGCGGCCTCCGATTTCTACTTCGTCGCAGCTAAGTTTCATGTTTCCTTCGCCGCGATAAGGTAACCCCTTCTTCCTCCGTCTTTCAGTTGTTTTTCGTGTTCCTTTATCTAAAAATTGGGTTTTTTATATATGTTGCCGTCGCCATCGCCGTATATTCTACCTTGCCGGCGGATATCTCGTTGGCAGCCGTTAAGCCGTCGACGCACTCTGTCGTAGGACTATTTGTAGACTTCGTCTGACACGTAAGGACTTCTTCGTAGACTTCTTTCAAAACTATGTAGACTTCATTGGTAGACTTCTTATTCAAACTGGTGGCCATTCGTAGACTTCTTTCAAAATTCTGTGGACTTCTTTCAAAATTCTGTAGACTTCATTAGTAGACTTCTTTAAAAATTCGGTAGACTTCTTTAGTAGACTTCTTATTCAAACCTGGTGGCCATTCGTAGACTTCTTTCAAAATTCTGTAGACTTCTTATTTAATTTTCTGGACATTTTGTTAATGCTTCTCTATTGTTTTGAAGTTATATCCTATCAGAGAATGGATACCCCGAAATTCCCACGTCGGTGGTACACTAAAGGCCGTGAAGAGCATAGGCTACTACGCTGATAACACTCGGTTGATTCCTGCACTCCACGGAGCACTGCAAAAAGATGAAGTTTGGGATGAGCTCTATGAGTCGAAATTGGGTGTTATTTTAAAGTTCAGCAGGCTTGAGTTTGGTTGGGCATCTAGGCTAGTTTACTATATGCTCTCTTTTCAGTTAGTCTGCAAGAAGAAGTACGAGATTTGGAGTCTAGTTCATGAAGACCCATTGAGGTTTTCATTGCTTGAGTTTGAGCATCTTACAGGACTGAACTGCGAGTACGTAGAGAATCTAACATGTCCAGAGTTTGAGGTTACTGATGAGATGCGTGAACTCTGGGAGAAAATGGGAGTGGCTGAAGATGTTGGTCCAAGCACTGATAATATAATAGATGCATGTTCGAATTGTTCGGCATGGTCTAGGGAGGATAGGTTGAGGTTAGGATATCTAGGCATCTACACTGGCTTCATTATAGCCTAGTGATGGATTTAGAAGCTTTTGAAAACTATCCTTGGGGGAGGGTAGTGTTTAAGAATCTGATAGGGTCTGTGAAAGAGAAAGTGGATATCAACAAGACTATCACCTTCGAAGGGTTTGTGCATGTTCTTCAAGTGTGGATCTACTATGCTCTACCTGATTTTGCTTCTGAGTATTCTTTCCCATTGCCTAATAACCCAACTCCACCGTTGCTGGCATACAAAGGATCAAGAGGGCGAAAAAATGTCAAAGAGAACATGCTAAAACAGGTAATATTCTGTCTAACTAGTCTAACACTATATGTTTTATTTTTGTCATTGTCATTTCTGTGATGCATTAGTCTAACACTATAGTTTTTATTTTTCATAGACCCGCGTACAGAATTGCGTTGTCAATACATTTGAGGAGATGTTTCCGAAATGGGATGACGATGAAGAAGATGTAAAGGTTAATAACATTTTGAAAGCCATGTTTGGCCAGTTTGGTAATTGGAGGTGGAGTAAAGTTCATTGGCCTCACACGGGCGTTAAAAAGGTCTCACCCTGTGTGAAGTCAGAGGATACAGGGGACCTCAAAAGGAGCTTAGTATCAGAACAAGAAAGCCGTTAGAAGTCTCGTTTAGAGTCCGCCTCTTGTATGGATGAGGATGGGTCGGCTCTGGTGGCCACAATGAAAGTTCACATCAACCTATGCTTTCAAGAGCTCTCTACCAAGATGGTTGCTGGCTTCAGTGGCTGTCAAAAAGAGATCAAAGTCTTACGCAAGAAGGTAGAAGCAGTTGAGCGAACCATAGAGGCGGTGAAAGGTGACATGAAGTTGAAGGTTTTAGATGACCAACCGGTCCAATCCAACGAAGATTCCAACCCTGCCAACCCCGGCGTTGTTAAAGATGGCGCCACCATTCCAGAAGTGAGGGTTAGTTCCAAACCCCCTCCAAAATCTATGATGAATACAAGGGCAAGATCAAAAAAGAAGAAATATAAATGAACTTTGATTTCACCTTAATGTTATTTGTGTAGAAGTTGTTTTAATTTGAATTTATTACAATATGTTTTCATTTGAATTTAAATTTATTACATATATTAACAATTTGCACCTAAAAATGCCGAGTCATGTGTTTATGTTATTTGTGTAGAAGGTGTGCAATATGTTTTCATTTAATTTATTACATGTATTAACAATTTGCAAACATGAGTTTCAGAGTGAGAGTGTCAATGGTGACATGGTACCATATGTTGAGCTGATAGACAAAAACAAATGTGATATTGATTTTGATGCGATTTAAGAGGAGAAAGACAACCAAAGCAGAGTAGCAGCTCAGGTTGTGGCCCGTGCAAAGAGTGACAGGCGCAGGAAACTGGCTGGTACACAGATGTCTCCGTTTCAAGGTAATAGCACCGCAAAGGGGATCATTCCAAGCCAGAGAATGCAAGGTTGTGGATATGATCCCTTTGATGTGAAAGGTGTTAACCAGAAGCTGAAAGTGCTAGTGTATATCCTAAAGCTTGACCCGTAAGTTACTATTTCACTATAAGATGTTTGTGTTATTTGTGTTTTTAAACCTGTTTGACAACGCAAATGTCGGTTTTCCAGCAAATACAAGAACCCGGAAGAATGGAATTCAGGCCACTGGTATTGGATTCTCCGGACGCCAAAGGAATGGTTAGCAGACTCGGTAAGTAATTTCATCTTCACTAGCAGTGAAATTTTCACTAGTAGACTTCACTAGTATACATCACTAGTAGACTTCACTAGCAGATAAAATTTTTTTTAAGTAACATTGATTATCTCTCTCTTAACTGCAGCACATGGAAGCTGTAATTAACCTTCTGAGGCTTCGACATGCGAAGCATCCATAGTGGTTTAGGTCGGAACAGATTTGCTTCCTGGATTCCTTGTTTGCAACGGTGTGGAGGTCCAAGTTCGCGGAGTTTGAATCCTCTCTGCCAAATGATGATGGTTCGGGCAATAGACTACCTAATGGTTCATATCAGTTCTACACCGGTGAAGCACATGCTTACTGCCGTTCTGATAAGACATGGGCATATGATGTTGATCATCTATACTCAATGTTGCACGTCGAGGCGATCATTGGGTAACTATGTGGGTAGACATTCCAAAGAGAAACATAACCATATGGGATAGTCATGTTAAGTCTCGGCATGCCACAGACGCAGATATTGCAGCGGCAGTGAAACCTATATCCGTTTTGGTGCCTTACACTCTTTGTGAGTGTGCTCCCAAGGAAGAGAGGCACACTTTTTCTTACAATGCATTCACTCATGAGCGAATGCAAGACTCGACAATACCTCAAAACAAGCAAAGTGGTGACTGTGGAGTGTATTGTCTGAAGTACATTGAATGTCATGCCTTAGGAATGGCATTCCCTTCTTACTTGCGCAATTCCAACATCAGAGCTATCAGGAATAAGCTAGCGGCGGAGATCTTCCACGAGACTAACTACAATGGCACCGATAAATCTGAGTACCCATTCTTGGAAGATCCTTATGAAGGGGTTTAGGGTTTAAACTATGTAAGTTTCTTTTTTAGATTCTCCCAATTTTGGATTCTTACATGATTTTTGGATGTAAAAAAAAGCCATTTATGTTTTGGCTTCTATTGATGATATTTCTGTGTAACAAGTGATAGGGTTTAAATTTTTTGTAACCTATCACTGTTAGGTAGACAAGAAACTGTAACGTACCTATGGTATAATTGTAGCTTCTGTCGTTTAAATATTATAATTATTAAGTAAACTTCTGATTAAGTAGAAAATGTTAAGGAAAACAGAGACAATGGCATTGCATTTCTGCATAACCAACAAAGTTCAGTGCATAACATAACAAATTCAGACTATATAAGCAGACTTCATAAGAAGACTTCATAAGAAGACTTCATAAGCAGACTTCATAAGTAGACTTCATAAGCAGACTTCATAAGTAGACGTTCTCGGAAGTCTACTCCATTTAAACCAGAACGCTCTACTTATCCCCAACCTACCATCCCTAAAAGAAAACACAAAAGCTTATAACCAAAATGCAAGAGTATAGCAGACACTATACAGTAGACAAGAAGAATGCAACTTACACAATTCGTTCGGATATGACCACGTTGTTTGCATTTTGAGCAACTATATTGCTTGTGAACCTTCTTCGGTTTGGTCCCTTTCATACTTGCAATTTCTAGCCATGATTGCCAACGAGACTTTTTTTGTCTCCCAGCTTTTCGACGCATTTCTGGAGGAAGACATTGTACTGCCGCCGGAGCTTCCAAACCGCCAAACGTAGGATAAATGTTATGGGCGTATGCAGCATACAAATAGTCCCTTGAGTAGGTTGCGCATACAAGCGTAGAGACATGTAAGCCCGCCTCTGTTGCAGCTGTAATAGCATGTGAACAAGGTATTTTCTCGATATCAAATACGCCACATGCACACCTCCGATTTTCCAAATCAACAAGACAATCTCGTGCTCCTCCTTTCACAAAGAATCTCCAAGTATCAATGCTTTCCGCTGTCATTTTGTCCGCATAATCACCACGAATAGCCAACAAATATTCAACCCCTCGAGTATGGTGTGTTGTGAGACTCAATGCATCCTCTCGCCTTTTAGATAACCACCTTCCTAGCTTCTCTCGTACAGACTCCAATAGAAATGGTATGGGAAATCCTCAAGCTTGCTTAAGTGCGGAATTGATAGACTCTGCGATATTGCTCGTCTTAATGTTGTATCTGTCTCCGACAAAGTGAACCCGGGACCATAGCTTCACGTAAGCATCCTCCAAATACGTAGCAAGGTCAGGTTTGATATTGCGTATCTCATCCATGTATCGGTTGTAATCATAAAGCGTATATGCGTAGGCAACACGTTTAACCAAGTACAAGAGATGTTTCCCTTTAAACCTTGAGACTATGTTATTATGCAGATGATAGTAATATATCCCTCGTGCTACCTAGGGGAAAACCGTATCACAAGCCTTTATAATGGATCCATGTCTGTCAGACACTATCACCAAAGGATATTCAATTGACACACATTCCCGCAATTTTGTGAAAAACCATTCCCACGAATCATCATTTTCTAAGTCTACAATTCCGATAGCCAAAGGAAATATCTGAAAGTTACCATCATGTGTTGTTGCCACTAGCATAACACCTTCGTACTTCCCAGTAAGATGAGATCCATCAACCACAATAACCCTTCGCAGATAACGAAAACCAGCGATTGATGCTTCAAAAGCTAGGAAACAATACTTAAATCTATTTTGATCATCAAGTTGAAGAGCAGTGACAGTTCCAGGGTTGGCTTTCTTTAGTAGATGCAAATAAGTAGGCAAATTCTGATATCAATCTTCAGCTGTTCCCCTTACCATTCCTTGGGCATATATCAAAGCTCTATAAGAAGTGGAATAATCCATCTTGATACCAAACCTATGCTTCATTGAATCTTTGATATGCTTAGGAGTTATCCCATCAATTATCCCAAATTCATTTAGAAATATCTCTACCACATACTTCAGAGTACAATGTCTACGTTGAGCCATTCTGTCTGCCACTGAACATGTATGAACTTTCAAATACTTTGTCACCCAAAACGTTCTTGCTTCATTCTTCACACCCGCTCTAAGCTTCCACTTGCATCCTTTCACGCGACATATAGCCACAAACAACGTCTTCGTATATTTATAAATGCAGAATGCAATTTTAACATTATCGCCGTCAATCGCAACTCTGATACCAGCTTATCCTTGCTAGGAAAACTCGCCTTGACATATATATTGTCAGACCATGTCAACACAGATTTGTCTCCCTTAACAACAGGCTTCTCCATCAAACCCTGATTGACAATATCAAATTCATCATCATCCTCGTCCTCACCTTTCACTTTCCCATACACGATGTAGTCTTCACCGTCAGAGTAGACTGCATTACCATCTCATGCATCATGATTCACATCCGCTTCTTCATGCTTAGTTTCTTCGTCTGAATTTTCCATATCTTCTTCATCCGCATCTTCGTCTGAATCTTCCATATCTTCTTCATATGCATCTTCCATAGCATCTTCCCCAACCATATGGTCAGCTTCACAAACCATATGTTCAGCCTCGGTATCCCCCTTGAATCGACTCGAGACACATAGACGTACAACATGCGTTCTACAAAGCTCCATCAAGCTCCAAACTTGTCTATCATTTGTGACATGCATAGGAGGGGTATCCGGATCCATCTTTTGGAGAATTTTTTCCGGTAAAGAATAGGTTAAAACCGCAAATTCAGTTTTGTCCATATCATAATCACCTTGTGCCATCTCAACAAGTTCCTCATGCGTACAACCATCACTCAAAAAGAACATCCTTCCTCCCTTGACTTTATCAACCGCAAACTCCCACGTCGAGTCTTTAAACATCCATTCTCCATAAACAACATGTATGTTAACCATTTCCTGTAAGAAAAACAAGAACAAACCCCATTAGCATTCGTGATTACAAATTCAATGAAATAGCACGTAGTAGACTTCTATCCAAAGTCTTCTATTACGAGCTAAATTCCTAACCAATCAATAAATTTGATTCACCCATAATTGTCTAGTTAAAACACATAAAATTCATACAACAGCAAAAGCACTAGTAAAAATACATACTATAACAAAAAAAGATCAAAGATTAGTTATAACTATGCTCTAAATGAGTTTTTTTTTAAAACGTTATATAGTAGAATTCTATGAGAAGTTGACAAAGAAGACTTCATTTGAAGTCTACATAAATTTTTAGAAGTCTGCGTGTGAAGTCTACTGTGGAACAGGTTATTTTTGCATTTGACCAAACTGTTGACTTTATAAAAGTAGACTTCTTCATGAAGTCTACTGAAAAATAGGTTAATTTTTCATTTGACCAGAATCTCATCAATGTTTGACTTTTAAAGTAGACTTCATTTGAAGTCTACGCTGTTAAAGAAAACTTCTAATGAAGTCTACGTCGTTAGAGAAGACTTCAGACTGAAGTCTACTGAAAATGGGTCACTTTTGCAATTCAAATATTGAAAGTAGACTTCGTTTGAAGTCTACGAAAAATAAGGTTAGTTTTGAGTTTGACCAAAAATATTCATTGCATACTTCGTTTGAAGTCTACTTCAGTTTTTGAAAAATTAGACTTCTTTTTAAGTCTACTCTAAATTTGTAGACTTCATATGAAGTCTACTCTAAAAAAGTTTTTTTTTTTTAAGTTTGAAATTTTTGTCAAACGCAAAACTAACTTTCATAAAAAGTTAAAATTTTGGTCAAATACCAAACTGACTTAAAAGAAGACTTCTCTTGAAGACTTCTCCAGAAGACTTCAGATTAAGTCTGCCATATAAAAGTCAAAATTTGGTCAACTACAAAAGTAGCCTCTCTTTTTCGGAGACTTCATATGAAGTCTACGGGTGATTTTTTTGTTTTCAAAAGATAACTCACAGACTTCACCTGAAGTCACCAGACTTCACCTGAAATCTCCTTACAAAAACGAAAAAAATAGTCAATTGCAAAACTAACCTATGGTTGACTAGGAGACTTCAAATGAAGTCTACGATGAAGAGAAGACTTGATTTGAAGTCTACTATCGCGAAACAGATCTAAAAATTAACGAAAATCAAGTGAATAATTACCTAGATCCGGGTTGACGATGTTTTGAGCTTCGTCGAGTGCCCAGAACACTGTGATTAACTAATATCAAAGAAGTTCAGTCCTTCTTATGCAATAGCCACCGAAACAAGCAAGATCTAAGAATTTGTAAATTTTGAAAACGAAAATGAGAGAGTTTGTTGGATGAAAATGGAGAAGAAATGGAAGATTATGAGGTTATGAGCATAAAGATGAGGAGTTAGAGCCAAAGAAATTGGTTGGAGAAGCATTTAGAGCTCGAAATTGGTTGTTCATGGTGGTTGAGAAAATTGAAGAAGATGGCATTTTCTTAAATAAGTGGAAATCCAAAAGTGTTTTGTGTATTTTTCAGAATGAAGCAGAATTCAAAAAAAGTTTACTCATTTCTCATAATGGCATTTTCGTGAATATTGCAAGTTAGAAGGGTGTAATGGACAAAAAATGGCATTTGTTGAGGAGAAAGAAAAAAGAGGTTATGTTTGAGTTTGACTTCAAATTTTAGGTCATTTTTGCAAGTATCCCAATAAAAATAGAGACTACTTTACAAGAAAGTATTGGTTGTTTTGATGAATTTTTCTTGGTAATGTATAAGAAATTTTGTAGGAGACACGGACTAGTAATGCCGGAATTTCGTGGGAAAATCATCAAAAAAATTTGTCCAAAAGTTTATGAATTACATATGTTTGTAACTATATTTTATTATAAATTTTAAATAATAATTTCCGACATTCAAAAATCTGTCGGAATCAGCTATTTCCAGGGAATTACCTACAATTTCATTTTTTGTAGTGCTAAAACCTCATATAACCGTCTATCATCATTTGGTAGAATCCCGATTAGGTCACTCAGCGGAATCCACGAAAGGGCCCAAATATCTGGCCCATTTTGAGTTCATTCTATTTTGTCGTTTCATTATTAGCAAAGCCACATGCACGTCGTTTTTATTGTCCAGAAACGATTCGGCTTTCTTTTGTTTGTCTCCGAGAAAAAAAAAAAAAAAATATCGAATTCAGAACTTTGGGAAAAAGCGAAACGTCTCTTACCATTTCTGCCCCTCCAATCAAATTGATGAAATATTTGGTTTCCCCAATTTCAGAAATTTTTGTCTCTAAAAGTTTTTGTGTTTTTTCTTCCCCACTCTTTTTGTAAACATTGCAGAGTGTTCCCAACCGCTTGAAATTAGGTCGGAAGATCAAATTTTGGTTCCTTGAATCGATCTTCGTTTTCAGGTAAATCGGTTTCCGCCATTGATTTTGTTGGTTTGGAGTATGTGGATTCGGTGTTTATCTTGTCAGATTTGTGGATTCTTGATGAACAGTTTGATATGAGTATACTTCAAAATGAGTTATCTTTAAATTTTGTTTTATTGAGGATCAGTGGTCTGCGTTAGATCCTAGCTAGTGTAAAATTTTGGATTTTGAGCTCGTTTATTAGATCAGGCTAAGCTAGAAGTGTGTATTGTGTGTGGTGTAGTGACGATGCAGAATGAAAAAGATACTGTCAAGGATGAAGCGGAAGTCGCTGCATCCATTTCGGCGAATAAGGTTGAAGAATGGGGAAGTTGTTCAGTGGAAGATGTTATGGAGGAACCATCTTTTCAAGAAGAAGAAGCTGCAAAATTTCCCTATGTTGGTGATAAGGTCAGAGCAAATCAACTTAAAATAAATGATCTTCTCTTTCATATCTTTGATCTGCGGCTGCTTTCTTGTGGCAATCTTCCTGTTTTATTTGTTTTCTTGGCAAATATCTACATGAAAGATTCATCTTGCTCTCTACTCTGTCGAAATAACTAATGTCTAGCATTTGATTACAAGTGAAAAACATTCCCTATGAGTTGCTTGGGATGTCTATGTGACTTCATTTCATTTCTAAATGTATTATTTTTGTGAAAGATCTTTACCCATTGACCCTGTTTTCTAACTTAGAAAGATTATGCTTTTCGTTCAATTCTGTGCAGGAACCTCTCTCTAGTTTATCTGCAGAATACCAAGCAGGGAGTCCCATTTTGCTGGAGAAGATCAAGGTTGCCTTTCTTTCCTTGTCTTTCTGCTTTTTTTTTTTTTTTTTCGCGGTTGTTGCTTTCAGTCTTCTTAAATTATTTTAAGATTATCATGTTTGCAATACTTGTAGATACTGGACAATCAATATTTGTCAATCAGGCGAACAAGAGGCGATGGGAATTGCTTCTTCCGAAGCTTTATGTTCTCTTACCTTGTATGTTCTCCTCAGAATGTCTTCAGTTATGTGTAACTATTGTTTCTATAGCTGAGGTTTTGAACTGTGCTCTTTGGTTAGACTTGGATTCTATCTCTAGTTAAAGTTGTTTTCTGTTATGATTTATTTGTAGGAGCATATTTTGGAATCACAAGATCGTGCTGAAGTCGATCGTATCAAAGTCAATGTTGAGAAATGTAGAAAGACTCTGCAAAACTTAGGTTATACAGATTTTACATTTGAGGACTTCTTTGCGGTAAATCTACCACCTGGTTTTGTTTTCAAGATTTTTTTATCTTTTGTGTCTGTCAATTTTAAATCTGATAAGATCATCTAGAAATGCTCAATATCGTTTTTATTAATGATACAGTTGTTCCTCGAGCAACTAGATGACATTCTTCAAGGAAGTGAGGAGTCTATAAGGTAGAGGGCTGTTTATCTAGACTGCTATTAGTGGATGATTGGTTGCTCTTCTCATATTATATCATCCCTTGTGCGAATTTCTTTCTCCTACAGCTACGAAGAACTGGTTAACAGAAGTAGAGATCAGTCTGTCTCCGACTACAGTAAGTCACTCTAAGTTTCTTTGACGATGCATATCCAACCGAACGTAGTTTTGACAAAATCTGGTGTCTCAGTTGTAATGTTCTTCAGGTTTGTTACTGCTGGTGAAATACGAACGCGTGCAGAGTTTTTCGAGCCCTTTATAACAGGATTATCAAACACAACAGTGGATCAGGTTTGTACATACACTTATAATGCTTTTGGATTCAAGCCACTTGGGGATATATATAAAAGTTACTTCATACTTCTATGATATTTCTGTCAATTTTAAAGTCTTTTAGAAACAAGAACTACTCATTGGGCCTCTGAAATGTTCTCCTAGTGGAACGTTTCTAGATTTTCATTTTAGCATTAGGTAGAAATATAAAAAGAAAGATTGTCTAGCTTAGTTTAGAGATGCATTTTCAATATAGAAAACTTCATTTAAGTTGGATGCTACCAAACTTTCTTGCTTTGCATGGGACTTTTCAGCGTTTTGTGACATTTAGTCCCTTGCACTTTTTGTTAAAACTAAGATTCTATAGAAAGTTTTGAATCCCTCCTAAAAGTTTAGTAGTGCATAGATTAATACAAAAGCTAAAACGGTGTTTTTTTTTTTAGTTTTGCAAGTCATCGGTTGAACCGATGGGGGAAGAGAGCGACCACATTCACATAACCGCTTTGTCAGACGCTCTTGGTGTTGCAATCCGGGTTGTGTATCTTGACCGTAGCTCATGTGATAATGGAGGTGTCACTGTGAACCATCATGACTTTGTTCCTGTGGGCACTAATGAGAAAGAAGAAGCTTCTGCTCCTTTTATAACCTTGCTGTATCGTCCAGGCCATTACGACATCCTTTACCCCAAGTCATCTTGTAAGGTATAAACACGAAATCGCCATATGAACTCTCTTCCTTTAGATCTTACCTGATTTAAGTTAATGATTGTGTTGTTACAGGTATCATCAGACAATGTGGAAAAATGATCATTTGACATATCATAAACCCCCTTGGGAGATGTTTACAAAACTGTGGTAATATGGATTCATGTGGATGAAACCATGGATCAATCAACAATTACATCATCTCTTTGCTCCTTGATTGTGATCAAAAACCCTTGTGCAACATTAGAGAATGGACTCTTTTGTTTTTCTATGATATTCATGATAATCTCCTTTGTAGCGTACCAAATTTGAACCAAAGGGTTTGCCAATGACAGAGGTCTAAGTTTGTTTTAGTGGCCTGATTAGTCTCTAAATTGAATTAAGAAAGACAAACCTTTTGGACTGTTATTGGTATTGTTAATGTACAGAAATTAGAACCCCAACAAATGTAACTTTAAGAGTCCATAAAGATGAGTGTTAGTGTCACTCCCTTAGCACCAGTAATTATGCTTCTGTTCTTGCCTTGGTTGTTTCCAGCCAGGCCCAGGGAGGGAGTATTTCCTTTTTGTCCACAACTCTCCAAAGACTATACTGTAGAGATTCGGTATATATAGTGTTTGACGATTTCTTTTATTGTTTGTCGATTTCTTCTTTGGAAGCTTGTCCCACAACTAAGAGAATCCTTAAATGAAATCAAAATCAAACTTAGTTCCTCTGATTTATTATGAAATTACAGTATTGCATGAAATATAATTTCGAGTAATAAAAGATGGGTATAGTTGGTTTAAATTTGAAAAAATGGCATGTAATAAAAGATAATATAGTAATTAATAAAATTGATCTTATCTTTATGTTAATTATATGGGTCTAATTATATTAACATAATTTTCCTCTCTTTAGTTTTGGTCAACCAACATAATTTTCATAAAGGACAATTTAGATGAGAGGAAAAGAGGGAGTGATAGGTATATAGGCATGTTATCTCTTTGGTTTAACAATTCCTACCACAACAAATAATTTAGTTTTGTCTCCAATGACAAAAAAGACGCACACTTGTTACCGTTGAAAATGTTCTATTTTAAATTCACAGCCTTTCCTTTGGACCTAACCATCTACCTTTCTCTTCCTCTATCTAACTTTCCATTAGCACATATATATATACTAATACACCAATACATTAAGGTAAAATATAAGCCTTAAAGATAAGCGAGGGTTTATAAATGGTAAACGGGATCTTGGTTCTTCATTTGGATATGTGTAAACAAGTGTTAGAAAATGGTAAACGGGATTTTTATATCCTTAGTTAACATCCGATTTTATGGATATACAGATAAATAAACATATACGGATATGCACATAAATGCTAAATAAGGAGATAACATACGGATATATAGATCAATGCTACGGATATACAGATAAATAAACATATATAAACTTAATAATACATACGTAGTTTTTTTTTTATTATCTTAGTGCTGGTTAGCTGGTACACACATTCCATAAAACAACATTAGTAGATTTCTATAATGACAGGAGATCAGACAGCTACATAAGCTAGTGGCAAATTGAAAGAGCTGCTATATATGAAGCTTGACGAAGAAGTTTAATCAAATTTAGTTTACAACCAAGCTATAGAATTCCAAAAATTGAGAAAAATAATATTAATAAATACGAATTGTAATATCAATGGTATCATTTAGTTTTACTAAATTTGAGTTTTTACTAAAATTTTAGAAATTATTTGCAAATCTATAGGTGGCTTTTTAAGTCCTCCATCAAATCCCAAACTTTTATGGAGCATACGCAACATTGGAACACTAGATATCCAACTAATTCAGAATTAATATATATATATATCGAAAACATGTTGATCCAAAGTGAAAATATCACACAGAAAAAGATATATGAATATCCGCTATGTACTCATTCCTATAGTATAAACACTTATGGGGCATACAAAAAGTTAAACTGTTTTTTTTTTTTTTGGGTCTAAAAAGTTAAACTGTTTGGAGTGCTTTTCTTTACTAATCATATAAATAAGTTATACTATTGTTTTGTTTGGAGCATATAATTACCTTACATGTTTAACATACAAATTACGATGGAGAGTCGAAAGTTTGAATGAACTTTAAGTAGTGAATCCAAGCCAAAAGACATTTAAGACAACAAAGTAAGAGAAGAAGACAACAAAGAAAGGCTTGGACTTTAGTTAGTGTTTCCGTTTGTATTTATTATGAAAAAAACAATACTAATCTATATATATAAATATAAAGTAAGGTTTTCTCACTTCTCATGCTGCCACCTCAGCATCATAAAAATTTAATACACATACTAAATACATATATTAATTATAATTTTGGTTTTAACATTATCAAAAGAATTTGAAAAGGCATTATTCATATTCTAAATTAAACCAGAAAATAATAAACTTATATGAATATAGTTCTTTGAAATAATAACAGGTTTAATAAATTTGGTTATCATAATATATTTCAACTTTTATAAATATTTAATTAGGTTAAGTTGTATCGCAAATATTATATAAAAAAACTAAAATATCAAACAAGTCCTAACAATTAAACAAATAAGTTAAATATGTAACTAAATTCATAAAGCAAAATATAAGTTGGCAAGTTTTACATCTAATAAAGAGACAAATAAATAAAATTAAGGTATACTTAACATAATAATTGCAATTATACATAACTATGAAAAAGAGAATAAGAGCCAAAAAAATTAAGAGACATGTTAAAAGTATTTACACGAAAATATAAATTAAATTTGAAAATTTAAGATCGTTGTGTTTTGTGATATTATTTTTAACAAAAAAAAAATGTAACTACAACAGGAGAATAAAATAAAAGCTTTGTATATGCAAAATATATATCATGGGTATCTCTACCTTCGCCAAGCTTTCAACGGTGCTGGAAACTCACAGCCCAATGAGTCGCCGTGTTGAATTACTAAACAGAATTGAAGAGGAAATTGGGAAAAGAATAAATTCCAGGTCTGCTCAGCAAGATATTCCCCTATGGAAAAGAAAAAATGGAAGTTACAAGCATTTGTTTAATTCGAAGGATACATTGATGAGTCTAAGAGAAGAGAAGCAAAAGGTGGAGTGGAAACAAGGAATATGGTTCCAACATAGAACTCCGAAATTTTCTTTCATCTCGTGGCTTGCTGTTCTAAACCGACTATCTACAGGCGAGAGGATGAAGGTTTGGAACCCAGGAATCACAGGAAACTGTATTCTCTGCAATGTAAACCTCGAAACTCGGGATCATCTGTTTTTCTCATGCGGTTACTCGAGGGAAATCTGGAGCAATCTAACCAAGGGGCTTCTTCGCCAAAACTATACGTCGGATTGGTACTCTGTCTTGCAGCTGATCTCTTCTTCTAGGGGATCCCAAATTGAGAGATTCCTTCTACGCTATGTGTTCCAAAACGCCATCAATTATGTATGGAGAGAACGCAACGGCCGTAAACATGGGGAACATTCAAAATCTCCAAGACATCACATCTTGTTCATCGACAAAAATGTGAGAAACAGGATCAATACTATAAGACGCAAGGATTTGCAATATGAGGAAGCGATGGTCGCTTGGTTCTCAAGTAGAACCTAACCGCAAGACAAATTTCTAAAATCTGTTGTTGTATTGTCTTTTATCTTGTAAAATGAAGCTGCATTTGATGTAAACAACGTCTTTTTTTGTTTTGAATAATAATTTAACATTCATTCAAAAAAAAAAAAAAAAATATATATATATATATATATATATCATGTGATGTAAATATATTTCAATTCTCATAATAATTACCATCCATTAATACAATAATTTTCCCTAGAATTTGAAAAGAAATTTACTTAATAGAAGATAGATTATATTGAATTAATCTAAAGAAATTTCAATTTAATAATTTACTTTTGCCACTTTATTTATATAGTTTAGAAAATTATAGAATTTAATGTTTATAAATTATGGATTAGATTTTTTCAAAATAAAATCAAACAAATGTTGTGACTTCAAACAATCAGTTATATATGGAAATCTTTTTCAACAAAAATAAAAGAAAACTAGATTTAGGAATCACAAACATATTGCACACATAAATAGGGTTAAAATCATACATAAAACACTCTAAAAATAATAACTTCACATGAAATAAAATAAAAAAAATATTATGCAACTTTAAAATGTATCATTTTAAAAAACTCAACTAATTGCATAAAATTGATCACCAAAGAAAAAAAGAGGTAAAAATGTGTATCATCCAATAAATAAACACATAGATGATCATAAATTACAAAAAAACAAAAACAAATACACAGATCTTAAGCTGATAGAGATAATTAAATTAACTACGAGACCAAATAAAATAAAATACCATTAGATTAAAAAAATTGTTTACCACGTCCGCGCGGATCACACCCTTTGTGATTGAAATTGAAAGTGAAATCTCACCGGCGATGGGGGAAGATATCGGAGAAGACGAGGGTTTTAGAGCAGTGGGTAATGTTTTTTTACAGGATAATCATATTCACAATAACTCTCTCTCTCTCTCTCTAAATGTTTGAATCGACGCTCGACCCCATATTTCTTATATTTTTTCAAATCGGTCCATATTATCTCAAATGTTCCCATTAACCTATACATTTACGATGATTTTGATAGTAAATTAGTGATAAAAATTAAAGTTAACTTTTTTATATATATATATATACAATTTTGTTTGATATATATATATAAAGTTAACTTTTCTCTCTTCTCATGCTGCCACCTCATCATCCACATGTCAAATTATAATTGGTTATTTTTAACATCATTTTAATTTTTTTTTTTAACAATTGGTTTTAATTACATAACTAAGATCATTAATGAATAAATTTTATTTATACATATAAAACAAAAAGCATACTGATAATTAGTTTCAACAAAAATTAAAATCTATTGATATCTACCATATTTTTAATATCTAATTTATAAAAAAACATCCTCAAAATAAGCTTAAATATCAAAATATGATAATTTATTTCAACTCTCATATTTTGATAGACACAACAAAATTAAAACTAAATACAAATACAAATTAAACACCACATAAAACAAAACTTAGAATCTAATAAAACTATTAAATAAACATCGAGGAAAAAAATCCACACCAAAACAGCAATTTGAATGAAATCATATAAATCTTCTCTATGAAGATGCAACAAAATTACTCAGCTACTACATGACACAAGCAGGACCGGCTCACTAATAAAATGGACATTGTGCATATTATAAATTTTTTTTTAATTTTAGGCATATAAAAAAAAAATTTATAAAGAACCCTTAAATATTTACAAATAAAACCTTCAAATATGACAAAATTTTACAAAAATCAGGTGGTCACTGTGCATTTGCACATTCAGCACTTGCCTAGAGCCGGGCTTGGACACAAGATACAAATAAAAAATACGTGAAAAATCATAATAAATCAAGACTTGTATATGTATGTTATATTATCATATTTATCTACACTTGAAGATTTATTACTTAAAAATTAGAAACAAAAAGACTTAAGAATTAGAAACATATTTTACACAATAATGAGGATTAGAATCGTACATCAACAATATTGGAAATAATACTAAAAATAAAACAAAAAAATATAAAACGAAAAAACACAATATAACTTGAGGAAGACAAGAGCCACAAACCTAAAATTCGGTGCAACTAGCTCCATCCCAAAGCACAATATCTAATTCTAAGTAAGGATAAAACCCAGCATCCGCCACATATGCTTCAGAACCGAACTCTCAACCTCCTTCCGCAATAACTCTAAAACAAAACAACTCATTTAGTGTATTTTTATCTCTTTGGTGCCTTCATTACGCTTTAATGTAACTACTTCAAGATGAACTTTGAGACAGCAATTAACATATAATTAATACACTCTAATTGATATAAATTAAAATAAAAATGCATTATTAGAGATTCCTAATGTTTTCTACTATAAAAACGTAAAATAACAAACTTAAAAAAAAAATTAATTGCATAAATTGACAACAAATGTAAAAGATAAAAAATGTACAAATACTTCTTATTTTTATAAAAAAAAATAATATTAAAAATAATATATATAAAATATTAAAATATCAAAAACAAATTATAATACGCGCGGATCACATTCTAGTAATAATAAAAAAAAGGATAATGAGAAAAGAGAAGAGACAAGACGTGAGAGCGTGGGGATGGGCCATTCCCACTCCTTTAGCCAACCCATAAAGGCAAAAGTTGTTTTTCAGTTTCAGACCAAATGGAGTCTGTCTCTTGCCCCTTTTTTATTTTTTCATATTTTTCAGTTCCCAACAAAATGGCTATTCTTATTAAAAATATGAAAAATAAAATAAAATAAAAAATATACAAACTATTTTGGTTCTTTAAAAAATACGCAGACTATTTATCACATCTATTTTAATATTTAAAAAAGAGGATAAAACTGGGTTTTCATAATATAAAATTTGTAAAATATATGAGATTTAATAGTTTAAGTATTGAATAGGAAATGATTAATAGTTTGAGTATTAAAATGGATATATGATAAATTGTCTGCGTATTTTTTAGGGAACCAAAATCGATTGTGTATTTTTTTTCCAAAATTTATGTAGTTCAAATATTTTTAAAGTTTTTTTCTTTAAAAAAATGGGCAAGAGACATCAACTCAAAGCTTAAGCATGATGATAGAATTCTCTAAAGGAAGTCTAAGCATGATGATATGCTGTTTATTAAATAGCTGATTACATTAATTGTTAAGGTGACATATCATATTCTTTTCGATAAATGACTAAGATAAATAGTAACAAATGCTTTTATATGCTTTTTGTCTCTCATAAATGATTTATATTAAATACCAAAGACGCATGCAAAAGTTGAAACTCAAATTCCACCAGAATATGATGATTTTTACTTTTATTGGTGATCCGGGTCTAACCCGACTAATTCAATGGATGAGCAAGTCAAATTGTTTTACCGACCTTATCATGTTCGAGAGAGAAATTGAATATAAAACCTCTGCGAATCTGGTGAGCTCCTAGGTTATATATGTCATATCAATTTAGAACAAAAAAAAAATCTAATCGAATAAATATGAAATATTGCATCAAATTGATAGTTTGTGAACAAAACAAATAAAAGATGTTGTCGCAGTAAAATTTACAAAACCAGACTTCTGCAAACGAAGAATGGACGTGATTAGGGAGTTATCTGTTAGGTTCAATAACTATTGAGTTTCTTATGTAGAAAGAAAAGCGAGAATTTTGAAGATAGCATGGTCACTAGTTTTAGAGGAATGATAGGAGTAATTTCCGGCGACATTCTCGAGTGGGGAACATTGTTACCTTGGGCCCATCATCATCATCATCATCATCATCATCATCATCAACATCATCATCATCATCTCTCTCTCTCCCTCCGTGATGGCTACGTTTATAGAAGTCTTACAATGAGCAATTATATCTCTTTTGACAATCATCCTAGAAAGCATTGAATTCAAACAGTTTTTTTGACAAATATAAGAATGGTATGATCCCTGTTTAATCATATCTTTCTTAAAAAGTTTTGATACTTGTTTTTGTTTCCATTTGGTGCGTTTTTGTCTTGGAAAGATTCGTTAGATTTGGAGAAAACAATTGGAAGTCGTCGCCTCGTAGCCGTTGGTAATTTCTTGTCCTTCACATGAGTAGTTTACATCGTCTTATATAGTTTTTTGGAATTTCTTTTTGATTGCCTACAAAAAGAATATCATATTATACGTATTTTATATATATGTCGTCAAAGAATATTGTATTTTTTCTCTATGATGTTTTCCTTTTTTATCAGAAAGTTATTTAGCTTTTTCTCGAATTATAATTGGGTAAAAAAAACACATCAAAAAGCTTCGACGAAGAATAAGAAAAAAGGTTAAAACCAAAAAAGAATAAGAAAAAAGGTTAAAAAGACTTGACTTACACTCAAAGCTCCCAAAAGCATATTATACATCATTCTATACACATTCCCCAAAAAAACAAAAACAGAATTAACAAAACTGACTACTTTGAAGTTAAGGTAATATTTTCAAACACAAAGGAGATACGTCTCTTTCGATTAAAAAAGAGTTTGGAAAATGGCAAAGAAATGAACAAATGGTGCGTGGTGGAATTAAGAGAAATTAACTTAATAAAATGAAAATTAAAAAAGAGAAATGATTTGGCCTTGGGAAAGATGGAGAAGCATCAAATTGGCTGTAAGCAATGCCCTTTTTGTTTGTTTCTGTTTATCCAGTTTGATTATAGCTTAGTCTTTTTTGTATAATACTATACTTTTTAATAATGACATGATAATTTAATATAGGATTAACAGAAATGATTTAACTAATTGAACGTTAAACAAGGAATATACAATGACTAAAGAATAAAACTTTATGAAGAAAAAGTACCAATCTCTCTTACGAGCCATCCCAATTTGAGAACTATTGAACACGCATTCGGATTAGCAATGAGTAGGTCTGCTTGATTCAAGTAGTTCAGTTTCGAATAAATTTTACGAGACTTTTAAGAGAAATTTCTTTTATATTTTTTTTGGCCTTTGCTGTATGATTTATTTATTAATGTACTTAAGGAGCAATTTATTTTTGTTTTGGGTTTTTATCTACAACCTACTATGGAACTATTGCAGTGAACTCGCACTCAAATTTCAGAGTAATGTATTTATACAATGCAAAATAATATAAAAACCAATATGATTCAAAAATCTTCTATGCTGTAAAAAGTAACCCTTAAAAGTAATAAAAAAACCTCTCCCTTCTCTCTAAAAAAGAAGAGGCGGAGTTTTATTTCTTCCGGCCGACGGAGGGAGGCTCCCTATGCTCCGATGTTGGTTGGGTTTTATGTAATTTGTCTTTTATCTTAGTTTTATCTTTCTTTTCCTTGCTTTTGAGTTTGGTTTTTGTTGATCTAGTTTTGGATCGAAATCATTTTTAGATCTAATTCTGGATTTGCTTGGTGTTACCCCTGTTGTTTTGGCTTCCCTTTTTTGGGATTAGTTTCTCCTCCTTGGCTAACTAAATAGTTGTTAGTTTGGGGTGGAGCTCTTTGTTTGAGTTTGTGGATTATCTAGGGTCTTGGTTTCGCTTTCTTTAATCTCGGAGAATTGCCGGTTTTGTCTTGTTGTCGGGATTAGGATAGTATCCGATTAACCTCTCCTTTGTTCGTTGAATCTATGAAGTTTTTATCCTTCCGCCTCCTTTTAGTTTAGAAGAATAATATATTTTCTTCCGTGGTCTTTTTCTTGATATGTTCTTATAAGTCTAACCTCTTGTCTACCCTCTTGGCTTGTGGGGATGTAAAATCCTAGATTTAAACTTTTGGAAGGAGATTAGGTGTGTAGGATTTAGGTTCTCGTTCTTTGCTTCTTTTGTTCGGGTTAATCGTTTTAGTTGGACTATTTCTTTGCGGTTGCCTCTATCCTCGGTTCTCTTCCATCTGCGGTTGTAGGTCTTCTTGGCAGCGACATTTGATCTCTGTAGTTCCGCGTCTATAGTGCTCTTCCGACTTTTCCGGTGGTTTCGAGAGTTTTACTTTAGACTTTAGTATCCTATCTTGTGTTTCTCGTGTATCGGATTTATCGTGTTTTTGGTTGTTGTTTTAAATATTTCCTTTATAATTCTCGTATTTCGGGTTTTTTGTTATTGTTCTTAGCTTCCGAGAATATCTTCTTTTTCCGTCGGGTTTGTCTTTGTGAATTTTCTTAATTCGCCGGTTTTGTCTATGGGGGTGGTTTATCATCAGTTGGCTTTGTCTCTGGGGATGGTTTATCATCTGTCAGTTTTGTGTAAGGTTTTGTGTAATACAATATTTAATAAATCAATAAAAATTACAGTGAAAAAAAAAGTAATAAAAAAATAATAATTTAACAGATTTATTTTTTAAAAGTAATAAAATTTGCTGAAAGGCATAATTGCATGCAGTGGTCTCTCTGCGAGTGCCATTGTTAAAAGTTCCTTTACACGCATACCATATCACTCTTGTCGTTGTAATTCTCAAATATTTTGGCCTTATTATTTTTTCTCTACCATGCCTAGCTAAAATTTAAATTATAACTGGGCCAGACTCATATTCTTCTCAACCTACTATTTTTTTTTTTTTTTTTGTCATTGAACTTTTTTTCATTATATAATACGAAATTAGAATATAAAAGTAGAATACGATTTTGATACATAAAACCGGCGAAAAACAAAAATTCTTCAAAAAACTAAGTCCAATACACGGAAAACATATAATGGGATATTAAAGTCGAAACTCAACCTACTATTCTTTTATTGTAAACTTTTTAAGTTTATAATAGTTTAAGTTAATTATATATATAATTCTTTTTAGGGTCCGATGGTCTTTTTGTTTTGTTTAATGCTTCCATTTGTTTTTTCTAATACATTCTAATTAATTAGTTGTTGTGTTTATCTCTTTGTTTTTCTAATACATTCTAAGTTATTGTGAACAAACATAGAACTTTGTGATTTTGAGAAAACCCTTTAACAACAAAACTTTAGTAATTTAGATTTAACCCCAACAATATTATCTAACAATGCAAATTAAAACTTCTATAGCAACGTTAATTAGTAGACGGAAAACATAACACAACGCTTTTAACACTAGTAACGACTTGTACAAAAACAATTTGAGAGCATTTGACATATTTTTCGAACTTCGTTTTGGAGATCACGTTCTTGATCTTGAGATACGCTTACATCCACAAAACACTTGTGAAACTACACTGTTAGACAAGACGTCATTACTTTGTCGACAGGACATATTCGGCAATTCGCAAAAACCAAACTTAGTAGAATTGAGTAGACGAAAGCAGTAAATGCAACGGTGTTGGTGGCATGGTTTTGTGATCAGTTTGACCAGAGTTTATGTTTCCGTGGCTAGGGGTTTTGGAATCGAAATACAAAAATATTTTTAATTGATCTCTAATATTTCTTCTTTCAAATGAAGGCTTTATTTGTTTAAATATGCCAACCATAGTTGTTTAAAATTTCTAAATTGATTTATATTTCATTTTTTTTGTTGCAATTTTAAGTTATTAGTTTTAAAAGATATTTTCCATTATTAAAATAAATTTAGGGTTTGAATAGTGAAAATGATATATCAGATCAAGTGGAACAAATATATTTAGAACACCTGCAATGGTTAGACACCCATAAAGGGTGTCTCAACCAAATAATATTATTAATTTAATATAATTTAGTTTTATAATTAAATTTTAAATAAAAAAAATAAAATTGGGCACGTGTGTGGAAAAGTAATGAGATACTCTCTACACTTTTTTTCTCTTTTTATTTATTTATTTTATTTTTTATTAGTGGGTGTTTCAATAAAACAACCCAATGCTCTTAATGAAGAACAAGCATACAAGATAAAATAAATGGAACATGTGTGGTTTTAACAATTATAAAAATTTGACTATTATTTTTTAACACTTTGAATGGTTTGAATCAAATCTGTGCCCTAATAGTAAGACTTAACAAAATATATGTTGGGTTCATTATCTCTTTCCATTCAATCCAAAATTTTGGATAATCACAACTCCACGAAACAAAACAAATACTGAAATTTAGTATTCGTTAAAAACAAAGTAATAGATTTTTTTCATCAAATTAGTTATTAAAATATTAAATTGTAGTAAATTAAGAAGAAATTAATTTTTATATGAAGTATTGCTAATTTTGGTTTTTGTTTTTTAATAAATATTAAAAAATTACGGAGTAAGTTGGATATCCAAAATATAGTGGATATTCGGTTAACTGCAGAGCGGATCCGGATTGAAAAATTGTTGATTATGACAAAACAAAACAAATCACATGTACCAAAAAAGCTAAGATTTACAATCTGCATCAAATCCTTCTGAATGGGATTATTTATCGATATAATTAATCTCTATAAAAAAACTTCAAAATTTTCAACCGTTTTCAAATTACAAACAAAAAAAACATATACTTCCTCCATTTTATATTAATTGTCGTTCTAGGTCATTTTACGTAAATTAAAAAAACAGTTCAATTTTCTGTTTTATCCTTCATTAATGTATTATATACTATGATTACACTAATTAATAAACTAAATGAGTATGGGTAAAATTGTAAATAGTATCAAATATTTGCATTGGAATTCTAAAACGACAACTAATATGAAACGAATGGAGTATATAAATCACATTTGACTTGAACCATCCTAATTAATTAGGTGGGTTGTGTACGATTTAAGGTGAGTGATTCACAAATCATGCAAAAATATTATTTTGCACCAATGAACCACACCCCACACCACACTTCAAAATGAAACAAAATTTGTGAATAACGATAACGTGCACACACCGCGGTTGAACTACAACGCCATTCACAGCCTTTCAATTTACACCTCATTTTTTTTCAAGTGAAACACATTGTAAGTTTTTTTTTTTTTTTATAAATAATTTCACCCACAAGTGGATGAAAGAATAAAATAAATGATAAAAATATAAATCAGCTAAAATAAAAATTCATAAACAAGAAAAAGGTGAATCTTGATATAAATGCAAAGCAGCAGCAGCAAGTGGGGAAAACAAAGACCACAGTCATCACTTCCTTTCTTCTCGGCACAAACCAAACACCAAAAGAAGTGACGTATCATCATGTCTCCTCCTCTCCATTGCCTTACAATCTCCTTTGCCCTAATCCTCTTCCACTCTCTTCTCAGCTCCTCCAGTGTTCTGTCTCACTCCGATCGGGTAACCCGTTTACCCGGTCAACCCCGGGTCGGATTCCAGCAATACTCAGGTTATGTCACCGTCGACGACAAAAAACAGAGAGCTCTGTTTTACTACTTCGCCGAGGCAGAAATCGATCCAACCTCTAAGCCTCTCGTCCTCTGGCTCAATGGAGGTTCGTTTCAAATCAATCTCATCTTCTTCTTTTTCTTCGAAACAATCATAGAATAAATGTAATTAAATGCAGGACCTGGATGTTCATCTTTGGGTGTTGGTGCATTCTCAGAGAACGGACCATTTAGACCCAAAGGACCGGTTTTGGTCAAGAATCAGCATAGCTGGAACCAAGGTAAGTAAAATTAAACATACATTTCAAGAATTTTGGTTAATTCTTGATTTTTAATTTTATTGATGGTTGCAGAGGCAAATATGTTGTATCTAGAGACACCTGTTGGAGTTGGATTCTCTTATTCAACTCAGAGCTCTTCGTATGAGGGTGTAAATGATAAGATCACTGGTTGGTTAATCTCCCTAAACCCTCTTTTTTTGAATTCCTAATTCTTGTTTGAAGTGAAATGATTATTTACACTGTAAGACAAAAATCCTTGAGAGAAACTGTTGCTGAATCTATTGATTTAGACATTGCATAAAGAAACCTACCCATACTTTTGTGTCTTTTTACCTTTTTTTCTAAATTCAGCAACAACAGAAAAATAAATGATGATGATGCAGTGACATGTGAATGCCATTTCTCTGGTTTATTCTCCTTTTTTACAGAAAAGCGAATTTTATTTATATTTTCTGAAAATAAAATGCAGCTTTTGTTTCTTGTTCAGTCGTCTCAGACTGACATAAATAAAGAACAAAAGAATTCAACCTTTTTTGCAGATCACATCTGAGATTATAATTATTCTCTTCTTCTTGTTTCTTTCTGTATGTCTTTACATCTCAAACATCTTTTCTCTCTTTTGTCTTTTTTATTTCCACTTCAGCAAAAGACAACCTTGTGTTCTTGCAAAGATGGTTCCTAAAATTCCCTCATTATCTCAATCGAATTCTCTTCATCACTGGTGAAAGCTATGCTGGTAAAAACTTTAAAGTTCTTCTCTTCTTTCAATCACTTCATGCTCTTAATTGTAGTTTTCTTCACTAATGTTTCGATGCAAATGTAGGCCATTATGTTCCCCAATTAGCTCAGCTTATGATTGAGTACAACAAGAAGTATCATCTGTTCAATCTCAGAGGAATTGCTGTAAGTAAAAAACAAAAAAACATTATTTCCTTCTCCAAATAGCTCTTTCATTTTTAATATGGTTATATGTTTCTGTGTTAAATCCGGTTTTTGTAGATTGGCAATCCGGTTCTTGAGTTTGCGACTGATTTCAATTCGCGGGCTGAGTACTTCTGGTCTCATGGCTTGATATCGGATTCTACTTACAAAATGTTCACATCTTACTGTAATTACTCACGCTATGTGAGTGAGTACTATAGAGGGTCAATGTCTAGTATGTGCTCTAAAGTGATGAGTCAAGTTAGCACTGAGACCAGTCGATTTGTCGACAAATATGATGTCACTCTAGACGTCTGCATCCCCTCTGTGCTATCTCAATCCAAAGTCGTAAGCCCCAACGTGAGTCACAACACAACACAACACAACATAATAAACAGTAAAACATAAATATTACAGCTTTGCTATTTTTTTCTGTGACTGATTATGAACTTTGTTGATTCTTTGGAATGGACAGCAAGTGGGAGAATCTGTGGATGTCTGTGTGGAAGATGAGACAGTGAACTACCTAAACCGAAGAGATGTGCAGGAAGCTCTTCATGCCAGGCTCGTCGGAGTACGTGAATGGACAGTTTGCAGCAAGTTAGTAATCACTTTTCTTCTCTAACAGTTTGCAGATACTTACAATTGATGCTAGTAGTTATTGAACATAACGGATTGTTGGTTTTGGTTTTCTCATGATGAAAACAGTGTGCTTGATTACCAATTGCTTGATGTGGAAATACCGACGATTAATATCGTAGGGAGTCTTGTTCAAGCTGGAGTTCCAGTTCTTGTCTACAGGTATATATCAGTGTCTCTATGTTAAGCTTTTACTTGTCTTGATGATTTAATGGTGGATGCTTTTCTTGCAAGAACAGCGGAGATCAAGATTCCGTGATCCCATTGACCGGAAGTAGAACCTTAGTTAGCAGATTGGCCAAACGATTGGGACTGAGAACAAGTGTGCCTTATCGAGTCTGGTTTGCAGGACAACAGGTAAACAAGCAACATTCTCTAATGGTACGAAGAGAGAGATGGAAAAAATACTAACACATTGGGTTTGTTGTTTCAGGTCGGCGGATGGACTCAAGTCTATGGAAATGTGTTGTCATTTGCAACAGTGAGAGGAGCTGCACACGAGGTCCCATTCTCACAGCCTGAGAGATCACTTGTGCTGTTCAAGGCGTTCTTGGACGGTCATCCCCTTCCTGAAGAATTCTGATATTTACCATGATCTGTTGAGCTTATGTAAGTATAAAATAATAGAATTTGGCAAAAGGTTTATCCTAAGAATGGATTTTTTAATCAGCGAAAAAAGGAACCAAAAAGCATAAAGATTTGTTTTTGTAAAGATGTGAACCTTGTAGGAAGGAAGCTGTATGTTCTTGAAATTTTAGTGTTGTGTTTACACTGAAGGGTAAACAACAACAGGAGCTTCTACTTGCATTGTTAAGCCTTTAAATTGAAGAGCTATGATTGGTTTCGATAGCATCACAGCTACACTTAACCGCCTTTCATTTTCAAGCGATTCTTGTGACGTGTGATTCTGTTCTGATAAATTCTCTACCTCATCTTCCAAAGGATCTGATACTACCGCAGGTCTCACCGGCCTCACCCTGCAAGATTTCAAATACAAATTCCTTCTAATAAGCGTTGTTTGGTATACTCTCAAGAGATTGACGTGAAGTAGAAGCAGTAGCAACACCTGCAGTGGAGTTGGCATGAGTATTTGAGCAGGTTTGAGTTGTACTTTGTATTGCCACTGCCAATTATTTGACGTTATTGAATGAGCTTACGAGGCTGAGAAGTCTGAAAATAATCACAAGAACCAAACTTTTACCTAAAACTCGGGAGTGACATTTTGATTGCTGGTCCCATCCAGTTTCCAATTTTGGTCTCTGATTCTGAGGTGGCCAGTTTAAGACCATAGTTAGTTATCAAAACATGGCATGGCTTACATAAGGCCAAGTAGCAAAGAACTCACCATCCGATCTAATTTGGATATTGCAGATATCTGCAGAAGTAGCACCATCAACTTCACTAACCTTAACCTCTACCAAATCCTCAGGATGAGACAGAGTAGTTCCCAACCCAAACTTGCCCAAGAAACCAAAAGCTCTGTCACTTTTTCGCTTTGGAACTGCAGTGATTTTCTGTTCCCAACCACACAAAAAAATCACTTTTTACTCAAAAGCAGAACGTAAAAGAAGATCATCCCATACTCCAAGAGTTTAGGAAGAATGTTTATGTAGTTAATAATTGCAATGTCTCCGCTTTATGTAGACAAAATCACTTTCTTTTCCAAAGTAATCTTGTTTTCCTCATTTGGTAATTAAAAAGAAACTTTTTTTCATTATTGAGCCCCTAATCAGAAGTAATTATTAAAAGCTAAATCACTTTTAAGACCAAAGTGAGACACTAACCTTTGAAAATCTTGCAGTTTGGCTAGGGAGTCCTACTTCCTGCAAAACCACCATGTTATATTATAATGTAAGTGAATGTATTATTATTTATGAGTAACACACCACTGAAGTTTACAAATCTGAAACCAATCTCTCAATATTCCATCGATAGTGTTGATCCGTAAATCACACAAAAAGGGGTAAAACAGTACTTTAGTCGGAATCTCGTTTATTGATCAAGAGTCGGCGATTACAACAGAAAGTAAGAAGGCAAAGACGAAAGACTTGAGATCGGTAATGAGCTTTCTCTTGTATTCTCTGTCTCTGCGGAAGTTGTGGATGTCTCGAACGAATGAGGCTCCTCCTTTATTTATAGCGTTTTTGAGGCGGTTGAAAGGAAGATTTCTCCTTTTCCGAGTTCGATTAGAAAAAGGAAATCTTCCGGTTCTCTCTCCGAGATAAGGATAAGTTCCTGATATCTCGAAGAGTCGACCGAAGAGAATATTTCCTTTTCCGAGATCGGTGGGGAAAGGGAAATATTCCGGTTTCATTTGTTGTAACGGACTGGGCTTGTGATGGGCCTAGATCGGTAACCGAGATGGGCTTTTAGCGAGATTCCGAGCTCGGCCCAACGTTTTCGGGCCGACTTGTCTTTGATCCGAACCATCGTAAACCGGTCTTGATTGAACCGATCTCGGTTCGAACCGAGTTAAACCAGGGGGTGCTAATCCCCCCTCTAACAATTGGTCCCCCCCTCAGTTCGGCGAGGAAGTTTATGAGTTCGGTGAATTTTTGGGGAGTATTCTTTAGCTCGGTTGAAAACTGAGATCGGTACGATCTGATCAGATTCTATTTCGAGTGCGGCGGATTTTTGGGTTCGGCGAATTTTGAGTTCGGCGAACTTCTTTCGAAAGTGAAGATCGGAATTCCCTTGATCGAATAGATTTTGGAGCTTTCGAGTTCGGTAGATTTTTCTCGGGAAGAGTGTGCCGCTTTATCTTCTTTAGTCGCAGAATTCGAGGAGTCGCGTGTCGATTCGTATTCTTTGGCTACAGAATTCGAAGAGTCGCGTGTCGATTCGTATTCTTTGGCTACAGAATTCGAAGAATCGTCATCATTGCGTTTTTCCTTATAAATACCGCTCGACCCTCTTTCTGTTTTTCACTTCTGCTTTGCTTCCGAAAAGAAAAAGGTACTTTCTCTCTCTAAACGCTCTCCCTTCTCTCTAGAATTTATTTTTCTTTCCGTTCTCCGATCATTTCTCCGCCGTGGTTTCTCCGATCTGCTTGAAGATCTTCAAACTTTCCGGGCGATCTTCAACTGTTCTTCGTTAGTTTTCAAGCTGTTCTTCATTAATTCCTTCCTCCGATCGAAATGACCTCTGAAGGTGACTCTATATCTGTTAATGACCGATCTCCGAATCAAGACTTCCCAGACCTTAGACGTTTTATGGATGATTCTGTTTCGAGCTCGGATATGCAAGATCTACTCAGACATAACTCGCGTCGTGGTGAAGCGAGTAGTTCCAGGGTTGCTGCTGCCGGGTTGAGTAATCCAAGGGTTACGATCGAGGTTCCTCAACTTATTGATGAGGATGAACTTGAAGAAGTCGTTGAGCCAGATGAACAGATTCGGGCAGATCGGGAATTTGCAGTTCGGCTCGCGGAGGGCGATGATGCTGCCTGTCTGGACGATCACGCTGTATCGCCAGCGGCTCGTCAGGATGATGTTTCCAGGTCGGCTACCGGACGGGTGGTTGAAAAGCCCGCGAATATTGGGCCGTCTCGTTCCAAGGCCGAGACGGTCCAAGTTACTTTGGAAAGATGCAATGCTCCGGATGGTATCCTTATCAAGATCCCGAAAGAGACCGACCGCCCGTGGGACGCTCCTGACGGTTACCTTTGTGTTTACGAGGAGTATTTCAGGAGCTGCGGTCTTAAGTTTCCCATCCCAGAACTCTTCTATAAGTATTGCAAGAGGCGGCATATTGCGATCTCTCAGTTGATGCCGGCCACGGTAATAAATCTTATGGGTCTTCTCTCTCTTGGGGAGGAGTGCGGCATACCCATCTCGGCGAAGATTTTTGAAAGATTGTTCCGGGTTAATTTGTCGAAGGCGAAACCTTGGTACTTATCAGCTAATGCGAAGCCGGAGTGTGACCTCGTCACCGGGAATAAACCGAGCAAGGTTAACAACTGGAATGCTCGGTACTTCTATGTGAATATTGACGAGTCTTCTGTCGAGCATCCAAACGGGAGTTACCGAACTCAGTGGAGGACGCCTATTGGTAGATATTCGTTCCTGACTCCTTTTAGTGCTTTATTTTGCCTAAGTTATATTTCTTCGTTTCTTTTTCAGATCGTCACATACCGGGCTTCCTTATCACCACGCCGGGATTCACCTTTATCCACGTGAAGAAATTAAGTGCGGCAGGGAAAGCTCGGTGGCCAGAAGCTTACCAGGAAAAGCTTGATTTGAAGGCGAAGAGAGTTCTCAGAGGTATAAATCTGTCATTTTTGTAGATCGTTCGATACCGATACTCATTTTTCCGGTGTTCATATCGCTTTTTCCCTTTTGCAGCAAAGTCATGACGTCGTCGGAGAAAAATGAAGTTCGATAATATCCCTAATCTTTCAGCCGAGATGGACGGCGTGGATGTTCCCGTGCCTGATGACCAAGTGAATCCCGAGGCTACGGCCGTTGACGAACAGGTTGGCCAAGAGGAGGTTCCTGCTGGGGATCGGACTCCTTCGGCGACCGAACGGGCAAACCCGGAAGCTCCAGCCGAAGAGATTGGCCAAGGAGACGTTCCTGCTGGGGAGCACACTTCTCATCCGGCCGAGAAGAAGAAAAAAAGGAAGACAAAACGGGGGCTCGGCGGGCTGCTGGTTCAACCGCTGGAGTCGGTACCGAGCACGCCGAAGGTGGCGAAGGCGACGAGGGGATTACCGAACCCCAACAAGCTGATGGAGATACAATTGTCCTCTCGGACAGTTCTCCAGTGTCGAAGAAGCGTCGGACGTCAGATCCCAAGGTCAATTCCTGGGATTACGTCGAATCGTATCTGCGCTTGAGTTTCGGCCCGGACTTCCTTCCGCCGATCGATTGCCTTCGCCAATCTGAGGCCTATAAGAAACTGGCCCAGACTACTGCCGAGGTAAACCTTTCTCTTTTTTTTTTTTTAGTTCGTTATCCTTTTTCTTTCGATTGCTTATTTTTAAAGTTCGTTATTTCTGCAGATGGTTGCTCAGACGAACGAGATCGTCGGGTCTTACGACCGCGAGCTCGGAGAATCGCGCCGTAAAGCTTTCGAGGCGAGGGTTCAAGCGGCGGAGCTTCGCAAGGAGCTGCACATATCCGAGGACCGAGTGGAGGCGGGCGATCTTGCGGTGGACCAACTGACTCGCGAGATTGCCGCACTTAAGAGATCCAATGCCGAGCTGGGGTTGGAAAGAGACGCTCTCTCGATAAAGCTGTTCGCGGAAACTTCGCGATTGAGGGCTGGTCGTACCCAGCAAATCTCCAGGAGAAAAGCGGTCACTGAAAAGTGCCAAGTCCGGCTTCAGAAGGTAAAGGACCATTTGTCGGCGGTTGAGCAGGCGAAGAAACCGTTCCTCGTTATCAATCAGGTTCAGGGAGTACTTGATTTCTGTGAGGGCCTCAAGAAGAAGCACGGTATTGTTGTCCATTCGTCTCGTATCGATCGGCTCGAGAAGCTTAAGGCCGAAAAGGTGAAGGAATATGCCGCGATCGACCTCTGTGAGCTGGATGAGGCGGACTTGGTTGTCACGCCTTTTAGTGATCCGGTGCATCCAGAGGTTTCGACGTCGATGGGCAATAAGGTTCCACCGGGCCTTGACGAGTTCGGATCCAATCAAGCTTCCATGTCGGCTGATCGCGCTGATGCGATGCGGAAGCAAAATGTCTAAGCCCCTTTTTTTGTGATTTGTTTAGTTTTCTTTTGCCCGAATGGGCTTATAACTTGACCTCTTGGACCGGAGGGTTTTTAAAGTCCAGTATCCGTTTTGTTTTTTTGTCCGAGGGGTTTTTTAAATGAATATCGGTTTTTGATCAATTCGTGTTCTTCAAATGTTTATACTTAGTTGTTTCCTAAGTTATTCTTGTGTCGAACTTTGATATATTTGAAGTCATACATTATACGAACTTCTCGAATCTATCGTACACAATGGTGCCATAATCAGTACGGTCTTAGCCGGGTGAAGAGGATAAATTCGACTGAACCTGTTCGAGGTCGGCAATCCATATTGTAGATCGGCTTACTGTTTTGCGATTGTTGAGAAATCGGCTTACTTGTTTTTGCGACTGTTGAGAAATCGGCTTACTAATTTTTGCGACTGTTGAGAAGTCGGCTTTGATTTGCGAGGAAGGACGTTCGGCTTGACCTTAGAGTGTAGTTTAAGAGTACGTGAACAGTTCATCTTAATATGCTCTAGGTTTTTCTCACATTGAGTCCGAGTGTGCGAGACGGACTCGGCTTATTTGGCTTGGATAATCTGAGAAGTTGATGCCAGACTGATCTCGGCTTTTAAATGTGGAAAGTGTGTTATCCATTGCACCATGAGGATGCGTGCGAGTTAAGTGATAGTAGATATTTTCGTGTCAATTTCTCAAATCCCACTCATGTCATTGTAGTACTTGAGATGTCAATCCATAAGGGGTTAAGATTGAGGCACTAAGAATGCAAGAAACTTCTTAAGCTAGAGCAAACATTGTTTTTGGTTTTTAAATTTATAAGAAAGGAAACAAATGCAAGAAGGAAAACAAAACACAAGACTAAAATGTTGGATTATGAACTAAGCTATCAATGAGATGGGTAACAATCAAACAATGAATCATTTAGAAGCATTAATCACTATCTTAGAACATGGAATTCTCAAATATGACTAATCCATTTCCATGGCACTAATCACCTTGTTAATTATCTAATCAAGAACAAATTTCCATTTGTGATTAAATAATCAACAAGCATTAAGAAACAATTCCAATTAGTTCACTAAACACCCTAAACATCAACTTCCGTTGGCTAGGATATGCTTAGCTCACAAAAGGTTCGGGTCAAGCAACTGAACTCGGGTCATGAGTGAAATGCCTAAGATCTAGAAATGAATGAACAATCCTAATCTAGTACTAACACCGCTTACTCGAATCTATCCCTAATGCATGGGATGAGACCAAAAATCTAACTAATCTAAGGTGTAGCACTAGGTTTCGGTTTATCATGACAACTCTAGCATTACGAACCAACCTAAGTGAAAGACTCATCCAAGATCATCCTAAATAATCATTATCTAACCATCAAGACAATTGACTAATGATGCCTAAACATTCAATGCACATTCATTCTTATGACATGGATCACACAAGTAGATTAGTTCACTCACATGATACTAATCCATTTACAAATCATCTAGTTATCAAGAACTTCCGTTCAAAACTAAATGATCCATAATCATTAAGCATTAGTCCATACAAGTCAACAATTCACCATAATCATCAATTTCCATTGGCTAAGAATTGAATTGCATGCTTAGAAGTTTTCTAGACATTTCATCGAACACCTTCCGGGCGAGAAATGTCTTAAGTTCTAGAAATGAGTTGTCAATTCGATTCTAGCATTAAGATCCCTCCTAATATGAGAACAAATGATTATCTAAGCCTAAACATCAACAATCAACCATCAACCATCCAAATCAAACATTATCTAAAATCCAACAAAAAGTCAACTCACAAGAACATGAAGAACACAAGAGAAAAAGACATAGAAATGAAGAACAAGAATCAAATAAGCATAATATAAAGATAGAGTGAAGAAATCTTCTCTAGAATGGCATTTATATGAAGAACAATCCCAAAACATCAAGAAGAGAGAGTTGGGGACGAGCCCCCACTCTTAGAAGAAGAAAACTTTTTAATAAAATTAGGTTTTTTGGCTTTTAATAGAGTTTGGGTCGAATTTTTGAGTTTCAGATGATCCACAGCGGTCAGCTCATACCGCTGCATGACCGCTGTGATTCTCTGTTTTTTTTCGACGGATGAACCCGCAGCGGTCACTGTAGACCGCTGCATGACCGCTGCGAGCTCCACTGAGTTCCTTCGCGCGCCAGACTGGACCGTCGTCACGGAAATTGGCATAACTTCTGATCGCACCGTTGGAATTGCCTCAAACCACTTCCAAATGAAAGCTAATCCATTGATATATCTCGTGTTAAAATTTGAGCTCAATCCATCGGTGGAAAGTCCTTCATCCAATGCCAAACTTATGACGTCTCAACCTGATCCTGCATCTTTGTATTCCGAAATGAACTTTTTGATGGCTATCTTCACTCCTCCAACTCCTATGACTCCAAGAACACCTGAAAATGGCTCAAGCAAGCCAAAAAGAATGCAAAGACAACCTAGGACATCTAAAATGCAATGAGACTCAAGTTGGACCTAAATGCATGAAAATATCCAAAAACTATACAAATTGGAACTAAAAACCTATGAAACTAAACCTTAAAAACATGTAAAATATGGTGTTATCAACTCCCCCGGACTTGCCTTTTGCTTGTCCGCAAGCAAACAAGAAAAGACAAACCGAAAGAGAGGTTTTAAAGAGTGGGAATTCATAACTAAAGGACATGTCAAAGCATTCAAAGTGGGAATTCTATGCCCAAGATAATACCAAGACATTGCAAAAACGTATCTCAATTATGACTCTAACTTCTCTAGACTTATCGCAACTCCTAATCTTTTCTCTTAACAACAATGCCTCATGCCTACAAGTCCTCTTCTCAACCAACCCTCACATTCATTTGATCTTTCTAAAGGTGCGGTCTCACAAATGGGCAAGTGATCAAGTCCAATCGGTTTGGAAGAAAAGGCAATTGGCACTAGTAAATGTGAGTGCAAGGAGGTTCATTCTCTTTTTGGGTGACTTACTCTCAAGAAAAAGGAATGCTATATGTTATGCAAAAGCAAGGAAGACTAGAAACAATTTATGCATACAAAGTTAAGCTCACATTGTTCTACCCTCCTAGCAAAGCATTCTACCCAAATGGTGATTCCATTTCCTCTTCTTATCTTATTTTCTTGAAGCTCATTAAACCCTCAAAGCCCTTTTGGCTAAATCAAAACTCCCTTTTTAAACCCCTTTTCTTTTCCAAACACCAAACTCCTAGAGACATTTTTAATCGACCCCTTTCTTTTCTTCTTACTCTCCCTAAACTTTTTATTCTTTCTCTTTTTCAAACATGGAGAGTGTTTTTCTTGTTCTTTTTCTAGGGTCTTTCTTTTACGCTCTTCTCTAGAGTTTTCTTTTCCAACCAAGGATTCTTTTTCTACCATTTCTCATTTCACTTTTCATGAGCTCATGCTCCCCAAAACCAAATACCATTCAATCCATTGATCCCCATCTTAATGCTAGCCTCTTTTCTTTGAACAACAAACCTAGCTAAAAATGAAAGCTAACCTTTGTCGTTTCCGATACTTACAAGATTTTACACACAATAGCATATCAAGAAAAGGCCTCACTCAATAAAAAAAACAAGGGGTGGAAAGGAAACGGTTATGGTGAAAGGTAGGGAACCATTCTAAAAATGAGAATGGCCACTCGGGTTATTAGAGAGTGGTAAAAGTGGATAAGATAACCCGAATGTTTTCTTTGAACCATGGTTATGTATCACAAGCCCATAAGCAAGAAGATTATATTCATTTAAGTCCAATTATCAAGGGGTTGATTTCAAATTAAACAAGTATTTACAAGACAAAGAGTTAAGAGTAGAGAGATCAAAGTACGAAGTTTTCAAGTCTTTTGAAATCGTTTAAGCAATATAAAACCATTATCGAGAGCATCACAATGAAAGCTTATCATACATGTTTTATGAACTCTCATGCACATGAATGCAACCAATATGATCTAGAAATGAGTGATCAAGTCAAGTCTAGAATGCACATGGACTAATGCAAACTACATGATGATTTTTTTTGTTTTTCGTTTTTTTTTTATGCAATTAAAAATATACAATGCAATGACTCAAGAAAATGAAAATAAGACAAAATACACAATGTCAAAACACAAGAACCTCTCCCCCGGACTTAAATCACACCGTCTCGGTGTGAATTGAGCCAAAGAGAGAGTAAAACAAACATAAAAACGAAATGGTATATACAAAGGGAAAAGTTAGTGGTACCTTGGAGTGGAGTGGATTCACGAGGAGGAAGCATTGTGCGTTGAAGCTCACGGACTTAGACCATTCCATCCGTCCCATTTATTCACCCTTATTGCTCCTACAAAAACATGAAAACAAAATTTATCAAACAATAAAAAGGCATAAAACAAGAAGTAAAGGATAGGATTGCTTGTTTTATGTCTCTAGCATTGACGGTGGATAGGATTGGGGGAGTCCCCAATGGCGCGTTTAACGTCGCTAGCTTGACGGTTGCGTCCTCTTATTCACTCTCTCCTTGAATGTTTCCTTTACTCCTAGTTTCGAACCTAAGAGATCAAGATCACAAGAAAAGAGAAAAAAGATTAACAACAAAAGAAAATAAAAAGCTCTAGTCTCAAGAAGAATCCAAATCCTAATGATCAATGCTAAACCCCAATGGCAACGGCGCCAAATTGATAGTAGATATTTTCGTGTCAATTTCTCAAATCCCACTCATGTCATTGTAGTACTTGAGATGTCAATCCATAAGGGGTTAAGATTGAGGCACTAAGAATGCAAGAAACTTCTTAAGCTAGAGCAAACATTGTTTTTGGTTTTTAAATTTATAAGAAAGGAAACAAATGCAAGAAGGAAAACAAAACACAAGACTAAAATGTTGGATTATGAACTAAGCTATCAATGAGATGGGTAACAATCAAACAATGAATCATTTAGAAGCATTAATCACTATCTTAGAACATGGAATTCTCAAATATGACTAATCCATTTCCATGGCACTAATCACCTTGTTAATTATCTAATCAAGAACAAATTTCCATTTGTGATTAAATAATCAACAAGCATTAAGAAACAATTCCAATTAGTTCACTAAACACCCTAAACATCAACTTCCGTTGGCTAGGATATGCTTAGCTCACAAAAGGTTCGGGTCAAGCAACTGAACTCGGGTCATGAGTGAAATGCCTAAGATCTAGAAATGAATGAACAATCCTAATCTAGTACTAACACCGCTTACTCGAATCTATCCCTAATGCATGGGATGAGACCAAAAATCTAACTAATCTAAGGTGTAGCACTAGGTTTCGGTTTATCATGACAACTCTAGCATTACGAACCAACCTAAGTGAAAGACTCATCCAAGATCATCCTAAATAATCATTATCTAACCATCAAGACAATTGACTAATGATGCCTAAACATTCAATGCACATTCATTCTTATGACATGGATCACACAAGTAGATTAGTTCACTCACATGATACTAATCCATTTACAAATCATCTAGTTATCAAGAACTTCCGTTCAAAACTAAATGATCCATAATCATTAAGCATTAGTCCATACAAGTCAACAATTCACCATAATCATCAATTTCCATTGGCTAAGAATTGAATTGCATGCTTAGAAGTTTTCTAGACATTTCATCGAACACCTTCCGGGCGAGAAATGTCTTAAGTTCTAGAAATGAGTTGTCAATTCGATTCTAGCATTAAGATCCCTCCTAATATGAGAACAAATGATTATCTAAGCCTAAACATCAACAATCAACCATCAACCATCCAAATCAAACATTATCTAAAATCCAACAAAAAGTCAACTCACAAGAACATGAAGAACACAAGAGAAAAAGACATAGAAATGAAGAACAAGAATCAAATAAGCATAATATAAAGATAGAGTGAAGAAATCTTCTCTAGAATGGCATTTATATGAAGAACAATCCCAAAACATCAAGAAGAGAGAGTTGGGGACGAGCCCCCACTCTTAGAAGAAGAAAACTTTTTAATAAAATTAGGTTTTTTGGCTTTTAATAGAGTTTGGGTCGAATTTTTGAGTTTCAGATGATCCACAGCGGTCAGCTCATACCGCTGCATGACCGCTGTGATTCTCTGTTTTTTTTCGACGGATGAACCCGCAGCGGTCACTGTAGACCGCTGCATGACCGCTGCGAGCTCCACTGAGTTCCTTCGCGCGCCAGACTGGACCGTCGTCACGGAAATTGGCATAACTTCTGATCGCACCGTTGGAATTGCCTCAAACCACTTCCAAATGAAAGCTAATCCATTGATATATCTCGTGTTAAAATTTGAGCTCAATCCATCGGTGGAAAGTCCTTCATCCAATGCCAAACTTATGACGTCTCAACCTGATCCTGCATCTTTGTATTCCGAAATGAACTTTTTGATGGCTATCTTCACTCCTCCAACTCCTATGACTCCAAGAACACCTGAAAATGGCTCAAGCAAGCCAAAAAGAATGCAAAGACAACCTAGGACATCTAAAATGCAATGAGACTCAAGTTGGACCTAAATGCATGAAAATATCCAAAAACTATACAAATTGGAACTAAAAACCTATGAAACTAAACCTTAAAAACATGTAAAATATGGTGTTATCATTAAGCTCGACTTATTTCGATCGTCTGGCCAGGACGTCGATATGGGAACCGTTTGTGGTTGAAAATGCGAACTGTTGAAGTTCGGCAAACGTAAAGTTTGACTTAGAAAATACGAACAGTTGGAGTTCGGCAAACGAAAAGTTTGATTTGGAAGATACGAACTGTTGGAGTTCGGCAAACGAAAAGTTTGACTTAGAAAATACGAACTGTTGGAGTTCGGCAAACGAAAAGTTTGACTTAGAAAATACGAACTGTTGGAGTTCGGCAAACTAAAAGTTTGACTTAGAAGATACGAACTGTTGGAGTTCGGTAAACGAAAAGTTTGACTTAGAAAATACGAACTGTTGGAGTTCGGCAAACTAAAAGTTTGACTTAGAAAATACGAACTGTTGGAGTTCGGCAAACAAAAAGTTTGATTTAGAAAATACGAACTGTTGGAGTTCGGCAAACAAAAAGTTTGGCTTAGAAAATACGAACTTGGAGTTCGGTTGCAATGCCTTTGCGTAATAAAGTTTTATTGATGTTATAGCTGCGCCTGTGAAGGCTGCCTACGTACCTTCGAGAGAAGGATCAAGCCGTTCGTAGTTCATATTACATAGTGAAATTGAGCCTAAGTATAATAGCTCGGTGATCTTTTTTTTTTTTTTTTTTTTTTTTTTTTTTTTTTTGGGCTCGAGATCTAGACTAGATGTAGTAGCGTTTGAGGTTCATCGAATTCCATGAACGGGGAATGGGGGTTCCGTCTAGCTTCATGAGCTGTTGAACGCCTGGTTTGACTACCCGCGTGACCTGATAAGGTCCTTCCCAGTTCGTGCCGAGCTTGCCGGCATTCTTCTCTTCGGTGCCCTCGAAGACCTTTCTCAGAACAAGGTCGCCATCGGTGAAATGGCGTCCGCGGACCTTTTTGTTGTAGTAGCGTGCTGCCAAGTTCTGATAATTCTGAATCCGAAGTAAGGCTTGATCGCGTTGTTCCTCGAGATTGTCGAGGTTGTCGAGCATGATTTCGTCGTTAAGATCAGGATTTTGTACGAGCATCGTCTGACGGATAGTCGGGATGGTGAGTTCGGCGGGGCATAGGGCTTCCATGCCATAGGCCATGTAGAAGGGGGATTGCCCCGTTGACGATCTTGGGGTTGTTCGGTATGACCATAAGACTCCGTCGAGTTTATCTGACCATGTCCCTTTATGAGTATCCAATCGTTTCTTGAGGCCGGCTATGATTGTTTTGTTTGTTGCTTCGGCCTGACCGTTGCTCGGCGGGTATCTTGATGTGGAAAAACTTAGTCGAATTTTCCACTTAGCGCAAAAGTCGTTGAATAGTGTTGATATGAATTGGGGACCGTTATCGGTGATAATCTCGTACGGAATTCCGTGTCGGCAGATAATGAATTTCCAGACGAATTTCTGAACGTCAGAGGCGAGGATGACGGGATATGCCTCGGCTTCTACCCATTTGGTAAAGTAATTCGTCGTGACGAGGATGAACTTTTTCTGCGTAGTGGATCGTCTGAAAGGACCGATGATGTCCATCCCCCATCGCATGAATGGATACGGAGCTGTCGAAGTGGTTAGCAGCTCGGTAGGAAGATGTATCATTGGGCCATGCCTTTGGCATTTGTCGCACTTCGCAACGAACCTCTCGCAGTCTGCTTGCATACTTGGCCAATAATAGCTTGCTCTCTTGATTTTCAGGGCTAGAGATCGGCCGCCGGAGTGATTGCCGCCATCGCCTTCGTGTATTTTTTTCATGACTTCCTGAATTTCATCGCCTGAGATGCATTTGAGGAGGATTCCTGCTGCACTCCAACGAAACAGTCCGTCCTTGATAAGTATGTAGCGAGCGGCTCGCATTTTGAGTCGTCGAGCGGCCCATCTATCGGCCGGAATTTTGCCATCGATGATGTACATTTTTATCTCCAGTGTCCAATTGGCGGGAGTCTGCTCGTCGGACTGTTCGAGGTCTATTGGCTCATGAAGTCCGTCCGTCTGTTCCTCCGTTTCATCGTCTGATCGGGCCGATTCGTCGACTTGCAGCGTGTCGTTGTTGCCTTTGGCGGTACTAGAGTGTTCGGGCTCGGTGTCTTGATCGGGCTCGATGGTTGGAGTTCGTCTCTGTCGACGTAAGACAGGTTCAGTCGCAGGATTTTCCTCGTAATCACGTCTACGAGTCGTGACGATGCATTGTTCTGTGCTTCCGATATTAGGTTCTGATATACTTTCCACCGGGATCGTTCGTTTGAGGTGAGGGTCGGAGCTCGAAGCCAAAGCAGCGAGTGCGTCGGCTGGAGCGTTTTCGCCCCGCGGAATCTTGGTAAGTTCGAACGAATCGAATTCGGCAACGAGTTGTTTGACGAGCTTGAGGTATGCGTCCATTCGATCATTCTTGGCGTCATACTCCCCGCTGAACTGACTTGCGACGAGCTGTGAGTCGCAGTAGGCGTGAATGCGTGTAACGCCGATGGCTTTGGCCAAACGTAGTCCGGCAATTAGCGCTTCGTATTCTGCCTCGTTGTTAGACGCGTTGAACGTCAGGCGGAAAGATTGCTCCAAGATTTCTCCCGTTGGAGATTTGAGGCGAATGCCTATTCCAGAGCCTCGGTGAGACGACGACCCATCGACGTGAAGGATCCATTGTTCGGCGGTTATGACATCAGTGTTGACGTATTCCGGAGATAGTTCAATGAGGAAATCGGCGAGGACTTGTGATTTGATGCTTGTCCGGCTTTTGTAATCGATGTCGTACTCGCTGAGTTCGATAGCCCATTTAGCCAACCGACCGGACTGGCTTGGGCTATGTAGGATTGTCCGGAGTGGTTGATCGGTTAGCACGGTGACTGAGTGTGATTGGAAATAAGGGCGCAATTTCCGAGCTGAAACAACAACGGCGAGGGCCAGCTTTTCGAGAGTCGGATATCGCCCTTCAGCTCCATCTAGTGATTTGCTGATATAGAAGATCGGTTTTTGTTCGCCCCGGTCTTCCCGAACGAGGACCCCGCTGATCGCCGAGGTTGAGATCGCGATGTAGAGATAGAGGATCTCGCCGTCTTCGGGTTTTGCCAAAACTGGTGGTGTTGATAAGTATTCTTTGAGCTGCTTGAATGCTTCCTCGCACTTATCATCCCACTCAAGATTTTTGTTTCCGCGCAGCAATTGGTAGAAAGGGAGACACTTATCGGTGGACCGGGAGATAAACCGGTTGAGTGCGGTGATGCGTCCTGTGAGTCTTTGCACCTCCCTTCTCGTTGTTGGAGATGGTAAGTCAAGGATTGCTGAGATCTGTTTAGGATTGGCTTCGATTCCCCTTTGAGTCACGATATACCCGAGGAATTCTCCGGAGGTTACACCGAATGTGCATTTGGTCGGGTTAAGCTTCATGCCGTACTCGTTTAGGATGTCGAAACAGGTGTTAAGATGTCCGGCGTGATCCTTTGCAACCAGTGATTTGACGAGCATGTCGTCGATGTAAACCTCCATTGTTTTGCCGAGCTGGCTAGCGAACATCCGATTAACGAGGCGTTGGTAGGTAGCACCGGCGTTTTTTAGGCCGAACGGCATCACTTTGTAGCAATAGATACCGCGATCGGTAATGAATGAGGTCTTCTCGCGATCGTCCGGGTGCATGAGTATCTGATTGTAGCCTGAAAAGGCGTCCATGAATGAGAGGAGTTCGTTCCCGGCGGTGGCTTCGACGAGTCTGTCGATATGTGGGAGTGGGAAACTATCCTTTGGGCAGGCTTTGTTTAGGTCGGTAAAGTCGACGCATATCCTCCACTTTCCGTTCTTCTTCTTCACAACGACCGGGTTTGCCAACCAGTCGGGATACCGAACTTCTGTAATCGATCATGCGCTAAGTAATCTTTCGACTTCATCGTTTACAGCTCGGGCTTTCTCGGGACCGAGCTTGCGTCGTTTCTGTTTGATCGGTTTGAAGGTGGGGTCGATGTTGAGTTCATGGCTTATTATCTTTGGGTTGATTCCGGGCATATCTGTGACTGACCAGGCGAAGGTCGAAACGTTTCTTTTGAGGAGTCGGATTAAATCCTCTTTGATGTCTTTGTCGAGCTCGGCTCCGATTCCTACGCATTTTTCCGGATTGAAATCATCGATATTGACTTGGACGATCGTTTCGCGTCGCGGCAGATCGGGATCGTTTGGGATTTTCTTCTTATTGATCACGCAGGTGCGGGGAGTGGTCCGTAGTTTGCATTCGTTTATGAAACACGTTCGGGACATCACCTGGTCGCCTCTAAGGGTGAAAACTCCGGAAGGTGTCGGGAACTTGACGCATTGATGATACGTTGACACGACTGCTTTCATCGAGAATATCCACGGCGTGCCGAGTATTACGTTGTAGATCGCGGGTTTGTTTAGCACCAAGAACTTGACCATTCGACATATTCCCCCGGTATACATAGGAATTTTGACCGTTCCTGCTGTCATGGTTTGCTCGCTTGAGAATCCGGTGAGTGGTTCGATGTTCGGTCTGATTTGGTTGTCGGGAAAATCCATATTTTTCAGCGTATCCTTGAAAATCACGTTAACCGAGCTCCCAGTGTCGATCAAAATTCGCCCGACTACGACATCACCGATGAGTGTCTCGACGACTAACGGGTCGTTATGCGGCATATGAAGTCCTTCCGTGTCGGCCTCAGAGAAGGTGATCGGCGTTCCGCAGGGTGTAGTCTGATGTGACTGTTTTGCGGCCACTGCTTCCTTACTGTACGTCTTCAGAGCTCGGACGGAGTAGTTGCATGTTTCTAATGCACCCATGATCATGTTGACACGTTTTCGAACCTGCGGAGGTTGTTGAGTTTCCACGTTGTCCTCCCGATCTCGTTTCGGTTGTTCGTCGTCGGTTTTGTCTTTCTTTTGCTCGGCAGGCTTGTTCGGTTTGGAGTTACGTCTCCTACCGTTATCGTTACGGCGCGGTCTGTTCGAGGGTTGGAAGGCTCCTTCGACTGGAACTTCCCCCTTTTTGTACTTCATCATCAGGAACTCCTGTAGATGTCGGCACTCTTCGGTCGAATGGTTTCCATACCGGTTATGGAAATTGCAGTACGGTGCGGATTCAGTGGTGTCGGGCTCTTTTGGCTCATCCGACCGAACCCAAGTGTTTGACCAGGATTGCTGAGTTTGGATCGTATTGACGGGTTGTTTCGGGGGAACGTACAGTTTGTCCTTAGTGGCGGGCTGTTTCGTGATTGCGTATCGCCTATCTTTCTCGGATCTTTCCTCCTCCTCCATGATGAAGATATGCGCCCTGTGAAGGATGTCCTCCAATGTCTTTGGATTATTGCGTTTGATCTCCCTGTGGAAGTCCGATTCGTACCAGGTGGCTTTGTAAAGAGCCTCGATTGCGGCTTCGTCGTCGATCGTGCAATGGGATACAACCGCTTTGAAACGTTCCATGAAGTTGCGTAGGGGCTCGTCCTGCTTCTGCTCGAGGGCCCAGAGTTCGGCGTTCTTTGTTTTCTGCTTAATAAACATGGTGAAGCGTTTGAGGAATTTGGTAGTGAGCTCGTTATAGCTGTTTACCGAACTTGGCTCGAGCGTTGAAAACCAATCGAGCGCGGCTCCGGATAAGTTCTCCACGAATAGTTGGCACATGGCTGCGTCCTTCTCGGTTTCCGAGCCGAAACGAAATCGGTTCATTGTGATGACAAACGAGGTCAAGAAGCGTTTAGGATCGGTAAACCCGTCGTATGATGTGATCTTGACTCTTTCCAATCGTCAGACTGGAGTGTTGACGACTTTGTCGGTAAACGGCGTCCTCTGTGACTCTTGAATTACCCGGTCGATCTCCGGCGCCGAACTCGTAGCCTGATGGACTTTGGTCCGCATATCTTGTAGTTGGGCCTGGACCTTGGCGAATTCCAGATTCACGGCGGCTTGGTCCGTGATGTTGATTTCCGAACCGGTCGCGGAGGATCTTCTTGTCGGCGGGTCGATCGTGCCTGGGGGTTGAGCGTCGGTTAAGTCGGACAAGAGATTTCGGCGTAACGTGTTTTCGTTGGCGGGGGTAACCGGGTTTGGATCGAAGATACCGATCTGATTTCGGCGCTCAAAATGGGATGCTATGAGAGATGCGATCCGCTCTTCGTTCTTTTTGTTAATTTCGGCGAACTGCGCTGTCATAGCTTCTATGAAGACGGTCGGATCCGTAAATATCGAAGCAGCCGGAGGCTGTGGAAGAGTCCGAGATGGATTGACCTGATTGTCTTCTCCAACAGGTATGGTCGGAGGGGGTCCTCCTCCGGTTGTCTGTAGTTCGGTATCGATAGGATTGAGCTCGTCGATCCGTGGGTTTTGATCGTCGGTTTCTGAGCCGTTGACGAGGGCTGCGGTGGTATCGACTGGAAGAACCATTGCCGAACTTCAATCAAACGATATCCGAAAGTACTGTTCTATCAATCCCCACAGACGGCGCCAATTGTTGATCCGTAAATCACACAAAAAGGGGTAAAACAGTACTTTAGTCGGAATCTCGTTTATTGATCAAGAGTCGGCGATTACAACAGAAAGTAAGAAGGCAAAGACGAAAGACTTGAGATCAGTAATGAGCTTTCTCTTGTATTCTCTGTCTCTGCGGAAGTTGTGGATGTCTCGAACGAATGAGGCTCCTCCTTTATTTATAGCGTTTTTGAGGCGGTTGAAAGGAAGATTTCTCCTTTTCCGAGTTCGATTAGAAAAAGGAAATCTTCCGGTTCTCTCTCCGAGATAAGGATAAGTTCCTGATATCTCGAAGAGTCGACCGAAGAGAATATTTCCTTTTCCGAGATCGGTGGGGAAAGGGAAATATTCCGGTTTCATTTGTTGTAACGGACTGGGCTTGTGATGGGCCTAGATCGGTAACCGAGATGGGCTTTTAGCGAGATTCCGAGCTCGGCCCAACGTTTTCGGGCCGACTTGTCTTTGATCCGAACCATCGTAAACCGGTCTTGATTGAACCGATCTCGGTTCGAACCGAGTTAAACCAGGGGGTGCTAATCCCCCCTCTAACAGATAGAGAGTAAAGCAAAGAGACAAAGTAGACCCACCTACCTTGCGTCCGTGATGACAAGCCTCTTTGCTGTTCACAAGCACCCTCGCGGCCCATCTGAAGGGATAGAAGAAAGATGTTTATTCCAATTGGGTGAGGTAAGATGACTCCATGTTTTGATAAGCATGAATCCAACTAACAGAAGGAGAGGACTAAACATACGCGCATGATGTAGGAGAGTTCCATACAATCCCTGCAATCACAACAAGCTGGGAAAAAAAAAGCAAGAGAATCGATCAAAGAATGTTGTGGGATGATAAGTTTTAGTAAGTTGGGAGAAAAGGAAAGGCAAGAAGAGACCTCGTCAAAGACACCAGCGGGGCTATCATCGTAGCTAGCGAGGAAAAACCCACCAAGAGTGTATCTGAAAATCCCATAAGAACGATAATGGTTTAACATTTTGAAGAAGATGATTTAAAGCCATGTAGGAGCTTTTTATACCCAAAAGCTTCAACTAGTCGAAACTCTTTGGGGATGAATGCTCGAGCAGTCGCAGCCTTCACAAGATGAACCTGGTACAACGCACTGAAAGCACAATAAGAAAGAAAATTCAGTAAAGCAGATACTAGAAGAAGACTTGAGACATTCTTCGAAAAGCTACAAAAGGCTTGGCATAGCCTGGTACAAAGACATTCTTGCCTTCCTTTAAATATCCATGGAGGCTTGGCATAGCCTGATGAAATCCTCCCTTCTTCAACGTCCATGGAGAGACACAATCTACGCCACATATAGAAAGAAAACAAAACATGCCTTAGGAGACAAGTTATGAAGATACCTGAGTTTAGATGGAGCTTGCTCATATCTTAATAGAGACTTTAACCAATCAGCAAAGATCCAAAATTGACATCAAAGCATTTAGAATGTGCACCACATTCAATCAATGAAACTATAGCAAAAAGGGTTTGTACATAGACAGAGACAGAATCACAAACACATGGTAGATATAACACAATTATATCCAAGTTGCTAACTTTTTTAACTGTAAAAGCTAATTTGAGTACCTTAGCTAGAATATATCAGGAAATAAATCGCAGAAAAGGAAAAAAAAGAAGCACTATGCTAAGTCCAAAAAAAGAAAGAATGAAATTTTGGAGGACGCAGATTCAATGTCTTCAATTTCGAATGAAATCAAACCAAAAAACAAGAGATTGAAGCAGTTTTGTCTTGAAATTCCAACTACTGTCCAGACTCATCCGTTTTTTTTTTTTTTTTTTTTTTTTTGCGTTTCCAAAAAAGCAATTTGGAGAGAAAACAAAAAAACCATTACCGGAATCTCTTATCAAACAGAATGTAACCCAGAAACTGTTGCATTCATGTGTCCGCAAAAAAAAAAAAAAAAAAAAAACGAACAATCAAAATTAAAATCAAGCGATTTGCCAGATTAGATTCGCAGAAGTAGTACATTACAAAAATAAGAAATTGAAAAGAAAAAAAGAAATGCATACAACAAACCTCGTTAAAACCCTGCAGCGGATAAAATCTTGAAGCAAAGGTTGAAGAGAAGAAGATTCAGATAGGAGCAAATGTTTCGGATTGCGAGATCGAACGATGTGTATTATTTGAGCAAGGTTCTTTAAGAAAAATAAAAAAAGTGTTGTAAATTACAAAACAAAATTTGGGATTTTCTATTATCTGGATTAAAATATATAAAAAAAAATGAGAGGAACCGACAGAGAGGGTGAAAGAATTGTGTAATAGAAGAGATGAAGAAGTGGATAGGCTTTTGCATCTTGGTCCAATCACAGACTTGTCCTCCTTTTTTTTTTATTTCGCGCCAATCCGAAGTTAACATCATCTCTCACCTTCTTCATTTGCTATCATTAGTGATTGTCTAATTAATTAAACTAGGTATAATTATAGTAATCTTTTTTAATAACACAAGTCTAAAAATCCTTATATAGTAGTTTACAACCAAAACAAAAACTTGAAAATTCAAAAATCCTAATAACGATAGATAAAGTTTTATAATAAAAACAAAAGCCTAAAAATCTTAATGCCGAGTGTTTAGTAAATTGATTAGATTAACCATCGAACTAGTGTTAGCTTTGAGGATAATGAAAATTTGGTTTAATTAGATATATGGTCTAGTTCTATAATTCAGATAATTGGGTCATATTAGTTTGTATAAATTGTGTTTTGACCCTATAAAATATGATTTTTAAGACATTTAATCCAGATTTAACGGATATGTATGTCACCAGAACCGGCCCTGAGCAAAAACAAAAACAAAAACATTCCTATATCCTTTCCGGGTTTCTTTCCAAGTACATCTCTCTACCGAAATATAGATTTCCTATTTTGGAGAACAAAGGAGTTCGGTCTATCCGAATCTCAATTAAACAAGTACCCATTGATCATATGGTACATTCGGAAGGCAATGAATGTGAAAGTTTTCAACGGAAAAGAGCTCTCCCCGGAAGATACTCTCCAGCTTGTCAAGCTTGAGAAGGAAAGCTCGAGAATCGTAAACCAGAAAGATAGCGAAGAAGTAGTAGAAGACCAACTCCATCAAGACACACAGAGAGTGCTTCCCTTGAACCCCCAAATCCCGACATGCCAAATCGATGCCTTTTGGATCGATAATAGACCGGTCAGTAGACTAGGGTGAAGTTAAAAGGATACGATGGAACTACCAGACAAAAAGGTGTCATAGAAGTTTTTTGACACTACACGCGGAGCTAGACGGGCTCCTTTATGCAATGGCATGCCTAAGAGAGAAACATGTTTTATCGGCGAGTTTTGAGACGGACTGTGCAGAGCTACTGAAGATGACGAAATGCCCAGAGAATTAGCCTTATTTCCAATCGGAATTAGATTATTTTTATGATTTTAGAGGATATTTTGAGACGTTTAGATCGATTAAAATTCCTCGTAACCAAAATATTTGTGCCGACGTTCTCACAAAAGCGGCACGAACACGAGACTATATATTTTCCCATATAAGTCAGACCGAACCGGTATAGCCTGTCTCTATAGGTAATCACCATACCGGTTTAACTTGATTTAATTCATGGGGTTTAGGTGACCCCAAAAAAAATACAGCCCTTGAAGAATTGAGTGTTTAATCTAACTTGTAGTGTGACTATGCAGGACAAGCAGAAGCTGATGGTGAATCGTGTGAATATTAATTAAATATGTGTAGTCCTGGACCTTGTACAAACTAACAAAAGAATGCAACTTTGTTTGCTCAGGGGCTTTGGCTTTAAATTTGGAGAACATTGTATAGCCGTATAGGTCCCAAATGTTGCTGCGAAAGAGCAGCATCCGATCTACAAAGTTCATCACCAAACTAGATCCTTATAGACTTCTTCGCACATTCTATTTAATGTATACCCTTGATAATAATGTTCGCTTGATATCATTCCATGATGCATGAGATGACGAGAATAATATTTAATAATTTTCCGTTAAAAAAAAAAAAAAGTAATTCTCAACATAACCTTAAGTGAAATTTAAAACTTTTTCATTTTAAATCAATTCTCAAAAGCATCATTCGAAATTCAACATAACCTTAAGTGAAATTTAAAACTTTTTCATTTTTAGTAGCCTTTATATTAGAATGAAAAAGAAAATGACTTATCAAAGTCAGATATTCCGGATAATTCTTCTTTCACTTATTATTTTCTTGTTCCTCATGTAATAACTAACACATTACATTCTCATTACGTTTGTTCAATCTAATAAAATTAGAAGTTAAAAAAAGACGATATAAACCTACATGAATGGATGTTTAAAAACAAAAACAAAAACCCTACATAAACGGCAGATCTTTTTATTCTTGTTTGGTGAGAAATAACTTATATATATCCTTTGACGTATTTTTTTTTTATGTTATTCCAAGTGATTTTGATTCCATACTAGTAACTTTTTTTGTTTTTGAATCTTAAAAAGAAAATCTCTAAAGACACAAAAGTTAGTAAAAAAATGTTTTTATAGTATATCTGATAGCATGTGTAAATAAAAAGTGTGTGGCTTTGTTGACCTTTGTACCATCTCTATAATATTATTTAAGAAGATATTTTTAAAAATAAATTTTATTTTGTAAATTATTACATACAATGTCATTACAAATAACAAAAAATAATTAAAATAGGAAATTATATAATTGTCTTTTACAATTAGTAATAAGAATATGGAAATTATTTATTTTGAATTAAAGATGTTATCTATTAAATATTTTTAAATAATAATCAATCCATATATATTCAAAGAAAAAAATTATATTCGAAATCTTGATATATTTTTCACTATAGTTTATTATATTTTATTTGAATTTATATCAAAATAAAAGTTGAAAAATATTTTACTAATTTTATAAAAGTTAGACACAAAAAATTGATTTTTTTTTTAAAAATCGTGAACTAACCACAAAACTAGAGTTATTAAACGGTGTATAATAGAGTTATGTTTTCAAGATTATAGGTTTTACGGGTTAGCCCGAATAATATTTTAGTCCACTATAAAACGGGTTAAATAGACAAATTATTCTGTTTGACAATTCTATCTATAATCATGAGTTATACATATTATAAAATTCAAATAAAACTAATTTTTTTTAATTTTTTAAATAAGTTATTTTTAAAAAATTACCCCGTGCTAATTATAGCGCGGATTAAATCCTAGTTACTTTACAATTATGTAAAATTCATAATACTAGTTTGTATCGTATTTCACAATTTTCTCTTTTTGCAAGAGAAGTAATATGAGATTTTTAGTAGACTAAATAAAACCGTAGATCGAATAAAACAAATAGAACCGTAGATCACTTATAAATCAAAACTTTGGAGTCAAAATTATGGTAAAGGAGGTGCGATTGCATAAGCAGCAGCTTTTTCATTAGTCTATTAACAAAGTTAGTGGAACTTTTCTATTTTTTCGATCTTTGATTTGTGAAGATCCTATAGCAATCACTTTAGAAAGATGTCACACTATAGCAATCACTTTGGAAAGATCTCACAATCTGCCATTCATAAAGATTCAGTAAGATCTGCATATTTCATGTACACCTAACTTTTTCTGCGTAATCTATCTTCTTTTAATAGCACGAACTGAAAAATGAAATTAAAAATGACAAGAAAATGTATTAACTTTTTAGGTAATCAAATAAAATTTTTTTTTGTTTAAATTATATAATTAAATTAAAAAAACAAAAAAAAATTACACCAATCACAATATGACACATTAGCTTGGATGTCTTAATTTTTTTTCTTTGATTGTCTCATTCGAGACACCCATGGTTATCTCTTTTTTTTTTTTGTATCTCTCTTAAATTTTTTTTTTTTTTTTTAGTTTAATAGAGAGTATCTCAATGAGACACCCTATTGTGAATGCTGTAAGAAACTCATCAAAAGTACATCTATGGGATGAAACCGATCAGTTATATAAAGTGTTGATCCGTAAATCACACAAAAAGGGTAAAACAGTACTTTTAATCGGAATCTCGTTTATTGATCTAAGTCGGCGGTTACAACAGAGTTTAAGTAAGAAGGCAAAGACAAAAGACTTGAGATCGGTAATGAGCTCTCTTGTATTCTCTGTCTCTGCGGAAGTTGTGTCCCCTTGAATGAGGCGATGGCCTCCTTATTTATAGTGTCTTTGAGGCGGTTGAAAGGAAGATTTCTCCTTTTCCGAGTTCGATTAGGAAGAGGAAATCTTCCGGTTTTCTCGCCGAGATAAGGATAAATTCCTGATATCTCGACGAGTCGACCCAAGGGAATATTTCCTTTTCCGAGATCGGTGGGAAAAGGGAAATATTCCGGTTTCATCTGTTGTAACGGACCGGACTTGTGATGGGCCTAGATCGGTAGCCGAGGTGGGCTTTCAACGAGATTCCGAGCTCGGCCCAATGTTTTCGGGCCGACTTATCCTCGATCCGAACCATCGTAAACCGGTCTTGATTGAACCGATCTCGGTTCGAACCGAGTTAAACCAGGGGGTGCTAATCCCCCCTATAACAATTGGTCCCCCCCTCAGTTCGGCGAGGGAGTTTATGAGTTCGGCGAATTTTTGGGGAGTATTCTTTAGCTCGGTTAAAACTGAGATCGGTATGATCTGATCAGATTCTATTTCGAGTTCGCCTTGATGATACGAACTGTACGAGTTCGGCGAACTGACTGAGTTCGGCTTGATGATACGAACTGTACGAGTTCGGCGAACTGGCTGAGTTCGGCTTGATGATACGAACTGTACGAGTTCGGCGAACTGCTTGAGTTCGGCTTGATGATACGAACCGTGCGAGTTCGGCGAACTGTTTAAGTTCGGCTTGATGATACGAACTGTACGAGTTCGGCGAACTGCTTAAGTTCGGCTTGATGATACGAACTGTTCAAGTTCGGCGAACTGCTTAAGTTCGGCTTGATGATACGAACTGTACGAGTTCGGCGAACTGACTGGGTTCGGCTTGATAATACGAACTGTTCAAGTTCGGCGAACTGCTTAAGTTCGGCTTGATGATACGAACTGTACGAGTTCGGCGAACTGACTGGGTTCGGCTTGATGATACGAACTGTTCAAGTTCGGCGAACTGCTTAAGTTCGGCTTGAAAGGACGGATCCTCTTTAGATTGGGGTTCTTACGGTTGAATCGATTTTACAAATTTTCGAATTCGGTGAGTTTTTGGTATCGAGCTCTGATATATTTGAAGTCGTACTTTATACGACTTCTCAAACTTGTCGTACACAGTGGTGCCGTAAATAGTACGGTCTTAGCCGGGTGAAGAGGACAAGTTCGACTGAACCTGCTCAAGGTCGGCAATCCATATTGTAGATCGGCTTATCGATTTTGCGGTTGTTGAGAAACCGGCTTACTGGTTTTTGCGACTGTTGAGAAATCGGCTTATTAGTTTTTGCGACTGTTGAGAAGTCGGCTTAGATTTGCGAGGAAGGGCGTTCGGCTTGACCCTAGAGTTTAGTTTAAGAGTACGTGAACAGCTCATCTTAATATGCTCTAGGTTTTCTCACATTGAATCCGAGTGTGCAAGACGGGCTCGGCTTATTTGGCTCGGATAATCTGAGAAGTTGGTGCGAGACTGATCTCGGCTTTGAATGTGGAAAGTGTATTATCCATTGCACCATGAGGATGCGTGCGAGCTAAGCTCGGCTTTATCAGATCGCCTGGCCAGGACGTTGATATGGGAACCGTTGGTGGTCCAAAATGTGAACTGTTTGGAGTTCGGCAAACATAAAGTTTGGCTTAAAATACGAACTGTTGGAGTTCGGCAAACATAAAGTTTGGCTTTTAAAATACGAACTGTTGGAGTTCGGCAAACATAAAGTTTGGCTTTAGAAAATACGAACTGCTGGAGTTCGGCAAACATAAAATTTGGCTTTGAAAATACGAACTGTTGGAGTTCGGCAAACATAAAGTTTGGCTTTGAAGGTACGAACTGTACGAGTTCGGTAGAATGCCTTGGTAAAATTTTATTAATGTTATAGCTGCGCCTTGTGAGGGCTGCCTACGTACCTTCGAAAGAAGGATCAAGCCATTCGTAGTTCATATGGTATTAGAATCAAGCGTATGTGTAGTAGCTCGGTGATCTTTTTTTTGCGAGCGTTTGGAGCTCGGGAGCGTTTGGAGCTCGGTTTTTTTTTTTTTTTTTTTTTTTTTTTTTTTTTTTTTTTTTTTTTTTTTAATGGCGTGGTCTGTTCGAGGGTTGGAAGGCTCCTTCGACTGGAACTTCCCCCTTTTTGTACTTCATCATCAGGAACTCCTGTAGATGTCGGCACTCTTCGGTTGAATGATTTCCATACCGGTTATGGAAATTGCAGTACGGTGCGGATTCAGTGTTGTCGGGCTCTGTTGGCTCATCCGACCGAACCCAAGTGTTTGACCAGGATTGCTGGGTTTGGACCGCATTGACGGGTTGTTTGTATAGTTTGTCTTTCTCGGATCTTTCTTCCTCCTCCATGATGAAGATATGCGCCCTGTGCAGGATGTCCTCCAATGTCTTTGGATTATTGCGTTTGATCTCCCTGTGAAAGTCCGATTCGTACCAGGTGGCTTTGTAAAGAGCCTCGATTGCGGCTTCGTCGTCGATCGTGCAATGGGATACAACCGTTTTGAAACGTTCCATGAAGTTGCGTAGGGGCTCGTCCTGCTTCTGCTCGAGGGCCCAGAGTTCGGCGTTCTTTGTTTTCTGCTTGATAAACATGGTGAAGCGTTTGAGGAATTTGGTAGTGAGCTCGTTATAGCTGTTTACCGAACTTGGCTCGAGCGTTGAAAACCAATCGAGCGCGGTTCCGGATAAGTTCTCCACGAATAGTTGGCACATGGCCGCGTCCTTCTCGGTTTCCGAGCTGAAACGAAATCGGTTCATTGTGATGACAAACGAAGTCAAGAAGTTTTTAGGATCGGTAAACCCGTCGTATGGTGTGATCTTGACTCTTTCCAATCGTCGGACTGGAGTATTGACGACTTTGTCGGTAAACGGCGTCCTCTGTGACTCTTGAATTACCCGGTCGATTTCCGGTGCCGAACTTGCAGCCTGGTGGACTTTGGTCCGCATCTCTTGCAGTTGGGCCTGTACCTTGGCGAATTCCAAATTTATGGCAGCTTGGTCTGCGATGTTAATTTCCAAACCGGACGCGGATCTTCTTGTCGGCATGTCGATCGTGCCTGGGGGTTGAGCGTCGGTTAAGTCGGACAAGAGATTTCGGCGTAACGTGTTTTCGTTGGCGGGGGTGATCGGGTTTGGTTCGAGGATACCGGTCTGGTTTCGGTGTTCGAAGTGGGATGCTATCAGTGAAGTGATCCGCTCTTCGTTCCTTTTGTTGATCTCGGCGAACTGTGCCGCCATGGCCTCCATAAAGACGGTCGGATCCGTGAATATCGAAGCAGCCGGAGGCGGCGGAAGAGTTGTCGGGGGGTTGGTTTGATTATCCCCTTCAATAAGTGAGTTCGGAGGAAGCCCTCCTCCGTTTGTTGGTAGCTCGGTATTGACTGGATTGGGTTCGTCAGCGCGCGGGTTTTGACCGTTGTTGTCCGAGCTGTCGACGAGGGCTGCGGTGGTATCGACTGGAAGAACCATTGCCGAACTTCAATCAAACGATATCCGAAAGTACTGTTCTATTTTCCCCACAGACGGCGCCAATTGTTGATCCGTAAATCACACAAAAAGGGTAAAACAGTACTTTTAATCGGAATCTCGTTTATTGATCTAAGTCGGCGGTTACAACAGAGTTTAAGTAAGAAGGCAAAGACAAAAGACTTGAGATCGGTAATGAGCTCTCTTGTATTCTCTGTCTCTGCGGAAGTTGTGTCCCCTTGAATGAGGCGATGGCCTCCTTATTTATAGTGTCTTTGAGGCGGTTGAAAGGAAGATTTCTCCTTTTCCGAGTTCGATTAGGAAGAGGAAATCTTCCGGTTTTCTCGCCGAGATAAGGATAAATTCCTGATATCTCGACGAGTCGACCCAAGGGAATATTTCCTTTTCCGAGATCGGTGGGAAAAGGGAAATATTCCGGTTTCATCTGTTGTAACGGACCGGACTTGTGATGGGCCTAGATCGGTAGCCGAGGTGGGCTTTCAACGAGATTCCGAGCTCGGCCCAATGTTTTCGGACCGACTTATCCTCGATCCGAACCATCGTAAACCGGTCTTGATTGAACCGATCTCGGTTCGAACCGAGTTAAACCAGGGGGTGCTAATCCCCCCTATAACATAAAGGTGTAATTTTTTCTATAAACAATCAGTGTCATGACATTACATGGTTTGGAATTTTGCGAAACGGCTAGGTTCGACTCTCAAGATTTGCTTACGAATTACTCCCATATGCCCAGATACGTAAAAAAAACAAGAATTTTCCCATTTTATATGTAGTCCGTCGATGTTTTTTTTTGTTTTGCGAAAATTATATGGAAGCCTTGCATGAGTTATATTCTACAAACACATCATATGCATAATCTGTCCAAAGAAAAAAAATCAGATTAATTTAATACTTTACAAAAATTTCCATGAACTGAACTAGTGCTCACAAGAAAAATAAGATATACATAGTCGTTTTATCTCATGATCTGGCTGTGAATGCAAAATACAATTTATGTTATGAATTAATTATATGGATGTCCATTATAAAGTCTATATTTTATGAGGTTTAGAATATTCTCGGTTTTTTTATTTTCCTTATTCAACTTGCTCTCCAAATCTATGTAAACCTATATATACTTCTTTTTGTTAATGGAATAAGATACACAACAATTTTCTCTCTCTCTTTTATTCACAACACGTTATCAGCACGAAACCCTAACCGTTTAAGCTAACCATAGAATTCGAGCCGTCTCCTTGCACTCCGATTTTCTGACGAACCACGACGAGTCACACATGTACAGAAATCTCTTCGAGTCAGCTTTCCAGCACCACCGACCTCGCTTAATTTGAGTCCACGGTCAGAGAGATAACATCGTTTTTATGAAACGAGTGCAGTCTGCCTAAGCTCTTCGATCTGCCACCTTTCAGGGTAATTTTCCGAGGAACCACCCGGATCCTCATGGCGATTAAATGACCCACGGATAGATCTTTGAATCAGATTTTCATAAACGCCTGTAGCGCCTCAATTGAGTCCACCGTTCTGGAGTTATGACCGAAACCATGAAGCCGCTGCAGTATGGCCGAGCTCTCCGCCGGCGATTCCGATCAGGCACCTTCAACGACGTGTTACCGGCGACTCCGGAAGAATCAGGCGACGATCCGACTATCCACAGAAAGCCCCGGACGTCAACTTTCTAGGAAGCCCAGAATTGCCCCCAAAAGAAGTTGTACAACGAGAGATATGACCAGTTCTCCACAACAGGTGCAATCTGCCAAACCCTAAACCTCAAATCCGTTATGCCAAGTTATCGCCTAACCGTTATCGAGATAAGTACAACTTACTCTCTATATTAATTATATCTGATTGGTTCATATATCCATGGCATAATTACAATATTATTATCATGCTTTATTGCTTGGTTTGGTCAAACATTCACATACATGATTTAAATCCGGATTTGCACATAACAATTGCATCATGTTTATTTGTTCTCATAATCATGAAATTTGCATATGCATCATTTGATCTTGTCTGTTGATTAAATTGATGATTGAGAACATAGTTTAATGGAATGATAGTAACAAAAACTAGTGAACGGTAATGATTAATTGAGTATGTGACTATTATCTTTATTTATCGAATATGCGATTTGTTCATACATTTATTATAATTATATTTCATTCGCATCAGCTCCATAGAGGGTTTTAAGATCGAACATTTGACCATAAGAGATCCATAAGTTCTTTAGAACAATCTAAATAAAATGTATGACCACTAGAATGTGATATTACTTAACGCTCATTATGATTGGTTAAATTTAATATTACATGATTTGAAGTATGTAAGCTGACATTACTTAGCTATGTTCAGAATTACTTGCAAATTGATATTATGCGGAGATAATATCACTGATGCACGGATGCTAAAAGACACTCTACCATTTAGACAAGTAATGTTGTCCTGAAGACACAATACTATGAAAAGAGGATTTGAGAAGTATTTTGAACTTAGATATTGTCTAATTGAGACTGGGCAAAATAATTAGTTAGAGATGAAAAATCATGATACACTTCTAATTGGTTATGCTCCATTCCCTAATGCGAATGCGACAGTAATAACATTGGCCGAGGAAGTGGCTGTAGAAGTGATCGTAGCACTACAAGAAAACACCCTTTTTGCAACGAACTATATCGTTGTAAAATCGTTGCAAAAGAGGGTTTCAATCGAATTTGCAACGAAACAGAGATCGTCGTTAACTGATCGTCGCAAACCACAAATAGTCGTAAAATCGTCGGGAAAGTACGAGAGACGAAAATTCGTCGCTAAATCGTCGGTAAATTTTTGTAGTAATATCGTCGTAAACATTACATTGAAATTATGACGAATATAAATACGTCGTAAAAACGATGGAAATTCGAAGGTAAATATTTCATTGTTAATTAGATGGCAAACAATTATCGTCGTTAATTCGTTGCTAATTAATCGTCATAAAATCGTTGCTAATTAATCGTCGTAACATCGTCGCCAATAAATCGTTGTAAATTAGCCACGATTTGATGACGATTAATTAGCAACGAATTAACGAGGACTATTGTTTACCATCGAATTAACGACGATTCAAATATATATGATTTTTATATTTATTTTTGAAATTTTATTAATTTGGAAATTATAAAATAAAAATTTTAAAAATAATATATAATAATATTTTATTAGAAAAAAAATATTATAATCTGTTACAAAAAAAAAAAATTAGAATTTGAAATCCTAAATCTAAATAACTATATCGTAATCGTCGAGGTTCAAATCGTCTTCGGGACGTCTCGACGAACCTGATGTGCCTGCCGCTGCCCTTGCCGCTGCTGCTGCCGCTGCCTCTGCCTCTGCCTCTGCTCGGAGTCTGCGCTTTTCCTGCAACATGGCCTGCATAGTCGGGTTCCCTGCTGCCGAGATGTCAAAGATTTCGTCATTCTGCGTAGCATCCAGTTCAACCCGCTGCTGAAGACTCGCAACCTTCGCCTGATATGCCGTAGACCGAGTAGCCTCGGTCTCAACCCGCTCCTGAAGACCCGTAATCGTGGCACGTAAGACGACTGGATCATCTTCTGGCGATCGTCGTCGCGGAGCATATGAAAAAGCGGCCGAGACATCTCGAATATATCCCATCCCGACAACCTTACCCTTTCTCTTAGGGGCAACCTATATTTAAATTTACAATTAGAAATTTTTAAAAAATTAAAAACTAAAAATTAATAAGTACTAACTATTCTATATACCTGCTCGAAGATCCGGTCAATATCGGGTGTGGTCAACCCTCCCGACATGACCGACGAACCACCTGGAGATAGCTGTTGAGAGAGCTGTGTCTCTCGTTCGGTGACCTTGGAAGTCACCTTATTGTAGATCTGCTCGGCCGTCTCTGAAACAAAGGAACCATCCTTCTTTCGGTGCGTCCGCTCAAAAACCTTGGTCATCGGAGGGAGTACACCTCCGTCTTCGGCAGCCTAAGGAAAAAACCTATGTTATTGACGAATTAAATTACATAAATAAATTAATTTAAATAAATTTAATTACCATATGTAGACAAACACCCGCAAAAGGTGATTGCCCGGCTATATGAGGCAAAGCCTTGAGTTTCCCGTCAGAACCAACGGTGTTGCGGGAAGCCGAACACTTCTCCGAAGTTATGATGAACTTCGAATCCAGCCAATACCGCACCAAGCCGTCCCATACGACTTTATCCATGTGCATGGGCTTTGCTTCATCGCCATCCTTCTTCCATGCTTTCTTCCATCCACCAACCACGCCTTGGATACGAAACTTCACCCTCTCGAGAAATAAAGCTTCAACCTCGCCATGAATCGAAAGATCCCAGTCATATTTTTGCTGCATGAGAAACAAAAATAATTACATATTTTATAAAATTAAATTAAATATATATTTAAATATAATTAAAATAATTATGGAAAAAAAAAAATTAATACGTACCGCAAACATCTTGAACCATGTCTCCTTGATGTGTGGCGGGAGCTGGGTAAAATTGGTATGAGGCTCGATAAAATATGATTTGATGATTTCAGAAATAGTGCGTCCAACTTTGGATTCAACTCCAAACCTGAAACAAAAAATTGTAAAATTATAAATTGTTAGAAATAAATATAAATATATAATAATAAATGTAAAATATATATATATATATATATATATATATATATATTACCATTCCGACCCGTCAGTATGATCCGGATCTAATCTCTTAAGCCTATGACGGCCCGGATGTGCAAGCAAATCATGAACCGTCATGTGTGCATATGGGCCGGGGCACGGCCTCCAGGTTGCGGAATCTGAGGTGGTTGTGGCGGCGGAGCACTATGTGTTTGCGTCGTCGGGACGAAATCCGTGTCCGTAGCCTCAGAATACACGGGCAATCCGGTACCCGATGTATCACCAATCTCTCTAAAAAACTGAGCGTAATGTGAACGACAATGGCCCATCTGCATAAAAATGAAAGAAATTACTATCTATAAACACCCGGACATTCTGCTATTTTTCCTAATTTGATTCCGTTTCTACCGACCTAAATTGTTCCATTCCTGTCTATACTAACTAATATTTAAAACATAAAAAAAAAAAATTTACCTCTTTTTCGCAAGGAATTCGGGAGGAGGAGAGTAAGAGAAAGATTGAATGAAAATTAAAATTATCTGAGCGTGTGTTTATATAGAATTAGTGGTCGTCGCAAAATCGTCGCAAGTAGACCGTGGCTAAATCGTCGCTAATTAGCGACGATTTTGTGACGAATAATAATTTCTTGTATTTCCCACACGCGGGAGTTTAATTTACCGTCACGCGGTAAATTACCGACACGCGATTTGCGACGATTTGGCTACGATTCGTCTCCAAATCGTCGCAAATTTTGCAACGAATTAGTGAGGAAATTTGTAAAATCTTTTTTAGGGTTTAGGGTATAGGTACAAAATTGTAACGTCGATTGCAACATTCCAGAAACATCTTTACATGTTTACCGTAAACCCAAAATCATGAAATTATCAATAAGTTCATCGAGATGGAAAAATGAGTAAAACAGAGAGTTTGCGTAAATGTTAGATTAGTAATACAATGATTCAGTTTGTGGATATTACTGTGATTGACCGAGTTTTTATTTCCGAACAATTCTCTAAAGTCAAGATCACTTTCAATGAGAGATGGATAATACAATGAGATGTTAATTGGTTAGGGTTTAGGGTTTAGAGCAAAGGGTTTAGGGTTTAGGGTTTAGGGTTTAGGGATGAATCGTGGCAAAATCGTCGCTAATTTTGCAACAATTTTGTGATGATTCAGAGTTAGCGACGATTTGGCCACGATTCGTCGCCAAATCGTCGCTAAATTTGCAACGATTTTGTGACAATCACAATTAGCGACGATTTAGCAATGATTCCTTTGAAATCCCCTAAACCCCAAACTAAATCCCATTTCCGATCACCGCTCTTTTCCCGCCGTTGTTGGGGCAATTAATAAATTACAAGACACATAGACACATATGTCTCGTAATTTATTAATCGCCGCACCTACGACGGAAAATGAGTGGAGATCGGAGATGGGATCAAGTTTGGGGTTTAGGGGATTTCATAGAAATCATATCACTTAAATTTCACAATAATTACTCGATCACAATATTATATTAATACATTAAATTCACAATAATCACTAGCTAGCGCGGTCACTCTGATTCATTTTCGGACGAAGACACATCCGTTTCTTGATCATCAGGTTCATCACTTTCTTCGAACTCATCTTCCTCATCTTCTTCCTCTGTATCGTCTGGGAGATATTCAACTTGCCTGTTTTGAGGATCTATCAAAAAGATGTCATCAGTGCTCTCATTTAGTTATGGCATATCAGAGCAATGATCTTGCTGCATTGGTAGATCCTCAACCCCAACAATTCGATCCCTCGGAGAAACTTTTATAACTGATAACCATGAGATACGGGTGGTGCGAACTCGCGGATATGGAACAAAGCTGACTTGTTCTGCTTGTGATGCTAGGATAAATGGCTCATACTTATTGTAACGTCGTGATTGGTTGACATCTACTGCCCCAAATTTGTTTTTACGGACGCCTCGATCAACTGTTGGATCGAACCAGTTGCATTTGAACAGAACACATTTCAAACCTAAGCAACCGGGGTACTCAACTTCAATTATGTCTTGCAACACTCCATAAAAATTTATTTCGCCCCGCACACATACCCCGTAGTTGGCAGTAGCTCTTTGATTTCCATATTTGAATGTATGAAATATATATCCACGTGTGCAATACATGGGTGCACTCGTTATCTTCGATATGGGGCCTTTTATTAACTCATGGAACCAGAGTGGATATGCGATATCTCCATACTCGACCTATATCATTCATTAATTTAATTACAAAAGTAATCAAAATATGTATTACGTTAATTGTTAAAGTTAGTAATTAATTAGATCACTTTAAATTTTTACGTACTTGCGTCTTCAACCACGGGGCAAAATTTTGATCTTTACGTTTGTTGATTTCATCGTCTGAGATTCCTTCAATGACTTCTCGGACTTGTCTAACAAATTCACTGCATACAAAAGTATTTACAATTGTAATTAAGATACATATCGTAATTGGTATAAAGCTAGCATATAAGTTAGCCATATATATATATGTATATATGTTTATACACTTACGTCTCAAATTGACTAACTTCTTCGCAATTTAAGAGGATATACGTTTGTGCACTATGATGGTCTTTTTCATTGGCAACCCAAACTAACTTCACTCTTCCACATAATCGACCGATTGAAGAAAAGATATCTGGGACACCTTCATTAGCATATGTTCGGCCTACACCTCCATCATCATATCGCCGTGCTGCCCTTTTCCGTGTGCAAACCTTCGAGCCAAAATAGTACCCCGTGAAGTGAGAAGTTTCTTCTGTTAAACTTCCTGCTACTATTGAGCTTTCAACTTTGGCTAGATTTTTAGCCTTCCGCTTCAAATCTCATGAATCGCTCGAATGGACACATCCATCGATACTGAACAGGTCCCCCAAGTTCTGCTTCGTGAGGAAGATGAATAGGTAGATGTTCCATAACATCAAAGAAGGCTGGGGAAAATATTTTCTCCATGTTGCACAACAAAATAGGAATACTTGTATCAAGTTGTGCAATAACATCTTCTGACAAAGTACGGGTACAAAGATCCCGAAAAAATGCTCCAATGCCTACAATAACAATCACATGATATATAAGGTAATAATGTTAATTTTCCATTTCATATATATATATATATATATATTAATTATATATATAAAATCTTAAATTCGCAATATGTGATTAATTTAAATTTATATACGTGCAATTGCTTCGTGTACATTTTCTGGTAGAAGTTCAGCAAATGCGAAAGGAAGTAGTCGTTGCATAAAGACGTGACAGTCATGACTCTTCATCCCGAAAAACTTTTGCCCTTTCTCAACACATTTAGCTAAATTAGATACGTACAATCGAAATATGGGGACATGTGCTTTCCCATTGCTTGTAATATGTAACTCATTCCGACAACAAAGATCAGGCAAGTCTAACCTTGACTTACCGCTGTCTTTAGTCCTTCCACGCACGTTTAACACTGTATGCATGATGTTATCAAAAAAGTTGTTCTCTATGTGCATGACATCCAAATTGTGTCTAAGCAAATGATCCTTCCAATACGGAAGCTTCCAGAATATGCTTTTCTTATGCCAATTGTGATGCTCCCCATATCCATCCGGCATATTAGCTGGAGTGTGCCAATTTCCACCACGATTGGCTGTTTTCAATGCACCATAATGATCAATTTCTGCTTCTAGATCTTCTCAGGAAATATAAACATGAGGAGGAACACGAACAGCTTTGTTCTTTCTAAACAACCGCTTATTTCTTCGATATGCATGGTGAATCGGTAGAAATCGGCGGTGACAATCAAACCAACTTGTTTTCCGACCATATTTCAATTGAAACGCATCTGTCCGAGTGAGACAATATGGACAAGACAATCGCCCATGCGTAGTCCAACCTGATAACATCCCGTAAGCAGGGAAGTCGCTTATTGTCCACATAAGCACCGCACGCATTGTAAATTTTTTTTTCCTTGCAAAGTCATATGTCCGAACCCCGGTATACCACAACTGCTCCAATTCCTCTATCAGAGGCTGTAAAAACACATCAAGGGAACGCTTCGGATGCTTCGGACCTGGTACTAAAATACTCAAGAATAAAAATTCCCTTTGCATGCATATATCTGGAGGAAGTTTGTAAGGCGTTAGGATTACTGGCCATAAAGAATATTGCCTACCAGACATACCAAATGGACTAAATCCATATGTGCAAAGACCAAGATACGCATTACGTTTCTCTCTAGCAAAGTCTGGATGTACCGTCTTAAAGTGTTTCCAGGCTTTTGCATCTGAAGGATGAGTAACCTCCCCATCTGTTTGCAAATGATCTGCATGCCATCTCATCGATGCAGCTGTCCTCTCAGACTGATACATTCTTTTTTATCTATCAGTTATAGGAAGGTACCACATCCGCTGGAACGGTACCTTACTCCGACCAGTACCTTGCGGCTTATATCTTGGCTTATGGCAAAATCGAAATTCCTGCAACTTATCATCATCTTTCCAAAAAAGCATGCAATTGTCAACACAGACATCTATCATCTCAGAAGGTAACCCAAGACTATAAACCAGCGTATACATCTATCTGCTAATTTCGTATATTGACATTTTTTGTTGGTCAAAAAGAAGTAAATGTTTCTGAATATGAAATTTTTATTATGAAGTTGGCCACTATATCTAGATTTTTATTTTCGTTACCATCGAATTACCTATGATTTTACATCGATTTAACATCGATTTTACAACGACTCTAAACATGTTAACATCGATTTTACAACGACTTTAAATATGTTTACCTAACCGTACACCGTGAACTTTAAACGTGCTCACCTAACTGATTAATCGTTGGGAAATCGATGTAAAGTTCAACTTATAATAATCCTTGCTAATTCGTCGGTAATTTTACGATGATATTACAAGGTTTTATATAAACCTCGGTAAATCGTCGCTACATTACAACGAGTTTACGACGATTTTGATAATCGTCGTAACTTCGTCGGTAATTTTTGGTAAATCGTCGCCAATTAGCGACGATTTTACAACGAAAAGTTTCGTCCCAATTTTGCGACGATTTTACGACGACTTTAAAAATCGTCGTAAAGTCGTCGTAAAAACGATTTCAATTGGCAACGAAATAAAATCGTCGCAAAAATTCGTTGCAAAATGCATGTTTTCTTGTAGTGTAGATATGAACGTGGATATGTATATTGATATGGTCAATGTCAAGGTCGATGTAAATAGTCTCTTTCAAGAACTCAGCTCACCAAAAGTGAGAAAATAAAGATGGTAACATACAAGAGATAATTCTCTCATGTGACGATGAAATAAGCTAGTGTACAATATGAGGTAGTACAAAGAATGTTAAAGGCTCTGGAAGAGCATATATATTTGCCTATGAGAATGCAATTTGAAATCGTTGATGTGTTATAATTTTCCAAGTCTCAAAAGTTAAAAGAATCTAAGATGATATACACGGCCCAAGTTGGGTATGTTGTTGATTCTAGAACGTGATTCAATTCGAGATGGATGGACCTTAAGTGTCTTCATCTAGAGGGGGAGAATTGAAGATCTCATATCCATAGTAAGTGGAACATCTAGAAGATTATGTTCACATTCACAATAGACTTGATGAATCTTTTATAAAGAAAATCCAGGAGATTTCAAGATTAATCACTACAAAAAACACAGTTTTTGTGACCAAATTTTGTGACTCTTTTTTTGGTCGCAAAAAAGTGGGATGAAAGTATGACTAATTTGCGACTACTCGCAATGCAGTGGCAAAACAGTCACAAATTAACGACGAAACAGAGGAATCACAAAAGAGTCGCAAATTTGTGACTGATTTGTAGTATGACTTTGTAGGCGCAAAATTAGTCCCAAATTTGTGACTGATTTGCTTCGGTTTTGCCACTCCAATCGATTTTTTTTTTAAAAATTAACAACGAAACATAGGAGTCACAAAAAAGTCGCATATTTGTGACTGATTTGTAGTGTTACTTTGTAGTCGCAAAAGTAGTCCCAAATTTGTGACTGATTTGCTTCTACTCATAACATGTATACGTAGTCACAAAAAGGTCTCAAATTTGCGACCGTTTAGCAACTCCACTCCATTTTTTTAATAGTAGTCACAAAAAGGTCCCAAATTTGCGACCGTTTAGTAATTCCACTTGATTTTTTTTATTAAAAATCATCAATACTGAATTGTAAATATGTTAATTTGTACGTTTTTATATAGACTTAAACTACTATATACATTGAATCATGATAATAGAGAAAAAAACTTTTAAATTCTAATATTTTTAAATTTATGTTTGTATATTCTTAAAAATGTAATAAGTGTATATGTTTTTTACATGGAATGATTTTTAAAGATAGAAATGTTTCAAAATTTATTTACCATATCTTAGTTTATTGTTTAAATAGAGAATTTTAGTGTTAGAATTAGAATAAGAATGATTGCAAAGTCATATTTAAAATAAGAATAATTGAAAGTTTATGGTTTAGAGTATAAATTTGTGATTTATTAAGTATAGTTACAAAACAGTCTCACATTTGCGACCAGACAATTTTGCAACTATTTCAAATTTCATGAAATTTTTCGATGAAATATTAAGCCGTAACTGATCCCTTCTTTTTTGCTATTTGCGATCACTTTTGCGACTAAGTGAAGTTATTATCCTTCTCTTTTTCTTTTCCCTTCTTTTGCAAACTCAATCACCGAATCGTTTCTTCTTCTTCTATTGTCGATTAACTCTCCTTCTTTTTTCTCGGCATCGTTTCTTCTCCTCGATTTCTTCTTGGTTCGACTCGTTCTCACCATATACAGGTTGGTCTCGCTCTCTCTTTCTTTTTTTTGAATAAATTTCTCTCCTTTATCTTTCGCTGAGCGCTTGAATGGTTATGGATTGGCCTTGGTTTCCTTTATTCATATTCAAATTATCGATTTCATTGGCCTTGGTTTCAAGGCCTTGGATTAAACTCTTTTTTGAGTCTATGAGCGTCGATTGGTGTGATACTCCTTCGTTTTGGTGATCTCTGCTGTGAATCTTTCAATCCCACGAAATTCGGATTTGTTCTCTGTACAAATGGAAGCTTCGATTTCGTTTCTTGTGTCAACAACGCCATCGCGGTATTCTGCTCGTTATTTCGGTTTTGTTCCTTCTCCCTTAGCTTTTACTTTTGTTCCCCTTCATATATATTTGCTCTTATTTTTGTTTGGGGCTCAACCTTATCCGTTCTTTGGCTGTATTTGATTATCTGGGAACCGTGCTTGAGGTAATAGTGATATTAGCAATAAACTGTTTTGAAAATTTCTCATACATGTCTGATACCTGTTATTGTCCTTTCTCTTTGAGCATTGTGATGCAGGCTGGCTGCAAATTTCTAGTATTTGCACATCATCAGTCCATGCTTGAGGCATTACAACAGTTTTTTAAAGTAAGGCATTGAACTCTCAGCAAAGCTTCCCAAAAACCCCTCTGTTTCTCATACGAGTTACAAAAACAATTGCAGAAAAAGAAAGCGGGCTGCATCTGTATTGATGGAAGCACCCTTGCCTCCTTTAGACAAGCCTCGGTTCTGCCTTACCCGCATTGATATCTTGAGAAGAGTTGAAAACAAGTATAAGGACGTGTGATGAATCATCATCTCCAAAAGGTTAAGTTTCTTCTTGCTGCTTCTAGATTGGAGTTTTTTATTTCAGCTTCAACACTTTGTTTCTGGTTAGATTTAAGCTTTTAGTTTCAGGTGGTGAAATATCTTCTTCTTTTTTAGTTTCTGCTAGTTCTATAGGGTTTAAACAATTGTCGTTATTACTTCAGATTGAAGCGAAGAAGCTGACATACAACTCGTTCGAGGATCTGTTTGTGAACTCCGATAAGCCAGTTCTGGTTGACTTGTCTGCGACATGGTGAGTCTGTTTTCTCTCTGTACAGTTCGAAGTTTGGTGTCGGTAGAGATGGAGTTTCATGTTTTAGCTAGCTACCTTTATAAAGTTTAGTCTTCTGTCCACGTTTGACTTTCTGTATATATAATTATATGTTTGCTTATTTTTGGTTTTGTTGTTTTTTCAGTGTGGGCAGATGCAGACACATGGTTTGAGCAACAGCAACAAGAAAAGTCCTTAAAAGGATTCTGATGGAGCAGAGAAGGAACTCTACTAGAAGATGAAATTGGCTTTATCTAGTTTGAGAAATTTTGATATTTTTGGATATTGAATTTTATGTTTTGGTATTTTTTTTTGTAATTTTCGGATATTGAATCAGATTTATGGAATTTTAATTTTGTTTTATTTTTTTTATTGGTAGTCACAAATCAGTCTCTAAATTACGACTGATATTAGGAGTAACATATTAGTCTTAAAATTACGACTAATAATTTCAGTGTCAAAATAGTCGCTTATATGTGATAACATATTGTGGTAACTAAGGAGTCGTAAATTTGCGACCATTATGCGACTACTGTATTTTGCGATCGTTTATTTGCGACCACTTTTTTTAGTCCCAAAATGGTCGCAAATGAGTCATTTTCGACCATTTTGTGACTATTTTGGTGGTCACAAAAACTGTGTTTTCTTATAGTGATTTTGAGACAATGAGTGAAGGAAATGTTGAATATCTTCACATCAAGAGTATTACCTAAGGTAGTAAAATATATTTGGAGAAACTACCTGCATTTTCTATAAATTGTACTCAACGAAATAATATAATGGAGATAGTAAACAAGAAGTTTACTAAAAATCTCACTGTTTTGGCATGACCGGTTAGGCCATTCCGGTTTAATAGTAATGCGAAAAAGAATCAAAAAATCATGTGGACATTCATTAAAGAACCAGAATATTCTTATATGTTGTCCATAAAGCAAGTTAATAATATGGCTTTCACTATCCAATGAATTTGGAATTTATTAATTTTCTGGTACGTATACAAGGAGATATTTTGGACTGATCACCCATTATGTTTCGTTGCGAAAGTATTTGGTTAATTGATTAGAGTGAAACAGCATTGATTCGCATTATGCCAACGAATAATTCTGAGTTCTCTCCACGATTGGTTTTTGGTCAGGAACCAGATATTTCCCAACTAAAAGGTTTTGGATGTAATGTTGCTCCACCACATTGATCTAAGTTGGGGCCTCAAAGGGGGTTAAGAATTGTTGGATATGAATCTCCTTTGATGAGTAAATGTATTGAGCCATCAATAAGGGATAATGTTCGATTTACAGACTGTAATTTTATGAGTCAGTCTTTCCAATAATTAAGGGGGGGAGAAGAAAATAAACAGCTGGAAAAGAAAATCAGTGAAAAAAATTATCTTGATCCTCGTAAAGAATGTGCACTAGAAGTTCAAAAGATAATTCATTTGCAGAGTTAGCAAATTTGATGCTAGAAACATTTCCTGACCCTTATTGAGTGACGAAGTCACATACTCCAATTAATATTGATGTCCTGGGGGGACAATATCAACTGTTATTGAGTCTAGAGATCGCATGAAGCGTGATAAACTTATTGGTTCCAAAGATTATAATCCTCGAAAAGAAATGGAGCAGATTATGAAATGGCAAGATCGAGGAATCAAAGAATTATGAAGGATCTCCAGAAGAGACATCTCCATAAGAGACATTAGACATGACTAAGAAGGAAATCCAGGTACCTGGTAATGATAAGAGATTTCAACTAGTTGTGTCATGTCTGGAATAAAATGGAACCAAAACCAAATCGACGTCGATAATACTTTTGCATGCAATTAAGCAGTTGATGAGATTTGAGGATCATAAACCGCGGTAGTAGAAGGTTTATTGAAAAACGTACGTAAAGTGATGATTGGCCAATCATGGAAAAAGTCGTATAGGTAAAGTTAGAATACCTTGCAGAGAAGTATTTGGACCAGTAGTCCGTACACTTGAAAGTGTAAAACTAGTAAGACACATAAGTGGATCTTTATGAGAAAGATGAATGAGAATGATATATGAAGAGATATAATTTCTTCTGGTGGATGCAACTATTTTTCAGATCCCTTATCAGTCTGAGAATGAGAGAAAGACTTGATTTAATCCCAGAAGGATTTAAACTACCAGAAGCAGCCTAGAAGAATTTAAATTGCTAAGAAGCAGCAAATTCTAGTTCTCGAGAACACTAGCTATTGGATTGATTTAAAGAAAATATGTTTCATGGGTATACTCTTAAAGTGAGTATTATATATGAGGTTATTCGATATACCCATGTGTATTTATCAAAAGATTATGGATCAATGAGATCCTTGATTTGAACATAATCAAAACTCTTGAAGAGTTTATTGGAAGTCAAAATTTGGATGGAACGACTTTGGAAAGACAACATTGTCTTCAGGTCTTACAAATTGTAAATATAAGGAAAGAGATGTTATCTCAAAAGATCTTTGCATGATTTGAGATAAAGAATGCTCACATGTGTTTGGTCTTGAAGTACAACACTTAAAATGCTATTTGAGTAGTTTATTAATCTCTTTCATGATTGAAATATGTACTTTCATATATAACAAGAAGGAAAGTCAAAACAATACATTTTATAATAAGAAGCATGAATAGCTCGTATGTACAAGTACTAACAATATGAATATCTAGAAGATTGTAAGTAAAATAAATTTGGCATGAAGTCCAAATAGACGAAGAAAATATATTCTATGTGAAAAGGATGTTATGGACTAGAAGTCCAATAACCTGAGAAATTATGATAATCATACGAGTGTATTAACTAAGGATATACTTATATCAATTTCCTAAAGATGATATATATGATTGGAATGCATCTTTTGAAGAAGATGCTTCTAGGGGGTATATGATGATGTGCGTGGTTGTGCTATTTTTCCTTATCATGGTTTTTATCACACTGGGTTTTTCCATGACAAGGTTTTAATAAGGCAACAAAGAACACGTAAATGATAGACACCTAAGGGAATGTAAATATGAAAGTGTATCACCATTTCCAAAGGTTATTGAGACCATCAGAAGCAAAGATAATGATCAGGATGGATCATCTGCGACACCCATTAATTGCAGAAGAATGGCGATGTACGTCTACTACAAATTCGTTCAAGTAAAGATTTGGCGGACTTATTTACCAAGACGTCTCTAACTGCTACTTTCAAGAAGCTAGTTACTCATATTGGACCGCGTCGTCTCAAACATTTCAAGTGATGTACTCATGAGGGGGAGTAATAACGCACTGCACTCTTTTTCCCTTAACTATGGTTTTTCCCATTGGGTTTCCTAGTAAGGTTTTTAATGAGGCAGCATCTTATGCGCATTAGGATCATTTTTGTATAATGGTCATCCAAGGGGGAGTGTTATGAATTAATTATATGGATGCCCATTATAAGGCCCATATTCTAGGAGGTTTAGAATATTATCGGTTTTCTTATTCTCCTTATTCGGCTTGCTCTCCAAGTTTATGTAAACCTATATATACCTCTTTTTATTCATGGAATAAGATACACAACAATTTCCCCTTTCTCTTTTATTCACAACAATTTAAATATTTAGGAGTTGTTTTCTCTTCCGAAAATGTCCACGTAGACAAAAATCCTGAAGCTGAAAGCAATCACAAAATGCCATGTCAGCATGTTCCCCCGAACCTTTATCCACGTCGGCCTTTTTTTTTTTTTATTCATTGCGGATTTGGAAGTAATCACATGTTCTAACAGACCCAGACTAATCTTCTAAGAGGCGTATGAAATTGATGTTGTGCCTTCTCCAGTTAAGAGGATGAGTGTAAAATGTACCTTATACCTTAAGCTGAGTGTATGAAATTTAAGTACCCATCTGCTTCTTAATTCTCTGGTCACATCAAAATGCAGGCATAATTTAAAAAAAAAAACTATTAAATTACTATATATTCTATAAAAAAATATTAGATAGGCTTTGAAAATATTATAACCGATGATAATACAAAAATCAAATTGATACTATCTTAAAATTGAATGTGAAATGAGAGAAAAATAAAATAAAAAAGAATTGGTGGGCTTTTAAGTGGGAGGGTAAATGGTATCAAAAACAATCCTAGCAAATACACGACGAGTCTCGTGAAAGTCGCCAAGAGCAAGAGACTTGTAGTTTATCCTACGGTCTAAACTTGGCACACCTCTCTCTTCGTTTCCCTTTCTTCTCACACTTCCAAACATTTTCTGCACTCTCTCCAACAATAGTTTTGACATGAACACCTGAAAACAACAAATAAAGCCCCAATGAAGAAATCAGAAACAAGTTCAGTTGATTGTGATATTCCAATGCTTACTGAAGTGTGTGTACCATATCCGAGCCCGGTGCTTGCGGGTATTTGCTCATTGCGTTAGCTAAGTAGTCCCGATCATTCATCTTTCGCGCAGCTGATTTTATTGACTCTGCTAAGCTCATGACCTGCTGCGATAATTTGCTGTCTGAGTCAACAATGTCTTTTTCATGACCGGACAGTTCTTGGAAGTTTGAGTTGTGCTGTTTAGAGTTGCTCTTTGCAATCTCGATGGCTTCCGATAAAGATACTTCACTGTAAATGGCAAGACAGTAGGAAGCTACTACCCTGGGATCCCGAGGCTGATCGACCAATGCTTTGTGGAATGCCAAGATCCCAATCCTGAGGTTATTAGTTCCCAAAATTTTTAACTTGGCAAAACCATTTACTAAAACAGATGCACCAAAGAATATTTCTCACCAGAGGAACTCGTTGCATGGTCGATCAGGTGCTACAAGTCGATCAAGATTACGAAACATCGACTGCAAGGGAGAGACTTTAAACGGTTAGCCCTATGGAGCCGTTTATTGCAGTCTCTAGTGTTTACTTATACTAGAAAGAAAGCCATGTCTAATTGGGAAAGCAGAATCATGTACCAGAAGCATGTTGGACCTTCCATCACGCCTCCGGAACCCTTGGGAAACAAAATAAGATGCCTGCGAATAGATAAGCAATTTAGACAAGCTATGAAAAATACTCGATATGCACTACATAACACCACACTGCTAATACCTGGATAGGTAGAAGAATTTCCATGAGCCCAAATCTCCATAATAATCGTAAAGAAGCTTCTGCTGATCCATAAGCCAGCATATAATTGATTTCCATCTGGACTCTTGACTGCAGAATTATTAGAAAACGAGAGAAGATGTTCAGTCCTAACCCAACAAGTAAAAGGTAAAGGAGGGAGAACAAGAGAAGGGAAAGAGATATACAGGGTCAAGTCGCAGCAATGAAGAGGAAAGTTCCTTCACAGAAACAGCAACCTCTTTAGTCAAGCTGAATCCTAACCTCGCTGCAATCCTAATTGCACGTAAAATGCGAGCTGTAAAGTGAACACCGTTACCTTTTTTGAAGCCTTTCCAAACAAATAGATTTCATACCAATGAAAAAATCATTGCATCTGCAACTGACCTTTATCTTCGATAAATGAAAGCTTCGCCGAGGATACTGTCCTCACCTACAGAATAACTCAACTGATTAGAACTTAAACCAATTTATTCACATGTAAATTGGTTTCTATAAAGAATGATAGCTTAAATTTCAAAGCCTACTTTAGAATTCCTTATATCTTCAACTCCTCCTATATAGTCATACACTACATTCTCCAATGGATCAAACATCAACCTGAAAAATCCAACTTATGAATGTTAATGCATGCTGCATATGGATTTAACCTTACAAATAAATGTGAAGTACAGATAGTTGTAGTGCCTACCCGTTGACAGTAAAATCACGCTGTAAGCAATTTTTCCAACGGATATAATCACGTTCATTGCAGCCCGCAGGCTTTCTGAAGTTTTTATTTGGCGCTTTACCAGTCCTCGCTGAAGTACTAAAACTTGACACCTGTTATATAGAACAACTCCATTAAGTCTTGAGACACAATTTTAAGAACTTGAGAGAAAGATAGAGGAAGATAGATAAGAAAAATTGTTCTTTCTGATTGAATTGTGAGCAGTAGCCTTTAATCAAAGAACCCCCTTTTAAGCTCTATCGCACTTAACTGATAGGTAGATATGAAAAATGAATGAAATGGTGAACAAACCTCTATGATAATATCATCGACATAAACATGACAGATAGGAAACCGTCTTCCAACGATTTGACATCGGGGAAATACATTCCGTACCTGTACACACAGCGATGATTCACAAATTATATTTGTGAAGGAAAGACAAGATCTCTGCAGAAGAGGACTTGGGTTTATTATAAAAGGATAATATACTAATGAGTAGTTCCATAGGCTGAATTAGAACCTCCTTGAGTTCGGCTGAAGTGATAACATCAAAATCCTTGGGGATTCTATCAAGTATAAGATCCCGAACACAACCTCCAACTAGGTAAACTTGAAAACCTGGAACATCATAGCAAATTTCAGAGAAAAAAATAAGGATTTTGGAGAAAAATGTAGTTCATTGAAGAAAGCCTAGAGCTAGTGTTCCCCATACATTAAGCTGAATTAAGCAATCTCAAGAGCTTGAGAGGTTCCACATACTAAAGTTACGAAAACACAAATTTTCAGGCACCAAAAACACAAACACAAGTTCCCCATACATTTTCAAGCTTTACACAAAACTTGGCATACCTTTTTTCCTCAGCTTATTGAGAACCATCCGTGTAGATTCAGGGATCATGGACCTCTGTATACCAAACTCATTAGCATCTACCTTCTTCCACGGCATCAATTTATCCTTACTTCTCCGTGCTCCATCAAAATCTTCCATCGTTTAACATGAGAAACAACAACATCAAACACACAAGAATTCCCGCTTCGTAAGAATCAAAATCTGGTTCTTGGTAAAGTTGAATTTTTTTCAGAAAAATTATATTCACCACGGCGGCTTTCTTCCTTGCGTGGTTTCACCAAATTTCTAGGTGCTGCGATAGCTCCAACACAGCCACAATGCCCAATCTGAAAATATCCATTTTTTACGAACTTGAAAATAAAACCAAAGAAGATGGAGAATTTTGAAAAGGAAAATAGATGGAGACGAAACTGTAGGCGTTCGGAGGGAGAAGGGGAGATCTCTAATGGAGCCATAACAAGGACGGCAGAAGACTAGAGCTTTCGATGATACACCAAAAGAGCCGTACGCCATTGTAGTAAGCTTATTTAACATATCATCACGACATTACGAGTCGGAGAAGAAGAAGCAACATATCGGAATCTTAGAGGCATGGATCTGAAGGAGATGCCTTTCGGAACAGAAAAAAAAACGATATGGGCCTTTAAAGCCCATCATAAGGTTGACGCAGTTATTAGGCCCGCTAACTCCATAAAATCCCAAGTTAGCGTTTCAATTTCAGGTTTCTGGATTTTCGATTTAAAAAGTTGTTATGGATCAGTTTGATAAAGTTTTGGTTTCAAATTAGTTTTTTTCTTAACACTGATTTATTATTCTATCATAAATTATGAAAACTGTTATACCGACAATTTTACAACGAATAAATCTCTTGAGCATTTACGTCACAAAATCTTTTTGGGGTTTGGTTCCACTACAAGAAAAAAAACTTTTAATAGTACATTGATAATGCTATCATAGGGGGTTTAAACGCTATGACAGCTGGAACTATATATAGATGGTAGCTCCCCCATACAATAACGTATTTTGACATGTTATTATAGCTTTAATTGAATGTTTAAATATACTTTCTGTTGATCCCGTGGACCACTAAGTGTGTTTAAAGAATGATTAGGAGATGGGAGGTGAGATTTTCGTTAATAGAGCAATTTAACCACATTTAAGACAGGTCGGGAGAAATATGAGTAGGCCGGGGCCGTGTTTCGCTTTGTTGATGAGAGAGAAGTAAACGCTTTAGAATTACGAACTGGTTCCGAAGGACGTCCAGTTCGGCGTTCTAAAGTGTTGTCTTGCTACAAAGAGAGAGGTCGGGTAGCTTATAGTCTGTTCTAGAGTCAAAATCCCCCCCTTTTCATTAATGACATATGAGGGGTATATATAGTCGGGGTCTGCTTCCTGCTCCCCGGGATCTCGGGCCACGTGTCGCCTGCGGCCTCTTTTGCGGGTAAGGTGGCCTAGGAGGCGTGTCCCGGCTTTCGAGGAGAGAGGTCATGATGAGCTCGGCGTGGCGTGTTGCAGAGCAGTGCACTGTTTTACCAACTCTGCTCCACCTGCTCCTTCCTGCCCTTGTCAGCTCTGTAGAGTTGGTGGGACGTCGGGCCGAAGGCACATCCCTACGCGGGTAGGGTACTGCCTTACCAACTCCCACTCGCCTATTCTTCTGACACTCCCTGTTCTGGCGGGGCATCAGCGCGGGCCCGGGGTACGTTGCTTTCAGGTCGGCTACCGAGCTGAAGAGCGGTCTTGCAGGTCGGTGACATTAAGTCCGGCTACCGTGCTGAAGAGCGGCCTTTCCTAAGATGGGCCTAACTAATTGGGGGTGCTAGGCCCACCTCCAACAATAGGCCCTCCCCCAGTTCGGTATCGCGAGGCGAAGTGAGGGTGCCGAAGTTGATCTAATGTTAGTTCGGCGCATCTTAGGACGGTCCTTCCGGGCTCAACTGTGTTTACCTTTTCCGAAAAACCCGTAGGAGGTTGGCGCGTGCTCACCACGTGGGACGACAAAGGACGCTTCGTTTTTCGCGTGGACTGCCCACGCGCGGCGTGTGGAAGACGCTTCGCGTTTATCGAGGCGTCCTTTGCTTTTTGGCGTGGGGAAACGAAGAGACGTCATCATTAGGTTTTTTGGGCAGCCGTGCTTCTTTTGACACGTGTCCAGGCGTCGCTTCACTGTCCCCCTTCCTCTATTTAATCCTTCTTCCTCCTACTGTTAAAACCTTCTGCGCATACTCCTAAGGTAACCTCCTTTCTCCGATTTCCTTCTTCTCTTCCTACTTTCTTCCTGTCTTTTCGATCTCCTCCTCTCCGTGCAATGGCTCCGATGTTAGACGGTATCAGAGTTGAGTCGAGCGAAGAATCGGCGTCCCGTGGTGGCGGTAACGATTCTCCGAGTTCCTCCGCTGGTGACTCCGAACATGCCTCTTCTCCGCGACAAGGGGCAGCCAGTGGGGAACAGTTGGCCCCCTCGACTTCGGGGGCCGCCCCGTTGCTCCCGGGGACCCGTCTCCGGCCGAAGACGGTGGTTAGATCCTCTGGCGGTCGCGGTGTTGGCCAAGCTGAGGGTGGAACCGGGCGTCTGGGCGATCGTGGTGGCCGTCAGGGCGGCCGTGGAGGCGGAGCTCGAGTGGCCAGGGTGAGGTCCCCCCTGGTCCTCTACGAGCAGGGAGGGTCACCGACCTGGAGCACAGCGGAGTCGGTGACCCTCCTGGGGAATCTGTGTGGTTTTTCCGCCGGCGTTGAGCTCAGGGTACCCAGGGCGGAGGAGCGCCCGTGGACTCCTCGGCCGGGCTTTGTCTGCTTGTACGAGTCGTTCTTCCAGAAGTGCGGCCTGCGCCTTCCTCTCCCCGAGCTGTTCGTCCAGTATTGCCGGGCGCGGGGCTTGGCCTTCTCGCAGGTCTGCCCGTCCACGGTCCAGGGGATGATCGTGCTGTTGACCCTAGGGCACGAATGCGACGTGGAGGTGACGTTGCCTATGTTCGAGGCGTTCACCCAGCAGAAGGCAAACCCCGGGATTCCTGGGACCTTCTATGCTGCTTTCAAGCCCGCGGCGAACGTTCTGGAGGCACCCAGCTCGGGGTCTAGGGCGAGCAAGCTGTCGAAGGTCGAGGACTGGTCTCGCAGCTACTTCTACGTCCGGGCTACCGCCGTGGCTGGGCTCGATCCGTTGGCGAGATACACCCGGGATTGGAATTTTTCCCCGGGTAGGGATTTGCAGGTCGAGCTGACTTCTCCTCTTTGGTTGTCTGACTGATGATTTTTTTTGTCTTGTTCTTCAGGCCCTCACTCCTCCAGATTCAAGCTACCGGACTACGCAGGTCTACTTGCCGTGCTCAGGACAGTGCGTCAGAGAGAGTGGAAGTCCTTCACCGCTGCGAGAATCGAAGCTGCAATGACCGGAGGTGGGTTTTTTTTTTTTTTTTTTTTTTTTTTTTTTTTTTTTTTTTTTTTTTTTTTTTTTTTTTGCCGAATTAACGGTTCTTCCTTCGCAGGGAGAGCGAGGTTTGCCAATCCGCAGTACACGGGTTGCGGGGGATTCCTCCGCGGCGACTCCCTCGAAGAGGAGGGAAGACCGGGCTGCCGCCGGCGAGACCGGCAAAAAGAAGAGGAGGACGGGAGAGTTCTCTTCCGGAGGTCGGGAGGTCACCCGGCCTACACTGACCGGGCCGGAGCCCGAGGTGCCTTTGGCCGTTGGGCCAGCAGGGGGGGTTGATGAGACCCGGGCCCAAGGGGGCGATGGGGTCGGCGAGACGATCGTCGGCGCGGAGGATCCTGCTGCTGTGCAGGAGGCCGAGGATCGCAGCGCCGAAGTGGGCGGCGCCTCGGGAGGTTCCGACGGTGGGCCTCGGGACTACAGCTTCTCCTTTACCCACGAGGATGGAAGCAACCAGGTAATCGTTGATCCGGACGAGTGCGCCGAGCTGGCGCAGGCCATGATGTTCGGGCAGAGGTACCCGCACTTCGTTCCGCTGGAGATGGCGGAGTCCGACACCTTCCGTCAGGTGGCGCGATCCGCAGCTCGGGTAAGCTCCTGCTCTGGTCTAACTGTTTTTAGCTAGACTCGTTGCGCGTCTTTGTTAACAATTTGTTTAATGCAGACGATGGCCCTTAGTGCCTTTCTGGCGGAGGCCTACGAGAAGAGGCTCGCCGAGCAGGCCGCCTCGATTAACTTCCTCCGGGAGTGCCGGGAGTCCAGCTCGGCTATCCAGTCTACCCGTCTCCACGGGTTCGAGAAGGAGCTGAGAGATGAGAAGGCCCGATCTGCGGCGCTGGAAGAGGAGGCGGTGCGGTTAAGAGCCCGGGAGGTCGAGGTGGCCAGTCTGCAGTCTGCACTAGAGGCCGAGAGGGACCGTGCTGCAGCTGGGTGGGATCGGGCGTCGGGGCTCGAGGAGGAGAACGGGCTCCTGAAGGGGGAGCGGGAGACACTCCGCTCCAGGGTGAAGGGGCTGGAATCCGCCATAGGCCGGGCCAAGGTGGCCGTGGCTGCGGAGAGTGATCGGGTGTCAGCCCGGTGGGAAGCGCGGAACCGGAAGTGGTCCGCGAAGATGGAGAAGATCCGCGCCCACCTGGACGGGCGCCGCCGGGCCTTAGAGCCTCACCTTCTGTACAGCCAGGTGACTGGCGTAAAGGCCTGCCTCAAGAGGATGGAAGCAGAGGACGGGGTGTCGGTACCGTTCTACCGGTATCAGAAGCTGGACGAGGACGAGGCGGCATTCGGTGCCGTACTGGACGGGATGGACTTTCCGGATTTGACCCCGGAGGATCTGGAAATCCCTCTGGACCGTGCTCACGGCGTTCTGCTTGAGCACATTATACCTGCCGCTCCTTCTAGCACCCCCGTGGTGGATCTGACCTTGGAGGCTCCGCTGGCTGCTGAGGACGCTCTTGCGGTCGCTGAGACCGTCCAAGCAGATCCCTCGATCCCGTCTGCTGACGAGGGAGTCCCCGAAGCTGCTGGGATTGTGCAAGCAGATCCCTCGGTCCTGTCCGCCGCTGAGGCCGACACGGATGCGCCGTCCGGTGAGACCGGAACCGACGTGCCACCCGGTGGAGTCGTGGTTGAAGAAGGGTCTGGGCAGCCCTTCCTTGGTGAGTACGGGACCAACGCGAGGATGGTGGCCCCGGCTGATTTAGATGGTACCCGTGCTGACGGGAGGGAAAACCGACCGGCCGATGCGGCCTTGTAAAAATTTTTTTCCTTTTTGTTTTCTTTTTGTAGACTGGGCCGTAGGCCGTTTCTTTTTGTAAGGACTGGGCCGTAGGCCGTTTATGCAAAGAGCAGGCCGTTGGCCCCTCTCTTTTTGTAAGTGCCGTTTCGAGGCTTTTGTAACGACTAGGCCGTGGGCCATTTTTATAACAGACGAGGCCGTTGGCCCTTTTGTGATAATCGAGGCCGTTGGCCCTTTCTTTTTTTTTTTTTGTGTAAATGCCATTTCGAGGCTTTTTTGATCGGTAGAGTAGGTCGTAAACCGTACTCTGTCAAGTAAGCAGGTCGTGGACCGTGCTCTTGTATTGGGTGCGAGGTAATCTCGGCTTAAGGCACTTATTGCTTGTGTACCTTGTTTTTTTGGTGCGGGTAGCGAGCCCGGCTTAGAGACACTTAATGCTTGTGTGTCTAGTAGAGGTGCGAGCCCTGGGGCCCGGCTTTGGCACTTATAACTTGTGTGCCGGGGAGAGCGAGCACCGGAGCTCGGTCCCCTTTTTTTTTTGTAGTGCGAGCGTTTGGAGCTCGGCTTATTTTTTTTTTTTTTGTAGTGCGAGGGTTTGGAGCTCGGTTTTTTTTTTTTTTTTTTTTGTAGTGCGAGCGTTTGGAGCTCGGCTTTTTTTTTTTTTTTGTAGTGCGAGCGTTTGGAGCTCGCCCCTTTTTTTTTTTGTAGTGCGAGCGTTTGGAGCTCGGTTTTTTTTTTTTTTTTTTTTTTTTTTTTTTTTTTTTTTTTTTTGTAGTGCGAGCGTTTGGAGCTCGGGAGCGTTTGAGCGTTTGGAGCTCGGCTCCTGTGCGCAGGTCGGGACCGTTTTCCTTTGTCTAAAAGGTTTTATTAGATTAATAGCTGAGCCCTGGTTAGGGGTTGCCTACGTACCCTTTAGTAGAAGGGATCAAGCCAATCGTAGTTCGTTTGTTTACAAAAGCGGAGAGCGGATTGGAGCCCGGGGGCTTAATAGTAGAACCGTTTGAGGTTGATCGAGTTCCATGAGCGCGGGATGGCGTCGCCGTTCATCGTGACTAGCTCGTAGACGCCTGGTTTTACGACCTTGGAGATGAGGTAGGGGCCCTCCCAATTGGCACCCAGCTTGCCTGCGTTTGGTTCGGCGGTGTTTTCGAAGACCTTGCGGAGGACCAGGTCGCCCTCGGCGAAGAACCGGCCTCGAACCTTCTTGTTGTAATATTTGGAGGCGAGCTGCTGGTAGTTCTGGATTCGGAGTAGGGAATGGTCCCGTTGCTCTTCAAGGAAATCCAGCTCGCTGAGTAGGACGGCGTTGTTCAGTGCGGGTTGCTGGGTGAGCATAGCGCGGCGAGGAGTGGGGAGCCCGACTTCGGATGGGGCCATTGCTTCCATGCCGTGGGAGAGGTTGAACGGTGTTCGGCCAGTCGATGTCTTTGGTGTTGTGCGGTGGGACCAGAGGACTCCATCGAGCTCGTCGGCCCAGGACCCTTTCTTGTCGTCTAGTCGCTTTTTGAGGCCGTCGAGGATGGTCTTGTTGGTGGCCTCGGCTTGTCCGTTCCCCTGGGGGTACCTCGGGGTGGACTTACTTAGTCTGATTTTCCACTTCGCGCAGAAATCTTCGAAGAGGGCCGATGTGAACTGGGGGCCGTTGTCGGTGACGATCTCGTACGGGAGCCCGTGCCGGCAGATGATGAACTTCCAGACGAACTTTCGGACGTCCTCTGCCTTGATCTTGGCGTATGATTCGGCCTCGACCCACTTGGTGAAGTAATCGGTCATGACCAAGAGGAAGCGCTTTTGGCGAGATCGGGGAAGGGGCCCGACTATGTCCATGGCCCATCGCATGAAGGGGTAGGGTGCCACCGCAGTGGTGAGGAGCTCGGTTGGACTATGAATGAGGGGACCGTGGCGCTGGCACTTCTCGCACCGGGCTGCGAATTTGTCGCAGTCTTGGAGCATTGTCGGCCAGTAGTGGCCTTGGTTTCGTATTCTCAGGGCGAGAGCTCGGCCACCGGAATGGTTGCCGTCGGCGCCCTCGTGCATTTCCTTCATCACGTCGATGGTTTCCTGCCCGTGGAGGCAGGCGAGCAGGGTTCCCGAGGCGCTCCATCGGAACAGATTGCCGTCCAGCATTGTATATTGGGCACACTTCTTTCTTAGCCGCCGGGCGGCCCATCGGTCTGGGGGGCGAATGCCGTCTGCGATGTATAGCAGCAGATCGATTCGCCAGTCCGGCAGTTCGGGCTCGGCCGGGGGCGGTGGTAGGTTCTCGGGAGGTTGGGCGTCTTCGTCAGGATCCGCGACCTGGGGACCGATCAGATAGGCTCCCTTTGGCAGCTCGATGCTGGGGAGGTCGATACTTTCCACCGGGATCACCCGTCGTTGCTCTGGGGCCGAGGTGGAGGCTAGTGCTGCGAGGGCGTCTGCGGAAGTGTTATCGCCTCGGGGGATTTTTGTCAGGGTGAACTCGGAGAAGTCTGCGGCCATGCCTTGAGTCACCTTGAGGTAGGCGTCCATGCGATCATTCTTGGCCTCGTACTCCCCGCTGAATTGATTGGCGACGAGCTGGGAGTCGCAGTAAGCCCGGATTTTCTTTGCGCCGACCTCTTTGGCCAGGCGCAGGCCGGCAATCAAAGCTTCGTACTCGGCCTCGTTGTTCGATGCCGGGAAGGCTAGGCGGAAGGACTGTTCGAGGATCTCCTTGGTCGGGGATTCGAGGCGTATGCCGACGCCGGACCCGTGCTTGGAGGCCGATCCGTCGACGTGCAGAGTCCACACTTCGGACACCTCGCTGACTGCCAGCTCGGGTGCTAACTCAACTAGGAAGTCGGCCAGCGCTTGAGATTTGATCGCGGTCCGACCCCGGTACTCGATGTCGTATTCGCTCAGCTCGACAGCCCACTTCATTATCCGGCCGGACCGGCTCGGGCTGTGGAGGATGGTTCTGAGGGGGTACGTACTTAGGACGGCTATCGTATGGGATTGGAAGTAAGGCCGGAGCTTCCTAGCTGCGACGACCACTGCCAGGGCGAGCTTCTCCAGAGTCGGGTACCTGCTCTCCGCGTCGTCTAAGGACTTGCTGATGTAGGAGATGGGTTTTTGGTCACCCCGGTCTTCCCGCACTAGTATGCCGCTGACCGCTGACGTGGAGATGGCGACGTAGAGGTAGAGGAGTTCGCCTTCTTCTGGCTTGGACAGGACGGGGGGAGTGGATATGTACTCCTTCAGCTGTCGGAGGGCGTCCTCGCATTTGTCGTCCCACTCAAACCGCTTGTTAGCCCGGAGTAGTTGGTAGAACGGGAGACACTTGTCGGTAGAGCGGGAGATGAATCGATTTAGTGCGGCGATTCTCCCGGTGAGTCGTTGTACTTGACGCGTGCTCTCCGGGGACTTGAGCTCAATGATAGCTCGGATCTGCTTGGGGTCGGCCTCGATCCCGCGCTGGGTGATGATGTACCCGAGGAATTCGCCCGATGTGACGCCGAAGGAACACTTGGCCGGGTTCAGCTTCATGTTGTATTCGTTCAGCGTGCGGAAGCAGGACCGGAGGTGTGTGACGTGGTCGGTTGCCACCAGAGACTTTACCAGCATGTCATCTATGTATACCTCCATAGTGCGGCCGATTTGGTCGGCGAACATCCGGTTGACGAGCCGTTGGTAGGTGGCCCCGGCGTTTTTTAGTCCGAAGGGCATTACTTTGTAGCAGTAAATGCCTCGGTCCGTGATGAACGCGGTCTTCTCCTGATCATCAGGGTGCATGGGGATTTGGTTATACCCCGAGAAGGCATCCATGAAGGAGAGGAGCTCGTTTCCCGCGGTGGCTTCAACGACCTGGTCGATTCGGGGGAGGGGGAAGCTGTCCTTAGGGCATGCCTTATTGAGGTCGGTGAAATCCACGCAGACCCTCCATTTTCCGTTCTTCTTCTTGACTACCACTGGGTTGGCTAACCAGTCCGGGTATTTCACCTCGGTGATCGAGCCGGCCGCGGTGAGCCTCTCTACCTCATCATTGACCGCTTGGGCGCGCTCCGGGCCAAGCTTCCGCCGCTTCTGCTTGACCGGCCTGCAGGTTGGATCCACGTTGAGCTCGTGGCTGCACGTGTTCGGGTCAATGCCGGGCAGGTCGCCAGTTGACCAGGCGAAGGTGGAGACGTTCTGCCTTAGGAACTCGACCAGCTTCTGCTTGATGCTTTCGTCGAGGTCGGTGCCGATGCCGACGCAGCGGGCGGGGTTGCGTGGGTCGATGTTGACCTGGGTGACAAGGTCCCGCCCGGGAAGATCCTGGGCGCCGAGCTCGCCGGGCTGAAGCGCATTGATGGCCAGGCAGGCCGGCGCGGCGCGGCGCAGCTTGTGCTCGATGGCGAAGCAGGCGCGGGAGACCCTCTGGTTACTCCTAAGAGTGTATGTGCCGGCCTGGTTGGGGAACTTGAGGCACTGATGGTACGTCGACGTGACCGCCTTCATCGAGTGCAGCCAGGGGGTTCCGAGGATGATGTTGTAGATCGGGGTGGTGTCGAAGACCACGAACTTGACGATTTTCGTGACCCGACCTACGTAGACCGGTAATTCGATGGTGCCGATTCCGTTGACGGTGTCCCCGGCGAAGCCGGTTAGCGGGATGGAGTGCGGCTTGATCTCGACCCCGTTCAGGTTCATCCTGGCGAGGGTATCCTTGAAGATGAGGTCGACCGAGCTGCCCGTATCGACGAGGACTCGGTTAACGTCGCAGTCGGCTACGCGGACTTGTACGACGAGGGGGTCGTTGTGGGGCTGGTGGACCCCGGCCGCATCGGCCTCAGTGAAACATACCCCCCTGTTGCTCGTGTCCTGGGCGTCGATCTCCGGCCCGGAGTGCCACTTCAGGGATGCGTCGGTCCTCCTCTCGTGACGCTTGATGGACCGCACTGAGTCGTTGCACGAGAGGAGACCTCCCATGATCATCCCAATCAGAGTGCGGGCCGGGGGAGGCGATCTACCTGTTTCCCGGTCTCGCGAGGGAGATCGTCGCCGCCGGTCGTCGTTCTGGGCGCGGTGGTAGGGCCTAGTCCGGTTATCCGCGCGACCTTGGTTGTCGCGGGGTTGATCGTGATCGCCGTCCCGAGCATGCGGTCGCAGCCGCTCTGGGACGCTGATTTCTCCCCGCTGAAATTGCTTCAGCAGGACCTCTTGAAGGGCGCGGCAGTGAGAGGTCGGATGCCCCTTTCGCCGGTGAAAGTCGCAGAAGGCCGTCCTGTCGTATGGCTCATCTGGTCGGAACTCCCTATCGCTCGGCTCGTCGGGACGCCGATCCTGCTGGCGGGGATCCCGTACGTATTTGTTCCAAGGCAACCCTGGGGCGGGGGTGGGGGGAAGTACGGGATCGTGTAGGCGGAGGCCGGAGGGCGGTCCGTTGACAAGGAATGCAGCGGCCTGCTTTCCCTTGCTGCGATGGTACTCGTCGTCGTAATGTTGGCGGGGCTCCTGATACCTTTCCTGGGGCCGCTCCTTTGGGGCCGGGGCCTTGTGAGAGGCACTGTTTCTTGATTCAGCCGCCTTCTCTTCTTCGAGCTCAACGAAGAGTCCAGCGCGGTGCAAGGCGTCTTCCAGAGAGCGCGGCCTGTTGAGCTTCATATCGTCCTTGAAGGCCGAATCGGCCCGCAGTCCTTTTCTCAGAGCGGGGAGCGCTGACTCGTCAGTCACGTTGCTCTGGGAGGCCGTGGCCTTGAAGCGCTCGATGAAGGACCTGAGCGACTCCTTTGCTCCCTGATTCATTGCCCAGAGGTCCGCGCTGGATGCGGACTGGCGGATGTAGATGGAGTAATGCTCGAGGAAGGTGGTCGACAGGTCCCTGAAGCTGTCGATGGAGTGCGTCTTTAGCCGAGAGAACCACGTGAGGGCCGGGCCGGTGAGGTTTTCCACGAAAAGCTGGCAGTGAGCGGCTTCGCGCTCGTCTGGTGAGAAGTGGGCGCGACCCATGGCGATGGTGAACGCCGTGAGATACTGGGCCGGGTCAGTGGTGCCCGCGTAGGGCTGTAGCTTGAGCTTTCCGAGGTGCTGGAGTGGGACGGAGGCGATCCGGCGGGTGAACGGCGTGTTCTGCGTCTCTCTGAGGACGCGATCGATTTCTGGGGCCGCGCTGGTGGCTTGGTGGATTTTGGAGGACATCGCACGGATGGTCTCCTTCATAGCCTCGAACTCCGCGTCTCTTGAGCGCTCCGCGCTGGATCGGAGATGGTGGGCTTCGTCGCCCGGGTGGCTTCCTATGGCCGGGACGAAACGTCCGTCCGGCCTTTCGGATCCAGACGGCGAGTCGCTCGGTCGGCTTGTCCGGAAGCGGGGGGTTTCTTCCCGAGAGACCGGTTCTCTGGGATGGACGTCGGGGGACCCGACATTGTCCGACCGGTCACGGGAGGCCCCTAACGTGGCGAACCGCTGGTCGGTGGCTCGCGTTAGCTCATCGATCCGGGCGAGCAGGGTCTGCATCATGACGGACGGCGTGGGCTGGTCTTCCGGTGCTCGTGGCGCGTTGTGGGCGGCGGAGCCGTCGGAATGGGCGGGTGCTGACGCCGGGGGCGGGGCCCTGGAGAATTGCTCTCGAGGAATCGCCTGATCGGCAGCTGCTTGGGCTGACGACGGAATGGTCGCCGTCGTTCGAGTCGTTGGCGGGGCCGTTGTCGGGGCCTGGGCCGTTGTTTGGGCCGGAGTGTCCTGGTCTGACAACACTCTTGGGGTCGGGATTGCCATCGTTGCTTTGGTCGTGTCGGTGGTTGAACTGCTCCTTGCGTGTAGAAGAATCTCGCCCCTCCTTCTAGCGCCAATTGTTGATCCCGTGGACCACTAAGTGTGTTTAAAGAATGATTAGGAGATGGGAGGTGAGATTTTCGTTAATAGAGCAATTTAACCACATTTAAGACAGGTCGGGAGAAATATGAGTAGGCCGGGGCCGTGTTTCGCTTTGTTGATGAGAGAGAAGTAAACGCTTTAGAATTACGAACTGGTTCCGAAGGACGTCCAGTTCGGCGTTCTAAAGTGTTGTCTTGCTACAAAGAGAGAGGTCGGGTAGCTTATAGTCTGTTCTAGAGTCAAAATCCCCCCCTTTTCATTAATGACATATGAGGGGTATATATAGTCGGGGTCTGCTTCCTGCTCCCCGGGATCTCGGGCCACGTGTCGCCTGCGGCCTCTTTTGCGGGTAAGGTGGCCTAGGAGGCGTGTCCCGGCTTTCGAGGAGAGAGGTCATGATGAGCTCGGCGTGGCGTGTTGCAGAGCAGTGCACTGTTTTACCAACTCTGCTCCACCTGCTCCTTCCTGCCCTTGTCAGCTCTGTAGAGTTGGTGGGACGTCGGGCCGAAGGCACATCCCTACGCGGGTAGGGTACTGCCTTACCAACTCCCACTCGCCTATTCTTCTGACACTCCCTGTTCTGGCGGGGCATCAGCGCGGGCCCGGGGTACGTTGCTTTCAGGTCGGCTACCGAGCTGAAGAGCGGTCTTGCAGGTCGGTGACATTAAGTCCGGCTACCGTGCTGAAGAGCGGCCTTTCCTAAGATGGGCCTAACTAATTGGGGGTGCTAGGCCCACCTCCAACACTTTCTTGTAGCACATGTTTAGTGATGTTTTATATTGTGTTATAACACTTTATTTTGAACCCTGTTTTGTATCATATAATCAATTAGATTTACATAAAAAATATATATATATATTTGAAATTTGGTTCAGAAGGTTTATCTCATTAACACCAAAACAAGTCTTACAAAACATCAAGTCTTATAATAACATCTTGCCGCCAAGGGAGTTTTCCTTCGACTACAAGGTCTAGGTTTATCCCCCGTCACTAAGCTCCTCCTGATTCTGCCTCTTCTCCACCCACCACTACCCGATTCTGGATCTATTCGCATCTAGATCGCTGAGATATGGGAAGAAAGAGTGAGAGACGGCGAAGGTGACAGTGGATAAGAGCAACAGAGGAAGGTGGAGGAGCCAATTCACCATGGATGTAGAGATACATTTGAGAGAGACGAAGAAGAAGAGTCTAGAGAGACCGACAAAGCGAAGAGAGTCTTAAGAAAAAAAAAACCTAAAATTTTATAATGTTAAAAAAATCACCAAGCCCAAAAAAATGGGGGGGGACAAAACCAAAATATTTTGATGCCAAAGTGATTTTCGGCTAAGTGTGTGTAATCAGGCTCGCCAAGTGATTTTTAGCTTTCCGCTTAATCATTTTCCTATTTAGCATTTCTAAAATGCTATTATATAACTATTTTTTATTTTTTCTTTGGTCCCTATAATTATGTTTTTCATAAATAATTGTACTAAACTTAATTTAGAATAACTTAAAATACTTAAGTACACAAAATAAGAGAAATATTACATAACATTAAAAACAAAAGAAAAATACAAAGTTCAAACAAAATAAAAATAAAAATACTTTAAACAAACTTAACACAAATTAAAGCAAATTAAAGACAAATTTTATGAACACATAAATATTACATATATTACAAGTGGTACCAAAATACTAGTATTCAGGTAAACCGGATTAGAAATGCAAGATCAACGCTAGAGGTAACTGTTGAAATGGCAGTAAATGAAAATACCCGATTCCAACAATTTTTATTTCGTAATCTACAAATAAAAAATAAGGAGGCTCATTTATCACTGCGGAATGCGTTGATTGATCACATTTGGGAGTATTACGGAAATAATGATTATTGAGTTGGTATTTTATATGTAACTTTATAAAATTTGTGTTTATGTATGTTTTATTATTATATATGTAATTTATATTATCATGTAACTTTATTATGTAATATTGTGTGATGTATAATATATTAAATGTATGTTTTATATTTATTTATGAAATTTTATCATTATTAGTAACTTTTATCAATATGAAGGACTATATTACAAATTAATAAAAAATTAAGGATTTTTTTTAGGATTCATTGTTGGAGCAAACCACTCTCAAATCTTCATTTTGAGGATTTGCTTCCCTCAAAATGAGGAGAGCTATTGGAGATGCCATGAAGAGTGACGAATTTCGTTCAAAATATTTCTCAATGTCTTATTTTTTAATGGATGGCAAAAAAAAGTGTTCCTTCATCAAATTAATAATAATAATACAAAAAAAATAAAAAAATAGACTACTTTCCTTATCCCCCCTAAAATTACAAATATTTTTTAAAAAGCTTGAAAAATGACAGTTAAGCCAAACAAATATGGGAACCTAAAGTAATAACAACGTGTCTAGGGCTTATAGGTGAGTGGTCAGACCAGTTAGTTGGCTGGCTCGTACACCATTTAGAATTCAGACTCCACTTCCCTACAAAGGGACAATATGGGGCTCTTATATATATATATATATGTGGGCCAGAAAAAAAAGAAAAAAAAAAGTGGGAACTATATAAAGTTCGATCGAAAACCCAAAGAAAAAGAGAGGGATATATATACCTTTCTTTTGGTTAAAAAAAAAAGAGAGGGAAATTAAAAACTCGATAGGTACACAATGATCGAAAAAAATGTTACACGTAGAGCAAAAACTATTAAATAAATCAAACATTAAGCAGTTCTACCATAATGCAAAATCATGACATGATCACTAGTTGATGAATCCCGAAGCAAAGTAAAAGAGGGAGATGATGATGGTAATGATGATTTTGGACTCCATATGGTATCTCTTATTTGCTGCATCGTCAACAACGGCGATAATTGTTGTCCTCTGCATCTTACCTCTATCTGTTTTCATTTGCATCCATCGATCAAACAAACCAAAAGGAGTCAAAATCGCATAAATATCCCTTATGTGTGCTCGTGTGTGTGACATGATATACTAATAGGTTAGAGTACATATATGACATGATCTGCAAAGTTGACCGGTTAGATAAACTTTTGGGGTTTGCAAACACTGTCACTACCCGGTCGATATGCTTCTTTTTCAAATTTTGCTTTTGGGACTGTTTTCCGTGAGCTTGCTGTTGTTATGACACCTATTTCTTTTAAACTCTTTATGTAATCGTCTTCTTTAGTGAAAACCAGATAATATGTCAAAAAAAAAAAAAAAAAACTATAACCACACTTAACTTTATTTTATGTGTGTTTTTTTTATTGTTTTCATTGAAGAAACTTGGGCTTTGTTTGTTGTCGTACTTAATGTAACGTATGGCTTAACCCTAAAACCCCCACTTTACCTCGACTTGACGCGAAAGATACGAAGGGTAACAAAAAAAAATACTATAAAAATAAACAAAATCTGGTCAGCTGACACTAAAAGGTAAAGAATACAATTCATTCAAGTTCAAAAAAATTGGCACTAAAAAAGAAAAGAGAAGCCAAAATCTGGTCAGCTCCGAGATACTAACCGAGGCTGTCCAACTAATGACAGTACAATGTAAAACCTGCCCGACTTTCAATCATGACGGGGCCTATACACTACAAGAAAACATGTGTATTTCCGACGGCAATTCCGACGGCAATAATTCCGTCGGATATTTTCGACGACTTTCCGACGGATTTCTGACTAACTTCTCATCCGTCGGAAATCCGTCGGAAATATTAACCCGTCGGAAATCCGTCGGACACTTTTCGACAGATTTCCGACGACTTTTTGACGAATTCTGATGTTGCCGACATACTGCGGACGGATTTCCGACGACGTTCATCCGTCGGAAATTTCCGACGGATTGCCGACGGATTTCCGACAGATGCAGACATGGTTGCCGACATCGATAATATCTACTTTATATCCGTCGGAAATCCGTCGGAAAATGCACAAAATTTTCCTTATAAAAACGTTTCCACGCTTCATTTATAATCACAAAAAAAAAAAATCTATGTTATCTAATTCCTTACGAAAATGTCTTCTTCAAATCCTTATAATTATTTTCGATCATGGATGGACAAGCCTCATCAAATTCCGGACACGGGCCTAGTTACGGAGGAATTCAAAAAAGGTCTACAGGAATTCATGGCATTTGCAGGTATGCAGAAGAAAGCAAAAAAAACCGGTAAAATCTATTGCCCTTGTACCAATTGTGGGAATCGTAGATTTATCGTGATAGATGAAGTATGGTCACACTTGTATTGTCATGGGTTTATGTCGGGTTACAAGATTTGGTATTATCATGGAGAAAATGATACAATGGTGGATAATTATGCTAGTACTAGTGAACATTATATTGGGGATAACACTAGCTTAGAAGAACCCGCAATGGAAGAACAAAGTACTGTAGGTCATGTTCAGATGGTGAACGATGCATTTCGTGAAAGTATACCATCGGTTGCTGAGTATGGAGATAGGGGAGAAGAACCTAATTTAGAAGCTCGGAGATTCTTTTATATGTTAGATGCTGCTAAACATCCGTTATATGATGGGTGTAGAGGTGAACATTCCCCTTTATCAACTGCAACAAGGATGATGGGTATAAAGACGGATTTCAATTTGAGTGAGGAGTGCGTGGATGCAATCGCTGATTTTGTGAAAGAAATTTTGCCAGAAGATAATCTTGCACCGGCATCATACTATGAGATACAGAAACTTATTCAAGGTCTAGGATTGCCGTATCAGATGATAGATGTATGCATAGACAACTGTATGCTCTACTGGAGAGAGGACGCATATCGTACGACATGTCGTTTTTGTCGCAAACCTCGGTATAAGGAAACAGGTGGAAGAGTGCCAGTGCCATATAAACGGATGTGGTATTTACCGTTAATAGAGAGATTGAAGAGGTTATATCAGTCAGAGCGCACAGTAGGAGCAATGAGATGGCATGCAGAGCATACAACAGATGGACAAATCGCCCATCCGTCAGATGTAGGAGCATGGAAACATTTTCAATCCATTTATCCCAGCTTTGCGTTTGAGGCAAGGAACGTATACCTTGGATTATGTACCGATGGTTTCAGCCCTTTTGGGAAGCACGGCAGAAAATATTCTTTGTGGCCAGTAATTGTAACACCTTACAATTTGCCGCCATCTTTGTGCATGCGAAGGGAGTTCTTGTTCCTTAGCATTCTAATTCCTGGACCAGAGCATCCGAAGAGATCACTTGATGTATTTTTGCAACCATTGATTTATGAGCTGCGAATGTTATGGGACCAAGGTATTGAAGCGTTTGATGTTTCTTGTCACCAAAATTTCATCATGCGGTCGGTACTTTTGTGGACTATTAGCGATTTTCCAGCATATGGCATGTTATCAGGATGGACAACGCACGGAAGGTTATCGTGCCTGTACTGTCAAGATAACATTGATGCGTTCCAATTGAAGCACGGACGGAAAATTTCTTGCTTTGATTGTCATAGACGATACCTACCTAGCGATTATCCTTATCGTCGGAGCACCACATTGTTTAGGAAGAACCGGAAAGTATTTGACGGTCCTCCTCCTGAGTTAGATGGTGAGTATTTGTTGACTCAGTTTAGAGATTTTGGTGCAGAGAGGACCGTTGATTGTGGTGGTAACGGACATCATCTTGTTGATGGTTGTGGCAACGTTCATAATTGGCACAAGAGGAGCATTTTCTGGGATTTGCCTTATTGGAAGAACCATCTTTTGAGGCATAATCTGGATGTCATGCACATTGAGAAGAATTTTTTCGACAACATTATGAACACCGTTCTCAATGTCAAAGGGAAGACGAAGGACAATCTGAAGTCTAGATTGGACTTGCCAGACATTTGTTCTCGTAGAGCACTACATGTGACAGGGAACGGGAAGCCTCCGGTCCCGGCTTTTCGTTTCGATGAACCTTCAAAGGCCGAGTTTTTTTACTGGATTACCGAAAGTGTTAGATTCCCGGACGGATACGCATCTAACCTTCGGAACTGCGTTGATCATGGAGAAGGGAAGTTTACTGGGATGAAGAGTCATGATTGTCATGTGGTGATGCAGCGCCTCCTTCCATTTGCCTTTGCATGTCTTCTACCACGTAATGTCCACGAAGCAATTGCAGGTACAATCATGAAATTATTTATTTACTACTTTATACAATATATACTTCATTATTTAATTATTCATTTGTTATCCATATATTGCAGGGATTGGTGCCTTTTTCCGAGATATATATTCTCGCTCTCTTACATCAGACGGTATCCGCAATCTTGGGGCTAATATACCTGTAATCCTTTGCAATTTGGAGAAGATATTTCCTCCTTCATTCTTTGATGTTATGGAACATTTAACAATTCATCTCCCTCGAGAAGCAGAGCTTGGGGGCCCGGTTCAGTACCGTTGGATGTATCCTTTCGAACGGTATATGTTACATCTAAAGAAGAAAGTGAAAAATTTGAGTAGAGTGGAGGGTTCTATCGTCGCACAGACCATCAATGAAGAAACCTCACATTTTGCCGAGTCCTACTTTCCATCACAAGTCAAAACAAAGAGTCGTAGAGCAGCTCGACATGATGACGGAGGCGTCCTACCTTTCTATCCGGTCGATGTACCTCATATATTTTTACAGATTGGACGACTTAGTGGAAAAGGCAAGAAGAGGAGACTTTCACCACAAGAGCGAGAGCATTTGCATATGTATATTCTCACAAACTGCGACGGAGTTGATGAATATGAGAGGTATTATATATTGAACTTAATTTTTAATTACTTATTGGGTTCTTGATTATATATATATGTACTAACGTGATAATTGTTTCAATCTCACAGGATGTATATGGCTTATCAACGTTTTGCATTTCCTGACAAAACAGAGGACGAGCTATTCGAGCTCAAACAGGAAGATTTCGGACGTTGGTTAAGAGATTATGTAAGTCTTTTAATTGCCTTGTTTTTAGCAATCATCATATGTAATGAAAGATTTAATTATTTGAAGTATTTTTATTTTAATTGTGCAGGTGACGACAGAGAAGGCTAACGGACAAACATTTCCCACGTGGTTAGAAGAAATTGTGAGATTTCCACTAGCAACCGTGCAGTCACATGTGATGTATAGCACACGGGGGTACGCTTTTAAGATTCTTCGGGATGATAGGAGTGCGACAACTTCAGATTACGGTGTATCAACTCAGTCAGGTGATCTTGTATACTATGGTGTCGTACGTGAGATTTTCGATGTTCAGTACCCGGGAATGCTCGGTCTAAGATGTGTTGCATTTTTATGCGACTGGAACGACCCATTAGTAGGAAGGGGTGTGCGACACGAACAATTTGGTGTTACATCATTACATAGCAGAAGAAAACTCCAGAGATACGAGCCATTTGTACTTGCATCACAAGCAGACCAGGTTTGTATTTCTTTTACGTTAATTTTTAATTTAGTTTTGTTGCATTCCCGTGGTTAAATTTGTACATGGTGTAGGTATGCTACATTCCCTATCTGCGGGTGACAAACAAGCAAGACCCGTGGGTTACAGTCACATCGATAAACCCGAGAGGTAGAGTTCATGGGATGTCTGATCATGAACCCCTCCAACAAAGCTCCGTAGGTTTGGGTTCAATCGAGCATTCCCTTGAGGTCGACCTTGTCGTTGATTTCACCATACAGTCAGACGATCGAGTATTTGAGGATTCAGAAGAAGAATTTGACGAATTTGGGGAACCTTCCGATTCAGGAGAATCAGATTACTCATCATCGGATTGACAGTAGTTTTAATTATAAAATTTGCACCGTAAAATATGTACATATATTTGAACTAGAATTGTAATGTGTAATATATCAGTTATGTCGAAATTTTATAAAGTTAGACATTTGGTTACAATGTTAACCTATATTATAACTTCTATATAAATTCTATATAACACATTTTCTTGATGTATATACAAGGTTAACCTATTTTGTATACATCATACAAGTGTTTGTAAACTTTTGCCACAAAAAAAACCTATACCCTATACCCTAAACAAGATTTTTGAATATCCGTCGGAAATCCGTCGGAAATTTCCGACGGATTTCCGACGGATATTCAAAAATCTTGTTTAGGGTATAGGGTATAGGTTTTTTTTGTGGCAAAAGTTTACAAACACTTGTATGATGTATATAAAATAGGTTAACCTTGTATATACATCAAGAAAATGTGTTATATAGAATTTATAAATTTTGATGGAAGTGTTTGTATAAGTTATAGTATTAGATATAGTTGATTTATGAGAAATGATATGTTTTGATGTTGTATAATTTTTAAACCAATGCAAAGCCTTTAATATTGATGAACTTAATATATATATTGAATGAAACATGTAAATAACATGTCCCTAAATCATATAAAGAAACCCTAAACCCTAAACCCCAAATATACCCTAATTCCGTCGGAATTCCGTCGGAAATTTCCGACGGATTTCCGACGGATCTGAAAAATTAGACACGTGCTTTTTGACTGACTAATTGACAAACATGCAAGGAATATACCTTATCCGTCGGAAATCCGTCGGAAATTTCCGACGGATTTCCGACGGATATGAAAAATTAGACACGTGCTTGTTGACTGACTAATCGACAAACATGCAAGGAATATACCTTATCCGTCGGAAATCCGTCGGAAATTTCCGACGGATATGAAAAATTAGACACGTGTTTGTTGACTGACTAATCGACAAACATGCAAGGAATATACCTTATCCGTCGGAAATCCGTCGGAAATTTCCGACGGATTTCCGACGGACTTTGATATTTTCGAGACCGCGGGAATATCAACCGCGTAAATAAAATTATTTTTCGAAATCCGACGGAATTCCGACGGTCATCGAATTATATCGACGAAACGTAAGTTTTTTTCCTTCTTTCTCTCTTCTTCCTCTCTCTCTTCCGTCGCTTCTTCTCCCTCTTCTCTCTTCTTCTTCCTTACCGAAAATCTGTTCTTCTCCCTCTTCTCTTCTTCTTCTTCACAATTTCAATTTTAATCTTCAATTCATCAACTCCTTTTCAACAAAACCATGTAAGTTTAATCAATTCCTTTAAATTTTTTTTATATCATGTTAGTTTTAGGGAATATATTAGTTAGGTTGTTAAAATTCTATTTATGTGAATTGTTAAGTGGTTATAATAGAATTTGTTATTTAGAATAATATTAGTGTTAGGGTTTATGTGTTTAGATTGTTGATTTAGAATTGTTAGATCTAGAAAACAAATTTTTGATCTTGTTTTATTTTCTAAAAATATTAAAATCGTTTTTAGATCTTGTTTTATTTTCTAAAAATATTTTTAAAACGTTTCTAGATATTGTTTGAATTTTTTAAAATATTGTTTAAGTAATAAAAACGTTTAGACAATATTTGTATATATTAAAAACGTTTTTAATATATTTGTTAAGTAATAAAAACGTTTTCATAATATTTATATATATTAAAATTGTTTTTAAACTTTTTATAGTAATAAAAACGTTTTTATAATATGTATATATATTAAAATCGTTTATAATATTTTTTAATTAATAAAAACGTTTTTAAAATATTTCTATATATTTAAGTTGATGTTAAAATATTTTTTTAATAATAAAAACGTTTTTATAATATGTGTATATATTAAAATCGTTTATTGTATTTTTTAACTAATAAAAACGTTTTTAAAATATTTCTATATATTTAAGTTGATGTTAAAATATTTTTTAATAATAAAAACCTTTTTCAAATATTATTTTAGAAATAAAATCGTTTTAAATATTTTTTATAGTAATAAAACGTTTTCTAAATATTTTTATATATTAAAACTGATTTTAAAATATTTTAGCAAATTTTGAAAATTTTTGAAAATTTTGAATTTTAGTAAACTTTGAATTTTTCTGAAAATTTGAATTTTTTTGAAAATTTGAATTTTCCGGAAAATTTGAATTTTTCCTAAATTTGTTTGCTGAAATTTCAAAAAATTTGGTAACTTTTGAATTTTTTGTTAATTTACTAACAATTTTACCGTTTTCCGCAGGGATCACGACGATGTTCTTCAGTTGGGAGGCGGCAACCAAGGACGCCGTTCTCGGAGTTCTCGGTGTACGCCTCCTCCGGGACCAACGAGCTCGGGAACTCACATCCCTGATTCCCAGCAATCCGCTGCTCGGAGCCACATTGAGATCGAGGAGCTAGTCCGGCAGCCTAACCGGGGCCATTGCATTCGACTCGACCCGAAGTTTGAGGACGGCACTTGGTAAGAAATTTTTTGTACATTATTTCAACTTATTTAGATTTTTAAACTTAACATATTTATATCTTTTCATAATGTTTTCAGGTTTAAGCTGTCGACTCAGATCACCAAGGCGATATTACGGATGCTCCACAACATGTTGGACAAACCGTACGAGAAGTATTCGGACATGCCTACAGAGGAGAAAGACGTGTGGCACCGAACTTTCGCGGTAAGTTATTTATTGATATATTATTTATTTTGAATTTCATTTTGTCAATTTTTCTTTTTGATATGTAACATATTTTTTAAAAAAATTGTAGCAAGAGTTCACGTGGGACTCTCATCATACGCGCAAAGTCATTGACACATTCGACAAGTATGTCGCAAACTCGTACTCGAAGCACATGTACGAGTGGAAGCAGAAGTGGAAGCACAACAAAGACAAGCCGAAGGACCTTGACGACGACGTCTGGAATGGCTTATGTGAGTACTGGAGTAGGCCTGCGACGAAAAAGACCTCCGAGCAACAGTCGAAGAACCGAAATAGCCAACGAGGCGGGAAAGGGGTCTACATCCACAACGCGGGCGCAAAGACCATCGAACGGGAAGCGATGGAAATGGTAAGTTTAATTTAATTTTTTTATTGTTAATTCTGTTTTTTATATTTATTTAACTTAACAAATTTTCGCAGGCGAGAGAATCTGGTTCCGAACCCGATTATCTTCAACTCATCGAGAATAGACACACCAACAAGAAAACCGGTCAGATACAGGACTTGGGGATGCGGGATGTTGTCGAGAAGAGCAAGAAGACGAAGTTGGACCGTGAACTATCATCGCAGCTCACTATCGAAGGATCGACGTCCTCGAACTCTTTGTCCCGGGAAGAGATAAACCAGATTGTACTTGAGGTAAGTTTTAATTTCATTTCGTTTTTTTTATTTTCGTTATTTATTTATTATCGGTTTTAATTATTCGCAGCAAACCCGGCAAGTGAAAGGTCGATTCGCTGGGTTAGGCACCCTTCCGACCCAGGAATCTTCTTCCTCGCTTCCTCGTTCCTTCGGAGTACCGGGTAGAAATCGAGAGGCTCACCCAAACGGTGAAAGACCGTGTCCAGCAGGTTGAAGAGCTACGGACGGAGCAACAGACTACCAACAAGAAGCTCTCCTGCTTGGAGAAGATGATGGAAAAATGCTTCCCGCATATGTTTCGGGATAATAATCCCGACGACGGAGATTCTCCAGCCGTTTAAATATTTGCTTTTAATGCTTTTTTTTTAACAATTTATTTTAATGTATAATGAATTTTTTAATTTTGTTTAATGAATTTATATATTTATTATTTTTATTTTTAATTTATATTTCAAATTTATATAATTTTAATATATAAATTTCAAAAAAATAAATAATTAAATAAAATTCAAAATACCAATTCCGTCGGAAAACCGTCGGAATAAGTTACTGTAACATCCCGATTTCTTGTATATGCGGAGAGGCTTATAAGAATTGATTTGGCTATCTATGACATCAAAGTGCACTTAGCTTTTCCGATCACTTGCCCGAAAGAACTCCAGAGTTAAGCGTGCTTGAGCTGGAGTAGTCTAAGGATGGGTGACCTTCCGGAAAATGATTCGCGGTATCGTGTGAGTGAGGACAAAACACGGGGAAAGATCACGTGGTGATTGCAGGGTCAGTAAACAAGTATTACAAGCCTCCCGGACTAACGCACCGGCCGTCGGACAAGGGTGGGGCCCACGGGCCGAGAGAAGGCATGGGCCCACGGGCCGAGAGAAGGCATGGGGCCCACAGGTAGGGGTGGTCGGGGCGTTATAGTTACCGTCGTAAATCCGTCGGAACCTATTTCCGACGAAGAACCGACGGACTTCCGAGACAACTTCCGATCAAATTATCCGTCGTAACTCCGTCGAAAATAGTTACCGTCGGAAATCCGTCAGAAATATCTTCCGACGGATTTACGACGGACTTCCGACAAATTCATTCGATCACCATCCGTCGGAAATTCTGTCGGTAATATATCCGTCGGAAATCCGTCGGAACGTACGCGGTCGGAAATCCGTCGAAAATGTCTAACGGCTTTCCGACGGCACAAATCCGTCGGAAGTCCGTCGGAAATTACCGACGGATTTCCGACGGCATTTCCGACTGAATATCCGTCGGAGTATCCGTCGGAGTATCCGTCGGAGTATCCGTCGGAACGTACGCGGTCGGAAATCCGTCGGAAATGTCTGACGGCTTTCCGACGGCACAAATCCGTCGGAAATTTCCGACGGATTCCGACGGAAACCATATTTCCGACGAACTGTAACCGACAGCTTAAATCCATCGGAAATCCGTCGGAAAAGACCCTTTCCGACGGATTTCCGACGGATTTGACCGTCGGAAATATCCCTGTTTTCTTGTAATGATACCTAGACTTTCCCCGGAATGTAAAATTATTCTTTATTCGAGGATCTTGTGTTTACTTTTAAAATAGTAATCTAGCAAGATTTCGTTTTTAATAAATAATGAAGAATTATACTGTTCGCGCCTCAAAATCACGTTTCCATATGCACGTCTTCATTACGCTTGTTTTTATTTCCATCGTAAGCTTTTTTTATAACCGAGAAGTTCCGGTCGACCTAAATTCAAACTCTAGACATGCTTCGACTTTTCAAAAATCTGACTTTGAATTCAACCGGTGATGGTTCTTATTATATGCTTCATTATTGTAAATAGTTTGTATATTATAGTTGAATTGTATGCTTCAAATTTTCGTGAGATTGTGAATTTTAAAGAAAACAAAATGATATGACACCAAGGTTTATAGATTATTGTTTAATTCATCCAAAAAAATATGCAAGTGTTCTTTTTTTTTCTTATCAGAGATAAAGTTTTGTATTATTCTGCTGTTGAACTGTCAAGCGTTCAAAGCTACTTTTTTAGATCTCTTTATTTATAAATACGTTGTTTTGTGTTTTATTGTAGGAACGTGATTGGTTGGTGAGGAGATGATCAAGTTATTTCAAAATTCATGAAAGTGCACCACTTGGGATTATGATGCGACATCTTGCACGTAACGTCAAGCCCCCCTATTAAAAATCTATATATGAGATTAAACAAAAATATATGATATTCAACGAGAAATAAGAGAATAGCTGACTCTTAGCAAGCATAAGCGTGACGACAAGGTTAGGTTTCCCCACAAATTTTGGTTTATAAGGTAACAAAATTATTTTAACCTAACTATGAATTTCGCTCATAGAAACGGCTCCTAAAAAGAAAAGATCGACTTCAGTATATAAATTACCAAATAAATTCTTAGAAGTTACTTTATACGTACGCAATGCCTTCTCGAGCACAATACGGAGTTCAAATCTCAGTGTAATTGCTATAAGAATTTATAAGCCATGCGAGGAAAAATGGATATTTTCTATATAGACTCCCTCTTGACATTAACTATATATGTTGAGTGTTCATGGCATTTCTTTATATGATATTCCAATACCTTTTTTCTAAGTTAGTAACATACTCACACATAAATAAACCAAATCTACGACGGTAAGTTATCAGACGAAAATTTAGATGGCATGTCCTATTTTGAGCCAATAACATAGTTATCATTACCTACCTTTTCTATTCATCGGGAGACACCATCTTCACTAGGAAGGCTATCTTTATCGCCTTTTTAATTTTACTTTGGACGTGTGAGTACTGTGTGAGCTATCCACAATAGCTTTTCTTATACAGGGAAAAAAGTTTCATCACTATAGAAAAGTCTTTTGTTTTCAGATGTAAATTCAGGAATCTTTTAGAGGTGTGATTGTTTTTGGGGTTTAATATATATTTAGATAAAAAAACAAATAAAAATATGTTTCTTCTTTTTCTTAATTAAGTAATTTTTTATGAATTCATAATGTTTTTTAGGTTTTTGAAATGATCTCTGGATTTAGGTGTTAGAAAATATATATTACCTAAGAATACAAGCAAAAAGGAAACACTTGTACATTGTTCTTAGGTAGGAAAATATCAGAGAATATCTCTTTGTTGTTATATTACGCACTAATCAGAGAGAGAAGATGTATGGATTATATATGTGATTCAAGTAACATACACACATACACAAGTTTTATAGAATTTGAATGGGTGTGTATATATAATTAAAATAGTGGGAATAATTTTTGTTAACTAACAAATTTAATTAAAGTCTTAAAATGATACTATTTTTTTGTAAAACGGATAGAGTAAATAGCACCAAATTACAAACATTTAATTAGAATAAATTGTCGAATTAAAATGCTTGACTTTCGATTAGGATTGACTTTTAAATGGAGTATCAACCAATTAACTGACTAGGGAAAGTATCAAACTATCCAAAGATTTATTAGGGATATGCTTTTGAGTGGGAAAGACAATTTTTTGGCTCGATGGAAAAGACAAAGTTAGCCATGCATGCATCAATGCTTTCAAATCACGTTTTTCATCAAATGATTAATTGAATAAGAATATTATATGTCACCCATTTGTCTATCATGGTGGTATGTAGTTAACGTATCAAATTAAATATCAATATACAATGTTATATTCATAATGCATTACTAGTCGGACCAAATATCAATATATTCTTGTCACGATATGATGCATGCTCTCACGAAAATAAGCAAAAACATGAGAGAACTTTTTTTTTTTGCTAAACAAAACATGAGAGAACTTATAAGCATTAAACGGAAAAGTAGATTTTTCATGGTTATTTATATTTTCGTGAAATTCAACTTTTTCATAATTGATTTTTATGAACTAAAACTCACATTAATTGCAGGTTACTTTATTACCAATTCTTTTTAGATTTTTAGTCCATAATTTTTTCATACCGTACATCAGTTGAACTATTGGTGCTAGATAATTTCAAAGTCTTTTGTTGTCAAATTAAAAATTAGTACTAGTTGTCTAAACTATGATATTCAAGACGACATCATTAATGAACTAACACAAAAAAAATTTTGGGGTTAATTAGGAGATTCTAGGTCAAAATCAGTACATTTCCTAGATCCAGACCAATTTTTAACATTTTTACCCGTCCCTATTGTCAACAATGTTTAAACGGTCGCTTTTCTAAAACTGTTTGATTGAATACACTATGTTTGATTGTGCGCGCACACACACACACATATACGTACATGCAGTTGATTCTTGTAGGGCACACGACTTCATATCGCATGAACATGTATTTGTGAGCCTATCGTCTAGACTCCATAGGAACATGCAATATACTTAGATTATTGTAAATTCTGATTAACGAGAGCATCTACACACACAAACACTACAAGAAAATACAGGTTTAGCAACGATTTTTTGCAACGATTTATTTTCGTTGCAAATCACCATCACCTTAACGACGATTTTACAACGATTTTGAAAATCGTCGGAAAATCGTTGGTACATTCCAATGAATATAAATCGTTGTAATATCGTTGCAAATTTGCAACGATTTGACAACGAGTTTGAAAATTGTTGCTAATTTGCGATGATTTTACAACGATTTTAAAAATCGTTGCCAATTTGCGACAATTTTACAACGATTTTCAAAATCATTGCTAAATTTGCGATGATTTTAGTACGATTTCTTTGAAACCCATCTACACCCTAGACCCTATGCTCTATACCTAAAATTTAACATCTCATTGTTAACATGTTAAGGTTTGGATTTCAAACCTTAACATCTTAAAATCTTAACGTCTCAAATCCAAACATTAACATCTGAAATCCAAACATTAACATCTTATCAATGAAATGTTAAATTTTAGGGTATAGAGCATAGGGTTTAGGGTGTAGATGGATTTCAAAGAAATCGTAGTAAAATCGTTGCAAATTTGTAACGATTTTGAAAAAATTCGGTTTGAAATATATCGTCGAACTGAAATAGATTTAAGAAATCTAAACCTATACATCTTAACAATGAGATGTTAAAGTTTAGGGTATAGAGCATAAGGTTTAGGGTATAGATGGAATTCAAAGAAATCATATTAAAATCGTTGCAAAATTTGCAACGATTTTGAAAAAATACGGTTTATGATATATCGTTGAACTAAAATGGAATTAAGAAATCCAAACCTATACATCTTAACAATGAGATGTTAAACTTTAGGGTATAGAGCATAGAGTTTAGGGTCAAGATGGATTTTAAAGAAATCGTAGTAAAATCGTTGCAAAATTTGCAACGATATAGCAACGATTTTGAAAATCGTTGTATAATCGTCGCAAATTAGCAACGATTTAGCAACGATTTTGAAAAAAAATACGGTTTAGGGATTTCAAAGAAATCGTAGTAAAATCGTTGCAAATTTTGAAACGATTTAGCAACGATTTTGAAAAAATACGGTTTAGGGTATATCGTTGAACTAAAATGGAATTAAGAAATCCAAACCTATACATCTTAACAATGAGATGTTAAACTTTAGGGTATAGAGCATAGGGTTTAGGGTCTAGATGGATTTCAAAGAAATCGTAGTAAAATCGTTGCAAAATTTGCAACGATTTAGCGACGATGTTGACAATCGTTGCTAAATCGTCGCAACTTAGCAACGATTTAGCGACGATTTTCAAAATCGTTGTGAAATCGTCGCAAATTAGCAACGATTTAGCAACGATTTTTTTAAATCGTTGTAAAATCGTTGCAAATTTGCGATGATTTTCCGACGATTTCTTTGAAGTCCATCTAAACCCTAAACCATATTCCCAAAACCCTAAACCCAATCCATCTCATTGTATTTTGCAACTCTCATTAAAATTTATCATGAGTTTATTGAATTAATTAGAAATAGAAACTTGATCAATCATTGTTCTCTCTGCAAACTCATTGTCTTACTTCATCTTAGCAAAGCTACCAAATACGTTTACTCTATGTTTTAGTCTTTCTTCAATCTCAATGATCATATAGATGATTTGAAGATTTAGAGTTTATGATAAACATTTAGATGGATTTAGATGTGTTGCAATCGATGTAACAATCGTCGTACCTATGCCCTATACCCTAAACCATATTTTTACAATTTTTCGTTGCTAAATCGTCGCAAATTAGCAACGATTTAGCAACGATTTTTTTAAATCGTTGTAAAATCGTTGCAAATTTGCGATGATTTTCCGAAGATTTCTTTGAAGTCTATCTAAACCCTAAACCATATGCCCAAAACCCAAAACCCAATCCATCTCATTGTATTTTGCAACTCTCATTAAAATTTATCATGAGTTTATTGAATTAATTGGAAATAGAAACTTGATCAATCATTGTTCTCTCTGCAAACTCATTGTCTTACTTCATCTTAGCAAAGCTACCAAATACGTTTACTCTATGTTTTAGTCTTTCTTCAATCTCAATGATCATATAGATGATTTGAAGATTTAGAGTTTATGATAAACATTTATATGGATTTAGATGTGTTGCAATCGATGTAACAATCGTCGTACCTATGCCCTATACCCTAAACCATATTTTTACAATTTTTCGTTGCTAAATCGTCGCAAATTAGCAACGATTTAGCAACGATTTTTTTAAATCGTTGTAAAATCGTTGCAAATTTGCGATGATTTTCCGACGATTTCTTTGAAGTCCATCTAAACCCTAAACCATATTCCCAAAACCCTAAACCCAATCCATCTCATTGTATTTTGCAACTCTCATTAAAATTTATCATGAGTTTATTGAATTAATTGGAAATAGAAACTTGATCAATCATTGCTCTCTCTGCAAACTCATTGTCTTACTTCATCTTAGCAAAGCTACCAAATACGTTTACTCTATGTTTTAGTCTTTCTTCAATCTCAATGATCATATAGATGATTTGAAGATTTAGAGTTTATGATAAACATTTAGATGGATTTAGATGTGTTGCAATCGATGTAACAATCGTCGTACCTATGCCCTATACCCTAAACCATATTTTTACAATTTTTCGTTGCTAAATCGTCGCAAATTAGCAACGATTTAGCAACGATTTTTTTAAATCGTTGTAAAATCGTTGCAAATTTGCGATGATTTTCCGACGATTTCTGTGAAGTCTATCTAAACCCTAAACCATATGCCCAAAACCCAAAACCCAATCCATCTCATTGTATTTTGCAACTCTCATTAAAATTTATCATGAGTTTATTGAATTAATTGGAAATAGAAACTTGATCAATCATTGTTCTCTCTGCAAACTCATTGAATTAATTGGATTTAGATGTGTTGCAATCGATGTAACAATCGTCGTACCTATGCCCTATACCCTAAACCATATTTTTACAATTTTTCGTTGCTAAATCGTCGCAAATTTGCGATGATTTTACGACAAATCATCGTAAAATCGTCGCAAACTATGAATTTAATTTACCGCGTCTCGGTAAATAAAAAGTTTGATTGCTCCCGCGTGTGGGAAAACCAAAAAAAAAAATTTCATTTTGCGACGATTTTGCGACGATTTCTCGTAAAATCGTCGCAATTTGTGACGATTTAGCGACGACCACAAATTCTATATAAACACACGCTCAGATTTTATTTCTTCATTCTTCAAATCTCAATCTCTCCTCTCTCACAAAACCTTGCAAAAATGTCTAATTTTAAATAATTTATTTTAATTTGTATTTAATTTAGGTTAATATAGATATATAGGAATGAAAGAAAATAGGTTGATAGAAACAAAATAAAATTGATAGATATGAACATAAATTAGAAGATTTTGAGTAATGGATAGAACATAAATTAGAATAGAAAATAGAAGATTTTGAGTGATGGGTATCGATGATTTTGTGTAAGAAGATTTGTAATAATATTTTTATTTAGAATATTTGAAAGAAAATTTTATTAAATAATATTATAATTTTATTAAATTTAAAATTATAATTTCGAAATTAATTAAATTTTAAAAATAAAATAAAATTTATAATTTATTAATTAATTAACTAAAAAAAATTAACAATCGTCGTAAAATCGTCGTTAATTTGCGACGATTTTACGACGTTTCATTAACGACGATTTGGCAACGATTATAGTTTTTCGACGAATTTACGATGAAATATTTACCTCCTCAATTCGTCATTGTTTTGTCGTGAATTGCCTTCGAATTGCCATCGTTGTTACGACATCTTTTTATTCGTCGTAAAATCGTTGTTAATTTGCGACGATTTTACAACGATTTTTTACCGACGATTTAGCGACGATTTTTTTCCCCTCGTAATTTGCCGACGATTTTACAACGAAATTTGGTTTGCGACGATCAGTTAACGACGATTTACGTTTCGTCGCAAATTCGATGGTACACCTGTTTTGCAACGATTTTACGACGATATATGTCGTTGCAAAAGGGATGTTTTCTTGTAGTGAAATACGCATGTAAGCTTTTTGAGGTTGGATTAAGATATCCTTTCTTTTTCTGGTTTCTACTATTCTCAAAGCAAGCATGCCTGATGACTCAGACTTGTTTTATTCCAGAAATAACATTATTATAAATTTTTATAATTAATATAATTAACTATATTAGGGGCTGAAACTAATGGAAACACTACAAAAAGTGTGTTTCACATCATTTATTTTACAGATTTGCATTAGTTATAAATGATATAAGAAAACATTACATCAGTTAAATAAGTGATTCTAAAAGTGGTGATGCAAATATTTACATCAGTTGTGAAAATATTTTACATCAGTTTAAGCAACTGATATAAATATTTGCATCAGTTTAAGCAACTGATGTAAATATTTGCATCGATTATTGTAATCAATGTTAATTTGTGTCGGTTGCAAAAAAGGATGTTAAAGATTTGCATCAATTAATATAAATGACGGTAATATTACATTATAATTATCAACTTTAAAATATGTGTAATAATTTAAAATTAGTACTAATTTTTATAAATTATTTCACAAATAATTTATTTATTTTTATCTAGGATAACACGTCAATATTAGTTTTTAGAATCTGTAGATAAATTGTACTTATTTATAAGAAACAAAACTTCTCACTTTCTTCATTAGTTCTCGATGTGGACGACAAACATCAAAGGTAATTAAAAGCATATTTAATTAATTAAAAATGTATTAGCATCATGTTTTTATTGATGTAATATTTGTATCATTTTTTAAAATGATGTTAACAAAAAATTGTAGATACATCGATTATCTAATTGATGTGCATTCATATTTTTGTATCACTTCTCATAAAGTGATTCAAATTAATAAAATTTTGTATCATTTACGATTGAATCAATGTTAAATTAACTAATAGTAAAATCAGTTATCAACTAATGTTATACTACACTTTTTATATCAATTGCTAATAAATAATTTAAAATAATATCATTTATTTTTGTGATACAATTTAAGTGATGCAAAACCTTTTTTTTTTGTAGTGAAAGGGCAGCTATAGTTCCCCTCTCGTTTTCCAGTTTCCTATGAGAATATATATAACAACAATAATGATAATAACTATTGGTAAGGTGGTGGGTACTTCGAGAAACGATCAATCAAAAACCTAATTAACCACTCTCTTTTTTCAAATGATAATTTCTGGGTGATCAAAACTCTTATTAGAGAGTTACTTAGGAAAAAAACATTTTGGTGAATCATTAAGCCAAAACGTATGAATAATTCGTTTGAAATTGTTTGATTGAACACAGCAAGAATTGAATTCAAAAATCCGAACCCTAGGTTTTTCATAAGTATTAATTAGATTTGCACCTAATTAAGGATGTCGTGTAACTCTCAATATTCAGAAAGTGGTTTTACTCACCTATATTACAACAATTTGAATATCTATAGCTAGCTAAGGTTTAATTGAACTAAATTATAGACATTACGACACCATGACATCAGACGTGTGACCTAATTAAGTTGGGGATTTAGTTCCAATGTCATTTTCATTTCATATATATATATATATATATATATATATATATATATATATATATCCACCAATCTTAGAAGATTTAAAAACATATATAAAAGAGTTAAGGTTACATATTTACCTCAGATTCGCTATCCAAATGAAGCTTCTTCATAAGGTACTTAATTAACAATCTAACTGTGATTCTCACATCCCTTATCCATGCAAATTCAACACAAATTGCAAATTAGAATATAACAGAATTAATCGTTATTAACTTCCCTGAACAAAGAAGTTTAAATATTGCACGAGAAAAAAATAGACTTACTTGATTCTCAAGTAGCTTTTGTTCACTTGAGGCAAGAACGGTTCTTTTTCCCTGCGTTTCACAAGTCCAATGTTATAAAATATATACACATGGACTCTCATGTGTTACATACTATAATATAAATATATAGATAAATAAAAAGTAAGAGGTGTCTTTAATTACTGAAATTGTGAAGCTTGAAGAAGAAACCAAAGACCAGAATGTGGTCTCCTTGGAGGATCAAGAACCCTAAACTGCGAGCTTGGTCCAGCTCCTCCCTCCTCCACACAACAACTACTTGCAACACTATTATTGTTAGTGACGTCACGCTCACTCATCATTAGACCTAATGATGATGGTCTAAATGGCGCCGTATATTGAGGTATCCATGGCTTTGAAGATGGAAACGGAAAACCGCGATTTAATAACGTTTGAGGCCGAATTAACTGGTGATTGTAAACCAACGACGCTCCACGCATCGTCAGCAATTGATCATGAGAATATAGCGGCTGAGGCTGTTGCTGCGGTGGCTGCGGCTGCGGGTGAACTTCACTACTACTAACCGCCCCTGCCGCGGTTGAGGATAAAGAGAACAAACTGAGCTCTAACGAATCTTCTCTTCCACCTGCGTTTTGGCTACAACAACGTTGGACCTTATACGACGTCGTGTTGTTGTTGTCGTTCTCCTCAGGGCCTATACCTAAGCGGAGCCAAGATTTGTCTTTGTTACCATCTTCTATATTAATACAAGAAACGACGTCGTTCTTTGAGGCGGATCCGTCGTCTTTGTTGGCCGGAGGGGAAGAGATGTTATAATAATTAGCAGAAGCTGCCGTTGGATCGGAGACGGAGCATGTTTCTCCACTAGAATCTTGATTGTTTATTGTTGCTTCTCTGATCATCATCGCCTCCGTGAAACCGCCTCCGCCGCTGCTGCAACCGCCGTAGCTGAAAGCGCCGAAAAGCGGTGATGATTCAATAGGAACCATATTGGTCATATGATCTCAGCATGAGCCCACATATGGAGGGATTGTTGAAAAAGTGAGAAGAGAGCTTAGAGAAGGCATGGTTTTGTGGAGAGGAAATGATTCTCGCGAAGAAGATAAGGGTTTTGTTTATTTGTTTATTTCTTTTTTTTTTACAAATATTTTATATATTGTACTTCTTTAATTATATTATATGCGTGTAGGGTTGCGAGTGAGAGAGGACGAGGAAGAGAATTATTCCTTTGCAAATCTTACTTTCCATTAATTCTCTTTGTTTGGAAGCTTGTGGGAATGTAAGAAAGAGAGAGAGAGGAATGTGATGGTCTCTCTGTCTGTCAGATTTTAATTGCAATAAAAATATCTGAAATTATGAAAAAAATATCATGTACGTAGAGATCATATATACGTAATGTAAAAGCTTATATAATTTAGGACTACACTTTTTCTTTTTCTTTTTCTTACTCAAAATGATTAAACAATATTAATTGTTTCTGTAAAAGTTTATTTGGGTTTTATTGACTTTAAAAGGACGAAAGGTTTGCCTATGCGAGGAAAAGGATGAAATGGGGTGTGATCGATCCAGCTAATCGCTTTTTCAGGCCATGTTCCGAGGACAAAACAATTGACAGCCAAAGCTATTCATTTTTTTTCAAGGAAATTAAATTATATTAATATCCTTAAAAAGTTTAGTTTTAGCCCTAATGTGTTGCCTTTTTATGGGATCTTTTTAAAAAAAATTCTTTAATTGTAATTATCTCTTTTAATTATGATGAATTTTCCATAACTGAAAGAGATCTTATTTGTAATTAATAACAAAAACTATTTACGGATGTGCATGGTCTTGTCAAATTTGATTCTTCATTGTATATGTTTAGAGTCTTTAGACTATAGTCCATGTTAATTTAAATATAGTTTCGATAATATTCAGTCAGTTTATTTTGCTATCCAGTAGAGGCCATCCACGTTCTTCTATAATTTTCGATATAAGTTCGTCAAATTTACGCAAAAAGTAATCAAAGGAATTGTTACTGGTTCACTTTTAAATATGCACAGAAGTTCATGAATGTATAATGAAAAGAGAAAATCATGTTGCATACATGTAAGAAAATATCATATATATGTCATCAAGATCCATTTGTTTCGTAATGATCGTCAGCTAATCTAATCTTCAATTACGATCATTGCAATCTCCTTTTTGTTTTCTATAAAAATCACTCATTTCCTACAAATTTCAACAGTCTTACAGCTTTATCTTTTCGTTAAAGTGTTACGAAAAATAGCATCATAAGTTAATCATGTGTATCAACCCTAACAAAAGAATTTGTGAATATCTAGGCTAGTGGATGTTAGACGTCTGGTTACCGTTTAGTATTTATAACTAAAATATTGTGTTATGTGAAAGTATTTTGGTCATAGAAATTAAACTAAATTACTATTGATAATTGATGTTAAAAGACTACTATAGATAATTGATTATACTGTAGCAGTACTAGTTTCAATAGGTATGCGAAATATTTTTATTTTTTCTATTTTTACTTTCTAATATCTTAACTAATTGTTTGTTCTACTTAACGATGATTAATTTATATTAAATGCATTTTTTCTTAATTCTTACTGTGACAGTACATATCTAGCGATTGGTATACTACATGTGTATAGTAAAGGTACGTGAATCTCGTTTATTTTTGTAAGAACAAAATAAAAATATATGTAGGGAAAATGAAGTATTATAGTTGCACTTAATTACAGAAAGGATCAAATAATAAAATATAATTTCTAGATTAGAATGAGGCAAGTGGAATGGGCAGAGAGTGGAGAGGAATATGATGACAATATCTGTCAAAATGTCAATAATAAGATAGATTACTTGGAATATTACATACAATAAAATATGTATACATGCATGATGGGAAGTTGAATCAAACTAAAAGGAAACCATAAAAGGGAGCGTGAAGAAAGAAGGGTGGAATGGGTATTTTACACTAGAAGGTATTTTGCCCACATTTTATTGCAAATAAGCTATATATGATTCTTAAGACATTTTTTGCTCTGTTTATGGGTATGAAAACCTAATTTTGTTTTTATGTTAATTTTCTTTTTGTTACTTTGCTTCTTCTTCATCTCTCTTTTTCTCTTACGTTTCTCTTTTTTTTTTTACTCTCTCCTCTCTTCCATCTCGAATCTCCTCTCTTCCATCTCGAGTTTCTGCCACGACGGTGAAGGCCGTCCCTCCCCTTCCATGTATGGCTCGTCATCACGTTCTAGTTCTAGATCTCGCTCGGGTTCGAGCCCGTCGAGGCCTCTTCATCTTCATCTCCTTCACGGAGCATCATTTCAGGGGGTCGCAATCCTCCACCTCAGGGGAAAGGTTAGATAACTAAATGTACGTTATCTAAATAAAAACTAAATCATGTTGTACGTTATCAAAATTAAGTTAGAGGAAAATTTCATTCCTCTTGGTTGGATTCGGTAATTTGGCTCGATTGGATTCTGTAATTTGGCTCCGTTAGGTAGTGGGATGATTCCGAATCTGGCTTTCATTCCTCTTGGTTCGTCGTGTGAAACTGATTTCTTTAGCTAAAATTAACAATTGTAAAAATTGAGACTGTTCTATTTAACATTCAAAGTTTTTTGTTCATTGTTCATTGTTCTTTGATCTACTCGGTCATAATTTTGCTGGTGTTTACAAGCACGGGTTAGTGTCAGGTTAATGTTGATTGTAGCCTGAAAATGGATGGGCTTGATAAATTTTGCAGGTGATTTTTTGTTGAATTTTGCAGGTGACATTGTCCAAGAGCATGTCCAATGAGGCGTTGTCCACGAGAATTATATGAGAACGATTGTCCATGAGCCGTTGTCCAAAAGAACTATAAGAGAATGATTGTCCATGAGTCGTTGTCCATGTCCTACATATGAGCCATTGTCCATGTCCTATATATGAGTCGTTGTCCACGAGAATGGTGCTGAGTTGTTTTGACATATAACTTCTTTTGATGGATAATGCAGTTTAGAAAGCTTAATTAATCTGATTTCTCTGTTCGTAATTCCAATTATTTTTTTAATTGTGTTATGAATCGATTATATGATAAAGACTTGCTTTGCTATGTTTCGCCAAAAACGTTACTTACAAATGTTGAATGGGAAAGAACGTAAAATAACACAAATCACATGTTTTAAAAACTTCATTATCTGTTACGTAAGATGTGGATACGAAAGCGTGGATACGAGATAGTGGATACGAAAGCGTGGATACGAGATAGTGGATACGAAAACGTGGATACAAGAGCGTGGATATGAGAGTGTGGATACAAGAGCGTGGATAAAAGAGCGTGTATATGTATCTACAATCTAGTCCGGATATAGATCTCATATCCACAATCTCTCGTATCCATGATCTCATATCCACAAGCTCTTTTCCGATCGTTGATGCTTGTTAAGAGATCTAAATATGAAAGCCAGTAATCGTCATTGTTTCAAACATCTTTTTACGAAACCCATAAAAAAGCACGTAGTAGACATTGTCATGTATCAAAAAAGGAGTCATCATATAGATGAATCCAATAAAACCCATTGTCATGACTTAACCAGATGAAAATTCCATAGAGAGCAAAACCAATATGTTTTAAAAAAAATCGAGAATCCTGGTTTACTCTCGGTACAAGCTAGTTCACGCCAGCTCGTCCACGCTAGCAGCTCGTCCACGCAGGCTCGTCCACGCTGCTCGTCCACATAAGAAACCAACTTCAAGTGTCGCTACTGATATAACAAGACATCAAAAGTATGATTTTTTTGCTCAACTGTCAACTAAAATATTACAATAGCGAATTACAATGATCTCATAGACCCTAGAAGGCTTATATTTACTAACCATTGCAAAAATGTTAAAGTTTACACCAATCAATAATAAAATCAGGACTTGTCTCACAAATCTTATCATGATCACGTTTGTGACCATGCTGATCGTTGTCCAAACAAACATGTCTACTCTAATTTGTCCACATAAACATGTCCATCCAAACCAAACGTGGCCATTCAAACCAAACTTGGCCATTCAAAACAGGATATGCAGAAAAGTAAAACAACAGAACAAGGAGACATAACACACCTACTGGGTAGAACAAAAGTGTTGAGAATGTAGAGGGAAAAATGTATTAAGGAGGAAGACGAACAGGGCCATGCTCTTTGATCCAGACAGGGACGGGTCCCTCCGGGTGACTTTTGGAGACTTCAAATAATTGAAAAAAAAAATCACAAACCTAGCCGATGATTCGTTTATAGAAGGCTCTGACAGGTTCAGGAATGCGAAAGAGGTGGCGGAAGCGGTTTTAGAGGAGAGACGAGAGCGAGAGAACCATGAAGAGAAGCCATGAATGAGATGGGACACTGAAGAGAGATGGCTACTCGAGGAATTGAACAGTTTTATCGAAGGCTGCCGATTCTGATGAGTACTTGAAATTTTCTAGTCGGGTCGGTGTAACCACTTGGGTGATGGTGATTGTTGTCGCCAGAGAAATTGAGATGGAGGAGAGGAAGAGTAAAAGAGAGAGAGGTTTATGAGAAGAAATGAGTCAAAAAGGGTATAAGAGTCTTTCGATACCACAAATGTGCCTTAAGAGTTAAATGTGACTTATGGTGTAATTTGTAACTCAAAATGTGTTTTCCACTGTAATTTTCCAAGAAAGAATGAAAGGCTAATAATAAAGAAATGATGTAAGGAAAAATAAAGTAGGAGTAGAAATTGATAAAGCATGTATTCTTTTTATTATTTTTTATATATATAGGGGAAAAAATGTGGGTTTTAATTATATTCGATGGTTGTAGGAGGACATGAATCTACAAAAGAAAACCATAAAAATGGTAAAATAAAAAACCCCAAAAAAGAAAGGAAAAAAATAATGAAAAAGAGAGTTGGGCATGCATGATGGTGTTTGGTATCACCAGAGCCCGAGGACCCAAACCACAGACGACGTGGGGACTCTTCTGCTCTCTCTGAACTCCATGTGACCCCCACAATTCCTCTACATATATGTATACTTTTTTACTCCAATTTTTTTTTTAATATCCTTACATCTTTCACATACGTTGTCTATAGTTGTGTGTAGTCGTTGCTGCCGCTGGCACTTTTTTACCTTCGAATAACTATTATGTAAGCCTTTTGGTTATAAATATCGATCGACCGGACTTATACTGTTTTACTTATACCACAAAAAATAGTCTATAGTGGTCGACAAAAAAGATGACAATAACAGAGTCCTAAAAGAAGAGTTGTTTGAAGCAACGAGTTTGAGTTTTGGCGGTCATGAGAAACGAAATAATTTAGTGGAAGATATGCATAGCCAAAACCGGCAAACAAATAACTGCGATGATATAGTAAATTATAAATTTTATAAATTTTTTTTGCGCACGATTGAAACAAATTGTGTGATATTATAAGTAATGTGTCATCTGGTTAAATGACATATATATATGAAATATGTTATTTAACCCCATCCCTTTGTGTATGTCAAGTGATGGCAAATTGGCAATGGGTGACCACCCATGCTGAAGGCGCTTGACTAGTGATTTGGTGATAATTAAGCTAACTTAGCAGTTTGATTGATTTTAGTAAAATATTTTAAGAAAATTATCTCTAAATAGTTGCAAATATCTCTAAATATTTGACCACCGGAGAACTTCTCCAACGAATCCGTCATCTTTTCCTTCGACCGTTTTGTCCTCATCTTCGATGAGCTTTTTTTGTAGTGATAATTGTATATTTTATCCCATTTTATCATGTATTTAAGTTAGATTTTTGTGTACAACACTTGCATTTCCATTTTTTCATGAGGTTTGCATCCACATTTCGAATCTATTGTGTTTTAAATAAGTTCTAGAGAGTCTTGTTGTGCATCATGGTCTTTTAGATACATATGGAGTTTAAAGAGGATTGTTGGAGCTTGGATTATGATCTTGGATGAGAAAGAATGCACTAGAGGTAATGGAAATGGCTTTGGAGCAATGGAGGTTCGAGCTAAGGCGATTTGAAGCAAAGGAAAATGCAGAGGCCATCCAAAGTGGCTGCAATATTGTGTCAGACGAAAGATTTTCCGATGGATTTAGCTAGGAATCGCTTGACGAAAATCATGTGAAATTGAGTTAGCTTTCCAACGCGAGTAGATTCATGTCATTCCGATCAGCGGTTCAGTAGATACATGTGATTTATTGAAGATATGTCACTGTTAGAAAATGCAGAGGCAGTTCAAAGCAGCTGAAAGATCATGTAAGATGAAAGCGTTTTCGTACCCAGTTTAATCTCAACTATTGCGGACAGATTGAAAATTGAGTTATCTTTCCAATGAGAGTAGTTTCAGTTCATTCCCAATAATATTTAAGGAGTTATCGCCGATTTAGTGGACACATATCAACTCTGCCCAGTTTGCCCAAGATCCGACCCGGTTTGCCTCGGGTCGACCCGGTTCGAACCCTGATTTAAGGTGTTTTCACCAAGTCAATTAATAACTAAAGTGCACACTACTGCAATCATAACAGTATATCGATGTAGAACTTTAGGATCGAATCCATAGAGACCAAATGCAACACTACGAGAATGCAGGATGAAAGTAAATCTAAGACGAATGATGTTTGCTTGTGGTTTGTAACTTCTAAAACTAAGAATGATGAATGAAACGATATAAATTCAATAAAAGAAAGCGCTAGGCCTTTAGGTAATTCGCAGAAAATCCAGACTCACTAAACAGATTATCAATCAGGGAATGAATTAAGAACCGTTCTCGAACTCAAACATGAATTAATGTCTAGCTAGCCCACTGTCGTGGTACTACCTACTATGCCTAATAACCTAAGAATCTAAACTGTCGTTTGACCTTAGTGTTCTAGGCAAGCATTAATGTTCAAGTTTGATAAGTTCACAAATCGCCTTAGCATCAGCTTTCGTTAGCTAAGGACGATTTGCTCATCTATGTTCTATCATGAAACCTAAATCACTTTTGATGTTTAGGTTAATCCTAAGATCGGAAACTAGGTGATCAATCTAGTCTAAGCCTTAAATTCAACAATAGATGAAGAACTCTATGTAATTCCCTAATCTAACAGATCCGTTTCAGTGATTCATGGAGAATCCCTTGAAACCCTAAAAACCTAACAAGGTGATTACTCAGACATAATTGCAGAGAAAACACAGAGATTCAAAGAGAAATTCATAATCCAATAAAAAGGAAATCAAAATAGGGTTCAGAAATCTTCTCCGGTATGAAGTAGAGATTCGTCTCCCTCAAATCTCCCAAGAACAAAAACCGAAGTTCTCTGATGAATCAAATAAGTATAAACAGGTCTAGAGTCATTCTCCACGAATCCCTAGGTAAAACCGAGTCAAAATAAGTGAAAACCAAAATTTCTTTTTATTTTTCGCGTCACTAAACCGGTCGGTTTATGTTGGACCGTTTTCACGAAAACTGGCGTAAATTTTGATCTCACCGTTGGAATGACCTCAAACACTTCCAAATGAAAGCTGATCCATTGCTCTATCTTGTATCAAAATTTGAATTCGATCCATCGGTGGTAAGTCCTTCAACGAATGCCAAACTTCTGACGTCTTTTCATGATCCTGCATCTTCATATGCTCATTTTCACCCAAAACGGCTTATTTTCTCACAAAGTCACCTAAAACCTGAAAAGACTCGATAAATGACTAAAAGACTCTAAAAAGACACTTTCACTCAACAAAAGACACAAAAACAAATGTTAAAAACCGGTAAAAACACAGTTTATCAACTCCCCCAGACTTAATCTTTTGCTTGCCCTCAAGCAAACAGAAAACCAAGAACAAGGAAGAGGTTTGAAAACACGGAGATTCACCTTTTCTTTAGAACTCTGCAATGACCATCATCTTAGCGATCCACATATTGCTTAACCAACTTCAAATCAAACCACCATGTACTTCTCCGCGGGCATTGCAGCTTTCCCAGATTCACCACATTATCTCACAAAATGATTCAAAAGCTATCATTGCTGGGTCTCACCGAAAGATCATAGTGCCAAGGACCTTCTAGACTCTTTCTCTTTCGATATCATGACAAGACAAGTACACAACTTTGGTACTCTTTCTCTCCCCCAGACTTATTCTTTTCTCATTCTCTTTTTCGCAGAATTAATGGCTGATGGAACGCGAGTACTGATGGTTTTTACCGCCGAATCCCCGGTTCATTTTAGTGCCACCCTTTAATTCTAAGTTGTAGGCGAATAATGGTATCACGGAAAATTTTCCTAACCTCGCTTCCAACCTTAGTGTGATCATCTCTTTCGAAGTAAAATAATGGGGTCAATGGAAATTTTCCTATCCCTTTACTCGAAAGAAAATCATTTCATCTTTTCTGCTTATCTAACAAATGAGGGGGAGAATTACCATATTTTCACACTGATTGTCTTTGTCAGATACGAAAGAGGAGTCAAGCCATGAAGACACCAATCACAACGATGAGGTAAAAGGAAGAGCTCAGAAACTAGCTCAGGCCATTGAATTTCTGTAGAGACATGGATGCCTCTGATGAACTGGTCAGCCCTTGGATTTTTCATTAGTCTGATCTGGAGCCAATTCTGCAACAATGGTCACTTAGATGAAAGTCAGAACAACAAATCCAAGAAAGTGATCATAATCTCCAACAAATTTTGACTCAATAAAACGACTCAAGAAAAACACCAAAATGACTCAAGAAAGAAATCAAAAGAAATAAAACAACGTTAGTAACGACATAGACCCTCCCTCAGACTTACTTCACACCGTCTCGGTGTGAAAATAAACCATAGAGAAGGAAAAAGCAAATTGGATTTTTTTTTATTTTTTTTTATTTTTTGGATCGATCGATCCTGTAATGCGGGTCGGTCCAGAAATTGGCGTTTTTTGGGATCGACCCTCGGATCGATCGATCTGATTTTTTTTTTTTTTTTGGGAACCTGAAACAAAAGAAACAAAACCAAAAATTAAATGCAAAAAGAAAAAACGGAAAGGGAAGTATGTACACTTATCAGTGGGTTGCCTCCCACCAAGCGCTTGTTTAAAGTCGCTAGCTTGACTTTGGCTCAGGTATCAGTCAGGATGAGCATGAGAACTTGCCCCGAAACAAGTTCCGCAATCAAACATCTCCAGCTTCAGAATTCTGCTCATCATCCCTTTTACAACATCTTTTCTTTTCTCCTTCAGCTCCGAAGTGAGAATTGCTCTAACCTTAAAGAAAGGCTTTGAGGCTCCTTTGCACTTCACCTCATACTCAATCGAGTCTCCATCACATCTCTGAGGGATCAAAGTCATATGAGAATCGCCCTTGATTCTTTTGCTCTTCACCTTTCCCTTTGCCTTAGCCTTAGCCTTTTTGATGTCTATCTTGCTGATGATAGGAGGATCATCTAAGATTTCTTTGACTTCATTCTTCTCATAAGGTTCTATCCAAGGATCAACCACCAGCGTCTCTCCTGCGACAACAGTGATGCAAGAGACTTGTTTTGGAGCTCCTATGGTGGGTAAGGCTTTGTAGAAGACCTTTTTGTCTATGTTAGAGAATGAAATTCTCTTATTGGGCATGTCCAGAAATGCACCCACTGTGGCCATGAATGATCTTCCAAGGATCAAAGGCATATTAGAGCCTTCTCTCATCTCCACAACATGAAAATCAGTAGGAACCAGACAATCTCCTACTTTAATAAGCAAATCAGGGATGGTACCATACGGAGTCGTGGTGGAAGAGTTTGCAAATGCGAGAGTCGTATTAGGAGGTCTTATATCAGCAATTTCCAACCTCTCTGCAACAGCCTTTGACATGAGATTCACGCTAGATCCAGAATCAACAAGAGCCTCTCTAAATTTAACCCCAGAGATAGTGCATGGAACAGAAAACTTCCCAGGGTCTACAATCTTAGACAACTGCTTCATTGGTGCTGGTGTGCTCCTTGCCTTGATGAAGAGTGCCTTAATCTCTTCAAGAGTTTCTCTGCAATACTTGAAGGGATCAAGCAAAGGTCGGTCTTCTAAGGCCTCTTCAAATGAGATATCATGGGGTATCTTTCTCACCATCCTGTCAAAACCACTCAGCTTCTCTACACTAATGGGGTTCCTGAGGTGTCTAGGGGGCATAGGATACGGGATCTTGGGTACATATGGTTGTGGGGTGATGGAGGTGTGCTTCTCCTCTGCTATAACATCATGTGCTTCATGCTCATCCATCAACTCAGGTGCAGTCTCCATCTTATCATCAACTATTACCGCGTTGCAATGCTCTCTGGGATTAGTCTCAACTTTTCCAGGAAGATTTCCTGGCTGTCTCCTAATAGCGTTTGCGGTCTGAGCTACCTGAGTATCAAGTTTCTTCACATGAGTCTGGATGGCTTCATACTTGCTGTTGAGGTCCTGATACATCAAATCTACCTTGACATTCATCTCATTAGCCGTCTTTTGTTGATGTATCATCAGCTGCTGCATCATAGCTTCAAGTTTAGATTCCTGATTGGGCTGAGAGTTGGAGAATTGTTGTGGTTGTTGAAATCCTCCTTGATTCTGCTGTAAATTGTTATGCCCCTGATTTTGCACGAACGTTTTCTGCTGGAAACCCTGTGCAAATGGCTTCTGTCCCAAATTTTGCACGCCAGTATGCTGAAATCCTTTGGAGAAAATGCTGACGCCCGGATTTTGCACGAATGGTTTCTGCTGAAAATTATTCGCGCCCTGATTTTGCACGCCCTGAAAATTTTGCGCGCCCAGATTTTGCTGTGGATAAATCTGATTCCGAAAACTGTGCAGTCCCTGATTTTGCACGTAATTCACCTCTTCCTGATTTTCTGGTTCGCCATCAGCAGCTTCCTGATAGAATTGGCCATCTCCATTGCCTTCACAATAGTTCACGTCTTTTGGGTGGATTTGCAGAAAGGTAGTCAAGTTGTTTATCTTGGCTGTCAACTCATCTATCTTCCTGGACTCAATGCTGTTGACGCGCCTCGTCCTATTATACTCAGGACTGCGATGACTAGAGCTTGCAGCTAGGTTCTCAATCAAGGTGTAAGCTTCCTCCTTGGTCCTTGTCATGAAATCACCATTGATAGCTGCATTCAGAGAGTTCTTAAAGTCCCAGTCGACTCCATCATAAAAGATATTTAGCACCTGCTCATCTGAATAGCCATGATGAGGACACTCTCTGAGGTATTCTCTGAATCTTTCCCAAGCTTCATTGAATGGCTCACCCACATTCTGTTGAAACTGAGTAATCTTAACCCTGAGGGAAGCTGTCTTAGACTTGGTGTAGAATTGATCAAGGAAGGCTGATCTAGTTGCTTCCCAAGAGGTCAACGAACCAGGAGCTAAAGACTTGAGCCACCTCAGTGCTTTGTCGCTCAAAGACCAAGAGAGGAACTTGCACTTCAAGAAATCCGCAGGGACTCCATTCGAGCTTGTCGTGCTGCAAATCTCCTCGAATGTCTCTATATGATCCATGGGATTTTCTGAACCTTTCCCATAGAACATATGCTGCTGGACAAGAGAGATGATCTGAGATTTGATCTCAAAATTTTGCCTCTGAATAGGCGGTGGGCGAATAGCAGCCCTGCCCTGATAAAACGCATGAGGAGTATCGACAGCACCAATGGCTTGGCGTAGAGGAAGTTATCGAACATTACTCTGGTTTGCAGCATTCCGAGTTTGCAACAGTCTCTGCTGTGCTGCAGCGGCTTGCCTCTGCAGTTTCTCAGCCTGCCCTTGGGCAACAGCAGCATCACCATCGCCAGGTTCGATGACATCATCATAAGTATTGAAAAGAGGGTTTATGGGATTCCCTTCTGCGTCATACTCAATCTGAAGGTCATCATTAACAAGTGGGTCTTGGAGATCACGGTTTTCTGGTAAGTTGGCCATCTTTCTCCTTCTCCTGTTGTTTTCTCGTTCAAAATTTGAATTCGATCCATCTGTGGTAAATCCTTCAACGAATGCCAAATTTCTGACGTATTTGCATAATCCTGAATCTTCATATGCTCATTTTCACCCAAAACGGCTCATTTTCTCACAAAGTCACCTAAAACCTGAAAAAGACTCGATAAAGGACTAAAAGACTCTAAAAAGACACTTTGACTCAACAAAAGACACAAAAACAAATGTTAGAAACAGGTAAAAACACAGTTTATCACGGTTGTGCATCATGGTCTTTTAGATACATTTGGTGTTTAAAGAGGATTGTTGGAGCTTGGATTATGATCTTGGATGAGAAAGAATGCACTAGAGGTAATGGAAATGGCTTTGGAGCAATGGAGGTTCGAGCTAAGGCGATTTGAAGCAAAGAAAAATCCAGAGGCCATCCGAAGTGGCTGCAATATCGTGTCAGACGAAAGACTTTACGATGGATTTAGCTAGGAATCGCTTGACGAAAGTCATGTGAAATTGAGTTAGCTTTCCAACGCGAGTAGATTCATGTCATTCCGATCAACGGTTCAGTATATACGGGTGATTTATTGAAGATATGTCACTGTTAGAAAATGCAGAGGCAGTTCGAAGCAGCTGAAAGATCATGTCAGATGAAAGCATTTTCGTACCCAGTTTAATCTCAACTATTGCAGACAGATTGGAAATTGAGTTATCTTTCCAATGAGAGTAGTTTCAGTTCATTCCCAGTAATATTCCAGGAGTTATCGCCGATTTAGTGGACACATATCAACTCTGCCCAGTTTGCCCAAGATCCGACCCGGTTTGCCTCGGGTCGACCCGGTTCGAACCCCTTGATTAATTAAGCGAATTTTAGACATTTTAAACCTAAGTTTTCTTTTTGTAAGAGCGGGGGCTCGACCCAAACTCTCTCTTTTGAGGGATTTGGATTTTTTTCTTCATACAAATGCCATTCTAGAGAAAATTCTGAGGGATTTCCGACGGATTCCCTTTTCCGAGGAGATAGAACCGACGACCAAAATTCGTCGGAATTCCGTCGGGAATGGTCGTTTCCGACGGGATACCGACGGATTTGGCCGTCCGAAACGGGTTGTTTTCTTGTAGTGGTTTATTTAATTCTTGTTCTTCATTTTTATATCTTTTTCTCTTGTGTTCTTCATGTTCTTTGTGAGTTGATTTTTTGTTGAATTTTGGATTATGCTTGATTTTGATAGTTTGATGATTGATTTGTGATGCTTAAGTTCTAAATATTTGCTTTCCTTTCTTATTTAGTGTTCTTAATACTAGATTAGGTTTGAGAAAGTTAATCTAGATCATAGAGAATTTCATGCACACAAGGTGTTCGATGAAATTCCACAATGAACTAAATAAGAGATTTTCATACTTAACTCATGAGAATGAATGTTTAAGATGAATCTTGGCTAATATAACTTGTGTTTAATGCTTGCTAATCATATAATCACAAATGAGAATTTGATATTGATTAAATGATTAACAAGAGATTAGTGTCATGAGAATGAATTAATCTTATTCAAGTGTTCTAGGCCTAAGAAATATCATAGATTGTGTGCATTAGCATCATTAGTCAATTGTCTTGATGGTTAGATGATGATGATTTATGTTGATATTTGTTATATCTTTCACATATGTTAATTCTTAATGCTAGATTAGGATTGAGAGATCAAATCTAGAACTTACGCATTTCATGCCCGAGAGGTGTTCGATGAAATAATTGAACCAAACCTATTGTGAGCTTTTCACATCCTAGCCAATGAGAGTTGATGTTTAGGGTGATTAGTGAACTAATTGAAATTGTTTATTAATGCTCATTGATTATCTAATTGCAAACGAGAGTTTATGTCAATTAGATAATTAGTGAAGTGATCAGTGCCATGAGAATGGATTAGTCATACTTGTGAGTTTCATGTTCTAGGATAGTGTTTAATGCAATCTTTCTCATCATTATTTGAATGTTACTCATTTCTTCGATACTCAAATCCATGATCCAACATTTATATCTTTTGTTTTTCTTATTGCATTTGTTTTTCTTTCTTAATTTAAAATCATAAAAACTATTTGCTCTACCTTAAGAAGTTTCATGCATTCCTAGTGCATTAATCTTAACCCCTATGGATTGACACATCTTATGCTACAATGACAAGCATAGAGAAATTGATATGAACTTAACAAAAATCTGTTATCATGTGGTCACACGAACAAGAGCTGGGCCTGATTTGGTCTTTGAAAGTAATGAGTCTGATAAGTCCAAATATTTTTTACCCTCTGTTCCGCCCAGTTAAATCTAAACAGATTGTTAAATTTATCGGACCAATTGCCGGGAGTATTTCGGTCTTTCCCGGTTCAGGTTTGACCATGTTACCAACTTCTTCCGTTTTGGAGAGATTACTTTTATCACATTCCTCCGTTTCGGAGAGAACCCTTCCATCCACTTTCTCTTTTATGGAGAATGTCTTTAAACGCTCAGCCTTGATGGTACTACGAGCTAAAAGTTTCGTTCGCTCGCCTTTGATAGCAGAAGAACTAGTCCTCTTGAAGGAGATTTTTGTTATTTTCTATGATTGTAATCGTCTATCTTATTTTACCATGCTTTATATTTTAATTATGTTGAAAGTTCGGACTCTTTGACAACGAATTTTCGGATTTTTTGGATTGTAAGCGCCATTTAAGATTAATATAAGTATGAGTTGAACAAAAAATTTATTTTTGACGAAATGGTGACATGGTAACAATTGATTGAGTACTGTTAACAAATCTCGCTAATTTAGTGTACTAATATAAGAAAAAGTTGTAAAACAGACTAAAGATAAATGTGTAGTAAAGAACCTTTTTTAGCATGCATATTAGATGCGATCTGAATACTCATTTAGGTGCAGCATTGTCTTTTCACTTGGTAAAAGCATTTTTGTTATATAATAATATATATGAAGTTTTATATTTTAACAAAGTATGAGTTCTCTCCATAGCTTTATTTCCATGTAAAAAAATGATAAACCAATGAGGAATAACGAAGAAATTACGAAGAGAAGCATAAATTTTCACTTTTGTATTAATCGCTTTCCAGAATTTTACAATTGTTCAACATACTATTACCACATGCATGCGTGAAAAATCTATATGCTCGTTTTTGTTTCTTTAAGCGTTTTTTTTTCTTATATAAGCACGCACACCGGTACATGCACACTAACTCCAGATCAGTTTCTTTGGAAAAACACACCCCTTGCACAACCAGGTCTGTTTTCTTCTACCTTGACTTGGAGAAGTTTGCAGACGAGCTCACCTTTGGTGCCTTGGTATAAAGTTGTTTGGTTTTCTCAAAAAATTCCAAAACATGCATTTATGCTCTGGATTGCATTAAGGGATCGCATGACAACTAGGGATAAATTACTGAGATGGGACTTAAATGTTCCAGCAAATTGTCTTCTTTGTAGTTCTGCAGATGAATCAATGGAACATTTATTCTTCAGATGCTCTTATTCGGAGGAAACTTGGTCATTCTTTTTCAGGCACCAGTCATTACATCCTCCATTAGATTTCAACGGCATTGTAGAGTGGGTCAACAATCAAACAAGATCAAAGAAACTCAAGGTCATTTGCAAGTTGATTTTTCAGGCATTGGTTTATGAGATATGGCGAGAAAGGAATTCACGCCTACATCTTGTCCATACTCGGACGGTACCTTTACTAATCAAGCAAACACTACAAACAATCAGATTGAAGCTTTTCTCTCTTGACCGCCAAATACTAAGCACCACTCCAACAGGGCCGAGGGCAAATCAAAGCACCTATCTCATGACTTGGTTCGAATTCATTCAGTTCACAACACTCTCCATCGAGCCTTAACTCTTCTTTTATGTCAAATATTTAGAAATCTATTGCTCTTTGTAATCATTCTACTCTTTTTTCTTCTTTTTAGAAAATTAGAAACTATTGTATCCTCAAATTTTATCCCTTTCGGAAACGAAACAAAACAAAAGAAGTGAATACATCAGAATTAGAAAAAAAAAAAAAAAAACAAAAAAAAAAAAAAAACTCTTACTCAAGGCCAACATTTCGATCGCTTCAGATTTTGTTGACCAGGTCCATTATAATTTTTAGGCCCAAGTCTCTGATTCTGTTATGTTCCTCAATTGTGCCTCTAATTAAATGACTTAATGCCTTCACGTCGCAAAAGAAAAAAAAAACAAACATAAAACAAAAGACGTGACCTAAGTTTCCAGAGCTGGTAAAAGAGATGCAAGACAAGAGCAAGCAATACAAGAAAATAGGGTGATTTCTGACGGCCATCAATCCGTCGGTAGTTTTAAAATAAGTTTTGTCGGAAATTACCTATGGATTTTCGACGAAACTGATCCGTCAGACATATTCTGATAGACTTTTGACGGATTTCCGATGGCTGATGGACTGCCGACATCGTTGCCGTTTTTTCGGAAATCCGTCGGAAATTACCTACGGATTTCCGATGGAAGTGATCCGTCGGACATATTCCGACAGACTTCCGACGGCTGATGGACTGCTGACATCGTTGCCGACATCAATAATATCTACTTTTAACCGTCGAAATTTCGTTGGAATTCCGTCGGAAAACGCAAAAAATCCCTATAAAAACGTATCCACCCCTCATTTACAATCACAACAACAAAAAACATCTCTTATCTAATTTCTTACTAAAATGTCTTCTTCAGATCCTTATAATTATTTCCAATCATGGATGAAAAAGCCTCATCAAATTCCGGAGACGGGCCTAGTTACGGAGGAATTCAAAGTAGGTCTGCAGGAATTCATGGCATTTGCGAGTACGCAGAGGAAAGCGCAAAAAACCGGTAAAATCTATTGTCCTTGTACGAAATGTGGGAATCGTAGATTAATCGTGATAGATGAAGTATGATCACACTTGTATTGTCATGGGTTTATGCCGGGTTACAAGATTTGGTATTATCACAGAGAAAATGATACAATGGTGGATAATTATGCTAGTACTAGTGAACATTATATTGGGGATAACGCTAGCTTAGAAGAACTTGCAATTGAAGTAGAAAGTACTGTAGGTCATGTTCAGATGGTGAACGATGCATTTCGTGAAAGTATACCATCGGTTGCTGAGTATGGAGATAGAGGAGAAGCACCTAACTTAGAATCTCTGAGATTCTTTGATATGTTAGACGCTGCTAAACATCCGTTATATGATGGGTGTAGAGATGGACATTCCCCTTTATCAACTGCAACTAGCATGATGAGATACAGAAACTTGTTCAAGGTCTAGGATTGCCGTATCAGATGATAGACGTATGCATCGACAACTGTATTCTCTACTGGAGAGAGGACGCTGACCGTTCAGCATGCCGTTTTTGTCGCAAACCTCGGTATAAGGAAACAGGCGGAAGAGTGTCAGTGCCATATAAACAGATGTGGTATTTGCCGTTAACAGAGAGATTGAAGAGGTTATATCAGTCAGAGCGCACAACGGAAGCAATGAGATGGCATGCAGAGCATACAACAGATGGAGAAATCGCCCATCTGTCAGGCGCAGTAGCATGGAAACATTTTCAATCAATGTATCCCAGCTTTGCGTCTGACGCGAGGAACATATACCTTGGATTATGTACTGATGGTTTCAACCCTTTTGGGAAGCACGGTAGATAATATTCTTTGTGGCCAGTAATTGTAACATGATATTCGCATATTTTAACTCTTTTTGTCATGCATATCATCTAGTTTTTGTGCTTTATTTTGTAGTTTCATAGAGTTTTTCTTTAGTTTTGCATTCATAAGTAGAAGTTAATAGATTTTAGATAGGTCCTAGAGAGTTTTTGGTACAATTGGAGTGTTTCAGGTGCTTATTGGAGTGTAGGGGAAGATCACGGACTAGGAGGAACGTACCCGTAGAACGGAGAAGGCAAACAAAAGAAGAAGAAAAATCCGCAGGAGTCCATCGGTCGGAGGCATCGGCCGCAGGAGACCGATGCAGGACGAAGGAACAACGGCAGGAGTCCATCGGTCGGCCTCCCACCGATACACCCGACCGATGGAAATTCTGGAAATCCGAGGATCATATCGGTGCGATGCATCGGCCGCAGGAAACCGATGGAATCACAGCATCGACGTCAAGAAGTCCATCGGTCGGCCTCCCACCGATACACCCGACCGATGCGAAATTCTGGAAAAACCGAGACTGCATCGATGCGATGTATCGGTTGCAGGCGACCGATATGACCCGCTGAAAAACTCAACCCGATGGGTTGACCCGACCCGACCTGTATTTACTTAAGCAAATTTAGCCTATTTAGGGGAGGATGCTTATTTTTAGACTCATGTGTTGTTTTTGAGAGCTTGGAAGGAGATTGTAAGAGATTCTTGAGTGATTTATGCAAGTTCTTGTTGGATTATTTCTTCCATCTATTTTCTTATCATCTTTTATGATTCTCAACACTTCCTTTATGGGATTTGTGGAGAAAACCATGTGTTGTGAGTAGTTTTCTAGGGTTCTTGGGTGAAGTAGATTTAGGTAATTTTAGTGTGAATCAATGATGTTAGGGCTTTGATTATTAATGATCCTTCCTTGTTTAGTGAGTTTAATGCTAAATCATCCATGATCAAGTTGATTTAGATCATAGGGAATTTCTCGCCCGGAAGGTGTTCGATGAAATTCCCCAATGAACTAATCAAGGGATATTTCATTCTTAGCCTATGGAAATAGTTGTCTAAGGTGTTTATTGATTAAATGATCTTGTTTCTAATGCTTGAAAGTTATTAAATCACAAATGGGAATTTGTTCTTGATTTAGTAAATTCCAAAGGGACTAATTCCAAGGGATTGGATTAGTCTTGTTAAATGATCATAGTCTAAGGATTAGCATTACTTGAGTTTATTGGCATCATTGTGAACCACTAAAGTTACCAACAATCGCATACTTCACCCTTGGATTCATTTTTAGAACTTTCTTTGAACCGTAATTTGTATCCTTGTTTCAGTTACTATCTTTGTTTTAATTGAAAATAGCTTGCTTTCAATATCTTTAGGTTGCTACAAACAAACTCTTGAACCGCTTAGATTAAGAAGTTTTATGTATTCTTGGTTTTTAATCCCAACCCATTATGGTTCGATATCTCAAACACTACAATGACATGAGTAGGATTCGAGTAATTGATAGGAAAAATCCTACTATCAATTTGGCGCCGTTGCCATTTGGGTTTTGCATTAATCATTAGGATTTTAAATCTTCTTGAGACTAAGTTTTATTTTTAATTTGTTACTAATCTCTTTCACTTGGTTTTTCCCCTTCTCTTAGGTGTATGAACACGAGATCACAAGGCACATCAAATCTTATAGACCGTGTTGACAACATCCGTGCTCTAGAACGAGCAAACACAAGGGCAAGACAAGAAAGCGCGAGACACCTTCAACGGTTAGGAATGGATGGTGAACAAGTTCCTCCGGTTGGTCACCAAGATGCACCCGTGCTAGGTGTTGGTCACCACGGTGTTGGTCACCAAGGTGTTGGTGTGAACCGAATTCCAATTCATCCACCACGACCTGCACGACTAATTGGAGCCGGTGATGCACCAAACACACATGCTAACCGTCAAGGAATTGCACCACCACAAGTTGCACACAACAACTTTGAGATCAAATCCGGTATTATCTCTATGGTGCAAAACAACAAGTTCCATGGGCTGGCCATGGAGGACCCATTGGATCACTTGGATCAATTCGACCAAGTGTGTGGTTTGGTGAAGATCAATGGCATCTCTGAAGATGCATTTAAGCTGCGGTTATTCCCTTTCTCTCTAGGGGATAAAGCTCGGCAATGGGAAAAGAACTTATCTCAAGGTTCCATTACTTCATGGGACCAATGCAAGCAGGCATTCCTGTCAAAATTCTTCTCCACAACAAGGACAGCTCGACTAAGGAATGACATCTCAAGCTTCACACAAAAGAATAATGAAGGCTTTAGTGAGGCATGGGAGAGGTTCAAAAGCTACACCATGCAATGCCCACACCACGGGTTTTCAGATGAATCTCTTTTAAGCACTTTGTATCGTGGTGTTCTGCCCAAGTACCGAATGCTTCTCGATACCGCGAGCAACGGGAACTTTCTGGGTAAGGAAGTTAATGATGGGATGGAGCTTGTAGAGAACTTAGCTCAAAGCGACGGTAACTATGGAGAAGACTATGACAGATTTTCACGAGGAGGTGGAGACTTCGACAACCAAAAGACGAGACAGGATATTAAAGCTCTTAATGACAAGCTGGACAAGCTTATCCAAGTCTCACAATCAACCGTAAACTTTGTTGGTGAGTTCGATGAAGACCAAGGCCATCAAGAGGGAGTTGAGCATGACGATAAGCAAGAAGAAGTCAATTATGTGGGTGGTCAAGGTAGCTATCAAGGTGGCTTCAACGCAAACTATAGGAACCATCCCAATTTTTCCTATAGAAGCAACAATGTCGCAAACCCTCAAGATCAAGTGTATCCCCAACAAAACACTCAAGGTCAAGGTTTTCAACAAAAGAACTTCATCTCTACAAACCAACAAAGACCATTTGTGCCAAGGAACAACTTTCAAGGAAACCAAGGTGGGTTTCAACCAAAGCAACAATCTAACCCACCCGGTTTTGCACAGCACGGACAACCAAGCAACACAACGCCTCAAGACACCGAGATGAAGAACATGCTTCAACAAATATTACAAGGCCAAGCTCAAGGAACCATGGAACTGAGTAAGAAAATGGCGGAAATCCACAACAAGGTGGACTGTTCTTACAATGATCTCAACTCCAAATTTGAGTCATTGTCGTCTAGAGTCAAACAATTCGAAGGACGACGAGTTGCTTCATCGTCACGCCCTCAAGGTACCTTACCGGGAAAACCCGAGGCTAATCCGAAGGAGTTTTGTAACGCTATCACATTGCGTAGCGGAAAAGAGCTTCCCCCACGGGAGCTTCCATCTAATCTCAACGAGGACATTGAGAAACAAAGTGGGGAGGTGGTCATTGAGAATGAAGCAAATATGGGTGAAGAAGATGCTGTTTCGGGAAAAGCTAAAGGAACAAGGACAATAGAAGACGAAACCGTGGTAGCACCTACAAAGAAGAAGTCTTTTGTCCCACCGCCTTATGAACCCAAGCTTCCTTTCCCGGGCCGCTTTAAGAAGCAACTCATGGAGAAATACAGAGCGATCTTCGATGAGCAAATCAACAAAGTCCAAGTGACTATGCCCTTGGTTGATGCTTTCTTGTTAGTCCCACAATACACTAAGTTCCTTAAAGATGCAATCAAGGATAGAACAAAGGACTTAGAAGGAATGGTTGTGCTTTCCCATGAGTGTAGTGCAATAATTCAACGGAAAGCCATACCAAAGAAGTTGGGAGATCCAGGAAGCTTTACTCTTCCATGTGCTCTTGGACCACTTGGTTTTGATCATTGCTTGTGTGACCTTGGAGCAAGTGTAAGCTTGATGCCTTTCTCAGTGGCAAAACGTCTAGGCTTCACTACCTACAAAGCTTGCAAAATTTCTCTCGTGCTAGCGGATAGGTCGGTGAGACACCCAATTGGAATGCTTGAAGATCTACCGGTGAAAATTGGAGATTTTGAGGTACCCACCGACTTTGTTATTCTCGAGATGGATGAAGAACCCAAAGACCCTCTCATCTTTGGAAGACCATTTTTAGCCACCGCCGGGGCTATCATAGATGTGCGAAAAGGGAAGATTGATCTTCATTTGGGCAAAGACGATGTGCTTAACTTTGACATCAATGCAATGATGAAGAAGCCCACAATAGATGGTCAAGCCTTCTACATTGAAACTATGGAGGAGCTAGCGGATGAGCTTCTAGAAGAGTTGAACTTGGAGGATCATCTTCAAATTGCTTTGACTAAAGAGCATGGAGAGAATGGGTATCTTCATGAAGAAAGTGTTGGTTACATGAAGTTGCTAAACTCGCACAAAGCACTAGTTGGAGAAAATTCGTTTTTGGAACTAGAGCACAAAGAAACTGTTGAAGACGGATTGGAAAACAATGTAAGTGCTTTGGAAATTGACTACGTGAGTGCTTTAGATGTCGACTTGGAGGACGAGCAAGAAACTAGCAATGGTGAGACTAGTTTCGATGAAGATTGGAGCGAACTCAAAGCCCCAAAAGTCGACCTCAAACCACTCCCAAGTGGACTAAGGTATGCGTTCTTAGGTCCAAATGAGTCTTATCCGGTCATAGTAAATGAGAGTTTAGATAAAAATGAGTTGACCGCCCTTTTGAGAGAGTTGAGGAAATTTAGAAGAGCAATAGGCTACTCTTTAGATGATATAAAAGGAATTTCCTCTTCTCTATGTACACACCGTATCCATCTAGAAGATGAGTCTATGAGCTCTATTGAACATCAAAGACGGTTAAACCCGAATTTGAAAGAAGTGGTTAAGAAGGAGATTCTTAAACTTCTAGATGCGGGGATAATATATCCCATTTCGGATAGTACATGGGTCTCACCGGTTCATGTGGTTCCCAAAAAGGGTGGGATAACGGTTATACGGAATGATAAAGATGAATTGATTCCCACTAGAACTATAACCGGACATAGGATGTGCATAGATTATAGAAAACTAAACTCGTTTACTCGAAAAGATCATTTCCCTTTGCCCTTTATTGACCAAATGTTAGAAAGATTGGCAAATCACCCTTATTATTGTTTCCTTGATGGATATTCGGGATTCTTTCAAATCCCAATCCACCCCAATGATCAAGAGAAAACGACCTTTACATGTCCCTATGGTACCTTCGCATATCGAAGAATGCCATTTGGACTTTGTAATGCACCCGCGACTTTTCAACGGTGTGTAATGTCTATTTTCTCGGACTTAATTGAGGACATGGTAGAGGTGTTTATGGATGATTTTTCTGTATATGGTGCCTCGTTTGCTTCTTGTTTGTCGAATCTTTGCAAGGTACTCACTAGGTGCGAAGAAGCAAATCTCGTCTTAAATTGGGAGAAATGTCATTTCATGGTGCGAGAAGGCATTGTCTTGGGGCATAAGATCTCGGAAAAGGGCATTGAGGTCGACAAGGCTAAGATCGAAGTGATGATGGGTTTGGAACCGCCAACCACGGTGAAGGGCATTCGAAGTTTTTTGGGCCATGCCGGGTTTTATAGACGGTTCATCAAGGATTTCTCGAGGATAGCGAGACCTCTAACAAGGCTTCTTTGCAAAGAAGTAGAGTTTAATTTCGATGGAGAATGCCTTGAGGCATTTTTGGAAATCAAGAAAGCTCTTGTGAGTGCTCCAATTGTGCAAGCACCGGATTGGGATCTTCCGTTCGAAATCATGTGTGATGCTAGTGACTTTGCGGTTGGCGCGGTTTTGGGTCAAAAGAAAGACAAAAAGATTCATGTCATCTACTATGCTAGTAGAACCTTGGATGATGCTCAGACGAGATATGCAACCACGGAAAAGGAGCTCTTAGCGGTGGTTTATGCTTTTGAAAAATTCCGCTCCTATTTGGTGGGATCCAAGATCGTGGTATACACGGATCATGCCGCCTTGAAACACTTGATAGCAAAGAAAGATGCCAAACCGAGGCTTCTACGGTGGATCCTTCTTCTTCAAGAGTTCGATATGGAGATTAAAGACAAGAAAGGCATTGAAAACAGCGTTGCGGACCACTTGTCTAGATTGAGAGTTGAAGAGACAATTCCCATAGATGATTCTCTTCCCGAAGAACATCTTATGATTGTTGGGATGTTGAAGAAAAGTTATCATGCGGGGTTGAGACTAGACGAGGTCATGAGTTTGAGTGATCTCGGTTTGCCGTGGTATGCTGATTTCGTGAACTATTTAGCTTGCGGGAAGGAACCACCAAACTTGGACAGTTACAACAAGAAGAAGTTCTTTAGAGATGTAAACCATTTCTATTGGGACGAGCCTTATCTATACAAGAGATGCTCGGATAGTCTGTACCGGAGATGCATCCCGGAGGAAGAAGTGAATGGAGTGCTGTATCATTGTCATGGTTCGGTATATGGAGGGCACTTCGCATCCTTCAAAACCGCAACAAAAGTGCTTAATTCCGGGTTATGGTGGCCAAGCTTGTTCAAAGACGCCCACACCTACGTTTCGTCATGTGATGCTTGCCAAAGAAAAGGCAACATAAGTAGAAGGGATGAGATGCCTCAAAATCCCATCTTAGAAGTCGAAGTGTTTGATGTGTGGGGAATAGATTTCATGGGACCATTCCCCTCGTCTTACGGAAACCAATACATATTGGTGGCGGTGGATTATGTTTCTAAGTGGGTCGAAGCCGTTGCGAGCCCAACTAATGACGCCAAGGTGGTCATTAAGCTATTCAAGACGATCATTTTTCCGAGGTTTGGAATACCTAGAGTGGTGATTAGTGATGGTGGAAGTCATTTTATTAACAAGGTGTTTGAGAGCTTGCTCAAGAAGCATGGAGTCAAACACAAGGTTGCCACACCCTATCACCCTCAAACGAGCGGGCAAGTGGAAGTCTCTAACCGCCAAATCAAGGCAATATTGGAGAAAACGGTGAGTAGCTCGAGGAAAGATTGGGCCAAGAAGCTAGACGATGCTTTGTGGGCATATCGAACCGCATTCAAGACTCCCATTGGTACTACACCGTTCAACCTACTTTATGGGAAGTCATGTCATTTGCCCGTTGAATTAGAGTACAAAGCATTGTGGGCGGTTAAGTTGCTGAACTTTGATATTAAGACGGCTTCGGAAAGACGTCTAATCCAACTACATGAGCTAGATGAGATCCGTCTCGATGCCTATGACAGCTCAAGGATTTACAAGGAACGGACTAAGGCGTTCCATGACAAGAAGATTGTCAAGAAAGGTTTCCAAGTTGGAGACCAAGTGCTGCTTTTCAATTCCCGGTTGAAGCTGTTTCCCGGAAAATTGAAGTCGAGATGGTCGGGACCGTTCAAAGTTAAAGAAGTGCAGCCTTACGGAGCGGTAACGCTATGGAACAACACTGGCGGGGAATTTACGGTTAATGGGCACAGACTCAAACCGTACTCAGCATCAGCATTCATCGAGGAAGGGATCTCGGTTCCGCTCTCGAATCCGTCTCCCGCCTAAAAGGGTTTGCAAAGTCAAGCTTAGTGACTTTAAACAAGCGCTCTTGGGAGGCATTCCCATGACTATCCTTGTACATATCTAAATTTTTCTTGTTTCTTTTTATTCTTATGTTTCATGTTTTCAGGTTTCTTAGGTTCGGTTTCGGGTTAAAGATGAGAAAGAAAAATTTTGAAAATCCTGCACCTATATCGGCCGGAGGTATCGGTCTCCGGAGACCGATATAGCACTCCGTCAAATTCAGAAAAACGCATCGGTGGACCTCCTACCGATACCAGGGGCCGATATTTGTTCAGGAAAAATCGAAAAAAACAGTGGTTATATCGGTTGGATGTATCGGTCGCAGGTCATCGATGCGATCATCCCAGGTAAGTCAACTTGTGCTTTGACCCGGTTCTGTGACGGTTTGACTCGGTTTTCCTTCGATTTTGACCACTAAACCGGGTTGAATTTCATTAATCAAAGTTTTTTCTTTCTCTCTCTTTTCTCTCTCTCCCTCACGATTTCTTCTTCTTCTTTTCTCTCTTCTCTATCGATACTCTTCTTCTTCTTTGCTCAAAATTTTTCCCTCACCAAAAACTTTTTCAAGCTCGAATTTGTGTGCTCCTTGTGATTCCAACATCAATTTCGGCACTCTCTCTCTCTCATTACTCAAGGTAAAATCCATCCCATCTCTCTTTTCTATGAAGAGCAAGCAATTTTCATAAGGTTTAAAAATCATGGGATTGTTGAATTGAGAGTAGAAATCGATTGAATGTGCTTGGGTTATGCTTGACTATGATTAAGATGTTGGATTTGGGTACTAATTTGTTGAGTTCTTGGCAAAATTTTGGATTTTGGAGATTTAGGGTTCTTAAGCATGAATAGTGACGAAAATTCAAAATTTTGCATTGATAAAAAAAAAAAAAAATGATCATATAGTTTTGCATTGCATTCTTTTCTTTTTAGGATTGAGTCTAGAAACATTTAGGAATGCATTGCATATGCATAGGGAGCAATGATAGTAACTAAAGCTTAGCGTTTCATTCAATGTGATGCCCTTGTTAATCATACCATGTTGCTTGAGCATCTCTTGAAAAACTTGCAAACTTCGTGCTTTGATCTCTCCACTTGAAACTTGTTGTCTTGTTGATGTTTGCTTGAATTGAAACCAACTCCTTAACTATTGGACTTAATTGAATTTAATTTTCTCACTTATGGGCTTGTGTATGCTTAACCATGGTCACCTAAAAATATCCAAGTCATCTTTGCATTAATTTTTACCACTCTTGTTGACTTGGGTGGCCATTTCCATTTATAAATGGTTTCCCCACCTTTAAACCCAACCATTTCTTTCCACCCTTGATGATTTTGTGAGCGAGACCTCTTTTCTTGATAGTACTACACTCGTAAAATCTTGTAAGTATCGAGAACGACAAAGGATAGCTTCCATTAGCTAGGTTTGTTGTTCTTGGGAAATTGGCTAGTGATTAGAAAGGAGATTGGGAATGGTATTAAGAGTTGTCAATGTTTGGGGATTGAAAAAAAAAAAAAAAAAAAAAAAAAAAAAAAAAAAAAAAGGGGTATAATAAAAGTTCGATTCTTTTGTGATGAGAAAATAAACTCCCCCTAGAGATGAAAGAAAAGAAAAGAAAAGATAAGTGAAAAAGAAAGGGAAAGGAGTAGTGATGGAAAGATAAGAAAAGGAATCGAAAGAGCGAACAGAAATTTTCAAGGAACGATTTGAAAAGAGAAATGATCAAAAGGGTAGAGATTTAGTTTGGCAAAGAGCAAAAAGAAAACACTTGGGTAGAAATGAATTGGATACTCAAAGCTTAGGGAAGGGTAGAACAATGGAAGTGAATACTTTGTATGCGTAAATTGTTCCGATCTTCCTTGCTTTTGCGAAGTGTTTGTACTCCGTTTTTCATAGAGTTAACCACCAAATTGATCTCTTGTTTTTATTGATAAATCTTTCTCTTGTTCAACCGATTGGTCTATAGATCACTTGCCCATTTGTGAGACCGCACTTTGAAACGATTAATTGAATGTGAGAGTTGGTTGATATGACGGTAATCGGATGCTTGACTTTGAGTGTAGAGAAAAATATCTGGAGTTGCGATAAGCCTAGAGAAGTTAGAGTGGATTAAGAAGTTTGTTCTTGCAACATGTTATCATTTTCTAAGGACATCATGGTGAATGCTTTGCTAGCTTCTTTTGATTTGAGCTCCCGCCTTCAACCATTTTCTTCAACTTGTTTATGTTTGTTTGCTTGAGGACAAGCAAAAGGCAAGTCCGGGGGAATTGATATTCGCATATTTTAACTCTTTTTGTCATGCATATCATCTAGTTTTTGTGCTTTATTTTGTAGTTTCATAGAGTTTTTCTTTAGTTTTGCATTCATAAGTAGAAGTTAATAGATTTTAGATAGGTCCTAGAGAGTTTTGGTACAATTGGAGTGTTTCAGGTGCTTATTGGAGTGTAGGGGAAGATCACGGACTAGGAGGAACGTACCCGTAGAACGGAGAAGGCAAACAAAAGAAGAAGAAAAATCCGCAGGAGTCCATCGGTCGGAGGCATCGGCCGCAGGAGACCGATGCAGGACGAAGGAACAACGGCAGGAGTCCATCGGTCGGCCTCCCACCGATACACCCGACCGATGGAAATTCTGGAAATCCGAGGATCATATCGGTGCGATGCATCGGCCGCAGGAAACCGATGGAATCACAGCATCGACGTCAAGAAGTCCATCGGTCGGCCTCCCACCGATACACCCGACCGATGCGAAATTCTGGAAAAACCGAGACTGCATCGATGCGATGTATCGGTTGCAGGCGACCGATATGACCCGCTGAAAAACTCAACCCGATGGGTTGACCCGACCCGACCTGTATTTACTTAAGCAAATTTAGCCTATTTAGGGGAGGATGCTTATTTTTAGACTCATGTGTTGTTTTTGAGAGCTTGGAAGGAGATTGTAAGAGATTCTTGAGTGATTTATGCAAGTTCTTGTTGGATTATTTCTTCCATCTATTTTCTTATCATCTTTTATGATTCTCAACACTTCCTTTATGGGATTTGTGGAGAAAACCATGTGTTGTGAGTAGTTTTCTAGGGTTCTTGGGTGAAGTAGATTTAGGTAATTTTAGTGTGAATCAATGATGTTAGGGCTTTGATTATTAATGATCCTTCCTTGTTTAGTGAGTTTAATGCTAAATCATCCATGATCAAGTTGATTTAGATCATAGGGAATTTCTCGCCCGGAAGGTGTTCGATGAAATTCCCCAATGAACTAATCAAGGGATATTTCATTCTTAGCCTATGGAAATAGTTGTCTAAGGTGTTTATTGATTAAATGATCTTGTTTCTAATGCTTGAAAGTTATTAAATCACAAATGGGAATTTGTTCTTGATTTAGTAAATTCCAAAGGGACTAATTCCAAGGGATTGGATTAGTCTTGTTAAATGATCATAGTCTAAGGATTAGCATTACTTGAGTTTATTGGCATCATTGTGAACCACTAAAGTTACCAACAATCGCATACTTCACCCTTGGATTCGTTTTTAGAACTTTCTTTGAACCGTAATTTGTATCCTTGTTTCAGTTACTATCTTTGTTTTAATTGAAAATAGCTTGCTTTCAATATCTTTAGGTTGCTACAAACAAACTCTTGAACCGCTTAGATTAAGAAGTTTTATGTATTCTTGGTTTTTAATCCCAACCCATTATGGTTCGATATCTCAAACACTACAATGACATGAGTAGGATTCGAGTAATTGATAGGAAAAATCCTACTATCATAACACCTTACAATTTACCGCTATCTTTGTGCATGCGAGGGGAGTTCTTGTTCCTTAGCATTCTCGTTCCTGGACCAGAGCATCCGAAGAGATCACTTGATGTGTTTCTGCAGTCATTGATTTATGAGTTGCGAATGTCATGGGACCAAGGTGCTGAGGCGTTTGATGTTTCTTGTCACCAGAATTTCATCATGCGGTCGGTACTTATGTGGACCATTAGCGATTTTCCAGCATATGACATGTTATCAGGATGGACAACGCACATAAGGTTATCGTACCCGTACTATCAAGATAACACTGATGCGTTCCAATTGAAGCACGAACGCAAAATTTCTTGCTTTGATTGTCATAGGCGATTCCTACCTAGCGATCATCCTTATCGTCAGAGCACCACATTGTTTAGGAAGAACCAGAAAGTATTCAATGGTCCACCTCCTAAGTTAAATGGAGAGTATTTGTTGACTCAGTTCAGAGATTTTAGTGCAGAGAGGACCGTTAATTGTGGTGGTAACGGGCATCATCCTGTTGATGGTTGTGGCAACCTACATAATTGGCACAAGAGGAGTATTTTATGGGATTTGCCTTATTGGAAGGACCATCTTTTGAGGCATAATCTGGATGTCATGCACATTGAGAATATTTTTTTTGACAACATTATGAACACCGTTCTCAATGTCCAAGGGAAGACGAAAGACAATCTGAAGTCTAGATTGGACTTGCCATACATTTGTTCACGTAGAGCACTACATGTGACAGGGAACGGAAAGCCTCCGGTCCTGGCTTTTTGTTTGGATGAACCTTCAAATGCTGAGTTTTTTTACTGGATTGCCGAAAGTATTAGATTCCCGGACGGATACGCATCTAACCTTCGGAACTACATTGATCATGGAGAAGGGAAGTTTACTGGGATGAAGAGTCATGATTGCCATGTGGTGATGCAGCGCCTCCTTCCATTTGCCTTTGCATGTCTTCTACCACGTAATGTCCACGAAGCAATTGCAGGTACAATCTTTAAATTATTTTGTTAATACTTTACATACTTTAGTATTTAATTATTCTTTTGTTATCCATATTTTGCAGGGATTGGTACATTTTTCTGAGATATATGTTCTCGCTCTCTTACATCAAACGGTATCCGCAATGTTGCGGATAATATACCTGTAATCCTTTGCAATTTGGAGAAGATATTTCCGCCTTCCTTCTTTGATGTTATGGAACATCTGACAATTCATCTCCCTCGAGAAGTAGAGTTTGGGGGCCCGGTTCAGTACCGTTGGATGTATCCTTTCGAACGGTATATGTTTCATCTAAAGAAGAAGGTGAAAATATTGAGCAGAGTGGAGGGTTCTATTGTCTCACAGAGCATCAATGAAGAAACCTCACATTTTGCCGCGTTCTACTTTCCATCACAAGTCAAAACAAAGAGTCGTAGAGCAGCTCGACATGATGACGGAGGCGTACTACCTTTTTATCCGGTCGCTTTTCCTCATATATTCTTAGATATTGGACGACTTAGTGGGAAATGCAAGAAGCGAAGACTTTCATCGCATGAGCGGGAGCATTTGTATATGTATATACTCACAAACTACGAGGGAATTGAAGAATATGAGAGGTATTATATTGAACCATATTATTAATTACTTATTAGGTCCTTGCTTGTATATATTTATTAACGTGATGATCGCTTCAATGTCACAGCTTGTATATGGCTTATCAACGTTTTGCATTTCCGAACAAAATAGAGGACGAGCTAATCGAGCTCAAACAGGAAGAGTTCGGACGTTGGGTAAGAGAATATGTAAGTGTTTTAATTGCCTTGTTAAAACTTTACTATATGATGAATGATTTATTTTACTCATTTTTCAATTTATTTGTGCATGTGACGACATAGAAGGCTAACGGACAAAGCTTTCCCACATGGTTAGAAGAAATTTTGCGCTTTCCACTAGCAACCGTGCAGTCACATGTTATGTATAGCACACGGAGGTACGCTTTTAAGATTCTTCGGGATGATAGGAGTGCGAGAACTTCATATTACGGTGTATCTACTCAGTCCAGTGATCTTGTATACTATGGTGTCGTATGTGAGATTTTTGATGTTCAGTACTCGGGAATGCTCGGTTTGAGATGCGTTGCATTTTTATGCGACTGGAACGATCTATTAGTAGGAAGCGGTGTGCGACACGATCAATTTGGTGTTACATCATTACATAGCAGAAGGCGACTCCAGAATACGAGCCACTCATACTTGCTTCACAAGCAGACCAGGTTAGTTTTAATCTTTTATGTTAAATATATATTTGTTAGTATATATTTTTGCATTACCGTGTATAAATTTTTATATGACTTTATTACATTGTGTAGGTATGCTATATTCCCTATCCTCGAGTGACAAACAGGCAAGACCTGTGGGTTACAGTCACATCGATAAACCCGAGAGGTAGAGTTCATGGGATGTCCGATCATGAACCCCTCCAACAAAGCTAGGTAGGTTTGGGTTCAATCGAGCATTCCCTTGAGGTCGACCTTGTCGTTGATTTCACCGTAAATGTCGATGATCGGGTATTTGAGGATTCAGAGGAAGAATTTGATGAATTTTTTGAAGCTTTCGATTCAGGAGAATCGGATGATGAGTCCGATTCAGGAGAATCGGATGATGAGTCCGATTCGGAGTAGTTTTAATTATAAACTTTGCATTGTACATTATGTACTTGTATTTGAACTAGAAATGTAATGTATAATATTTAAGTTATGTATTATGTATAATACATTTGAGTTGTGTAACAAATCCGAAAATAAAAAACCAAAAAAAAATCTTAAGTATACTTCCGTCGAAAATCCGTGGAAAATTTTCCACGGATTTCCGACGGATACAGTTTTAGCCGAAGGAAATGTACACGGGTAGGTTTTAGCCGAGAAAACCTTACCCGGGTAAACCATCCCTCGGCTAAAACTGATTCCGTCGGAAATCTGTGGAAAATTTCCTACGGATTTTCGACGGATTAGCAAAAAAAAGTGGTTTAGGGATTATGGGTTAGTTTTTTTTATATGAATTGTATAGGAACACATGTATGATGTATATAAAGTAGATTGACGTTGTCAATTTTTTTATAAAAATGTGTTATATAAAATTTAACAAATTTGTTGGAAGTCTTTGATAAGTTATAGTATTGGTTATTGTTGATTTATGTAAAATGTATAGGTTTTGAAGTTGTTAAAGTTTTAAACTCAAAAATTGTGTTCTAAACATTGATGGATTTACTATTTTTTGAATGAGACATGTGGATTAGGTGTTGTTAAATCATATCACAATATCCTAAACCCTAAACCCCAATTTTACCCTAATTCCGTCGTAAATCCGTGGAAAATTTCCTACGGATTTTCGACGGATCTGGGTAACACGTGTCTGTTAACTGGCCAATAGAAACACATGCACAAAATATAAAGTATATTTTCATATCCGTAGGAAATTTCCCATGGATCTAATTTTTTTCGATACGCGGGTAGTTTGACCGCCATAACCCCAATTTTTTTTAGAAAAGCAAGGGATTTCCGACGGATATGTCCGTCGGAACTCTTTATAAACCCATAACAAGCGACAATTTTTTTTCATTTTTCTCTTTTCTCTCTCTCTCTCTTCTCGCCGTCGATCTTTGCAAATCTGTCGTCTCCAGCGCCGATCTCTTCTCCGGCCACCTCTAGACCGTAAGTCTCCTCCTCTCTTCATTTTCATCTTCTCTTTTTCATTTCTACACTTTCTCATCTCTTTTTTTCCTCTTCTCTTCTAACCCCGATCATCTTTTTCTCTTTTGCAGGTTGTTGCCGCCGACCACGCCGCCACCGTCCACCTCTTCTACTTGTCATGTAAATCTCTAAACCATATTGAAATTGTTTTGTTTTTGTTATATTAGATTAGTATTGTGAATTTGTTAGATTAGTATTGTGGAATGAAATTGTGAATTTGTTAGATTAGTAATTATAATTTTAGATTTAGTAATTTATAAATTTGTTTTTCGGTTGATAAATTGTTATTGCTAATTTTATAATTCTTTTTGGTATTTATAAAATAAAAATGTTTTTTTGTAAATCTAAAAATTATATAAAAACGTTTTTGGAAAATATAAAATTATATAAAACGTTTTTATAAATTTAAAACGTTTTTGTGTGCATATAAAAGTTTTTGGAAATAATTAAAATTATATTAAAACATTTTTATAATTTTTTCTAATTATAAACATATATCTAATATTTATAAAAAAAATTCGGAATTTTTGAATGTTTAACGGAATTTAGAACATTTTTCGAATAAGTTTCGGAATTTTTGTAGATAAAACGTTATCACGAGAATTTTGAATTTTTTTGGGAGTTTTTGAGATTTTTGGGAATTTTTCGGGAATTTTGAAATTCTACCAAATTTATACTTTTCGGGAATACGGTTTACGGTTTTTGTTTATATTTTCGTTATGTTTAGCTTTCGTTGCCATTAACGTTTTTATGTTTTTTCCGCAGGGCTGACGAGGACACTCTCCGTTTGGGCGGTGCCACCGGCTGCCGTTCTCGGAAGCCTCGAGGTCCGATTGCTTCACCGGTATCGAGCTCGGGAACACAAGTACCAGAGTCCCAGCAATCCGCGACTCGGTCTAACATTAGGACCGAGGAGCTTGTCCGGTGGCCGAACCGTCGCCACTGCATCCGCCTCGACCCGAATCTCGAGGACGGGACTTGGTAAGTTAAATTTCTATTATAAGTTAAATTTATTTATATTTTTAATTTTAACTAACTTAATTTTAAAAATGTTTTCAGGTTTAAGTTGTCGCCCGAAATCACAAAGACGATATTGCGGATGCTTAACAATATGTTGCTGAAACCGTACAAGACGTATTCCAAGATGCCTTCCGACGAGAAAAAAGTTTGGCACCGGAGTTTCGCGGTAAGTAGTTAATTACTTCATTTTTCTGCTTTTTTGTTAATTTTGTCAATATCAATTATAAGAACTAACGCTTTGTTTTTGTTTTAAATGTAGCAAGAGTTCACGTGGGATCCTGACCTTACAGATAAGGTTATCGGGCAATTCGACAAGTACGCCGCATTCTCGTACTCGAACCACATGTACGAGTGGAAGCAGAAATGGAAGCACGGCTTAGAGAAGCCGAAGGACCTGGAGGACGATGTCTGAAAGGGTTTCTGCTAGTACTGGAGTGAGGCGATGACGAATGCGACATCCGAGCAACAGGCGAAGAACCGCAACAGCGACTGAGGCGAGAAGGGGGCCTACGTTCACAACGGCGGCGCAAAGACCGTAGAACGCAAGGCGGCAGAAATGGTAATTGTGATTTCAATTATTAATTACTAATTTCGTTTATTATTACTTTTACATAACTAAATTATACAGGCGAAGGCAGAAGGGAAAGCTGTCGACTACCTTAAACTCATGGAGATGAGGCACACCAACAAAAAAAATGGGTGTGATCCAGGACAGAGGCATTCGTGAGGTTGTCGAGACATGTAAGAAGAAGAAGACGGAACACGAAATTTCGATGTCGCAGCTCACTCTTGACGGATCGTCGGATTCGAACGAGTATGTGTTATTCACGGAAGAGATCAACCAAATTGTTCTCTCGGTAAGTCTTTATTTGTTTTCATTTTTTTCCCGCAATTTTAATTTATTACTAACAATTATAATATTTTGTAGAAAACTCGTCAAGTCAAGGGCCGATTCGCTGGATTAGGCGGACTTCCAACCCAGAAATCTTCTTCCTCGATTCCTCGGTATCCTTCGGAGTATCGGGAAGAAATCATGAGGCTCAGCCAAACGGTTAAAGACCGTGACGAGGAGGTCGCGGTGTTAAAGTTTGCACAAACTTCGACCCAGTCACAGCTCTCCGATTTGCAGAAGATCGTGAAAGATGCATTCCCGCACCTCTTCAACCCCGGCAATCCCGACAACGTTTAATTTAATTGTTTTATGTTTTTTTTGAACAATTTAAATGTTTTTATGTTTTTTGTGTAAAACAATTTAAATTTTAATAATTATTTTTTAACTATTTTAATAATTAATTTTAAAATTTTAAAATTAAAAAAATAAATAATTAACCAAAAATTATAATTAAAAAAATAAATTATAATCCGTCGGAATTCCGTCGGAAACAGTCCGTCGGAATTCCGTCGAAAACAATCCGTCGGAAGTTCGTCAGAAATTTTCCACGGATTTTCGACGGATTCTTGATTGAAAAAGTCTGTCGGAAATCCGTCGGAAAAACTCCGTGGGAATTCTATCGGAAAGTTCCCACGGATTTCTAACGACATCTCAACTGATTTTCCGACAAAGATCTGTCGTAATATATTTCGGAATAAATGGCCATCGGGATGCCATCCGAACTTTTCCGATCAAATATCCGTCGATATTCCGTCGGAATTAAGGTCGTTGGAATGCCGTCAGAAATCATTATGACGGCTACAGTCGTCGGAAATCCATCAGAAAAATATCCATCGGAAATTCGTGGAAAATTACCGACGGATTTCCGACGGAATTTGTTTAACAAATGGTGCGTTTGTGAGCTCGATCGATCATCGCGATAATATCAATGGTGATTACAAATTATCTGATGAAGTATCTCGACAAGAGTGTGGCGCAAATACAGCCGGAGATCACGCTTCTCTCCGATGGTTGCAAATTGTTATCACAAACACACACGGAGACGAATGAGAAGTTAGAAGCACTGGCGATTGAATCGAAGCAGCGATTCGAAGTTTTAGAGAGCCATATGACTTTGATTTCACGAAGGCTGGGGCGAATTGAAGCAAATCAATTCTCCAATCGTCATCATGAAAAAGGAGTCGCGAGTACCTCCGATCCACAACCACATAAGATTGAGCTACCAGTTTTCAATGGGATAATGCCTTATGGTTGGATCCTAAGAATTGAGCGATTCTTTCGCATATGTCATTGTTCAGATGAGGCGAAACTATCGATGGTCTTTGGAAGTTTTGAAGGAGATGATCTCAGGTGGTACTTCGAGGAAAAGTCCAAAGGTGAATTCACGACTTGGCAGGGTTTTCTGAATAGATTTGTGGCTCGATTTACAACAGTCAAGAATTGTTCTCCATCAGACGTGAAGCTCCATAAGGAATTAATTCTTGAGAGTGGTCATGAAGCATAGTCTAGTACGCAGGAGATATCGATCAAAGAGACAAAGCATAATTCGCAGACATCATCGTTTATGATGACTGATTCGATTCAAGAGGGAGAAGTATGCTAGGAGAAGAAATTGATTCCACCAAATGCCTCACCTCAGATTGCAATGTTTCAAAATGAGGTACCAATTTCTGTTTTGGAATCTAGACTTACATTTTGCAATGAATCGCTGGCTGTTTTTGAGGTATTGACATATGCGGTTTTGAAGAACACTGGGGTACAGTCACTATCTGATGTTAACAATATCAAGGGGAGGTCAGATACACACCAGGTGTTCAACAAAATGCTTTTTCGAAGTCAGAAACATCGAAGGAGGAAGAAATTTTTCTCTCTTAAAGATTGGAGTTTTAAATATAAAACTAAGAAGGAGGAAATGATTCTTGAGTTTATTCATGAGACAAAATTGGTGCAGAAGGTGGAATCACCAATTATGGAATCAGGTGATTGTGTTGCATTGGTGAAGAATACATGCTGCATTGACAATTTGAGTTCATCGAAGGAGACAAAGCTGATGCCATCTATGCTCATCAACGTGATTAAAGTCGAGAAAAAGGCTGCGCTGTCTCAGAATGGGACTAGTATTTTGAAGCCTAATTGTGATATTATGTCTTCAAGGGAAGACCAATTCCGACCTAAGAAGAAACTGAGAAAGTGTTTTAAATCATGGACATTTGAGTTCAAACCTGGGAAAAAGAAAAAGTGGAGACTACACGTTCTGTTTCTATACTTGGGATTTTACAAGGAACTTGGGATGAGTAGGTTAAGCAGGAGAAAGGAGGAACAACTTTTGAAGTCCTAGAGGTTGAAATACAACAGGGGACATAACAAAACGTTTTTGACGCCTGGGACAAAGCAACAGTTGTTGCAGCAACATATAAATAGGGAACGACGCTTGTTTCTCATTGGCGAATTAAAATTCCAACTTAAACACAAGTGGAGATCTAAACCACTTCAAACATTTTCAGATTTGGAGTACTGTGAAACAATCTGGTTAGACAGGACAATAAAGCTTTTGTGGTTATTGCTGCAAAATGAAGATGTGTCTCTGTCCTCTTGGTTTGTGATTGCCACATATGAGCTTATGGTGAAAGTTGGGGTCCAGTTACAATCTGATTTTGAATTTGGTGCTTCACAATTTCGTTTTGGCATGACGGTTGTGATTGTTCAGGGATGTGTGAGTGTGACACAGATTAATAAGAAGAAATTGCATGAGCTATGCTGGTGGAAGTGTAGTATCACAGGAGAGGCATGTGACATTGTTTTTGCTGTTGAGTCAGTGTTACGGAGGGTACTTGGAGATGGTCCTAACGTGCATGCTCTACCCCAAAGCGTATCCGTAACACATGATATGCTTGTTGAACCGAGATTGCTTCTGAACCGACACTATGACAAAGTTATTTCAGGGGCTGGGTGCGGAGTACAACAATGGTTAAAGACTAAGAAAATGATCAAATCTTGGCGGTTTAAGTACAGACTTAATACATGGAGGGCTGAAGCATTTTTCTTATGGTGGAAGAATAAATCATAGAGATTACATATAGTTTCAGTATTGGAGCTGTTTCTTTTGATCAGTCTACATTGCAACAGAGGATATGACGTGGGGATTTCCAGATAGTTGTTGTTGCTCCTAGCTCAGATTCAATGGCAAGGAGTGCAATACATATGGCACCGATGGAGACGCAAGTCCTTCACACCTGCAAAAGTTTTGGTTATACGATACAACAAGACTGGTGGTTTAGCTGTCTTACTCCAGTGGAAGAGCCTACCTCTTCATGACAATACTTGGGTACTTGCCAAAACGTTCTCCCGTCATTTTTCCCACTATAAGCTTGGGGACAAGCTTAGTTTTAAAGGAGGGGGTATTGATAAGTTTCATCAAGTATAGTATTGTGAGCTAATGCTGAGGTGGCTAAATAGAAAGGAAAGTGAAGACTCTGCATCTGTCAAAGGATTTGCGGTTAAGGAGAAAATAGAGTATAAAAAAATGAGTTGCTCGATAGTTTTCAGATTATGCTTTAATTTGGTAATTGCCTTAGTGGTGAGAGAGACTTTCGAGTCTTGAGGCTATCTTTGATCGTGAGGAGTGATTCGAATCTGTGAGAGAGGGTTCTTCAGATTCGTTTGCTCAATCTATCTTTTGTATACACTTGTTCTTCGTTTATAGTTCAATAAAAGAGTTACATGAGGTTGAGTTTGAGAGAGATTGCAATCATCAAACTTAACAAATGAATGGGTATTTCCGACGGAATTAGCCGTCGGAAATCGGCTGTTTTTTTGTAGTGAAGGTACCCCAAATTTGCTATCGTATAATTTGTTCAAACTTGGTATTTTTTTTGTTAATTAGGAGGGGTTTGGGCCTAAGCCCTAATCTTTCCTTAGTCCGAGACCAATCTTTGTTAATATCTTATGACATTGCATAAAACATTTATCTCATCGGAAATCGAATTAGGAACACAACGGAACCAACCCATGCGCTTAACCATCGGTCATTTCATCCGGTGGTCAAATTTGGTATTTTAGAGATATAAAAACTTAAAAACGTATTTATTTATTTATTCGTAGATAAAGATTAAAAAAATGCTTTCATCATGTTCAAAAAATATCTTTTATTTCTATATATAAAGTGAAAATTGAAGAATAGTTCTTTTGTTTTTCTGTAATGAAGAAAAACGTGAATTTTTTTTCACAAGATTACCCTCCTTGACGGTGGAAAGCAGCTAACAAAACAGATAAGTCAACTCATAAATATTACTTTTAACAAAATAAGTGTAATTGTTGTATACACAGTTGTCCGAGAGTTGCAATTAGCTCATCAGTTGACCTTTTTTCTATTATCAAGCATTTAATGTGACGGTAGTAAACCTCACTAGTTATATCTATATATGATGATAATTCTCCGTTGATTGCTTGCATTAATATAGAACTGATAGTAATACTGTTCATGTCTTTGGACACTTCTTACTTTTTAAAAGTTAAAACACATTAAAAATCCAGTTATATCCCCACAAAATTGGAATTATGTTATATATTCTCGTATGTTTTAATTCATTTTTACTAACAGTATATTAAGTATTTTGATTAAAAATAACATTAAAATTATGAAAAAAACAATTGAAAAAAACTATCTTCAAATCATCACTTATATGAAAACGGAGAAAAGATATGCTACTAAAACTATTGAGATAAATTTGTGAGAATTTGCAAGAATTATCAATTATTTGAAAATTCATTAATTTGTTGTTATTTTTTGAAAATGTAATAGAAAATATCACTTATTTCACTGTTCAACCAAAATTTATTCCTATACAATACGGCGTATACAATAATTGACGGTACATGATGTATCAATAAAAGATGTAAAATCGACTTTTTACTCAAAAATGATATTTTCTACTACATTTTCAAAAAATGACAAAAACTATTAAATCTTCAATTAAGTGACAATACATGCAATTATGTCTAAATTTGCTCGAACCAATTTTATATTTAGCACAAAACAAAAAAAAACCTTTATCTAAAAAAAAAGAAGAAATTGCTCGAAACATTTGCTATAAGAATACTACATGTTTCGGGGCTCTATTCGATATGTATATATGAGAAGGTCAAAACTCAAAAGTATATTAAAAGTTGGATCTTAATTGTTTTATAAAGTCATTTTTATTTTGGGGGTCAAAACTAAAGACGAAAAATCTTAATTCAAGAATGAAAATGGGAAACAAAAGAACCAGAAAATGCGGTATTCACATGCTGGAAGTGCAATCATTATGCTTTTTTTTTATTTTAGTTTCTTTCTTTCCACGCAGCGCGCGAGTCTTAAGGGCTCTTATCTTCATTGACCAACTTGAATGCAACAACTGTCCAAAATAGGCTACTCCCAAACATCCCATAGAAACACACAACCGCACAAAACAAAAGTGCAGTTTTCCACCAACAACACTTAGTTCTGCTTTTTTTTCCCCCGGTTTGAAAGAAATATTGTACGATTTAAGAGATAAAAAGGAGAGGAAGAAATAATAGGAAACCTAGATATCTATGTGAAGAGAATGAAAATGAGAAAGAAGAAACAAACAAGAAAGAAAGAGGTTTAAGGAGTAAGCAGAGTGAAAGTGGAGAAGCTGAGCTGAACATTTGGGGCAATCCTTTAAGAGTTTAGGGAGCATGAAGTACATGAAACAAGCTTTGCAACCAGCTACCACCACAACTTCTTCTTTGTGATTCTCTCCCGATGACTCTGATGGAGATTCTTCGCTTTCATCTTCTTCTGAAAACAGAGTTACATCCGATTTATCTCCACTGAATTCATCTGCATTGTTGTTTCTCACCAATGTCCTCGGATCTTCCTCCACTCTCATTCCGTTGTTCGAGTTTATGTAGTAAATCTCTCCTGTCTAAACAAAAACCCACCTCCAGATTTCAATCCAAAAGTAATAAAAAAACTTAAACAGAAGAAGAGGAAAACGGTTTCTTGACCTTAAGATCAAGACAGTGTGGAATAGAGATGTGAGAATTGAGCTCCAAGTTTCTATCTGAGATCGGGATATGACCGTCGCTCTCGTCTGTCATACCAAGCCCATCTCCGACACTCCTTCCCTGGTTACTCAATGAACAATTCTTCTGCATCGATCTCTCCAGATATTCCGTTATCGTCGCCGGAATGTTTCCAAAGCAGAGCAGAAGGAAGAATAAGAAACCAAAGAGAGAATTTTGAACAAAAATCCAAGGAACACTCTTAAAAAAACAAGACTTTAAGGGTAATTTCGGGATGTCAATCAGGAAATTGAGCCAGGCGCCGTGTGTGTTAGAGCGCGTAGGGATTATTGTTGGGTAAAGAGAAAGCTGGAGGCCGTAGCTGTCAGGCGCACAATGACCACTGAGCCTCGCATTTTGTCGCACGCCCGTGTAATCCAATAATACGTTGTTTTTTTACTCTATTCTCATCAAGATTATAATTTTTGTTCAAAAGTGAAATACCGACAACACAAGAAGCGGAACACAAAATCAGTTCAGAGAACCGCAAACTCCTCCTGGAAATTCCATAACTGAGATAAGTCTGGTACCAGAGAGACATTATAGAGAGATTGACAGATGCTTTAGTCTTCTGTGTAATTGACAGCGAGATCCCAGTAGTGAGCAACACCAGCATCCGTGAAAACTTTCTTGGCAGCAGATTCGGTCAAGCACTCTTGTACATGAAACCTATGAAAGCTCGGTTTCGCAACACTTCCTTGCCAAACCAACCAGCAATTGTTGTTTCCACCATTCTCCTCTCCCTCTTCATCTTCTTCATCTCCTTCCTTCTTCACCGCCTCTTCCCAGTTTATTCGACTCAGCATCAGCTTCCCGTATCTCTTTATCGCTTTGCTCTTACCCTCAACCACAACCACACTCATTCCATCCGTCATCACACTACACCCTGTTAGTTTGTTCTGTCTTGCATTCATCTCCACTTTGAATCTTGTTTTAGGATGTGAAAGCTTGTTGATCTTGTACACTGAAACAATCGTCTCAACCGTTGTTGGATCGTCAAACAGCTTCCTCTCTTTCTTCTCACGTTTCTCTGCAGGAGTTAGCTTCCTTGCTGCGTTCCTGTCCGTGTGAGCCTGTTCACGCTCAGCAGCTGCTGTGCGGATCTCTTTTTCTAGCTTGGTTGGGTCCTGTGTTGCTTCAGATCCAAGAACCTTCATTAGGTTGCTCATTTTCACCTTTGCTTTTGGTGGTTCAAGCAACCCTTGTCTGATCATCTCCTGTTTATCCTTTTCTTTTGCTAGACGCCTCTGGGTTCGCAGTTTCTTCTGTTCCCTCTTTGTCAGTTTTAGAGGCTGGGGTGGTGGAGGCGCTGCCTCTGCAGGTGGCTCTATCGGACGGGGATGCTCAATGTAATGAGTGAGTTTTTCTATCTTCAGATCGCTATCGGTAATGGCTCCATCAGCTATGTCGCCATATACGCCATTGATGAGGACATTCGCATCCCTGAAACAGATAATATATTATGAGCTAATAAAACCCATCATGAACATATATAGAGAGAGAGATGAGACCAAAACGACATGACAAACCACCAAAACTGAGAAGTTGCATAAAACAGTAGCTAGATTCAATATTTGGTCTGCACAGGTAAATTCATTGTTACCATATTCTACCAGTAATCAAACAGATGGTGATCACAAAAGCAATGAACTTTCAGAAGCAATATGCGGCAAACTACTGAGAGCACATATGCCATCAGAAATCAGCAATTGCGATATTAGTTATACATATCCCGACTAGAAAAATGAGAGAATAATTCAAAAAACAAACAAATGACCCTAAACCAACATGAATACAACACCTAACGGTTATGTGGAGATCACCCGTGGCTGAAAACTGCCAAGTTATTGTTCTGGTGATTCATCACTTTCATCCGATACCCCCAAAAGTTACATGTTTAGTTTGATAATTGTAGTATGACTTGTTTTCCTCAAGGTTATGCCATGTAAACGTCAAATCAGATAAAACTATGAAACAAAACAACTCAGCATTAACAAAAAAAGGCAAGGTGAGTAAAATTACGTACCACCACTCAACATTTGGGATTGGCTCCTTGGGCTTCTCTTTTCTCGGGGCACGTTCGGAGACCTCTATCAAATTTGGATTTATATCATCCTTTGCCTTTGCCAGATGCGCTTGCTTCTCCTTCAGCTCTCTTGCTTTTGCTTCACCAAATTGACTCTACAAATCAAAGATAAGAAAATACACACACTGAGACATCTGTAAAGGCCTCCAAGAATGAAATGGTTAAAAAGAACCCATAGAAAAGATAATGCATACCTTTAACTTCAAATTTTCAGCATCCCTTGTCCATTTACCTTCCTCCACAAACTGGAAACTCATACGCTTAGGTCTCAAAATCTTGTTTTTATCAATACCCATCCTTGGATCAAAATGGGGGTTTTCTTCAGGATCTACTTCCAGTTGAGGTTTAAGAATCTGAAAAGCATCCTTCTTCTGTTTGTTGATGTTAACCTGTAAAATATTCAAGTATATTAGGAGCTCGATCATAAAAAGAAAAACATAGAAAGCTTAGACATTTAAACTAACTTTACTGACCTTCAATGTACTAAGATTGCTTGGTTTAGTCACACTAATCACATTTCCATGTTCATCTATCTCCCTTCCAAGTGCATCCACACGCAGAACAGGGGCCTTCGCCGGTTTCTGTGGAACAGCCATCTCTGTGTGTGTCTGTCCTGGAAATAAATTGATAAGGGGAGCAAACTCTGGATCCTGACGGAAACCCATGTTAGCTGCCAGCTCCTGAGCTCGCTTAACAGCCTCAATGTTGGCAATACTCCCAAAAAAGCCAGTATGTGGCAGTGCTGAAGCAGAAGATGTTCCTGCAGAGACAGCAGGAGTGGTAGTCGATGATGGCACTCTGGTATGTGTGCTACCTTCTGAAGTTGACTTAGTACCCTGGTTCAGCTGCACAGAGAAGAAAGAAAGCAAATAATCAAATACAAAATTCCAAGAGAAGAACGAATGCACATGTCCAGAATACCTGCAGATCTTACCAAAGGAAGATTCTTCATTCTCTCCGCAAGTCCCTTTTGCATCTGTGCCAACTGTAGTGTTTTCTTAGCTTTCGCTAGTGCATCAAGGGACAACTTTGCACTACTTTTCCCAGCCGTTGAGGAGGTTCTTCCATCTGTACTAGATTTTCCAGGAACCTCATGAGACCTGACAATACTAACTCCCTTATTTTCATCCGTTGTAGATATTGAAGATACCTTAGTGAGCAGGGTTTGACTAGGGGACAAAGAAGTTTCCGATGCAATAGAACTATATGAAGAGGCGCCCTGCACAGAGAGAGACAAGAAGATACGAGCATTTCAAACACCATTCGGATATTTTTGAGAAATCTGAATGAAACAAACAACAAATCTACTGAAGCTGAGCTCGCATAGAAGACTACAGGTACAAAGCACAAGCAAACGAAACTATGTTTGAGGAATCACAAGCAGACATAGACAGCTGCAACAAAGAAGATTACAAAAAAAAAGGCATAGAAACTCACAATCGGGACGCCACTGGTTGCGTTCATGGCCCTAGAACCCTCAGTTACTTCAGCATTTTTGTTCTCATCCTCAAGCCTGCTCCTCCTCTCACCACTCACGTCAGAAAACCTAGATTTCTTCTTCCCCTCCTTGTTCCCATTCTCTTCCTCTCTCTCTTTCCTCTTGCTCCTCGATTCCTTCTCCTTCTCATGATGCTTTTCCCTATCTCTACTCCCTTCCCTCTCGCTTCGCTCAACAGATCTCCCTCTGTCCCGAGCTCTATCCTTAGTCCTATCTCTCTCATCCTCCCTATCGTCGCGCCTCGATGACCGGTAGTGATCTGAATCACGACGCTTCGAATCGCCATCGCGATCACGAACATGATGCCGGCGTCCGCCTTCACGTTCCGGAGAGTGATCCACACTCGATTCCCGATCACGATCGTCCCGGTTGCTCCTGGAGTATCTCTCCTTATCCATGGCGATTTAGGGTTTCTCGCTCGCAAGAAGTTTAGCCGGATAACAATCCGGTCCTATTATAAGCGAAAACCCACAACCGGAATAAACCAGCGACTTCGGTAAAAGCAGAAACCGAAAACAAGTTGTTCTGGAATCAATCAGACTTTCGTTCCCTCTATATAAATAAATCGAGGGAGAAACTCCTTCAAGCAAGCTTCCATTATGGGCCCAAGCCCATTTCTTAATGTGGCTTCTAGCCTTCTATGTCAACAAAAATTTGGTCATCTTTTTTTTCTTTTCTCACTTTGTATATCTTGAAAAATCAAAGATATTTATACTCGACGTAATGCATCTTAATATCATGTAGTTTTCTTTATCAACGTCACATTGTTTTCACATTTACTTTTTACTAGATTTTAATTTAATATCCTGTAGTTTTCTTTATCAACGCCACATTGTTTTCACATTTACTTTTTATTAGATTTTAATTCGCGCCGATCGCACATTATATATATTTTTAATAGATTTAACGTATAAAAATAAATTTTTATAACATAATTTTTTAAAAAACCAAATTTGTATATATCTTTGTTTTTAGCATAATAATTTATAGTAAAACAAATGATTTGTATGTCATTTTTGTTGATGAATGTGTTTAGTTTTTAAAATTTAGACCAAAACGCATAAAATTTGATATTTTTAATTTAAATTCTCGAAAATTTAATATGATTTGATATTATTATGATTTTAGGCATAAATAATAAAATCTATCAGAATTTAAACAATCTTTTTTCATATTTCCAACTTAAAATCTCTATAATATAATATAATTTAATATTTTTGATTTTTTCTATTGTCTGCAAATTTAATAAAAATTTATGAGTAACGGACCACTTCTTACTAATTTATATTCGACAACAAATTTAATAGTATAAATAAATTATAAAAAAATTATTAATGGAATTTGTTTGGCTACAATTTTTTGTTTTTTTAGTAGTATTGATGGATTGTATATCTATAAAAATATCTTACGACATGTGCTTTCAGCAACCCGGTCCTACACAGAAGATGATATTATCTCCTTCTTGAATTTTGTTTTTATTGAACCGGTGTATACCGGATTATATATATGCTAAAAGTTATATTATTATCTTGATCCAAGCCCTTACTATATTGGTAGTGATTGAATTGAATAATGAACGCAAACTCCAGGGTTTCAAAAAGTAATTGCTATTTAGGGAAAGAGCTGATTCTCAAAAACTCATGTGCTTTGATCTAACTTTCACTTTATAAAAGATTAGAATAGAGAGATATTTATAATAAAAAAGTAGATTAGATATTTTCTCATAGATTCTCCGTCACCTACAGTAACCTCAACGTAAGCTTCGCCGTCTAATAATGGCGATTCCCTCAGTAAACCGTTGGATCTGAATCGTCCATTCCATACATCGCAACACAGAGGAGTAGATCCCAAACCCTTACAGTGTTTTAATTGGCTCAATAATTAGAGATACATTTAATTTTGAGAATACAGCTTTCGCTTTTTTTCTTCTTTGTCTCCAAAGATTTGCAGATAATTTTGACAAAATCGCCCCAGAAAAAAAAAAACAGTTCGAAATGGAAAACGTGAGAAGCTTTGTCATGTTCATCGTTTGATCAACATTCCCACCGTTCAAAATCTCGAATTTCTTCTTTTTTAAACTCGAATTTTGAGAGAGGGCTTTTAGGGTTTTCGAGGAGGAGTCATGGGTAGTTCCGAGAGAGTTCCGTGCGATTTCTGCGGCGAGCGAACGGCGATTCTGTTCTGTAGAGCCGATACGGCCAAGCTCTGTTTGCCCTGCGACCAGCACGTGCACACGGCGAATCTCCTGTCCAGGAAGCACGTGCGATCTCAGATCTGCGATAATTGCGGCAACGAGCCAGTCTCAGTCCGGTGCTTCACCGACAACCTCGTCTTGTGTCAGGAGTGCGATTGGGATGTGCACGGGAGCTGCTCTATCTCCGACGCTCATGTCCGCTCCGCCGTTGAAGGGTTCTCCGGCTGTCCATCGGCTCTCGAGCTTGCTGCTTTATGGGGAGTCGATCTGGAATGGAGGAAAGAAGAGAACGAAGTGGCGTTGATGATGATGGAGAATTTCGGGATGCAGTTAGATTCGTGGGTTTCTGGATCTAACGTTTTACAGGAACTGATCGTACCCGTCCCCAAAGATACGACTTTTAAGAAGCGTAGCTCTAGCTGTGGGAGGTATAAGCAGGTCTTGTGCAAACAGCTTGAGGAGTTGCTCAGGGGCGGTGTCGTTGGTTGTGGCCACGATGATGGAGACGGGGACTGTGACCGTGATGGCGATTGCGATGGAGACAGAGGAGGAGGAGGAGGACAAGAAGAAGAAGAAGGAGGAGGAGGAGGAGGAGGAGAGGGGATTATGGTTCCGGAGATGCCGGAGAGATTGGAATGGACAAGAGATGTAGAGGAGATCAATGGCGGAACCGAAGTTATCCATCAGCCTCCAACGACGTCGTTTACATCTTTGCTGTGGAGTGCTGCTAATCCTAGTGGTGGCCAGAGTACTCAGGTTTGTGCAATCTATCTCTCTTTTGATTCTTGGCCTTAGAACAGTTTACGTTTCTCTCTGACAAGGTGAGATTAAGTGAGGGAGAGTGGTTGTGTAAGGTAGAGGAATGTTTCCCAAATTGACAAAGATGGTCACTCTGTCTCTGTGTGGTTTTATGGTTTCTCTAGAAGGTCCAACAATGAAGGGTTCTCTTAACCTTTGCCGCCGTGTACTTGCAGATATGGGATTTTAACTTGGGACAGTCAAGGGAACCCGAGGACACTAGCCGAGCGGAAGCTGCATATGTAACAAAAGGTGCTGCTTCATTCACAATCAACAACTTTGTTGACCTCATGAATGATACTTGTTCCACTAAACCGAAAGGTGTTAAAGAGATTTGCCAGGTAACTTTGTTGACCTCATCAATGATACTCTTTCAGATTTTAATTAACCTTTGTGCTCAGAAACTGTTGGAGACAGTTGCTTCCTTTTTCTAGTGAATACAGACAGAACCAGAAGTTGAAACCTAGTTAGAAAGAAGTTACAAGTTGGTTTGCTTTTCTTTGTTTTACCTCAGATTATAAACCAATGCCAACATTTTGGCTTGTGATATCTATGTGTTAGGAAGCTTTAATGTAATCATACATGCACATATTGTGAATTGTGATGCTGATTAGAATTCTTTTGCAGGGTGACTACAATCGATCTACTTCAGGCCAGGTACCAGCAACATCTGAGAGCAACAATCTCCCAATCACCTTTGGCTGCTCCAAGAAAGTTTCCAACTCCTCCAATGAGTTGCATTTCACTGAACAAATTGCTGGAACTAGTTGTAAGACCACTAGACTAGTGGCAACCAAGGCTGATCTGGAGCGACTGGCTCAGAACAGAGGCAATGCAATGCAGCGTTACAAGGAAAAAAAGAAAACACGGAGGTAAAGAGCTGTTTTTTTTCTTTTCCCTATGATCATTTTTGTATTGCCCGTCTCCCCTAAGAACCTAATACGGTATTACGTTTCTCCCTTTGACTTGGATCTTGGGGTGCGAACAGATATGATAAGACCATAAGGTATGAATCGAGGAAAGCAAGAGCTGATACAAGGTTGCGTGTCAGAGGCAGATTTGTGAAAGCTAGGGAAGCTCCTTATCCTTGAAGTCTCGTCACATAGGTCTCCTATTAGCTACAAAGTTAGAAACTTTTTTTACTACTTCCCCTGCCTCGTAAAATGTAAATAGATCGGTCTCGTTCAATTTGGCCACCCTTTTCTTTTTGTTTGTCTTATCTGGCCCCTTTATGTTACCGTACCTTGGAAACTTGTCTAGTTGAACAAGATTGTTTGTTAAACTTGTATAAGCAATAATCTGTTGGCTATTTCCTGGTCAATCATAGCGATTTGAATACTCACTTTTGATGACATGCTAGAACATCACGGAACGTAGAGACCGCAAGGACATCATTAATTTTATAATTTGATTGAGAAGAAAACTAGAACTTCAAAATTGGTCTACGTTCTAGAACCGACTTGGTAAGGTAATCCAATCACTCTGCTGATAAAGACGACATGGTTAATTATGGATGCCATAAATAGTATGGATACGATTACTGCAAAACAATGACAACTAAAGATTGAAACGCAGTTATATATAAGAAATGGACGAAAGGCCAAGTAAACGAAAAGATTAAAGCTTAAAGAACAGAAGGTTGTTATGCTTAGTGTAACTATTTGAATGGTTCAGTGGTGCAGCGAGGACGTTGGGACCGCGAGTCAGCACCCACGTCCCACGCTTCGAATAGATAACGCTTTGTTTGCTCCTCTTCGATCTTAATCAACTTCCTCTGTTCCACATATAAAAGGTTTTCTAAAACACCTTTCCCTTTTCGAACTTTATTTATCATGCCTCTCTTTCCTTCTAACATAATTTTTTTTTTTTTTTTAAACGTAAATTTTAGTATTTTGAATGGTGAATTCAAAGTTTAATATTTTCATAATTCAAGTTCGATTTATGATCTAGTTATTATCTAAAAAGATACACACTCCATTTGCATAATATCTATACTTCATTTGACTGTTCTACTAAAAAGACATACAATTCTCTGACTTTCCTCTTATTAGTGCGTATATAAGAATAGTTGACCTCTTTTATAATTTCTTTCGTTTAACTACTTCCTTAGTAACGGGCCACATAACATTATGACTCTCTCAAAACAACTCTTCCCTTTACTTTTCCTCTTCCTCTTCATCTTCCCTCTCCGACACGCCTCAAACCCTAAAACATGTCCTTCCTTTTCGGAATCAATTTTAAATACATGTGATCCACCATTCGGAGTCTCCATCCGTTTTCCTTTCTGCGGCCACGCGGGATTCAATCTCTACTGCACCGACCTTAATAAGACAGTCATAGAGCTTCCTATGTCCGGAACATTTCTTGTCCAGAACATCAACTATAGAAAGCAGCAGATTTCTATCAACGACCCTGAAGGCTGCTTGGTTAAACGGCTTTTAACCTTCAATACTTCAGGATCTCCTTTCTCTGCTCGCTTCAATGTCTTTTACACGTTCTTGACCTGTCGTAAGGAGGTCGTGAAGCCGTCTTGGTATCCGCCAATCCGTTGCCTAAGCAATTCCACCTCCTCCTTCTTTGCCACGTCTAGTTTGACTCTCGCAAATTCGATGCTGCCTTCTTGCCAGATCGTGAAGAGACTAGCTGTTCCGTTTGATTTGGCGTTTGAAGATGACGGTTTCTCTAGTCTCATCAACGTTGTAGACCTCTTGCTGGAATGGAGCTCGCCGAATTGCAGAGGTTGTGAAATGGATTCCTTGAGATGTGGTTTCAAGAACAAGGCCTCTCTCGAAGTCAAATGCTTCTCTGATAAATCCGGTACGATCTTGATTTGTTTTAACTTCTTCTTTCCTTATAATTAAGTTATAATCAAAGAAAACTCCATTGTTGGTAAGACTAAAGAAGGTTTGGTTGAAAAGTTCAAAACCAGGTATTATTTTAGGTTTAGTTTTTTCAGGTAATTATTCGCTCATTAAAAAAAAGCAGAGAAATCCTAGTAGGAAATAAATTTGGCAATGAGCAATTGACTATCGATTAATTAATTATTTAGTTGCTTAAAAATAGTTATCAAATTTAACCTACGGATATTCTCAATTTCTCATTCAACACGGTGATTACTTCAAGTAGGGTTTACTATATACGAAAAACTTAAACCAATATCCTAATCAATAAAAAACTCTAGTTTGACGGTTTAACCAATTAAACTCATTCTTGAAACATTATTGGACAGGTCATTTAAGCGCTAAATCAGTACTAATTATAACCCTCTGCACGATCGGAGTAATCACAATCTTCGCTTGTATTGCTATGGGTGTTTACAATTCCGAGAGGTTTGTCTTTCAGAGAAGACAAAATGAGGCTATCGCGGCCAGAGCTCTAACGCAGCAGCCAAGAGAAGTTGCGGTCACCACAGGTCTCGACCAGTCTACGATAGAGTCATACAAGAAAGTGGAGTTGGGAGAAAGTAGAAGGATTCCGGGTACTAATGGTATTGTCTGTCCCATTTGTTTATCAGAATATGCTAGCAAAGAGACCCTACGGTGCATACCAGGATGTGACCACTGTTTCCACGTCGAATGTATCGATGTGTGGCTAAAGATTCATGGTTCATGCCCTATTTGTCGGAACTCACGCTCGTGAGGAGGTTGTTGTTGTCTGAATATGAAGTATCTTAACATTGTAACGAACATCACTAATCATTTTGTATGCTGATAATAAATATGTGTTTATATGGACTTGAATATTTATGTTCTAGATTAAAGCTTAATGATATTTTGTTTTGGTCTTATTTGTTAATCTAGGGGAAAACGGTCATTAAAATTACCAACATACGCGTTTTCGCCAAAAAAAATACACTCTTTAATAAGCCAAAAAATGTATCAACTAATGTTGATCGAACCATTTTAGATATAACAATAGTCAACTTTAATAACAATTTAAAGCCATTGACAGATGTTTAAAAATCCGTTAATATAAAACGACACCGCTTTTTTGGTAAAACGTTCAAAACTCAAAATTTAACTTGAAACGACGCTGCTAAACAAAATTAAAATAAAACTTAGGTGGATCGAACCCTAGTGGATGATGAGTCTCAAACCAATTTGACAAGCTCGACTTTTGAATATACATATGTATATTGTTAAATATAATAGAATAGAATATATTATTGAGTTGTTCTGATATAAGATTATAAGACATACATATATAGTGTTTAACATTGCCATATTGATAATACCAAATAATGTAAATCTTCCTAATCCTTATCACAATAGGAAATCTATGAGAATATTCTTCGGTTGGGTTCACGGGCTTCACTTCATAACCGGGCTCTTATGGCCCACAACACTTGGTTCGCATCTTGCTCCCCAAGATATCTCCAATACTCCCCCGCACGACAAAGGTGGAATGCGAAACACGAAATCCGCAATCACAAAGCAAAACACCTTTGTTGTGGACACTTGTCGAGGACGGACAAAACATGTCAACTGACTCCTCCGGATTAAACTTCAATCTTCAAAAAAATAGGGATGGAACTTTAGCTCATCTTCGGTCTTGAAAAAGGGAATAATAACATCCCATGGGTGCAAATCCTGCAACTCCACAAATAATCGTCCTTGTCTCGGACAGTCCATAAATCGGATTAGAAAATGACCTGAAAAACAAGAGCGTTCCAAAAAAAATCCCTAAAACCATAACCAACTCCCCCGTAATAGAAGAAGCCAAAAGATATAGAAAATTCTGAGAAATTGTAAACTAAAGAATAAATATCAGAAAATAAAAAACAACCCATGAAAAACCCAAACCTTAAAAAATCTTTAGAAACCCTCCGATAAATTCTTAGACTTCAAAAACATAAACCCAAATTATATCTAAGAACTTAATTTGAAAAACACATAACATTGACTTAGACTAAAGACACGTAGCCTAAAACAAAACCGAAAAAAAAAAACCAAAGCTTTTTTTCATTAATTGAAAAAACCAAACCCTAAGAACTAAACCCCACGTGAACGTCATCTTCATCGTCTTCGGCATCGGCTTCACCGATGGTCACGGTCTCCATGATCTCTTCTACAGGTAAGATCACAAGACTTTTAAAGCAGAAATTTTTTAACTTCGATCCACAAGAATCGCTCGCTCTGATACCATGTTAAATATAATAGAATAGAATATATTATTGAGTTGTTCTGATATAAGATTATAAGACATACATATATAGTGTTTAACATTGCCATATTGATAATACCAAATAATGTAAATCTTCCTAATCCTTATCACAATAGGAAATCTATGAGAATATTCTTCGGTTGGGTTCACGGGCTTCACTTCATAACCGGGCTCTTATGGCCCACAACACTTGGTTCGCATCTTGCTCCCCAAGATATCTCCAATATATATATATTGTCAGTGGATGATGAGTCTCAAACTTAGGTGGATCGAACCCTAATATCTCTTATTGTTCCTAACCCTTCTCTCCGGCGACGGAGACTGAGGATTCTGAGTTGACCAATCAGGTGCCGTCGAGCTCATCGACGGAGAAATCGCAACGGACGGTGAAATTGCCGGAGAATCCGAGGTTGAGAAGGGGGCGAGAGGCGAGGAAGTCGTCGTTTTCTTCTTCTTCTTCATCAGTGAGAGGATTCGCTTCGGAGTTGTGTTGCAGGAAGCTACGAGCCGGAAATGGCGGGAGAGGATAGATCTCCGGTGACTCCGGTTTGACGAAACCCCATCCGGAAGTGACGACGTTTCCGAGGTAGCGACGGATTTGCCCTCGCCAGCCACCGTAGAGAAACAATGAAAGGCCGATTGTGTTAGCTATGAAGCTAATTATGGTCCCTCTTCAAAGTTAAGAGAATTTGCTCAAAGAGCAAACTAAGACATATATTTTTTGGGTAGTTAAGAACAAAGAAAGTGTGTTACTCTGCTCCTATATTCTAGGAAACTTAGTTATTTGCTGAATTAATAAAAGCTAAAACAAAATGAATTGGTCAATTGACTCAAGTTTGGTTTTCTTCGCCGGTTTGATGTTCGGTTAAGATGTTGACCACTTGTTGTCTCATCAATACTCCCACCCTCAAACAGAACCTTGTCCTCAAGGTTCACGTCGAACTCCGGAAAGCTTGACTCCAACTGCTCGTAGCCTTCCCATGTTGTATATGTTGGCCAAATAACTTTTTTTTTATTGAATAACCAACTTTTTCTGTTTTTCTCTTTTTTTTTTTTTTTTTTGGGTGGAAACTAAAGATAGCCAAAATGATGGGAAAAAAACGAAAGAAGAAAATTTTGTTTTTTTTTAAATAACAAAACAAAAAAAAAATGACCAAAGTGACACAACATAAGCTTGAATCAACGTAAACGATATATATATATTTTTTTGAATATGTATAAGAAAGACGACGAAAGATGATAAGAACAATTTTTTTTTAGGAAGGATGGAGAAAAACGAACGATGAAAAAACTAATGAAGAATGATAGCTTGATAGATCTCGATGATCGTTGATTCCGAATAATGACCGTTCGTCGAGGGTTCTTGATAATCGATTAATCGTTGATTCACAGAGAATACCGTTCACAAGGAAAATGAAAATATGATGTTTTTGATACCACAAAGTGGTCCGGATAAAAAACGTGCTCTGATACCAATTGTTAGCTATGAAGCTAATTATAGTCCCTCTTCAAAGCTAAGAGAATTTGCTTAAAGAACAAACTAAGACATATATTTTCTGGGTAATTAAGACTATCTCTTTTTGTTGTTTTCATTTATTTAAATAGCAAAAGGTACAAGAAGCAAATGTGGGATCATGGATCCCTTGAAACATACAACGTGAAAAGAAAGTGTGTTACTCTGTTCCTATATTCTAGAAAACAAAGTATGACTTAGTTATTTGCTGAATTAATAATTGGTATCAGAGCATGTTCAGTTTCTGTTTGATAATCAGGTTAATTATTTTGATAAATTCGGATTTATTTATTTGATGAAAAATTCAGATTGTTGAATCTAGTTTTTTCTTAAGGTTATTGTTTAGATTAAGTATTTTGGAATCTGTTGGTTTAAAGTTCTGAAGTTAGATCTGATATATATGCTGTTTAGATCTAGTTTTGGTATTGATTCTAGAGAAAATCATGTTTTAGTTCATAGATCTAGGTTAATCTTACTAGAATTAAGTTCTAAAGTATGAGCTCGTAAGGTTTTAATTTTTCGAATCTGAGGAAAAGTTTTTTTTCGAAAAGTTTGAGCAAATTCGGATCTGGTTTTCATCAGCCTTGGCGGCTGGCTTCTGGTTTGTTTTTTAGGGTTTACTCGTGTACCCTAATTTTTTTTTTTTTTTTTGATGAAAGGAAGATAGGGGCATTTTTGTAATTCTCATAATCTGATTGAATGAAACGTAAGTTTCATATTCGGGCCAGAAATCAGATTTGTTAACTCTTTAGGATTTTCTGGGCTTTGCCCAAATATTGTTTAACATAAAGAGTTTGGGCCCAAGTTACATAAAGAGTTTAGGATTTTTTAAGTAAAACGAAAAACGCATCAAATGGGCTTCGAACCCAGGCTGCGTTATTTGGACAACCTCTTCCAGCTTGTCTTCAACCATTCTACCATTAGTATATTCTTGCATATGAAGCCCCCAGGGTTTTAGATATATGTCTGAACAAGAATAAATCAAGTTTTCTAATCAATATTTAAATTTGATTGTACCAGTTTAATATTTGAATTGGATTAATTGATGCATGATGTCGCCAAAGTGACCTCTCTTGTGGATATTTTTTCATGAAAAATATTGAATGTTTTATGTTTGTAAATTCATGCGAATACTAAATCGACCCAAATGTAGGTTTGTATTTGGCCGAATTACATACGTACATGTGATGATAAACATGTGACGATTATTAGGAATAAACATATGAATGATAAATCGATCCAAAGATAGGTTTATTATTCATCATGCATTATTTTCAATGTTTGATCATTACAACAAGAGTATCGCTAGCAATTAATATTACTGTCCAAAGACTTGATATTGATGTTGCACTTGGTATCTTGACATAGATTGTACAGTCTTTTATAATTTATTATTGATTTGTTGAAATTAAGTAATGAGTTACTAATTAAGGATTGTTTTTTGTTTTTCAGCAAATTTCACTACAGTATCTGCAAACTTAGGTTCCATTCCAACACTTACTGGTTCCAACTACAAGGAATGGAAAAGTAAAGTTAAGATTGTCCTTAGGTGTATGGATCTTGACCTTGCGTTAAGGATGGAACAACCTACTTCTCCTACAAACACCAGCACTGCTGAGTATAAGGCTGTTTATGAGAAGTGAGAACGTTCTAATCGTATTGGCTTAATGATCATTATGGACACCATTCCATCAAACTTTAGAGGTGATGAGGAGATCAAAGATCTCAAACAGTTCCTTGTTGAGATGGACTTGCGTTTTGCAAGTAGCAATAAAGCAGAAATAAGTACGCTTCTGTATCGCTTTAGTACCATGAGGTATCACGGCAAAGGAAACATAAGGGAGTACATTTTGGAAATGTCCAACATTTTTTCAAAACTTAAGACTCTCAAGACTGAGCTTCCAGAAGAAGTGCTCATATTTTTTTGTCTTGAACTCTCTTCCTCCTCAATTCAATCAATTGAAATCCAGTTACAACACAAAGAAGGAGAAATGGTCTCTTAATGAGCTTATTTCATATTGTGTGAATGAGGAGGATAGAATGAAGCAAGAAAGGTCTGAAAGTGCTCATATGGTTAACACCTCTAAGGGTCAGGGCAAGAGAAGGAAAATTGAGGTTGTTAAGAATGATGCTGCTAAAGGTCAATCTCAAAAGAAGCAGATTAAGGTTGAAGATACCTGCTTCTTTTGTAAGAAAGCTGGACACATGAAGAAGGACTGCCAAAAGTACCACGCTTGGCGTGGAAAGAAAGGTATGTTCCTTGCTATGGTCTGTTCTGAAGTGAACTTAGTTGAGGTACCCAGAAACACTTGGTGGTTAGATTCAGGTACAACTACTAACATCAGTGTTTCATTGCAGGGTTGCCTGAGCTACCGAAAACCAACTGAAGCTGAAAGACGCATTCATGTGGCTAATGGATTTCCGGTGGATGTGGAGGCAATTGCGCATTTTAGATTGTTTTTTAGTACTGGTCATTTTTTGGATTTGAAAGACACTTTTGTTGCACTGTCATTTAGACGGAATTTGGTTTCTGGTCCTTATTTAGACAAATCTAGTTATTCTTGTCTAACTGAGCATGGAAAAGCTACTCTGTCTTTAAATTTAGTTTTAATTGGAACTGGTACACTTATGGATAATCACAGTCTTTATATGCTTGACACTGTAACTTCTCATGATGAAAGTTTAAGTGTTGAATCAAGGGGTACTAAACGAAAATTCGAAAATGCAAGTTCAGGAACTCTGTGGCACAAACGCTTATGTCACATCTCTAAAAACAGAATTGAGCGACTTGTGTCACATGGTATATTGGGTTCTGTTGACTTCACAAATTGTGATGTCTGTGTGGATTGCATTAAAGGAAAACAGACTAAACAAAATAAATTAGGTGCATACAGAGCTACGGAAGTTCTTGAGTTGATACATACGGATATTTGTGGACCATTCCCTATGGCATCTTGGAACGGTCAACAATATTTTATATCTTTCATAGACGATTACTCTCGATATGCATACTTATTTCTTATTCATGAAAAGTCAGAGTATGTGGACGTGTTCAAGAAATTTAAGGTTGAAGTTGAGAACCAACTTGAGCGAAGGATAAAATCTGTCAGATCTGATCGTGGTGGTGAATATTACGGTCGGTATGACGGTTTAGGTGAACAACGTCCAGGACCATTTGCCAGATATCTAGAGGAGTGTGGAATTGTCCCACAATACACCATGCCTGGGTCTCCCAGCATGAATGGTGTGTCAGAAAGACGCAACCGCACTCTTAAGGATATGGTGAGGAGTATGATCAGTCATTCCACTTTACCTGAATCACTCTGGGGAGAGGCATTAAAGACTGCAGCTTACATTCTTAATAGAGTGCCAACTAAAGCAACTGCAAAAACACCATATGAGCTTTGGACTGGCAGAAAACCTAGTTTAAAGCATTTTCACATTTGGGGATGTCCAGCTGAGGCTAGGCCTTATAGGCCATTTGAGAAGAAATTGGACTCCAGAACTGTGAGCAGTTACTTTGTTGGTTATTCTGAGCGATCTAGAGGCTATAAATTTTATGATCCCAAACATAAGAATATTTTTGAGACGGGAACAACTACGTTCTTTGAGGATGTTGAATTTGGGGGGAGAAATGAAGTTAAAGACATCATCTTTGAGGAAGAATCGAATTCAGGTTCTATACCGATTCATATAGTTGCTTTGGATAAAGCAAATTTGGAACATCAAGTTGATACTGAAATCCTTCCTCAAAATGAAGATGACAATGTTAGCGAACATGAAGGTCAAATTCAAAATCCTCAGGAACTAGTGCAACAAGAACAAGTGCCTTTGCGGCGATCCACTAGAGAAAGGAGAAGAGCTATTCCAGATGATTACATAGTGTTTCTTATAGAACAAGAGGAAAATCAAACTCAGTTGGAAGATGATCCTATCAACTTCCGTGAGGCCATAAGTAGTTCCAATTCTGATAAGTGGGTCAAAGCTAGTGAAGAAGAGTATAAGTAAATGCTAGACAATAAGGTTTGGGACCTTGTCCAATTACCAGAAAGAAAGAAATCCATTGGTTGCAAATGGATATTTAAGAATAAAATGGATTCTAGTGGTAATGTGGAAAGGTATAAAGCTCGTCTAGTAGCTAAAGGCTATACTCAGAAAGAAGGGATTGACTACAAAGAAACCTTTTCTCCAGTCTCATCAAAGGATTCTTTTAGGATAATCATGGCCCTTGTTGCACATTATGACTTAGAGCTTCATCAGATGGATGTCAAGACAGCGTTTCTCAATGGAAACATTGATGAGATGATTTATATGGAGCAACCAGAAAACTTTGTATTAGTTGATTCAAAGAAGATGGTATGCAAGTTAAATAAATCCATCTATGGACTAAAACAAGCTTCTCGTCAATGGTACCACAAGTTTCATGAAGTAATCACCTCATTTTGTTTTGAGGTAAATTTGGTTGAAGATTGTGTGTATCAAAAATTCAGTGGGAGTAAATGCATTTTCCTGGTATTGTATGTTGATGACATACTACTAGCCACTAACGATATATGCATACTGCATGAGACCAAGAAATTTCTTAAGGAAAATTTTGAGATGAAAGATCTTGGTGAAGCATCTTTTGTATTAGGAATCCAGATTCATCGAGATCGAACTCGAGTTATTCTTGGTTTGTCTCAAAAGAGCTATATCGATAAAATACTCAAGAGATTTGGCATGCATGATTGCAAACCAGGTGACACCCCAGTCGCTAAAGGAGACAAATTTTGTCTCAGTCAGTGCCCTAAAGGAAATTTAGAAATTCAGGAGATGCAAAAGATTCCTTATGTGTCGGCTGTAGGGAGTCTAATGTATGCTCAAGTTTGTACGCGTCCAGATTTAGTGTACATTGTTGGAGTTTTGGGTAGATACTTAAGTAATCCAGGTTTGGACCATTGGAAAGCAGCCAAAAGGGTCATGAGGTACCTGCAGAGAACAAATGACTATATGCTCACATATCAGAGATCAGATAACTTGGAGATCATTGGATATTCTGATTCTGATTTTGCTGGATGTCAAGATAGTAGAAAGTCTACATTAGGTTTTGTTTTTCTGTTGGCCGGTGGAGCTATTTCTTGGCGTAGTGCGAAACAATCACTCGTAGCTTCCTCCACAATGGCGGCAGAATTTGTAGCAGTTTTTGAGGCATCCAATCATGGAATTTGGCTGAGGAATTTTGTCACTGGGTTGCGAATTCGTGAAGGAATTGAAAGACCACTAAAATTGTATTGTGACAATAAATCAGCGGTTCAGTACTCAAACAAAAATAGGAGTGCGACAAAATCTAAATTTATTGAAATTAAGTTCCTGGTTGTTCAGGAGAGAGTACAAAGTGGAGAGATTTCCATAGAACACTTAGGGACAAACTCCATGATAGCAGATCATCTCACTAAAGGTATTCCACCGAAGGTCTTTCATGAGCATATTGCTCGAATGGGTGTTTCAGTGTTTGATGATCATTTGGATTAGTGGGAGTTTTTTCATTTGGTTTTGGGTTTTATGTTTTGGTTTGTGTTTATGCACATTTTGCTTTCTGATCAGAAATAAAGTTTTTATGTTTACTCTTTGTACAATAAAGTTAAAGGATCTCAATAAGGTAGGACCAGTTGAAAATCGACATGTATTGATCACTTTTCATGTGATTTTCATGCCACACTTTTCATAATTGATCAATGTCATTTGGCTATATTGATTTCAGTGACCATGGAAGGTTTAGTTATTTTTTATTATAACGAAGACCGCCATGATCCTATATTTCTGTAGTCAATGGACGTGATTGTTATGCCCTGCTGCATAATGACAATTTTGAGCTCATAAAGTCTAACACAATTTTGGATACATATGTGACCCAGTGGGAGATTGTAAGAATTATTTAGAGGTCACACGTGTATAATCAATGTGTTAGGATCATTATTTATAGTAGTCAAAACTTATGTGGTCACTTAAATATAAAATAAAAGACTATGGGGCATAAGTGTTATGGAAATTTAATGTGAGGATACATTCAGTAATTTCTAATTTGATGAAGGGCCGAATTAGAAATTGTTTCTATATAAATAGAAGGTTATGTTCCCCATTGCAACCCTAATCTGAAATAGAGAAAACTCTCTGCATCCCATCAACAGAGACCTAAAGCTATTCAGGGTTTGCTTTGGAAGAACCATTCCCAAACTTCAGAACCTAAGCAATGGATCCATCAGGTACGCTTCCGCTTCTGTTCTTATTATTCAGAGACTGGCATGTTTAAGTCGATTATTAATAACAAATCCTACAGTATGTGGTTTAGAAGAGCGAGGGAGGACGAGGGCGGAGATATTCGCCGGAAAAGTTGCATACGTGTTTTGTTAATATATATAGATAAATAGATGTTAAAACTAAAAGATAAGTTTGTCACGGTGGTAGTGATCTGCTTAAGTTTCATGCCCCCAGGGTTTGATCCATCTCAATCTCTGTTTAATTTTTTTTGGCTAAACGACGTCGTTTCAAATTAAATTTTGAGTTTTATACGTTTTACTAAAACGACGTCGTTTTATATTAACGGATTTTTAAACATCTGTTAACGGCGTTAAATTGATATTAAAGTTGACTATTGTTATATCTAAAATGGCTTGATCAACACTGGTTGATATATTTTTTAGCTTATTAAAAAGTATGTATTTTTTTTGCCGAAAACAGGTAAGTTGATAATTTTAATGACCGTTTTCCCGTTAATCTAGTGGAATAGTACGAAAGTAAAGTGACTGTACGGTACATACCGAACATTGCTTCCACACGTGATTTATCGATTTGTGGTTAGTTTCTTCTTTGTCGGAAGTCGGAATTCTTCTTGCTGGGCGGCGCGTGAAGCTGCCTGAAATGTTAAGAATCCATATTAACAATTATATGTGCCGTGGAACCGATATAAACCAATATATTGTTAAAAAAGAAAAGAAATTGAATTGAAAGAATATGTATATCAAAGGTTGTCCGGATAGAATAACTATTATGTTTGTTAATGTTGTAACCGTATAATTAGGATTTAACATGTGCTATAGGGTGGGGATAATTTTTTCTTAAATATTATTTTGAAATTAAAGAAAAATTGTTTTGACATTTTTCTTAATTTGATAATATGCATAACTAATGATTATTGATAGAGATGTCAAACCAGAATAAACATATATATTTAACATGTATTACAGTGAATTAAAATACAAACTTAATTTTATAAACACTCAAATAAAAATATAATAAACTATAATTAACTTTCAAAGAAAAAAATTATATTATTTAGTAAATTGATTATATCACTTATCTTTAAAACTAAAAACTAATATTTTGACTTGCGAGATCCGCTTTTGTGGGCATTTGAAAATTAGAATCCTAACTCGTTCCATGGCGAGCTAACCCGTTTACTTAACTCATTTTTGCGGTTGACTAAAATATTATTCGGGATAACCCATACAGAACTACAATCTTGAAACCACTAACTCTAATATGCACGGCTTAATGGCTCTGAGTTTTGTGGTCAGTCCACAAACTTAAAAAAAAAATCAATTTTCTTGTGTCTAACTATTTTTAAAAATAGTAAAATATTTTTTTAACTTTTGTTTTGATATTTATTCAAATAAAATAATACAAATTATACTGAAAAATATTGCAAGATCTTGAATTAATTTTTTTCTTTGAATATATATGAATTGATTATTATTTAAAAATCTATAATACTTTTAATATCGTAATAATTAGAAAACTAAATAGTAAATACTTTCACTCCTTAAATAATAATATATAGATGTCCTAATTAGTTAGAAAATGGCCCAGATTACAAAATTTGTGACAATTGATTCGTCCTAGCATTAATAACGATATTTATGCCTAACAGATTTTAATAAAATTAAGCCTAGCATTAATAACGATATTTAAGCCTAAATTTATTATGCTCGCCCACAACTCGGATGAATTGTATATCGTATTATACTCCCTTCGTTTTTTGTTTAACATTGATACAAATTATGAGTACTACAAAAATTGATCTATAACTTATAACGTTATATCCGTTCCACAAGGATCCACGATCACGATGAACGGCTCCACTTGCAATATACCGAAGATTTCCTTATAAGTTTGCCTACAATAATTTGAAGAAACTGCATCTTCTGAAAATCAAACCCCGAACCTCTTTATATAGAAGGACTAGGGTGTGACCCGCGCTACGCGCGAGCGTTGTAAACAATTGTTCTAAACAAGTTTTGATTGTCTAATGTTATTTTATTTTTTGAATGTGGTAGTTAATTGAATTGTCTCTATCAGCTTCAAATATGTGTATTTTTTAATTTTGGTTTATTTTCATAATTTCTTAAATTTATGATCTTATATATATTTGTTTAGTGGATATTACACATTTTTACTTATTTTTTTTTCATTTGTTGGCCAATTTCATGCAATTAGTTAGTTTTTTCTAAGGGAAGATCTTAACAATTTAAAGTTTTCTTAGCATAATTTTTGTTTTTTTCTTTTTTTTTCATCTAAAATCTATTTGTTGAAGCCCTTGTAGAATATGTTTCCTTTTAATATTAAGGAATTTAAGAATTTGTGCTAATTTTAAAAAATTTAGTTTTAAGAGATTTTTTTAAAAATATGTTGGATGTATAGATACTATGTGCGGGCGTGGTCCACATTTTTTAATTTTGTTTTGATTGTGTAATATTATTTTATTTTCTTGGTTTTGGAGTTAATGAAACTGTTTCTAACAGTTTAATATTGAATGATTCCTTTTTCCATTTTTATATTATTTTTAATCATTTTTTAACATCATTCTTTTAATCGTGTTTCATGTTGGATTCTAATCCTCTTTATTACGTGTTTCTTAACTATATTATTTTAATTTTTTTGCAACACCAATTTTTGAACCCCCCAGAAAAAGTAATTGAGAAATTCGTTATTCTCGCCGTCATCATCGTAGGGTTATATTGACGGCAGTCAGACAAATTCTCTCTTGATTGTACAACTAATCACAGACCAATGACAGCATTTGTTGATTGGTGGTGGTTATGAACGTGGCCTGCGGAAATGAGATGATAGAAGAGGCGGATGTGACCCTAGAACTTAAAATTGAAATAATAAGATCTGGTTTGCACTCTCTCCTCTACAACGATTGATCCTTCTTCGGGTATATCGTCACCGTCGCCCCTGTGAAGCGATTCTTTCATCGGTGAGTCCGACATATGTTTTTTGGGTAAAAGATAGTTGACATATTTGAGCTCATTAAGGTCAAACAATGACCTATGTTAGGCCATTTAAGATTTAGTTTGTGTTGTTATCCGAAATTTGTTTTCAGAAATTTATAATCAAAGCTAGAGATTAATGGTGCTTGACCAAAAAAAAAAGCTAGAGATTAATGGTGATGTCCTTGTTTTGTGTACATGTGATATTTTTTTTAAATGTTATTCAATCGAAAGTGAAAGTTGTAGAAATTATATATAATTCAAATTGTCAAGCTATGTCAATTCTCTTTTTGTATAATTAATATTTTTATGGGCCTATTTTTGTTTTATGTTTGCGTTTTTTTTTGAATCTTTTGTTTTATGTGTGTGTGTGTGTGTTTTTTTAATGTTTATTGCTTGGGTGGAAGGTGAGGTGGCATCATGAAAAGAGATCAAAGCTAACTTTATATATATAGATTAATAATTTTTTTGGTCAACCATTAGACTAAGGGGACTTCCACGTACTCTCTCTGTTTTCAAAACAAGATTTTTTTTTAGTTTTTTTCCGAGTTTGATAAATAGATGTTTTAACTTTTTTATACATTTTTTTATTAATTACTAATGACGAATTATAAACTTAAAAAAATATTAATTAAAAATAATTGAATTTATTAAATTATTGTTGTTTTAGAATTATGGAAATTGTTTAGCATTTATAATCAAATATTAACCCACACTTAGCAGATAAACATTCCTTTACATAAAAATTATACTTTATTTGACTGGTCTTCGATAAAGACATACAATTCACTGACTTTCCCCTAATTCGTGCGTATAAGAATTGTTGAACTCTTTTATAAAGTTTTCGTTTAACAATCCCCTTAGTACCGGACATTATGACTTTCTCAAAACAACTCTTCCCTTCACTATTCATCTTCCTCTTCTTTATCCCTCTCGGACACGCCTTGAACCTTAAAAAATGTTCATCTTCTTATTATGGATTACCTAGGTGTGGACGCTTGGAAGTCCCCATCCGTTACCCTTTCTGTGGCCACACGGGATTCAATCTTCACTGCACCGATCTTAATAAGACAGTCCTCGAGCTTCCTGCGTCCGGAACATTTCTTGTCGAGTATATCGACTACATGAAGCAGCAGATTACTATCAGTGTCCCTGAAAACTGCGTGGCTAAACGGCTTTTAACCTTCAATACTTCAGGATCTCCTTTCTCACCTCGCTTCAATGTCTACTACACGTTCTTGACCTGTCGTAATGAGGTCGTGATGCCGTCTTGGTATCCGACCATCCCTTGCCTAAGCAATTCTACTTCCTCCTCCTTCGCCACGTCTAATCTGGCTCTCGCTAATTCGATGCTCCCTTCCTGTCAGATCGTGAAGAGACTAGCTGTTCCGGTTAGTTGGCTGTCCGTAGAAAATGGATTCTCCAGTTTAGACGAACATCAGAGACTCTTGCTTGAATGGGACTCGCCGAATTGCAGAGGTTGTGAAATGGGTTACTTGAGATGTGGTTTCAAGAATAAGGCCTCCCTCGAAGTCAAATGCTTCTCTGATAAATCCGGTACGATTTTGATTTGTTGGGTCTGTTCGTTTTGCAGCCGCTGGTGTCTGGGCTGTGACCTGCGGTCAGACACTGCGACCAGACGCGGCGGCTGTTGTTCGTTTGGCAGCTGCACAGCTGGTCTCTGCAATTGTTTGTTTGATAGCAGCGCGTCTGGACGCAGTGTCTGGCTGCAGATCTGTTCGTTTGCCTGACGCCCGCGATAGTTTTTTTTTTTTGTAAAATATACTAGCCATAATTTTTCACTTAATTCAAATTATTTTTTTGTGAATTTTATACATTTATATTTTTGATAAACAATATAATTTAAATTTTGTACATCCATACTAATTTTTTATTAATTAACAATCATATTAATAATTTTATAATTAAATATAATTAAATATAATTAGACCATTATAATTTTTGTGATAAAATATTTTTCTCTTTTTTTGGTTCTTCTTCTATTTTCCTCATGATCCAATAAAACTCCATTACTGGTAAGGCTGAAGAAAGGCTGCCTTTTTCTGGTGGAAAACTTCAAACCCAAGTATTCTTTAGGTTTAGGTTTTTCGAGTTATTATTTACTCATTAAAATACAAACATAGAGAAGTCCTAGTAGAAATTAAGTTTGATATTGAGGAGTTGACTATTGATCAATCGATGACAAAAAAAAAAAAAGACTATTGATCAATTAATTATTTAGTTGCGTCAATAAAATGATCAAATCCAACATTTCACTTCAACCTACGGAAATATTCTCGATTTCTCATTCCACACGCTAGAATTAAAACTTAAATATAAACGAAATTGAAGCCAAAATCATTGCAAACATAACCAGATTACATTCAATTTCAACCTGATAAATAGAATTCTTAATCTGATAATTTTTTCTTTAAAATAAACGAGAAAATCGAAACAAATTAAATCCTAATTTTTAATTAAACACTCTACATTGACGGTTCAAACTCATGACTATGGAAACGTTGGCAGGTCATTTAAGCGCTGGGTTACGAGTATTTATCATAAGCCTCTGCACAATCGTAGGAATCACCGTCTTCGCTATTTGTGCAGCTATCCGCATTTACAACTCCCATAGGTTTGTCATCCAGAGAAGACAAAATGCGGCTATTGCGGCCAGATCCCTAACGCAGCAGCCAGGAGGAGTTGTGTTCACCACGGGTCTCGACCAGTCTACAATAGAGTCATACAAGAAAGTAGAGTTGGGAGAAAGTAGAAGGATTCCGGGTACTAATGGTCTTGTTTGTCCCATTTGTTTATCAGAATATGCTAGCAAAGAGACCCTACGGTGCATACCAGAATGTGACCACTGCTTCCACGTCGAATGCATCGACGTGTGGCTCAAGATTCATGTTTCATGCCCTATTTGTCGGAACTCACGCTCGTGAAGCTTTAACAAAACAAAAAATACTCACGCTCGTGAAGGACGGTGTTGTTGTCTGAATAATATAATATGTTGTAGTGAATGTCACTAATTGTTGTGTATGTTGATAATAATATATAATTCTATATGTTTATACATATGTGTTTATATGAACTTGAATAGTGTTAAGGGATTTGCTACTCAGACTTATCAGTGTGTTTGTATTTTTTTATTCCATCGACTTAATGGATTTTACCAGAATTAAAAATCGTCGTTAACTTTGTGAAATGAACAAAAAACACTGCTACATTTAAATGTTGTGTTTATATATATTAGTAAGAAAAAAGAGAGAGAGAAATACTCTAAAATACCAACAAATTTGTTTATTTCAAAAATAACATAAAATTTTGGTTGATGAAGGGTTTATAAAAGGCTCAAAATGTAATAAGAGTTACTAAATCATTTAGGTTGTTCTTTCGTTGAAGGTAAAGAACGGAGAAAGCGGGGACAAAAAAAAAAGAATGGGAACTGTTTAAGAATTAAAAAAAAATATTTCTCTTAGAATTTTCATTTACTTAATTGTTCAAAAATTATTTAGAATGCCATTTAATTAATTAGTAGATTTTATAGTCTTTTGTTAATTTTGAGGTTTGTAAAAGAAGATTAAACATAATAAAAACGTGTCAAACAAGCCCAAAAAATTAGAAGCTGGTCACATCTCTTAAAAAAATATCAATTGTAAAAAATTATCCAAAGGAAAGAACATACATAAACCCTAGCTTCTCCATGTATCTTCTTCGCCTTCCAGCTTGAACCATGATGAGATTCTTTCTACAACGCGCTACGCATTACGGGATTCGCTCCTCCAGAACGCAATCACTCCACACGGCGGCTAAACAATCTTTGCAGCATCGTATCGCAGAAGCTCTTGACCGAAACGCAGAAATCATCCCGGTGCTGCAACGGTGGCGGCAATTAGGGAATCAAGTGAGCCCTTCGCAGGTGAGAGTCATCATCAAACACCTTCGTGATTCCGAGCAGTCACTCCAAGCCCTTCAGGTTCCATCCTCTCCTCTTCTCCTATGTAATTGGTGTTAGAAGCTTGAACACAACAAGCGTTTTACTTGTTGTTCTGTTTCTTAGAAGAATCGATAAAAAGAAGAAAAACGAAAGTAACAGAAACTGATTTTTTATTTGAAAAGAAAAATTATGTTTTACATCATGGTTTCAATGTGTTAAATAGATAAACAACAGACATGAAAGAACAAAGAGTTGTGTCTCTTCTACTTGTGATTTTCAGACAAAACAACACAACCTAAAGTCACGACTCTTTGATTAAAATAAACTTAACATAGTAAAAACTCAATTATCGATCAACACTCCCCCTTAATTGAGTTTGGGTCTTACTCCAAGCTTCCTCCTCAGTTCTTCAAACCTTGAGCCGCCAAGTGCCTTTGTCATAAGATCTGCAAGTTGAACTTCTCCTTCACAGTACTTGAGTTGAATGAGACCTTTGTGTTATGCTTCTCGGACAAAATGATACTTGATCTCAATGTGTTTTGTTCTTCGATGTTGCACCGGATTCTTTCCAATCGCAATAGCAGATTTGTTATCACAGAAAATGGGAACACCATTTTGAGAATCAAAGCCAATTTTTCTCATAAGTCTTTGTAACCAAATGGCTTGATTTGCTGCTGCACACACTGCAATGTATTCCGCTTCGGCGGTCGATTGAGCCACTGTTTTTTGCTTACTTGACTGCCAACAGAATATCGCAGATCCAAGAGTAAACACGTAACCAGATGTACTCTTTTTATCTTCATTAGACCCACCCCAATCACTGTCTGAGTAACCGCATAACTCCGGATCGTTGATACTAGTGAATTGAACTCCAAAATGTGATGTGCCTTTCACATACCTTAACACCCTTTTTGCTTCTTGATAATGCTTGACAAGAGGCTTAGCCATGTAACGTGAGAGATAAGAGTTTGCAAACATCAAGTCTGGTCTAGATGCACATAGATACAACAAGCCACCAACGATACTCCGATACTTTGTCGGTTCACCATATTCTTCATCATCCTCAAGGTTCTTGTTGTGTGGTGCAAGTGGAGTGCTCACGCTCTAGCAATCTTTCATACCAAACTTCTCAATAAGTTTGCAAGCATATATTTCTTGTAAAAGAAAAATTCCACAATCATCTTGAATTATTTCCATTCCAAGAAAATAATTCAACAATCCCAAATCTGTCATCTCGAACTCCATTTTCATATCTTCCTTGAATTTTTCAATGAGTTGAGAATTGTTACCAGTGATTACTAAGTCATCCACGTAGAGACTCACGATCAAAATATCCTTGTATTTCTTCATCACATACAAGGCTGCATCATTTTGGCTTCTTTGAAAACCACGTTGGAGAAAATATGAATCGATTCTCCCATACCAAGCCCGAGGAGCTTGTTTTAAGCCGTATAAGGCTTTTTTCAGCCTTAGAACTTTTCCTTCTCCACCTTCGACTATGAATCCGGGTGGCTGTGCAACATAGATCTCCTCCTCAAGTTCTCCGTTCAGGAACGCTGACTTCACGTCCATTTGATAGAGTCTCCACTTCATTTGTGCCGCGAGAGCAAGGATGGCTCGAATTGTGTCATGTCTTGAAACCGGTGCAAACGTTTCAAGGTAGTCAACACCATATTCTTGAGAGAACCCTCTCGCGACTAACCTCGCCTTGTATTTGAAAGGATCACCATTGGTTTTCGTCTTGAGACGATATATCCACTTCACGCTAATGATATTCTTTTCCTTCGGTTTATCTACAAGAAGCCATGTTCTCTTTTTTTTTCTATCATCTTGATTTCCTCTTCCATGGCTCTTCTCCATTCTACTATCTCTGAGGCTTCATCATATGTTTGTGGTACCTCTGTTAAGAGAAAACATGCTTCATATGCTGGAGCCGCTTCTTCTAGATCCACCATTGGTGCAATTTGCATTATTTCTGTCATGGACTTGTATTTCCTTGGTGGCTCTGAAGTCTCTCCTTCTTCTTCATTGTTATCACCATCGTTAATTTGAGAGTGAACAGGGCTGGAGTTTTCTTGATTATCCTCTGGTTGTGGCGATAGAATATTTATGGACAAGACAAAATTTCTTTTGACTTCTTCTTTTCTTTCCCAGTCCCACTTCTTTAATTCTTCAAATGCCACGTCTCTTGATATCTCCACCTTCTCATTATTTAAAATGAGAAATCTGTAGCCTTTTGATTGGCTACTATAACCAATAAAAACTCCACGTTTGGCCTTCACATCAAATTTGCTTCTTTTTTCTTTTTTCACATGTACAAAGCATAAACTTCCAAATATCTTCAAGTGCCCAACTGTCGGTTTATGCCCACTCCACTTTTCAATTGGTGTGATGTCTTCTTCTATGGCTTTAGTAGGTAAGCGATTTTGCAGGTATGTCGAGTATACACCGCCTAAACCCATAACTTGTGAGGAAGTCTTTGATCAGTGATCATGGTTCGAGCCATCTCCACTAAAGACCGGTTCTTACGCTCTGTAACCCCGTTTTGTTGTGGCGAGTATGGAACCTTTACTTGTCTCTCGATTCCCCATTCATGACATAATTTATTCAATTCACTCGATGTGAATTCACCACCACCATCGGATCGAAGCATCTTTATCTTGTTTCCTGATTGAGTCTCCACCAAGGCTTTATACTTCTAAAACATCACAAATGCTTCGGACTTGTGTTTAAGAAAATATACCCAAGACATATGAGTGTAATCATCAACGAATAATAAAAAGTACCGGCTTCCATTGAGTGACTCTGTTTGCATTGGTCCGCAAACATCCGTGTGAACAATCTCGAGTTTCTCCTTTGTCTTTGTTAGAGATTCCTTTGGAAACGCATCTCTTGCTTGCTTTCCTCGCTTACATGCTCCACACACTTCTCGGTTCACTTTAAAACTTGGTAAACCATCCACCATCTTCTTCTTTTGCATTTGTTGAATTCTTGAATTACCCACGTGACCCAATCTTCTATGCCATAACTCCATCTCCTCTTCTTCACGGGCAGTCATGGCATTTTCTTGAGATGAATTCCATTTTATTGGAAAACTCTTTCGAACCATCTTAATCTCCATAATCTTTTTCCCCATAGGATCTAAGATTATACACCGCTTGTCTTCAAACATGACACGATATCCATGAGATATTATTTGTGGAACGCTTAGTAGATTCTTCTCCAATCCTGGCACAAGAAAAACATCTTTGATGACTCGTTTTCCTTTGTCGGTCATGATAGTGATGTCTCCTTTGCCGGCTGTCATTACGAATTCTCCGTTTCCAACTTTGATTGGAACGTTGATACCTCTATCCAATTTTGTGAAGTATTTCTCTTCCTTTGTCATGTGATTGGTGCAGCCACTGTCCACCAACCATACTTCTTCTTGAGTGATTGTTGGTGTTTCTTCACTTACACTGAAAAGCATGTGAACTTCATCTTCTTCGTCTTCTTCTTCAAGACTAAGATGTGCTCGTTCATATTTCTTTGAACGGCAATCCCTTGAGAAATGTCCTGCCTTGCCACAGTTGTAACATTTCTTCTTGTTTTTCGAAACCTTTTGTTGAACAGCTTTGTTCTGTTTCTTCCAACAATCTGCCTCTGTGTGATTGTCTTTCTTGCAGACACCACACCATTTTTTGCCTTTTATTTGACGTTCACCGAATCTGTTTTCCCTTTTGAAACCAGATTCTCCTCCTCTTGATTGTACATTGAACGCTCCTTCAGTCGAATTCTCATATCGTGAAGCAAAACGATTTTCTTGTGCTTGAAGAGTTCCGATCAACTCCGTCACGGCCAGCGTTTGTAAATCTTTTGTTTGCTCTATCATGGCCACGATACTATCGAACCTTGCAGGAAGGGAGATGAGTAATTTTTGAACGATTTGATAATCAGTTTTCTCTTCTCCATGGACTCTCAATTGATTTCCCAAATCAATTAGCTTTCCCGTAAAAACCTTAACATTTTTACCATCATTCATTTTCAAGTTTTCATATTCTCTTCTCAGTGACTGGAGTTTGATCAATCGAACCTGAGAAGATCCTTGAAACTCAGATTCCAACGCATCCCAAGCAATTTTAGAAGTAATTGCTGGTGCTATACGCGGAAATATTTGATCGAAGACTGCAGTTTGTAGAATTTGCAGTGCCATCAAAATCTTTGTTGATGCTTCCTCCCACCGGCTTTCTAATTGGAGCGATGCCGGTGTCTGATATGTTTGTGTCGGCTTGTCTGGAACTCCTTCTTCCACTACTTCCCACAATTTCTTTGTCTTCAGAATTGTCTTGATTTTAATTCGCCAGAAATCGTAATTTTCTCCATCAAATATCGGAATTACTTGATGAGATGTTGTCTCCATTGTCTCTATTTTTTTTTTTGCTTGAACTTTGTACTTGAATTTGCCCTTAGATCAGTAGGGCTCTGATACCATGTTAGAAGCTTAAGCTTCTATTACAAAGAACACAACAAGCGTTTTACTTGTTGTTCTGTTTCTTAGAAGAATCGATAAAAAGAAGAAAAACCAGAGTAAAAAAAACTGACTTTTTATTTGAAAAGAAAAATTATGTTTTACATCATGGTTTCAATGTGTTAAATAGATAAACAACAGACATGAAAGAACAAAGAGTTGTGTCTCTTCTACTTGTGACTTTCAGACAAAACAACACAACCTAAAGTGACGACTCTTTGATTAAAATAAACTTAACATAGTAAAAAGTCAATATTATCGATCAACAATTGGTGATTCTATATATAGGTATTGGAATTTGATGTCTTGTGGCATGTTAATTAGGTTTCAGAGTGGATTAGTGAAGAAAAGATCTGCAATCTAACTCCAGAAGATTTCGCAGCTCGGCTTCATCTGATAGATAACGTTATGGGGTTAGGAAAAGCAGAGAAGTTTTTCGAAAGTATTCCAAAGAGCGCAAGAGACGACTCTGTCTACACCACTCTCCCAACCTCTTACGCAAGATCAGACAAAACTCTGTCTAAAGCCGAAGCCACGTTCCAGAAGATGAGGGATTTAGGTCTTGTCTCGAGACATGCTCCTTACAACGCGATGATGTCCCTCTACAATGCACTAAAAGATTGAGATAAAGTTGAGGAGCTTTTGCGTGAGATGAAAGATAACGGCGTGGAGGCCGATAGTGTCACTGTGAACCAAGTGTTGAAGCTATTCTCGGCTTTGTCTGAGGTGGCGGCAATGGAGAAGTTTTTGAATGACTGGGAAGCGGTTCATGGGATCAAACTTGAGTGGTTCACTGCTCTTGACATGGCAAAGGCTTACTTGAGAGCCAGTTCAAGATCATAAAAGGCTATAAAAATGCTGAGTTTAACAGAGGAATTGGTGGATCACAAGTCGCTAAAATCCGCTTACGAGCTGCTCTTGAAGTTGTATGGTGAAGCTGGAGAAAAAGAAGAGGTTTTGCGTATATGGAACCTCTACAAGAAGAACATAGAACAATGTGATAACAATGGATATCAAAATGTGATTTGTTCGCTCTTGAAGCTAGACGATATCGTTGGGGGCAGAAGAGATTTACAAAGTGTGGGAATGCTTGCCTCTTGAGTTTGATATCCGAATCCCGACTATGTTGGCCTGTGGTTATCGAGAGAGGGGAATGATAGAGAAGGCTGATAAACTCATGAACAATGAAACCATTAAGAATAAAAGAATGAAGAAACCGATCACCCCTATTTTGGACCAATGGGGAGGTAAAATGAAACAGTCTGATCTAAAATGCCTCATCAAGAGTCTCCGTGATTCCAATCAGTTTTCGAAAGCCCTTCAGGTATGTTGATTGTAGAACTTACCATTTACACTTCCACTCTATAGACTTTCTGACTTTGATAAGGTTCGTTTCAATTGTTAGGATTTTTTTTGCTAAATGGTAAATATTTCATTGAAAATGAAAATGATCAGATCTTACAAGATGAGTTAACAAATTGTTCGACCTAAAGATTGGTCTCATGCCAATTGTTAGGTTTCTGAGTATTTTGGTTTCAATTGTTAGGTTCGACCTAAAAATGATCAGGTATTTTGGTTTCAATTGTTAGGTTTCTGAGTGGATGGGTGAAAAAAGGGTTTGTAATCTTTATTCGGAAGATTATGCAGCTCGGCTTTATCTGATTGATAATGTTCTTGGTTTGGAAGAAGCAGAGAAGTTTTTTGAAAACATCCCTAAGAACATGAAGGATTACTCTGTCTACGCAACTTTCTTAAGCTCTTACGCGAAATCTGACAAAAACTTTGGTAAAGCTGAGGCCACCTTCAAGAAGATGAGAGAGCTCGGGTTCCTCTTAAAACCTTCACCATTCAACTCGATGCTCTCTCTCTACAGTAATATATATATGGCCGAAGAGATTCTTCGTGAGATGGAAGAGAACAACGTGGATCCTGATAGTCTCATGGTGAACAAGATTTTGAGGGTATACGCGGCTGAATCAAAAGTTGCTGCAATGGAGAAGTTTATGAGACTTTGGGGTGGAGAAGATGGAATCAAACTGGAAAGAGGCACGATGGTTGCAATGGCAAAGGCTTATGCTGAAGCCGGTTTGACAAAAAAGGCGATAGAGATGTATGGTTACGTGCCAGGGAGTAAAAGACAAGTGTACCGTCTATGGAGGGAATGTAGAAAGGAAGAAAAAGCGGAGGATGATGTAAATCTTTGGGGCGAGTGTAAGAAGAACGAGAAAGCAGAAAATGATTTATATCGAGCTGTGATTAGCTCTTTGTTGAAGCTAGACGATGTAGAAGGAGCAGAAAATGTATATGGAGACTGGAAACCGAATGGACCGAAGCTGGATTTGAGCATACCGGGTCTGCTGATTTCTCGGTTTTACGCAGAAGGTGAAGCCTTGAAGGTTGGGGATTTGGTAAAGTCGATCAGAGAGAAGAGGATTGGGATGCATTTCAGGATGTTGAAGGCTTTTGCATTCAAGATCGTGATAGGTGTTGCTATTTGTGGGGGAATCTTTTGTCTCGTTGTCTTGTCCGCTATCAGAAAACACCCAATCATATTTTTCATTTTTTTCTGGTAATATAAAATCTCTTGTGGCTATGGTAAACTTTTAGCAGCATACTTTGAGCATATACTTGTGGTGGTCTGGGACCCTAGTGTGTCAGTATATTTTAACAGCTCCTTCTCTCAAAAACAGTAACATGTGGCATCTTTCTCTCTGAAGAGCGAGTTAGGTCAGACCAAAAATGATGCCTTTCCAGGAGCAGATTCAAGGCATACACAAAATAAACTTAAAACCTAACTCGACAATGATTAGGAGATTTCAACCAGCTTTAAGTAGTTAAAACCTAACTCCTTTTAAAACTTAGGTTTTAACTTAGGAGATCTCCTAATCATTCCAAAACAAAAACCCTACTGCTTAAAGCCATAAAATGCTTATTATTTAGGGATTCATTTGTACATTCAAAAAATCTAATCCAGATTAAAATTAAAAAAGGAAAAAATGATATAAAACCTAAGTTTATTTTAAAATTAATAATATATTTGATTAAAAATTTGAAATAAAAACCATATTAAACCATCCATATTAGAAGAAATTTCACGTTGGAAACAATTATCTATGAACCAAAAATCCTAAAACCAGAAACCTTGGCAGAAATACGGGATTGAACTACATTAACAATATTCAACAATGAAACGATAATTTTTAAATTTGTTTTAAATGTATCATTTAAATTAAATATCCACTAATATAAATGTTAAGTACAATCCGTAATCTTAATTTTAATAACAAAAATTATAGTCCCTAGTAACTATAATATGAATACTAGGCAATATAAAAAGATTAAGACACAATAAAAAAAAAAACAGACAAATTTACTTATTTTACATTGTTTAAAACAAGATTACACACAATAAAAACTGCTATACAAGCCCAAAAAAACAGGAAGCCTACACACCAGCATTTTAGTATGAGTGAATTAGGTAGATGACAACGAAACGAAAACAAACTCGTGATGTGACAGTATGAGAAAATCATTATGCTTGTCTGCAAAAGTTTTTACGTTTATGTCCTCTAACTTTATATTTATCACGATAACTAAATAATTGTATGCTTCTCCATCGTTTGGTTATATTTTTCCATCTTCTTTTTTTTCTTCTTTTTCGGCAACGAAAACAGAAAAAAACAAAACATAGATGAATCTGACAAAACTTCGAACAAAACTCTCTTTAATGATGACTTCTAATTCAAAACCAATAAGCAATAGGTATAATGACTCATGTCATTTATATATTAATGTTGTTTGTTTTGCACTTGTGATGTAGGATCATAATTAATACCTTTTACACTTGCGGTCTATAGACTTTGATAAGCTGATCTCTTTCAATATTGTTAATTAGGTTTCGGAGTGGCTGGGTGAAAAAAGTTTTTATAATCTTTATTCGGAAGATTATGCAGCTCGGCTTCATCTTGTTGAGACTGTGTTGGGTTTGGAAGAAGCAGAGAAGTTCTTTAAAAAAATCCCTGAAAACATGAAGGACTACTCCGTCTACGCAACTCTCTTAACCTCTTACGCCAAATCCGACACAACTTTGGAAAAAGCCAAGACCATGTTCAAGAAGATGAGAGAGCTCGGGTTCCTCTTGAAACCTTCACCGTTCAACTCGATGCTCTCTCTCTACAATCAAGAAGATATGGTCGAAGAGATTCTCCGTGAGAACAACGTGGATCCCGATAGTCTCACGGTGAACAAAGTTTTGAGAATATACGCGGCTGAATCAAAAGTAGAAGCAATGGAGATGTTTATGAAACGTTGGATGAGAGAAGATGAAATAAAACTAGAAAGAGGCACAATGGTTGCAATGGCAAATGCTTACGCTAAATCTGTTTCAACAAAAAAGGCGATAGAGATGTATGGTGGCGTGGCAGGGAGTAAAAGAGAAGTGTACCGTCTATGGAAGGAATGTAGAAAGGAAGAAAAAGTGGACGATGTACAAGGAGCAGAGAAGGTATATGGAGAGTGGAAACCGGATGGATCGAAGCTGGATTTGAGCATACCGGGTTTGCTGATTTCTCGGTTTTGCGAAGAAGGGAAAGAATTGAAAGTTAGAGAATTGATAAATTCGATTGGAGAGAAGACGAATGTGATACATTTAAGGATGTTGAAGGCTTTTGCAATCAACGTCGTGATGGGTGTTGCTACTTGTGTGGCCTTGTTATTTCTCCTGGTTTTGTGGATAGTCTTTAATGGATATAAATTTCTCTGACAAGAGAAAATACATAGATTTTCCATTTAGATATCGAACTAAGAGCATTATTATTGGTAGAAACCCAAATGGGTTTTTTAACTATTTGTTTAGTATTAAAATGGAATAAGAAATTTAGTTAAGATACCTCATTTTTTTGTATCTCCAATGGTAGAAACTCAATAGGGTTCTTAAAAAAAAAAACCCCAAATCATCTCTTCTCCGCCTCACCACCTGCTCCGACGATGACCGCAGCGACTCCCGGCGGCGTACGACGACGGTATGGAGGCTTGATTCTACACCCATAGTGACCGACGTTGTCTGGGATCTTTGTCTCCCCGTCGGCGTTGACCGGGATCATGAGTATTTGAATCCGACGGTGAGAGCTGGATCGGAGAATTTGGAGAAAATCGGAGGGTTGAGATGGAAGGTGATGGTGATAGGAGGAGAGGGAGATCCGATGATAGATTGGCAGAAAGATGTGGCGGAGTTGATGAAGAAGAAGGGTTGATGAAGAAGAAAGGTTCTCCAACAAGTTGATGCCACGTAGACCTTAAGAAACGTTTCTTAAGGTTCCAATTTAGGAGACAGTTCTTAGATCAATTGAAACTATACAATTATTTTAATAATAAAAATAGCTAAAAAATCATCACAAGAACCTCCGATAATCATGCTCTAAGAATTCTTAATGATGGGTAGAGCTGTCAAGCGGATCCAACCCGCCCCGCTTGACCCGCCTCGCGCGGGTTACATGTATTTTCCGATCCGCATCGACCCGCCCTGCTTGACTCATTAACAAAAATTGTTCGATCCGCACCCGTTCCGCTTGAACCCGCGGGTACCCTTCGGGTAACCCGCAAATATTTTTTTTTAAAAATATTGTAAAAAAGATATTTAATAAAATAAATTTCACATGAAAAAAAGATAAATACACAATTTCTGAAAAAATAAACAAAATAATTAATTAATTTATATATATTACAAAACAAATTAGTTAAAATATATATATATATATTAGAAAATATTTCAAAATTTTAAAAATATTTAGTAAATAAATTTTTTTATTTTTTATTTTTAATTGCGGGTAACCCGCGAGACCCACAGGAAAAAAATACCAACCCGCACCCGCCCCGCATTTAAAAACACTCGATCCGCACCCGCCCCGCTTTTTGGTATTTTGAAAATTCTCGATCCGCACCCGCCCCGCAGCTGGTAAAAACCCACGGGACCCGCGGGTAAACACTCAAATTGACGGCCCTAATGATGGGTTATATAGTTTTTCCACACATGCTTTTCCTATATTTTATTTTTGCACATAATTGAACTAGCATTTTGAAAATATCTATTATTACTATTAAAAGTTGATGCTATAGCCCTCTAAATATGTCCACATATGATTTAAAAATTGATTTTATTGGTCCATATCAACATTTATAATAAAAATGACAAATGAAATTAATCAAAATAATGAGTTTAAAAAAATAAGGAAATCATGTCTTAGTTTTCTATTTTATTGGTCTACATCAACATTCAAAATTTTAAAAGTCTAAATTCTAATATGATTAATAAAAAATAAGGAAATTATGTATAAAATTTCCATTAACAATAAAAAACCAACTTATTATTAAATTAGGAATTTTTTTAATTTAAAATAGTGGTCTTAATTATATAAATAACTAAGAATAAATATAATCGTAAATCTCTTTACATGTGTGTAAAAAAATAATATCACTTTGTTTATTAAGATGGATTAATTTTATCATAATTTTTGTTACGAAAATGATTTATTATCTAAAAAATAATATATGTTACTTATAAAAGTTGAAAAATATATATGTTATTTATAAAAGTTGAAGTTATTTGATTGTAAGGCTATCCACATAGGATTTAAATAATCAATAATTATAATCTACATTATCATCTAAAGTTTTGCCACACGTCCATAAAAAATTTCCATATGATCGCATGGAATATATAGTGCAAAAAGGATGGAAAATTTACATTTTCATATTCGGATTGGGATTGCCATAGATCAATGTAGGAGTTCTTTATTTTGAGTTGTTCTATTTGTTATTCATTTTTCTAAATTTTTATGTAAGTTGTATTAATTTTGCCTACTTAATTGTCTTCTTTATCAAAATTATGCTCTGATGGAATAAAAATAAATAAAATAACGGCATAAGAAATAATTCACCCATGGATTGAGAAAGACGACTATAATGAAGAAAAAAATGACTATGTGTAAAACAATCCTCTGAGATATAAAATAATATTTGTTATTTCAATATTATTTGCAATTACCCCTAAGTATGAGAATTAAATCATCATCGCTTAGATTTATGATATCATCAAAGAACCATTGAAAATTTACCACAACCAATATGTCACCATACAAAACTTCGGCTTCTATTTCTTCAAAGTAAAATTTACAAAAAGTATATTTACTTTGTCGGTTTTTTGGTTATTATAAAGTTGTTTCAAATTTCATTTCATATTCATATATTGTTTTGGTTTCAAAATTGATTTTTTCATAGATATGATAGCACGAGTTGTGTTTATTTCGTTAATTTTCGATTTGTAGATTAAATTGAAATTTTGTATTTATTAAAGTAGCTAAGGAAGGAGAATAATTTTTTAACTTTTTTGTTGTTTTGTTGGTTTTTATAGAAAACAGATATAACGAGAATGAAAATGAACATGATAAAAAAAAATTATTTAAAAGTTAATACAACCAATATGTTACTAGACAAAAGTCCGGTCTTTACATTTTCATGATAAAACTGACAAAAAATCATCGATCTTTTGTTATTTTAAATTAGTTTCAATATTTATTTCATATTCATCTATTGTCTTAATTTCAAAATTAAAGTTATCTGTCATGAATGTGAAAGCAAGAGTTGTGTTTTTTTTTTCTTTTCAATTTAGTAGATTAAATCAAAAATTTGTATTGGTGAAATTAGCTAAAGAAAGAGAATAACTTTTAACTTTATTACTTATTTGTTGTTTTCTTAGAAAACATATATAACAAAGATGAAACTGAAAATGATAAAAAAATAAATAAATATGTTCTTGATTTAAAAAAGGGATGTATAATATTTTATATTGTGTCAATACTATGGTTATTAAATAGCATTTGATTATTTTGTTACACTTTTAGTTGTCTTTGGTAATTAATTTATAAATGTTCAACCATATAATACATTTTTTAAACGGAACATATATATATTCAAAACAAGGCCGTTGAAACCTCACAAACTATATATAATTGCTGAGATTAAAATTGCAGTATTTTAAATATATATTATTACAATCACTATTATATACAAAATATTATATCAATAAATATAATTGCTCGCATATGATTTTTATCAAAATAATATTAAAAACAATACCCACGCGTAGTGTGGATGCAAAACTTAGTATGAAATAAAAATCACACCACTTCTTGAAGACTCGTCAATTGCTTATAATATCCATCAGATTTAGAAACTAGCTCTCTGTGACTTCCTTTTTCCACAACTCTTCCTTTGTGCAACACAGCGATCGTGTCTGCTTTTCTTATGGTCGAGAGCCTATGAGCCACCAGCACCGTGGTCCGTCCCTTCATCAGCTTGTCTAGCGCCTCTTGGACCAGTTTTTCCGAGCTCGTGTCCAATGCACTCGTTGCCTCATCAAGGAGGAGCACTGAAGGATTCTTCAGAACCGCCCTCGCAATAGCTACTCTCTGTTTCTGACCACCTGATAACTGCACACCCTTTTCACCCACGTGCGTCTTGTACCCTTGTTCCATCCTGCTTATGAACTCGTGTGCGTTTGCGGCTTTCGCAGCTTCCATGATCTCTGCCTCCGACGCGTTCTCGTTCCCATAATTGATGTTCTCGTGTATGGTTGTTGAAAACAAAGCTGGTTCTTGTTGGACTAATGCTAGCTTCTTGCGCAAGCTACGTAAGTTTAAGGTTTTGATGGCTTGCCCATCGATGAAGAGATTTCCGTTGTTTGCATCGTAGAATCTCATAATCAGTCCGATCACCGTGCTCTTTCCCGAACCACTGGGTCCCACGACCGCAAAGCTTTTCCCCGCTGAGACTCGGAGGTTTAGGTTTTGGAAAATAGCGATTTCAGGTCTTGTGGGATACGCAAAGCTCACGTTTCTAAATTCTATATCTCCTTTGATATGTGTAACCAATCTTGAGTTTGCTTGGTCTGGAGATATCTCAGTCTCTCTATGTAAAACCCTAAATACCGACCCGAGTGCTTGCGTACCCTTCACGATATCTGGGGTCAAAGCAAGCGTTTCCGCTACCGAGTAAGCCGTGACTAGCAATACCATGAAAGATTTTATACTATCCGCAAAGTTTGTCTCCTTGCGCTTAATCAAAGCCGAGATGTACCAGAGACCAAGAGCGTAGGAGCAGAACGCGAGACACTGAGACAAACCGTATCCAAATCCAGAGATATGACCTCTGAGAAAGGCACTCTTGGTGGGTTTTCTTAGCTCACAAGCAAACTGTTCCGAGATCTGCTTTTCAGCACCAAACGAAGCCACAGTTCTTATATTCGCAATCGCTTCACGCGCCACTGTAGTTGCTCTAGAGTAAGCCATTGTGTAATCTCCTCCAAAGCCTTTTAGAAACAATTGCTGTAACATATAACATTTCAAGCTTGTTCAGCTTCAAGATTAAGAATATATTTGAGAGGATCTTTGGTTTTGAGTTACCTCAGTAAGTGAAGCGGCAATGAGAAGAGGGAAACAAGCAGTTACGACAGCTGCAACACGCCAACTGTAGTAAAAGGCAAGTGCTAATGCTGTGATTGTAAGAGACAGGTTTTGGACTATTGTCGAGAGGCGATCTGCTAGAGCACTCCTCACCAAAGTTGCACCAGCAGCTAAGATTGTAGTGAGTGAGCCAGTGTTGTTTTCTTCCAAATCAAACCACCCAATCTCATTCGAAAGAACCGCTGCAATTGTTGTAAAGATATATACGGTTTGAATTGTTTGTGCTAACATTCAAGAATCGAATCGATCCCAAAAAAAATTGTTTAAATTGTGTTTGCTTACCTGAGAATAAGGATAAGCGAACCCGAGAAGTAAGACGCTCTCCCATAAGTGTATAGAAGTAATGTTGGAGGACATATATAGGAGCTGTTAGAATTCCAACTACAACGAATACAATAGCTACCTTTTCGACGTCCCGCTTGATCTCATTTGGAAAAGGCGAATGAAACGCGCTTAACACATAAGCAATCCCCATGGAGAACAATGCCGGTTGTGCTCCAGCAAGAACTGCACCAATTGAGCCAAGTAATGCATAAGGCCATTCTGGAGCATTCAGCTTTATAAGTTCCCATATCATCGAAGATGAGCTTAAAGCTCGGTCATTCGAATCTTTTTCAGTCTTCTCTTGGTCTTCCCTAAAGCTTGAAGTCCTCCTTGAACTAGAAACCCTTCTTGAACTACAAGATCCAGCTTGAGATTTACAAGACTCCGATATAATTGATTGAGGTTCTGTTACTTGGTAATTCACAAGAGTCGCGTAATCTCCTCTTCTTGATATCAATTCTTCGTGGCTACCGGTTTCCATAACCTGACCATTTCTTAATACAACAATTTTATCAACATTTCGGATGGTGGATAATCTGTGTGCAACGACGATTGTTGTTCTTTTCTCCATAACATTGTCAAGTGCTTGTTGAACGATCTTCTCTGATTCGGCATCAAGAGCGCTTGTTGCTTCATCTAAGAGTAATATCTTTGGATTTCTTAGAACCACTCGAGCAATCGCAATCCTCTGTTTTTGTCCTCCTGAGAGCTGAGTTCCTCCTTCTCCAACCTATTAGAATGGTTTGACCAATAAGGAAGTGGAACTATATATGAAAAGATGAAAATTCCAGTAATTTACCTGAGTATTGTAACCATTGGGTAATGATTTAATGAAAGAATCTGCGTTGGCTGCTTTAGCAGCTTCTATGATATGATCCATATTTGCATTCTCTTTACCAAGAAGAATATTAGAAGCTATGGTTGTGGCGAATAATGCCGGTTCTTGACTCACTAATCCCATTTGTTCTCTCAACCATTTCAGCTTTAGGCTCTTGATGTCATTCCCATCCAAGAGAATCTCCCCTGATTTTGGTTCATAGAAACGTTGAACCATTGATATGATTGTGCTTTTCCCTGAACCACTTGGACCGACAAATGCAAAAGTCTTGCCTGAACGTATCGTGAAACTTAGATCCTCAAAAACCATGTTTGGTCTCGAAGGATAAGCGAAAGACACTTGATGAAAGTCAATCCTCCCAGCTACATTTTGCAAAGTTGTTCCGTCGTCTAATCTTTCAGAATCTTGAAGATTGTTGTTTCCTATCATTCTCAATATATTTTCAGCAGCAACTCTGCCTTTGGAAATCGCGGATAAGCTAGGTGCGGCTTGACCTAAGGAGCTGCAAAATTGCAACAAAATGACTAATACTATGCAATTTGATGATATATAACAAGCAAAAGGTCTCAGATTTTTTGGACTTACAATCCGCTGTAAATGACATTCAGGATCGTAGTGAAAGCTTTTGCGCCGTGTGTTTTGCCGTGGCGTACAAGAAGACTTGCATACCAAAAAAGCAAAGCCCAAGCACAAAACAAGAGGCCATATGTTAACCCAACTCCTAAACCTTTAGCAAGTCCGCTCCTTTTACTGAGTTTCAGAGCTTTCTTGAGAGAACTTGAGTAAGAATTAACAGCTTTTTCTTCTCCTACAAATGCATACACGGTTCTCACCTGTGACATAACCTGAAGATCCAAGTGTTAAGAATAGAATAAAAGGAAGAGATTTAGATCTTCATTGTTTGGTTTGAGTTTGCGCTTATATATAATTATTTCTTCTTTTTTTTTTTTTGAATAATTATTTCTTCTTTATTTTGCTTAGTAAACCCATAATTTTAGCATGTTATAACGAAATTTATTTGTTAAATGAAGAAAAAAACACCAAACGGAATGTGTTTTGCGTATGGGTTTACATTTTGTAATCATATTCTTATAAAACCTACAAATATTTTCTTACAAGGTGAATTTATTTGTGAAAACGTCTTTCACAAGTAAAAGCAAACGCACGTTTGAAACAATGTCAGCCTTAATATATATTAAGAGTATATCAACAAACCTCTTCTGCTACTTTTCCTGCGTCAGCATAAGCAGCTTCACTCTTCTCTGAGATGGTAGACATGATTATAGCATACCCTCCTCCTGCAATTGCTATCAATGGAACTACTGCTAACGTGAGCAGCGTAAGTTGCCATACCGACAAAAAACCGATGAGCAATCCGGCAATGAACTGACATAGGTACCGCAAAACATGTCCTGTCTGATACAAAACAAAACATTTTCATCAGTTTCATTTGTTTTTGTTTCGTCCTTATAATTATTAATTCATATATTAGAAAGGGTACCTTATCGCCAATTGCATCTTGAACCAAGATGGCATCGCTGGAGATGTGGAAAATGAAATTTGAATCTCTAGCTTCTGTATCGAAGAATGTAATGTCTTTTGCCAAGATTGATTTGAGATAATTTATACGCAATCGTGCTGTTTGTCTTTCCCCTGTTTGCATCCAACAAGCAACTCCTGAAAAATAAAACCATTCCAACTAAAAACTTGTTAACATTAAAAAAACATATTAATAAAGAGATATTTGCACTGGATTTCACTTATACTAACTTTCATTAGCATATTAGCACTTTTTGAAAGTGTATTAGAAGCATTTTAAAAAAAATTGTGTTGCATCCATTATCGCACACGCCTCTTATTATTACATCGTGTACCGTCTATTATCGCACACGCCTCTTATTGTTACATCGTGTACCGTCTACTATACACTGGGTTGAACAATAGCAAAAAAGTGTTATTTTCTATTGCATTTTCAAAAAGTGCTAATATGTTAATGAAAGTTAAAATAAGTGATCACCAATGCAAAAACCCCATTAATAAATGTAAAATGTGGATAGAAACGTACCCATCCATGCTGATACCAAATTTACCAATCCTAAGTAGACCAAGTACAGAGCATTCTGGAAAAGAGATAGAAACAAATTGTTATGCACTTATATGACCAAAAACCAATAGAGAGAGAGAGAGAGAAAATAGCTGTTTGTGAGAAACCTGTGAAACGCGGGAAGATATGGCTTTAGGATCTGTAGAAAGATTTCCAAGAGAATCTAGCATATTCCCGAAGAACACGAAGAAGAGCGGAAGCGTACCGCCATGAATACACGTGCCTAAACTTCCTAGGAATATCAAAAGGCAATCAACTTTATCTGCTGCCCTAAACAAACCCATCAATGAAACTGATTCTTCCTTCATCTTTTGCTTCTCCTCTTTCTTTTCGTCCGCTTCGGTCTTGATGTTTCCGTTAGAGGATGGTTCTATGTTCTCCATTCTCACTGAACACAGAGTTCAAAAACAGAGAAGTACTTGAGAGGGTAGATGAGCAGAGAAGGATTTAGGGTGTGGGGTTTCTTGTGGGGAAAGGGAAGGTGGAGAGAAAAATGGGAGATAAAACAAAGAAAAATAAAAGAGCCTTCTCCTCATTTACTGTTGTATTTATTGTAAAGAGTTAATAGATAACTCTAATCTATCCATCATTCAACAATTCATAGTTAATGCATGCAAGACCCGTCGCTTGAGGCACATGACACGTATGCTTGACCTTTACGCCAAGTTAACCTTCTATTTTAGGGACCACAGCTTTATCTATTGTGGCTGCAATCACTTCCACATTTGGTCCGTCCCAACTTAATCTATAGTGGTCCGTCCCAAGTTCAACTTGCATAGCATGTTCCATTCTTTGTTTTTTTTCTTTTTTGAATTGAATGTAAAATTTTATTCAACCAAAAACCGTAGTTATAACGAATGCATCAGTGAGTGGACTTTTTCAATACAATGTTTAAACTAGATAAAAGAAAGCATAAGGTTTCATCGAGTGGCAAACCAGAGTTCTATCCCTTTGTCATATCTTGAATCGCCAATACTTCGGATCGACAATAGTCTATTACGAACTTGCTTGTCTATTCGTTCCATTCTTTGTTTTATATCATCTTTACTTTTCTTTTATTTCAAATATTAGTTGTCTTCCTTTTTTCTTTCATGGATTTCTTAATTATGCCTTGTTTTTACCATTTGTCGTTAAAAGTATATATAAACTTTCATTTGCTGAGTATACATAACGAGATTCATAATTAGGTCAATGGATGAACTTTTTCATTACGATCATATGTAGGATTTTACGGTTTGCCCCTCCATTTATGCATGCAATCTCAACAAGATACGAAATCATGTAAAGATATTGGATGCGTGTACGGTGTAATCTAGTCATTGTTAGGGCCACGTGCTATTCTCTCTCCTTTTCTATATCTATATTTTGATGGCAATAGCTAGTTATGGGCAACTGATTTGTTGTGTTTTTATCGCTTTTGAATTGTCTATGAGTCGAGTTTATGGGCAATGGACATATCCTTTCAACTACCAAACCAAGCGGTCGTCCTAACTCCGATCCAAACTTAATTTTATGGATTTGACCCCATTTCCAGAATCCGACCTGGCTCGAATTTTACTTATGTTAAAACCCTATATGCGAAGAACATGGTTATCTATTCCATTTAGTTTTAGATCTTGGTTTTGACATTGTAAGAGAAGAATTCTGAACTCTAATCTACACTTTGGTTTAAAAATACTAGTCTTGTATTTGTGATTTTTTATATATTTAATTCATTACCTTTTTTTTAACACTGAACAAATTATGAAAATTACTACAAAGCTGAAGATTTCCTTATAAGTTTGGCTCCATTAATTTGCAGAAATTAAGCATTCTCTAGGAATCGAAACCCGAATCTTCTGGTGTAGATACATTAATGTACCCTTGGTCAACCACTGGACTAAGGCGGTTTCCATAATATTTAATTCATTACCTAAACCTAATTCTAAGAGAGAACAAATTGTAGACCCTTAATAATCAATACTATAAAAACTTTTGTGCCTTGACACATCAGCATTTTTATGCATTTTAAAGCTGACACCTCATTTAAAATCTGAACCAATCAAATTAAAACAAATAATACACCTCAATTTTTTATGCTCTTAAAAAATGACATCTCATAAAAAAAACTAAATCTTAAAGACCAATAAAAACATGTTAATTTTACACATCAGCCTTGATCAAGTTTACGCATCATATTTGTGCTTGATTCCCTTCGCATGTTGTATTGATTATTCGAGAGCTTTGAAACTTGGAGATACTTTATTTGTCTTCGTCTCTTCATCTTTAGAAGACTGTACAAATTGATAATCATCGTTAGAGTCACCTTGCATCTTTTGTGTTTCTTACATTTTTGACCTATGGAGTCACCACTTTGGCACTTTGCTTCTCCTTCTCTGTCACATCTCACATGCATTCACGATTTGATCGTATTTAATCAATGCTTCAAGAAATTGCATCATAAACACTTTGCAATAACGATCTTTAAAAATGGAAAAACTGATAGAAGAAGTCGTAATGAGGAGAACCAAATAAGAGAATGATGAACTAGAGACTTTTGAACTGTGAAAGAAGAAAAGCTTGGGTTGTTTCCCCTTTCACCCGAATACGGCTGAACCATGTAAAATCTTTTTCTTTTTTTTATAACCCTACCCCCTGCCTATTGTGCCTGCTTCGCTTTTCTGTATTAATTTTCCTTTGCAATTAGAGTAAAATCTTATGTGCTCTATAAACGGAGTGATGCGTCCATGTTTTGCATAGTGGTTGGCAACCCGAGTGAAACTGGTGAAGTGTCATCGGGTTCAAGGGGAGGCATGCTGGTGAGGTTGGTCAAGAGACCCAAGAGAAACTGGTCAAGCGTTCTCGGATTTATAGTGAGGCATGTTGGTGAGGTTGGTCAAGAAACCAAATATTAGTTTATTTTTATAGAGATTTACAACTCTGTTGATGCAACAGAGATTATTTAACTCATAAGTTTATTCGGAGATCGATGAGATCGACCATATCAAAATTATGAAAAACATGAAAATCAAGAAAAATATGAATATTTACCAATATCTTAGATTAGGAAATTTAGATTTAAATATAATATTTTCATATTAGTTTAGGAAATTAAGTTTTTTTCATCTCTATATAAGTTTATCCATTTTTAACATTACTACGATTTAACCCGCGCTAATTATAGCGCGGAGTACTTTAAAAAAAAAATTATTTTGAAATTTAAGAAAATTGCTTTTATCTGAATTTTACAATATGGTTAACTAATGATTATAGATAAAGCTGTCAATTTGTATTAATTTATCTATTTAACCCGTTTTGCAGTGAACGAAAGTATTATTTGGGTTAATCCGCAAAAACTTATAATCTTGAAAACATAACTCTAATATGCACCGTTAAATGACTCTAGTTTTTGTGGTTAGTCTACGAACTCTTAAAAAAAATAGTTTTCTTGTGTCTAACTTTTTATAAAATTAGTAAAATATTTTTAAATTTTTGTTTTGATATTTATTCAAATAAAATATAATAATTATAGTGAAAAATATAGCAAGATTTTGAATATATTTTTTTATTTGAATATATATAAATTGATTATTATTTTAAAATATATAATATTAAAAATAATTAAGAAACTAAATAATAAATAATTTCTTTAATGCAAAATATATAGTTTCCATATTTTAATCAATAATTTTAAAAGACTATTATATTCTTTCCTATTTCAATTATTCTTTGTCATTTGTAATGATATTTCATGTAATATCTTACAAAACAAAGTTCATTTATAAAAATGTTTTCTTAAATAATATTATAAAAATTCTTATGAGAGTCTAATAATAATTGGGATAATTGTAAAAATAGAGCAAAAAATCGATACTATTGTCCCCTTAGACCATCTCCAATGGTAAGAACCCATCATGGGTTCTTACCAATTTTTTAATCATAAATTTTGATTATTTAAAAATTTAGAACCCCATAAGTTTTTTCACCTCCAATGGTCAACCTCATTAGGGGTTCTTAAAAAAAAAATTATAATTAATTTTCTTAAGTTTAACTTATTTTGTAAAAAATTATAAACATACTATATTTTATAAAACCAAAATTATATTGCATTTCATGAATTTTAAAACATACAAAATATTGCCGAAACTTTAGGAAGAAGAAGTTTAGAATTTTAGAATCTTAAAAAAAAAATTTAATATGTAAAGATTCCAATTCATTAATATGTAAAAAAGTTTAGAATTTTAAAGTTGAAGTTGAGAAAAAGTTTTTTTTTAAAAGTTAAGAATTTTTATTTTAAATTAAAGTTAAGAAAAAGTAAAAAAAAAAAGTAAAAAAAAATTTGGCAAAAAATCTGGCGAATTAGCTATTGACACGTGGCTAAGAATCCCTAGTAAGAACCGGTTCTAAGAGTTCTTAACTATTACAATTTTTTTTTTTTGTTATTTTTTTTTTTTGGTTAAGAACTCCACCTAAGAACCCCTAAACTCCCCCCCCCCTCCCCCATTGGAGCTGCCTTTAGTACTTAATTGACTTTTGTCACTTTTAGACTGAAATACCCTTAATGAAATGTAAAAAAAAAATCAAAATAAATATTTATAATTACTTTAAAAATGCCGAAAATTACATATAAGGAAATAAATATATTTTTGATAATTCATTTTTGGAAAAACAAATATTTTAAAAATATTTATTTTCATGTTCTACGATTTATAAAATTTGTTTTCTGGTAATTGTTCTATAATCTACGAAGTATAGAATATATATTATACTATTTGTTCTACATTCTATTGTCCCTATAGAATCCATCATCTAAAATTTGGTGTATATTCCACCAATTATTGAATATGTATTCTATCTTTTTCTCTATATTCTACTTTTTGCAGAATTAAAAATTTACCATTTTGTCTTGATTCTACGAAACGTGGAATACATATTCTATAAGCGGTTAACAAAATCTAACTGAATATAAGAGAAACAAATAAATTATTTATAGTGTGATTGGCAAAGTGGAGAAGAGAGGGAGAGCTTAAAGCAGCTGAAACTGGAGCGGGAACTTAATTTAAAATCTAAATTAAGATATCAATTTTGATTTTGGGTATCGGATGATCTTTTTCAAATCTGTAATTATCTCCGATAAGATATTATGGTGTTTAATAAAAATATAAAAAATAATTAATAATTTTGATATCTCCACTTACAGCGCCTCCTAACTCTCTATTTTGTAGAGTTATAATGTTAGGAGGCGCTGTAAGTGGGGATATCAAAATTATTAATTATTTTTTATATTTGTATTAAACACCATAATATCTTGTGATTGTTTGCACAGAATCAGCACACGTCTGCAAACAAAATAATTATATTGTGATTGGCGGTGACTCAACACCGTTATAACGCAACGTGGGTAGAAACGTGTTAACAATCATCTACATACCACCACTGAAAATCTTTTTTTAAAAAAATTCCCTTTTTGCACGGTTTTCTTCTTTTCTTCCCTGTAACCTTCTTTTGCTATTTTTTTGCGATTCTTCAATTCTTCACGATTTATCTTCTCTTCCTCTTTGTTATTCTTCACGATTTCTCTTCGACTGGTAAACAGGTTTTTAGTGTTTTGCTGCGTCCAAATGCAAGTGTTAGAGTCTACGTAACTCTTAATGTGAAAGAGAAGAACTTCAAGAAGGGAAAGTATGATGAAACAATGTGCATAAATGATGGATGGGTTTATTTTCGAAATAGTGAGCTAATATCAGGACAACTGGGGAAGGCTACGTTAGGTAAGTTCAAGATGGAATGCAATATGTTGCAAATGCATAGGTAGTTGTTCATTCTGGACTTTTTTCTATATTTTGAGTACTTGATATTTTCCTCCAGGAGCCTGATTACAATAACTTTCGGACCTTATTTACTGCTTTAGGAGCTAGGACCCTGATCTCATTTCGTCTTGCCATTGCAGGCTAAAGGTTTTGTTGCTAATTCGTTCTACAGCGGTCTTACTGCCACATAATTTTTCTTTCACACTATGGGTGGACGAGAAGGTCTAGTTGATACAGCGGTATGCATAAATCCTTCGCTTTTTTTTTTCATCCTGGTCCACTGGAAAATATGAAAAATTTGCTCATAGAAAGAGAGCCATGATAGTTCTCCAAAGGGTGACAGTGTTTTAACATCTGCACAGAAGATGAAGCTGAAGCTTCACCTTTTTGTAACGATATTCTTGTCTATTGCAGGTGAAAACCTTGGAAGATCTATTCGTCCATTATGATAACTATAACACCCCGACCGCCCCTACATGTGGGCCATACGCCTTCTCTCGGCCCGTGGGTCCCACCCTCGTCCGACAGCCGGTGCGCTAGTCCGAGAGACTAGCAAGTGTTGTTTACTGACCTTACAAATTACCACGTGATCTTTCCCCATGTTTTGTCCTCACTCGCACGATACCGCGAATCACTTCCCGGTAGGTCACCCATCATTAAATTGTTTCAGCTCAAGCACGCTTAACTCTGGAGTTCTCTTTGGTGACATATGTAGCCAAATTAATTCTTATAAGCCTCTCTGCATATACCAGAAATCGGGATGTTACAATAACACAGTACAAAATGCCAGCGGATGCATACTTCAATTTACTTATGGGGATGATGGGATGGACCCAGTACTAATGGAGGGAAAGGATGGAGCGCCTTTAAATTTTGATAGATTATTTCTGAAAATTCAGGTGCTTTTACTATTTTGTATACTGGTTTTAGTCTCTCTGTATTTAGAGTTTCATAACAATTGGTACTTGCATTTTGCAGGCCACATGTCCTCCTAGATCACACCACAGTTTTCTTTCTTCAGAAGAATTGTCGCAAAAGTTCGAAGAAGAATTAGTCAAACATGATACAAGTCGGGTTTGATCTCGAAGAGTCACACCAAGAAGACAATTACTTGAACTTGATCACACATCCACGGATTATGCCATGTAATACAACCTTATAGGGCCGATATTTGCGAAAACAGAACAAACTTGAATAACTTGATGATCTCCTTCAATCAAGATTCAAGAGCTGATTTAAAGGATAAAGATTCAGACACAAGTAATAGATCTAAACAAGCTTCTTTGACTACTAAAATGATGAAATCTAAGTTATACGCTTCACTTCTTGCCTAGAATACTCATAGATGTTTAACGACATCTAGATTTGTTGACCAAAATAAAAATTTCACCAAACCAACTAACCCAGAAATCGATTAAACACAAACAACAATAAGTGAAAAGAGGCACAGCAAGAGTTAAACGCAAATCATGAAATCGACACTAAATCGATTTGGTGAGATTTTAAAACTGTATGAGCAAAATTAATCTCATACAAAACGGCGCAGGAGGCTTACAGGAAGAGGAAGAGGAGGAAATTTCACTTATGGGAGAGGAGGAGAAGATTGGTTTTTTTTTTTTGTGTTTTCCTTATGTTTTTTTTAACCTTTTTTAATCAAAGTAATTTTAATTTTTTAATAAAAATTCTTCCTAAACACTTCGGTATTCTTACTCTTTCGATCTTAATCCTAATAGGTTATGATTTTCTATTGATTTCATCTTCCTTCTTTGATCTCATTTCATTCGATTTTTTTTAACTTTCTTATGGCAATCGTGTGATTTCTTATAAATTTGTTTTGTTTGAAAAAAAAAAAAGTGAGACGTGATTTTTTTTTTTGATGGATCGTTTTGTTGATTCGGTTGTTGATTGACCAAATTAATTTCTATTGGCTAGCACAATTGCTAGTTTCTTGGAGAACATGTTATGAAGATGGTGTTTCTTTTTATGATTTCATGTAGGCATAGGCAAAATAACCGGAACCGAAATACCGGAATCGGAATCGAACTGAAATACCTGAACCGAAACCGAACCAAAATTATCAAAATACCCATTGGATCCTACACATTGATACCCATGGGTATCGGGTAGAACCAGAACCGAACCGAAAATATTTTGGGTACCCGAATACCCGAAATATAATTATATATCTAAAAATATTAAATATATATCAGGTTTTTGGGTATATTTTTTGTATTATGGGTATATTGTTTTTAGTTTTTTTTTCGGGTATATTTTCGGGTTTTCGTATATAATTTCGGGTTTTCGGGTATATTTTTGGTATTTCGGGTATATGTTCCTTAAAACTTTTTCGGGTTTTCGGGTAAAATTTCGGGTTTTCGGATATATATCGGATTTCGGGTATATTTTAGACATTTCGGGTAAAAAATACCCGGAACCGAACCGGAACCGATTAAGATCCGAATGGTTCCAGTATATTTTGGTTCCTAAACCTTTCTACCTGAAATACCCGGAACCGAACCGGAATCGAACCGAAATCATTTCGGTACCTATATGGATCCTAAACCTCTCTATCCGAAATACCCGGAACCGAATGGTTCCTATCCAGAACCGAACCGGAACCGAAAATGCTCAGGCATAATTTCATGATCCCATAAGTATGAATCTATTTATGAATGGAGTTATCCACTTTTTATGAACCCTTGCTTTTTTTTACCTGATGCTTTATCAAAAGTGATTTACCATTCGGTTGAATTTGTCTAGGTTAAGCTTTGGAATACTTAAGAGAAGACTCGCATAAGGGTCATCAATCCTTGTAAAATATTTGGGCTTGGTTGTTTTTGGATATGGTTATTTTTGATTTTGGTTATTTCTGTCCACATAAAAAAAATTTGTCCAGTTGGACAAGCCCAGTTAGTTGTGGTCAAGCCCAGTTAACAGCCCTACATCTTGGTGTTTTGCAAAAAAAAATTGTTATTAGAGGTCAATATTTATTAACACTATATCCAGTGGTCTGTAGAGCTGTCAAATGGGCTGTCCGCGCCCGTCCATTATGACCACTTTTTTTTGGGACAGTAATTGGTCGGGCCTTAATGGACAATGGTCCAAAAACTGTCAATGTCCAGTAAGACCATGTCCAGATGGACTTGTCCATGACACCCAATTGCATTAAACCTTTTTCAAATTAAACTACATAAACATCTTAGTCAAGCAAACATGTTTTTTTTTAACAAAAACACTACATAAACATCTTAGTTATTTCATCACTGCTTCTTTCTCTTCACCCTCAATAAACTCGAACTTATCACCTAAAATATGCAAAAACAATAACATGTTATCATTACTGTGTAAGATGATCCCCATCAAGAACAAAGAGAAGAGAGAGAGATTAGTCTACATAGCAAGGGTAGAACACACTGTGAATCCAAAAGATAAGAGTTTGATTACCAAGTTTTGTTCCAACGAGGATAATGGGAACACCGGGAGCATAATGCCTGAGCTCAGGAATCCACTGAGAGAGGAGCATATAAAGAACAAAAACAAATTAGACTTATGTTTACACTCATCACAAGTTATAATGGATTATTAACAAAAGAGCCAAACCTTATTGGCAATATTCTCATAGCTAGCCTTGCTGTAGAGGAGGAGACACGTACTAATCACTCATAAATTTCTTCATCGAATCTAATCTCAAAACTTAAGCTCCTACTTAGAGCAGTAGAGGAGGAGACACTAATCACTCATATAAACGATTCTTATCAGACCGAACAACATGTGTTATACTTGTCGAAATTGGGAAACTAAGTGGGCCATTGCAAAGGTTCATCTTTTATAAAACAACAAAAACTTTGACAACGATAAAGATAACGATACCTGAAGAGGTATAAATCCACACAGAGCCTCGAATGGGGTAAGGCCAAGGCCATTTCTGGTTTGTGATTGTCGTCTTTATAAAGGTCTCGAAGACGATGAAGATGGGCACGAAGAGTTTAATATTAAGAATGATGAAGGATGCCTCGAAGATCGAGCAAAAGGTCTCGAAGACGACGAAGAGATTTCTAATTTTTGCCCCAAATTGATTTAACCCTAGATTTTTAAGTATTTGGGCATGTCCATTGTCCACACGGTCTAACCCGTTTTTGTCTGCTGTCTGTGCGGTCTTAATCCAGTTGGACCGTTTCGTATATGGGCATTGATACACTCAGAGTTTAACCCTAAAGTAACTACCGCAAGAGCACAGCTGACGAAGTAGTAATGTAGGGATCGAATCCACAGAGACCAAATGCAACACTACGAGAATGCAAGATGAAAGTAAATCTAAGACGAATGATGGTTGTTTGTGATTTGTAACTTTTAAAGCTAAGAATAACGAATGAAAGGATGTAAATTCAATAAGAGAAAACGCTAGGTCCTTGGGTAATTCGCAGGAAACCCAGATTCACTAAACAGATTATCGATTAGGGAGATAATTAAGACATGTTCTCGAACTCAAACATGAATGTCTAGCTAGCCCACTGTCGTGGTACTACCTACTATGCCTAATAACCTAAGAATCTAAACTGTTGTTTGACCTTAGTGTTCTAGGCAAGCATTAATGTTCAGGTTTGATAAGTTCACAAATTGCCTTAGCATCAGCTTTCGTTGGGTAAGGACAATTTGCTCATCTAAGTTCTTTCAGGAAATCTAAAGCACTTTTGATGAATAGATTAATCCTAAGATCATAAACTAAGTGATCAATCTAGTCTAAGCCTTAAATTCAACAATAGATGAAGACCTAACAGGAGGATTACTCAGACATGGAAACAATTTTCAAAACACAGAGATATTGAAGAAATTGCATAATAAGATTGAATAGAAATAAAACAGGGTTCATAAATCTTCTCCGGTATGAAGTAAAGATTCGTCTCCCTCAAATCTTACAGAGCAAAAACAGAAGTTCTCTGATGAATAGAATAAAGCGTAGCCTAAACAATGGCTGAAAAATAGAATAAATAACCCTGAAACACGTTTTTCCTAAGTCCTGGACGAAACCGGTTCAGAATAAGTGAAAACCGAAATTTTCTTTTATTTTTCGCATCACTAAACCGGTCGGTTTATGTTGGACCATCTTCACGAAAACTGGCGTAACTTTTGATCGCACCGTTGGAATGACCTCAAACCAATTCCAAATGAAAGCTGATCCATTGTTCTATCTTGTATCAAAATGTTAGCTCGATCCACCGGTGGTAAGTTCTTCAACGAATGCCAAACTTCTGACATCTCTGCATGATCATGCATCTCCATATGCTCATTTTCACCCAAAACGGTTCATTTTCTCCCAAAGTCACTTAAAACTTGAAAAGACTCTATAAAGGACTAAAAGACTCTAAAAAGATACATTGACTTGATAAAAGACACAAAAACAAATGTTAAAAACCGGTAAAAATACGGTTTATCATACATGACCATGGTCCGTCCGTAATGATATGGACTGGGCTTGTCCACGGACATCCCGCCCATTTGACAGCTCTAGTGGTCTGCAAGAATATCGGACCATCATGATTTCAACAAGGTGATCAACTCTAGATACACAAGAATATCGGACTATCATGATTTCAGCAAGGTCAACTCTAGAGGTCAATATTTCTTAACACTATATCCAATAATCTGAAAGAATATCGGACCATCATGATTTCAACGAGGTCATTCTGGATACAAAAAAATATCGGATTATCATGATTTCAACAAGGCCAACTCTAGATACAATGCAGATTTTGTAGAATTAATAAACTTACTTTGATTCTATGTAATTTATTGTATAGACTTTATTTGATTTTAAGTTGGATCATGGTAAAATGTCTATAGGCAATCTTGTTGGATTGTGAAGAATGTGGGGGGAAAAGAGTACATAGGAAAATAGCCTTACGTTGGATCATGGTAAAATGTCCATAGGCAATCTTGTTGAAGGTATCATGTATAAGGTATATATATGGGTCTTTCATTAAAACAATATGTGGATTTTCTTATGTATGATCATCGATTTTCAAGCAACTATTGTGCCTATATCTTTCTAAGATGTTAGTGAATCATGATATTCATAATGGGGTTATAGCCCCTACAAAAATAATTTTTCAATGCTTAAATGCTCAATTGCATATATTTTCCTGATCCTTAGATGTTAGGATGAACTGCATTTGAGAGGCAAAATGCTCTTTGAGTACATCATTTATCTTTTTTTGTTTGTTTAAAAACCATTTATCTTAGATACATTTAAAAGATATGAAATCTTTTTTTTTTTATTGAGTATGTGAATCAAAGGAATGTTTATGAAGAGTAGAAAAAAAACTAAGGCAGTAAAAATCATTTGTTCTCCAAAATTTTCTTCGGTGTTTTAAGTTGCTCATTCAAAGCATGAGAAGAGTTTTGTCCACGAGACACACACGGTATTTTGCTTACTATTTGATTGAGTTCAACTGTTGAGAACTTGCTTTCAATTAGAATATAAAATGTGGATGTATATGAATTTCAAACTTTTCAGTTAAAAAAAAAAATCTTAATAAGATATCATTAATAAAATCTTAATAAGTACCAATCAATAATGCTAACTATTTCAGATTTATCGCCGAGAGAGGTGGTGGCTTCCATCAGCCAAATCTGAAACACAAGTGCAATTGTACATTGTGTTTACTCATATAACCCCCATTGAATCAGCCTAATACTCAATAATGGACCACTAGATGGAAGAGCAATCACTCTTTAAAGTTGGAAGATACAAAACCATGATGAAAATAAGATGTCTTTTTTGTTGTTAACCAAAAATAAAGTGTTATTTGACTGTGAATCTTTGTATCAGCTTGGAGGGATGCAAGCTTATGATACTGAGGTTAATATCGCAAATTATGTTTTCGATGGGACATAATTCGGCTCAGTGAAGTCTTCGCTTTACTGTCGCTTGGAAAATCAGTTTTATAATAGTAAGGATTGGAAAACGGTAAGAAAGACAGAAGACCCAATCAAATCAAAATAAAATGAAAATTTAGATTTCTCTCTTTGCACCAAACAAACATTTTGAACTACAATTTATTCAAAATATTCATTTTTAATCTATTTTACTTTTATAAAAAAAATATATGATATCAGAACAATAGAAAAAACAAAATAAATAAGGAATAGTCTGCGGCCTAACGCGGCTATCTACCTAGTATTTATTTTCTAACGTTTCATTAGCTTACTTTCAGGATTTCAATATATAAAATCTTTTCGATATTTATATATTTCCTTTTCGATATTTATATATTTTCACCAAAGAGTCCTATAGAAAAGGACGCAGGAACAAAAACAGCCCTAACATCTCTCAGGATTTACCGACTTGAGAGTTTAGAGAATGATGTAACGCCTTGGACGATACTCAAGAAATCTTCCCTTGTTCAGGAAAACACAGCCGATTCGATTCTCCGAAACCCTAACGTCGACGAAGCTGAATGACACTTTACATAGTCGGGTCATGGCGGTGGAAAAAAGGATCCTATGGAGGGTTAAGGTTACACCTGTGCTGGACGAATGGCTGAAACAAGGCAATGAAATAAACCCTGATGATCTAAAAGGCGTCGTCAAAGATCTCTGCGATTCTCAGCGATTCTCAGCGATTCGACCACGCCCTACAGGTCTCAACTTCTTTATTCTCTTCTCGTTTTCCGTATCTGCTTCTGAGATCCAATTAATATAGCATTTAATCTCATATATAAAAGTGTATATCTTTGTTCTTGGTGATGTGTTAGGTCTTAGAGTGGACAACTAAACGAGGGATTTTCGAACTAAACTCTGAATATTTTGCATCTAGGCTTTATCTTGTTGAGATCCATTCAGGGTTGAGAGAAGCAGAGAAGTTCTTCAAAAGCATTCCTGAGAACATGAGAGACGACTCAGTCTACACCACTCTCTTAACCTTTTACACAAAAACCAAGAAAACACGGCACGAAGCGGAAGCCACTTACCAGAAGATGAGGGAGCTAAGTCTGCTCTCGAAACCTAACCCTTATTACAATATGATTTCTCTCTATGGCCTTCTTGGAGAAAGAAACATGGTCGACGAGATTCTGAGGCAGATGGAAGAGAACGGAGTGGAGCATGACAAGATAATTCTCACGGCCAATAACGTTTTGAAGGCTTACGCGAGTTTACCTGATTTGGAGGCAATGGAGAAGTTTCTGATGGGAATAGAAGATGAAAACCCGCGATTCCAATTGGCGTGGTAAACGGGAATAAGCATGGCAAAGGCTTACTTGAAAGGCGGTTTAAGAAGAAAAGCGATAGAGATGTTGCGTAGAACAGAGAAGTCATAGTTGATGTAAAGTCGAAAGACGCAGCGAACAAGGTGTTAATGGAGATGTATGAGGAGGCCGGAGCTAAACAAGACGAGTCCCGCCTCTATAGGCTCATCTATCCGAATGGTAAGCAGGGAAAGAGAATGAGAGCATATGCAAGCAAAAGAGGTGGTGGAGGAGGCTCTTACTACCCTTACTATGGCACTGACTGTGGCTCTGGCTCTGGCTGTGGTGGCGGTGGTGGTGGCGGTGACAGTGGCAGTGGCGGTGGCGGTGGATGTGGCGGTGGGGATTGAGAGGAGAAAACCAAGTAGAGATTGGTTTGGTCATATAGATTTCGTTAAAATAATGAATTATTTATTAGTTTTGGGTTCCTTACTAGAACTTTTAACGAAGCTATTGGCCTCTCTGAAATATGTGATTAGTTATTGGTTTTGTTGTGATTTCTTTATCCTTTGGTTCGATAACCTGCAATGATAATGATCTAAACACTAATGCTCTGTTTTGTGTTTGTTGTTTGAGTAAGGAAGAATGATGAACTAGACACAAGATTACAAGTTCCCAAAGCCTAAATCACCGGCCAAGGTACGTCTTGGAGAGCTAACAGCCAGCTCTCAGGGCTTATACTAGAAGATAGTCTTGTGTACAAGAAACCAGAGGCAGATCAAGAGCTAAACTTGAGAATTACAAGGGGTTGAAGAAGGAAGAAGATAAGTTCTTCTACAAACCCTATTCTACAGCTCTGTAATCTCTCCTTGCTCTCTGCTTGTCACTCCTTCTATCTTCTCATCTCTCTGCTAGATCTTTCTGTGACGTTATCTTCTTTATGCATGTGCAGGTACAGCTCATCATCCTGAGCTCACGCTAATTCACCCTGCGTAACAACCTTCTGTTGACCAGAATACACTGCACATAGACACTAACCAAAAACGACACAGCATCATCACTTGGGTAACTTGTGCTTTCTTCCTGTTGGGCCTGATCAATTCTCTTTAGGCCCAGCTTCAGCAACAGCCCAAGACTGAAATGTGGATCGACTCTCACATTCTCCACCTCGATCCCTTTCAGACAGAACCCGCGAACTCTTCGCCTTCCTCTATCTCTTCGTTCCGACACGCTGCCGAAACCCTAGATCTTTACCGATCTAGATCCAACTCCTTCTCCGAGCTAGATTCAGTCTCTGAGTACCCTCAGACGACTTCTCCCATCCTCAAACTTTGTTACCGGCACAGGCTTTGTGAGGATATCCGCCGGATTCGTTTTAGTATCGATCTTTGAAACCACAAGATCTCCCTCTGCAATCACATCCCTGATGAAGTAGTAACGAGTCTGGATGTGCTTCGTCCTTTCGTGGAAGACGCTGTTCTTGGCAAGGCAAATCGCGCTTTGCGAGTCACAGAAGATCTCGACCGTCTTCTGTTGAAAGCCCAGCTCGCAGGTAATTCTTTTCAACCATAACGCTTCCTTAGTCGCTTCGGCTAGAGCCATGTATTCTGCTTCCGTTGTTGACAACGCAACGATCTGTTGTAGGCCAGAACGCCAACTCACTGTGTTACCTCCAACCTGGAAGACATAGCCTGTAATCGATCTCCTTCGATCCAGGTCAGTAGCGTAGTCACTGTCACAGAAACCTTTGATGTCAAATTCCTGTGATTTTGTAAATGTCAGCTTGCAATCTGAACTTCCCTTAAGGTATCTTAGAACCCATTTAACCGCTTGCCAGTGTTCCTTGTTAGGTGCACTCATGAAGCGACTGACCAGCCCCACTGCATGAGCTATATCAGGACGTGATCCAACCATGGCGTACATTAGACTACCGACAGCACTTGAGTAAGGTACCTTTCTCATATGAATCTCAGTTTCAACTCTTTCTTCAATCTTAGTACTCGCTAGTTTGAAATGACATCCAATTGGAGTTTGAACTATCTTCAAATCAGTAGCATCAAAACTCTTAAGAACCTTTTTAATGTATGACTCCTGAGATAAGTAGAGAATACCTTTACTTCTGTCTCTAATGATATCTATGCCTAGGATCCTCCTTGCAGGTCCTAGGTCCTTCATTTCAAACTCATGGCTTAATAAATCCTTAACCTTTTGAACCTCCTTCAACTCTTTAGCTGCCACTAACATATCATCAACGTAAAGTAAAAGATACACCAAACTTCCATCACCACATGCCTTGAAATACACACAACTATCCAGCTGACTTCTTGAAAACTTTTGTGTTTTCATGAATTGATTAAACCTTAGATTCCACTGACGAGGAGACTGTTTAAGACCATACAGAGATCTCTGTAATAAGCAGACCTTGTTACCCTTAGAATATCCCTCAGGTTGCTCCATCAGGATCCTTTCATCTAAATTACCATGTAGAAACGCAGTTTTTACATCTAATTGTTCCAACTCAAGATCCATGTTAACCACCATAGAAAGAACTAGTCTTATTGTAGTGTGCTTAACAACCGGAGAAAACACTTCATGATAATCAATTCCCTTAATCTGAGAAAACCCTTTTGCAACAAGTCTTGCCTTAAACCTTGGTTCTTCCAATCCTGAGATTCCAGGCTTGAGCTTGAATACCCATTTGCAACCAATAGTTCTTTGTCCTTCAGGTCTATCAATGAGCTTCCATGTGTAATTCTTGTCTAAAGAATCCATTTCTTCATCTGTAGCTCCCAACCATTTATCTCTATTAGTTCCTTTTATAGCTTCTTGAAATGATTTTGGTTCTTCAACCTCAATCAGTTCTGCTGCACTCAGAGCATAAGCTGCTACATAAGACTCATCTCCATCATCAAATCTACTCGGAGGTTTAACATTCAATCTTCTTTCCCTATCTCTTGCCAAGAGATAATCACCAAGACCTGGTGTTGAATCATCTGATTCAGAGTCTTCTTCTGAATCTTCAACTACCTCTGACTCTGAGACAGCTCCACCTTCATCAGGAACTCCACCTTCTCCTGAAGTCTCTCCTTGAGTCAAAACTCCACTGTCACTTTCCCTGACTTCAATAGAAACCTTTTGACTTCCTTTCCTATTATGTCCTGTAACAGTTTTATCCTTTCCAATGTCTTTGAAAAGTGTATCTTCCCAGAAAATTACATCACGGCTGATGATGCATTTCTTTTCATCGTAACTCCAGATTCTATAACCTTTAACTCCCTGCGGATATCCCATAAAGACACCCTTCTTTGCCCTTGGCTTCAGTTTACCCTGATCAACATGATAATACGCCAAACATCCAAACCTCTTCATGTGAAAATAATCTGGTTTCACACCAGTCCACACTTGTTCTGGAACTTCTAACCCAAGAGGAACAGACGGTGACCTGTTAATCATATAAACTACGGTTGATGCAGCTTCTGCCCAGAATGCTTCACCCAAACCTGTTTCACTTAGGAGACTCCTCACCTTTTCCAATATAGTTCTATTCAACCTCTCAGCTACACCATTCTGTTGAGGAGTGTATGGACATGTCTTATGCCTTAGGATTCCATGAGCTTTACAATGATCATCAAACATTTTGTTGCAGTACTCAAGCCCATTGTCTGTCCTTAGAGCCTTAAGCTTCTGTCCACTTTGATTTTCCACAAACGTTTTCCACTCAACAAACTTGCCGAATGCTTCATCCTTAGTCTTGAGAAAATAGAGCCAAACCTTCCTTGAGAAATCATCCACAAATGAAATATAGTATTGACACTTTGATAAACTTGGTGTAACATTTGGAGAACCCCATAAATCAGAATGAACATACTCCAACTTTTGCTTTGAAATATGTTTTCCTCTTTGATAAGACAGCTTATGAGACTTCCCAAGAATGCAGTATTCACACTTCTTTAGCTCGGCTATTTCATCAGACTTTAATAACTCCTTCTTGACTAAAACCTGTAAACCTTTTGCACTCATATGTCCCATTCTGCTATGCCATAGCATTGTCTTATCATCTGCTTTAACTGCTGCATTAACCTGCTCCTTCACTGGTTTACCATCAAGAATATAGAGAGTATCTTTGTAACTCCCAGCAAGAACTTCTCTTTCTTTATAAAACACTTGTAGTCTGAAATTTTTAGATTGAAACCAACAGCCTTGTGACTCCAACTGTCCTAATGAAATCAAATTCCTCTTTGCCGTAGGAGAATACCTCACCTTAGTTAATATAACAATTGAGTTGTTATTGTTAACTATCTTCAAACTCCCCATAGCCGTGACTAGACAGTGAGTATCATTACCCATTAGGATCTTTCCCCCATCAATATCTTGAACATCCGATAGTAGATCTTTCCTATAGGTTAAATGATACGAGCATCCTGAGTCAAGAACCCATCCATCCTTAGAGTGAACTTCTGATGCCGTTAGCAATATAGGTTCTTCATCTATAACCTGTCCAACATTAGCCTGAGAGTTAGATGATTGTACTCTTTTTGGACAATCTTTCTTGAAATGTCCTTCGGCTCCACAAATCCAACATGCTCTCTTCCCCTTAATCTTTGATTTGCCTTTGTCATATTGCTTGTTTTTATTGTTGAACTTCTTCTCAGTCTGAGGCTTAGACTGAATGAATAAACCCTCATTGCTTGTCTTCTGCACATTAGTTCCTTTCTGCTTCAACTCAGTTTCTAAGGAATAGGCTGCTGTAGTTATTTCCTTTAGAGTTATAGTTTGCTGTCCACCTCTGTACTTGAGTGTGTGGACAAGCTGAGCAAAGTGTGAAGGCAAGCCATTCAATAGAATTACCGCTTGATCTTCATCACTTAGTTCCACATCTAGACTTGCAAGATCTGAGATAAGCTTGTTAAAGGTATCCAGATTCTTGTCTAGATTCTTTCCTTCTTCCATCTTGAAACTATAGAACCTCTGTTTTAAGTAGAATCTGTTAGGTAGTGATTTATCTTGGTACTGTGATTCAAGAGAATCCCACATGGCTTGAGCAGATTTGTGCTTCAAGCCAACCTTCCTCAGCACCATATCAGTCAGACTCATACTCAACAGATTTCTAACCCTACGATCCTTCTCCAACCTTTTAGGGTCAGCCTTGACTTCTTCAGTTTCAGTTCCTTTCCCTTTAGGATCTGGTGTAGACGATGATGTCTCACCATCAATCCTTAGAACTGAATCAAGTCCAAGAATCTCGAGCTGGGCTAGAACTCTATGCTTCCATATAGCATAGTCACCTTCCCCATCAAACTTCTCAACCTCCCATCTTCCCTGTGTAGGCTCAACCATCTCGCTTCAGTAGATCTGATACTGAAACCCAGACAACCAGAAATATCCAAGCAAGAACACCCAATATCCAGAGAATTCCAACAACACAGCACACAGAGAATATCCAAATGTAGATCAGATGAAGCAACCGTAAACCAGTATATCTAGATAAGCGAATAACCTGACTCAGAAACCAGGTGCTAGATCTGATACCTGCTGAGTCATTCTCCTTCTTGATCCAGAAAACCAGAAACCACCTTTGACCGCTCCAACCAGTGAGCTCTGATACCACTTGTTGTGATTTCTTTATCCTTTGGTTCGATAACCTGCAATGATAATGATCTAAACACTAATGCTCTGTTTTGTGTTTGTTGTTTGAGTAAGGAAGAATGATGAACTAGACACAAGATTACAAGTTCCCAAAGCCTAAATCACCGGCCAAGGTACGTCTTGGAGAGCTAACAGCCAGCTCTCAGGGCTTATACTAGAAGATAGTCTTGTGTACAAGAAACCAGAGGCAGATCAAGAGCTAAACTTGAGAATTACAAGGGGTTGAAGAAGGAAGAAGATAAGTTCTTCTACAAACCCTATTCTACAGCTCTGTAATCTCTCCTTGCTCTCTGCTTGTCACTCCTTCTATCTTCTCATCTCTCTGCTAGATCTTTCTGTGACGTTATCTTCTTTATGCATGTGCAGGTACAGCTCATCATCCTGAGCTCACGCTAATTCACCCTGCGTAACAACCTTCTGTTGACCAGAATACACTGCACATAGACACTAACCAAAAACGACACAGCATCATCACTTGGGTAACTTGTGCTTTCTTCCTGTTGGGCCTGATCAATTCTCTTTAGGCCCAGCTTCAGCAACAGCCCAAGACTGAAATGTGGATCGACTCTCACAGGTTTCCTTATACTTAATCACATATATTAGAGTAGTCTTGCAGAGTTATTCTAATTTGGTAGTTAAATATGTGATTAAAGAAGCTCTTGGCCTCTTTGGAAACAATGCTAAGATAGTTGAATTAGTTTCATAAGGTATGATTCCATTTTCCAAAAACCAAGTGCTGAAGGCCACAACTTCTGCCCAAATAATGTCCCATGAAGCTTTGTAAGACTTAGATGTTATCCCCGTCTAAGCCATGACTTTTTTGTTGGATTTGAGGTTAAAAAATATGCTTTGATTTCTTCGTTTGAAGACCAGATTGTACAAGGACAGCGATAGGGATATGGGAGCATCATGGAGACGAATCCACAAGGCGGTTTTCTCATAATCCCAATCTCTATGGCAATTAACTTATTTCACTTTGTAATAAGATTGGTTGTGATAGAATGCTTCCATGGTTCCGGTTAGGGATGTAAAAATGGGCTTAGACTCAAAGGGTTAGCCCAACCCTATGTAACAAATTTAACCATAAACCCTATTTTTTTTAATAGGACTAAAAACGGACCATTAAAATTAACCCTTGGGCCTGGGCTTGACAGGGCTTAATTTTTTTTTTCTTTCACCAGAAAATGCAAAACGACGTTTTACACTTGTGTTTCTCAGAAACCAGATCCAATCGTTCTCATTCTGCGGTTTCTCAGATCCGATCGAAATTTTGTGTTTTTCTTTCTGGGTTTTCAATTCATCGGCGAGAAAATCGTGGGTTCGGCGAGAAAATCGTTGGATCAATTCAAAAGCTTGCCCTCTCGAGGAGACGTACAACTTGGCGACATTCAAAAGCTTGCCCTCTCGATGATCTGAAGCCACGCATCTCTGATGAACACGAGCTGAGTTTCTGGTACGCCATGTATCTCACTAAGCTTCTTAAGCTTCTTCGATTGCATATTCTGTAGATCCACCATAGCCTTCTGCCTCGACGTTTCATTGTTTGCCCAGAGTTCATAATAATGAGTGTATCTCTCTAGCGAGTAATTTGGAGTAGTTAGCTTGATTTCCCCGTGCTTTGCCCATGGTTTTGAGAATGCTTAAGAGTCCTATTACCATTTTTATTGTATTGATTCAAATGCCATCATTTGTTGCAGTATGACTTTCCAATGCCGTGATGTTCTTAGTATTCCTATCACTACCGTCGCATCAGAGTCCGCATTTAGTGTTGGAGGCCGGGTGTTGAATCCCTTTAGAAACCGCCTCCTTCCAAAAAATGTGCAAGCATTAATTTGCATTCGAAATTGGCTTCGTGGCTTTGCTGAGTTTGAAGGTAAAATTTTTTAAGATTAGTTTATATGTTTTAAAATTAAGTGATTATAATAATTTATATCTTTGAATTGCAGGAGATATTGATGATTACTTTAATAATGAAGATGAAGATCATGTAGCTCAGATGCAACGAATTAAGTGACTATTCATTTTTTAAAATTGATGCCTTTTATATGATTTTGAGTAAAATTCGCTTAACATTAGCACCTTTTATTCTGTATAGGCAATCCTTACCAAAAATACAAATTACATCGATTCATGTCAAGTTTAGCCATCATGTCATGTCAAGTTTAACATCGCTTAACATGTTTTTTTTTTATTGCATTCTTTCTTAAAGAAAAAATAAAAACCATTTAAGGGCTAACCCTGGTTTAGCCTATTTTTATATTAATTACAGGATTTAAAAAGGATCAAAGTTAACATAGGATTGGGTTTATAAAAAAAAGGTCAGAATTGGGCTGAAACCCTTTATTTAACATCCCTAGTTCCGGTACTGGCCGAAACGCTGATATTATCTTTGATGAAATGAAATGTTAAGAGTGGAAGTTAAAACATGGTTTAAGGAATTTGCATTCAGACAGTTTTAGGCAAAATATTATACACTATAAAAATAGAGCCAGAACAAAAATTAAATTAACCTAGCTGGTTTGTACTAATATCATCGCGGTATCATTTATTCATAACATAACTTATGTTAATTGATGCATATCATCATATACATTTTCATTTTTTGATGTGAATATGATCATACATTAATTTAGTTAGAATGTGCAGTCATACAATATGTCAATCATTTTTTCATATTGAAGCAATAACAATGTGATCGAAGGGGAAGTCGATCGATGAAGAATATATTAGAACATTAATATATTAATATATTGTTCCTAATTGATGCGTTTGTCTTTTTTGATCTACTCAACTGAATTGCAGATTTGAGTTTTTCTGTTTATATTGTTATCAGACTACATAATTAGGAACAATGCATCATCCTTTAGACTAGATTTATTTTCTGTTTATTAAAAAATTAGCTCGAAACCTTCAAAATTTAGTCCTATAAATATTTTTTTTCTCATATTTTGTTTTCACTTACCCAAAACTAAAATCATTTTTAAAATAGTTCGTTCATCCTAAAATTAGTAAATTTGATTTGCGTCTTTTTTGGCCATTAGGATCATATGAACAATTAAACATTGTGCAACATACGACATGACACGTTGAAAGACAGGACATGAACACTCACGTCTTCACTTTGACACGTGTACATCACCCAAGCTTTACGTGGAACTACGTTAACGAGAGATGCCCTCTTCATAAATTCTATACTCCTGCAAGCTTCTGCGTTATCAAGTACTTATCCGTTTGAAACATCCTCAGATCATATCAAGTAAACAAAAAAAATTAATATCAAAGAATAAAATCATGTCAGGCGTATCTCTGGCGATGGGTCCAAGAACCGACGTGGACAAAACGTCGTCGTCGTCTGGTGAGAAAGGACGGTGGTCAGGGATGACGGCGGGCGGCGGCGGCGGCTTGATGGGGTCACTTAGGGTGATAGAGCTACAGCTGGTTGCGTTCATACTAGTTTTCTCAGCTAGCGGTGTCGTACCGGTACTCGACATGCTATTTCCAGCGTTTGCGTCTGTCTATATTATCGCCCTCTCGCGTTTAGCTTTCCCCTCCCATGGCGTTCCCACCGCTTCCCCTGAAGTCTTCCACGGCAGCAAACTCTTCAGGTTCCAAATCCATCACAACTCACAAGAAGAAGAAAAACATCTCTGTTCACTTTCTTGATAAAGATTCTGACATTTTTTTCTTCGGATAATGCAAGGATTTACTTGATTTTGGGGACAATGATTGGTCTGTTCTTGCCTTTAGCTTACGTATTAGGTGGTTTTGCAAGAGGAGACGATCATGCTGTAAGATCAGCAACACCACACTTGTTTCTACTGTCGTGTCAAATCCTGACAGAAATTGTGATAAGTAGCCTTTCTCTATTCTCTCCACCGGTAAGAATTCTCGGGCCAATGCTCTACACAGTCTGGAGAATCTTTGTCATCATTGATTGGTCTAAAGATGTTTGGTTCAACAAATCTTTACCAGTCAATGCTACACCCAATGTAATGGCTAATGCTCTTCTTTATCAAACACAAGTCTTTTTTCCGTTTAGAATCCGTTTACACTTAAACCGTGTGAAACCTTTTTTGCAGGCGGTTGCGTGGTTCTGGTTTGGACGGTATTTGGCAATAGCTAATTTAGGCTACTTCGGAGTGAATCTACTCTGTTTCTTGATCCCTAGGTTCTTGCCTCGTGCTTTCGACCATTACTTCAGAGAAAGAGACGAGATCTTGGCGAAAAGCCAAGAGGACAAGCCGGTTCAAGTTCCTAGATCAAAACCTTCTGACCACAAATCTGATTGATCATCTTTTGTTTTTTGAATGTGTATTGTAACAAACAAAGTTGTTTATAATGAAACAATGTGGTTGTGAATGTACAAAGTTTTGCTCTTGCAAATGAAAATCAATTTACCCCAGTTGATGATGCTTTAACCTTGAAAAAGAGACTTAATATTGACTGTCCATGAAACTAACCAGAAGCTCATTCACCATGCCTCGGTCTGGCATCTTCCCTGCTGCTCCATATATTGGAGCCAAGCCTCCTGTGATCGGTCCTGGGTTTGCTTTCACCTGACCAAAACATGAAATAACGAGAGATCAATTGAAGAAAAAGAAACGAGCAATCAAACTTTTTCATCAATGGACTTACAGTTTCTACAGCTTCACGCAGATCCTGGAGGAAGTCATCGACTACAGGGACGTGTTGAAGAGTTATACATATATGAATGCTGATCAAAAACACAGACATGGATAGTTTCAGAACAGTGAAGCGCGGATTGTGGTCTTAAAACTAGTTGAAACACCAATGTTTTGGCCTTTAAGAATTTACCTGTTAGGTCTCTGTAGCGCATTCAAATGCCAACCTTTTGAAGACATGATGTCATTAACTTCGAAGATGTCTAATGCTTTAGAACCAAACGCCACGATTGTCATATCTGGCTTTCCAACGACGAACAGTTCATGGATTTCTCTTACCCTGCGGATTATGATAGCCGAAGCTATAAGAATCGAAATGATTGAAGAAGGGAAAAAAGTTAAAAAAGTAATACAAACCCTTTCTCTAGTCTCTTTGATGCTTCCATTATCTTGCTTGTGTTTTGTAGGTAGCCTGTGGAACAACGGAAGCATGCAGAATCAACCATTTAAATCTTTGACACACTCTAATGACAGAAGCTTGGGAGAGTGAGATATCTATTGTGAAACCTTCTTCGCCGAGAGACATCATTGCAGCCCAAGCACCAGCAACCAGAGAACCAGGCCTACTCCCAGCTATAGTTGGAGACACGTATAGACCTCCTGACCATTCAGTTACTGCAAAATGCAGATTTAACTAGTTAAGGAGCAATACCGAATTTAGGATTTCCATGAATTCAACAGTTTTTTTGTTTCTTAGAGATGGAAGTAGCAAAAAACACTTACCAGCAACAAATTGGTGCTGTTTTGTAGATGCAGGAGCAGATATTTGCAGGCAGAAATTCCAGATGTCAGGTAAAGATCATATATGAATCGATATATATACAAAGCAAAACTACACTTTGCACAGCACTTGATAGAATATACAAAATATTTCAAAACTATATAAGAGGAATGTGACAGTGTGCATGATTCCAGGGAAGCGATGACAAGCAAACAAAAGTAAGCCATCTCGTAGGAATGTTTTGCAGATGAATTGACACAACTAGCATGCCAGAATCATAACACAGGAGGTGAATATAACCAATTCATATGTGCTTGGTATTGAGCCTGGAGAAATTGCATAAGAGTGGGAAAATAACAAGTATTTACCTTTCTGATCTCATGATTTCTGTAGAGAACTGTACTAGTTCCTTTAGGAGCCAAACCATATTTATGCACATCCACCGAAATTGAAGTAACTCCTTGTACAGAAAAATCAAAAGCTGGGATCTGGTACCTGGGAACAGCGATGAAAAAATAAGAATCGACAGGTGAAATCACTCTTTAGTATCTTGTTAATCTAAATAGCACCATGAAATGAGATCCAATGCGAAACTAAGAGAAGTGGCAATAAAACAGACAGACACTATAACTTATCATTTCTCTTAAGTTATGAATATAGCTTCTTAAGTAAACCTATAAAAAGTAGATACTATCTGCATCTCGTTTTTGTAGGAAAAAGGCAGGCCTTTGATAAGTTGTTAGAGAAAAAACAGTTACACATACCCAAGTTTACGAGCGAAAGGTAACACAAAACCACCAAGGCAAAGGTCAACATGAAAGAATATTCCATAGCTAAGAGCCAGTTGACCAAGCTCCTGTAATGAAAAAAAAAAAAAAAAAAAATTGTCCTACACATTCATTGCATATAGAAGAACATAAATGTCCTAAAAATTACGGGAGACTGGAAAAACCTGTGTACCTCAATAGGATCTATGATGCCATGAGGGAATCCTGGTGCTGATCCAACAATCTGAAACAATATGATTTCTAGATTATGCAAAAACCGAAGCAACCGCCTTAAAATTTAAAGATAGATGAACATAGCAGATATAAAAGGTGATTACGACTGTGAAATTGAGTTTTTAACCCATGGAAATACAAAATAGGCAAGGGCTGGATATGTACAACAGACCAAGAACATCAAACTATGGAACCTGGAAAGTGAAAATATCTAAACATATTATAAGTGGCACCTCAAAACATTACCATGATGGTGTTTCTGTTAATATGCCGCCTTATTGCCTTCACATCAGCTCGGAATTCTTTGTCTACTGGAACTCGCCACAACTTGATGTTAAAATACTGGGCTGCCTTATCATAAGCCGAATGACCCGATTCAGGTATAATCCTACGCTTAGATATGAAATATTGTTCCATCAACTAATTTTACAGTACATAATTGATCAATGTCAAATGAGGGAGGAAACGTACATCTCTGGACGTGTGATTCCCTTCTTGTACTTCATATAGTCACGAGATGACTTCACAGCCAACACTATGCTTTCTGTTCCTCCAGACGTCATGTTTCCGCATATTTGTCCTCCTGAAATCGTTTCTTTACTCCCGAGTAATGCAGCAGTCATTGCAACTACTTCTGACTCAAACCGCACCACACTTTGGAATACATCTATATGCAGTGGATTGGTATGCACAAACCTGGAAAGCATCATCCATACATGCCATACACATAGCAACTTCAATTATATATTATACAAAACAAGGAATCGCCACTTTCACGCCCAAGAATAACGCAAAAGCAGAAGTCATATTCCACGAAGATCGGAGCTAAAATCTCAGTATAACTTACATTGAACATGCTTGATTTATCAATGCAAAATGTCCTTCAGACTCACTTCCACCTATGTATCTGTTAGAATGGTAGTAGAAGTTAAAAAAAAATTCCACCGAAAACACAAAGAAAATTTGGAGGACATATAAAAAGCATCAACTACCGCAAACATACACAGTGCCAGAGCATTTTCCTTGCCAAATAGCATCATTCCTCTTTTCAGTCTCCATTTTCTCTAGAACTTCAACTCCTAGACCTTTTACTGGCAATTCTTCAGCCCGATTCTTTTTCTTAGAGCTGCTACCAGATTGTAATTGATCAACAACCTGTGAATTAGAAGAAACAAACATCAACTAGTTAGCACCGATGCTAGTTTCCCATACAAACAAAGACACAGTGAGATGTAGAAAACATAGAGGTCTCTAACCCGCAACTAATCCAAGAAGCAAACATACACCCTTAATAATAAGCTAGTACGGTTCCAGTGTAAAATCTCCTGTAATTTTCTATTCTTGTTACAGTCTCAAATCCAAAGTAATTGTCTATTCTTGAGGAGTTCTAGTGAAATCTTAACTTCAGCAAACACAAGTCTCAATGCTACAAATAACCATGGGTCCAAGACATTCTGCTGCTTCTCTGCCAGATAATAATCTAAATCCTTATTACTCCATTTACAACAGAAAATAGGAAGAGTAAAGCATTAAATGGACTTGTCAGACATTTCTTCTTCTTTTTTTTAATTGTTTCCTCTTAAATAGCACAAGAAGAAGAAAAAATGGCCATTACACGAACAATTTGCAGATTCAAACACAACCCACCTTTTGTTTCTCAGCATCTATGTAGTTTTGAACTCCAGGAATCATCCTGTTCCACAGAATCGTTAGTCTCGGCCATCAAATACCCAAAAACAAGATTGGGATCGAAGTAAACAAGACATGGGATTTGAAGATTCTCACTTGAGGAAGCCCATGATCAGACCCAGAAGACACGCTTTCAGGCCTTCATCGCGGACGACGCCAAAGACAGATCCGATAAACTGAGCGAGAAAAAGAGTGAGAATCGGGGCTAAGAGCAGAACCAGTGGCTCAAATTCCGACAAACGCAAGTTTAGCGAGCCTCGAGCTTGAATCAACATGGATTTCATCGAAGAAGATGTCAAAGAATCCATTTTTTTTTTCCTGGAAATTGAGATGGGGAGAAAAGTGAAATCGTTTTGGATATACAAAAAGGAATAAAGAAAGTGATTATAGTTAGAGATTGCCACAAATATTTTTCTTTTTTGGCGCTTCCTGTGATGGTTGCGTGTTCTGTCAACTTTCACGAGATAGTTCACACTCGGATGGCTTGAGAAAAGAATCGAATTTTAATCGAACTAAACTGTGAACCGAACTTAGTGTAATCTACGGATCTACCTCAGCTAAGCAATTCTCCGAGAGGCCAGAGCTCTAAGCCCATTACAAAACCAATACAAATAATTGTCTAAGGCTCATGTGTCCATATGGTTTCACTAATAAAATAGTAGTTTAATATAAATATGGTTATTAAGAAAAATTGTCTAAAAAAGCATCAATTTATAAATTTTGGCAATTAAAAGTGTCAACTATCGAATCGGTCATTTAAATCATTTTATTTTGTCGACTTCAATTATAAACCTTGAATTTTTGTTGACCGAGCCATAAAAAGCACGACGTTAAATCCGATAACGGAACTTAGAAACAGAGTTACAACTCCGTTTTAATCCGCAGTTAAATAAAACGACGTCGTTTTATCCCTAATCTATAAAGAAATAAAAAATACACATGTCACTATATTATTGGGTGACGTCATGTTTAAAAATAAATCACCTCCTAGGACTCAACCCATGACCATAAAGTTGAAATGTTCGTGTTGTACCGACTGAGCTGAACAAGTGTTGTGAATAAAGATATCAAATATAATTTATATAGACGTTATAAATTTTTCTGTCATCTTCCCAAATATTGTTGTTGTTAGTTTGTTACCAATGGAGGAGAAGAATTAGAAGTCCAATTACGTCGGAGCTTCAAGACCCACGAGCCGAATTACACATTCCACTAAGAACAAGCATACCATCACATGAATTGAGGAAAGCAAAAGAGAGCCCAGGTGGTCTAAGCGTCTGAAATTGAGGAAAGCAAAAGAGAGCTCACGGCTCGGTACCTCGTCGACGTTAGGTAACGAGAAATTCAGAGATTCGAAATTCTCCAGCATTTTCCCGCACACGAACACTCGAACGCGAAACAACGGTGGCTTGGCCTTGCGAAGACGGTGGAGGCGTTTCGGACGGTTATCGATACGGCGGCGTCGAGATCCCAGTTCGCCGATTCCATTTTCTTCACCATCGATTTGACGAAGCTCCGAAAAGAGAGACCGATCCACTCGCCGTGAGTTTCTTCAGCGATTTGTTGAACGCCGAGTTTTCTTCGAGATTCGTCTTCAACGAATCGATCCTCGATTGCTTCTCTATAACTTCCGATTCGAGCTTCTTGATTGTGATTTCGTATGTCCTCATCAAGCTATGTTGCTCTTGGATCTCAGCGAGCATAATCGCCTCTTGAGGAATGAGGAGGCAGATTCAGCTTCTTTCTCTGAAAATTTCGCTTCTCCGACAACGCTCTAAGCTCCTCGACCACCGCCGTATCCGCCAACTGAGAATCGCCAGAGGAGAGAGGAAAGAGAGAGGATGCATCGGATCCCGGTCAGAGGAGATTCCGGAGACGGCAGTTGCAGTTGCGGTGGGTGTGCCGGCGGATTTGAAACGGTGAGGGGTGGAGGAAGACGACGGAGAAGGTGAGGTTTTTTTTATTTTTTTTAACTTTTGTATTTTAAAACGACGCCGTATGATTTAACTTTGAGTTTAAACGGAATTGTAACATGTTTATGAGCTCCGTTGTCGGATTTAACTTCATGCATTTTATGGTTCGGTCAACAAAAATTTAGCGTTTAAAATTGAAGTCAACAAAAAACGATAATTTAAATTGCCAACTTGAATTGATGCTTTTAATGACCATAATTTATAAGATGATGTTTTTTTAAGCAATTTTCCCTAAGTTGTAACCTCTTCCTTCTTCTAAAGGATAAACGAAATATTCGGATGAAAAGAAAAAGGAAAATCATTTCAAATTGTCTTATCAAAAGTCATTAGAATTGTAAATGACAGATGAACAAACCATTCAAACCAAATACAAGGAGAGACAGTTTTCCTCTGTTGTCAAGATAAATCATCTAGGATACAATAAAAAGAAAGACGAGAGGGAAATGATAATGCAACATTGATGTATGCTAACACAAATCTGATTGTCTGTTCAGGCGTAGTTCAACCTGAATATATCGTTGAACACGTAAAAGCTTCCTTGTGGCGTCGGCATCAAGTGAAACATCTGGAGCACACACACAATGAAATTTGTTTGTAGCTGTGTTAGAAACAAGATCAATGATACTAAACAAATATGACAAGATCAAAAGATCAAAGACCAGAACTAAACAAAAGTCTGTGATGTGTATAAGAGAATTTTAGGATGCCATAACACATTGACAAATCGGCTTGATATCTTGAACTGAAGAAACTTGACAATAACTTAGACGGCTGAAACAAGAACATGCCAATCAACTAGGAAAACAATTTAACTTCTCTTTCAATCATTTTTGGTGAGCGAATTTGCAATTTGCAATTCTAAGTACAGACTTGAGAATAGCCATATTTACAGATCTATCACCCAGTACAACCCTAGCGATTCAATCGGAAACGGAAAAGAAATAAAGGAAAACAAAATCAGAGAAGAAGCAATTGAGGGTACCTGGCTGAACTTGAGGGTGTGCTCTTCGCCGGCGAGCTGGAGGTTGCCGGAGACGAAAACGAGCATACCGGAGGCGGGACCAGAAGGCTGACAATCGACAGTGGAGATGTGGTGCTTGCACTGCTGGAAGGGGAGAGAAGTGAGCTTGGCGACGATGCTCTGGACTCCTTGGATCTTCTGACCCTCGAAGGTGAGCATGGAAGCTTCCTGGTAGAGACCGGCTAGACCGGCACGGTTAGTGTCGAAGGTCGAATAGTAATGTTCGACGAAGGCCTTCGCCACCGCATCGGGATCCATCTGCGCCATTGGAGAGACGACGATGAGGCGAGTTTGTTGAATTTTGGGAGCCGGAAAAGGGTTTTGTGTTGTATTTATTTAGATTTAGATGGAGCCACCTGTCAAACTTTGCGTTCCAACGACGCTGCTTTTTTTTTTCCTTTCTTTTTTTTTTTTGGTCAAACATCAAGTTCTTCTTTTTCCAATGAAATTATGTTGTAACACAAACCGTTACACTATTTTATTACAACTTTTTATGTATTACTTTTTTATATGTTTCTGAAACGGTTAAGATAAATAATATTAAAAACGAAAATGTTCATAAATTAAAAATTTACTCGTTTATCGAACTTTGGCATATGGTGCCTAAATGATTTGTTAAATTTTTAAAGATTAGTATATTAAAATAATGATCAAAGATATAATTTTTCAGAATTTTCAATTTTACTTTTTCCAATATAGTTTTAATAGATATATATGAATCATATTTAGTGGAAACTTTTTTGGACTAATATACAATGAAATTTACACGCAAACAAAAAAACATTTGGACGATATGATATATATATACTAGGATTTAACTAGTGCAGAATAATTTTTGTTAAATAAATTATTTTAAAATTTAAAAAAATTATTTTTATCTGAATTTAATATAGTTAACTAATGATTATAGATAAAGTTGTCAATTTGTAATAATTTGTCTATTTAATCCGTTTTGCAGTGAACTAAAATATTATTTGGACTAACCCACAAAAACTTATAATTTTGAAAACATAACTCTAATATGCACCGTTAAATGACTCTAGTTTTTGTGGTTAGTCTACATACTCTTAAAAAAATAGTTTTCTTGTGTCTAACTTTTTTATAAAATTAGTAAAATATTTTTCAACTTTTGTTGAAATATATATTCAAATAAAATATAATAAATTATAGTGAAAAATATAGCAAGATTTTGAATATATTTTTTTCTTTGAATATATATGAATTGATTATTATTTTAAAATATATAGCATTAAAAATAATTAAGAAATTAAATAATAAAGAAACTTCATTAATGCAAAATATATACTTTCCATATTCTTTTCAATAATTTTAAAAGACTATTATATCCTTTTCTATTTTAATTATTTTTTGTTATTTGTAATGGCATTTCATGTAATAACTTACAAAACAAAGTTCATTTTTAAAAATGTCATCTTAAATAATATTATAGAAGTATTTTTTTTTTTTGGATTACCCGAAGATTTTGGGCCGACGTAATCCTCAGAACCATAGCTTATAATATTAGTTAGATTCTAAGCGTCACTCGATCATGTGACTTGGACGTAGGGATGTCAATTAGGACCAAAGCCTGAGGGCCGGCCCGACCCGGCCCTGAAAAACAGCGGGCTCGGACTCAGAAATAAAAGCCCAAAAAAATCGGGCCTTTTGGGCTAAGCCCGATCGGGCTAGTGTGTTTTTCGGGCTTAGCCCGATAGGGCTCGGACTAGTCCGAAAAGCCCGTAACTATTTGATTATGTATGTATTATTAAATTTGGGTTCATTTATCATATGATTTCAAAACATATGAAAAACTTACTAGAAGAATGAAAGTTTAAATTGACTCTATACTTAGAAGACGATATGTTGGAACTGACTTTTTATGAAGACATGAATGTTTTATAATGATATAAGTGTCAGTCACAACATTATGGTGAGTTACTTCGTATGACATGTGATGTTCTAAGCATTCCGATAACTACAGTGACATCACTGAAATTGGTGCGCATGTCTTGGATAAATATAGAAATCATCTTTTACCAAGAAACGTTGAAGCACTTATTTGTATATGCACTTGGTTGGGTTTACATTTCAATGACATTTCTACATGATTTATACCTCTAAAAGATTAATATTATTTTACTCTCTTTTTTATCTGTAGCTCTTGATGGTGATGAGGATTTAGAAGACGATGAAGGAGATTCTAATATGAACTTTACTACCTAGATTTGAAGTGTTTTGATTTTATGTTTTATTTGGTAATACAATTTATTTGAATTTTATTTATTTTTTGGTCAAACTTTTGCTTTTAAATTTAATTGGATTTGATATAATACATTTAAATTTAGATTTATTTTGATAAATATTTTGTTTTAATTATTTTTCATTTGAGAATTGTGAATTTTTGTGTTTATAAAGAAAAGCCCGAAAAAGCCCAAAAAGCCCTAGAGCCCTGTCCGGGCCGGGGCGAACTTTAGAATATAGGCCCGATTTTTTTTCGGGCTTGGCCGGGCCGGGCTCAAATATATGCGGGTTTTACGGATTTCGGACCGGGGTGGGCCGGGCCAGCCCGATTGACATCCCTACTTGGACGATATGATATTGCTAACTAGGGGTGTCAATTAGGGCCAAAGCCCGAGGGCCGGCTCGGCCCGACCCTGAAAAACAGCGGGCTAGGGCCTAGAAATATAAGTTCGGAAAATTCGGGCCTTTCGGGCTAGTGTGTTTTTCGGGCTTAGCGCGACCGGGCTCGGACTAGCCCGAAAAGCCTGGAACTTTATATTTTAATTAGTTAGAGATTTTATTTAAACATTTATCTTTCTAAAAATAATAATTTGACATATTTTTTATACATTTCGTGATCCATGTACAATTATCATTCATCCATATTTACTTCATATTTTTAAAATCATTATCTATAGACTTTCAATGACATTTCTATATGATTTATACATGTCAAAACTTAATATTATTATTTTTTTTTTTTATCTGTACCTCTTGATGGTGATGAGGATTTAGAAGACGATGAAGGAGATTCTAATATAAACTCTACTACCTATATTTGAAGTGTTTTGATTTTATGTTTTATTTGGTAATACAATTTATTTGAATTTTATTTGTTTTTTTGTCAAACTTTGGCTTTTAAATTTAATTGGATTTGATATAATACATTTTAATTTAGATTTGTTTTGATAAATATTTTGTTTTAATTATTCATCTGAGAATTGTGAATTTTGTGTTTTTAAAAAAAAAACGAAAAAGCCCGAAAATCCCTAGAGCCCTGTACGGGCCGGGCCGGACTTTGGAATATAAGCCCGATTTTTTTCGGACCAAACCGGACCGGATTTAAATATATGCAGGATTTACGGGTTTCGGACCGGGCCGGGCCGAGCTAGCCCGATTGACATCCTATTGCTAACTTGAATTAGAAATTGGACTACATAATTGACGAAAAGAACGAAAAATGAAAGAACGAGTAAGTAAGTGATAATTGTCGAAAAATTGTTAAGGACTCAATGTGCTTTTTGCGAACTTAGAACGATACAGATGAGACGAACTAAAACTTTGGGGAGAAGAAGGAATGTTTTGAAGAGAATATAGGAACATCTCTTATTCTCTTTATATGGTTGAAGATTTGTTTTTGGCATGTTGTGTTCATGTAGCTTATCTGGTCCGCAGCTTAAGGTCGGTCAAGCAGTGCTTTGCTAATTACATTTGGAAGAGGCCACCTTTTGTTGTTGAATATAAATCTCATTTCTCTGTTTCCATATCCTCCACTCTAGCATATAAAGTAGAAGAAGCTGCTAAGTGGATGCCTTATTCAACTTTGTAAAAGAGCTATAGACAAATCACTATGAGAAAGCATATATATATTCAGGCAAAATATTATTCACCGGAGCTAAATCCCAGATCTCTCTGCTAATACGACATGTGAAAAGAATGTCATTAATTGCTTCTCCCCATAATAATTGTGCATCATCCCATCCAACTTTGCTTAGCTAGAAGGGCTATATTAAAATCATGCACACCTCCGGACGAAACATTTTCAAGAAGGAGAGAATGATGTAATTTTGAAAACACAGATCACATCATTGACCTGTCAACAAACGATTCAAGTAAAACGAGACCAAATTATCAAAGAATCAAGTCCAAAAGCCCAAAAAAATTCTAGAAGAAAATCAAACCAAGAATATATCAAGAAGTTGTCTAGATACAAATAACCAATCATCATTAAGGGTGATCGCTAAAATTATGTCAATATTATATCTTATATGGTTTTTGTAATTAATTTGATTTATTTTGTATCTATATTGATTTATTTGATTATTTGTAATTTGAATATAAACACACGGATTTATGGAATATAAAAAATAGATTTTTTCTGAATCTTAAGCTTTATTTTGTTTATCTAAGTTATGTGGGATTCATTTACTTAGTAAACATTGGAATCTATATCTCTTGTGTAAAATTTCTTGAGACTAAGTTTGTGAACTATCACAAAAGTTTTTACACTCTTAAGTGACGTTTTTCGATCTATCTACCCTTCCATTTCACTGCCTACAAATCTATATCCAATTTTTTTTGGACAGATTCTCCATGTTAGATCATCTTTGAGATAAAAGCTTAGAATATCAATTCTCCATTTTTTTTGTAGAAAAAGTGACTGCTATTCGTTACGGTTAAACCAACCATTCAATGCTATACTCACACCAATCAAATCAAAGATTAATTATTTTGTTTTAGGAGTCTCCATGCACCCAAACACTCCCAAACTCAAATCGTCAAAATTTGACTACACTACTTTCTCCTTCAATTTTATTTCTCTCCATTTTCGCAACAGATTCTCACTTGTCTCTTACTTTTCGACATCGTCTCTCTTCGTTTTGCCTCCGATTGCCCCCACCGTACTGATTTTCTACGGCCGCTTCTTACCGAAGCACCGACTATTTCTCTTCCACTGGTTCGATTCTCTCTTAAAAGATCAAATGTTGAAACTTTTTTTTTTTTTTTTTTTTTCTCGTGTGGGTTGAAATGGGAGGATGTTGCGATTTTCGTTGATGAATTTTTCCCTTTTGAAAAAAACACTGTGGTTGTAATTTGTAAAGCCTTGCCCTTTTGGCCTCAATATTCATTCATTCATCAATGCTGATTTTTTTCTTCCTTAAAGTTCATCAGTCTTTGATGTATAGCTTTTACTTGATGGTGGGGCTCTTCTTTATCTTTGATTTTTCCGACGGTTCCTTTTGGATATTTAGGTTCAGCTATGGCCTTAAACACGCGGGAGAAGGATATGGTAGAGAGGCTAACAACTGACAAGAGTGTTCTCCAAGATCAGGTAACTGATTTAATGGCACTGCTCGTCTTATCATGTTAGCTAGCGCCAAATTTGATGAAACTGTGTTCAGATTTTACAGGACACGAGTAGCTTTCGCCCTTTGTGTAGTAATGCTTTTTCTGCAAGTTCCTGCGGTTTTAACTCAGAGTCATTTCACATTGGAGGTTAGGTCCCTATGATACTCTTATCACTTCTCTAACATTTAATTGTAATTTAGTGGTTAGAACTAATCTCCGGCTTGTTGTGAACTTCATTTTTTGTTTTCTCTCTTTGTTATGATATTCATAGCTGATCTATTTTGGCAAATTCATGTGCTACTTGAGTATGTTCTTCTTCTTTTTCCGCTTTTATAGAAGAACCAGAAACTATTATTGCTTTCTCATGTTCTTAGACCATGTTGTTTCATCAGAGAAATGCTTATTTTTTTCTTACACTCAAGTCCACCTACTTATGCGATCTAGTACAAATTGTTATGCTTGTTTAGTTATTCAATTCTTCTAGGTGTATTAGGGGAAACATTGCCACATGCCCATTAAAAATATTCACCATCCGTTTATTTCTGCTTCGCCATGTCTGTCATGTGACCAAAACTGTAGATTTTATTGCTTCTTAGCTGTTATTGAAGTACTGTTTTGAGATTTCCTTGTTGCTCATTAATGCCGCCGTTTCTCTCAGGCTATGAAAATGCAGCTGATACTCCAAGGTCGTACCATTCACATACGGACATTCTAAGCTTTGAAGATCTTTCTCCTGTGCGTAAATCATCTAACCTACGCCTTTTACTCTACTTGCTTTTGATTTCTAATATTCTTCATGTGTTCATATTCCTATTTCTTCTTCAATTGATATAGGGCATGAGATATGACATGTTTTACCATGGTAGTGGTGCACCATCAGATTTTCAGAGGCTATCTAATTCTACCAGAAATCAATCATTGCCACAGCATTATGGTGACCTCTATGCTGATGATTCAAGACATTTTGTTCCTTTTGACTCATCAAATCAACAGTACCCAGTGCCAGAACATATTCATGTTTCTCCAGAGTTGTACATGTTTCAGGCGAACTCTAGACATTTTTATAGGCAGGCGAATGGAAGAAATAGTAGTGAGACTGATTATATGATGCACTCTACGGGAAACTTTGGCTTAAGTAATAATACATTTGGAGAACCTATGGCTCCGAATCTCAACCCCTTCTGTGGAGAAAAAATGTTTCTTCCAATGGCATCTGCTAGAAGATGTATGAAGCACCCTGGTTCAGCGGACTTATCTGCAAATGATTTCGATATGGTTAGTTTCTGTAATCACTACCTCTACAACTCATAGGATTTTCCTTGCATCCGTTGCACAGCTCTAGTAATTCAGCTTCTTGAAACCTATACTTTTAAGCCTTTCGTTGTTCCCATCTGTCTGCCTCTTTTGTATGTCCGACCTCTTTTAATGGACAAAGCTTAGCAAACTTCTATGTAGATCTAATTGATGATATCTACGCAGGGTCCACCACATCGAGTTTTGCATGATACTTTTGAATCTGCTGCAAGCTTAAGTTACAGAGAGCAAGCTTATAATCAATGCAAAAGAGGCTCTTTCTCTGCATCTTCTTCTAGCCCAACTTGGGAGCTTGATTATAACTTGCCACCACTTGATGAAGCAAAAAGTGGAAGCTACAGAGACTTCTGCCATTGCCCTGCCATGCTTGATATGCTTCCTGAGACAAACAGAGGGCCTAGGGTTTCCAGGCTAAACGGTAAAAATAAAATGATCACTTCTGATCGCATTGATCGTTTTTGTCAACCAGATCTGCTCTCCCAGTTTAGGGACGCAAAATTCTTCGTTATTAAGTCATATAGCGAGGATAATGTCCACAAGAGCATAAAGTATTGTGTTTGGGCAAGCACTAAAAATGGAAACAAAAAGTTGGATGCTGCCTATCGTGAAGCAAAGAAGAAAGAAGTGGCATGCCCAGTCTTTCTTTTGTTTTCGGTAAATTGCCTATTTTTCTTCTTTACAAATCAAAAGTTGCTTGGAAGCTGTGCATTGCGACTGTGAGAATTCTCTTGGAAGATATTTACACTTGCTTGTTTATTCAGCCATGAAACTGCACTGTCAGGCCTTTGTCTTCCTTGATTGACTGGCACTACAGCAATCCATCTCAGGCTTTATCTGTGTATCTATAATTCAGTCCACTGAGTTTTGATCTTAAACTCCGAATAGAAGAAGGGCTAAAAATATTTAGTTTCAGGTGAATGCCAGTGCCCAGTTTTGTGGAGTGGCCGTGATGGTTGGACCGGTTGATTTCAACACAAGTGTAGAGTATTGGCAACAGGATAGATGGTCAGGACACTTCCCGGTGAAATGGCTTATTGTCAAAGATGTTCCCAACAGTCTCTTTCGTCACATCATAATTGAAAGCAATGACAATAAGCCTGTCACTAACAGTAGAGACACCCAAGAGGTAAACTAAGCTCTTCTTGTCTTGTACATTCTTTTCTTGAGGGTCCATTTCATGCATATAGATTTGAGCATTGTGAGTCGTGTTTTCATTCTTAAATTGCATTTATAATGAAACTTTGCTGTCACTGCACCAGGAGATTGATGCTTCATTTGAATCTTGTATCATTTTATTTACTTGTATCGTGAAACATGTCTTCTTTGAAATCAAAGAATGCTTATATTACTTTCCAGACAATTTCACATGATAATATCCAAGGTAGTAAAATGTGTGAATATTCGAGGAAACATATCAAAGATCTGATCATGAACATAGTTTTCAACTTAAAAGTTTACTTTCAGCACATTTGGCAGACATTTAACAAAGTATAAGATGTGAAATGGTATTTGTGTTTTATATCTGCAGGTGGGACTGGAACAAGGTATAGAGATGCTAAATATATTCAAGAGCTGTGAGATGCGTTCGTCGATCCTGGATGACTTTAGTTTCTACGAAGAGCGACAAAAAGCGATTCAAGACAAAAAAGCCAGACAGCGTGCTGTTCTTGAAAATCTCACAGTCTCTCCAACCTCTGTTCCAACACATCCTACAAATTCTCTCCACGACGACTTTGTAAGGGAGATGTCCAAGAGCTTTGCAGAAGCTTTGGCCTTGCAACTCAAACCCAATTAAGTTAAATAACCTCTCAGAAGCTTTGTTTATGGTTTTATACTCTTGATTTTGTACTGCTGACCACAGACTTAAGGAGCATAGGCTGTAAGATAGATTGGTCGGCGTTTACAGAGTCTTGACTAAAGTTCCTATTTTGACCAAATCGGTTAGAAATTCGGTGGATTAGACCGCACTCGGTTGAAACAAGTTTATAAATGATACCCCTTCCGTTTCTAATTGTTGAATGTTTTAGAGAAAAAAAATTGTTTCAAAAAGATAGATTTTTTAAGTTTTTTATGTATTTTTTATTAGTTAATGATGATAAATTGTAAATTTTAAGAAAAATAATTAAGTTTATTAAATTACTATTGGTTTAGAGTTATAAAAAATTCTTAATCACAAAAAATGATGCATTTATAATCAAATTTTAATGTGTTTTCTTAATACGTACGAATAACTTAAAAAATCTATTAATAAAAAAACGGAGGGAATATTTTTGTAAAAGTGTTGCATGTGAATGCTCAAATTTAACCAAATCTCCCTAATTTTAACGCAGGATAAATTTGGTTATGTGCGGAAAGAGATCCGATTAAGTGGGAAAGTTCAATCATTACAACAATTAGGAGAACATCTGCGCGTAGCACGGATTTTCTTTTAATTCACTATGAACATTACGGTAAAGATTAGCCTTCAAAAATTTTGGAGCGTCGTGTCCATTGAAAACGTCGTAGATCCCAGCGAAAAACCATCATTGATTCTCTTAAACCGCTAATTGCACTATGTCCTCTCATGCTTTCTCCCAATACCCACTGTAAATTGTTCTCGCTTCCGCCATTTGCCTTCACTCCGGCAACCGCTAACGCAGTTTCGACGATAACGCTGTTGCCGCCGTCGGGTCTCACAGTATTTTCCCTCTTAGAACCATGACGAAATTCGACACCGGAAGAACCCAGGGCCGTTGCTTCCTCTCCCTGGAAATCGGGTGCCAAGAAATGCGCTTCTTTCTTTTTTGGCTCTTCTTCGAGTATTCGCTATCGAGGCGCCGATAAATGCATGCCGGCGGAGTTAAATCTCGAAATCTTTCCGGCCGGGTCCAACGGGCCTAAAGTCGCATCTCTCTCGTGAAGGAACCAGAATTCGCACATATCGTAGATTGGCGAATTCAGTTTAGAGTTTAGGAGAATTATTTTTATTAGATTTATAGCTGTGCCGTTGAAGGCTGCCTACGTACCCTTCAAATAGGGATCAAGCCAAAACGTAGTTCTTGTTACAAAGGATGTGATGGGATTTTGAGATGATCTTAGAGGGATTGCCAGATGATTAAGAATGAGGCGATGGCCTCCTTATTTATAAGTCTTGAAGTCCTTAGCTCTTCCTTTTCCTTCTTGACTTTGTATTGGCAATTATCCTTTTTCCTTGAAGCTGATAAGGATAATCTCCTTTCTTTCCGGGATTTGCCTTTATCCAAATAAAGGAAATCTTCTCTTTATTAATTAAAGGAAATTTCCCTTTAATTACGTAGATCGGTTTCGATGGGCCTTGAAGTTGATTGTTGGGCTGATTTCTATTCAAACCGGGTTAAACCGGGGGGGTGCTAATCCCCCCTCTAACAATTAGTCCCCCCCTCAGTTCGGCGAAGGAGTGTTCGAGTTCGGCGGATTTCTTTAGCCCGATTGGAGTTGAAATCAGCATCTGGTCGAATTTTCTTTTAGACGTTGTTCGTCTTTGTTCCTGCAAAAATTACTAAAGACGAGAGATTGAGCTCGAGACTGAGCTCGGCGTTTGTTAGTTAGGTGCGAGGTCGGTCTCGGCTTTTCCAAGTTCGGTTTCGATAGTTCGTGCGGGACTGTGAGGTCGGCGAGCTGTGATTGCGAGCTGCCCAATTGTTTAGATCGGTGAATTACGATTACGAGTTGCCATACTGCGGGGTCAGCGAGCTGTGCGGTCGGAGAACTGCGATCGTGAGTTTGGCGAGCAGGGGGTTGGCGAGCTGTGGCCGTGAGTTAGGTGGGGCTGCGAGATCGGCGAACTGTGACTGCATGATGAGTAAGTTGCGACCGAGCTACCTAACTGTTAGACCGACGAGCTGCGACCGCTAGCTACCTTATTGTCGGATCGTCGAGCTACGACCACGAGCTGCTTTACTGCGAAGTAGGCGATATGTTCGATTGAGAGGTAGACGAACTGCTTGAGTTCGCCTTGATGATACGAACTGTACGAGTTCGGCGAACTGACTGAGTTCGGCTTGATGATACGAACTGTACGAGTTCGGCGAACTGACTGAGTTCGGCTTGATGATACGAACTGTACGAGTTCGGCGAACTGCTTAAGTTCGGCTTGAAGGAACGGATCCTATGATATAATCTGAAAAGAAAATATCTTCGAATAACAAGTAAAAAATTTGATAAAAAATACCTGAATTTTAGGGAGCTCTGTAGACGAGCTATAATCGATAATTGACGAGCTGTGATACTGGTTTTGATAGATCGATAATTTCGAAGTAGAACGAGACCAGAGGTTGTCCCTTTTTTTTTTTTTTTTTTTTGATGATGATCGAATCTCGACTTCTCTTTTTATCGGGCTTTAGGCCCAACTCCCTTATTTGTGCATGATTATCTCTTGATATTAAATGGGCCAAATATGTGTTCTAGCCCAAAAAGGAAATCTGATTTTCACGACGTCGGTTGCCTTTTGTTGCAGGAACTGCGTTGAGGGGCGGCGTCGGTGGTGGAGCTTCGGGGAGCTCGAGTCGGTGGCGGATCGCTGATGCGTGACGATGTGTGAACCTGAGCTTGACGGTTGTTTTTCAAAATCTCTGCGAGGTGATGAACTCGACGGAGATGTGAGCAAAGTATGCTATCGAGCATAAATCGGAATTGATGGGTCTGGGTCTTAACGAGCTCACACGAGCCGATGAGCTTTCGAGCAGATTCAGTAGTAAGCCAAGTCGATGGCGGTGATATGATGCAGAGATGTCGAGACGAAGCTTGCGAGTGAGATGACGAATTGCTTATGATCTGATCTTGGGGCAGAAGCAGCGCTTGAGGATTTATTTCGTTATGGGATGGAGCTCTGTTTGCCCGGTTCAATGTCTTCGTAGCTTTGTTAGCCTATTGATGGAGAGTTCGATTTGGAGAAGATGTCGTGAGTTCCTTGGGAACGATCCGATTTCAGATGGCAGAGAACCGGTTATGGAAGAGTCGTCACCGGTGTCGTCGAGTCTCTCATCGGACAAAGGAGGAGTTTTTCTTTTCCTGCCATTCGAGGAAAAGACGTGTAAAAAAGAAGACCACATAAATTTTTTTTTTCTTTTTTTTGAACGTGAGCTGTTGTTGAGTAGATCGGAGAATTATTGATCTTTAATCGGTAAATATGATGAGGCGTTCACGTCGTCTTCGAGTTTCAGATTTTTAGGGTTTAAAAATAATTCTCCATAAACACCAGATTTTTCTTGCCCCCCTCCTTCTAGCGCCAATTGAAGGAACCAGAATTCGCACATATCGTAGATTGGCGAATTCAGTTTAGAGTTTAGGAGAATTATTTTTATTAGATTTATAGCTGTGCCGTTGAAGGCTGCCTACGTACCCTTCAAATAGGGATCAAGCCAAAACGTAGTTCTTGTTACAAAGGATGTGATGGGATTTTGAGATGATCTTAGAGGGATTGCCAGATGATTAAGAATGAGGCGATGGCCTCCTTATTTATAAGTCTTGAAGTCCTTAGCTCTTCCTTTTCCTTCTTGACTTTGTATTGGCAATTATCCTTTTTCCTTGAAGCTGATAAGGATAATCTCCTTTCTTTCCGGGATTTGCCTTTATCCAAATAAAGGAAATCTTCTCTTTATTAATTAAAGGAAATTTCCCTTTAATTACGTAGATCGGTTTCGATGGGCCTTGAAGTTGATTGTTGGGCTGATTTCTATTCAAACCGGGTTAAACCGGGGGGGTGCTAATCCCCCCTCTAACATCTCGGACCCGACATGATCGCCTCTCTCTCTTTGACTTGAAATAAAAATTAAAAAAAAACTGGAAAAAATCCTGAAATGATGCCTCTTCACGCGTTCTGGTCACCTCCCCACACACGCGCTTCTCTCTCACCTCAAACACTCTCTCTCACTTCCCTCCTCTCGTTGGCTCTGCAATGACACCGGCGTGAATTTCTTTTTTGCCGACGCAAAATCTGACCATGTCCGCGACCAATCCTCGCCGTTCAAGTCACGAAATTGATCGACGACGTTTTTATCGGTTGCTTTGTTAACCACGCCGTGACTGACAGCACGTTGCTATGGAATTTTATTTCGATTCCATATCTTTCCATTATGGATGTAGTTGATATGAATCTCATGATTTCCTTCGGTTTCATGATACTCTCCATTATCATTGATTTTGTCGTTCCAACTTTTTTTTACAATGCGATTTAGTTTTCAATTGATTTCTCAACTAATTTTGTACCTATAATTATTTATGGTTGTTTTGAAATCCTTAAACAATATTTATATATATATATATAATCTTAAATTTTAAATTTTAAATATTTTATGCCTCCAGTCAAAAAATGTTTTAGATCTGCCACTGTATGGATGAGTATGATTGATTTGAGATATATATCCAATCAAGATATACTTACAAAATTTACTATCTATAATGTTTGTTAAATGTCTTATGTGTTAAATTTTCAAGACTTACATAATTGCTAGATTTTCGATCCAATGTTTTATCTACGAAGGATTTGCAAACAACTTTTTTTTTCTAATGCAAAATAATTATTTATATGATTATTTTTCAGAGGAAATTAAAAATGTCTTTGGATGTGATCCTGAATTTTGATCATTACCTTTTGTTTTTAGATTGCATGTTTGCATTTGAGATTTATTGTATATATACAGATTATGTATATACAATAATATAAGAGACATATATCAATTTAATTGTCAATTAATTTTTAATATGCAATTAATTTAAAGAAAAAATAAAATAAAAAATTGATCAATAGGAAGATGTTGAGGTGTCAACCTGAATAGCACCCCTTCTCTCTTTATAAGGTAGATTGTCCGAACCAAGAAACACACTTAAAAAGATAATTTGTAGTCTTGAAAATTTGAAACAAAAGCACCACATAAATGAAGAAAGATTACATCCCTAATGTCACGTGCCTTAACAAAAGCCTCACGTGCCTACCGACTAGGCCAAACTCCCCATCCTAGGCAAGGTCGAGACGAAGGAGACGGCGATCAAAGCGACGGCTAGAGCCACGAAGGCGTGACCATCTCTTATGGAAGCTGATCCTCCCTTCTCCGTAGACGTCGCTGGACTTGCCGGAGACTTCCCTGCCGGTGTTGTTGGTGACGTGGCATTGCTTGTGAATACGGCTGCGTCTGGCGAGCTCGGCGAAATCCCGAGAAGTTCTGTTTATTCATTCACATTTTAACTTAGCGTCACTTAACAATGTCATTTTGATCAAAAAACTGATTTTATAACGATAATTAATATCCTCCATAACTCATTACTAAAAATTAGCTACAATGTTATTTTCCTAATATAACACGGCATTATCATCGTTAGTTAAGTATCTACTGTTTCAACAAACAACAACAATAATCATTAATAAATAAAAAACAAGAATCGGGTATATTTAATGTAGTGAAGAGGATAGTTACTTTAGAAGTTACATTTCTTATTTAATTGCAAAGACTACTAAATATACTAATTAACTGGCTGTATTTTGAAGAAAAAAAAATTGGCTGTATAATAAAAAAGTAGGTTATAATTTATAAATGTGCTACAAATTAAATGCGCTTCTCTGTAAATATAGTTGCAACCCGAGGCACCTGTCGCATTAAATTATTGATAGCTAAACTGGTTTCTGGTTCTCCAATGTAAGCATACGAAAACAATATTTTTATATAGATATGATGAGTATGGCGAAGGAAATTAAAGTACTGATTAAAATAGTCGATTAAACAATAAAATTCATTAACAAAAATATCTCACCTTGGAACACTAAAAGTTACAAAACTCATGAAAGCAAGATTTTTGACACGCAATTGCTCCATTTAGATATAGGTTCATAATTTCAATATAATATGTTTAGAACTTTCCTCAAATGTGCAAAACTGAAACCATATATACATGCATTTTACCGAGTTTAAATTTGTGTGAAACCATATATATATATATATATGAATTTGTGTGAAACCATATATATATATATATATATATATAAATAACATCACATATTTCACATATCCCACACGTTTGATCACATAATAGACACATGAAAGTTATCAAAAGCAGATCGAGATAAGAAAACGTACTTGGACAATCCGAGATGCTAGCGTTGTGGATCTGGCAAGAAGTTGGAAGTTGAAGAAGTTTGCCTTCTTGAACACCAAAATCCTTAAAATCTTGTCCTCCTGTCTTCGCTTGTTGTATCACAAAACACAAACACTTTGGATCTCTCTCTTTTATATCTTCCACAGCGTCACAACACTTCTTAGACGGATTCGGTGCCTTCCCGCTCGCGAAATCAATACACAACATCACCTTTTGAAAATCTTGGCCGCATTTGCCGACCAAATCTCCTCCCGGAGCTGCCGGTGTAGCCGCGGAGATGGATGCAACGACCGTCATGGTGACTAGGAAGAGGTGGAAATGAATACCCTTCATTATATCAGATTCTTTTGTTTTCTGTTTTTGCTTTCTTCTTTTTTGTTGGGGATTTTGTTTGTATTTAAAAGCAAAAATGACTTTGAGGTATTAAATGCCACTGTGGTGTGTGTAGTTGGGAGCTTAGATCGACACCTATACATATATTATTGTTTGATTTATTGACCTTTCTTTTGTTTGCGTGTGGTGTTTATTGACGCATCTATTAATTATCAATGGAAGATACTTTGAAACAAAATTTGAATTTTTTGTTTTTTTTATAGAAAATAACGCATTTAGCAGAAATCTATGACGTCTTTATTTGATGCATCACTTACCTTTATTTGACTTATAGTGTGAAAATATGTAAAATCAAAATCGTATATGACATCTAAAATAATACCAATAACCAAACAATTTTATCCTGAAAAAGAATCCAAAACCATAGAAAAAACAATTCTGGATAAAGATCAAAATCAGCATTTATCATATTTTTTCCGTTTCATAAAAAGTATCATTTTAAGATTTTATTTTTGTTTCAAAATAAATATCGTTTTATAAAATACATAATTTTGAACTAAAATACAATTTTAATCTTATTGTTTTAGTGTATTAATTAGAAAACGAAAAAATATTTAATGTATTAATAAGAGGTAATATAAAAAATTTAATAATTTTTTAATATGTGTTAAATTTGTCAAAATGATATTCTTTATAAAAATAAGGAAATATTTTTTAGCAATTTTCTCATATTATTTTTCAATTTTTGCGCCAACATCCTTTATTCTCTTTGTCTTCTTTCTCTTTGAATCAATAGATTTTAGATGGGCCGAGAGTTACTTATATCTATCTGTGACGTACTCTCCTGAGATAATATTAAGTATTTTTTTTTAACATTTTAACTATTCTTTTGTTCAGAGTTTTTTTTTTTCTTGGTTTTATTCAGAGTTTATTAATTAATTTGCTTGGAGCATCCAGATTCTTTATTTTCGAACTATAGATAGGATTGAAAATTTGTTGAATTCAACTTTCCTGTATAAATTATTGTTGAAGAAGAATATATTATACATTCCATAAAGAAGGTATTTTTTTTCTTTTCATTTCATCATGATAGATTTTACTTTTTGGATTCTGTAAATTGATATTCTATTAGTTTTATGTATATGCATCATAAATTCATAATTATTATATTTTGTAATAAAATAATTCTTCAAAACAAACAAAATAGTTATATTTATATGTTTTTGAACTCATATACGATCTTGATTAAATCGAAAGGATACATAAGTGTAAAACAAAAGAAAACAACAATCATCAACGTGTCCGGGATCGATGAGTGCAAATAAATGCATCCACACCACACGAGAGTAATTGCTACAAACGCGGTTAGGATTTAGCGATTTAATTACCGTTTACGTATGAACAAAGAACGAAGTCTTAATTTCTAAGTTTGTCTCTTTCCTTCGTACGATACAATGATAGAATTATCAGCTTCTTCTTTTTTTTTGCTTTGCTTTTTGGTTATTCAAAATATCTTGAGCTATAGAATTTTCAAAACAATGGGCTATGTTCATATTGTATTAATTAACTATTTGCATGTGACTCTTTATGTTGGGTCCATTCTCAATCAACCTCTCTCGTATTGGGACGCTAAATCCGTAAATCATGAAATGACTCTTAAAATAGTTATTCACAAGTGCATGTTGGCCAAACAAAAAAAAGTTTATTCACAATTATTGTTATGCCATTTGGCCCATTTCAACATTTAACAACAGAACTTATAAAAGTAATCGGTTCTTCTCAGGGCCGGTCCTGAAATTTTGGGGACTCATGATCAATTTTAAAGTTTTTATTTTTTGGGACCCAAAAAAAAAAAAATATTGGAGATCAAAAAAAAAAATGGAGTCAAAATCAATGTTTCATCTAGCATGGCTCAGGACCGGTTCTGGTTCTTCTCAAGGTCTAGCTCGCACTCTCTCACGAAAATCAGTCGTAAATTATAAGGCATCATTATAATAATTAATGTTAATTTCTAAGAAAATGTCAAAGATATATATAGAATACAAAAAAAAAAAAAATCCAAAGTACACTAAGATCAAAAATCGTTAGGAGATCTCATATATTATGAGACGCAGCGGCCTAAAAAATAACTCTTAGAAATCCGTTGAATTCTATGAATGCCCGGAAACTAAGTTTCTTAAGTTTGCTGATTCAAAAAGAATAACCGAATTTAAGGAACAGATTTAGAAAAAAGGTGTTGGGTTTTGGTGATGAAAATCATGAGTATTAACTAGGCCCGCGACTTGGGTTAGTCAATTAGGAATGAGTTTTTCCTATTGTGCTTTGGTTTAGGTTTAAACCGTCTTAACTTTGTAATTGCCCTAGTCTATATAAAGACAGGCATGTGTGAGGGTTTTCTGTATCCTGGAAACTCTAGAGAGAAACTAGAGAGATCTTTCTTGTTCTTAGAGAGATTGTGAGGAACCCTAATTCTTTGTAATCTATGGTGATAGTGGATTACTGGAAAGCTCCAGGCCGAGACGTAGGATCACACACCGTGATCTGAACTCGTTAAATCTCTGTGTCTTTTATTTATTGCTCAAGTTCCGTGATCATAGAGATAGGGATCAAATCTCAACAAAGTGGTATCAGAGCCTAGGGTTTTAGGTTTGAGAGCAATTGGACAGAGAAGTTCTGCAAGGATCTAGGTTTTAGATCTGGATTGATAGCTGGAATCAAGGAATCAATCAGTTTAGGTTTTTAAATCTGACAGCCTGGGAGAAAAAGCTGTCTGCGGGGCGAAGAAGAAGATCGCCCAGATCGCTCATGTATCGACCGACACCCTTCCTGGTATCGATCGATACGTCTGTTACGGGTTCGCAGAAAGGCGAAGAAAATTTTGGTATCGATCGACACTCCATCTTGTATCGATCGATACAGTAGCAGAAGCGTGTTAAGAAGTTCGTTTGATCAAGATGTCTTCAGAGAAGAAGCCGAAGGTGAAGATAGCCATCTTTGACGGACAAGGTGATTTCTCTTTGTGGAAGAGAAGGATGTTAGCTCACATGAATCTTCAGAGATTGAAGGGAGAGCTAATAACACCGACCACTGAGCCGGATAAGCTGGTTATCAAGAAGAATGAATCAGCGGAGGATTTCGAACAGAGACTTAAAGCAGAACAAGTCAAGAAAGGGGAGCGAGCAGAGAATGCCATGGATATTTTGACACTCCATCTAGGAGATCATGTCCTCAGGAAAACAGAGAAGTGCACAACAACACGTGATCTTTGGACAGCACTAGAGAGGTTATACAACACCAAGACTCTACCGAGTCGGATTCATCTTTTGTATAAATTCTATACATTTAAGATGGATGGGTCTAAGTCAATCGATTAGAACGTCGATGACTACTTGAAGACTGTTTCAGAGTTGGCTAGTGTGAAGGTTACAATTGCGGATGAGGTGCAGGCAATTCTACTACTCAGTTCCTTGCCACCACAATATGACTCCATGAAGGAGACATTGAAGTATGGTAGAGAGTCCATCTCTATTGAAGATGTGGTGAATGCGGCGAAATTGAAGGAAACTGAGCTTAAAGCTAAGGGAATATCGACTTCACAAAGCACTGGTGAAGCATATGTGGCTCGTGGGAGACAGCAAAATAGGATAAACGAAATTCTGGGAATCGAGGCAGAAGCAGGTCGAAATCGGGAACAAAAGTCACATGCTGGTTCTGCAAGAAGGAAGGACATGTGAAGGCTGATTGCTATGCTTGGAAGAAGCGGAAGGGCGGCGATGATGAAGATGCCACGACAGCGGTTGTCATCGAAAAATCAGCAAGAGTTGATGCGTTATCAGTCTCGGAAAATTGGCATCTAGAGAGGTGGGTGATTTATTCGGGTTGTTCATATCACATGACCTCAAGGAGAGACTGGTTTGATACATTTGAGGAGCTCAACTCTGGACAAGTGCTACTGGGGGACGACTTTTCTGTGGAGGTTAAAGGAATAGGTTCCATCAATATAAAAGCATGTGGTGGCACAGTAAAGACATTGACGAATGTCAGATATATTCCTAAGCTGAAGAGAAATTTAATATCTACAAGTACATTGGATAAGCTTGGGTTGGATCATGCTGGAAGCAAAAGAAAAACAAGGTTCTGTAAGAATGGGAAGATGGGTCTTCAAGGCACTCTGTGTGGTTCTTTGTATTTGCTTGATGGAGAGACTGTGGTAGGACAGTCAAACATAAGTGTTACTAGGAAACCAGCCAAAGACGAGACGGCTTTGTGGCATAGAAGGTTGTGACACATGAGTATGAAGAATCTGATGATCTTGGTAAAAAGAGGCATCATTGACAAGAGAAGGATTGGGGAGATGGATTTCTGTGAGAGTTGTGTAATGGGGAAGACCAAGAGACTGAGCTTCAACATTGGGAAACACAATTCATGAGAAGCGCTGAGATATGTTCACTCAGATCTTTTGGGGATCTCCATCGGTTACTCCAAGTATCTCTGGTAAGCAGTATTTCCTGTCTATCATTGATGATTACACTAGAAAGGTGTGGATGTTCTTCTTGTCTGTTAAAAGTGAAGCTTTCACAAAGTTCTGTGAATGGAAGAAACTGGTTGAGAATCCGATAAACAAGAAAGTGAAATGTCTGAGAACAGACAATGGGTTGGAGTTTATGAACAAAGACTTCGACGGGTTTTGCAAGCAGCATGGGATTGAGAGACACATGACTTGTGCATATACTCCACAGCAAAATGGAGTTGCAGAACGCATGAACCGAACAATAATGGAGAAGGTGCGTTGTATATTGGATGAAAGTGGCTTAGGTGAAGAATTCTGGGTTGAGGCGGTTAGCACAGCTGTGTACCAAATTAATAGAAGCCCATCATCGGCCTTAGATGGCAGTATTCCTGAGGAACGTTGGCTGGGAAGAAAGCCAGGTTATGGACACATGAGAAGATTTGGGTCATTGGTCTATGTTCATGTAGATCAAGGGAAGTTAAGACCAAGAGCTATGAAGGGAATTTTCATAAGCTATCCGGAGAGAGTCAAAGGGTACAAGGTATGGCTCCTGGATGAATCAAGATGTGTGATTAACAGGAATGTAGTCTTTGTGGAAGATACAATATTCAAAGACTTGAGGAATAAAGTCTATGTGGAAGAGACTGCGCAGAGGAGTCCGACCTCTGAGAGAGTATCAATCGATACCATCCCGAGTATCGATCGACACAGACAAGTATCGATCGATACTATCCCAAGTATCGATCGATACCATCCCGAGTATCGATCGACACGGACAAGTATCGATCGATACCATCCCGAGTATCGATCGACACCGAGGAGGAGCAGATGCGACAACTTCTGTTACTGAAGACAATGGGCAAGTTGGATCTTCAGGTGGAGCTGTTGGAGATCAGGAAACTGATGAAGTACCTCTAGAAGATTGGGAGTTAGCTCAAAACAGGTCTAAACGAGCAACAAGGCGACCTGAACATCTTGGTGATTATGATTTAGCGAGTTTCGCCTTAATCGCTGTTGTCGAGATGAGTTCTGAAGAACCTAGGGACTATCAGGAAGCTGTTGAAAGCAAGGATAAAGTTTTCTGGAATGGAGGTATGGTTGAAGAGATGAGTTCTCTGGATAAGAACAAGACCTGGAGGTTGGTTAAAAGACCAAAAGGTAGAAAAGTGATTGGTTGCAAATGGGTTTATAGGTTGAAGCCGGGTATCCCAGGGGTAGAAGAACAGAGATATAAAGGTAGATTGGTAGCCAAGGGTTATTCTCAGAAAGAAAGTATTGATTATCAAGAAGTGTTTGCTCTGGTTGTGAAGCATGTTTCTATCAGGTTTCTTCTATCGGTTACAGCAAATATGGATCTGGAATTGGAGAAGCTTGATGTTAAGACTGCGTTTCTTCATGGTTTACTTGAAGAGGAGATCTATATGGAGCAGCCTGAAGGTTTTGTGGTTAAAGGAAAAGAGGACCACGTTTGCTTGTTGGAAAAGACATTATATGGACTTAAGCAAGCTCCAAGGCAATGGAACAAGTGCTTTGATCAATTTGTGGTAAGTCATGGATTCAAAAAGAGTGAGTTCGATCACTGTGTTTACATAAAGGAGAGCAAATGTAATTGTTTCATCTACCTACTCCTATATGTTGATGATATGCTAATTGCTTCAAAAGATATGAAGGAGATACAGATTGTGAAAGATTTGTTGAGCAGTAGATTTGAGATGAAAGGTCTAGGAGATGCAAGAAGGATTCTTGGGATGGATATTGTGAGGGATCGTGAAGGTGGAGTTCTCACCTTGTCTCAATCTGGTTACATCAATAAGATTCTGCAGGTATTCAATATGGATGAAGCTATATCAGTTTTTACACCTATCGGTTCGCACTTCAAGTTGTCTGCTGTGAAAGATGATGAAGCAGAGACAATTTTGGATGATATTCCATACTCAAATGCTATTGGGAGTATCATGTATGCGATGTTAGGAACTAGGTGTGATCTCGCGTATGCGGTTGGCTTGGTTAGTAGGTTCATGAGTAAGCCAAGCATGATACATTGGACTACTGTGAAGTGTGTGCTAAGGTATTTGAAAGGTCCCCAGGATCGAAAGATTGTGTTCAGGAAGACAAAGAATTTTAAGGTTGAAGGTTTCTGTGATTCTGACTTTGCATCGGATCTGGACAGAAGTAGATCGATTTCAGGTTATGTCTTCACGGCTGGTGGGACGGCTATAAGCTGGAAATCGAGTCTTCAACATGTCGTCGCGCTGTCTACAACTGAGGCAGAGTATATGGCGTTGGTGGAAGCTGTAAAAGAAGCTATTTGGCTAAGGGGTTTGACTGAGGAGTTTGGATTCAAACAAGACACGGTAGAGATTTGGTGTGATTCTCAGAGTGCCTTGAGTTTAGCCAAGAACAACGTTCATCATGAGAGGACAAAGCATATTAACAGGAGGATGCATTTCATCAGGGATATTGTTGCTTCTGGTGAAGTGAAGCTGTCGAAGATCCCGACTGAGAGGAATCCGACTGATATGTTGACAAAGGTACTTCCTGTGGAGAAGTTTGAGAAGGCTTTGAGTTTTCTAAACTTAGAAGAGCACTAAGGTGCTGGACTGTCTGGAGCGGCACATGAATGCAAAGATGAAGAAGTTATACTCGGAAATGATTGTCATCAAGGTGGAGTTTGTTGGGTTTTGGTGATGAAAATCATGAGTATTAACTAGGCCCGCGACTTGGGTTAGTCAATTAGGAATGAGTTTTTCCTATTGGGCTTTGGTTTAGGTTTAAACCGTCTTAACTTTGTAATTGCCCTAGTCTATATAAAGACAGGCATGTGTGAGGGTTTTCTGTATCCTGAAAACTCTAGAGAGAAACTGGAGAGATCTTTCTTGTTCTTAGAGAGATTGTGAGGAACCCTAATTCTTTGTAATATGTGGTGATAGTGAATTACTGGAAAGCTCCAGGCCGAGACGTAGGATCACACACCGTGATCTGAACTCGTTAAATCTCTGTATCTTTTATTTATTGCTCAAATTCCGTGATCATAGAGATATGAATCACATCTCAACAAAAGGTTCTCTGTTTTCAATTTAATCAAAATAAGACGTGGTTCTCTTACAAGTGAAGATGAACCTATTTATAAGAGTTCACAAAACTCCAGAATATAGAAAACATACGACAAATGAAAATAGCTTAAGAACTAAAGAGGAAAGATGATGACAAAGTTAAAAGAAAAGGAAAATCTGAATTGGAAAAGTATCAAAATAGATAAAAGGAAATTAAAGAACACTAAATCCTCTATCGAGGAAAGCATCACGCTAAATAGGTAAACTTTCTCTTATTTGTAAAACAACTTTATAGTAGTAATTTTATTGGCTAATTAATAGAAACACAAAAATTGGTTGATACGTCTTCGTTTTCTTACATGATATCAGAGTATAAACTCAATCCTATTTTCCATCTTTGATTTTTAATCTGAAGATGGATCTAATTGTTGTGTTTGATTATTAATTATGACTTAGATAATTTATATGGATATGTTATGAAAAGGTCAAGTTGATGCGATTTGCAAATAGTTGTATATTAATGGGCTAGTCGCGCTTCGCGCGGCTTTTTATATTATTATTTTTTATGTAATTAGAAAAGATTTCGGTAATAATAAATTTAGTATTTCGCCACAAATTTTTTTGTTTGTAATAATTTAATATATTTAGGCATATCCTCTTTTTTTTTATGAGACGCGCCATAAAAACTACTCAACTTCGTTGGAGTTATCGGCGTCAAGTCATATCCGCCGAAACATCATACACTTGGACAATTAATGCTCATAGCTAAGCGCGACTCAAACCAATTACCAAATTCAGTCTACATATCTAGATCAATTCAATCATTTGAATACATTTCACACAATGGAAAAGAAGAATAGCGTTCTAAGAGTTCAAAACCCACGTTAAAAAATAATTAATAAATATACTTCACTTTTCTCAAATATAGGTCGTATATCCATTCATATGACATTAATCTCATTTCAAAAAAATCTGACGTGTTTCCAAAGATGCACTCATAATCTCTCTATATGTCTCTCTGTCTTTCTCCCTCCCCCTTCTCTCTCACACTCATCAACGCGGCAAATTGAACCACAAAACACATTTTGCCATTATATAAATCTAACATTCACTATCTTTTACCTTTTCTTGCGAGTTTCGATGTCGCCATTCTGACTTGAGCATTGGAGAATTTGGCGAAAATTTTAATCATTCGTGCTCTCAGTGATTGACTTGAAAATGTTATCATTTTGGGATACCATATTTTGCCTATCATGACATGTATTTTTGCATACTCATCAAAGATTCAGAGTTGCCATTCGAGCTTCTGAAAACTCATGCGAATATTCCTTTGTTGGATGAATCCTCGTCCCATGCCCGAACACTAATTTTTAACCATCAAAATAATTTGTTTTATTTATCCCCTATAACTCACTTAAAATCAATTGACATATCCCAAAATTTTGTTCTTAACAATGATTAATTAATAGTTTTTTCTAATTATAAATGTTTTACATTTTATTTGGAACTAATCCTTATTGATTGTTTCAAATTATATATTTCACAACATTTGTTGGATTTTAATTAGAAAAAGTTTAATCCATCATTTATAACCACTAAACTCTATAGTTTTCATTATACTATATAAATAAATTGATAACATTAAACTTATTAAATTGTAGTTTCTTTAGATCAATAATATATAATTTATCTTTTTCATATAATATATTTTCAAATTCTAGAAAAAACTATTATATTAATGGATGGTAATTATTATGAGGATTTAAGTATAATAACACAAAACATAATAAATTAAATAAATAATTTAAAATTAATAAATGAGTTGAAACTAAGTGAGTGATGAGGTGTCACAAATATAGAGTAGGAGTATATGAGGTGGCATCCTAAGAAGAGAGAACATTCTCCTTTATATATATAGATATATAGATATCACATATTGAGTTTATGATATTTTCTAAATGAATAACAGTCTAGAAAGCATATATATTGTAACATCCCGATTTCTGGTATATGCGGAGAAACTTATAAGAATTGATTTGGCTACCTATGTCATCAAAGTGCACTTATCTTTTCGGTTACTTGTCTAGAGAGAACTCCAAAGTTAAGCGTGTTTGAGCTGGAGAAATTTAAGGATGAGTGACCTACCGGGAAGTGATTCGCGGTACTGTGCGAGTGAGGACAAAACACGGGGAAAGATCATGTGGTGATTGCAAGGTCAGTAAACAAGCCTTACGAGCCTCCCGGACTAGCGCACCGGGTGTCGGACAAGGGTGGGGCCCACGGGCCAATAGAGGGGGTGGGCCCACATGTAAGGGCGGTCGGGCGTTATAAGTGGTATCAGAGCCGAACCCAAAAACGTGTGTGGGGTCATGTGGGCTCACACCGTCAAGGGTAACGGTCCTGGTGCACAACGAGGACGTTGCGCTTTGTGAGTGGGGGTGATTGTAACATCCCAATTTCTGGTATATTCGGAGAGGCTTATAAGAATTGATTTGGTTACCTATGTCACCAAAGTGCACTTATCTTTTCGGTTACTTGTCTAGAGAAAACTCCAGAGTTAAGCGTGCTTGAGCTGGAGAAATTTAAGGATGGGTGACCCAGAACCGGTCCATGACACATTAACATGATGCAATCGAATGGGGCCCCCATTTTTTTCCTTTTTTTGCACCAGATTTTTCATTTAAGGGCCCCAATATATATATATTTTTTTTGGCCCAAAAAACAATGTTTGCCCTGGGGCCCCAAAATGTCAAGTCCGACTCTGAGGTGACCTACCGAAAAGTGATTCGCGGTACTGTGTGAGTGATGATAAAACACGGAGAAAGATCATGTGGTGATTGCAGGGTCAGTAAACAAGTTTTACGAGTTTTCCGGACTAGCGGACTGGCAGTCGGACGAGGGTGGAGTCCACAAACCAAAAGAGGACGTGGAGCCCACAAATAGGGGCGGTCGGAACGTTATATATATCACGATCAGATAGTATGATCAGAGATTCAAAGTTAAGTAAAAATCATAGAAAACATAATTTAATATTGTGAGACAGTGCTATGTGCTATCCATCCAAAAGGAAAAAATGTTGAGGGTTCTTGAGTTCAAATATGAACGGAAGAGCGCACTAATTATCATATTCTAGTCTTCGAGTCGATGAGATTACGGATCTAGGCCCAAAGTAAAAAAAAAAATTTGATTAAGAGAGGAGGAAGCATAGTGAGCAACGGCGTAAGCGAAAAACAAAACAAAGACGATTAGAGTTTTATTTTGTCTTAAATTAAAACATACATGTGCCTTTTCAAATATATATTTCAATACTACGTAAACCAATATTCTTTTAGAAAAATACAATAGTACACAAATTAGTTTTTGTTTCAAACTTACCAGTTGAGAACATAAATGATACAACTAAGAGTTTTGCATGCATGGAAATAAATTATTTTTTCGGAGATTTTACTTTTAGCATGTTCTATATTAAACGGGGCTCGCTATATTAATTACAGTCTGTTATATGTTAGAAAGTAGTTGGTTTTATTATAAAATGGTTAGCTGTAAAAAAATATCAAATATTTTAAAAATAGATAACGTAACTTTTTTTTTTTTTTGATAAACCAGAGTGATCCTAGACTTTCTAGGCCCAAACTAATCTCTGGCGGTCTAACTCCGGGGTTCACGACAGCAATATGCTGATTTAAATATGGATGGATGGCTAAGGGGATTCGAAGTCAGGGGGCGGGGCAGATAACGTAACTAGCTATATTTTAAATTGATATTTGATATTGTGTTGCAAAATATGATGAACCCGAGATTACTCTCCTAATTAACAAAGCTCTCTAAAATCGGTTGATAGAACTACGTACCGACACCGGATTCCACACTACATGCAAATTAATACGAACAAAAGTCTTCAACTCGTTGTCCACTGCAGAAGATTTACTAACTTTGGTCCACACAAATTAACTAGTAGGGTTTACAACAATTATTAAGACACAATATTCCCAATGCTTCATCACAACACCAGCGAATGAAAGCTACGGTTTTCCGAAATATTTGCTACGATTTGTGATGGATAATATAACTAGTACTGCATTTAACGTGAGCATACAAAATTAGGAATTTTAACAACAAACACGGATTTGATTTGATATTAATTAATTATAACCAAAAACGTTGTCGGTATTAAATTTCCTCCTATTTATCAGTTTAGTCTTCTTCCTTAGACATGCCTTGTCGTAAAACCCTACTTAACAAGTGGACGCTTGCATTCCCCTTGTAAGCATAAACACAAACTTTGTCTCAAAAGGCAAACATAAAATCCGGCGGGGTTCCGACCCGTGATTTCTGACCGTTTTTTAACGGTTATGGTCATCGAAAAACCGTTTGGAAAATGAATTTTCGGAAATTCGAGAGATTTTCAACCGATTTAAGTTTCCGACGACTACAATTTAACAGTCTAAAACCCGTTGAAAATCTCTTAAAAATGGTTGTTTCCAACGGATATTCTATAATTTTCTGCATAGAAATTCGTCTGTTATCTTGTAGTGAATATTCGATCACCACAAAACTGTATATATAGCATTTTTATTCTCACAAAATTGTTCAAACATATTTGCCTATTTCTTTATTAACAACGACCAGTACGTATGGGATATTGATAAATTATAATAAATCTAAAAGTAATGGATAAAAAAAAGCCGCGTATTGCGTTCGTAGCACCATTCAATTCAACCCTATCACATTCCTTTCAGATTCATTTGTAGCACCACGTACCTAGTGGAAACATTCTTAGATCAGTGGCCATAATTTTTACATGATACTATATCTAACTAAACACATTTACATTGTGTCATAGTATAGGGATCAATTTTTCTGTTATTATAATCAAGAACTACGAAATGTCTACATATCCTTTCACCCTAAAAGCAAAATGAAAACGTTAGTATACGTTACAAATTACAACATACAAACACGATGCAAAGTGAGCAGCTCCACATTGATTATGTAAGGAAAAGATATATACACATTGATATGATCACCTACCTATTATGCTTACACGTAGCTTCCCCATTAATATGATTATGGGAGGCTTTAACTATGAGTTGTCAAAAACAGTTAGAACGATCGCTATTTAGGTGAGATTAGAGTTCCCTATTAACTAACACTTTACATTAAATAAGCGAGGGAGATGGCTCTTTTTCTAATTCCTATCTTACCCTTCATCTTCGCTTTCCACACAAGAAACCCAACACCCTAAATCAGTCTACGCTCACCATCACTTCTCTGTCTTTGATCTCTCATTTCAGTGAAAAATGGATAACACTGAACCATCCTCTAATGGAAACTGTTATTGGGCTGTTGCTGGTTTGGCAAAATCATACAAGTGGGCCTTAAATGGGCTGACGAAATTGACAAGAAAGGAAGAAGAACAAAGCTTGTTGGCCCAAGTGTTATCACCTATATATCTATGGTCATTTGCATCAAGGATAAGGTGGTGGGTGAGAAAAGACTAGAAGAAAGAAGTTTGAGAGAGAAAAAGAAAAACACAGAGAGTTTTTCCAGCAAGTTCTCTTTATCTTTCTTGAGGGTCTTTGATCTTTGTTTCTTCTTGAGATTACATGTAACACTAAAAGACAACACCACGGTTTAGTGGTGTGTGTAACCTCTTTCACATAGTGAAGCTTGGGAGCAAAAGATCTCCCCCGAGACGTACCGGTTAGAGGCCGGGAACTCGGTTATCAAACGTCGTGTCGTTTCCTACAAGCAATCGTTCCAAAGAAATTTCCCTACAAGTGGTATCAGAGCTTACCAGGTGAGGTAAGCTGTTGCTGAAGAGGTCCAAAAGAAGGGTGAAACAGAAGACAGTCTCGATGAGTAAAGATCGGGTCGAAGTGGACAGGTTTGACGGAACTTGTGACTTTTCTTTATGGAAAGTAAGGATGATGGCTCACTTTGGGGTGCTGGGGCTGAAGAGCATCTTGAACGATGAGCAGTTGTTGAAGGATCCTCCAGCTACTGCAGAAGTAGTAACTACAGAAGGCAGGGACCAGCAGACAGGGACAGCAGAAGTTGTGATACTGCCTCAAATGGTTGATCCTGCAAAGTATGAAAAATCAGAGAAGGCAAAAGATATAATAGTACTAAATGTGGGGAATCAAGTACTAAGGAAGATCACACACTGTGAGACAACAGCAGCCATGTGGTCTACTCTAAACAGGCTATACATGGAGACATCTTTGCCAAACAGGATCTACCTACAGCTTAAGTTCTATACTTTCAAGATGACAGATTCGAAGAGTATAGATGGAAATGTAGATGATTTTCTCAAACTAGTGACAGATCTAAACAACATAGGAGTGGAGATTACAGAGGAGGTTCAAGCTATACTGTTGCTGAGCTCATTATCTGATAAGTATGACCAGCTAAAGGAAACACTCAAGTATGGGAGAGATACCTTGAAGCTGAATGAGGTCGTAGGGGCTGCCAAGTCCAAGGAGAGAGAGCTGGCAGAATGTGGGAAGCTCTCCAAATCACACAATGAAGGGTTGTATGTGCAGACAAGAGGCAGGTCAGTTGTGAGATCAGACAAAGAGTATAGTAAACCATGGAAAGGACAATCAAAAGGCCAAGTCAGATCAAGAAGCAAATTCAGATCAAAGTCAAGGCCGAAATACAACAAGCACAGCAAAGGTTGTTTTAAGTGTGGTAAAGAAGGGCATTGGAAAAGAGAGTGTCCTGAAATGTTCTCAAACAAGCCATCAAGTTCAGCAAATGTAGCTAGCGACAGAACCAAGGCAGCCAATGGTACTAACAGTAAGCACTCAAGACACAAAAGAAGAGTGGGTAATGGATTCTGGCTGTAGCTTTCATATTACACCAGACAGAGAATCATTATTTGACTTACAAGAGTTTGATGGTGGTAAGGTTCTGATGGGTAACATGACCCACAGCGAGATAAAGGGGATTTGTAAGATTAAGTACTTAAATCCAGATGATTATGTGGTCATTCTAACAAATGTCAGATACATACCTACAATGGGAAGGAACCTGATTTCTTATGGTCAGCTAGAGAAAAGTGGCTGCAAGTATGTAGGAAATAATTTTGTTGTCAACTTCTACAAAGATAGACAGAGGGTTATTTCTGGCAGATATCAAGATGGGTTGTACTACTTACAAGGGAAGGTAGTGAAAGGAGAAGTTGCTGTGGCCATACCTGAAGTTGCTATGACAACTATTTGGCATTCTAGGCTGGGACATATGAGTTTGAAGAACATGAATGTTCTGGTTAAAGAAGGTTATGTGCCAGTAAAGGAGGTAGACAAGCTGGAATTCTGTGAGAGTTGTGTGCTTGGGAAATCTCACAAGCAGAGTTTTCCAACAGGCCATCACACCACCAAAGGTGTATTGGACTATATACATTCAGACTTATGGGGATCTCCATCCACACCAGAAAGTCTTGGTGGATGTAGATACTTTGTGAGTTTCATCGATGATTTCTCAAAGAAGTATGGGTTTATTTTCTGAAGACTAAGGATGAAGCAGTTCACAAGTTCAGGGAATGGAAACAGGCTGTCGAAAATCAGACAGGGAAGAGGATTAAGTATTTAAGAACCGATAATGGTCTTGAATTCTGAAATGCACAATTCGACAACTTGTGCAAGGATGCAGGAATTCAGAGGCACAGAACGTGCACCTATACACCACAACAAAATGGTGTATCGGAAAGGATGAATAGGACCATTATGGATAAGGTTAGAAGTATGCTTGCTGAAACAGGCTTGGGTCAGGAGTTTTGGGCTGAAGCTACTTCTACAACGGTGTATTTAATCAACAGAACACCAAATTCAACTATTGGGTTCAAGTTACCTGAAGAAATCTGGACTGGTTCAAAACCTGAATTGAGTCATCTAAGGAGATTTGGGTGCTCAGATTTTGTTCATGTCACTCAAGACAAGATAAGTCCAAGAGCAGTTAAAGGTGTGTTCATGGGATATCCGTTTGGTATCAAAGGATATAGGATCTGGTTACCAGAGGAAGAAAAATGCACTACAAGCAGAAATGTGGTGTTCCATGGAAATGAAGTGTACAAGAACACACTAAGTAATGCAAATGGAAGAGCAGAAGAAGCTGATAAAGAAGCAAAATGGCTGAAAAAGAAGGTTGTAAAAAGGGTGTCTTTCAGACATGATCTTATCAGAGGACCTTCTACTGGTTATTCTGATGTGGAAGACGCATCTTCTAAAGGTGGAGATAGCTCATCATCAGAAAGCTCAGAAGAATCTGAAACTGATGAAGGAGTTGTTGGGTCAGAAAATCAACAGTCTCTAGATGATTATGTGCTGGCCAGAGACAGAAGAAGGAGGAGTAACATTCGACCCCCATCCAGATTTGAAGATGCAGACATTGTAGCCTATGCATTGTCAACAACTGAAGACTTAGAAACAGATGAACCTAAGTCTTATGAAGAAGCCATGAAATGCACAAAGAGAAAGTATTGGGAAAATGCAATGCAGGAAGAGATGGATTCTCATAATAAAAGTCAGACTTGGGATCTAATTGAGAAACCAGAAAAACAGAATCTGGTTGGATGCAAATGGATCTTTAAGCTGAAACCAGGAATACCAGGAGTGGAGAAACAGAGATACAAGGCCAGGCTAGTTGCAAAGGGTTACTTGCAGCAAGAAGGCATAGATTATAATGAAGTGTTTTCTCCAGTGGTTAAGCATGTCTCCATCAGATTAATGTTATCTCTTGTGGTCAACATGGATTATGAGTTAGAGCAGATGGATGTAAAAACAGCTTTTCTACATGGGAATCTAGAATAGAATATCCTAATGACTCAACTAGAAGGATTCATACAAAAGGGAAATGAAAACAAAGTGTGTTTGTTGAAGAAGTCCCTGTACGGCCTAAAACAATCTCCTAGGCTGTGGAATCAAAGGTTTGATGGGTTCATGAAGGATCAGAAGTTTGAAAGAAGCAATTATGATCCGTGTGTCTACATGAAAGACACTCAGACTGCGCAGGCCATCTACTTGCTGCTCTACGTTGATGATATGTTGATAGCTTTAGGAAATATGAGTGTTATTCAGAATCTTAAAGACAAGCTAAGTAGTGAGTTTGAAATGAAAGACTTGGGAAAGGCTTCAAGGATTCTGGGTATGGATATCATAAGAGATAGAAACAAAGGAGAGTTGATTCTTTCTCAAGGAGTTTACCTAGAAAAGGTTATGAAAACATTTAAAATGTTTGAAGCAAGGCCAGTGGTTACACCAACTGCCTCTCACATCAAACTCAAAAGTTTATCAGAGGAGGAAAAGAAATCAGAAGCTGTACATATGGAGAGAATTCCATATGCGAGTGCTGTGGGGAGTTTAATGTATGCAATGGTTGGCTCAAGGCCAGATTTAGCTTTTGCAGTGGGTTTTATCAGCAGGTTTATGACAAATCCAGGGAGATATCATTGGTCTGCAGTGAAATGGGTGTTGAGGTATTTAAAGGGTTCCTACACTCAGAAATTAACTTTTAAGAAGGATTCTAAATTCTGCGTTGAAGGGTTTTCAGATTCAGATTATGCAACTGACTTAGACAGAAGAATATCAGTTACAGGTTTTGTGTTTAAAGTTGGTGAAAACACAATTTCATGGAAGTCAGGTTTACAGTATGTCGTGGCTCTTTCAACCACTGAAGCAGAGTACATGGCTCTTACTGAAGCATTGAAAGAAGCCATTTGGTTGAAGGGTTTGTGTGCAGAATTGGGGTTTAAGCAAGATAAGGTTGTGGTTAACTGTGATTCACAAAGTGCTCTGGCCCTAGCAAAGAATTCAGTTCACCATGAAAGAACAAAGCATATAGACACTAAATTTCACTTCATCAGGGATATAGTGTCTCAAGGTGATGTGGTTCTACACAAAATCCACACAACAGTAAATCCTGCAGATTTCCTAACTAAGACGGTACCTGGTCAGAAGTTCCAGCTTTGCTGTGAGCTTCTCAACATCCACTGAAGTGGAGCAGCGACTCCAGGTAACTCAAATGGCCTCGCAGAACATGAAAATTAATATGAGTTAGTTTTCTGTGAGGTGTTTGCTCATGTGTTAGAATTGAGTAAGGTTCTTAATTTGAAATGGAGTTACCTGTAGAAACTATGGAACTGTGCAGAAAAAGTCACATGTTCCAGGTGGAGTATCTGACAAAAGAGTTTTCAAGAGAGAAACGTGGTTAGGAAATCATACCATGTCTTAAGATTGAAGAAATATGTCAATAAAAATGGTGATTTGTTACCTGAAGATCTCTGCAGTCAGGTTGCAAGAGATTGTGGATTCAGGTGGAGTACTTGTCGAAGAACAGGATGATACGTTTCAGAAAGTGTTCGACATCGACAATCTGAAAATTGAATTGGGATTCGGGTTCAGATTCTAAAGCAAACCAAAAAAATCAGAAATCAGTTTTAGCAAAGGCAAAAGGAATCGGCAAAATGACGAATCACCTGAGGTCTTTTTTTCGGAGGATGACAGAGCAGGATGAAGCTCACCGGATGTTGAGATCGTCGAAATTGTCTGAGTAGGCCGAAGCTCACCGGAGATTCATAGGAAGTCACCGGAGGGTGATGAAGCTAATCACCTGAAACACATCGAAACAGGAATCGGATTTCGATTTTTTTTTAAAAAAAAATCAGATATGCCTAATCTAAAATCGTGACAGTCACGAGGAATAAAAGAGAGATTAGAGGTACCTGATGCGTTGGAGGCGACAGAATCAACGGTGATGACGATCTCTTCGTTCGTCAATCCGCCATCAGATCTGAGGGATTCAGTAGCTTTGCCGCCTATGAATCCGTCGAGTTCGAAGTTGAGGTCGACAACACCTGACGTCCCAAGGCTGCCGAAGTATCTGGACCCGACGGCGCTCTCGTTCAGGGAAATAGCGGTGGCGGTTCATCTGGGGGACGCGGAGGTGGAGGCCGCGGGTTTAGCAGTGGTGGCGGTGGCTTCACAGGAAAAGGAAGAGGCATGGTTTGTCTCAGGTATCAATCATTGTCGATGCAGGTGTATTTTTTGCCAAAAGGTGGAGATTGTTATTGGGTTGTTGCTGGTTTGGCAAAATCATACAAGTGGGCCTTAAATGGGCTGACAAAATTGACAAGAAAGGAAGAAGAACAAAGCTTGTTGGCCCAAGTGTTATCACCTATATATCTATGGTCATTTGTATCAAGGATAAGGTGGTGGGTGAGAAAAGACTAGAAGAAAGAAGTTTGAGAGAGAAAAAGAAAAACACATAGAGTTTTTCCAGCAAGTTCTCTTTATCTTTCTTGAGGGTCTTTGATCTTTGTTTCTTCTTGAGATTACCTGTAACACTAAAAGACAACACCACGGTTTAGTGGTGTGTGTAACCTCTTTCACATAGTGAAGCTTGGGAGCAAGAGATCTCCCCCGAGACATACCGGTTAGAGGCCGGGAACTCGGTTATCACACGTCGTGTCGTTTCCTACAAGCAATCGCTCCAAAGAAATTTCCCTACAGAAACATTCTGAACGAGACAGAAGCAAAGAAGGAGGAGAATACAAAGATGAAGAAAGATTCAGTTTCATTGATGGGTTTATTTAGCGCAGCAGATAAAGTTGATTGCTTTCTGATGTTTCTAGGCGGTTTAGGCGCGTGTATTCATGGCGCTACACTTCCGCTCTTCTTCGTGTTCTTCGGGAAAATGCTAGATTCTCTTGGCAATCTTTCTACAGATCCTAAAGCCATATCTTCCCGCGTTTCACAGGTTTCTCACAAACAGCTATTTTCTCTCTCTCTTGATTTTTGGTCATATAAGTGCATAACAATTTGTTTCTATCTCTTTTCCAGAATTCTCTGTACTTGGTCTACTTAGGATTGGTCAATTTGGTATCAGCATGGATGGGTACGTTTCAAGCTACATTGTTTTTACAATGTTAACAAGTTTTTAGTTGGAATGGTTTTGTTTTTCAGGAGTTGCTTGTTGGATGCAAACAGGGGAAAGACAAACAGCACGATTGCGTATAAATTATCTCAAATCAATCTTGGCAAAAGACATTACATTCTTCGATACAGAAGCTAGAGATTCATATCTCATTTTCCACATCTCAAGTGACGCCATATTGGTTCAAGATGCAATTGGCGATAAGGTACCCTTTCTAATATATGAATTAATATTAATGACGAAACTAAACAAAGAATGTAACTGACGAAGATGTTTTGTTTTGTTTCAGACAGACCATGTTTTGCGGTACCTATCTCAGTTCATCGCCGGATTTGCCATCGGTTTTTTGTCGGTATGGCAACTTACGCTGCTCACGTTAGCAGTGGTTCCATTGATAGCAATTGCAGGAGGAGGGTATGCTATAATCATGTCTACCATCTCAGAGAAGAGTGAAGCTGCGTATGCCGATGCAGGAAAAGTAGCAGAAGAGGTTTGTTTATACTAGGGATGTAAATATTGGCTCAAACTCACAGGGTTAGTCCGGCCTTGTATAAAAAATTAACGCCTAAACCCTGTATTTTATAATATGACTAAAAATGGCTAAATTTACAGGGTTAAGTTTTTTACAGGGCTAAGATTTTAACTCCTTTTTAAAAAAATAAAAATCTAAACAACACCAAAATCAAATGTGTAAACCAAAATCATTTTTTTCCGCCAAAAACGTAAAACTCGTTTTCCTGCCAAAAACGTAAAATTCCGCTTTCCCACCAAAAATGTAAAATCTTGTTTTTCCGCCAAAAACGTAAAATCTCGTTTTCCCGCCAAAAAACGTAAAATCTTGTTTTCCCGCCAAAAACATAAAATCTCGTTTTCCCACCAAAAACGTAAAATCTCGTTTTCCCGCCAAAAACGTAAAATTCCGTTCCCCCCCCCCCCCCCCCAAACGTAAAATTCCGTTTTCCCGTCAAAAACGTAAAATTCCGTCTTCCCGCCAAAAAAACGTAAAATCCCGTTTTCCCGCCAAAAACGTAAAATTCGATTTTTCCGCCAAAAACGTAAAATTTCGTTTTCTCGCCAAAAACGTAAAATTTGGTTTTTCCGCCAAAGATGTAAAATTCGGTTTTCTCGCCAAAGAGTGAAATTATGTTTCCCGCCAAATACGTTAAATTTTGTTTTCTTGCCAAAACATTAAATCTTGTTTTCCCACAAAAAACGTAAAATATTATTTTCTGCCAAAAATGTAAAAACTTGTTTTAGTTAGAGAATCAATCTCATAAGTTTATCCAATTTTGACGGGAATGGAAAGTCAACTCTAGTGTCAACTTGCAGGTTTTTTTTTTTATTGAATTCTTTCTTAAAGAAAAAAAAAACCATTTTAGGGTTGGCCTAACCCTGATTTAGCCCATTTTTATATAAATTATAGGGTTAAAAAAAGGTCAGGGCTGAGCTGAGCTTAAACCCTTAATTTAACATCCCTAGTTTATACCCTCTCTATCAATGTTTTACATTGTTTAAAACGCTAATTTATGTGTTTGGGTTGACGTGTGGAAAAAGTTTTCACAAAAATATTTCTCATTGTGAAAAAAATTGTATTTTTCATAATAATATTATAACAAAATATAAACCTAAACGTAATATACATACAATTATCCCATTTGTGTTTGGTGTTTGTGTTTTCAATTAACAAAGTAAATTTGATTTAATATGCTAAAATTTGTGTGTTCACTTTGAAAAAAAAAAGAGACAATATAAGCGTAAAATCAAATGCAAACGCAAACAAATCATCAAGATCTAAATCTCTCTTTTTATTCAATTCTTAACACTTTTTGTACTGATCCTAGATAAAATAATTCTATATGGATTTTCAGGCGATGTCACAGGTGAGAACAGTGTATGCATTTGTAGGAGAAGAGAAAGCTGTAAACTCTTACTCAATTCTCTCAAGAAAGCTCTGAAACTTGGTAAAAGGAGCGGTTTTGCTAAAGGTTTAGGAGTTGGCTTAACATGTAGCCTCTTGTTCTGTTCTTGGGCTTTGCTTTTGTGGTATGCAAGTCTTCTTGTACGCCACGGAAAAACCAACGGCGCAAAAGCCTTCACAACAATCCTCAATGTCATTTTCAGTGGATTGTAAGTCCGAAAACCCGGACACCTTTTGCTTTATTTACCATCAAACTGCATAATCATTTTGTTGCGTTGCAGCGCCTTAGGTCAAGCCACCTAGTTTATCCGCGATTGCCAAAGGAAGAGTTGCTGCTGCAAATATATTGAGAATGATAGGGAATAATAACAATCTTGAAAGTTATGAAAGATTAGACGATGGAACAATATTGCATAACGTAGCTGGAAAGATTGAGTTTCAGCGAGTGTTTTTCGCTTATCCTTCGAGACCAAATATGGTTTTTGAGGATCTAAGTTTCACGATACGTTCAGGCAAGACTTTTGCATTTGTCGGTCCAAGTGGTTCAGGGAAAAGCACAATCATATCAATGGTTCAACGTTTCTATGAACCAAAATCAGGGGAGATTCTCTTGGATGGGAATGACATCAAGAGCCTAAAGCTGAAATGGTTGAGAGAACAAATGGGATTAGTGAGTCAAGAACCGGCATTATTCGCCACAGCATAGCTTCTAATATTCTTCTTGGTAAAGAGAATGCAAATATGGATCATATCAAAGAAGCTTCTAAAGCAGCCAACGCAGATTCTTTCATTAAATCATTACCCAATGGTTACAATACTCAGGTAAATTACTGGAATTTTCATCTTTTCATATATAGTTCCACTTTCTTATTGGTCAAACCATTCTAATAGGTTGGAGAAGGAGGAACTCAGCTCTCAGGAGGACAGAAACAGAGGATTGCGATTGCTCGAGCGGTTCTAAGAAATCCAAAGATATTACTCTTAGATGAAGCAACAAGCGCTCTTGATGCCGAATCAGAGAAGATTGTTCAGCAAGCACTTGACAATGTTATGGAAAAAAGAACAACAATCGTTGTTGCACACAGATTGTCCACCATCAGAAATGTTGACAAGATTGTTGTATTGAGAAATGGTCAGGTTATGGAAACCGGTAGCCACACAGAACTGATATCAAGAGGAGGAGATTACGCGACTCTTGTGAATTACCAAGAAACAGAACCCCTAGAGAAGCCGAGATCAATAATGTCGGAATCTTGTAGTTCAGGAAGGGTTTCTAGCTCAAGGAGAATTTCAAGCTTCAGAGAACACCAAGAGAAGACTGAAAAAGGTTCGAATGACCGAGCTTTAAGCTCATCTTCGATGATATGGGAACTTATAAAGATGAATGCTCCGGAATGGCCTTATGCATTACTTGGCTCAATTGGTGCAGTTCTTGCTGGAGCACAACCGGCATTGTTCTCCATGGGGATTGCTTATGTGTTAAGCGCGTTTTATTCGCCTTTTCCTAATGTGATCAAGCGCGAAGTCGAAAAGGTAGCTATTGTCTATGTTGTAGTTGGAATTCTAACAGCTCCTATATATCTCCTCCAACATTACTTCTATACACTTATGGGAGAGCGTCTTACTTCTCGGGTTCGCTTATCCTTGTTCTCAGGTAAAACCAAACAAATTTAAACATCCTTGTTTTGGAATCGATTCGATTCTTGAATGTGTATTGTATTTTTTATTTACAACAATTTCAGCGATTCTTTCGAATGAGATTGGGTGGTTTGATTTGGATGAGAACAACACTGGCTCACTCACTTCAATATTGGCTGCTGATGCAACTTTGGTGAGGAGTGCTCTAGCAGATCGCCTCTCGACAATAGTCCAAAACCTGTCTCTTACAATCACAGCATTAGCACTTGCCTTTTACTACAGTTGGCGTGTTGCAGCTGTCGTAACTGCTTGTTTCCCTCTTCTCATTGCCGCTTCACTTACTGAGGTAACTCAAAACCAAAGATCCCCTTAACGCTATTCTGAATCGAATCTTCAAACTTAAAAAGCTTAAAATGCTATATATTACAGCAACTGTTTCTAAAAGGCTTTGGAGGAGATTACACAAGGGCTTACTCTAAAGCAACTTCAGTAGCGCGTGAAGCTATTGCTAATATACGAACTGTCGCTGCGTTTGGTGCTGAAAAGAAAGTCTCAGAACAGTTTACTGACGAGCTAAGTGAACCCACCAAGAATGCTTTTCTCAGAGGTCATATCTCTGGATTTGGATACGATTTGTCTCAGTTTCTCGTGTTCTGTTCATACGCTCTTGGCAGGGCCGGATCTGAAAATTTGGGGGCTTGAAAAAAAAAAAAAAATGGGGGCCACTAATTCATTTCATACAAAAAAAAATTTCAAATGTAAGAGTCAGAGAGAAAAAAAAAAAAGAGAAGCGTGGTCTTTAAAAAAAAAAATATGGAAGCATGATCTTTTTTTTAAAAAAAAAGTAAACGTGATCAAGGGTTTTGTTTTTTAGTTTTATAAATTTTTTTTATGGATATATTCTATGGGAGCCTGTTAAAAATGGGGGACAAGACAAATGTTTCATTGGGCTTTGCCCAGATCCGGCCCTGGCTCTTGGCCTTTGGTATGTATCGGTTTTGATCAATCACAAGGAGACGAATTTCACGGATAGTATCAAATCCTTCATGGTGTTGATCGTCACAGCTTTCTCAGTAGCCGAAACGCTTGCTTTGACCCCAGATATCGTGAAGGGCACGCAAGCACTCGGGTCGGTTTTTAGGGTTTTAAATAGAGAAACTGAGATACCTCCAGACCAACCTAACTCAAGATTGGTCACTCAGATCGAAGGAGATATCGAGTTTAGAAACGTGATCTTTGAGTATCCCGCGAGACCCGATATCCCCATTTTCCAAAACCTAAACCTCCGAGTTTCAGCCGGGAAAAGTCTTGCGGTCGTGGGACCTAGTGGTTCGGGAAAGAGCACAGTGATCGGACTGATTATGAGATTCTACGATGCGAACTACGGAAATCTTTTCATCGATGGGGAAGACATAAAAACTCTAAACCTACGTAGCTTGCGCAAGAAGTTAGCATTAGTCCAACAAGAACCAGCTCTGTGTTGGTACCGGATTTAGCACTAAATCCGACCTGCCTAAAAACCGGATAATTAGTGAATTTATCCGGTACAGCTCAAACCGACCCGCATGGTTTCACGACGTAACGTCGCACGAATTGGCCCGCGAAGCCCACAAATATCAAAGACGTAGTCAAGATAATATCTTTTGACTAGGATCACGTCAAATGACTTAGTCATGAATCTCCACACTTTTCTCTTAAATAAGTGGAGCACGTGCAATAACTACGCAACAACAAAAGAACGTGCTCATCCTCATATAAAAGGAGACAAGTTCATCTTCACAAAGGAAGACCTTTTTTTGGTACGAACACACACATAAACAACAAAAGAAAAGAGAATAAAAATTTTCTTATCATAAACACCAGAATAATTCTCTTGTCAAATGCATCTCTGTATTTGATTACGAGAACCATTTCTTAATGACGATAGTCCGATCTAAGAGATCACACCGAGTTTAGCCGTATGCTCTTCGAGCTCGCTATTCACTCACGAACACATCTCGTTCGAGATCACCGTATAATTGAACTACGTATATGTTTGATCCCTTAACGGGTACGTAGGCAGCTCGACCACGAGTGCACCACCATTCCCATCTCCTCCGAGATATTTCTGTTTCATTCGACATATGAATAAAATCCAGTTCGTCGATTTGAGCCTTATATATATCGTTGTGCTCATACGAGATTCTTGCCCATCTTCCCTTTATTTACAAATCACTCCAAACTCTTGAGTGTGGATTTTAGGATCCACATTTTGGCGCCGTCTGTGAGGATGATATAAAAGAATATCTGACTCCAGAACCGGTTCTAAAGCCTGTTAGAGCGAAATGGATCCGAAATCATCGATCTGTCAAATCCTTTGACACAGATCCTAAAACTGAACTTAGAAATACTGACTATGGTCGAATCCCCATCAGTATTTTTGATGGTTGCTTAAACAAAATACTATGTCAAATGATTTAATTGAAGCCAATTACTTCTAAACAAACCCAAATCAGTATTTTTATATTCTCAAGTCCCACCTAGGGAACGACCCAACATCAAGTCCGCCAGATCACTTGTCGTTTGGGGAGCAAAATTTTGTTAGGTTTACATTTAAAACCCATCACGAACAAGCCCAAAAAGAATATAAAAATATATGTATGTATATATAAAACTGGATTAAAGACGCCGATCCAGTTCGTGAGATCTTCATAAACTCGAGAAACCAGTTTTCTGGGCGTTGGCGTTGAAATCTTCAGACGCGAATCATCGAGTTCTCCATAAACTTGCCGATCTGACAACGTCGATATCCCTCGCAACGAACCAACGCCGACGTGCGACGTGAAGAAGAAAACAATATCTTTTTCCTGTCGGGCTTGAGTAGATTCTCGGCCCACCTGATGAAAAACTCAAGCCCATCAAATTTAACGCGAGCTTTCCTCGTGGAGACAAAAAAAATCAGGAACAACGAGCTATCCTGGATATCCAAACGAAACGGATCCAAGCTTTTCGGATTCCACGAGATCGAGCCTTAATTACCGATCTCAAATATAAAAAATATAAAAAAACACTTCCGAGCCTCTTCAAACTCGGAATCCGCCACCCTTGCAAACGAATCGAACTGACGGCGGTACAGATTCAGGCTCAATATATCGAAGCCCGATCTCCTCCTTCGACCAAGAGCCATAAAACCGGATCGACTGTAACAAACTCGATCCAAACAGACTTTGCAGCCACGAATCCTATAGTGTTGCAGCACCGCGCATGTTCGAGGACTAGCCCTCCAGCACTCCGCGGGCTGTCGCCAACGCTCCGCGAGCTGTCCGCAAGTTCTCCGTGAGATACCCGCAATCGATCCAATTCGCCATGTATCCCAAACGTTGCTACAAAATACATGGTCGGATTCCAATGGATACCAACCATCGAACTGGCTTTTTCCGGCCACCGATTCGAGCTTCCGGAGCTCCGCCATCAACGCCGCACCTGCGACAAACACCGAGCTGACATGAAAGAAGATCAAATTTCTTCTTGTTTGTTGGGCTTGCATAAGTTTTTCGGCCCATCTGACATTATCAGATTATATCCAAGTTCTTGCCCAATAGATGAGATGACTTAGGCCCATATTCCTAATCATGATCTCGTCTTTGCCAAGACACGATCCCTTCTCGACGATGCAGATCCGACTTAGCCAAAATTGAACCGAGCTGGATTAATCCCACAACAACACCGAACTGGATTAATCTAAAAAAAAAAATTCCCAAATGACAAACCACCTCCTCACATAGAATCACCTAGTTCTCCGAGCGCGTCACCTCTCACGAAAAACTTGGGGGGCAATATATATATATACGTATATATATGTATATAACAAAAAACGATACTCATTAACTTTAAAGTTGACGGTGTTTCACTTGAATCAGAACACGTAAGAGAGTTTTGCAATTTTGGTTCAATCCGAAATCACGATCGAAACTTAGAAATACTGATTTCGATCTAAATATACAACAACAATATCAGACTTTCCCCTTTTCGTTGGGGTAGAACAAATTTTGGGCCCAACTAGTATCATAAAAAAATAGGCCCACTCTCTAGCCCAAAAGTGATCACAAGATCACGCGTATGTCGAGATCGAGAGCATGAGAAGGTCTCGATGAAGAAGAAAATAGCAGATTATTTGGTTTGATAAAAAAGCTGACTGGTCACGAGGTCAATCGGTTCGCTAACCAAACTAAACCAGATATCTCTAAGAATTATTCTTCAATCGATACGTTCACCTCGGAAAAATAATAAAATAAAATAAAAAGCAGTTCTCTCCGAACACGCTTGAATTTGATCACATTCTTGTTGATCCCAGCTCATCAGAACGTACCTGCGTACTAATACTTGCCCAGTATTCATTTCGCTGACGAGCTCGCAACCTCGGAGAACGTAACTCGCTATACCTTGCGATTACCATCTCCACCGCGGCTACAACGTAACGTTGAGCCCCAAGCTCAGAAAAAAATTGAATCCAACGAGTTCGCATCTCTCGGTGCGACCACGTTTTTGACTTTCAGCCGAAACTTCTCCTCCTTATTCGACGAGAAAACTCGACGACTCTGAGAAATCATGTATTGTCATCGTCTTCAAATCGGAGAGAATTCCTTCACGAAGAGAATTCCGTCAATCTCCATCGGATTCGCGCGTACCCAACGGAGTTAAAGCTTTCGTGATTGGTTCTATGTCGCCCGAAATTGGACCGTTAATCGAGATCGCAAAGCTCGATCTCGAAAAGAAACCGCTTCTCCGGCGAAATCACCGGCAAAACCCCGCCATAATCCACCGTGCGGCGCGCCGAACTCGGCCCATCACCGCCGACCTGCAACAAACCATGGCGTCCCGAGAAGGAAGTCAGATTTCCTTATTCTGTTGGGCCATAACAAATTTGTGGCCCATCTGGAGATTATCTTGGGCTGATAATCGCAAGGTCCAATATCCTCCACCAAACGAGATCAAAGGATCACGTGAAGACTTAAGCAGAGGAAAAAGGCTTAAGCCCAATCTTCCTCACGATTGTGGCCCATCAGATATTATGGGAGTATGGCCCAAAACTACGAAAAAGTGTGAAGCGCAACAAGCTCACTCCAATTTCCAAAACACAAGTCGCTACAGTCGACAGCCCGTAAACAAGCTTACACGCTTCGTTTCCTCTTGGAAGCTTGAGACTCCAACCCACCTCGGGTTTTTGAGATAAATAAGAAATAAAAGAGTTTACCCGTTATCTAATTTTTATCAGAGCTCGTCAACTCGTCACCTCATTAACTCACGGAGTACGACTTGAATTATCATCAGCTTACAATTTTATCTCGTGAGCTCGCAAGCAAGCTCTCGGGATTCGCTCCGGCTTATGAGCAAACTCTAAAAGCCATACTTCAACTCGAAAAACGAACTAACAACTCACGCTTCATTTTGTTAGCTCGAGAGTGAGTTGTCAAAATCTTTGCGTGAGCTCACCAGCTCACCAGCTCATCACTTGAGCTCACATAGTTCAGCACATGAACAAACGCTAGAGTCTTGCTCAACCCACAAACGAGCTCACAACTTAAATCTCAGTTTGTCAACTCGTAAACGAGCTCTCTAAATCTCTTTCAGTCCAAAAAACAAGTTCACGACTTACGCTTTAGCTGGTCAAGCCCCAAATGGACGATCTCTATTCTGGAAGCTCTAAACTTCCCGCAGCCTGATTAGCTCGATAAAACGATCACCGACTCAAAAATTGACTTGATAGAACAAGCTCCTCAAAAGGACCAGTAACCAAAGTAATGTCCTAGAGAAAGCAAATGCTGAGTCTAGACAAACCGCCAATACAAACGCTCAAAAGTAAAAGAATTACGATCTATACCCAAAGTTCGGGTGATCTCAATTCCATAACGCACTCGAGCAAATTAAAAGAAAACGAAACAACTTGTTATCCAACGCCAATCAACACCAGCCGGTAAAACGACGATGAACTCGAGGTCGGCCTCGTATCCACTACATAACTCCATCCCAGCTCGAGCTCTGGCTCAACTCAACCATACAAAAACGTGTTCTCAAGTTCCATGTCGGCTCTAGTCCAATGAGCTCGAACCAGCAAGAACAAGTCCTCAAACGCCATTGAGAACTAGTTTTCATCTTTGTTCTCAGACTCTATTTCAGCTCGAGCTCCGGCTCAGCTCGAACTCGAGAGAACAAATTCTCGAATTCCATACCACCTTGAAAACGGGTTCTAATCCATATTATCAGACTCCATTTCAGCTCGTGTTTTAACTCGGCTTCAACCTACGAGAACAAAATTCTCAGATGTTATCTCAGGTCGAGTACACGTGAACGAGCTCAAATCCCCCATTTATATTTGGCAATGAGTTCCCATGATCGAACTCATCTTGAATTTAGGAGAACGAGCTTTAAACCCCGTTCAAGCCAACATCTGGATTCAACTTGAATCTACGACAAAGTCGACGCGATTGATCAAAATCGAATCAATCCGAGAAACGAAATATCTTAACTGGCTAGTCAATTTGGCATTAGTCAGAACGAAATGTCACAAAAACGGTGAGCGTGCTTCGACCTCACCAACCTATTCGAACCAAGTTCATAGAACATAATTTCGCTTCTACATATCAAATGTATAAGTGGTTTTTCTTTTGGGGCATAATTATATACCCATAAAACTCAGAACAAGAAAAACCTTCATTCCCGAATGATCTAGGAATGTCTTCCTCACATTGGAGGATGCTTCGCATTACTCGGCAATTACGAGATGAAATTCATTTCCCGACCTACGACTTTGATACGGTCTAAACTTTCAAATCACGACCTGAAACGGTCTAAACTTTCAAAACACGACCTTGAAACGGTCTAAACTTACAGAAAACGACCTTGAAACGGTCTAAACTTTCATACGACCTTGAAACGGTCTAAAACTTTCATACGACCTCAAAACAGTCCAAATTCTAACCGAGTTAAATCTCAAAATACGACCTCAAAACGGTCGAAATCTTTCATAGATTGCATCATCGCAATTATCGCAAGCCCGATAACTCTACGAATCCAACTCAATGCGATTCGATCTTAAAAGACCAACATCTTCAACTTGCACATGAAACTCATGAAGTCGAGTTAACCCCACATGAGCACATGTCGAGGTAACCTCACACGAAAGCAAGCAACGTCATATAAGTCATCTGAACGACTAGTTCACGACGTACAAGCCGAGTGGACCTTGCATCGATATCCACAAGCTCTAAACTCATATGTTTATACAACGCGACTTCGGAATTCCTTTTCCACTTCGCACGCTAAGCTACGTCCATAATCATAAGAGAAGTCTACAGCAAATGTGCTTCTCGCCTAAGTGATTTGGATTATATGGTAAAAACTACTTCGACTATCAATCGAACAAAAACATAATAATGGGTGAATCCTTTTTATCAAAGGATAATCCATCTATTAAAAACTAAGGTTCATTAACACCCCTTTCAAGAGCTAACGAAGCTCATGATTTATAAAACGAGTCAACCTCGCAAGATATTCAACGAAGAACAATCTTGCAAGCGTCTAAAGCGAATCGATTCGCACCGTACTCAAGCGAACTCGAATCACGGCGAATCCAGGCCTCAGTATTCGAAAACATTGATGTCGTCGCCGTAAAAAGATTTTAAGTTGTCCGACCTCGTCACCTCGCTCAAAGAACTAGGGGGCAAATGTTGGTACCGGATTTAGCACTAAATCCGACCCGCCTAAACACCGGATAATTAGTGAATTTATCCGGTACAGCTCAAACTGACCCGCATGGTTTCGCGACGTAACATTGCACGAATGGGCCCGCGTAGCCCATAAATATCAAAGACGTAGTCAAGATAATATCTTTTGAATAGGATCACGTCAAATGACTTAGTCATGGATCTCCACACTTTTCTCCTAAATAAGTGGAGCACGTGCAACAACTACGCAACAACAAAAGAACGTGCTCATCCTCTTATAAAAGGAGACAAGCTCATCTTCACAAAGGGAGACCTTTCTTGGGTACGAACATACACATAAACAACAAAAGAAAAGAGAATAACAATTTTCTTATCATAAACACCTGAATAATTCTCTTGTCAAATGCATCTCTGTATTTGATTACGAGAACCATTTCTTAACGACGATAGTCCTATCTAAGAGATCACACCGAGTTTAGCCGTATGCTCTTCGAGCTCGCTATTCACTCACGAATACATCTCGTTCGAGATCACCGTATAATTGAACTACGTATAGGTTTGATCCCTTAACGGGTACGTAGGCAGCTTGACCACGAGTGCAACCACCATTCCCATCTCCTCCGAGATATTTCTGTGTCATTCGACATATAAATAAAATCCAGTTCGTCGATTCGAGCCTTATATATATCGTTGTGCTCATATGAGATTCTTGCACATCTTCCCTTTATTTACAAATCACTCCAAATTCTTGAGTGTGGATTTTAGGATCCACACTCTGTTTTCAACAACCATACACGAGAACATCAAGTACGGGAAGGAGAACGCGTCAGAGGCAGAGATCATCGAAGCTGCAAAAGCCGCAAACGCGCACGAGTTCATAAGCTGGATGGAACAAGGCTACAAAACGCACGTGGGTGAAAAAGGAGTGCAACTATCCGGTGGTCAGAAACAGAGAGTAGCTATTGCGAGGGCAGTTCTGAAGGATCCTTCAGTGCTCCTCCTTGATGAGGCAACGAGTTCTTTAGACACGAGCTCGTAGAAACTGGTCCAAGAGTCGCTAGACAAGCTGATGAAGGGACGGACCACGGTGCTGGTGGCTCATAGGCTCTCGACCATAAGAAAAGCAGACACGATCGCTGTGTTGCACAAAGGAAGAGTTGTGGAGAAGGGAAGTCATAGAGAGCTAGTTTCCATATCCGATGGTTTTTATAAGCAATTGACAAATCTTCAAGAAGTAGTGTGACTTACGATCGTTGAAGTTTCTTTTGCATTTTTTTTGTTATATACATATATATATGCATACACACTATGATAGGTTATACGATTGTATCAAGGACTATTGGACCCAAAATCTTTTGTAAACATCAAGGGAAAATAATATAACAGAGGTTGTATTTTATAATTGGCTCTTAAAAGTTTTAAATGGGGTTGGTTGAATATATATGTTTTGTTATTATAGAATCAATTTCTTCATTTTTTTTTCTTCATTTCTTTTCTTCTTATGATAAACTTTTGTTTGTACGTTTGTGATCCAAGTTATGGTCAAGCTAAAGAGAAGCCGAGAACCGATTTCTTTGAACTGGAAAAGACGAAGTTTTTGCGCTAAACAAATTTATATCAAAATGAAATATATATATATATATATCTTCTCTTAGCAAAAAAAAAAATATATATATATATATATATATATATATATATATATATCTTTTGTATAACTTTAAAGAGCCAATATATATATATATATATATATATATATATATATATATATATTTTTTTGTTTTTTCTTCGATTACAAAAAAAAATGTAATCGAAGCTGATAATTTCAAAAAAAAAAAAAAGAAGCTGATAATGTGAAGATTTAACTTGATTGACTTTGTAGGTTCGTTGAACTAGTTTGGTGAAAGGAACACGAACGCACGCGTAAAGATTAACGAAAGCAACTCGCGAGATTTGATCACCCTGAGTTCACCGTGAAGGCTACGTCTCAGGGGAGGGAACCGTGTCCCTCAACTGCATTCATTATCAGAGAAGGTTTACAAGCCTTTAACAATGGCTGTGTCTCTGTTATTAGATCCAGAGAGCTAAGATGAAAGGAACTAGAAGTAGAATCCACAAGGGAGAAAGCTCTAGAAGAAGAAGACCTCAATTGCGGAATTGATCTTCTCTCTTCTATCAACGATGGCTTCTCTCTCTCTCTAACTTCTCTAGGTTCAATTCTCTCTCTCTTGTTCTTCGCTATTCTTGTTTTTTTTCTCTCTGTAACAAAACGAAGAAGACGATCCTTTTGTAACAACCTTTTCTTTTTACCTTTGACCACTTTGGTCAACTCTGTAATTTGGGCTCAATGTATTTGCTTTGGCCCAGCGGAATGATATTGTGTCTTGGGCCTTAAGCCCACCTGGATTCGTTGAATGAAGTCAAACATACGTTCACAAACTCCACCTTTTGCTTCAGACAATTCCCGACAGAAGCGGCGAACCCTAATCTTCGTGTAAACCTCGACCGTGAAGTCCGATGCGGCTTTTCAAAATCACCATTGCATCTCCGGCCTTGTCTTCCGACGCCATCTTCAGAATCCTCTCCAGGTAACACCTGAAACTCTTAACCATCTATTCACCTTGACAAATAAGAGCTTCTTCCTGTTGATTCCTTCTTTTGCGAAAACTTGCTTAAAGTCTCCGACTTTCTCTTTTCAGCTTTCCGACGAACAATTACTGCTCTTCCGCTGCTCAGACGAACTCAGGTATCGCTTCACAAACCCAGATTCATCTCTTCTCGCGTTTACTCTCTGACTTTCGAAACCCAGAAACCAGCAACCTTCTGACATCTTGAATTTCTTTCAGATACTCCACCTTGAGCTGAATACTTTCCATCTCAGCTCCTTAAGCTCCACGGGTAACTCTTTCTCTCAAGAACTTGAGAATTTTGCATTGTCAATTTTCCAGAAAAAGGACACAGACCTGAAATCTTACTTTTCCTGTTTTTGCGAGATTCATTTGGACAATGGAGTTACCCGGAGCTGCCATGCCTCTAGGCGATGTTCACAAGATCACAGCAGAGTTGGAACTTTGGCCCAGGTAAGGCTTTAGTTAAGAAATCTGCTGGATTTCTGCTTGTATGAATTTTGAATAGAGCAACATCACCTTGTGCAACTATATCTCGAATGAAATGATATTTAGTTGCAACATGCTTGGTCCTTTCGTGGTGCACAGAGTTCTTTGCAAGCGCCAATGCACTCTGTGAATCACAATGGATTTTAACACTTCCTTGGGTAAAACCCATTTCATCACATATTCCCTTCAACCAAATGGCCTCTTTCACGGCTGAAGAAAGAGCCATGTACTCTGCTTCAGTTGTTGATAAAGCCACCACTGACTGCAAATTTGACCTCCAACAAACTGTATTACCCCAAACCTTGAAAACAAAACCTGTCACTGATCTTCGTCTATCAAGGTCAGCTGCATAATCAGAATCACAAAACCCTTCAATGCTGAAACTTGAACTCTTACTGAATGTGAGGTTTTCCTTTAATGCGCCCCTTAGATATTTCAACACCCATTTGACAGCAGCCCAATGTTCTCGGCCTGGTTTTGACATGAACCTGCTGATAACTCCCACAGCATAAGCTAAATCAGGTCTTGATCCTATCATAGCGTACATAAGACTTCCCACTGCGCTAGCATAAGGAATCCTTTCCATATGCTCAGCCTCTGACACCCTTTCTTCATTGGTTAAACTTTTCAACTTGAAATGTGATGCAATAGGGGTAGAGACTGCCTTTGATTCAAACATTCCAAAACTTTTCAGTACTTTCTGAATATAATTCTCTTGAGATAAAATCAGAACCCCCTTCTCCCTATCTCTGTAAATGTCCATTCCCAGAATCCTTGACGCTTTTCCCAAGTCCTTCATTTCGAATTCCCTGCTCAAGCTGTCCTTTATCTTTCTGATCTCAGACTTGTTCCCCGAGGCTATAAGCATGTCGTCAACATACAAGAGAAGATAAATGGCCTGATCTGTCTTTATGTTTTTCATGTAAACACAAGGATCAAAGCTGCTTCTTAAGAACTGTTCCCCTTTCATGAAACAGTCAAACCTCAGGTTCCATTGCCTAGGTGACTGTTTAAGCCCGTATAGAGATTTTCTCAGAAGACATACCTTATTCTCTTCTCCAATTTTAATGAATCCTTCTGGTTGACTCATCAAAATCCTTTCATCCAAATTTCCATGGAGGAATGCCGTCTTGACATCTAACTGCTCCAATTCGTAGTCCAAGTTTACCACCAAAGAAAGCATTATTCTGATTGACACATGTTTCACAACAGGTGAAAAAATCTCATTGAAATCTACTCCTTCCTTTTGTGAAAACCCTTTTGCTACAAGCCTTGCCTTGTACCTTTGCTTCTCCACTCCTGGAATTCCCGGTTTAAGTTTGAAAATCCATTTGCATCCAACTAGTTTCTGCTTGTCTGGCTTATCAATAAGGTCCCATGTGTGATTATTTCCAAGTGAATCCATTTCTTCCTTTGCTGCATTATTCCAGTATTTCCACTGCTTACTCTTCTTTGCTTCTTCAAAAGACCTTGGCTCATCTATCTCTAAGTCTTCAGCAGCAGATAGTGCATATGCTACGAAGTCAGAGTCTTCATACCTGGAGGGTGGCCTGACATTATTCCTCCTGCTTCTGTCCCTTGCAAGAAGATAACTATCAAGTGAGTGACTGTTTTCTGTCCCATCCTCCTCATTGAATGTCAGCCCTTCTGATTCATCTAGACTTTCTGAACCATCTGAATCACTTGAGCTCCCTGAGCTATCTGTTCCAGTCTGTGAAGAAAGCTCTCCACCTTGAGAAGAAATCTCACCATGTTCATAATTTGTTGAACTTGGTCCTTGAATGAGCTGTGTGTGAAACTTCACTCTCTTACCAGACTTCTTCTTGTCAGGTTCTTCACTTCCCCCATCAGATTTCTCTGCACTTTCCTGTGTAGGAGCTAAGGTATCTTTGTATATCTCATCTTCTCGAAACACCACGTTTCTGCTTGTTTTGCATTTCCCATCTTTAGGCATCCACACCCGATAACCCTTGACGCCAAATGGGTATCCCAGAAAAAATCCTTTTTCAGCTCTAGGACTAGTCTTTTCCTGAACAGTATGCACATAAGCTGAGCACCCGAATCTTCTGAGATGTGACAGTTCAGGTTTATGACCAGACCACACCTCTTCAGGTAGTTTAAACTCTATTGTGGAATTTGGTGTTCTGTTGATCAGATATACGGCAGTTGAAGTGGCCTCAGCCCAGAACTCTTGACCCAAACCTGTCTCTGCCAACATGCTTCTAACCTTGTCCATAATAGTTCTGTTCATCCTCTCAGATACACCGTTCTGCTGAGGTGTGTACGTGCAAGTCCTGTGTCGTTTGATCCCTGATTTCTTGCACAAGTCATCAAACAGTGTGTTGCAGAACTCCAAGCCATTGTCAGTTCTCAAACATTTAATCTTCTTTTCTGTGTGGTTTTCCACAGCTTCTTTCCATTCTTTGAACTTGTGAAATGCTTCATCCTTTTTCCTTAGGAAATAGACCCACACCTTTTTGGAGTAATCATCTATGAAACTGATGAAGTATTTACAGCCACCCAAACTTTCTGGTGTTGATGGAGATCCCCACAAATCAGAATGAACATATTCCAGAATTCCTTTAGTTCTATGCTTGGCTGCAGGAAAGCTTTGTTTATGAGACTTTCCAAGTACACAACTCTCACAAAAAACTAACTCTCCAACCTCTGTCTTTGGCAAATACCCATCTCGAACTAGAACATCCATGTTTTTAGAGCTCATATGACCAAGTCTTGAGTGCCATAAAACTGTCAATTTTTCCTTTGACTCTGAGAGATTGACTTCAGCCTTGCTCACTATACCTTGGAGATAGTACAGACCTGCGTTGTACTTTCCAGAGATCACTTTCTGACCATCTTTGTAAAAGTTTACTATGAAGCCTTCACCCTTGTATTTGCATCCTGACTTTTCTAGCATTCCATAGGATATAAGATTTCTGCTCATGTTAGGCATATATCTTACATCTGTTAGTATAACCTCTGTACCATCTGGATTGGTAATTCTGATTTTTCTGATACCTTTCACTTCACTGTGAGTGTTATTTGCCATTAACACCTTTCCCCCATCAATTTCTTTAAAATCACACAACAGTTCCTTGTTGGGGGTGATATGGAATGTGCATCCTGAGTCCATAACCCACTCATCATTTGAGTGTTGAACGCTTGCAGTGAGAACCAGAGGCTGTTTCACTTCTGAGGCAACATTGGCAGAAGATTCACCATTTTTCTTCTTTCCTTTACTAGGACATTCTCGTTTCCAATGTCCATCTTTGCCACAGATGAAACAAGCCGATTTACCTTCTTTGTTAAATCTGTTCTTTGAATTTGACCTGCCCTCTTTGCTCTTTGACCTCCATGACTTGTTGGGATTTTTATCATTTCCATTGTTAGACCTCTTTTCAGATCTTCCACGAGATTCAACATACAACCCTTCTGCCTTACTCTTGTTTAGTAACCCTTTCTGTCTTAGTTCAGCTTCTTTTGAATGAGCAGCAACTACAACTTCATCGACTGTGAGTGTTTCCTTCCCACTTCCATACTGAAGGGTGTGAACCAGTGGTTCATAAGCTGTTGGAAGCCCTGACAGGAGCTGAATGGCTTGGTCTTCTTCTGAAATGGTAACCTTGAGACTGTTCAAATCTGCAACCAATTTCAGGAAGATGTCCACGTTCTCTTCTATAGACTTATTTTCTTCCATTTTGTAACAAGAGAATTGTTTCTTCAAGTAGATTCTGTTGGGAAGCGACTTGGTTTGATAAATCCTTTCAAGTGCTTTCCACTGTCCCAAAGCAGTAGTTTCATGCATGATCTTCCTCAGAATTAGATCACTCAAGCATGTTCCCAATAGGCTTCTGACTCTAAGATCTTTTGCAGCTTTCTTTTCATCAATTTTTGCCTCTGATGGACCAACTATTGCCTCTGACCCTTCTACTTTCTTTTCTGGTTCTGAGAAGACAGTGAAACCTTCCTTAAGCACTGAGAGTAAACCTTGAATCTCCATTTGGCCCATCATCTTGTATTTCCACATGCCAAAATCCCCTTTACCATCAAACCTATCCATCTCAAATCTTCCTAGAGTTGGTTCCATGTTGACTGGTAATCTGATTTTCTTGCAGGTTAAAACCAGATGATGCTTTTGCTTCAATCAAAAAAGATCCTAAACCTTGAAGGATATTAATCGCAGATGCAGCAAACAGAGAATCACGATTCAACAGCACAGCTATTTCCAGATTCCTCCTACTTCCAAGAAAGAAACCTCTTTGTGAACAAAACAGATAAGCTTCTTTACCTTTTTACTTCGATTCAGCAACCTCAATCCTGACAATCGCACCTGGGATGCTCTGATACCACTTGTGAAGATTTAACTTGATTGACTTTGTAGGTTCGTTGAACTAGTTTGGTGAAAGGAACACGAACGCACGCGTAAAGATTAACGAAAGCAACTCGCGAGATTTGATCACCCTGAGTTCACCGTGAAGGCTACGTCTCAGGGGAGGGAACCGTGTCCCTCAACTGCATTCATTATCAGAGAAGGTTTACAAGCCTTTAACAATGGCTGTGTCTCTGTTATTAGATCCAGAGAGTTAAGATGAAAGGAACTAGAAGTAGAATCCACAAGGGAGAAAGCTCTAGAAGAAGAAGACCTCAATTGCGGAATTGATCTTCTCTCTTCTATCAACGATGGCTTCTCTCTCTCTCTAACTTCTCTAGGTTCAATTCTCTCTCTCTTGTTCTTCGCTATTCTTGTTTTTTTTCTCTCTGTAACAAAACGAAGAAGACGATCCTTTTGTAACAACCTTTTCTTTTTACCTTTGACCACTTTGGTCAACTCTGTAATTTGGGCTCAATGTATTTGCTTTGGCCCAGCGGAATGATATTGTGTCTTGGGCCTTAAGCCCACCTGGATTCGTTGAATGAAGTCAAACATACGTTCACAGATAATTTCTTCATTTAAAAAAAAGGATATATATATTTATACTTTTTTATTACAGCAAAAAATACATGTGTTTTTTTTTTGTAATCGAAGAAAAAAAGATACATATCTTGAGAACGAGTTTTTGGATTCGCTAAACTTTTATTTGTACTAACTATTGTGATCCAAGTTATGGTCAAGCTAAAGAGAAGCCGAGAACCGATTTCTTTGAACTGGAAAGACGAAGTTTTTGCTGTAAACAAATTTATATTAAAATGAAATATATATATATATATATATTTTTTTTTTTTTGTCAACAACCTTGATATCAAACCCTATTCGGAGAACCAAATCGGGGTATCAAGTTTACATAATTGAAATCTGATGGGTAGACTCGTGCACCTCGTGCTAACTTGTCTGCCACTATGTTGCTCGTGCGTGGGATTTGTGTGATAGAGAAAAAAGTGAAAAACTCCTTGCTCCTCGTGAACTCCTCCAACTGTAGCGTAAAAGCCGGCCACTCCTTCGGTGTAGACACCATCTTCACCAATTCTGAGCAGTCTGTAGCAAAGGCTATCGCCGTCTTGTGGTTTGCAATCATGCAATGCATCGCCCAGATGAGCGCTTCCAATTCCACGTGTAGCGGTGATAGACTTCTTCGTAGATTACGGGATCCCATAATCTTTCCTTCAATTCCTTCCTGAAAACAATACCATCCTAAACCAGAGAATTTATCCCCTTCCTTCCATGACCCGTCGATATAGCATGTAAGGCTGTTGTATTCATTTTGTTAAATGAAATATATATATATGTTAATATATATATCTTTTGTATACCTTTAAAGAGCCAAAACATCCTATAAGTATCTTATGTTCTACTGCGTTAGTTGTTTATGGGTTGGAGGTTCGGTTCTTCGAAGTGGTTTCAATTCGTCAAGCTTTGGGATCTTGGTGTTTGAGGGTTTTTGCTGAAGTTTTGGTTGACTGGATTGAACTTATGGTTTTGCCGGTCGCGTGTTCGTATGAAGATTCCGGGACAAGGGTTAAATGAGAGATTCAGTTTTTTCTTATTGTGATTTCTGCTAAATTCCTCTTTCATTTAAGGTCTTTGTTAGTTTGGTTATTCTCTTTAGAACTTGCAAAAAATCGGAAAAAGTATGAGCTTTTTAGTTTGGTCTTATGTTATGTGTAATTTCAAGTTTGGTTGGTTCCTTTTATAGGGTTTTAGTCTCCGGGAAATATTTGTTTTAATTTTCTCCGGTTTTGTTTCCGAAAATATGTTCTTTTTCCTCCGGCTTTGCTTCCCTCGTTTAGGCTTTTGTTTCTCTCGTTTAGGCGTTTGTTTTTGTTCTCGTAAGATTCTATAATTTTCAATAAAAATCTAGACACAAAAAATAAAAAAAAACTTTAAAGAGCCAATATATATCTTTTTGTTTTTTCTTCGATTACAAAAAAATAAATGTAATCGAAGCTGATAATTTCTTCATTTAAAAAAAAGATATATATATATATATTATTTTTTTATTACAGCAACAAAATACATATGTTTTTTTTTTTTGTAATCGAAGAAAAAAAGATACATGTCCTGAGAACGAGTTTTTGGATTCGCTAGACATATGGTATATGGTAAACTTAAACTTGTGCAAAAAATGGATTTGACTGCAAAACAACATTTAAACAGATCGTTGAAAAAAGAAAAAAAAACATGTAAACAAATTTGGAATTTTAACTTACGGATTAGTTTTTTTTCAAATAAAAATAAAAAATACAGAGATTAGCTTAAGAGAACCATAACAGATGAATTGTTTATCTTTGGTAAAGCAAAGTGGGCACGCAAGCCCATACTCCAATTAAATAAGAAATGTCTACAGATATTTGGTTTTTCAAATTCGAATAAGCCACAGTTACGTGTCATCGACTTTAGCTAAGAACGACTTCAATGGTCGTATATGGACACGTGTCATAAAATCGGTTGCCTTCCTCCAAGAAAAAATATCCCAATCAGTATTTCTCTTCACATCTCCATTGAGAAACTAAAATAGTCAGATCTGAGATCACAAAAATAAAAATCAAAGATGAGCAACTTAATCCCATCGGAGAAACGATGGATCATCACCGCCGTTTTACTCTCCGGTCTAGTCGGCGGCGCTCTGCTCTTCACAAGCTTCATACGAGCCGCCGACGACGCTTTCTTCCTCTGCTCCACCGCTAGCGCCAAAAGCCGAGCGGTTGCCGCGGCGGCGGATTATTCAGCGACTCCGATCCAGCTCCAAGCGATCGTCCACTACGCGACCTCTAACGTGGTCCCGCAACAGAACCTCGCCGAGATCTCGATCTCTTTCAACGTCTTGAAACAGCTAGCTCCGGCCAACTTCCTCGTCTTCGGACTCGGCCGTGACTCGCTCATGTGGGCTTCTATCAATCCACGTGGCAAAACCTTATTCCTCGAAGAAGATCTCGAGTGGTTTCAGAAAGTAACCAAAGACTCTCCTTTCCTCCGTGCGCATCACGTGCGTTACAGGACTCAGCTACAAGAAGCCGACAAGCTTCTACGCTCGTACAAATCGGAGCCTAACTGTTTCCCGGCGAAATCGTATCTCCGAGGAAACGATCGGTGTAAGCTCGCTCTCACGGGACTTCCCGATGAGTTCTACGATACTGAGTGGGATCTGATTATGCTCGATGCTCCTAAAGGTTACTTTCCCGAAGCTCCGGGAAGAATGGCGGCCATTTTCTCGGCGGCGGTTATGGCTAGGAACCGGAAGAAACCTGGAGTCACTCACGTGTTCTTGCACGACGTTAACCGGAGAGTGGAGAAGACTTACGCCGAAGAGTTTTTATGCCGGAAATACAGAGTTCATGCCGCCGGGAGGTTATGGCATTTCGCCATTCCTCCAGTGGCTGCAAACGCCACAATTGACGGTGGTGATTATAGGTTTTGCTAAGATTGCGACACGTTTTTCCTTTTTTTCTTCCTCTTTTGCCCTTTTTATTTTTTTTTTCCGAACGATCTTATTACATGGGGTTCACTTATTAATCTGATCTAATGCCGACAGTTTTGGATCTACATCTCGTTCGTTTTTTTGCCTTCGTTATTGTTTAGTTACGTGGGACTTTCCGTATTGCTTAGGGCATTTATATATCTTGCTTTGCAATATATATGATAATTAGACATTTATATGGAAACTAAATTAATTGTTTGCAGAGAACGTATGTTTAAAACTCTAAATCGTTAAGACGTCTCTTTTCACCACTTTAATTTTCAACTCTAACTTGCCAAGACTTTTCATTCTGACGAAAGGGTTTGGTGTTGCATATTTATTTTATAATTTACCTTTAAAAAGTAATGAAAAGGAAAATTGATATGACGACAAGAATCTCTCGTTAAATTGCGTGTTCAAATTTCATTAAAACCCAAAAGCAAATAAATAAATAAAAATGTACAAATTGCTATGTGGACGTTTACCAATTTTAACTTTTACGTATAACCCAAAAAGTCACCATATTTAGATCGTGCCTTTTTTGTTATTCTAAATATGCATTTATCTTTTCTGATAATATGGTTTATTAGGAAGATAGCGAAAGAAATAATAAGAAAAATAAAATAGATTGAATATTTGCAAGTGGGAATACTTTGACTAAAACTGATGAAAATACTTGTTTTTAATGTTATGGAGGGCTTTGGTGTTTGAAGAAACATCGTGCTAACGGATTAGACTGTAATTGTAATTTCTTTAACAGCCACAATAATGTTTAAACTGGTTTTCATCATATCCGCTAAATATCCAAATTAATTAGCATGTTACTACTATTCTTAAATGTGAATAGTGATCACGAGACACAAATAATTAGCATAGTTAATGGCAAGATATATACTCCCTCTGTTCTTAGATAAGTGATGTTTTAAAAAAAATTTTTGTTTTCAAATAAGTGATGTTTTCAGTTTTAAATACAAAATTAAATATATTTTTTATTATTTTTGACCATTTATATTATATAGATTGTTTTTTATTGGTTGAATTGTATTTAAATAGTTAATAAATAATGTTTTTGTATGAAAAAAAATAAAAATTAAATGAATCTTTAATTAGTGTAAAAAATCTTAAACATCATTTATATTAAAAGAGAGGGAGTAATAAAAAGACATCACTCGGGTCACGCAGGACATACATTATGCTACCACATAAAAAGGCACAACTGTATCGTCCAACAATAACAATGACATTCTCTCCAAACATATGTAACCATAAAGTCTACTGCAATCTGATCAGATCCTACCATTCAAAAATATAATATAGTATGATGAACGTTGTAATCTCTAAAATTAACTGTAGAATAATCTCTAAAATTCTGACAAGTTAAAGTTTAAATAGATTATACTCTCTCCGTTTCATATTAGTTATCGTTTTAGACTTTAAATTTTGTTTAATATTAGTTGACGTTTTAGAATTTCAATGCAAATGTTTAATAATATTTATATTTTTATCTATACTTTTTTAGCTTATTAATTAGTGTGATCATAGTAAATAATATATTAATGAGGGGTAAAATAGAAAATTGAATTATTTTCTTAATCTACGTAAAACAATCTAGATCGACAACTAATATAAAATAGAATAAGTATTAGGATTTGTTTTCGCCGGAATTACATCTCCGGTTTTTACTTCTCTATTCCAACGTTGTAATTTATTCTGTTTTCCAATGAGGATATTTTAAAAAAATATATTATATTAAAAAAGTTTTGAATTGATTTATTTATTTAATTCTGACAAAACTTTAAAAATATTTGTGGAATACACTTTTGCTTTAGAGAATCTCACCAAATTTTCTATTTTACCCTTCGTTAATGTATTATATATTATGAACACCCATATCTTAGCTGATGTATGTGTGTCGCAACTTTTGAGCTCTGCTTAGTAAACGAAACCAACTCCTACGCCTTGTCTCCTTTTTTTCAATCTTCCATTGTAAATTGGACTCGAATCCATCAGTTTCCACCCGAAAGTCAAGTAATTTCGACTTGAATCTCATCAAATCAATTCCGGTAAGTCGGAATTTTACCAACAGTGGAGGCTCTAAGATGGGTTTCGTAATGAAAACACAGAACTCAAGTGTTGTTGTCACAGGATAATACTTTATTTCTGAATTTGAAAAGCATAAATGAAGTCAAGGAGACAACAGAAGCTCACGGATATGCGAAGCACTGACTCTTTCTGCTTTCTCTTCTTAAAGATGTGCCAAGAGCTATGTTGTTGAATCCTCGGGAAAGCTTTCGGTTTAAAGGACTTCCACTGCCATTGATGCTTCGGCGATTGCTGCTACTTGGCCTTGCCACATAAAAGTTATCTGGCTCAGCCACTGGTTGTGGAAGGGTCTTCTTCATTTCCCGGAGTCTTTGCTTCTCCACCTCCTTTTCCTGCCTCACCGTATTGTATTCTTGCAACATTGCAACAAGAGGTACCTGAAAGAAGAAGCCACAAGTGAGTATCCTATCGATTTCTTATTGTTAGGGATCAACGTTGTGTCACCTTATTGTACAAGAATACTTTCTGTCTTTCTGCTTCCCAGCTCTTAGTCTTTACCAATATAGATTCAACTAATCCTGGTGTGAACATCCAAATATGGTCAGTCTGTAGTTGCATTATCACTTAAGAAAGTTGGATTCAATTTGTAACTTTATTCGATGATATCTGAAAGTTGGAACTGCCTAAATTACCTGTGATTTTGCTGACTGTTATGCGTGCCCGTTCCGCTCGCCTTAGGTTTCGATGAGCATTTCGACTTACTGAGTATCGATTCTCGTCCTGTGACAACATAAGGATTTGGTTGCATGGGTTTGACTACAGAGATGAAATGCAATCAAAAGAATACCTGGTCATATTCTTCTAGCCATCGCTCTTCATCACTTGCTAACATCCACCTATCCACTTTTTCAATTGTTCCTTTTCTACTTGCTGCTTCTTCCTTTGCTCTTGCTATCTTTTCATCCATGGCGGTGAGAAGCTCGACATGCTCAATTTCCCCTTTAATATAAGAGTATAAAAAACTCTGCAATGAGTTTGACATATATTATAAAGACACGCAGCAGTTTCAGAAAGGTTACTCTTAGTCCCACCAGAGTCTACTAGGTTCGTTATATTTCTTATTTCGGTTGATGGAGTCTCCATGTGTGATATGTTGCATGTATCCTCTAGTTCCTTTTGCTTCTTGATGAAAAGTTCTTTGGTTTTGCTTGCTTTCAGTTGATCTAGTCTCTTGACTTCAGCCTCAGCCTTGGGAAAATATTGCACAAAAGAAAAGGCAGTTACATCATCTATCATTGGTATGAAACCTTTGTCCTCCAGTGTATACTTACCTGCTGAATTATGCCCAATGTAATGCTGCCAGGAGCACACACGTCTGATGGTTCGAATGCCAGTAAATCAATGACGTGAGAAAATTTTTGACGATCTTCATAAGATGCATCCATTAGATTCCACAGATTCGATAAAGCTCTACCAAGATGGTGAATCTGCCATTAGTAAGATGTCTTAGAATGTCAGATAACAATATCTTGGTTCCACCTTTCTTTTCTGTTTGATAAAGGTGAGTCTCTTCACTGACTTGTGTGTTTAAATTATTTGTCAAGCTATTTTCTCAGGTACGTCCCAAGAAATGCTAGAAAATGTATTGTCTAATTAGCTTCACCTTTTCAATGCGCTTCTGCTTTTCCTCTTCGAGAGACACAACAGTGCCATTAAGCTTTTTTAAGATATCATCACTGATGTTTTTGGATATTCCATAGAGGTCATTCAGGCTTGGGTGAATCTTTGTTATGATCATCGATGCTTCTGTTTCCAAGGTTGCTGATAGATCTCGAATGGCGCATATATATATTTCAACCTTCTGTAGTCTCTCATTCTTGTGTGACAAAACAATAAAGACAACATGATGGATAAGCCAAAACTGTCTGATATAGGTAAAACATTGTGTTCCCAAATTAGTATTACAAATGTACCTTCTCATCATGGAGCCTATGCAGTTCATTCTGATATTCTTCGAGTTTCTTAATAGAGAGATCGTTGTCGTCTATGGTTATATTTGTAGATGAGTCTTCATAAGTCGATCTACCTGCTATTTCTGCTGAAATTTTCTGAATCTCCCCTTTGACAGATCGGACCTGCTTCACTCTCTCGTCTTTCCTCAGCCTCATCTCACGCAGTGCAGGCGCAATAGAATCGAGCTGCTCTCTCAGTGTTCCTCCCTTTTTCTCCGGCTGTATAGAGAATGACAACAACATTATCTATGATAGGTTATCTGCTAGTATTGGCTTTGATGGATAAGCATCCACATACAGATACCGTCTAGAGGATCATTGTTTAATGCATGTTCGAATAATCTGTAGGACCAAAATTTACACTACAGACAGGAAAGATTTAATCACAGTAATATGTAAATAAACAGTTTAAGGAACAGACGATTTATAAGCGATAAAGCAATACAAGATCTGAGGAGGCGAGATAAATCTCTTTCCTTAACTCTAAGAATCTCCCGTAGTGTGACGGGGTTTTATAGATCCATGAGTCCCAGGATACAACCAAAGTTTAACTGAATCATCAACACCATGATTCATGTCTATCGACCATTATTCTACGATACTCTCGAAATTAAAACTTACTCTAAGCAGTAGGGAATTGAAAAAACGATTGCTAGAACTTTTAGTAAGTGTTTATTGTGTATCAGAGGATGATTTTTTAGGTGAAAATCGTGTTGTATATATAGGAGAGAGGCTAAGGTTTTTCCATGACAGAAAAGGAATATTTCTAGAATAACCTAGGCGGCTGCGATTTTTTAAGTCGGCCCGCTGGGTATCGATCGATACCAAGGGGTATCGATCGATACCTCAAAAAGTCCACGGGCCCAATCAAGGCCCAAGATGCGAACGTCGCACGTATGGCTTTTCTTCTCTCATGTTGTTCATTTAAGACACAACCATTCCAATATATACACGAGAAAACATTTCTCGGTTAATGAAAACATTTCATTAGAAAGAGCTTAACTCATTTCTTTTCACACTAACATAATTTTATCAAACCCTCAGGCTTTGACAAAAAATTAGTTCCAACAATCCCCCACATGAATAGAAATGACTCTAGAACATATGAAAATTGTACAGACTAGACTTTACTAGACATACTTGACTAGACTCATCTAGACGTAGACAGACTTTCGAGAGTATACGAAAATGTAACTGTCACTGAATGGTAGCGTTTTTCAGCTTTGAACCAAACAATTTTAATATCTGTTGCGTTTACTCGGCCAGGAGGTGAACATGATGTCTTGAACCACCCGGATTTTGATGTAAACTGATACAACAGATATCGCACAGCGACATTTTCTCGTAGAACTTTGTTCTCTATTGGGTTCATTTTGGCCTTGAACATTCCTGGTATTCGTGAGTGAATTTGGAGAATATAGCCTTATCCTTCATTCTCCTAGAAACGGCCCCATTTCACACTTCACAAGGTGATATTTTATTAGCTTGTTTTCAAAAGTGTCCTGTCACACTCCACTATCTACACAGCTATGCAATCATTAAAAGCCAACGCTTATCCTTACTATCCACAGGTAGCACTGTTTTATCATCCTAGGAACTGGGCAGAGACATAGTCTCACAGTGCTCAACTCGAATCAGTTTAATTTTGTTTCCCTTTGAACCTAGATCTTGGGATCTCCAGTCACATAGGTTGGGTATCTGTCAAACGTCATCTTTTTCTATAGGCTTTAAACCCATTCCTTTTGATGATTTAACAAACTTGATCTCGCGGCAAACCTTTGGTAAACGGATCCGCTAGGTTATCAGCCGACTTGATGTAATATATCGTTATTACACCAGTTGAGATCAATTGTCTAATGGTCTTATGTCGTCTTCTTATATGACGAGACTTGCCATTATATAGATTACTCAGTGCCTGAGAGATAGCTCACTAACTCTCATAGTGTACACATAATGCTGGCACTGGTTTTCCCACATCGGGATATCTTCCACGAAGTTTCGAAGCCATTCTGCTTCCTTTGCAGCTTTATCTAAAGCTATAAACTTTGACTCCTTGGTTAATTAGGCCAAGAGTGCTTGTTTGGAAGATTTCCAGGATACTGCTGCACCACCAAGAAAAACTATTATCCACTTATAATATCTGTCAGGTTTACTAGGCCAAGAGGTGAACATAATGTCTTGAACCCCAGACTTTGATGTAAAAACGAGACGACATATAACGATGGATAATTCAACATTCTAGTTATGGTTTTCCACAGAGTATGACCTGGATTACTCATGTAGCGACTGAATGCGCTAAATCGGATCTAGTACGATTCATCAAGTACGTTAGACTTCCGATAATTCTTGCATACATCACTTGTGATACAACTTTATCACAATTGGATTTATTGCAATCTTGTTTGAGTAGTTCTCAAAACATTCTAGGATCTTGAGACAAGATTATCCACTAATCGTATGTCTATCAAACGTCCCACTAAACACTTTCTTAGTGTGTTGGATTATGTCCTTCTTGCTTCCATGATGAACGTGTCATCTTATAAACATAACAAAACGTATCCATGTGGAGTACTTTTGATGTATATCACCTTAAGTGATTTTGAAGCTATTTGACATCACTTTGTTGTCAAACTTTCCAAGCTATTGCTTAGGAGCTAACTTAAGCTCGTATAAGGACTTTGCAAGTCTACTTATTTTCTTTCCTTGTTCAGGAGTGACATAACCCTCGGGTTGTTTTATGTAAATCTCCTCTTCTAAATGGTCGTTTAGAAAGGCAGATTTTACATCCATTTGATGGATTACAAGATCTCATATTGCTGTAATTCCAATCAGCATACGACTAATTTCAACTTTAGCCTCTTCTGCTTCTTTACAGAAGTTCCAGAATTGCTCGATCTAGGTCCAATGCCCGTCAAGCATCGATCGATACTCATGGGTATCGATCGATACCTCTAAAAGCGTAAGAGCCCAAGAGATCAATTGCTCGCTTAGAGCTTATCCTTTACTTGGATGTCTGGTATATCTCAGTTATAAACCATAAAGCAATCAGCACTACATTGTGTGCATATTCAATGAAGATACAATCCACCGTTTTTTGGTCCGATTGTCAGCTTCTTAGGTGGTTGCTAGGCACCCCCACACTTTCATGTATTTGTATAAAAACACATTACTTTTCCAAAGTTCACATAAAACATTTCCAGTGACTTTGTGTAGTATTTAGTTCAGGATATAACTTGTGGTAAGCAATGCTTCCCCCCACATTTCTGGACTAACCCAGATTTTTTAGGAATAATGAGTTCATCAAATAATTCGGTAATTTGTTATGAGACTCCATTAGATTCCAGTGAATAGGGATCAATCGTTTGATGGATAATACCATGCTCATGTCCTCTATCACTTCAAACTATGTTGATAGTTCTTTCGAGTTGGTTTTCAACCTCGAGTTTAAACTCCTTGAGTTTTCCAAGGTCTCGTATTTGCTTCTTAGCAAATAGACATAACAATATTTCGTACAATCCTCAACGAAAGTCACAAAATATTTTTCACCACCTTTTGTATAAGTCAAACCAAGAGGTTCGCTCGATTGTGGTGTTTTAGTGAGTTTGGTTAGAACGCAAACCTCACACTCATCTTTGCTTATTTTGTATTTCAGGATCTCATTCAATCTACGCATAGATTCGAATATAATGTGACTGAAACATTCAGATCAAATACTAAGAGATTCTGTACCATAAGCAAATGATTCTTTCTCATTTAATGTCAACACCATTGGTTACATTGATTTTAAGTCCGACTGTCTCAACGTTAATTTGGACCAGTCTGTCCTTAATATAGACAACATTATTTGTCAATACATGCTTAATTAGCATTGTGCCCTAAATAAGATTTTTATGCATCTTTAGCACATGCTTTACATCAGTGAGAGTGAGCTTCTTTGAAAAGTCAACTTCAGCACGATGAATAAATTCTTGTCATTATTTATGGTAGGAGGGAAACATTCCCATATCAACGCATATATGAGCTATTACATTGGTATAATACCACCACTCATTTGGGTTATGCTTAACCATATTGACTCCGAGGATGACATTACACATGTCTATCTCGACTAAATTGGCTTCAGCCATTCCATTGTTTTTTACACCACCAGATCTAACAATGATCACATCGGTGTTGTTAGTCATATTGAAATTTGATTTTGTTCAAGAGAATCAAACCAAATTAATATACTAACCAATACCCAACTCTCAAGTTAAAGGGTAAAATTAAATTCAATTTCTAGAATTTAATAAACTTAATACAATATCGAATTGTATTAGTATTCTTGAACTCATATCAAGAATCGCAAGAGGCCTGTTGAGTATCGATCGATACCAATGAGTATCGATCGATACCTCAAAAGTCCAATGATTTAATTATTCGATTAAATCAGCCTCCAATATTTAATTGAACTTCAATTAATTATTCCAAAATTCGCAAATTTTTGGACACATAATATTGAGCTACACGTCTTTAAATTTTGTCCAAGGCTTTATCTTTACTCCGCAGTAGAAAGATGTATCAATATTTCGTGCAATCGTCTATGAATGCCATGAAATATTTATTGCCTCCTCTGGTTTGAATCTATTTCAAATCACATAACTCTGTGTGAATTAAACCTAGAGGTTCTGTTGTTCTTTGAACGCTGGGTGATGGCGTTTTAGTGAGTTTGGCTTGGACACAAACCTCACATTTGTCTTTGCTTAATTTGCATTTAGGAATCATGTTCATGTTCATTAATCTAATCATAGACTTGAAATTAACATGTCCTAATTGTTCATGCCAAATAGCAAATGGTTTCTTATCATTAATCTTTAGGGTTCTACGAGGTGGATGCCTCGGTTACATTATCTTTTCGGATTACTTCCTCAACAGATATCTTACACAGATTATCACATACAAAACCCTTACCCACATACATCCCATTTTTCGTTAGGATTAGCTTATCACCTTCCAGCTTCACAGAGAATCCATGCTTACTTATGAGCGATCCTGAGATCAGATTCTTGCGTATGTCTGGTACATGGACGACGTTCGTGAGAACCAGTTCCTGTCCAGAGGTGAGCTTCAGAACAACCTTCCCGTGACCATCAACTGTCGACGAGGCGGAATTTCCCATCAAGAGTTTATCACCACTCTTGTTCTTTGTGTATGTCGAGAACATCTCGCGATCCATACAGATGTGTCTGGTTGCACCACTGTCGAACCACCAAGTCTTTGGATGGCTCTCTGCAACATTGGCCTCAGTGACCACAGCACACATGTCAGCTTCTGTCAAGTTCGCTTGAGCTTTCACTGTTTTGATCAGACTCGTAGTCGTTTGATCCTCTTTGTCACTGGTTTTCTCCATAGTTCCAGAGTTGTTGTCAACGTTGTTTGTCATTTTAAGCTAATGAGAACACAACTTTCAGTTAGTACCGATATATAAACTCAAGAATCGCAATTCAAAATACCGATATCGAACTAAATCGCATTGGTGTCGATCGATACTCCTTAGTATCGATCGATACACACACAATGTCTATCGATACACCCATATGGTGTCGATCGATACACCATAGGTGTCGATCGATGCTCGATGCACATACTGTGTTAATCGAAGCATCTTGGTGTCGATTGATACACCCTGGGTTCCGATTGAAGCTCGATGCACATACTGTGTCATTCGAAGCAACCTGGTATCGATCGATACACGCTCAGTGTCGATCGATATACCCTGGGTGTCGATCGATACAAGTGAATTTCACAGGATCGATCATAACACCAGTGTCGATCGATACCTGTGTCTTATACACAGTATCGATCGACATAGACCAACTTGGTCGATGCAAAGTATCGATCGATACACTGAGGTGCCGACCGATACACTGTTTGCATGGTATCGATCGATACACTTAAGTGTCGACCGATACAATTTAGTCCAATATCAACCGATACCATAGGGTGTCGATCGATACTCACAAGGCCTCGATCTGAATCGAACCTATCAAGAACAGATGTGTGTTCGTTGATTATACCATTTTTAATCGCAATTAAAGATGGTTTTTTAGAAGATGTTTAAGCAGATCTGCTTTTACTACACGTTTCAAGTTGCTAAACAGCTGTTTGATTTACGTTTGAGTATCACTAGCAGAAGAACATCTTCTTAAAAAATAGAGAGAGATGAAGATTGCCTCTACTACTCGTTTCAATTTGCTAAAAGCTTTTTGACAACGTTTGAGTATCATCAGCAGTAGAAGAATCGTTTAAAAACCGTTTGAAAACGTTTATTTACTCGTGATTAAAGATCCAATTGAAGTATTAAAACAGAAATTGGATCTTCTTAGAGTTAAGATTGTAGGACCAAAATTTACACTACAGACAGGAAAGATTTAATCACAGTAATATGTAAATAAACAGTTTAAGGAACAGACGATTTATAAGCGATAAAGCAATACAAGATCTGAGGAGGCGAGATAAATCTCTTTCCTTAACTCTAAGAATCTCCCGTAGTGTGACGGGGTTTTATAGATCCATGAGTCCCAAGATACAACCAAAGTTTAACTGAATCATCAACACCATGATTCATGTCTATCGACCATTATTCTACGATACTCTCGAAATTAAAACTTACTCTAAGCAGTAGGGAATTGAAGAAACGATTGCTAGAACTTTTAGTAAGTGTTTATTGTGTATCAGAGGATGATTTTTTAGGTGAAAATCGTGTTGTATATATAGGAGAGAGGCTAGGGTTTTTCCATGACAGAAAAGGAATATTTCTAGAATAACCTAGGCGGCTGCGATTTTTTAAGTCGGCCCGCTGGGTATCGATCGATACCAAGGGGTATCGATCGATACCTCAAAAAAGTCCACGGGCCCAATCAAGGCCCAAGATGCGAACGTCGCACGTATGGCTTTTCTTCTCTCATGTTGTTCATTTAAGACACAACCATTCCAATATATACACGAGAAAACATTTCTCGGTTAATGAAAACATTTCATTAGAAAGAGCTTAACTCATTTCTTTTCACACTAACATAATTTTATCAAACCCTCAGGCTTTGACAAAAAATTAGTTCCAACATAATCTTTGCTTAACATTGGATATGAAAGAATGAAAATTACCCTTCCAGGTACTGATCTTTCACCGAGGCACAAAAGAAGATGGGTGAGTTCAGCTTCAGATTCCGCCAACTCTTGATGTAGACGAGACCTCGAAATATTGGCATGGTCAACTTTTCTACGGTAAGCCTCTACACATTCCTGCTCTATATCAAGCAACACTTTCTCTCTCTCAAACTTATCTTCTCCGACTTCATCCCATATCATCTGTGTACAAAACAGTGACCATCCATCGATCATAATTCTCATTAATTATGAATCGTTTTAATTGAAAGAAACAAACTTGCCTGTAATTCTCGGAGCAAATATCCGCAGGACGTATCTAACAAAGAGGAGCTTCTCATTCCTATCGGTGTCTGAAGGGAACCCATCTTCTGATAGATGATTCTCTAATGTTGGGATTGAGGGAATTGAGGTGCGAGAGCTTTGTGCTATTGGTGCTTGTTTTGCTTTGAAGACAAGTGTGAAAGTGACACATATTCTGCTACATAAGCTTCCTGTTTAAGTGATGGCTCATCCGCATCTCCCTCCCCCTCTTTGATTCTTCAGGTTAGGTCTATTTCTCTTTCTCTTTCTCAAACTTAATTTTATTTATCTAAATTTGGTAAAGTTTAGGAGTCGCTTTTGTGCTGATGCGTTTGCTTCTGCTGTATGAAAAGCCAGAGAGAGAGAGATGTTTTTGTTTATATGAAAGAAAACTTGATTCCTAAGCAAGCTCTGGTGGTTTCTATCCCTTTGCTGATTACTGTTTTATCTAAACCTAAAATCGAAATCTCTGTAGATAGATTTCTTCACCCTGTGGCTTTGGCCTTCTTTTTTCCGTGGATTAGGTAAATTTATTTGGTTATAATTTATCAAGTTCTTGTGATTACAAACTATGACGTAAAAAAAAAAAAAGACAATATGTTCTCTGAAACTAGATCAACCTGTACTTTCATTTTTCTGTCGCAGAAGAGCATTATCTTATTATATAAAGTTGAATCTTTCAACGTAGACGTGATACGTAGGTAAAATTATAACTCACGAGATCATGACATTTGTCACGGTTGTTAGTTTAGATTTTGACATGTGTCAATTTAATTAAAAAAATAAAAATAAATATTAAAAACGTTAAACTGTGAAAGCCCCCTCAGTCCAGTGGTCGAACAAAGGTTCATTAATGTTTCTACATCCAGGAGGAAAATTTTCAGACGATTTCCAGTGCGGTGCAAGCATAACTACTTGTCGTGGTCCAGCGTGTCAATGGTAAAATGCTCTATCACGAGCATGGTGCAGGTAGACCGTTGATCTTGGATTCTTATAGGTTGGTAGAATTGTATTTGTCCTCGTAATTTGTAATTGATAATATTTGAGATGATTAAAAAAAAAAAGTTAAACTAAAAAAAATGCAATCTTAGTAAAAATAAATTAAAGTAAGTATTAAAAGGTGTAAAATAAAAAAGCAATCTTACAAAAAAAAAAGAAGGTATAAGTATAAATAAGGAAAACTTATAATAAAGGAAAGTGACAAAAAAAAAATTTAAAAGTTTATAATCTACAACCACGATCAAACATAAAAAAAGAAAATTATAAATATACTCTAAACTTAAAAGAAAAATTATTAATATACGATTTAAAATCGATTCCTAATCTTAAAAAGTAAATGGAAAAAGTAGTTATGTTGAGATTAAGAAAAATTAAACAAAAATTATAAAGAAAGTCAAAGTTAAAAAAAAAACTCATATTTTAGTTTAAAATAAATAAATTAAACAATAGATTACAATCATAAAAAGAAAAGGAATAAAATCCAAATTTTATTTAAAAAAACATATTTCAATTTAGAATTAGAAAATTAAACAATAGATTACAATCCTAAAAAGCTAAAGTTTTAAAAAATGAAAGAACAATTAACAATTAAAAAATGAAAGAACAAAATTTTTTTTTTTTTTTTTTTGTCAACGATCCATTTCATTAAATCAAGTTGTGCCGGTAAGATAAAAATATATTACCGACAGTGTTCGACTTACATGGTAACTGGGCCACAAAGGCCGGCCCAGTAGCCAACCCCTTACATAAGAAAGAAACTTACCAAAGTGAGAAACCATCTTGAGGGACCCATCGCGAGGGAGAAGCCCAACGCGAGGGAGGGTGGAGTCGAATCTCCACGCTGATGGGATGGCTGCAAAGGACATGAGGCCGCAATGCACAATCCCGAAGAAACCAAAGTCAAACCGATACCGCGAAAACCGTCGATGCAACTCACCAACGCCAGAGTCGAGAAGAAAGGCAGAGAAAGCAAAAACTCCCCTCGCCAAACACTGACTAACGACATTAGCTACGCCACACCGCCACGACTCCGCTATGCACGAGAACCCCGACGCAAAGACCCGCCATGAGCTCCTGAAACAAACTGTAAAAAATAAACAAGCAAACTAAAACGGGCCTGCAGGAAATGGCTTTGCCGGGACAGTTACCTCCGGCGAAACCGACAATTCCGTCCCGCTACAATGTCTCACAACGGATAGTGAGGAGAAGCCGTAGGAGAGAAAAAGAAACCCAGGAAAAAACCTCCGTTTCATAGATCCGCCGTCCTCTGGCTTCACCTTTACAACGGAAGATTAACTTCCGTTTCATAGATCCGCCGTCCTCTGGCTTCACCTTTACAACGGAAGATTAGTTCCGACGTTACACACTTCTACAACCACAGCTAGGGAAAATCACCACCGCGGACCATCGATAAGATACTAGTCTCCATGAGCTGTCACGAGAAGTGAAGGAGACAGAAGCCACATGTGTCAAGTCAAAGTTGGAAATATTTAAAATCGATTAAGAAAAAACTTAAAAATTCTTATTCATAATCTTAATAGAGAAAGTTAATAAAAATAAAATTAAAAAGTTAACGAATTAAATTTATCTTAAAAGGAAAAATTAATATGGAAAAGAAAAAACATTACTTAGTTTTTTCATTTAGACTAAATTTATCTTAAAATGCAAAAAATTTAAGTTTTTTAATTTCTAGTTTATATATATCTTATTATATAAAGCTGGATCCATCGACGTGAGTGTGACACGTAGGATAACTTTTAATGACGAGATTATGACATTTGTCACGATTGTTAATTTAAATCTTGACATGTGTCAATTTAATTAAAAAAGTAAAAATGAATTAATGTAAAAAAAATAAATTAAAAAAGGCAATTTTAATAAAAATGAATTAAAGTAAATATTAAAAAAGTTTAAACTAAAAACGACAATCTTACAAAAAAAAAACAAGTATAAGTAAAGAAATCTTATAATAAAGGAAAGTGACAAAAGAAAACTTAAAAGTTTATAATCTACAACCACGATCAAACTTAAAAAATGAAAATTATAAATATACTCTAAACTTAAAAGGAAAATTATTAATATACGATTTTAAATCGATTCCTAATCCTATAAAGTATATGAAAAAAGTAGTTATGTTTAGATTAAAAAAACTTAAACAAAAATTATAAATAAAAGCCAAAGTTAAAAAAAAACCATATTTTAAATTAGAATAAATAAATTAAACAATAGATAACAATCCTAAAAAGAAAAGGAATAAAAGCCAAATTGTATTTAAAAAAACATATTTCAGTTTAGAATAAGAAAATTAAACAATAGATTGCAATCATAAAAAAAACTAAAGTTTTAAAAAAGGAAAGAACAATTAGTAATTCTTAAAAACAACAAAAACTTAAAATGGAATACAATCCTAAATACTAAATGAATTATCATTCCCCACCTCTAGATAACCAAATTGATAGTTTCTCAATTTCACATTCATAATTCGAAAAGGTAAAGTTATTATATAAAGTTAGATCTCTCAATGTGAGTGTGACACGTACACGTAGAATAATTATCACTCACGAAATCATGACATTTGTCACGCTTAATTTAGATCTTGACATGTGTCAGTTTAATTTAAAAAACAAATGAATTAAAGTAAATATTAATCAAATTAGTTTTAATTTATAATTTATCCTAAAAGGCAAGATTAATATAGTAAGAAAAAATATTTTGTAGTTTTCCATTTAGATAAAGAAAATTAATCATAAAAAAAAAATTAATTTCTCACCTCTATATAAACCACAATTTGGTAGTATATCAATTACACAAAAAATAAATAAAAGTCCAATAATCGTATCCACAACTATTTACTGCATCTATTCACCAAATTTTTCTTTCAATGTATATATTTATTTTTTCGTAAACTTTGTTTCTAAATTTATGTATAAGATACTTTCACGGGTGATCTAATTTTGTTTTCTATTTTATCGTCTTTCATTTTTTTCACCGGTTATAAAATAGTAAATTACAAACCCGCATATATGCGGATACTTATCTAGTACTTTATAATAACTTATATATTAGGGAATATTATCCCACATCGGATGTTAGAAGGAATACTAACTAATATATAAGGGATATACACAATCTCAATTACTGTCAATTGATTTTGAATTAGATATCCATGTAATTTAACATTATATATTTTCCACTCACCCTCAACTAAAATTTAAAGGGTTTTCAGCTTCTATGCTGCCCACTATTTTACTACTAGTACTATGAGTTAAGTAATTCTAAGAGATACTTGGTGGAAAGTGAATTTTAAGCGTTTGGATTTATGATTTTATTTAAATGAAAAACTTTTTAAATATACAACGAAGTCTTTGACTAAAATTATCAATTATCAAATTCAATAATAGTATCGGAAAGTTTGAAGATCAGACAATTGTGGAGTATTCAATAATCCTTGACTCGTCTTTCAAATACTCATGTTTCCTTTGTTTCTTCTCTAACAGCACTCGTCATCAAATTTTCTCTCTTCATTAAAACAGAAACATGAGAGGCCCCGCTTGATCTGACCCGTCGCGGGTGCGTTTGTTTGTTTTTTTTTTAATGCGAGTAACCCGTAAACCCGCGGTTCCAAAACACTCGACCCGCATCCGCTCCGATTTAAAAAAAAAATAAAAAATTGACATGTACCCGTACCACAGCGGGTCAAAACCCACGAATCTCGCGGATAAACACTCAAATTGACATACCTGCATGAGAGTCATAGGTATAGTCATGGCCGGTCCATGGGACAGACCGAGTAAGCGACCGCCTAGGACCCAATACAAAATTTATGGGCCATCGTAGAGTTTTACTAGAAAAAATTATGAGTATTCATTTTTTTTATCCAAAAAATTAAAACTGTTCGTCTCTTTCCTTAGTTTGTGTTTGTATCCGTTAAAGGTTCTTACACATTTTTAAATTGGTGCTGTCAATAGCTTTTTCGCTTGTGGTTTGTGAGGATCAAGACTTATTCGGTACGAATTAAGTTAATAAATTTTTGTTGTTTTAGTTTTCAAGTGTATATTAAAATTTTATAATTTCTATCATCTCTGTTTTTTATTTTTGAATCTAATTGGACGGAGAAAAAAGTTAGTGTTATTTGTCGATTTGATTAAAAATACAAGGCACGTTTTCAATTTTTAACTATGGCTGTTAGAGGGGGATTTAGCACTCCCCCGGTTTAACCCGGTTTGAATAGAAATCAGCCCAACAATCAACTTCAAGGCCCATCGAAACCGATCTACGTAATTAAAGGGAAATTTCCTTTAATTAATAAAGAGAATATTTCCTTTATTTGGATAAAGGCAAATCCCGGAAAGAAAGGAAATTATCCTTATCAGCTTCAAGGAAAAAGGATAATTGCCAATACAAAGTCAAGAAGGAAAAGGAAGAGCTAAGGACTTCAAGACTTATAAATAAGGAGGCCATCGCCTCATTCTTAATCATCTAAAAATCCCATCACATCCTTTGTAACAAGAACTACGTTTTGGCTTGATCCCTATTTGAAGGGTACGTAGGCAGCCTTCAACGGCACAGCTATAAATCTAATAAAAATAATTCTCCTAAACTCTAAACTGAATTCGCCAATCTACGATATGTGCGAATTCCGGTTCCTTCAATTGGCGCTAGAAGGAGGGGGCAAGAAAAATCTGGTGTTTATGGAGAATTATTTTTAAACCCTAGATATCCGACAAAGTCTCCGACTCTTCTCGTCATGTTCAACAATTCTCCAATCACCGACATGAGCTTCCGATCTTACCACATTTTTCAATCGTCGATCAAAAAAAAAAAAAAAAAAAAAAAAAAAAGGACATCCACTGATAGATCCAGCTTGTCACTTATCGATTATAGCTCGTCCACAGAGCTCCCTAAAATTCAGGTATTTTTTATCAAATTTTTTACTTGTTATTCGAAGATATTTTCTTTTCAGATTATATCATAGGATCCGTTCCTTCAAGCCGAACTTAAGCAGTTCGCCGAACTCGTACAGTTCGTATCATCAAGCCGAACTTAAGCAGTTCGCCGAACTCGTACAGTTCGTATCATCAAGCCGAACTTAAGCAGTTCGCCGAACTCGTACAGTTCGTATCATCAGGCCGAACTTAAGCAGTTCGCCGAACTCGTACAGTTCGTATCATCAAGCCAAACTCAAGCAGTTCACCTACCTCCCAATCGAACATATCGCCTACTTCGCAGTAAAGCAGCTCGTGGTCGTAGCTCGACGATCCGACAGTAAGGTAGCTAGCGGTCGCAGCTCGTCGGTCTAACAGTTAGGTAGCTCAGTCGCAACTTACTCATCATGAAGTCACAGTTCGCCGATCTCGCAGCCCCACCTAACTCACGGCCACAGCTCGCCAACCCCCTGCTCGCCAAACTCACGATCGCAGTTCTCCGACCGCACAGCTCGCTGACCCCGCAGTATGGCAACTCGTAATCGTAATTCACCGATCTAAACAATTGGGCAGCTCGCAATCACAGCTCGCCGACCTCACAGTCCCGCACGAACTATCGAAACCGAACTTGGAAAAGCCGAGACCGACCTCGCACCTAACTAACAAACGCCGAGCTCAGTCTCGAGCTCAATCTCTCGTCTTTAGTAATTTTTGCAGGAACAAAGACGAACAACGTCTAAAAGTAAATTCGACCAGATGCTGATTTCAACTCCAATCGGGCTAAAGAAATCCGCCGAACTCGAACACTCCTTCGCCGAACTGAGGGGGGGACTAATTGTTAGAGGGGGATTTAGCACTCCCCCGGTTTAACCCGGTTTGAATAGAAATCAGCCCAACAATCAACTTCAAGGCCCATCGAAACCGATCTACGTAATTAAAGGGAAATTTCCTTTAATTAATAAAGAGAATATTTCCTTTATTTGGATAAAGGCAAATCCCGGAAAGAAAGGAAATTATCCTTATCAGCTTCAAGGAAAAAGGATAATTGCCAATACAAAGTCAAGAAGGAAAAGGAAGAGCTAAGGACTTCAAGACTTATAAATAAGGAGGCCATCGCCTCATTCTTAATCATCTAAAAATCCCATCACATCCTTTGTAACAAGAACTACGTTTTGGCTTGATCCCTATTTGAAGGGTACGTAGGCAGCCTTCAACGGCACAGCTATAAATCTAATAAAAATAATTCTCCTAAACTCTAAACTGAATTCGCCAATCTACGATATGTGCGAATTCCGGTTCCTTCAATGGCCTCTGATAAGCATGGACCGGCGCTCGCTGCTTGGTATAGGTAGTCTGATCATCCAACTTAACCCCCTGAGGGTGTGTAGTATTGGTGTGGGTAGCATTATAACGTGGCGTGTGCTCTCTTATAGCGAGATATCAAACTGAAAATGATAAAAACATAAAATTCCAACATATTTGTAACAAAATAAGTAAAAATTTAACCTATTTCAGAGATGTCCACTGAGTTGCACAACAATTTAAACCACCCAAATTAATTACTATTTCAAATAATTTTTCTTTTTGATTAGTTACATGATTGTTTTTACTTTAAGTGTCTAATAACTTTTCCTAAGTGTTTTCAAACTTTAAGTTTCTTGCTCTTACGTTATGCATATTCTTAGCTATCCAATGTGTGGGCTGCGCTCTCAAGAGAATCCGTTGACAAATCTTTTGTAAGTTTCCTCAAAACAATTATTATATTTTTGTTTGATTAGTTATGTCGCATATATTAAAATTCTCTCTATATTTTTGCGAAATTATTTATTTTGTTTTTAATATAATTTTTATTTAGGAAAAGATAAATTGAAATATGCTTTTATATGCATATCAGTTTGTTGAATACAAAAGAAAAGATTACAAAAAGGAAAAAGAAGTGAGCTTGTTAAAAAAAAGGGAAACTAAGTGAGCTACTTAGATAGAAATCATTTTTACGTTGTAAAAAAAAACATTTTTTATGTTAGTGAAGGTGTTTGCATTTTAAAGGTGTTCATTGTTAAGATTACTTTGATCAACTGTGATATGAATTTTTACTGTATTAAAACCCAAAAACAAATAAATACAGTAAAAATTTGGTAAAAAAAAATACTGTGATATGATCCTAAATAATATAAATGGGTGAAATCAATAATAATATATGAATCGTCATTTGTATATGCTTTGATTTTGTTGACATCAACTTTTGTGATTTTATTAGGTGTTAATTCAACCTTTTAAAAAAAGAAAAAAAAGAGAAAATAATAAACGACTGTTTTAGCTTTTTATGTTTACAGCAATATTACTTTTGAAATATATCCCGAAATTGAACAAATAACGTATAATCAATACAAATTTGGCATCTTAAAAAAATAAAAATTTGAAAAAGCGAACATGGTTGACAACAAATAATTTGTAAGTAAATAATAATAAAAAAGGTTCAAATTAATAAAGGTGATTCAAGAACATACAGAGAGGTATTATTGTAATTTAGGATATTTAATGTAGATCTAAAAATAGCCGACATATGCATGTATTGTCGGCGCGTGTCGGCCGTCTAACTCTCCCTCCAATACAATTCAAACATTTGTTTTATTCTTTATAATTATTAGTTGCTTTAAGTAACATTAACCATATCCAACTTTTATTCATTCATTAATTAATTATTATTTTTGTTAGTTATATACTATCTCCGTACTTAAAAAAGTATTGTTTTAATTTTTTTTTTGTTTTTAAATAAATAATATTTTTAGTTTTTAATATAAAATTAAATATTTTTTATTATTTTTAATTATTTATATTCTGCAGATTATTTTTTTATTTGTTGAATTGTGTTTAAATAGATAATAAATAATATTTTTATCATAAAAAAAATAAATAATAAATAAATCTTTAATATATGTATATAAACATTAAACATCACTTATATTATATATTAGAATAGAGGAAGTATTATTATTTGTTTCTTTTAAATTAAAACTGATTGATATTAAGATTGTAGGAGTTTTCTACAAATTTTAAAACCTCCACCATAAACTCAAATTTACGATACAACCATCTAATATATAAAAGATGGCCAACTCTCTCCGGTTGAGTGCCACATCATCACTGGAGAGAGTGTCATGTGTCCAAAATTATTTATTTATTTAATTTTTTTTTTCGAATTTGCACAAGTATTAGTCATTTATGCTTAATTTTTAGTAACATTTATTCACAAAATCCTCCAAATTATTTCATCACTCTAATCTTAAAAACATCATTTAAATATTAATTTGTACATAAATATCATCGACTCGGTTCCAATGACAAATCTATAACTCTTAACATTAGAACATTTTAATATATAAAATCAATTACTCAGTAAAATAAGATACTAAATAATGTCTTCAAATAATACAATCTTATCATGCAATAAATAATATTTTCCAGTCTTGGCCACGTCTCACATATACATCTCAAAATAATTCAATATTTTTTATTCTTATAGATAGGTGCAGAAAATAGTCTCGAAAAACATCGAATATATACAACAAACTTTCATAGACAAATTCAGTTGAGTTTATTTGTAATTTAGGAGCTTATTGTAAATGAAACTATAGTAATTTGATATAAAATATACAAACAGAAACAATGTAAAAAATGTTAAGAACAAAAACAATAGTATCAAATACTTTGAAGATGTAAACCCGCGCGTATGCTAATCACCTAGTTATACATAAATATTCTAATAGTTTAAAGTACCCGTATACGATTTTCAATAGCTGCTGAGAAATTTCAAAAATAAACAATTTTTGGAATCTTTTTTTTTTTTGAATCGCTAAGTTTTCGGATCTGTAGGCTCGTACATTCTCAGAGTAAGGCCCAAACAATGTCAAAGCCATTCCTTCGGAGGAAATTCCTCTCAACGGGAATCGAACCAGAACCGGTAAGAAAGACACATACCTACTTCTACTTAATCACTATGCCAACTTAACGTTGATTTTAAAAACATTTTATTTTTCAAAACTTTTTTCTAAAAATTATTAACCGAATAATCGACAACTGAAAGTTTGCATATATCTAAAATCTAACTTAGAACATCTCATATATATTAATTATCGGGCCTTAAAAGTACTTACTAACTAACTCGATTCATCCAAGTTTGATTAGTAATATTTGTTACCAAAATTTAAAAATTAAACAGTAGACCATCATGATATATTGTCATTTTAATTAATAATAACTAGAACATTTGGTAATAAAAAAAACAATAAATATATAATGCTTACGTAGTTGTAGAGGTAATGTAAAAAAGAAAAATAACAAAAAAAAGAAGATGCAGTGTTGAAATAAAGACATCACGTGTTTATTACACAATATATGAATGTCGGTGAAAAATGGACCTCTCATTTGCTTCACCATACTTCGACCGAGCCAACATGTCAAAAGCTGTTTATTCTACATCGCATATCAGTAGACGACCCAAAAAACAAAACAAAAACTATCCAACGACAAAAAAAAAAAATCTCTCTATAAAATTAGAAATTTGAAGATTCTAATAAAATATTTTTAGTAAGTAGTGATCAAGAATAAAAACTTCAATTCAGAGAAGATAAAAAAAAAACTAAAAAAAACTTCAATTCAGTTTCATTTAAAATTTTGAAAACTACAAGAATTATTGATTATCTTTTTTTCTGGGCTGAAGCATTTTCTTTTCACAAGTTACACTGTTACAGTGCATTATTGAGAATCTTTTTTTAATGATTAAAATGTCCCCTAATAATAACGTTGCTAATGGAAATCTAGTAATATTCAAAATCATTTAAAAATAAATAAATAGAGTCGTTTGATTAAAGAGTTAATAAGGTATATATAGCTACAAGAATATAATTATTAATTTTGAAATAAATTAATAAAGAAAACAATAAAGAATATAATTAGAATCTTTTTTACTAAAAGAATATAATTAGAAATAAAGAAAACAAATCTGTTGTTTTGACTTGAGAAGAAGAACAAACAGCTCCTTTCTCACTATTATTTATTTGTTTTCCTTCAAAAATTTCCAAATCGGTATTAGCCATAGCCGAAGCTCCTTCTCTCTCGATTGTTGGGATCGAGAAATTTGCCTTGAAAAGCTCGGAAACTGTAAATCGCAGAAACTACCCAGAAACACCATCTCAAGGAGAAACATTCACTCTTATTATACCAATGCCTGATGCTCTTCTCTTGATTGCTTCTTTTGGTTTTTGATCATCGTTTCTCTGCCAATTTTTATCGGATGCAGATTTACGATTCATGTTTGGTACGTATGTTCCTCTGTTTCACCCGATTCTTAAGCAGATTTTTTTATGTGCATCTGGGTATGTGTTTGGGAATCAACCAGATTAATTTTTTTTTTTTCTTCTTGTGTTCTGATTTGTTGTTTCTTCCCTCTGTTTCTTGACAACCAAGAATCTTCTTTGTCGATTTTTTGGGTTTTGGATGTATCCTGATGATTTTGCATCTTATATTTGTTTGTTCAAATGCCCCAACCAACAAGCTTCTTGTTTGGTTTGTTTTTGTCTGGGCACAACACATTTCAGTTGTGAATCTATAAACTGGTTTAACTTCTCACTGATTCTTGTTCTTTTCTTCTTCTAGTATTGAATTATAAGCCGACATAGAGCTGTTAAATACGGCGAGTTATCGAAACAATGGATGCTAACGAGGTTGAAGAAAGTTTCTTTGCCCCTGGTGATGCCAAGGTATCTGAATCAGACTCTTTTTTTTCTTTCCCAATAATCTAATAGACAGTTTTTGTTGAGATCTCTCCCTAAGATTCTTGATTATGTATATAGATGTCGATTTGTATCCTTCTTTGTTTCAATCAATAAACGCAAGCTGTGCTTCTGGTTCTTGATTTTCGTTCGGTTGATTCTGTGATGTACAAAAAAAACCGTTGTCATAGTTTATAGGAGTTGTAATATGTCTTTAACTTTGACTGTAAGTGTAAAGGAGTGGCTAACAGATTCCTTTTTCAGCTACACGGAGAAATGTGCAATGCCCTTTCAGTGATCTACTGCAAGATCATGTCTATTTTCCCGTCGCTCGAAGATGCTCGGCCGAGAAGCAAATCTGGAATTCAAGCTTTGTGTTCACTTCACGTGGTTTTAGAAAAAGTGAAGAACATTCTACGCCATTGCACTGAATCTAGTAAACTGTATTTGGTAAGCTTTCGTTTTATTTATGTCTTAAAGATTTCAGAACGAATCCAGTGGAGACTCTCGCTGACCAGCTGGTTTGACATGTAGGCTATAACAGGGGACTCGGTAGTTTTGAAATTTGAGAAGGCGAAATCTTCTCTTACAGATAGCCTTAGGCGTGTTGAGGATATAGTCCAACAGTCAATTGGATCTCAGGTAGTTCCCGTTTCTTGCTGCTCCGGTTTTATATTCCTTTTCTTCTCTCTTGGTAAAGTAGCAATATCTCTAGTGTTCAGCGCTTTTATTTACATTCTCATATCTTACGTTGCAGATTTTGGAGATTTTGATGGAATTAGAGAACACTCAGTTTTCACTTGATCCGTTAGAGAAGGAAATTGGCGATCAAATAATTGGATTGCTACAACAAGGGGGCAATTTTGAGAGTTCATCTGACAATAATGAACTTGAGGTTTTCCATCTAGCTGCTACTAGACTAGGTATCACTTCTTCAAGAGCAGCTCTAACAGAGCGAAGATGTCTCAAGAAACTCATTGAGAGGGCCCGAATGGAGGATGACAAGAGGAAAGAATCAATTGTGGCTTACCTATTACATCTCATGAGGAAATACTCAAAGCTATTTAGAAGTGAGATCTGGGACGACAATGATTCACAGGGTAGTAGCTCATTGCCTTGTTCGCCAACTATTCAGGGTTCTCTTGACGATGCCCCTGGTCGTGCTTTCGACCGCCAGCTGTCAAAACTGAGTTCCTTCAACTTCAGACCTTGCAATAACAGTAGGAAATCTGTGCAGATGTCTGTTCCGCCAGAAGAATTGAGGTGTCCGATATCATTGCAGCTTATGTACAACCCTGTCATTATCGCATCTGGACAAACGTATGAGAGAATCTGTATTGAGAAATGGTTGAGCGATGGACACAACACGTGTCCCAAAACTCACCAGCAGCTCTCTCATCTATGCTTGACTCCTAACTACTGTGTCAAGGCTCTTATTTCGAGTTGGTGTGAACAGAATGGCGTTCAGGTCCCTGATGGACCCCCTGAGTCTCTAGACCTTAACTATTGGAGGCTGGCATTGTCTGTATCCGAGTCCACTGACACGAGAACAGCAAAAGGTGTTGGTTCTTGTAAGTTGAAGAACGTGAAGGTGGTTCCTTTGGAAGAAAGTGGAACTATTAAAGAGGAAGCCTGTGATTCAGAATACCAGGAAGCTCAAGTTACTCTTGTTGAACAATGTACGGATTTGTTGACCACTTTGAGTGAAGTGGATAACTTAAGGAAGAAATTCAGAGCTGTTGAGCAAATAAGAGTATTGCTAAAGGATGATGAGGAGGCCAGGTTTCTCATGGGGGAAAATGGGTGTGTTGAAGCGTTGCTTCAGTTTCTCGGAGCAGCGCTCCATGAAAAAAATGCTTCAGCCCAGAAAGTTGGAGCCATGGCTCTCTTTAACTTGGCTGTGAACAACAACAGGTATTCCTTGATTTCTATATCCCTTTCCATCACTTATGATCAAGCTCATAAATTAAGTTAGTCTATTATATGATCTACACATTCGGTTGTGTTGTACTACCTACCAACTGTGTTTTGTATACAGAATCATCATTATCATGGGAATACTACGAAACTAAAACTCGGCTAACAATTTTTTTGGGGAATTTTAGGAACAAGGAGTTGATGTTAGTATCAGGAATTATTCCTTTGCTGGAGGAAATGCTCTGTAATCCACATTCCCATGGTTCAGTGACAGCACTTTATCTGAACCTGTCGTGTCTTGAAGATGCAAAGCCTGTAATCGGTTCGAGTCTGGCAGTTCCTTTCATGGTAAATCTTCTTTGGACACAGACTGAAATCCAATGCAAAATCGATGCCCTTCACGCACTCTTTCACCTCTCCACCCACCCTCCCAATATTCCCTGCCTTCTATCTGCCGACATTGTCAATGCCCTTCAATCCCTCACCGTCAGTGATGACCAACGATGGACGGAAAAGTCCTTAGCTGTTCTGTTAAATTTGGTTTTGAACGAGGCAGGAAAAGACGAGATGGTTTCAGCACCTGGCCTTGTGAGCAATCTAGCTACCATTCTTGACACGGGTGAACCAAATGAGCAAGAACAAGCAGTTTCTTTGCTTCTGATATTATGCAATCACAGTGAGATATGTAGCCAGATGGTTTTACAGGAAGGGGTGATACCTTCTTTAGTATCTATATCCGTAAACGGGACTCAACGAGGAAGAGAGAGGGCACAGAAGCTACTGACACTATTCAGGGAGCTGAGGCAGAGGGATCAAACCCATCTAACAGAAACGCATACAGAAGTCAGAAGCCCAGAAGAGAGCAGATTCTCTGCTGCCGCAGCCGCTGTAACAGAGTCAAAACCGCAGTGTAAATCAGCCTCTAGAAAGAAAATGGGAAGAGCATTCAGTTTTCTATGGAAAAGCAAGAGCTTCTCAGTTTACCAGTGTTGAGAGTACCTTTAGTTTGTGTAAAGTGGTACTTGTTTTTCCGCCTCCTGAAGACTTATTATTTATCTCCCTTTGAAAGTCTTGGAGGAAAAAAGATGCTTTGTATAGGTTTTTGGTATTTGTTATATATATAGATGTATTTTTATACTACAAAAAGATTTTCGTCACTGGAAGTAAGCCCCGTTCTGTTAAATCCCGTAAGTGAATTACTGTTTCATTGGCCATATTATCGTTTCGCCGGAGAGACCATGAAGGCTCCACACACGCGTCTCAGCCGATTAATGTCTCTCCAAGCACAAGACTCTCTCGTTGCCGAGGCCCGCATCTCTGCGGAACAGTGGCCCGGTGACTTTCCTGGACTTTAACTCGGGCAAGCCCATAGCCCAATCACTTCTTCCAGTGACGATTAACCACTTCGATTGGTTTGTTTTATTTATAGGATTGTGATACCAGAAATATAGTCGATGTGGGACATCGCTCGTTGCTTTTTTTTTTTTTGTTCTGTTTAAAAAGCAAAAGGAGTAAGTGAGAGAAATAAATGGGGTTTTTTCTGTGTGGATACTGCCCCGAGGCTTCTATAGCAATGACATCGGTTTGGTTAGTTTCTTTTGTTATTTTTCTTTTGATTTGTTTGATTTTTTTTTTAAATTTATTTTGGATATTATAAAGTTTTTGATCGTTTTTTCGTAGATTTTTGTAATGGATTTGGAAAGATAAAATATCCGGTTTAGTTGAACCATTTTGAAGAGATAACTGGCAAACTTAGAAGCATATGGTGGCAACAATTCTTCTTGGCTTCAATCGTTGATGCTTATTCATTCAGTGTTGGTGGGTTTCTCATCGTAAACGACCTGAAATGCAGACTTCTAATTAATTGACTGTTTGGAACGATGATTTCGGTGACTCTTTTGTTATTAATGCAACAATATAAAGAGTTATCTCGTCGTCTCAGTTGCAACTGTGGTCATGTTTTAATAGTATAGATTTGAGCATTCAAATTATATACTTTTAAAAATGTGGGATAAGAAGGAAGACGGATATCGTAAATTAACCATTTTTTTTGCTTTTTAAAAAAAAAAAAATCTATATGTAAATTTAATAGATACGCATTAGTGTAATTTTAACTCACAAGTCATAACTTTAATTTGAAAAATAAAATGAAGAGAATAATTTAAATAAAATAGAAAATGAATAAAAGAAGAGAACTTTTATTAAAACAAATCTCTTGAAATGATCACTTGACAACATATTTTTTTCCTTACTTGATTAATTGATTTAATAATCGAATTTTAACAAAAAATCGAAAAATTTGGATTAATTCGGTAAAAAAATTAAAATCCTCAAACCGAACCATAATTAATTAGGAAATGTTTTTCCGAACCGAATATACCGAACGCAGGCCTACCAATAATATAGGGTTGAATCGAATGAAAGGGTTTAGGAAAATTGTGTTAATTTGAATTTCTGGAAATGCGATTTGGGTTTACTATCGCGTCGTTCGTCGGAGAATGAATTTGGTTGTAGACTGAAGCTAAGGCAGAAATCAACAGTTACAGCTTCTTTTTATAGGTTTCTTCGAGTGGATATGGCGAATCTTCCGATCCTTCAATTCGAAGAGAAGATCGTGGAAACAGTGGAGAAGAACCCAGTGGTTGTTATAATCGGAGAAACCGGCTCTGGTAAGAGTACTCAGCTCTCTCAGATACTTCATCGACGTGGCTACACAAAGTCCGGCGTCATCGCCGTCACTCAGCCCCGACGCGTCGCCGCCGTTTCCGTGGCCAGGTGATTTTTCCCTTCATTTTTACCCATGATTCTCATCTTGAGTCTTTGTTACAAGTCAGAATTGATATTAAGTCGGCTTTCTGGGCTATGCTCCTCAGGCGCGTCGCACAGGAGCTTGATGTGAATCTCGGAGAAGATGTTGGTTATGCAATACGTTTCGAGGACAGAACTTCGAGCAAAACACGCATTAAGTAATGGAAGATGTAAAAAAATGTTTAGTTTATCTTCTTTTTTCTCACATGATTTGTCTACTAGTTTCCTCATTGTGGTATTGTTTATTGCTCTTAGATACCTTACAGATGGAGTTTTACTTCGTGAGAGTCTGTCCAATCCAATGCTCGATGATTATTCTGTAATCATATTGGATGAAGCTCACGAGAGAAGTTTAAACACGTAAGCCACCTTTTATACATTCGGATTTGATCTCGGTTTGCTGATTACCCTTCACTTTCTTCTTTTACTGTAACATTGTTTCGTATGGCATTAAGATCTCATTCAAACATCCACAAAGGCTCTAGAATATATCTTAATTTGGTCCGCTTTGTTTTCAGGGATATTCTGTTGGGTCTAATGAAACGGTTGGTTAGAATTCGTTCGTCTAACTTTAAAGTCCTTATAACCTCTGCAACACTTGACGGCGAAAAGGTTTCTGAATTCTTTTCGGGCTGCCCTGTGCTGAATGTACCTGGAAAATTATTCCCCGTGGAAATATTATACAGCAAAGAGCGTCCTGGCAGCTATATTGAGTCATCTCTGAAAGTAGCAATTGGTATGTTCCAGTCAAGGTCGAGTGTTGGCTGTCGTTAATTTAATCTGATTTGGTTAATCTTTCTTTTCATTTTTGACAGTATATATTTCTCTTGCGTTACCAAAAAATCTTGCTGTTACTTGCAGATATACATGTTCGTGAGCCAGAAGGTGATATCTTAATCTTCATGACTGGACAGGTATGTTTCATTTGTTTATACTCTATTCATTGAAAAATGGCAGAACCATCTGCATTGTTGCGTTTCTTACTCTATCATGGTTTTTAATAGGATGATATAGAAAAATTAGTATTAAAGCTGGAGGAGAAGGTACGAAGCTTAGCAGAAGGATCCTGTATGGATGCTATTATTTATCCTCTTCACGGATCTCTGCCACCTGAAATGCAGGTAACGTTTTCTAAGTTTTGTTTCTGCAATCAAGATCTCTTGGTGGTCTAAAAGGTTTTGGTAATTTGTCTTGACTTTCACCATTTCTGCAGGTTCGTGTATTTAGTCCGCCTCCTCCATACTGCCGGAGGTTTATTGTTGCTACAAATATTGCTGAAACCTCCCTTACTGTGGACGGGGTTGTGTAAGAAACCTGAAACCTGAAACCTGAATTTTAAATTTTATTTTTGGCTTTCACATCTGATATCTACCGTTTTCCATTTGTGGCATAACATAATGATACTTTCATCACCATGGTGTTTAGTCTAGTCCAGGAAACAACTCGATAGATAATTGATGTTGACTTATATAGTCTAATCATGAAAGCTGTAATCAGGTCCAGTAATAGAATCAATCAGATATTTGATGTTGGCTTAATTTTGCTGTTATACTCCTCGCTCCTTTTAGTTCACTTTAGATTTCAATCATGTTGCTCACAACCACTTCTATAGATCTATTAATTGGAGTTTGACTTGGAACAGACTATTGATACAACTCTACATGAACATTTGTAAGGTTGTGCTGTTTCTTTGTCATCAGTTGAAACATGAATTTAGTATGAGAATATCTTGAATCTGCTTGGTTGTTCTGATTCTTCTGTTACTGTTGCCAAAAGTCGTATTCAGATGCATCATGAGTTCATGTCTACATTTTAAGCAAAATTTCAGATCATGTTTTGACAATTGGAGATCGATAGCATTCTCAGATTAGTCTATTTCTCTGTGACAGGTATGTAATTGATTCAGGGTATGTGAAGCAAAGACAATATAACCCATCGAGTGGAATGTATTCTCTTGATGTTATTCAAATTAGCAAGTAAGAAAATGAGTATTGTTTCAATTATCTTGGTTCATTTCATTGAATTGTCAGATAATTATGAAACTCCTATTAGTCTATTGGTGCATAGAATGAACTTCGTAGTTGATGTGGCATGATATTTATAACTGTACTAGAAAATATCTGCAATATCCTAAAACAAGAGTACTAATAGTGGTTAAATAGGACCTCATCAGATATACTTATGCTTACTCAGGAATAACAGTGGTTTCTGACTCTGTATTTTCATCAAGATGTTATATGCTTATTGACTTATTGTACTTCGATTTCTGTTACACTGTGGTGTTCCAGAGTGCAAGCTAACCAACGTGCTGGACGTGCTGGTAGAACGAGACCTGGAAAATGTTATCGATTATACCCCTTCGCAGTGTACCGAGATGACTTCCTTGATGCAACAGTTCCTGAAATACAACGAACTTCTCTTGCTGGGAGTGTTCTTTACTTGAAATCGTTGGATCTTCCTGATATTGACATTCTGAAGTTCGATTTTCTTGACGCTCCATCATGTAAGAACTAATTTCTATCAGGAGGTAGATGCCTCTAAAGTTTTGTACAAAAGAAACAGAAAGATGGTGTGTCAAAACACACGCTGCTGTTTTTGTTTTTAATTTGAGAAATTTTATGAATTTTCCATTGATATTATATTTCTATGGTTTTGTTCCTACCTATAATATGCAGCTGAGTCATTAGAAGATGCGTTGAAGCAATTGTATCTCATTGATGCAATTGATGAGAATGGAGCAATAACAAGTATTGGACGGACAATGTCTGGTATGTTTAGCGCATTTTTCCACTTTAATAAATATTTTAGTTTGAGCTTTTATCCCAGACTGAGCATATTTGTGGTTCAACAGAGCTTCCACTAGAACCATCATTGTCAAGAACATTGATAGAAGCAAATGAAAATGGTTGCTTATCTCAAGCTCTAACAGTAGTTGCCATGTTATCAGCAGAGACTACTCTACTTCCTGTTAGGAGGTTAGTTTTTGTGATATACAATTACCTGATCCAGATTATGAAATGTTTCAAATCACAACAGATCTTCTCATTATTGTTTGTGCTTGTATGACAGTAAACCGAACGAAAAGAAGAGGAAGCATGATGAATCTAATCTCCCTGATGGATCCGGATTTGGTGATCACATTCAACTGCTACAGATTTTTGAATGTTGGGACCGTAATAATTATGATACTGAATGGTGCAAACAAAATAGCATGCAGGTAATTGTTCCATTTTGTTTCTTTGTTTCTTATATATTTTTGAGCATTCCACCTGAAAAGCATGGTGGCATCAAAATTTTGCATCCTCACCAAATGCCATAACTTCAGAAGGTAGTCAGATATATGATGTTCTCCGTTGGGATTTCATGTTTGTATTTTATGTTTCATACAGTTTTATCCCTTTCAGTTATGGGTTTCCTTAGATAAGTTCCTTTTGGTACATTGCTAGATAGGTTCCTTATGCCAGTAATAGAAGAAAAGTAAATTTTTGTGAAAATAATCTGCAGGTGCGAGGGATGGTGTTTGTCAAAGATGTTAGAAGACAGTTATGTCAGATTATGCAGAAAATATCCAAAGGTTAGTATTGTTTCATGACAACAAGATCCCATGAAAGAATACTTCTTTTACTCTATTCCAGGGTTAAACCAAGTTTGTTCTTTGGCCTTTCACTCTTACATGGTTAAACCTCCTACAGAACCAGAACTTATGTCAACTTCTCTTAATTTTTGTGTGACATGCGATAGTTGGTTGTGCCATATCTAACCAACCGTCACTAAAACAATTGGCCTCATTGACAAACTAGATCGATTGGAAGTTGGGGCACGTGGAAGGAAGAGTTCAAGCCGAGATGACTACAGGAAGTTGAGGAAAGCTCTTTGTGTTGGCAATGCAAACCAAGTTGCTGAGAGAATGCTTGGTCACAATGGATTCCGGACTCTTAGCTTCAAGCCCCAGCTAGTGCAGGTATTAACTTCTCAAACCAAGTCTCCCTTATCTATTTTATACTTGTACAGTGACAATGTTAGATTCTTCATTACATCATTAGCTCAGATCTATAGGTGAGAAGATTAAAACTGGGATGTGTTTTTTAGTTTCGTGGGATCATTCACATGTTTAGGTTTCTTTTGGCTGATTGTAGGTGCATCCATCATCTGTGTTGAGTACCGACAACGAGGGAATGTTGCCTAATTATGTAGTGTACCATGAGCTGATTTCCACCACACGACCGTTCATGCGTAATGTTTGTGCAATAGAAATGTCATGGATAGCTCCCATCAAAAGAAAGATCGAGAAACTAAATGTCAGAAAATTGAGGTAAAGACAAACATTCCTACTGACTCCAATCCAGTGTTGTTCTAGCTTTCCCCTTCTGGTCTGGATTCAGTAATTGATGGTGTCTCGTCTAATCTGCTATGTAGTGGTGGACAGGCTAACTCTATCAAGGAACGTGAGGAGAAGACGGAGTTGTCTAGGAACAACAATGCAGAAACAACAAGACCTGCAGTTTCTGAAAATGTGGAGAGTAGGGTTGAAGCGGCCAGAGAACGGTTTCTTGCTCGTAAAGGACAGAAATAAGTTGATGAAAAATGTTAAATAGGGATGGAGAATTCAAGAGCTTTGATAAAGAATAGAAAAGAAAAGATTTCTTGCTTCATTCTTTTGTTACATTGTATCTCACTATTAGGAAGCCTCGTCGTTGCAGGAGACTTTTTTTTCTTTTTCTTCATCTGATATCAACCGATTGGTGGTATACATGTGAAATCTAGAAGCCGGCAAACTAAAGAATGTTCCCGGAGCCAAAAGGCCCAAAAAATGGAGACAAGACAGAAACAACTAATACACAAAGACTCGAACAAAACCAGAATAGTGCTAATTCACATGGTCCAAACTTGAAGTATTGAAGGAAAGTAGCAAAACTGACAACAAAAGAGACTTTGGATGAAAACGTTGTGCCACCACATTTCCCACATAAAAAGATAGAGCGAAGTCACCTAACTTAGCTGGCAAGCGCAGATCGAAGAGAATGGCTAAAGGATCTGCTAGAGACACCTAACCGGGAAGAAACCATCGACAGAAAGGGAACCCGCAGCTATAACAAGCCAGACACCACCGATTTTGAGTCGGTCAGTAAATCGGGAGTCAGTCAGTAAATTTGTAAACCTCCGTTATCGTAAAACTGGTTCGGTTCGTCAAAACAGTTGCGATTAATCAAGATTAAAGATAAAACTGTAACAAAAAATGGAAACTTCTTGTCGAACCAACAAAAAAAGGAAATGTTGAGCAAAAGTGAGTGGAAGCCTTTTGACTGAAAACAAAAATGGAAATCGGAAAAAAAGAAATCCCAAACAAAATGTTACAGCGAGCTCACTCTATATAATTATCGAAACCAAACATGATCAAACTCACTTTCACAAAATTTACAGCGACAATGAACAAAATTAGCCGTCAAATCTGGTACTGGAACAAGACGGAAGAGATGATTTGGATACGCGAATGTGTAAGAACTTGTGGTAGTTTCATCGCCATCGACACAGAGTTTCCTGGGTGCTTGAAAGAGACGCCCATGTGTGCTAGCGATGAAACTCGATACGGAAACATGAAATTCAACGTCGACAAAACCAAGATGATACAGTTGGGTTTCACCTTATTCGACAATCGAGGAAAAATCTTCGGTACCTGGGAAGTAAACTTCTCTGATTTCGACGAAACAAACGATGCAAAGAAGGAGAAATCTATCGACTTTCTGAGACGCAATGGTCTAGATATCGAAAGAATCAGAGAGCAAGGAATCGGTATGGATGAGTTTTTCACAGAGTTTGCTCAGATTCTAAAGGACGGGGATAAAAAGATGACTTGGGTATTGTTACGACGTGGCTTATCTACTTAAAGGCTTAACCGGAGGAAAACCTTTGCCCGAGACTTCACAAGTTTTTATGGAAACGGTTGAGAAATTTCTCGGGGTTTCCTATGATGTGAAGAAGATTGCGGCTCGGTACAACGGAACAACCAGCCGTTATGGGTTGCAGAGACTAGCCCACGAGCTTCAGATAAGGCGTGTCGGAGAAGCTCACCACGCTGGTTCCGACAGCGAACTCACAGCTCGGGTATTCACCAAGTTGACTCTCAGTATATATCGGGACAAAAACAGAAAGCGTCTTAGGGAACAACAGCAACGGGTGCACGAGCTTATCACCTTTCGGTGGCTTTCTTTTTCTTTAAATGATAACCTTAAATGGTCGATAATCTAGTTTGTGGTAGATAATATGAAATTCTAGTTCTGTTTGTTTTTATTTCATTTTGTAACATCTTTGTCAGATCTTTCCTTAAATACACGAATATTAACTTTCATCTTTGCAGCTTCTGTTTACGAACATTCTCTCATCTCTGAGTACAAAGTGCTTGTAGTTCTCAAAATATCTTTTAACTAAGTCTAACCTTGGAGTAATTGAGACGATGAACAACTGTAATAGGGCTCAAACTCTAAGCAACCACAAAACGAGATTATATTAATGAATGAAAAGTTAAAACTAAAGAATATACACAATAAAAAATGAAAAGGAAACAGAATCTACTCTCAGGTTACATCTTTGCTTTGGAATTGTTATTTAATCATTTTCCTCCGAACTAAGCTAGCAAAATTTGAGACCGTAGTAACAGTGATCAAGTAGGTGTGTAGATAGATGTTCACGTCCCACTCTATGTAGCTAAAGCAGCATTCCTATCAACAAAATTGAGCAGCTCTGTTTGTGCCGCTTCCATTATCACTCGGAAGTCTACGCTCATATACCTTCCCCTGCAAAACCATATTTCAATAAAATCACATGCACTATCATCAATATCACTGAAACAATCACTTGCACGGCTTGGTTTAGATGATGATGATTATACCAGAAATGAGTCTTGGACCAGATTGAATTCGGAAAAGCTGGACTTCCAACTCCGTGCATTATTCTCGCTATGGCTCTTGGCGTGAATTTGGCCTGGCGATTACTCTGCAAAAACACCTGTTTTTTCACCCCCCAACATTAACTCAACATTCTTTGGATACATAGCAAAATAAAATAAAAAGTAAACACTGTGGCTTCTTCTTCTTGGATCTTTTACCTTTATATCTGCTCGTAGAAAGGAGCTGCATCCACAATATAAGCGTTTGATCAATTTTAATGGAAAGACAACTTTGACAAACAAAGAAAAGTGGGAGAAGAAATGTAACAGCCCCAATTTCTTATTGAAGTTTGGAATCTATGAAAAGAAGTGAAACATTTTGTTAGTACCAATTTTGAGCCGTCCTACTAGGAATGTCACACTTTTCGCCTCCATTGAAGTAATCCAAAATTCTGCTTTGCAGGCTCTGAGTTTGCTTGGCACCAGAACTAAGTTCTGAAGTGTTGGAGACATTTATAGCAGCCACGGCTGCACTAGACATAATATCTAGTTTTCTCACCTATTTCAAATGCAAAAATTATGGCTACATATAAGCACAAGCATTGGAACTTAAATTCAGATAGACCATGAAGGGGTGAGGAGCTGTTAGCTGCAGTTGACGAACTTACTTTCCAAGTTTCAATCTCTGCGAGCCACTTGGTAAGATGGCTGGACAACGAACATATTTCCCTTGGAGATTCTAAGATTGTGTAACAAAAGGCGGGCTCCTTCATCTCGTATGTTACTTCCCCCTTCATCTACAATGATTTTAAGGACATATCAACGAACAAGATCTTGAAAATTATATAATCCAAGTAAGCTAGTAAAACAGCGCTAGAAAACAAACCAAAAGATCAAGTCTTACACTCAACATCGCCAAATTAGAGGACAGAAAGATAAAATTAACTTTATGAGTTCAGGCGGAACTCATGTGAAACAGTTCTTAACAGAACAAACATATGAAACATGATCCATCCATATATACTTTTCTCCCAATAGAGTTGTATTCAATTTTCTCAATACAGCCTACATAAATAATCCATAGAGATAGAATCAAACTTTATCACAAAACGATACTTATTAAATATCTCTTCTATATCATACTACAGTCATGTTCGTGAAAAGAATTCGTATGTCCTTCAGTTCTAGTCATACATATGTCCTTTCATTCTGTGGACTGTTTCATCTTCATTTTTAGTACGTGCAATTCAATCATGTTACCTTGTTGAGTTAAATATGCTTGAAACTTGAGATATCTGGTACTAAGCCACAGATTCATATTGGAGAGAAAAGTGTTATTAACCTTCAGAGTTTGAATCTCAGCCAAGACATCTGTTGTTGCAACACCTATGCTAGAGGCCACAGCTGGTATATCAAAGACATGTAACCCTTGCTTCACGTGAGACCTGAAAACAACAGAAAAGTCTCAAGCATTGCTGCAACTATAATACTTCTTCAGAATTGCTTGACCTGAAGATCTGAAGACAAGTGATAGACAGTTACTTCTTCAGAATTGCTGCAACTATGATATTTCGTGCAGCCAGAGTGTTTGGAGAAGACTGCACATATAGCATAACAATGTTCTGAGCATCAGAAGCTTCGAGCATACACCACAAACAAACAAAAAAATTGGAACTTGTCACTAAACAGGAATGTGTTAAGCTAACAACGTCCCTACCTTGTGGAAATTCAAAGTGCAACATACGTTGAGCTGTGGAAGCATACGTAGGTATTGTACTTCCCCCAACTCCAAATGTGTCAAAATCGTTTGCATAACCTGCCACATCCGCAGTGAGAATTCAGAGTATTCTTTATGAAAACGAATTTTCCTGCTCACTATCTCACAAGAGCAGACACTTAATGATGGAAAGGTAGAGAACAATGGGTTTCAAGAAATGTCATTAAGTTTCCGAAAATTACCTCTTCCTTCATGTCAAATTTATGAGAGGCAGATTCAATGACTAGCGAGCATATCTTCTCATGTTGCTTTGTCTCAGAAGAGAACACATGGGTGAGAAATTTTCCCACTGCATATTCATCGACACCATCACTGAACAAGAAGGGGAACAAACAAAAGGTAAGAAATCGAAAAGCCTCTCAATGCAATGCCAGGACAGATGATAGTACCCACACCAATCACCTGTGTGCAAGACTCCGAAGCTTTAGATATGTGTCCTCATCATAAAAGAGATGGCAATAAGACAACCGCCCGTCGCGACCAGCACGTCCGATTTCCTGTAACAAATACATTAAGTTTCTCGAGAATGTTATATGCAAACTGATCACTAAGCTTAAAAAGGATCCTGGAAACAAAAAAAATTTGAACCTGAACGTATTCTTCCAAACTGCCTGGCACGCTGAAGTGGATTACCTAAAGCAGACTCAGAAAATTTAGAAGCATGTATATTATTATTACACGAGATGCGAATAGTTGAAGATATTTTCAAGCATTCTAAGGGTTTGCCTTAGACTTACAGCTCCAACATCTCCCTTGTCAAGTCCCATGCCAAATGCCACAGTTGCAACAACCTTCCATAACATACGAAAATATATGAATACTGTCATCAACTTAGCTTTCAGTGGTAGTTTGCATTTTTATATTGGACACAGAGCGTATGGAAGTCAATGAACTTATTTTCTCACCACTCTAATCTTGTTGGAACAAAATGACTCTTGTATGCGAACTCGGTCTTTAGCTGGAAGACCACTGTGATAACCCTGCATAATTGGTCGAGCTAAGCTTTGATTAGAGTGTAATTAGCCACAGATACAAGTATATTGGATATTTAAAATGGAAACAACCTTTGCAATGATGTTGTTATCGCGTAAATACTTGCTTATCATGTCAGTCTCATACTGCAGAAACAGATCCCAAAGTTGCTTAAGTTAGCACCATGCATGATACAGTAAGAAATCAAAACAGTTTAGAAGAATTTTGTAAAGTGTGGAAAAAGCCGTAGATAAATAAATAAGTCCTCTCACCTGAAATTTGCAGTACACAATGATGCTTCGAATCTCATTATATGGATGAGACTCCATCAAAATCAATAGATCTTTCACTCTGTTAGATTTCAGATTACACTCAGTTACAACTAGAGGAATAGCAGAAAGATGAAAATATAAACACTTGCCTGTTAGCTGCACTCAATGAGACAGACAACTCAAAATTTTCTCTCAGTTGCGACTTCTGAATAAGATTGGTTGATGGTATCTCTAGTGCAGACATGACAGCCTGGAGAGTCATAGTAGTAGCGGTTGCAGTCATTGCGAGAATGCATTCTGCCTTGAGTGCAGAAGACAGCATTGATGCCTTGAGTCTCATGTATGAAGGGCGGAAGTTATGAGACCTGTTTAGAATAGCTCTTAAAACCCCAGGAAAAGGGGAGCAAGGAAAAGCAGTAGATACCACAGTCAACAGAGAAAGGCAATCTACCAGATGCCAAGAAGCTCACCATTCTGATACGCAGTGTGCCTCATCCACAACGACAAGTGACACAGATAAAGACATGCGAAACATTGACAAAAATTCTACATTCAAAAGTCTCTCGGGAGATACGAAGAGAACCTGAAATTAAACAACAAAGCCAAGCCACCGATGAATGTATTTCCAAATCGAATACTTTCATAAGGTTATATCCCATGGCTGATTTACTTAAGCAATATCAAGCATTCTTATCAAAAGTAAGCCGTCCAAAACGTTCCTCTAAATCACACCTTTATTATGCCTTCTTTAAGTTTCCGCAATGTTTCTGTTGCTTCCTCAGGTCTCTAATGAAAACAAAATCCCAAAGCAGAATCCATTAGAAACTATTAGAGACCCCTAAATAAAGAACCGGTAACAAAAAACATTTTGTGGCACACACACCTGGGTACTGCTCAAGAGACCACCCTTTATAATTGAAGGCAAATGCTTCAACTGATCGATCATCAGCGAAACCAAAGGACTCACTACAAGCGTAATTCCAGGGAGAATCATTGCCGGAATCTGGTAGCAGAGAGACTTACCAGCACCGGTGGGCAATACCAGCATCGTTGAACTCCCAGCAAGAACCATCTTGATCGCCTGCAACTGCCCATCTCGAAAAGAATCATAACCATACACTAAATTCAACAGCTTCGTCAGATTCTCATCAGAAGCCTCAGTCTTCACTGCAAGAATCGCATCCTCTACCGAGCTGATAAAACCATTAGCTTCTTCTTCTCTCTGTTTTTGCAAATCAGACTCTTCCTCCAACAAGGATTCGCCTTCACCAGAGGCTTCTGACTTTTTGTATCTCTTCCCTCTGTATGCGAACTTGCTTCTAGATTTGGAGGCGCCTTTGTATTTGCTGGGAAACTTCTTCCCCCTCTTGCCATTTAAGTTCAATTTCACGAAATTACCCTCACCGCCACTACGAAACACCGGAGCTTTCACCGGCGGAGAAGTTATAGAATCAGTAATGAGATTAGGAGGCTTTCTCCTAACGGGTTTTGGAGGAGCGATTACTACCTGAGGGGGCTCCGGCACATGAGTGACGGCGTCCGATTGGCATTCCGATTTCAATATATCTTCAGATGTAAGAGAAGCTCTGCGGAGTCTATAGAAGGACGAAACAGAAGAGGAAAACCCAGCGGGTTGGGACAGATTCGAGGGTTCGCAGATCCGGAAGGGGAGGTTGGTGAATAATGGTGATGGAAGAGATGAGGAAGATGGTCCTGGAGCTTCCTGTGAGTGATCCGGAGGCGGATGTGCAGGTGCTTTGGGCTTCGAGCGAGTGGAAGAGGATGCAGCTTTCCCTGAGACGGGCGGCACTTTCCTTGGCGGCGGTGGCTGCGGAAGCTTAGGAAGCGGTGGCGGAAATGGGTCTCGGGGAGGAGTAGCGGAGACGTGAGATCCATCGGAGTCTGAATCGGAATCCATTGGAATTTACTTTTGCGGCGGAATCATTGGGAGAATTTGAGGATTTGGGTTTTTTCATGCCGTCGCTCTTCCTCGTTTTCCCGCCATTTATTTATTTTCCCGTAAATAAAAAGATAGCAGCGGTATATATGTGGCCTTTTCCCTTTATTTTATTTTCTATTATCATGATTCATGAACCGAAATCCAAATCAAATGGATGTGAGAATCGAATAACTACTATTTATTTGCTGGTTTATACCAAACAAATGAAATGTTGTTATGAATTAAATATATGAATGTCCATTATAAGACATATATTCTACGAGGTTTAAAATATTTTCTGTTTCTTTATTTTTTTTTATTCAATTTACTCTTCAAGTTTATGTAAACCTATATATATCTATCTTTATTCATAGAATAATACAATAACAATTTCCTCTTTCTCTTTTATTCACAACACGTTATCACCACGATAGTCTCTCGATCTGTTCTTACACCAAAAATGTGAGATTTAATTTCTGGTTATATTTATGTTTATGTGTATGTATTATTTCGGGATGATAAGGTATGCCTTCCTCGAACTGATCGTTATGGTAGGTTATGTCTCCTCAGATCATTATTATAGCGAGGATGGTTATAAATCTAATCCTACTTCAAATCATGTTTATTATCGACTCATGATTTGTAATATGGATTCACGATACTTATCTAGAATAATTATTGATGTGAGATTTAATTTCTCTATATGTTTATATTATTCCGGGATGATAAAACGATGCCTTTTTTCAAATCGATCGTCATGGTAGGCTACGCCTCCACGATCATGATCATATGGTAGACTCTGTCTCCTCAAATCAAATGATGGTTATCAATGCTTATCTAGAATAATGATTGTCGATCGTTTGATCTTTGTATTTTATTGATCTCTGTATTTGTATTTTATTGCACAAATTTATATTATAACCTACACTATTTCTAAAACGGATTTTGCACGGTGATTTTTGTCATTAAACTGAATATTGCTCATTAATCTGAATACTGCTTTTGCACTAATTCGTTTATGTACGATTTATGCACGGCTAGATTATAAGAGCATCGTTTATGTCCGATCTATGCACGGCTGGATTTTACCATATTTTTACTTAAGGATTTCTAAAACGGATTTTGCACAGACAAATTAAAAACATGTTTGATCACGAAATTTGCACAATTTTGTCATATAATTTTGTCTGATCAATTGATTGATTGATTGAGAACTTAGTTTAATGGCATGATAGTAACAAACTAGTGAACGGTATGATTGATTGAGTATGTGACTATTATCTTTATTTATTGAATATGCAATTTGTTCATACCTTTATTATTTCATTGTCATCACCTCCATAGAGGGTTTTAAGATCGAACACTTGACCATAAGAGATCCATAAGTTCTTTAGAACAATCTAAAGAAAATGTATGATCACTAGAATGTGATATTGCTTAAAGCTCGTTATGACTGATTAATCTAAGATTACATGACTTGAAGTCTGTAAGTGAACATTACTCAGTTATGTTCAGAATTATTTGTAAATTGATATTATGTGGAGATAATATCATTGATACAGAGATTCTAAAAGACATACTTTACTTTTTAGATAAGTAATGTTGTCTTGAAGACACAATACTATGAAAAAAGGATTTGAGAAGTATTCTGAACTTATATATTGTCTCCTTGAGTCTGAGCAAAATAATGAGTTAGAGATGAAAAATCATGATATACTTCTAATTGGTTATGCTCCATTCCCTGATGCGAATGTGACAGTAATAACATTGGTCGAGGAAGTGGTTGTAGAAGTGATCGTATATATGAATGTGGATATGTATATTGATATGGTCAATGTCAAGGTCGATGTAAATAGTCTCTTTCGAGAAGTCAGCTCACCAAAAGTGAGAAAATAAAGATGGTAACATACAAGAGATAATTCTCTCATGTGACGATGAAATAAACTAGTGTACAATATGAGGTAGTACAAAGAATGTTAAAAGCTCTGGAAGAGCATATATATTTGCCTATGAGAATGCAATTTGAAATCGTTGATGTGTTATACTTTTCCAAGTCTCAAAAGTTAAAAGAATCTAAGATAATATACATGGCCCAAATTGGGTATGTTATTGATTCTAGAATGTGATTCAATTCGAGATGGATGGACCTGAAGTGTCATCATCTAGAAGGGAAGAATTAAAGATCTCATATCCATAGTAAGTGGAACATCTAGAAGATTATGTTCACATTCACAATAGACTTGATGAATCTTTTATAAAGAAAATCCAAGAGATTGTAAGATTTATCAAGTTGAGACAATGAGTGAAGGAAATGTCGAAGATCTTCACATCATGAGTATTACCCAAGGCAGTAAAAAATATTTGGAGAAACTACATGCATTCTCTATAAATTGTACTCAACGAAATAATATAATGGAGATAGTAAACAAGAAGTTTACTGAAAATCTCACTGTTTTGGCATAACCGGTTAGGTCATTCTGGTTTAATAATAATACGAAAAAGAACCAGAAGATTCTTATGTGTTATTCATAAAGGAAGTTGAAAATACGGTTTTCACTATCCAATATACTTGGAATATATTAGTTTTCTGGTACGTATACAAGGAGATATTTTGGACTGATCATCCACTATGTATCTTTGCGAAAGTATTTGGTTAATTGATTAGAGTGAAACCGCATTGATTCGCATTATGCCAACGAATAATTTTGAGTTCTCCCAAGATTGGTTTTTCGTCAGGAACCAGATATTTCCCAACTAAAAGTTTTTGGATGTAATGTTGCTCCACCACCACATTGATCTAAGTTGGGGCCTCAAAGGGGGTTAAGAATTGTTGGATATGAATCTCCCTTGATGAGTAAATGTATTGAGCCATCAATAAGGGATAAGGTTCGATTTACAGACTGTAATTTTAGTGAGTCAGTCTTTCCAACAATTAAGGGGGGGGGGGAAGAAAATAAACAGCTGGAACAGAAAATCAGTAAAAAAAATTATCTTGATCCTCATAAAGAATGTGCACTAGAAGTTCAAAAGATAATTCATTTGCAGAGTTAGCAAATTTGATGCCAGAAGCATTTCCTGACCCTGATTGAGTGATAAAGTCATATATAACAGTTGTGCTCCAATTAATATTGATGTCCCGGGGGACAATATCAACTGCTATTGAGTCTATAGATCGCATGAAGCGTGATAGACCTATTGGTTCCAAAGATAAGAATCCTCGAAAAGAAAATGAGCAAATTATAAAATGGCAAGACCGAGGAATCAAATAATTATGGAGGATCTCCATAAGAGACATTAGTCATGACTAAGAAAGAGATCCAGGTACCTGGTAATGATAATGATAAGAGATTTCAACTAGTTGTGTCATGTCTGGAAATAAAATGGAACCAAAAGCAAATCGACGTCGATAATATTTTTGCATGCAGTGAAGGAGTTGATGAGAATTGAGGATCATAAACCGCGGTAGAAGATGGTTTATTGAAAAATATACATAAAGTGATGATTGGCCAATCATGAAAAAACCCGTAGAGGCAGAATTAAAATCTCTTGCGGAGAAGTATTTTGACCAGTAGTCCGTACATTTGAAAGTGTAAAACTATTAAGACATAAGTGGATCTTTATGCGAAAGATGAATGAAAATATATGAAGAAAAATATACTCTCTTGTGGTGGATGCAACTATTTTCAGATCCCTTATGAGTCTTATAATGAGAGAAAGACTTGATTAGTCTCAAAGAATTTAAACTGTTAGAAGCAACAAATTCTAGTGATCATGTTTCATGGGGTATACTCTTAAAATTGATATTATAAGATAACCGATATACCCATGTGTATTATCAAAAGATTAGGGATCAATGTGATCCTTGATTTGAACATAATCGAAACTCTTGAAGAGTTATCGGAAGTCAAAATTTGGAAGAAACGACTTTAGAAAGATAACATTGTCTTTATGTTTTCCAAATTGTAAATCTAAGGAAAGAGATGTTATCTCAAAAGATCATTGCATTATTTGAGATAAAGAATGCTCACATGTGACAATGTGATTGGTCATGAAGTACCACACTTAAAATGCTATTTTAGTAGTTTATTGATCTCTTTCATGATTGAAAAATGTACTTTCATATAACAAGAAGGAAAGTCAAAACAATACCTTTTACAACAAGAAGCATGAATAGCTCGTATGTACAATATGAATGTTTGGAAGATTGTATGTAAAAGAAAATTTGGCATGAAGTCCAAATAGACGAAGAAAATATCTTTTATGTGAAAATGATGTTATGGACTAGAAATCCAATAAACTGAGAAATTATGATAATCATACGAATGTATTAACTAAGATTATGCTTATATCAATTCCCTAAAGATGATATATATGATTGGAATGCATTTTTTGAATTTCTTGAAGAAAATGTTTCTAGGGGGAGAAATATGATGATGTGCGTGGTTGTACTCTTTTTCCTTATCATGGTTTTTATCCCACTGGGTTTTTCCATGACAAGGTTTTAACGAGGCAACAAAGAACACGCAAATGATAGACATCTAAGGGAATGCAAATATGAAAGTTTATCACAGTTCCAAAGATTATTGAGATCATTAGAAGCAAAGAGAATGATCAAGATGGATTATCCGGATACCCATTAACTGCAGAAGAATAGCGGTGTACATCTACTACAAATTCGTTCAAGTGAAGATTTGGCGGATTTATTTACCAAGACGCTTCCAACTGCTACTTTAAGGAAGTTGTCTTATCTTATTGGATTACGCCGTCTCAAAGATCTAGACGGATGTACACATGAGGGGGAGTAAATGCGAGCTGCACTATTTTCCCCTTAACTATGGTTTTTTCTATTGGGTTTTCCGAGTAAGGTTTTTAATGAGGCAGCATCTTACGCACTTTACTACTATTACATTATAATAGACATCCAAGGGGGAGTGTTATGAATTAAATATATGAATGCCCATTATAAGGTCCATATTCTATGAGGTTTAGAATATTCTCTGTTTCTTTATTTCTCCTTATTCAGTTTGTTCTCCAAGTTTATGTAAACATATATATATCTCTCTTTATTTATGAAATAATACAATAACAATTTCCTCTCTCTTTTATTCACAACAAATGTAATAATTTTTCTTAGGAAAACGGTTATTTAAATTACAAACTTACATGTTTTTGCCAAAAAAAATACAGACTTTTTAAATTTAACAAACAAAAAACACACAAACTTTAGTTGACCGAACCAGATTAAATATCAAATTAGTTACGTGTATTAATCATAATGGACGTTAAGTATCTGTTAAATCATATACCACGTCGTTTCAACAAAACCCAAAAAACCCAAAAACCACAAATCGCCGCAACCCAGAAACCAACGATGATGTTTTCTTCTTCTCTTCTCACGATTCTTCTCTTCCTCTTTTTTTTTTTTGAATCGATTTCTTCTCTTCCTCTTATCCGATTTGAGTTTGGAAGAATCCGCGGAGGAGGAGGCGAGTCGTGACTCGACGATTCGAGCAAACGAAAAGTAACAAAAACTCGAGTGGATCATATCGAAAATCGACTGCTTTCAACAAATTAAGAATTTCAGAAGATGATTTAGCTTATAGGCAGCTAAGCTAACCTCCTTGACAACCACAACCAAACAAAACAAGATGATCGTTAACGAAGTTGAGAGAATGGGAAGCTCTAGGGATCGGAAACGAAGAAGATTCATCATCATATCATCCGGGTCTGAGATTCTGTGACAACAAACAGAATCCATCTTATAAACTCGCTGAAACATCATCATCCATGAAAACCCATCTCGTGAAAAAGAAGAAGAAGACGATGACTTTAAGACATCCACAGATTGTGGGCCCATTCTCGTTCGCACGTAGTGATACAGGAAAATGCAAGAACCCAATCTCAAAATGAAAGAAGTTGTAGTGAGGGAAAAAAACCATCGAACCAATGTTCATAAAACAACGATCCGAATCTCAAAGTGCTAGAGCTTAGTAAGAAGAAACAGCTCTAGGGAACAATGAGTCTACCTGACATTTTAACAGTAAAGAGAATCGGAGAAGAAGAAGATACAAACTGACAGTTTTTCTGGTTATCTTTCACAATTGATCTTCACTCTCCTTTATAGCTTCAACTCTCGATCTCATCCTTCTTCTAACAAACCTTTACAGTCAATCAAGTTCCCACATGTCACTAATACCACTTCCAATCATCTTATTCCATTTCTCCACGTGTGTCTCTTTCATTTTCTTGTATCACAGAGCCTCCCAGAGACTGTCGGAACAAGCAAGGCCATGTATCTCTTGCAGGTCATGGAGAAAGAGAGGACTGAATCTACGGGAAGAAGAAACAAGATGGTGAAGAGATGGTCATCGACTAAATTCGTAATTGGGCTTTGCGACGACGGCGAAGTCGACGGCGGAGATGGGTTTCTGGTTGATTCCGCCGCCATTGGAGGAAACCGGAGAAAGATTGATGATTGGAAGTCGACGGCGGAGATGGGTTTCTAGTCTCAAGTCGCCTCCTCCTCCGCGGATTCTTCCAAGCTAAAATCGGATCTCAAGTCGGATAAAAGGAAGAGAAGAAATCGATTCAAAAAAAAAAAGGGAAGAGAAGAAGAAAACATCATTGTTGATTTTTGGGTTGCGGGATTTTGTGGTTTTTGTGTTTTTGTGTTTTTTTTTTTGGGTTTTGTTGAAACGAAGTAGTATAGGATTTAACAGATACTTAACGTCCATTATGATTAATATACGTTGACTAATTTGATATTTAATCTGGCTCCGTCAAGTAAAGTTTGTGTGTTTTTCGGCTGGTTAAAGAGTGTGTATTTTTTTTGGCAAAAACATGTAAGTTCGTAATTTAAATGACCGTTTTTCCAATTTTTCTGAGATTGGTTGTTGGGACCATATTATATTATGTAATTTTGTTTTACGGAATCAGAGTCTCATTCATGTTTAAAATTTTTATCTACCTCATTTGGTATTGTGAGGTATTTGTTTACTCTTTAATGAGTTTTTTTTTTTTTGGTAGTCTGATTTCCATTATTATAGCCCAAAGTAATTTTAAATTTTTTTTAAAAAAAAATTAACAAAAATTGATTTTATTTGAATTTTATAATATGTCTAACTTATGATTATAGATAGAGTTGTCAAACGGAATAATTTCTCTATTTAATCCGTTTTGCAGTGGACTAAAATATTATTTAGATTAACCTGCAAAACTTATAATCTTGAAAACATAACTCTATTATGCACCGTTTAATGACTCTTGTTTGTGGTTAGTTCACAAACTCTTTTTAAAAAATCAAATTTTCTGTGTCTAACTTTTAAAAAAATTAGTAAAATATTTTTCAACTTTTATTTTGATATATATTCAAATAAAATATAATAAATTATAGTAAAAAATATATCAAGATTTCGAATAATTTTTTTTTTTGAATATATATGGATGGATTATTATTTAAAATATATAATATTTAAAATAATTAAGAAAGTAAATAACTTCTTTAATGATAAATAAATATTTTTCATATTCTCATCAATAATTTTAAAAGACAATTATATCATTTTTTATTTTAATTATTTTTTCTTATTTGTATTAGCATAATGTGTAATAACTTACAAAACAAATATCATTTTTAAAAATATTTTCTTAAATAATATTATAGAGATTGAAATATAAAAACCTGATATAAATCTCGGAAAACAAAGCTCAAAAAAAGAAAACGAATCCCAAAATAGGAAGAACCAAGACAAAACAAGGGAATTCTTACCCCAAAAAAAAACGAAAGCAACCTTAATGAGTTTTTTTTTTAACATATTTTTTATTGAGTTAATTCTCCGATCTAAGAAATACATATATACTTATTTAGTTTATACTACACTTTACTTCACAATCGACGGACTGATTTTTGTTTTGGGATTGATTGATAAAGTATTAAATTACATATGTTATTAATCATTCAGCGAATAATAATTTGACGTTCAAATAAAATATCAAAAAGGGTTTACTGGTACACATCAGGATAATAATCAACAAAAAAACTTTACAATTCATGCCCACTAACCGGCAACCGAAATCGTGCTTTCCTCTCACAAATTAGCTGCAACAAACGTAAATACTCTAAATCTTAAAAACAAAAGAAAACCCAAACAAACAACAACAAAATAACCCAACCCACAAACTCTATCAACAAACAACATATAAATTTACTAGTAAGAAGAAGAAAAAAATCACATTATTGAGCAATTGCATTTGGACTCTAGCTTAGGAGGAGGTTTCAAATTATCTCCTTTGCTAGGAGGAGGAACTCCAACGTTTCGTATCATCGCCGCTTCACCTGCATTTTCATCATTCTCTATTCGTATTTCTGTTTTCTCCTCTGTTTCCGTTTGCTTCCGACTTGCTTTTGCGGATTTGGAACTCTGTTTCTTCGCCTTTGTTCCACCACCGCGTGCGTAACTACTCCTGTTCCCATTCGACTTTCCTAGTACCGTCACTGCTGGATGCAACATTTCTTCTTCCCCTGCCACATCCTTTGCTTTATCCATTGCTATTGTCGCAGCCTGGTAAACTAGATCATGAACAATGGAGCTGCAGAATAGTATTGTATCAGTGGCTTCTTCAAGTGTGAGGCTCTTCGGCTCTTTTTGACCTGGACACTCCACAAGCACGGTTGACTCATCTGCAGAGCGCAAGAAACCATGTCTAAACTTCACAAGGTTGTAAGAAAGTACAATTAACAAACAATAGTAAACGCAGCACAGTGAGATGCCATTATCAGTTGTGAAAACGAGTAAATACCTAAAATTTCGTTTACAGGAGCCAAGGAGTTGTGGTGATACACAGAAGCATGTGCCATACTCTTCTCTGAGCAGTCATCCACTGCATTTAGGTTGCCCTCTGACTCTGGAATTTCATCATGAACCCCTAAACCAGGTGTTTCGGGTTCACAGCTCTCGGGTTCTATTTCTAAGGCTGTCGTGGTGGATGAACCATGGCGAGGAGTTTCATTTCCATCCTTTTCTTGTAGCGTAGACTGATCATAAAGAGAATAGTCATCAGTGACAGGTGATGCTCCTAATTCTGATGTGCTCCTTACATGTGCCGGTGATTCGCTTATCTCCACTTTGCTCATCACAGTATTGGCTACATCATCTCCATTTTCACAGAATCCATTGTCAATTATCACCGGATTATGCTCTGCCAGGGCACCATCTACATTGGTGGAAACCCCAATTGATCCATCGCTTTCACCGAAATCAGCATTCATCACATTGGTTTCCTTACATTCCGAATTTTGGAGTTCAGGATGAGATTTTTGATGAGTTTCATCTTGGGTACATGTCATTTGGGCAGTACACACTTCAAAACTGTCAGCTGGCATGACATTTAGAGCCTGGCAGGTGTGGCTTGACACACCAGATGAAGATGACATGCTGCTCAGGGACTTGGAGTTGGTATCATACCTATGAGTCTCCATGTCAAGTGTACTTCCGCTTTGATGTCGTACATGGCTTCCCCTTCTTATAGAGGAACCATAATCCCAAGATGAAGATGCAGAAGTAGTTTCTGTGGAGCTTCTAAGACTAATACTTTTATCCCGTAAATAAGAAAAGCCCTCATATGATCTGGTAAAACCACTGGAGTTATTAGCTTGAATAATGGGTGACTTCATACTGACTGATCTCTTTATAAGCAAAGGAACTCCCCTACCTTCCGAAGAACCAATCTTCACATCACGATGCTTATCAGAAAGCTGAGTGGAAGACTGAATTTCATCCTGCTGATTGAGTGTCTCCACATCTTGCTCTTCGAAAGCCCTGGGAACAGAGCTCTCATTCAAATGATTTTGTTCTTGCTCGTCGGAATTATCACACTGCTCAATGTTTTCTTGTGTCTCCACAATTTCTGCCTCAACCATAACAACAGGCAGCGATTCTAGCACCTTTATTGCAGGAATTTTCTCAACAAATGACTCCTTTTCATCAAAAATTTCCTGAGACTGATTTGGGGAATTTTCATCAAGAGCTCTTATTGTTCCAGGGGAATCTGTTTCCACAAAATTGTGTTCCTCCCTGCAATCTGGACAAATATTTATTTCGCTTCTAGTTGCTTCAGTGGGACGATAGTGGGAACCACATCTACCACAAACCTCCATAGTTTCAAGAGCGACCCCTTCTAAATAGTCATTGCCTACATGAAGACTACCCTGGGTCGAACTGTTTTCAACATCAGAAACATGGTTGTTGACCTCCTCATTCACGCTGGACTCGCATTCAACGGCATAACCTTGATCCATATCACCAAGCTGATCACTGTAAGAACTCTCATGACTTTCATGTCTACTACCTTCATTCGATAAATCCACCATGCCAAAGGCAGTAATTTCGCCATGTCTATCAGGATAAGCCAATTTTTCAACTTCAGATTGGAAAACAGGGATTGGATCGCTCCCTTTAGTATCTGGCATGAACCCTATAACTTGGCTAGAACTTGAATTGCTCCCCACTGTTGCAGAAGAATGTCTTAACATAATGTGATGGTAAGACGAACTACCTTTCCCAGAATAGATGCCTGTGCTAGGAAGGCTAGAAGCAAGAGGTCTAAACATGCTATGATGGCTTTTAGGATGATCCTGCATGAAAAATGTAGATCATAAACAAAGTTTCACATATCTCTGCAGACACAATCAGGGGAAACTACCAGAATTTCTATTGAAGTTAATGTATGCTATGTATAATCTAGGCAGGAGAGACTTTGGAATCTAAGGAATGTAACAGAAAACAAATGGAACTTAGAGACAAACTATTTTTGTGGTAAATATGACAGACTGACAACTATGTTCTATGATGCGTTCTCATACATTGCTGGTGATATCTTATAAACGTAAGCCACAAGTCCAAACATGTTGATGCAGGCAGAGTAAAACATGAACTTTTAAAGGTAATGAAAATTGATAGAATCGTGGATGGGAATAATAAAAGCGGTATGCTGCTTAATATGTACCATTTGACGAAGAGCAGACTCAAACGGCTTTCTCGGTGCTGAACCAGGTGACTGTAATTTTGAAGATCTCGAAGTTCTACTATTTGGAGAAAGGCTAGCTCTCTTTGAAACTGCACGTTCTGAGCCACCTACGGGGATAGACTGTATAGAATGAAGATCATCATCTCCAGATGATGCTACAGAGCCTTTACTATGAGAACTAAACCTGTCACGCTCATGACTGTGAGATGAACTGACACTTCTGGAAGCACTAGGAGAAACAGATTGTCTGCTGCGTGTTGAGGCTGCATCCCTGCCATTTCTGGATGCTGGTGAGGAACCTCTTACATAGGATGCCGGTCGATCACCCAAAGAAGTTCGGAGATTTGGTGGTGCATCCAAGGAGAAACCAGGAATGTTTGACTGCCATACTTTTATTTTGGGCGAAGCAGAGTTGCCTCGACTGGAACTGACAGGAGAAGTGCCCCTGACAGCTGGCGATGCCATGGTAGTTGACCCAGTGCTCATCCTTCGTGAAGTTGGGGTCGAAGATCTTGATATAGGTCCTGAGGGTTTCCCTGGAGTAGGAGAAATCCTCCTAACTGGGGTAACTGATCGTTGACCAGACGCGGGACTAGGATGGCGTGCTGAAGATGGCCTTCCCCTTATCTGCTGCATATTGTCAGCTCGAGGTGATGTGCTTAAGCGATTTGGGCTTGCACTGCCCTTACTACTACGGCGTCTCTTCTCCATCTACACACATATATATATATATATATGCATATTCAGTATAATGAATTAGGAAATGCAGCAAGATCTGATTGTTATACATAGAATAACATTCAATTTGGTATAGATGAATACCGTGGAAGATCTAGATAACGAAATCTGACTCTGTGGTCTCCCTCTTCTCACAACACTAGCTGCTGGCGGTTCGTCATCCAATGAAGGAAAAAGTGGTGTGTCTGGAGGCGTCAGCAACCTTTCATTGATTATGGCGTAAGCTTTGTAAGACAACGATTGAAACAATAGGACAAATATAGCATCCAAAAGAGCAAAACATACTACAGTATTATTGACAAAAAAAAACTACAGTAATGCCAACAAGAAGTTTATGGAATAAGAAGCTGGAGAAGCACACGTCTTTGGGTATTACTAAAAGTAAGGAAGATACCCTATTTAAATTCACTCTCGATTGGGCTGAAAGGTAATTATACGAGTTTGTTGTAACAATGAACCAGAAAGAAAATAAGGAAAGATTCAAGATAGATATGAAAGGTACCAATCATAGTCGTTCTTATCTCCTTCTGCACTCAGCAATCTGCTACTCTCTCCTTGAACAGGAATGGTAAACTCCGAAAAGTGCTTCAGTTTTGTAGCTGAAGATAAATGTCCAAAATTAGAAGGAACGAATTAAGGATCACATGAGAGAAAAGATAATCTGGATTAGCAGCCAGTTAAGAAAACTTACAAAATGCATCTTCAAGATCATCAGATGACTGAAGCAAGAAACCATCTCTTTCTTTGTCTTGCATCTCACTAAACAAGGCAAGATCGTCGTCTTTATCTCTGAATAGTATCCCATATTCAATGCTGTGTCCTCGTCTGTGTTTCTTCCCTGAAAGTTCCCTGCCAGGAGAGCATCTCAGTGCCGGGGAAGGAGGCATCTCTACTATCCTAACTACTCAAGACTGCACACGACTTCAACAAAAAAAAACGCTAGCCCGGTAGACCACAATTCACTTCTGGCCAATAGGGCGCCGTCTTTTGAGATCACATATGAATCCAAACATATATCCCTCAAACTCTGAAACTGAACCACCTGAAAAGAAGCATTAGTCGTTGGTTGTTATAAGTAAGGGATAATAGATAGATGGGATCAGCTTCTGAAGACAGAGAAAGTCAAATCTTAACACAAAGCCCCAGTAGCATGACCTAAAGACCCTAAATTTTTCACAATTTTGACTAGAAAGCCGTAACAGAGTAAGATTGTTCTAGAATAGAAACCCTAGCTCCAATCCTTTAAGAACTTGCTCAAACTGCAATGGGAGCTCGCCAAATTCTACCATTTGCAGAAGCTTGAAACTTACCCAAAAATTAACCACAAGGCTCTTCAGGAAAAGAAAGATCTCGGCCTTAAGGATCAAACCCAGGTCCGAAACTAGAGAACGAGGAAGAAGCTAATTCCGTACAGATCAAAAGAGCAGAGAACCGAGTGAGATCGATTCCATCCCTTCCCCGACGGAATTTTCTCGCGCACTTTCTCTCTCTCTCTCTCTCTCGTCAGTGAAAGCGAGTGAAGAAAATGTTAAATTGCTATAGCATTTACTTTGCTTCCTCTGAAAGAAGAACTAAATCTTCGATTCCTTGCCCTCTCTTGTTTCTGCAAACTGTCAGATTTGCTTCTTTGCACCGCAACAAAGCTGGCTTCTCTCTTTCTCTCTCTCTCCTTCTCTCTCCCCAATTCTCCAGACTTCTCTTTTCTCGAGCTTTTTGGGGCTTTTGTGTTTATGTGATCGTAATAATTTCTGGAAACCGTGACCGAAGCTCTGCTGATTAAAGGCAGAGACTTGGATGCAGACGAAAGAGCTCATTCTGATAACTCTTTTTTTCTTTTTTTTACGACAATTTCCGTAAAATCCCCAAACTTGGTAAACTTCCTAAATCGTACAAAATGTCTAAAAAGAAACCCATTTGTTTTTAGTGACGATCCAATCTTTTTTTTTTTTGACAGTGAGGATCCAAATTATCATATTTTTTATTTATGATAATTAAAATTAAATTTAGATTATTTTTAAGCTTATTTAACCATGATATATACAGATCATTTTTAAACCAATAAAAATTATGATTATGCATTATGTAACTTTCGACATCATTTTATCAACAAAAACAAACTTTCGACAACATTTGTACGTATATTACAATGCAGTTGGTGTGTGATGAAGTCATTACGTATCTATGCTCCCGATTCGGAGCATTTTGATTTAAATGTTTGGTTTTGTTTCGTATCAAACAACTGGGGTTGTTTCTCATTTTTTAAAGTTTCGGGCTCTTCTATAAACATTGCAAGAATGGGGTATCTTTTTCATGGAACTTTTTTTCAGGTTACTTAAATTTTGCTCCAGTTATTTATTTATTTTATGTTCCACGTAAATTATAAACGAACTTACTTCAATTAATAAGGTCAAGATTCTTATCGCTTTTGCTATTGGTCTAATAATGGCGGCATTTATAACTAATTATGTGATTAAAAATTACACGGTTAGTTTTTTTATCCGCGTCATTTGCGACTTAAACTTAATTTAAAATTTCAGTTAAAAATACGTAATATTAGATAAAAACTTTAATTTATGGCTAGTTTTATTATCGTTATTATCATCATTTATTTAGAGTTTGCTTTAACACTTTTTCTTTTTTCACCATTATATTGAATTGTTTACATGGAGCAACATTTTAGCTTTGGAAATTAATATTATATAAAATAAATTTGGTTTTATAAATGATTTATTAATTCTTATAATGGATTTTTTGTTTTTATTACTTATACTAATTATGTGGATTTGACTCGTGGGGAAGCTTATTTTGTCATATATCAATAGCTACGAAAAATGTGATTTCTCAATACATAGACAAGTGATGATGATAACTAACAAATAATTACGATGGTCGTCAATTTGTTTTTTTTTTTAAATAACGAAGATATATGTAAGTCTGGTCGAAATTTTTTGTAAGCTTTGAAATATCAAACTGATATTTAGACAAAAATGAAACCCGTGAACTAAAAAATAAATCGAAAAACAAAAACAAAAAACTACATACATAAACAATTATGACGTGTAATTCTAAAACTACATACATTGAGAGTGTCTCACAAAAAAAATATTTAAATATTTTTTTTTTAAAGGTAGACCAATCACAAATCACAACGTGTGATTTGGATGTCTCAACTTTTTTTTGGGTATTTCAAATGAGACACCCCTTTCTCTTGTGTTTTTATTTATTTGTTTAATGGAGGCAGATGCTCTTAGTTGATCTTTAGAATCACGTAATGTTGAAAATGCATAAAAAATATTAATGAAGAATGAGCTTTAGTTAGGGTTAGGCATGCCCATTTACTATTGGATTATGTTTTTTTTTCGTATGTAAAATTGTATGCAGTTATTAAATATTGTACAAGTCTAATTAACCCCTTAGGATTGTGGTCCATTCATATCTTTCTAGGAGCAATGTCAGTGCCTCTATCAACAAATAAGTAAATAACTTAACAGTGCATTTCATCCTAACTTTAATTAAAATGTCACATTTGAATATGTAAAAACTGTTAATGACGAAAGTGTATACATACACTGGGAAGAATGCGAAAGAGGATACGAATACGAATACGAATACGAATCAGTTCAACAAAAACTAGCGAAAAACAATTTATGGATTCATGGAAAGAAACAAATATTAAAATCTCTACACTTAACAAAAAAACAATAAATAAATAAAGTTAGAGAGTCTACTTAACATTTACATAAAACCAAAAGAAAAATTGAGAGTTTATATGTATAAAATGAAAAACGACTTCATAAAGAGATGTTTGAGTTGAAATTTAAAATCATCAAATAAATATTGCTGACCGGATATTAAGAAATCAATTTAATTAAAAACTGAAATCCCAAATCGATTTTACAATTTCTATTGAACCAAATCGAACCGCTCAAGAAATGCATTTAATTGAAACGGAACCAAGTTCACTTCAATTGAACCAAATCACCTAATTAAGGTTTTGTTTTATTTTTTTTTGTTATGATTTTTTTTGCCCTTTTTTTTGTTTATCAAGAACTACGACTAAAACAAAAGGTGTAATAAGTTAAAAAAAGGTGTAATAAGTTAAAAAGTGCTTTTAATGTTTCTCTGAGTTGACATATCATATGTAGCATCTACATATAATGGAGAACCGGGTCGGATCTTAAATGTCGACACGATGGCAATATGTATGACCGTATGACAATCCACTTGATGATTAAGCTTAGGTGGTAAACATATTAAATACATATTGCATCTTTCATAAATAACTACTCCCTCTGTTTTTATTAATAATTTTTAAGTTTTTCACACATATTAAAAAAAAATACATTAAAATTTGAATATAAATACATTATTTTTGTGATTAATAATTTTCTATAATTCTAAACCAATGATAATTTAATTTTAAAAAATTTGTTTAAAGTTTACAATTCATCTTCGTTAACTAATAATAAAAATGCATAGAAAATTTAAAGAATTTATTTTTTCAAACAATTTTTTTCTTTCTAAAACATCTATTAAAAGCGATTTCAGCCTTCAATTCCTTTTCCTATGCCTATGTTTGTTTTGATTTTCCTTTGTTATTGTTTATCTTATGTTGTTCTATCCCAAATTTTCCTGAAAAATTATTGTCGAACATCCTTCCTTCAAACGAAATTAGGGTTTTCATCAGTCAGATTGTCATAGTTACGATGCATCAAATATGATGTGTTGTTGTTCTTTCATTCCTTCTATTGAAATTAATTTTGGCGTAGCCCAAATCACGTTGTGGTGAACATGAGTTTGCTTACCATTCCATAAATCTATTGGAGGAGAATGTGATGGTGGTTAGATCTAATTTAGGTTTGTCTTATGACAGTTCTCGATTGATCAATTGTTTTGTCTCTCAATTGAGGAGGGTTATTCCGGTGGTAATTATCACCGGTTTCTTTTCGTTGCCGATGGTTTCCGATGGAATACTTATCTCGACATCGGTTTCTCATTTTAAACCCAGAAAATCCCCATGGAATTATAATCGATCAATCAATTTCGACTCCAAGTTGTTTTCCACCATTCGATTAAATTTACTTCAAGTACCATCTTATTCATTGTGGCAGACATCAATATCTTCAGAAGGAATTTTTGACGGGCGCAAGGATATACGGAGTCAAAGCGGGAGTAATATAAAGTTTACATTATTCTCAAGGACGCGAATACGGACTAATTGATATCGTGTCGACATTCCAAAGCATGTACCGAATGCAATGGTCTTTCCTTGTACGATTTGGAAAGCAAAAAAAGCAATGCCAGAAAAGCATACATATCGTATTAGAGTAAGACGAAAAGAGAAGAAGAAAAATAACACATATCTATTAGCGTGTAAGGCTTACCTCGAAAGGAAGCAGCATCAAATTTCATTTTCTAATTATTTGTCTTTAGTATATGACGCATATAACTGATTATGCAATAATTTGTATTTCGATGTTTTGTATTTGGTTTTTGTAACCATGTTTGTACTCTAGTTTTTTAATGGAAGTAATTTAATCGGAAAAAAAACATCTATTAAAAAAAATCAGAAAGAGTAATTAATTAAGAATAAGGTGCCAAATGATTGTCTCTGTCAATCCGATTGGTGGTAGTTGACAAATGTATGTTTCAATCATGTGTGTACCTTCTTTGTTCAGATGTCAACTTTATTTCGATTGTTTTTTTTCCCCTCAAGCACGATTACACGAATGAATTACATTTGTCTTTTTGGTAATTACTAATGACGTGAGCTGTTTGGGCCTGATCCAGCCTGATTCTCAACGAGAGTTGTTAAAATTTAACATCGCTAATGACTAATTAGATGAATTCTAGTTTGAGACGTAAGACACAGGCCAGTTAATTTCAAATTATAAATTCATAATACTGTAATTCTAATACAGAACAAATAGCGAGCACTTTTTAGCAAAAAAAAATATTTTTTATTTCTGTTTATGTTTGACATTTAGATACACAAAATATTTATTTTTAAAATACAATGGGATGCTCAATGGAAAATATTGTTTTTCCGTTTGATTAGTATTCATTGATATAACAAATTTTGTGATATACAAAGCCGACAAAGGACCAATTCTTTTGGCAGATAGAGTTGGCGATTTTCTAAAATCTTAGAACGAATAACCCAAACCGAAGGAAACAAGCATAAGGATTCAACCTCAATTAAGTCCATGTAAGAAATTAAGATTCATGAGAAAGAGAGCCATAAATATTTGTGGATGTATCACAGCAGGTCAATCCCGGTACAAAATATTTGTGGATGTACGTTAGAGCAGGTCAATCTTGGTACAAAAACAAAGGTATTTTTGGATGATATGAAGAAATTCAAGTATCTATTCATAGCGTTGGGAGCTAGCATCGAAGGGTTCCGAGTGATGAGAAAAGTGATAATTGTGGATGCGACTTTTATCAAGAACGGATTTGGTGGTGTACTAGTTTTCGCCTCAGCCCATGATCCTAATCGTCACCATTATCCCATAGCATTTGGTGTACTCGATGGTGAGAAAATTGATAGTTGGACTTGGTTTTTTAGATGCTGAAATCCGTTGTACCGGACTCTTCCGAATTGGTGTTTATGAGTGACAGAAATGCAAGCCTCATCAACGCCATAGAGAATGTGTATCCACAGGCTCATCATGGGTATTGTGTATGGCATTTGTCCCAAAATGTGAAAATTCATGTTTCTAACATCAACAGAGACGTAGTCGCATGGAGATTCATGGAGTGCAGCATGAAATACACGGTGGCTGAGTTCGATAGTGCTTATGAATCTTTTAAGATGAGATATCCTTCTGCGGCCAAGTATCTTGAGGACTTGATAAAAGTCGCATCCACAATTATCACAATTATAAACTAGAAAAGTGAATGAAGTAAAAGTTTTGAATTGACTGAAAGTAAAAAAGAAAGAAGAACTAGTGGGAAGAAGTAAATTGAATTGACTGAACGTCAGAAGAACTAGTTGGGAACTAATTGGGAACTTAAATATACAAACCCACACTCCCGTCTCCCTACAGTCTCCAGTCTCCCTTTTTCTCTTTCTTTTTCTTTTTTCAAATTTTTTGTTTTCTTCTCTGAGAAGTTTTCCGTCCCAATGTCGAGTCGTGGTAGTTACGGTGGCACTGGTCGCGGCGGCGGTGGGCGTCGTTCTCATCAGAGGCAGGAGCAATCATCTGATCCCGTTTCGAGGCAGGAACTGCAAAGCTACAGTGGTCGTGGAGGTTCGGTTTCTGGTGGGAGAGGCCGCGGAAACACCGGGCGGGGAAATACTCATCTCATTACTGGAGATCTGGGGCGAGTTCTTCGTCTGCTCCGTCGGATGTTATTTCGGATGCTTCGTCTTCAACGACGTCCGTACGGGAGAAACCTAAGGTCTCGGAGTCTCCTTTCGTTTTCTGCTTTCTTTTTTTTTATTTTACGAATTGACGTTTTTTGTTCGGTGATTTGAAATATTTCTGGATTTGTTTCACCAAAATCTAGAGATTTAATATGTGATACATTTTCAGTTTTTCCAGTAAAACGCTGAATCTAATTACCTTGGATCCATTTTGCAGAATCAGGTCAGTATTTGATCCATTTTGAGCCAACCCGACGGCGGAGCTTAACGTTTTGGTCAGAAGGTCCGAATCAGCAGGTTGGTTATAATTGGACGTGTGCGTTATTGTTGATCTCAACGATCTCCATTCGTCCATCTCGAGCTGAATGACGGATCATGCTTAGCGAATCTGCATGTGAATGTGTATTCTTCTAGGCATGATCTGCCCAAGTTTGTTGAACATGGAATTTCGTTAGTCGTGGAAAGATGCCTGACTAATCCTCCGGCTATACCAGGTATCCTCTGAAAGATTGAGTTAAGAGCCGACGACGTGGACGTGATTGTGGGAACAACGATTTTGCATATAGCAAGTCCTCATTTTCTCATTATTTGTACGTGTTAGAGCAGGTCAATCCGGATACACAAACAAAAGTGTTTTTGGATGATATGGGGAAATTCATGTATCTATTCATAGCGCTGGGAGCTAGCATCGAAGGGTTCCGAGCGATAAGGAAAGTGATAATTTTGGATACGCCTTTTATCAAGAACGGATTTGGTGGTGTACTAGTTTTCGCCTCAGCCCAGGATCCTAATCGTCACCATTATCCCATAGCATTTGGTGTACTCGATGGTGAGAAAATTGATAGTTGGACTTGGTTTTTTTAGATGCTGAAATCCGTTGTACCGGACTCTTCCGAATTGGTGTTTATGAGTGACAGAAATGCAAGCCTCATCAACGCCATAGAGAATGTGTATCCCAAGGCTCATCATGGGTATTGTGTATGGCATTTGTCCCAAAATATGAAAATCCATGTTTCTAACATCAACAGAGACGTAGTCGCATGGAGATTCATGGAGTGCAACAGGAAATACACGGTGGCTGAGTTCGACAGTGCTTATGAGTCTTTTTAGAGGAGATATCCTTCAGTGGCCAAGTATCTTAGGGACTTGATAAAAGTCGCATCCACAATTATCACAATTATAAACTAGAAAAGTGAATGAAGTAAAAGTTTTGAATTGACTGAAAGTAAAAAAAAGGAAGAACTAGTGGGAAGAACTAAATTGAATTGACTGAACGTCAGAAGAACTAGTTGGGAACCTAAATATACAAACCCACACTCCCGTCTCCCTACAGTCTCCAGTCTCCCTTTTTCTCTCTCTTTTTCTTTTCTCGAAATTTTTGTTGTCTTCTCTGAGAAGATTTCCGTCCCAATGTCGATTCGTGGTGGTTATGATGGCGCTGGTCGCGGCGACGGTGGGCGTCGTTCTCACCAGAGGCAGGAGCAGTCTTCTGATCCCGTTTCGAGGCCGGAAGTGCAAAGCTCCGGTGGCCGGGGAGGTTCGGTTTCTGGCGTGAGAGGCCGCAGAAACGCCTGGCGGGGAAATACTCATCTCGTTACTGGAGATCGGGGGCGAGTTCTTCGTCTGCTCCGTCGGATGTTGTTTTCGGTGTCGTCGGAGCCGCAGACGATTCTTCGTCTTCAACGACGTCCGTACAGGAGAAACCTAAGGTCTCGGAGTCTCCTTTCGTTTTCTGTTTTTTTTTTTTTACGAATCAACTTTTTTGTTCGGTGATTTGAAATATTTATGTATCTGTTTCACCAAACTCTAGAGATTTAATCTGTGATACATTTTCAGTTTTTCCAGTAAAATGCTGAATCTAATTACTTTGGATCCATTTTGCAGAATCAGGTCAGTATTGGATCCATTTTGGGCTAACCCGGCGGCGGAGCTGAACGTTTTGGTCAGAAGGTCCAAATAAGCGGGTTGGTTATAATTGGACGTGTGCGTTATTGTCGATCTCAACGATCTCCATTCGCCCATCTCAAGCTGAACGACGGATCTTGCTCAGCGAATCTGCATGTGAGTGTGTATTCTTCTAGGCAAGATCTGCCCAAGTTTGTTGAACATGGAATTTCCCTAGTCGTGGAAGGATGCCTGACTAATTCTCTGGCTATACCAGGTATCCTCCGAAAGATTGAGCTAAGAGATGACGACGTGGACGTGATTGTGGGAACAACAATTTTGCATATAGCAAGTCCTCATTTTCCCGTTATTTGTACGTGTTAGAGCAGGTCAATACCGATACAAAAACAAAGGTGTTTTTTGGAGTATATGGGGAAATTCAAATATCTATTCATTGCGTTGGGAGCTAGCATCGAAGGGTTCCGAGCGATGAAGAAAGTGATAATTGTGGATGCGACTTTTATCAAGAACGGATTTGGTGGTGTACTATTTTTCGCCTCAGCCCAGGATCCTAATCGTCACCATTATCCCATAGCATTTGGTGTACTCGATGGTGAGAAAATTGATAGTTGGACTTAGTTTTTTGAGATGCTGAAATCCGTTGTACCGGACTCTTCTGAATTGGTGTTTATGAGTGACAGAAATGCAAGCCTCATCAACGCCATAGAGAATGTGTATCCCAAGACTCATCATGGGTATTGTGTATGGCATTTGTCCCAAAATGTGAAAATCCATGCTTCTAACATCAACAGAGATATAGTCGCATGGAGATTCATGGAGTGCAACAGGAAATACACGGTGGCTGAGTTCGACAGTGCTGATGAGTCTTTTAAGACGAGATATCCTTCTGCGGCCAAGTATCTTGAGGACTTGATAAAAGTCGCATCCACAATTATCACAATTATAAGCTAGAAAAGTGAATGAAGTAAAAGTTTTGAATTGACTGAAAGTAAAAAAGAAGGAAGACCTAGTGGGAAGAATTAAATTGAATTGACTGAACGTCAGAAGAACTAGTTGGGAACTAGTTGGGAACCTAAATATACAAACCCACACTTCGGTCTCCCTACAGTCTCCAGTCTCCTTTTTTCTCTCTCTTTTTATTTTCTCGAAATTTTTGTTGTCTTCTCTGAGAAGTTTTCCGTTCCAATATCGAGTCGTGATGGTTACGGTGGCGCTGGTCGCTGCGGTGGGCGTCGTTCTCACCAGAGGCAGGAGCAGTCATCTGATCCCGTTTTGAGGCCGGAACTGCAAAGCTCTGGTGGCCGTGGAGGTTCGGTTTCTGGCGGGAGAGGCCGCGGAAACGCCTGGCGGGGAAATACTCATCTCGTTACTGGAGATCGGGGGTGAGTTCTTCGTCTGCTCCGTCGGATGTTGTTTCCGGTGTCGTCGGAGCCGCGGACGATGCTTCGTCCTCAACGACGTCCGTAAGGGAGAAACCTAAGGTCTCGTAGTCTCCTTTCGTTTTCTGCTTTCTTTTTTTTATTTTACGAATCGACGTTTTTTGTTCGGTGATTTGAAATATTTCTGGATCTGTTTCACCAAAATCTAGAGATTTAATCTGTGATATATATTCAGTTTTTCCAGTAAAACGCTGAATCTAATTACCTTGGATCCATTTTGCAGAATCAAGTCAGTATTTGATCCATTTTGAGCCAACCCGGCGGCGGAGCTGAACGTTTTGGTCAGAAGGTCCGAATCAGCGGGTTGGTTATAATTGGACGTGTGCGTTATTGTTGATCTCAACGATCTCCATTCGTCCATCTCGAGCTGAACGACGGATCTTGCTTAGCGAATCTGCATGTGAATGTGTATTCTTCTGGGCATGATCTACCCAAGTTTGTTGAACATGGAATTTCCTTAGTCGTGGAAGGATGCCTGACTAATCCTCCGGCTATACCAGGTATCCTCCGAAAGATTGAGCTAAGAGCCGACGACGTGGACGTGATTGTGGGAACAACGATTTTGCATATAGCAAGTCCTCTCTTTCTTGGAATGACTTGATAAAAGTCGCATCCACAATTATCACTTTCCTCATCGCTCGGAACCCTTCGATGTTAGCTCCCAACGCTATGAATAGATACTTGAATTTCCGCATATCATCCAAAAACACCTTTGTTTTTATACCGGGATTGACCTGCTATAACACGTACAAATAACAATACAGCATCTTGACATATGGACTTTTGGGATTATGCCCCCTTCTGCTTCTACTTCCTTTACTCTATTAGCTTCTCCTTCTTCTACTTCCGTCTGAGTTCCTTCAGTTTCTTTTGCAGGATTCGCCTCGGCGGTTCCCTCGACGATCGGAAGAGGAACCACCACTTCTGAGTCGTTCATAGGCGCTTCCTCCGCATTGCCGGCCGGCGGCGGATCCTTTCGTCCTATTTCTGATAGCCATACAACATACTTAACCCCCTTCCTCGACCTCTTACTCGACCTGTGATTCTTCCCCTCGTTTTCGGCATTGATCAAATGTTTAATTTTCCCTAGTTAAGAGGAGAAGTTGCGATCGTTGGAAAATTTGAAATGAGGAGTAAAATTAGAGAAAATTAGAGATTTGATTTTTGGGTATGATCCGATTGAGTTGGGTGGATTTTCCGTGAACAAGTATAACCCTAGTAGAGACCGTAGATTTCTCAATTGTGGTAAGTTTTATGGTAATTTTCCTATTTTTCGATTAAAAATAATTCTAACCAAAAATGAAAATGAATTTATAAGAGGGAACGCATGAGATTTTGGTTTGAGATCTAAGGACTTTTGGGACGATTCCTCTTCAGATTTTGGCTTCGCAGATTTTGGTTCGATTTGCTTGGGGTTTTTGTCGTCTTTTCTTCGCAGAAGAAGATCAAAATCGTCCGAAATTTCTTAGGGCTTTGGCTCTGGAGCATATGAGCGGAGATTCGAACTGGGACATACAGTCTGGTAGAATTCAGGAGAATCAGAAGTCGAGATGCTAGGAGAATGTGGGAGGCTATCCAAAGCAGAGAAACTGGTCGAATTCGTTCTAATTCCTTCGTCAATCAATTCAAATCCCGCCGGATTCTGTCTCTCGAGCTCTCTAATCGAAAAGATTTGGTTTCTCCTCATCGTGGCTCCGTTAACTCCCTTCAGGTACCCTTACTCTCCACTCACAGATAGTTGACTCCTTTTCATGGATTTTTTTGGGAATCTTCCAAGACTTGATGAGATCACTAGATGTTTCTTCCTTGATAGCGTGAATTGATCCTCTGCTATATGGCAGACTCGTTGTGGTTTTCCTTTTACTTCATTTTAACCATGTCATCAGGTTGATTTGACAGAGGGGAGATATTTGCTCTCAGGAGCTTCAGATGGCTCGGCTGCTGTATTTGATATTCAGCGGGCAACTGATTACGAGGCAAGTGGTCTTATTGCGAAGCACAAGTGTATATTTACTGTCGACAAGCAACATGAAAATGGACATAAATATGCCATATCCTCTGCCATATGGTATCCCATTGACACAGGGCTGTTCATTACAGGTTCATATGATCATTACATAAAAGTCTGGGATACCAATACTGCCCAGGTACCAAATTCAATTGAGAAAGTATAGCATTTTCATGTCTTTCAGACGCCTTCTTTATATTGTTTCTAGCTTCTCTAATTGCGACTTTCAATATGTTTTAGGCGGTTGTGGATTTTAAAATGCCTGGAAAGGTTTATAGAACTGCCATGTCTTCTTTGGCAATGTCTCACACGTTAATAGCTGCTGGAACTGAAGATGTGCAGGTTCGCCTCTGTGATATAGCTTCTGGGGCATTCGCTCACATGTTATCTGGTCACCGTGGTATGCTACTTTTCTTTTCCTTTAAAAGGAAAGTAAATCAGATTTCTATATGAATTCGTATTGAATTGGTGACTACTGGAACAACAAGATAACTCATGCTTTTCTGCATATCTAAGTTTCATTACTTAAAACTATTAAAACAGGTTACTAAATTGTCTTGTTGTCATAATACGCCAGATGGTGTTATGTCAGTGGAATGGTCTACTTCCAGCGAGTGGGTTTTGTACACTGGGGGATGTGATGGTGCAATACGCTTTTGGGACATTAGACGTGCTGGATGTTTTCGTGTTCTAGATCAATCAGTAACACAACTTGGGGTTCGACCACCAATTTCAAAGCATACAGCAGTTAGCAGTAAGGTTTGCTCCTGGAATGAACCTTTTTCAATTTATTGTTATTATTATATATCTAGTTAGCTCTGCATGTCTAAAGGAGTTCATGTGACAGGAAGAATGAATTATCAATATCCGTTTTATTTGAGAGGGGAATCCTTTTTTATCTTCTCGTACAGGTTTCAGCTGAAAAATATTCTTCTGGGGGTAAAAATAGGTTGAAGGCACTGCAGAGTAAACACACTGGCAGCCAAATTATAAAGGGACCATCTAGCGCTAAAGCTTCAGTGGAAAAATCTCGACAGAAGAGACTTCATCCTGGAATGTTATCTACTCTAGATCGTGCTACGGCTCATTATGGTGCTGTTACTGGATTAAAGGCAACTAACGATGGGATGTATCTTCTTAGTGCTGGTAAGGTTCTTATGGTCATGACTACTTTTTTTGTTCTTTAGGGTATCTATTTGAACTATGTCACAAATTGGTATAGGCAGCATCTTTTGATTAAGTCTTATATTACATGCCTCTAGTGATTTTAGCATGTTCAGCATAAAAATTAAGTTGTCCTTGAGATCCTATCCTAGAAGTAATATCTTCGACTTTGGGATGAGGAGCCACTTGTATATTACTTTTTGGAAGTTCGGAAGTCCTAAGTTCGTGACCCATGTTTCCTTGGCCGGATGGATCCATGGCTCTGATCCTCTGTTTGTTAGTTGAAGCAAGTGTTTGCTCAGGATGTTTTTTCCCATCAGCCTCTCTATGAGTTATTATGCTCTCCATTGTCTGATCAACTTTTGGAATGAACCTTCAAGTGTGGATACTGTTTAATCCTGAATTGGAGTTCATGATTATAACTTGCTTGTGTGCTACACTTGGGTTTTTAAAAATAACATGAGGCACTGCGAAGCGTAGTAATATCTTTGGGGTCTAAGCATCGAGTGAACCATATCAACATAGTGGTTGCAAGAACTACTACTGTACACATTTAGTGATGCTATATGGATTAAGTGCCTCCACGTTCAGAGTCTAATTAGTATTGCATTTGCATGTTATGTTTCAGGGTCGGATTCAAGAATAAGGTTGTGGGATACTGAATCTGGATGCAATACCCTTTTGAACTTTGAAACTGGACGCATTCAGACTACTAAAGCGATTCAATTAGCTACCAGCGATGTTCCAGCTCTTGTATTTGTTCCATGCATGAAGACTGTGAAGGTAGTCACCAACGTACTATTTTATCAGCAAATGTTTTCATTCCTTTACTTGCGCTGTTCAAATGAGACATGCTGCAATTGTGTACAAGGCTTTTGGACTGTGGTCGGGTAGAACAGAACTGATGTTTCGTGGACACTACGAAAGCGTGAACACTTGCTGCTTTAATTCCAGTGATCAGGTATAACTCAATCATTAAAATCTTCCCAGATCTCCCGAGTCTTTCATTTGACTTTTGAACACACTTCTAAATCCGAATGACTTGTTATGCTTGCTCATAGGAACTATACACAAGTGGTGCAGATAGACAAATACTTGTGTGGTCACCAGGTGGATCCATGGAAGGCGAAATGGTTGAGCTAAATTCTATCACTAGTTCAAATTCTTTCTGTATTGGAGATTACACGAGTCTTTTTGTGGATGTGTTTCTGATCAAGATTGTGTCGATGGCAGGTGCAAGTTGAAGAAGTAGCCGAAGATAAAGACAACTGGAGCGACTAAGAAATCAAGTTTCGGGCAGTCTTCTTTCTCAATCTGTGAATTTCCATGTCCGTTGTACCGAGTTTAATCTTCACAAACTCATATACTCTACGCGGGTTTTGTTGGTTTATAATGTAAACCGAAATGTTTGCTAGTTATATAGAGTTTGTTCATACTACTAAAATGCAGTTTATGACCTATGAAGATTAAAACGAATCTTTAATTCAGCGAAGACCAGAAAATATAATTTTCTATATTCATATACGTTCACATTGCAATTGCATATAGAACTCCTGTTCGAGCGTAAAATTACGATTACAACGTTTCGAAATTATTTCTGACTTGATAGTGAAATTGCCAAGAAAATAAAAATAAATATTGCAGACAAGACAAGTGGTGCCATAAATATATGATTAGGTAGGTAGATGACTATTTTTGAGTGTAAAATGATAAATACTAGGACTTAGTCTTGAATTTAAGAAAATTTGTTTTTATTTGAATTTTATAATATGTCTAACTCATGATTATAGATAGAATTGTCAAACGGAATAATTTATCTATTTAACCTTTTTGCATTGAACTAAAATATTATTCGGATTAACTGGTAAAACCTATAGTCTTGAAAACATAACTTTATGATGCACCATTTAATGACTCTAGTTTTGTGGTTAGTTCACAAACTTAAAAACAAAATTATTGTATCTAAATTTTTATAAAATTAGTAAAATATTTTTTTAACTTTTATTTTGATATAAATTCAAATAAAATATAATAAACTATAATGAAAAAATATATCAAGATTTCGAATAGATTTTTTTCAATTAATATATATGGAATTATTCATTAAAAATATATAGTAGATAACATCTTTAATGCAAAATAAATACTTTTCATATTCTTATCACTAATTGTAAAAGACAATTATGTCATTTCTTATTTTAATTATTCTTTATTATTTGTAATTATATTTCATGTAATAACTTACAAAACAAAGTTCATTTTCAAAAATGTCTTCTTAAATAATATTATAGAGATTCTATTAACTTAAGTAAAGTTGCCATAAATCTATGTTCTAATTTTTTTTTTTGTTAACTTAAGTCAAGTTAACTTCTTTTTTTGGGTCTAAATTTCTATTCATAGTAAAATACAAAGTATAATACATGGTGAGATACGAGGTTGAATATTAAGCCGCCAGGTTCCGAATCTCCGGAATCAAAGCTTTAACACTGAAAAACTTAAAAAACTTACAAAAACAAACAAAACCGATCTATTTATAGCCGGAAAGACAAACAACAATTCCCGAACAATTATAACTAAATCGATAACACCGAAACTAGAGATTTAGCCTAAAAACAAAAAATCCCCACCCAATATAATGATAAAAGGAGAGACGAATTGACTCTAATTATATTGGTACAACGAAATACATGGAGAGCCACAAGAAATCAAATCTGAACCAACCAACAAAGGAATATGTAACCAATTTCTTCTACAGAACCGAGGTCTAAAACCAACCTTGAAACAAGCCCCGTTCAGCATGTAGTAACCACAATCCATTATTTATTGTGTTAAAGTCAAGTATAGAAAGTTTAGCAGCTTTGACTTTCTTGACCCCTCCGAGTCATCTCTGGTCATGTCTGAGTAAAACAAGTCTCCTTTTAAAGTTCAAAAAGACATATCTCCACGAGATTTCTCAGAGAGGAAACTTCGACGAAGTGTGAAACGACGCGTTCTCTTGGCGGATAAGCTAAATCACTAAAAGTTAAAAGCTCCATTGAATCTTCACTGCTTCTTCCTTTCTTTATCCTTTTTCCGGTATATAATGGAGTTTTTCAGTGACTACTTTTTATATATATATATAAAATATCTTCTGCGTTCTCGATTTACGACTCTCTCTCTAATCTCTAATCTCTAATCTCTAATCTCTAATCTCTAATCTATCTCCTGTGAAATTAGCTCGTTGTGTGTGTGTGGGGAGAAGTAAGCTGAGGAAATGGAGAACTACTTGAACGAAAACTTCGGCGATGTGAAGCCGAAGAACTCGTCGGATGAAGCTTTGCAGCGTTGGAGGAAGCTCTGCTGGATCGTGAAGAATCCTAAAAGGAGGTTCAGATTCACGGCTAATCTCTCCAAGCGTTCCGAGGCGGAAGCGATTCGGCGTTCCAATCAGGTGCGTCTTCTCAGTTACTACTACTGAAACGATCTCTCTATTTCTGCTTATATACTGTTGGTTGACTCACTGTTGTTTGTTCTTTGGATGGGATCTAAGTGCGCTCGTTTTAGTATTTTCCTAGTTACTTATCCCCAGGTTTGTGATCCTTATGTTTGGATTTGAAACTACGACTTCTTATCTTGTTCAGTTTGGACATTGGAATGACGAATGTCTTTTACTTTAGTAACATGATATCTTTGTAGTATCTGTTTAGTGTTTTTTTCCCTTGTTTGGGAGTTATCACTACGTATGACCCTATGAATTGAAAATTTCTGTCAAAAACCACTGAAATGTATTTTTTGTTTCTAATTTAAGACAGTTGATAGTTCAGTCTGCTTGTGCTGTTTGCTAGTAAGAGCGTTCAGGGGTTTGTGCTTTGTTCTAATACCATTTTTCTCTGTCAACCTTATGAATTCAGGAAAAATTTCGAGTGGCTGTCTTAGTTTCACATGCTGCACTTCAATTCATTAACGGTGAGAATAGACTAGTCCTTAGTGTTAGTTCAATATGTGTTTTCTTTCCTTAACGAGAATGTATTGCGTGCTTACAGGCTTAAAGTTGTCCAGTGAGTATACTCTACCTGAAGGAGTAAGAAAAGCAGGATTTGAGATTTGTCCTGATGAGTTGGGATCAATTGTAGAGGGCCACGATGTGAAAAGGTTGAAATTTCATGGTGGAACTGAGGGCCTCACAGAAAAACTCTCCACGTCAATTACTAGTGGCATTGCTACATCTGAAGACCAGCTGAGTATAAGAAAAGATATTTATGGAATCAACCAATTCACAGAAAGCCCCATTCGTGGCTTTTGGTTATTTGTTTGGGAAGCCCTTCAGGATACCACCCTCATGATTCTAGCTGCATGTGCGTTTGTATCGCTTATAGTTGGGATACTGATGGAAGGGTGGCCAGTTGGTGCCCATGACGGACTTGGTATAGTGGCGAGTATTCTGCTTGTTGTGTCTGTCACTGCCACCAGTGATTATAGGCAATCCTTGCAATTCAAGGACCTGGATGCAGAGAAGAAAAAGATTGTGGTTCAGGTTACTAGAGACAAAATGAGGCAAAAAATCTCAATATATGATCTACTGCCTGGCGATATTGTTCACCTTGGCATTGGAGACCAGGTTCCAGCTGATGGGCTTTTTATCTCAGGGTTTTCTGTTCTGATAGATGAATCGAGCTTGACTGGAGAGAGTGAACCGATTAGTGTCAGTGTGGAATACCCCTTTCTTCTTTCCGGTACCAAGGTTCAGGATGGATCTTGTAAAATGTTGGTGACTACAGTTGGAATGAGGACTCAATGGGGTAAATTGATGGCTACACTAAGTGAAGGCGGGGATGATGAGACACCTTTGCAAGTGAAGCTAAATGGTGTGGCAACCATCATTGGTAAAATAGGTCTATTTTTTGCTGTCATTACGTTTGCTGTTTTGGTGCAAGGATTGGCTACTCGGAAGCTCCAAGATGGTTCTCACTGGGTCTGGACTGGTGAAGAATTGATGGCGGTGCTGGAATATTTTGCTGTTGCTGTAACAATTGTTGTGGTTGCGGTCCCAGAGGGCCTGCCGTTGGCTGTGACATTAAGTCTTGCTTTTGCCATGAAAAAGATGATGAATGACAAAGCGCTAGTGCGCAATCTAGCTGCTTGTGAGACAATGGGATCAGCAACAACTATTTGTAGTGACAAGACTGGAACTCTGACAACAAATCACATGACAGTTGTAAAAGCCTGCATCTGTGAACAAACCAAAGAGGTTAATGGTCCTGATGCTGCTATGAAATTTGCCTCTAGTATCCCTGAGTCTGCTGTTAAAGTTCTACTTCAATCTATATTTACTAACACTGGTGGTGAGATTGTTGTGGGAAAAGGAAACAAAACCGAGATACTGGGATCACCCACAGAAACTGCTCTGTTAGAATTTGGGTTGTCACTCGGAGGGGACTTTCAAGAAGAAAGACAAGCCTCAAATGTTGTGAAAGTTGAGCCCTTTAACTCTACAAAGAAAAGAATGGGAGTTGTCATTGAGCTGCCTGAAGGACATTTCCGAGTGCATTGTAAGGGTGCTTCTGAGATAGTTTTGGATGCCTGTGATAAGTACATGAACAAATATGGTGAAGTTGTTCCCCTTGATGAAGAATCTACTAATCACCTAAAGAACGTAATCGAAGAATTTGCTAGTGAAGCTCTTCGAACTCTTTGCCTCGCTTATTTGGAAATCGGTGATGAATTCTCATTAGAAGCTCCCATTCCAAGTGGAGGATACACTTGTATAGGTATTGTGGGCATCAAAGACCCTGTCCGCTCTGGCGTCAAGGAGTCTGTTGCGATTTGTAGATCTGCTGGCATCACTGTCAGAATGGTGACTGGAGATAACATTACTACTGCAAAGGCCATAGCCAGGGAGTGCGGGATATTGACTGATGATGGCATAGCTATCGAAGGCCCTGAATTTCGGGAGAAAAGGGAAGAGGAATTGCTCAAGCTAATCCCAAATTTGCAGGTGATTGTCTGCCAAACACAAGTTACTAGTATTACATTATACTCATTTGTGCAGTCTGTGTTGGTAGTTCAGAACCAATTGATCCTCAAAAAGGAAACGAACTCCAAATTGCATATGCATTTGCATTATCTTCAGGATTCTAACAAATTCCTTAAGACATACTCTTCTACAAGGGATTCAAGCATTAATTTTCTTGTTGCAGGTGATGGCTCGATCGTCACCCATGGATAAGCATACTTTGGTGAGACACCTCCGTACAATGTTTCAGGAAGTCGTTGCAGTGACAGGTGATGGAACAAATGATGCTCCTGCCCTTCATGAAGCTGATATTGGACTTGCAATGGGCATTTCTGGAACTGAGGTGTGTCCTCAATCTTTATTGTCTCTATTTCATTATCTGGTTTGTGAGAAAATCTCTCCCTAGTAAATAATAATATGTTCAGTACACACTGCGCATAACTTTGGAGTCTAGATTCTCATGGAAGAACATTGTTTACTTAGTTCCAGTCCATTCAAAGAGGAACGGAGTTGTCATATTTTATTGTCCGATTTGGTAGGTGGCAAAAGAGAGTGCGGATGTGATTATCCTAGATGATAACTTCTCGACAATTGTCACAGTGGCCAAATGGGGCCGTTCTGTATACATAAACATTCAGAAGTTTGTTCAGTTCCAGCTGACAGTAAATGTTGTGGCTCTTATTGTCAACTTCTTATCAGCCTGCCTTACTGGTTAGTTTCAAACCATATTTCTCTTAAAAGACCAATCATCTTCTCAGGTATTGTAACTAACTTCTCTGTTGCATTGATTGGTACTGTGTATCTCAGGAAACGCGCCTCTAACAGCTGTGCAGCTACTATGGGTGAACATGATAATGGACACACTTGGAGCGCTCGCACTAGCCACTGAACCACCACAGGACGATCTGATGAAGAGAACTCCAGTGGGAAGGAAAGGAAACTTCATAAGTAATGTAATGTGGAGGAACATCCTGGGTCAGTCACTATACCAGCTTGTCATCATATGGTGTCTTCAAACGAAGGGAAAGACAATGTTTGGTCTCGATGGCCTCGACTCTGATCTAACACTCAATACCCTTATTTTCAACACCTTTGTCTTCTGCCAGGTAAACTTCCCTCAATCTGAATCTCAAAAAGAAACAACCAACCAACATTGACCATAACCACGTTCTCATCATATATATATATATATATTTGTTCAGGTATTCAATGAGATAAGCTCGAGGGAAATGGAAAAGATTGATGTGTTCAAGGGGATACTAAAGAACTACGTATTCGTAGGGGTTCTAGCGTGTACAGTGGTGTTCCAAGTCGTCATAATCGAGCTACTGGGTACATTTGCAGATACAACACCACTCAATTGGGGTCAATGGTTCGTTAGCATTATGCTAGGGTTCCTTGGCATGCCTGTTGCTGCTGCCTTGAAGATGATCCCCGTTGGTTCACACTAAATAGTAAATACATCATATATGTGATTCCTTGACACCAATTTTTTCACCGGCCATGGACGTTTGATATCCCAAATGGCCCATGAAACTAGTTACTTTTTTATTTTTGGGGTAAATGTATAAGTGATTTGGACGAGCATCAGCTTCGTAAATATCAATGTTTTGGAACTTTATTACTTAATCTTTTGTTCTTCTATTGGACAACTTCACTGAGAGTGAGGCGTGAACGGTTTTAAGCTGTGATCCTAGCCTTTGGGTAGAGAAATTTGGTCTCATTTTGATGTATATAAGCCTTTGATGGCTTAAAGGGAGATGTCAAAATATGAACAGGTCTAAAAAGATTAAGAGGAACAAAGCCAAGAAGATATGAAAAAAGCGAGAAGCAAAAATTAGGAGAGGGGAGAGAAATATAAATGTTGAAGATGAAATTTGTGTGACAACCTCTTTCGAATTCTGAGTCTCAATGGGAATATCTCTAAGAGTAACAACTGTTGTATCATAGGGAATAACACTCGACAGTAATAGAGACTTGAAAAGAAATACAAAAATCTAATGAAGGGACCAATAATCAAAACATGAAACAGCAAAAGTGGTTATATATGGATCTAAATCATCAACATCAACAACGCAGCAGATGAGTTTGCAGAGCTTTGAAATCAATTGTAAAGCCATCATTCATTCTCCACCGTCGCTGCGTAATGCCCAACGTTCATATTCTGCAATCATAGTTGGAAACAAAACGCACTTTCGTTATATTTTCTGCACAATAACATGTCCCAGAGAAGATAATCAGCCGCGATTTATAATACCTTAGCTAACATCCTCTGCGTGTTCAGGAATTGCGTCCTTGCTTTGTTGAGAGCTGAGTTTGGTGATTTAAACAACCTCTGCAACAAATAATAGCAAATAATGGGATGAGAACATAAAATACCGCTCATGGTCAAAAACCGGATATATAATCTCTGCCTAACAATTAAAGGAACAAAGAGGAATATGCAGTCACAAACAAACCTTTTCGTCTCTAGACATACTAGACCCTTGTCCACTCTTCTTTGGAGTGAAACTAAACACGTCATGAAGGAATTCATTCTCCTGGTTGCCAAATTGAATGAAACAACAAAGCGTCAGCTTTTAAAGAAAGAGAAAGCCTAAGAGAGAGTGGACACATGGAAAGAAAGAGGCAAATACGAAAACATACCTGCATATGCTTGATAAAGCCACCCCCAAGGAAATGCTTCAAAAAATTTAACTGTTGGAAAAGCAACATGTATTTGTTAAAACCAGTCACAAGAAAAAGAACAGAACAAGTCCTATAAAGATTGAGAGAAACCTGTATCATCTGATACCACGTTGATGTCTTTAAAGAGTCCCCTCCGACCTTTGTACATGTTTCAGGTGCGTATCCACCCTAATCATAATCCGACCAGAAGAGTCAAACGTAAACCTCATCAGGAGCATACATATATCAAAGAAAAGGTGAAGGTATACCTCAAGAAATTCAACAAGATCTCTGAACAAATTTCGTTGGGTGTTAAGATCTTTCTTAGCAGAACCTTTACCACCTGCTTCTGCAGAGAGGTCTCTAACTTGATTAGTGACTTTAGATTTCAAGCCATGCATGTGAATCAATGCCTCCTGAGACACACTTCCTTCTTTCACTGATCCATTAGCAGACCCTTTGGCTTCGGCAGAGAACTTCTCTAGAGTTCCCAGCTCAAATATAATAGCAAGCGCTTCACCAGCAGCTATACGTACAGATCGGTCATCCTTTTCCAACAGTGAGGAGAGATAAGTTACGATCCTGCAATGACATCAATAACAAATCAGCTTATAAATCCATTAATAAGTGACACTAGGTCAAATAAATGCCTGAACCTCCACTTACTCTTGCCAAATTTTGGGACCTAGGGTCCATTGATCAACTGTTGTGAGCAGAAACGCCCAGGAAGAGACAACAGTAGTTATTACAGCAGGTGAAGGTTTGGTTGCAACAACCTACACAAAATGGCAACTTACATGTGAGCTACTATATACTTTAGATTAATCAACCTACTTTCTTAATAATTAGCAATGAAATGGCAGATTATTTGCATAGATCTCTCGATTTAAATATGAGAAAAGAGTAAGATGCATACATTAGAACCTAGTTTGGGGTGAATCATTTGCCATATTATTTGCATAGATCTCTCGGTTTGCTCTTCATTGGTCCCACCAACAAAGGTTATGACCGCTAAACACTCAAGAATCTGCAATGAAATGGCAGGATATCAACAAGTGTGAATCCAGAATGAATCTTATTTAGAAACCTTTAACAGAATAACAAAGAACTCGATTATCAAATCATCCATACCGAAGTTATTTTCAAGGCTTCACGGCCAGATTTAAGGGCCTGAGAAAGAGGAGGGACAGATTCTTCCAGAATCTCTTGTGCTTGATCCCCGAGTCCAACAGTCAATGCTAGCAACCCTGGAAACACCACATTAACTGTTAGTATAGCTGAAAGACAAAAAACTGTTGAAAATGATTCATAAGTTGCCTGTTACTCAGGGACTAACCAATAACATGCGATGCTAATGAGGTCTCCTTACTGGACCCTTTCTTGGTGCAATGTAAGCACTGATGCAATAAAGTGGCAAACCTGCATCGTTAAGAAGAAATATTAGACAACAATCAAGTGTCATCAATACTGAGCCATAGTTAGTTCTGTTTGATGTATGATTAACTAAACGGAACTCTTAGATTTTAGAAGTGGAATGTTAAACTAAAGAAGGAATAGAGTATCAGACTGTTACTTCTTTTCTACAAACTCATGCTGCAAGTCGTTGTTGAATGCTTCAACAATGGAGGCCAAAGCTTGCTCTCTCGTTGAACTCCTTCGCATCCAGAAAGGAATCCAGATAATATCAGTTTCGCATCAAACTCCAGCACAATAAAACTCAAAGTTCTGAAGAAGGATAAAACCAAAAAAAAAAAAAAAAGTGATGGACAGAAGAAACCTACCTTTTCTCATACAGAGCATCAAGGGATTGATCCAACATAACATCTTTGTGAATCTGAACTTCATCCATGCCAGGTCTCTCAGATCGCATGGTGGAGGAAGAGCTTACACTACTTGTATCATCGTCACTATCAAACAAATCCATCGGGGCGTTCTTACGCTGAGATTCTGCAATATCTCCAGCAAAGTGAATCTTAGTTTCCTATATCAAACTTCCCAACCACACCAAGAAACCAAACTAGTAGTATAAAACGTCAACAATTTCTAACGAAAAACAAAGCAGAGATTTAGAAGTAAATTAATAAATTCGAACGCAACTGAACCTAAAACAAAGAAATCAATAAGATTCAAAAGAAGCTTACTCATCCTAAATCAAGTATTCAAATCCAAATAAACTTCTGACGGAGTGGAACAAGTTATAAAGCTCGGAGTAATAACAACATGCGCTGCATCAAATTCTCAACCAGTATAAATGAGTAAATGTCAACGATTTCTTAAGCACTAAAGCTGGTAAACCAGAGATTTAACAGTGAATTCATAAACGTAGAATAATTCCAAAACCCAATTGAAATTGAAGCCCAATTCGAATCAATAAGATTTCAAATCGAGAACAGAAGCTTACTCCTCCCCATGGTCTTGCCGGCGGCTGATTCTTTGCGGAAATTAAAAACGCGTCAAAAGGGCTTACAAAGAAACTGAAAACTAGAAGGATTACGATTGGAATCAACTGAAGAAGGAATCGAAGCACGACAACTACAAAAGAAGAGCAACAAAAGTCTGGAAGAAAACGAGGATGAATGAGATCGGAGAGGCGATATATCCATTAAAAAGCGAATTTTTTTTTGGGAGAGAGAAGAGAGAGAGAGAGAGGTCGAGAAAGTTTCAGACTTTCGTCTTTGCCGAAGGAAGAAACGTGAGGAGGAAAGTGGTGAGCTTATTATATGTAATGTAAGAGGCGTAGAGGACTCGACTCCGTGAAATCGAAGAAGAATCAACCCATTCACATCTACGGAATATGCTCTCACACGTGGCTCGTTTCCCACCGTTGGATCCTCACATGCCAACGTGATTATGATTTATTTTCTTTGGCCACACCTACATTTTTTTTTTAATAATATTTAGTTTTTCATTCTCGTGTAAAATGTTTTAAATTAATGTTCTTTAGTTAACATTAAAATTAATATTTCCTCCATTTTTTTCAATATAAGATATTTTATTTTATTTCACATTATTTGATTTTTCAATTTTTTATGCAACATTTAATATTTTACATACTTTAATTAGTATTTGGTTAAAGGGGTTTAAAAACAAAAGATATAGAGATAATTTCTACAAATTCTTAATCTATGCCTATTTATCCACACACAAAAAAATATATAATAAAATGCAATGGAGGGATTAGTATTTAGTAAATAAAGTTGATCGTCATAATTAATAAGTAATGTAGAATAATAAAAATGTGGGAAGAGTGGTAGGGCTAGGCATGAATCTGATATGCTTGAATTTTAGAGTAATTTTTATCTGATCCGATCCTTATGGGTAAAAAAATAAATTATCTTTATCCCATCCGTAAAAAACGGGTACTCTAGAAAAAATAGCTGACCCATTAAATACCCGATCCTTTATCCTTATCCGCATATTTATAGATCGTTGGCTTTATCCGCATAATAATTTTATATTGTATTAGGTTGGGTTTGAGTTTTAACGTTCACTAAGAAAACATAATTATATATTTTATTGTTAATGGAACATAATAATTGTGTTTATAATATTATCAATTATATATATAATGTTATTGGTAATGTTATCAAATACAATTAAAACGGATATTTACGGATCGTGTAATGGGTCAGGTAACGGATCGGGTAATGAAACGGGTATAAAAAAAACATTGATACCCAATATCTGATTCTTACTCATGGGTAATAGAATTATGATATCTTTTACCCGACCTTTAAGTCATGAGTATTTTTTTTTTAAGACGGAGTCGGGTAACGGATTGAAGACGGGTAAGGGGTATTACTGGCCAATCCTAAAGAATGGAGTTTAATAGGAGACAAAAAGAGAGTCGAAGTGTGGGGCATGAGGATCTCTCATCTCTTGAGCTAACGTAGACCTCACAAACCGTGTAGTTGCTTGTAGACCTCTCATTTGGGGGTTTTTTTTTGTTTTTTAAGTTTCTGGATTGTCTTTTGATATGGGGATGATATTATTATTTGTTTTTTTTTTTTTTGAAACTGGAGCATCCAATCGGCTGTTTAGGCCTCAAGACTAATCTCCAGCGGTCCAGCAGCTAAGGTTCGCACTTTAAATGAGCTAACGTCTGGTGGCCAGGAGGATCGAACCCAAGGCCAAGGGGCAAGCACATACTACCACCTCTTGGTTTGGTGATGATATTATTATTGTGCATTATTGATGGTCATTTGGATATTAAACTAAAAGTGGTATGTAATTCCTTAAGGTTATTCTAATAAATGGTTTTTTTTTTGGATAACTTTTTCTTTCCATTGTACAGAGAATTTAGAAGGAATTGAGTAGCACAATAACAGAAAACATAAACCCATTCTAAAAGAGTTAGCCACACAGCCCATTCTTCAAATGTTGGAATAAGTCGATGAGATCGAAGCAGAGGGAGAAGATCCAGGTTGATGAATTGTTATTTATTTCTTGTGGATCAAGTATTGTATAGATCACTGTGATTGTTAGACGTCAAAAAAAAAAAAGATTTACTCTGATTGTTACAATTATTCAAAGTGTATACAAGCTAAAGCAAAGGCTACATAAAACCGAAAGAAAGAAAACAAATATGGACCTAAAACAGGACTGTATATGGTAATGAGAAAATCCCGACTTGAGACAAACACTGAGCCCTAGGAAAAGAGACAAGAGCTCCTGATGATGATATCTGCAACTTGATATTGTTCGTGTCTTCAACATCACTCATCTTGATAGCTGCGGAGCTTTATTTTTAGTAGCCTTCTTTTGCTGCTTATTAACGGTACCAAAAAACCAGTCATCAAAAACCAACGTATCGTACCGAGATTCGTTGCTTGGGTTATACTTATGCTTCTTTATCTTCTTTGATTCACAAGTCGTAGCAGCTTCCCTTCTCCTCTTCTGACTGTTCTGATCAGAAAAATAGTCATCTTCTTCTTCTTCTGTCAAAAAACTCTTCTCAATTAGTTCTGCTGATTCATCTGAGACTTGATTGCTTGCGAAATAATCCTCTTTATTACCGGATTTCTCCTTCTTCTCTTCTCGTTGCACCTTTCTTGAAGAACCCACTAATTATCTTTCCATCTTCCAGTTTTGACTGAATACCTCTCTATGTGTGGTTTCGAAGTCAAATCGGAATCGAAGCGAGAGACGGTGAAGACAATCCTAAAAAGAAAAAATAAATTCTCGACAAGAGAGAGACACTGAGGGTTACGGCCTTTATTTATAGAGATATATGCCGACTCATAATGCTGCGTAGATTTTCTATTTTCACACCGCATGAATTAAGAATCGCGACACTACCAACTAGAAAATTTCGGGGACCCCAAAATCCAATAAAATCCCAAAATATTATAGTGTTTTCTTAATGTCTTAACTGAACCTTATATTCCCTATCGTTTTTTTTTTACGTTGATATAGCTTCTTAATAACTGCTTTTGATCGGTTTTTTTCCCCACTTATACTCCATCGGTTTTTATTCACATATTATGCGAATATACTTTATATAATTTTTTTTTTTGGGCAACTATACTTTATATAACTTCAAGACATTAGGATTCCATTGATTTATAAATGATTATTCGACAAATTTTAAACCAAGAGATAATGATTTTGTGTCCGATAATCTCTTTATATGGGAGACAATAATGGAGAAAAAAACTTTTTTTTTCATTAAATAAATAACAAGATTTAAAATACAGATCCAATAATGGAGAAAATTTCTTGCGAAAATAATCCACTGTCGGGTTTCAAAATCAAAACATGCCCTTCTGGATCAATTAGTTGATAAGCTACCCAAACTTTATTATAATATTTTACATCGAAGCCTTTAGGAGGAATAATACCATAGCCTTCATAAATGGTTCTAGACTTCTAGACTATATCTTTTTTTTAATAATAATTATAGACTATAATTAAGTGAAAAATACCAAAAAAATCCCCAATTTACCATTTTTAGCCAAAAAAGCTTAAATTATCAGATGGACAAAATAAACCGTAAACTTTACTTGACTTTCATTTTTAATCCCATATTTTCGTTGACCAGACCATTTTAATCCCATGTTTTCGTTGACCCGGCCAAAATAGACACATCGTTAAGAATTTCCATTAAACATAAAACGACATCCTTTTGTTTTAAAAAAAACTGTAAATATGAGACTCAAACTGGTTACCTCCAGGACTTATCAACATACACATTACCGACTGAGCTAAATTGTATTACTAACTAACACACAAACACATATACTTATATTGTTTAACAATAAAATACCTAAATTAAAAAAAATCTTCTTCGTTTTGGAGACGGGATTGCTGGTTCTCGGCGATGAGGAGTCACAGGAAGTGCACTAGCGGCTGATCGGAGGTCACGGCGAAGGGTCACCGGAAGAAGCAGAAATTCCAAATCGGAATTGCTTCTGGTTCGATGTCGTCTCGTTTCATCGGGAAGGTGACGCGTGAGAAGAAGCTTCTCGGGTCGCGGAGATGCGGCGGTTGATCGGCGATTTCAAATGAAGCGGCGGCGACTAAGATTCACGGGAAGAAGTCGCCGGTGAATGTCGTTGAAGCTGCAGAGGCAAATCGCCATCGGAGAAGACAGAGAAGCTTCGGGTTTCTCGCCGTCGCGGAAGAAGCGCATGGCGATTTGGGTTCGCCGCCGTCGTGGGGTCGCAGTCTGTAGAGGCGTCGCGGATTGTTGGCGAAGAGATTCGGCAACAGGGAAGAAGGCATACGCGAGGAATCGCCGGAGAGGATCGCCGGCGACCACCAAAACGAAGAAGAAGGGAAAACCCTAATTTTTTTTAATTTGGGTATTTTATTGTTAAACAATATAAGTATATGTGTTTGTCTATTTGTTAATAATACAATTTAGTTCAGTTGGTAACGTGTATGTTGTTTAGTCTTGGAGGTAAGTGGTTTTGAGTCTCATATTTATGCTTTTTTTTTTAAACAAAACGACGTCATTCTATGTTTAACGGAAATTCTTAACGACGTGTCTATTTTGGCTGGATCAACAAAAATATGGGATTAAAATGGTCTGGTCAACGAAAGTATGGGATTAAAAGTGAAAATCAAGTAAAATTTACGGTTTATTTTATCTATCTGATAGTTTAAGTTTTTTTTGGCTGACAGTGATAAAAATTTGATGAGTTTTTTGGCATTTTCCCCCTATAATTAAGAGCAGTTGGCGCCAAAGTTTAACTGTTAATTAGGGTTTGCATCTCGTTCATTAAATTAAAGTGAATTAATAGACTATCAGGTTACTGGAATGAAGGGCAATAATCGCGTTATTATATGGCTTCGTAGAGCTGAACATATCGAGTTACCAAAACCAGAAACCCGAAAGTACAATTGCAGCTAATATTGGTAAAAAGTAAGTCCATTGTATTGAAATGTAGTTTAAGGAATATTACTCGTATGATATATAGCCATAGTCTTGGTGAAAAAGATAAATAAGCTCGAATTGATCGATATCATAGATTTTTTTTTTTTTAAACACAATTAGAAAACCTAATTATTTTTAAATCCCTCTTTTTGACATGATGATTGGACCTCCCTATGTTCTTTAAATGACCTTACTAGACCAAATGGCCCATTCCAATGGTTTGTGGTAGGGGTGGGCATTTTAACCGAACCAACTAAACCAAACCGAATTAAAATTGACCCAAATCAAACCAGAGTTAATACAAACCATTTGGTTCTATTTTTTCTCATCCTAAATGGTTCGGTTCAGTTTTAAACCAAACTGAACCGATAAACTAATGTGTTTATTATAATATTTAATTAATTATATTAACTAATACTCAAATGTGTAATTCTAAATCTCATGTTTGTTTTTTTTGTTTTTTCTATGGATCAATTAATTAATAATTATATATATATATATTAGTTAATAAGTTTTTTTATTCTATAATTAAGTTTGGTTTTGATATAATTAAGTTTTTAGCTTATTTTTATGGTTTTTAGGTGTTTGGTTTGAATTATCGAATTTGTATTTTCATAAGTGAATTTTTTTAAACCTAACTAAAACCAATTCAAGACAAAAAAAACATTTTTTTATTAATTATTCCAAAAGGCGAGTTAATGACAAACTGACATGTGGCAAAATGGTTAGTTGTCACTAAAAATAGTGTTTGAATACAAAAATAATAGGAGGAAAATAAATAAATTAATAAATTCTCTAAAAGCTGAGAAAAATTGTGGAAGTCACAGATCAACAAATGTCACTCCTAAACTCTTTCTGTTTAATATACATAGGATACGTTTGTGGTAAAATCGGATAAATGAGATATTTTCATTTATTTCCCCTCATGATTATTAAATGTGGAATATATATATTGGGCTATCGGAAGCCTCTTGTTTACAAATATATCTTGGGCTATTAATGGGCCTAAAAGCAAATATGGTTCTATTGTACGGCCCATTATTTTTAGAGAGGAAACCAAAAGACTAATCAATCATCCATTGAAGACCAATATACCCCTTTTCCACCTGTCGCTAAGGAAAGAACCTTTTTTTACTTCAAAAAGAAGAAAAATAAAAAAGTTAGAACGTAGACAAAGTGAGTTTAATCGGAATGGTTTTTATTACTGTTGCATATAAAATATATCAATAGAATCTTATTTAACCAAAAGGGAAATGCTATTTTCCTTCTTTTAATTACCAGAAACAAGCATTACAATCAAATGGAGGTATTGGTTTTGTAACCATTAAATATGTATCTAAAAAAACACATCTTGTGCTTCTGTTATGTTTTTTTGCCTCTAGAAACCAGAAACACTAGCAATGTGTTTCTTCATAGCTCTATCTTTATGATTATGATTTCTTCCTCCACCTCCTCCTCTTCGTCCCCTCCCTCGACCCCTTCCTCCTCCATTCTCCGCCTCTGTAATAGCCTCTGAGTTGTTATTATTCTCATTACTCTTTTCTTGCGGCTGCTCTCTGTTAGACTCTCTCGCCACCATTCCTCTTCCTCTTCCTCTTCCCCTTCCTCCCCCGTTTCTCCCATTCTCTCTTCCATCGCTTGCGTTCACATTCATATTAGACTGACCCTTTTCATCTCTCTGTGCCTGATACTCTGTCAGCTTTCTAACTGCCCCGAGAGGAATGTTTCCTCCACGTCCCAAGCCGAGTATCATGTCTCCCTGAGCTTCATTTACCAGTGAAGCTTCGTTTGCGTTTGCTACCGCTACAGCGCCTGCAACCTTGTAACTGTAGTTCTTACCATCTTTGACATAGAATTGAGGATTCTTTCTGCTTCCCCACTTTGAAGCAGCAGAAGGTTCAGATCCTGCTGGATCAGCTCTGTTACCAAATGACTCGCTTTCTCCGGTAGCTGATTCCCCAACACTGAAACCAAGATCATCAAAAGAATCATCGTATTCATCGTCGTACTCATATTGTGCAAGTAAGGCCGCGTTTCTCTCTCTGTCGGTTTCTTTTCTTGCATCGAGAATTTTGTAGTTTGGAGCATCATCCTTTGGCTTTCTAACAAATCTGCCGACTGTTGTGGATGAGGCTGATGAAGCTGGAAGTGAGGGACCTGTGATCGGTTTCTCCATGTAGATACCAGAGCTACTAGTGTCAGATTCGATGAGCTTTCCTTTCCCTTTGTCTTTGCTTCTAAGAGTTGGGGCAGACTTAGGTTGTGGCATCGTCTCCAGTGAAGTATCCAATCGCTGCAAATCCTCATGGAGTGTTCCTTCAAGAATCCTCTGAATGACTTCTTCTGGATTCTGGTTATAGGCTTCAAGACACGCAGCTAAGAAACCATTCCCATACTCAGGGAATATGTCTTTTATTTGACTGATCTTGGATTGCATAACTACAGCATTTTCATCCATAAGCTCTTTGGTGTTCCCACCATCAGTTAGAAGAAGCGGTGACTCCTTCATAGAGACTGTGTCTGCAGAATGCAACATGATCATCGACAAATATTGAAACTGCTCATCTTCCATTGATACCCATCCTGCGTAGAAACCAATAGCAAACTGCTTTAGACCATACTGTTCATAGCTCATGGCATTAAGAAACCAGACCTCCTATGATACAAAGAACTAGCTTTTGCAGAAACTTACACATTAGTTGCACTAGCTAACATACTAAAGACTCGAACCAACTTTGACCTGAAAGATCAGGTAACAGCTGGGTAGAACCAGATTGTGCAAGAACATACCTGCATTCTGCAAACTCCTAAGCCTATCAATTATTCTGTAACTCTTCTCAATCTTTTGGAGTAATCGGTTCTTGCTTTCTGGTGACTGCTCGGAAACTCCACCGATCTCCCTGAATGTTTGGATCAGTATATCTGCCCTTACAATAGGGTCCTCTACTCTTGACGGGAACATCTTTGTGACAGCTGGAATTGAAGATTCGTGATTGAACAAATCACTGCTGAGATAACAGGTATCTAAAATTTTCCAACATAAACTTCCTATCCTTGTTGACAACATGTTTAAACTCGTTGATATGTCTGTAAGAGAATCATGGTCTCCATCCTTGAACAAGACCTGAAAGCCACGATGAAGTGATGGAAGCAATGAATCATGCAACCGAACAAGGGTGCGTAGAAGTTCATCGCTCCCATAACTGCATAGATGGATTTAGGTTATGATCAAAACAAATCCAAAACAAGCCAAATATAGATCACTAATAGCAAAAAAAGTTCCACTATTCATATTTGCTTCATCAATCATGAGAAACTTGAGGATTTGTAATTCAATACAAATCCAGTAACAGATGATTTCTGTCAACGCATCATGTATGATAGTTGCAAGACTTGAGGATACTACTCAGAGTACATGTATAACGGTTTCTCCAGCTTACATTCTTTCCCAAGATTAATTGAAAGATTTAAATAGAAGATGATGCATACCTTGTCTCAACAGGGGATGCCAAAATTAAAGCTGCTGGTGTATAAGCAGAAATGAAAGCATCCAAAGACACAACTCCATCATTAATGAAGTCCATAACCTAATCAGATAGAAAAACCATTAGCACAGATGCAGCACATGCCCACACACTCTAAACATTCAAAATCTTTTGTTTCTTTTGATAAATTACAAGAGAAGAAACAATTCGGCATGCTATATTCTGAATAATGTGTCTGCATGCTCACTCGTATTTGTGCCAAAAACATACTAAAGATGAAATATATTAAAAGAGAAATATACGTTAATGCCAGTTTTTAAAGCAAGCTTCATCTTTCCTTAGGCTAGAATAATGGGTTCATATGTATGTCCTATGTAACAAAGAACACCTTATCAGGCCTTAGATAAAAACTTGAAAGAGAAACAATCTACACAAACAAGTCATGTATCACGTTTATAAATTATATGCTTAAATATGCACTTTTAAACTAACCCTTTTTGAATGTATACCCGGTGAAAAGGAAGGAAAGTATGACAATTTTCAATCCAAGTATGACAATCTTCAATCAAAAAGTTCTACATATTAAACATGTCAATTATTTCCTAAACTCTGCTACTGATAGTTCTAGATACGACAAGAAAAGCACCTCAGCAACAGGAACTTGAATGCTACTAGTCTGATGTGCCTACAGAAGCAAATGCTAAATCGTACTTGTAAAAGCAATATTAACAGCAGAGACATAAATATCGAAAATCAGAGGAATATTCACCTCCAAAAGGTCAGAATGGAGTTGTCTACGTCCATGGCCTTCACTATTTGCACTCGATAACAAGGTCTGCAGATAAAAAAAGTTAATAGTAATATAGATTCAAGGGACAGTTGGAATTAAAAATAACGAAAACAAGAATTTTCAGACCAAGAATGTTAAATTCAAAACTTGGTTTGATCTTAAACTTAATATAAATGTGTATATACACCTTTAAATTTTCTAATATATCCCTAAGTGAAGTTTCTGAAATCAAATAACATACCTCCAAAGATGAGGTGCAACGGCAATACATTGTGTGCAGGATGCCCAAGAAATGAGATAACATCATATTCAAACTATCAGGAATCCCGGTTTGTGATTTCACAGCATTCTCAATCTGGGAAAATGGACAGATAGATTAGCAAACGAATAGAAGATTATCTCAGCTTTAACAACCAGCGGCAGTTAGGAATCCCAGGATGTTAAATGCCACAAAAAAGAGGTTAGTAGCCCAAGTATGCACAGAGATTATCTCAGCTTTCGGACCAAGTTAATTTTCCTAGAACGACTTACTAAAGATTTTGTGAGCTCTGCATTCTCATGTCCATATATAGCGCATATATCCAATAACTTTGGCAAGTCCAGTAACTTCTTTTCCTGCAAGAGAACTACAAACAAAAATGGTGAACAGCTGTAAGCTAGAAAGTAATCTCAAGCAAATCCCACGAGACACGTCAGGCACAACAAAAAAACATAAAAGACAAAGATTTGTATGAGTAGGGAACTGGAACTCAAGTTTAGTGCAATCAAATGACGAACTCAATTTATCTTAGAAAGTCTTGATCAATGAGAGGACTTCTCTCCCTCCCAATTCTTACCAATCCCAATATATACAAGAAGAACCACATGTTCTACTGCTAGCTCTTTTAAACCCTGTCCAAGACTAACAAACTCTAGCTTGAGATTAACAGAAAGATTATGCTAATTTAACATACAATCAAATACATCTGAGCACAAACGCCAACCAATATAAGCAAAACTTCAACACATAAGACTTGTATGCTTATCCAAAATCTGAGTGGAAAGTAAAAAGGAATCCAAGCGTGAGGCATGTCAATCTTTCATTCTATGTTCATTTACTTTTTTTAAACGAAATAAATGACAGCAACTAAACAGACAAAGAGCAAAAGGCCACCTTCATGATCTTTCTGACTGAGGCTGTCAGTAGCTCGAGCACCGGGATCCCTATTGGAAGATCTGCCACGACCAATATACAAATTCCTCAACTCACAAGACCCCAAAGAATTGAAGATAACGGACTGTCAATTCGAACAAGACTCACATTCTATACAAGACCATGAAAATACGGCGGCATAACTCGAGTTCTCCTACAATTACGCCGGCGACAATTCCCTTGACACCATGAAAAGGGAAATCATACCATCTGCTTCTAAATTGCAGGAAGCTATCCAGAAAATCGTGCAACGATGCATCACTAGCCACTGTCATCAATCAAAGGAAGTGATATCAGCCCAAAATCCATCACACGAAAAGTTAAGAAACTCGAGAGACCAAGGCTAAACTAAAATCGCAGACACTATGAACCAGTTTTGTTATATAAAAATCAAAGACACTAGTCAATGACCTTCTCTCCAAAAGTCTCTAGGATTCAGCTTGAGCAGCCTCGTGAGCTCTCTATTGAGGAGATCCACCACTCCCTGAGACTCCAGTGGATCCAAACCTCCATCCTCGGGGCCGAGACCGGCGGCTACGGCCTCATCCTGCGGCAAGTAATTAACGAAACTCCCACCGCCTTGAGCCGGACTTTTGCTGGATACCCACTGTCCCTGATCCCCCATCCTAACCCTAGTACCAACCGGGGCGGATCCCCTGGAAGTCGCGGTTGATGAATCCGATTGCCTAAGCGAAGAGGAGAGGGAAACGGGAAAAGGGGTGGAACTAGATGTAGGAGTTGGATTCAAGGGTTTGGGAACAAACTTCTGGTGCCCCTTGGGGATGTATCTGGAGTTCTCATCTTGCCGGTGAGACATGATTGTTTCAATCAGATCAGCGATGGAAGAAAAGAGAAGAAGCTTCTTCGGCGGATGAAAAGCTGTAATTCAGACCGACAAGGCGGGAGGGAAGGGACAAAGGCGCAGCCGCACATATACGCTCTTATTCAATCCCGAAACTGCGTTTGCGATTGCTAAAATTAGCGTTTTTGACCATTAAATGATTTAAAATCGCGGTTATCGATAGACCAAGAATGGTCTCGAACAAAACGCACAACTTGACCAAACTACATTAATTTTATCTTCTTTTTTTTTTTTTGGTCATCTGGAATTTTATTGAAATTATAGAGTTTATTAAAATTATAGAGTTTTACAAAAGCCTAAAGTCAAAACGAGAGAAAGAAAACCCAAAAGAGGAAGACAAAGCCGGAGGAAAAAAATACATAATCCTCCGAATCAAAGCCGACGAAATACAAAATTTCTCAGAGACAAAACTGAAATACTACGCCCAAATAAGACAAACAAGTTCCAAATTAAAATTACAAACAGGAAACGAAACCAACAACAACTAACAATACCAAGCGAGCGAAAGAGAGAAAATGGGAACAAAGGTGGAACAAGAGTTAGTGGAATGAAGACGAACACTTATCCTTATTACTCTTGCGGAAAAGACGCCGACTGAACCTTGATAAAAAACTCCTTCCACAAAACTTTTGAGATCGGAAAAAACCACGAACCACCTCCCGAGAAACCGGAAAAACGACATGGTTTTAACACCAGAATTCGTTGGCAAATCTGCAAACCGAGGACTCCAAACCACACGACCCTCCTCTGATCAAAAGAACTAGACAACTTAAACTAAACAGCAAAGGCGACAACGAACGCAGAGGAGCTGCTCCGTTAACAGGAATACAGTCAAGCCCCTTAACCAAATACCACAGCTGACTAAAACCAAAACATCAACCTAAAGAGAAGCGATAGCAATCCAACCAACAAGCACATAACTCTACGATCAAACCCGCTAAGCACGAACCAAACCAACTGATAATCACATTCATTTTATCTAGGAAGGAAGATACGAAGCTAGAACAAAACTGCAACAGCTAATATAGTTCACACAAATCTACAATTGGTTGGTTCCCTCATAAGGGAGAAAGAAAAGAGTGAGAGATTACACTACACTAGTAGTGAGTTAATTTACAAAGTGATATAGAACTGCTATCTTAAGCACAAAAAACAATCAAAGTCTTCATCATATGTCACGAGCACTCAGCATTTGGTTCCTTGGGCAAAACCAAACCGATCAAGCATTCAGAGGAACACGGGGAAACCGAAAGCAAGGAACATGTCTCTTGCGAGTAGGGAAGAATGAAGAGATGCCTTGCCCATATGGGACTTACTGCAGGGATCTTTATTACTCCCGCACAATCTCTCTGCTTCAAGTATGATATGAAATCTTGGAGCTGCCACACACACACAAAAGTGAGTTTGATTTTTACACTACACAGGAGGACACAATGGCGCTATGCAGATTTCAATGATTCAGGGTTTGAGAAGTTGATCACATACCCCTTTACGATCGTTGAAAGTTGCAGGAATTAACTGACAAACCTCCCTCTGCGAAACCAAAGCTTGCAGTCAGTAATTTATTTGTATGTGGAATAGAACCAAGAGAGTGGAATTGGAAACTCACTTTGTGCGGCTGTGTATTTGTAAAAGTAGCTTTTATGTGCTTCATATCCGTGCGCTTGGTCATATCCAGTTTAACTGGCCATCTGCAGGAACCAAAAAGACAGGAAACGAATGTTCATCATTGTAGCACATTACTTAATTATTTATAGAGAAAGACACAATTTGAACACAAGGTGTTGTCCACTCACTGCATAGGCTCTGAAGATCCGTTGGTATATCTGCAAATGTCTGATTCCAGTCTCTGCGCAATGATCGTGGAGTAATGAACTCCACTTTTGGACAAAGCACCCTGCCAATGGTGCTCTACGTTATGTTTGGAAGGCTCTGGTTCAGACAGATGTGTGACCGTTGGAGGTAAGGGCAGAGGAGATGGTGGAGTACTAGGAGGAGGAGGAACCAGAGGTGGGTGTGCCTGAGGCAAAGGAGGTGGTTGAGCTTGAGGCGGAGGTGGCATCATTTCTGGTGGCGGTGGCTGAGATTGAGCTTGTAGTGGTGGCTGTGTCACAGAAGGTAATGAATGTCCTAAAGGCGGAGGTGGATACACATGATCAAAATGCTGAACTTGAGGTCCTTGTGCCTGAGAGACTGGATGCACGGGAGGCGGCATGAATGGACATGAAACCTGCTGCGGTGGAGGTCCTTGAGTCTGTGATGATGTTGCTATTGCATTACCACTTGGAGAGATTTGGTGGCCTAGAGATCTTGTATCCCAAGAGCTGTTTGGATGAGGGTAAATGGATTGTTGAACAAATGGAGATGGAGGAATTTGAGATGTTGGCGTAGCAGGCTGTCCTGGAGCTGGCATGGGCACACATGAAGGATTTCCTGAGACTGAGGAATGGTGGTCTTAAATTCATACACAAATCTTTGCTGTCACAAGTGAAAAACCATTCATGATTCAGGAGAGATAATAGACAAAACTAACCTCCTTGTGCAGGATTCACATGAGTGCTACCAGAAGCAGGCCAATTTTGCTGAAAGGTAGCTCCAGGAGGTACAGAATTACAGTGGTTATCAGTACTCATTAAGGGGGACACATATTCCCCTGATCCACTATCCGGTTTTGATGTGGGAGGCACTTGAAGGTGCCTCTCTGGATGACTGTTCAGACAAGAAACTTCCACATCAAACCAAAGAGACAAAAAAATAAACACGAACCGCATAACTATACCAAAGATCAGGACGCTTCAGAGTGAGTGAGAAGATGAAAAGTCTAACGGATATTTAAATATCACTAAAAACGTCAACAGTTCAAAATCATCAAAGAAATCATAGCTTGGAAGAAGCGAAGACAAACCTTCCTCCATCTTCATGAGGCAAAGGACGATTGATTGATGCCATGTGAAATTTACTCTTTTCTCCGCGATAAAACCTGAGATGGGCCATAACAATGGCAGCATCATCAGGTGTATCAAACTCCATCAGAAGGGCATGTTCATAGTACAGGTCAGTCACCATGCGAGGTCCCTTATAAAGGGCTTGCCGTGACTCATGGACAATTTCGTCCCTCTCCCACTGGCTAGAGATATTTCCAATATACAAATGAGTACAATAACCATATGCTACCCCATTCAAAGATCCCCTTGCACCAACTCCTATATCCATAAATTTAATGCGCCACGGAAATTGCGCTCTCAGATATTCTCGAGCTCTGATTGCATCAATTATACTTCTATATTCAGCTAGGGCAAATCCTTTCACTGGATCAAAAAAGAAACGGTCTACTGGACCATACCTATCAAGCTGAAACCTTAGATGACCTTCAGTTTCATCTGGTCCTAAATACCCTAACCACAGCTGCCCCGAAGCCGGAAAAATGTCATAAGCAGCGGGGTCTCCATCCAAATACCAAACAATTTGCCCTGATGAAGGGCCAACGGGTGCTGCTTGATAAACAGGTGATCCTGCAAGAACAAAATTGTTCCTACCATCTGCAGAGTAACTCCTTAAATCTGAAGGCACTCTTGCAGAAGGAGATGGTGTCTGATGGTTTATTATTCCTCTTGGGACTGAAGATCTACCGCATGACAAGTCTCTCTGGTCAACAGTCTCAAAATCCATAGATCGTGAACCTCCAGCATCATAAACTGATCCAGCACTAGAGCGGACATCATTTTCTGCAGAACTGTGAGGCTTCACATGTGAAGCTGAAAAATTTCCATTATCATCCTCGTCACTCTCCATTTGACAATCTTCTAACTTGATATCTTTTCCAACAAATCCAAAAATTCCCTCTAGAGAAGGAATAGCACTGGATATATCCATGAAGGATGACAGGCTGCATATTTTCTTATAATTAAAGAAGGCCCACCTACCAGTAGAGGGTCTCTTCCTAATAACCTGCATGAATGATTCTTGAAACTATCAGATTTTTAGCAGTATACACCCATTACACTTTAACCATACAGAGTTCCCAGAAAAAGAGCAAGTGAATGAAATGAGTGACACGGTTGTTGCTTAAGACAGGAATAATAATAACTAATGCCTTACACAAATAAGAAACAAACAAGCAAAGCAAATGCAACTTATAATTGATTCTACACTACTCAGAGTATTACCATTCCTAACAAGCAGTTGTTTAGACTGTGGGATGCTTCTTGGATCCCACTCAACCCTTCCTCTATTTTGCTATAACCTGTCTGACCAGAATTCTTGTCTGGTTCAGGTTCATTACTAGCGGCATCAATATCATCAATCGTTTCTGTCATATGAGTAATGAGATACCTCCCCGTGGCTACTTCCTCTGTTGATGACGAATTGAAGAATCCAAAACAAGTGGCAATTGAATTTTTTGGGAAGTTGAAGAATACTTTTAGTAAAGCTAAAACACGAAACTGGGATAGTTTGATCAAAGGTAACGAGTTTCCATCTGAAAGTTTTTGCATCAGCTGAGAAAAAAATTCATCAGGATCTTGCACCTTCAAATCGCTCTTATCAACTATCTGGAAGATATCTTTCGCCTCAAAGGACAGCACAAAGAAGGTTAACACATTTCTGAACACAGCAGAGCAGATATCCCGAGCCGCTGGTGATGATGTTCTGTTTGAAGAAGCAGCAGAACATAGGTCGACCATACCAAATATGCAAGCTTTAGCAGTTTGAAAAGCAACACCATCAGCATCTTGTCCTCTCTTTATTGCTTCCAAGCTGAAGTTATGCATGTCAATGACAGCTTGCACTGCGTCTCCAATAGCAGTAGGGCAGTACAGTGCATATCGAGGAACAAAATCAGCCACAAGGCGTTTAACGCTAGTACAACCTGCAAGTATAAGCAACTAACTAAATCATTACTCCAACAAACTTCATTCTAATGCTTGAGAGATTGGCATCCTTTGTTTAGGTATGAATTTCAAAAAATCTTAAAATTCCAGAGGTCACCACAACTTCTACCTTTAGGACTAAAGTTTTCTAACTTTCATCTGTTGCACAAGTTTCACACATCACACCTCACGTTACATATGAATGAAAGAACAGATTAACCCCCACAAGAGCAGGCTTTCCTCAAGAATTGAAAAAAATAAATATAACCATAAGAACTGATTCTTTTCGGCATTCACATACATAGAATTCTATGGAAGGGGTAACATTAAATGTAAGGAACGCAGGAAATCGACACAGTGTGATAGAGAGGGTTGGTTGGAAAAACTTTTTTAGGTTTTAACTTTTAAGTCTAGCACACATTGATTAATGTGAAATTAGGTATTGAAACATAAAAAGGCAACTAAATACGAAAGGTTTACGTATAATTTACCTAAAAAATTATATCAGAGATTTAGAATGAAGTTTTATAGAAAGTTAACATTTTTTCATCCCAGGCGCGCTTCAGGCTCAGGCTCGCTCCATGGCAAGGCGCACACTCCAGTGAACCTTTGGGACAGAGCCTCGCTCCAGCTATGCTAGGCGATAGGGGCTGAGCCTTGGTGAGCCTTGCGCCTAGGCGCGCCTCGGGCGCGCCTTTTAAAACACAGGATATGGGCAACAAAGAGAAGCCCCAACCAGCATATGCATGGCTTTATCAAGCTTAGAAAACGGGTGAGAAATCCTAATTCCAGCCAGGAGACACTAGAACAATAACTTTTGTGATATTCTAACTACAAATAACAATTTAGTGCAGCGTATTAAAGGGTTTGTACTTTGATTTCACATTTGTAGCAGAGAGAATGAATCTATCGCATCGTGTTCTTCTGCTCTACAGCTAAGAGTTCAGACACAAAAGTCATAATCCTAGAGCTAATGGATGATAATGAATTCATTTGAAAGCTAAAATAGTTGGGCTCCTAAACCTAATCTTCACGTAATTCAGTTAAGAAAAAGCCGAGTAGAAGTATTCTTCCTCATACAAACATATCTAAAACTCAAATGGAATAAAAACAAAAATCGAACTCCATCAACTAAGAAAAACGGCAAATTATCAATCATCCACAATTGGTAAAACTGAATCGAACGGAAGTGAGGATACAAAAACAAAAAAAGAGGGCTAAGAATGCGAGAAAATAAACCTCGGGAAGCGGAGATGAAGGAGCGATACGCTTGCTCAATAATCGCAGAGCGGCCGCCATCTCTCTGACCAATACAATATTTGAGACGCTTATAGCACTCATGCACTCTTCGAATCTCCTCTCTGTTCCTGCTTCTGGATAGAATTTCCTCCTGAGATGGAGGCGGCGGCGTCACCGGAGCGGGGAACGAGCTCACCAGCGCAGAAGGGGATGGGGACTCTAGTTGCGGTGGCGGAGGCTGCGATTCAGGGATTGGCTCATAGAGCCGACGCTTCTTGATAGGCTGCTCGGCGCAAGCCATTAGAGAGAGAGAGAGAGTCGCGCTTGCTGTGTTTACTTCCCTCGTTGTTAGTGTTTAAGACCCTCTCCCTTGCCGAGGGGCTTCACGGTGACGATCACGATACGATTTGGTTTGACTAAAATTGCTTGTTTTAAACATCAAACCGAACCGAAATTAAAACGTACATACACCGTTTACAGTCAAACCTCTACAAATTAATTAAAAAATATTATTTTATAATTATATTAATTTATCAATAAATTATTAATTTATAGAAATATATTATTTTTTAGTCATAATCTTCGAAAATTATTTTTCAAATGATGTTATACTAAAAAATTTAGATAAATTTAATTATTAAAAATGACATTCATAAACTTGAGATTATGGTTAAAAATCTCAATATAATGTAAGTTATTAGCCTATTGGACTATCCATGTAAAACTAATATATGCTAAAACTTTAAAATTTAGAAGAAATTGTAGCTACTAATATTAATGATGAAGTTGAAAACAAGATTACCATTGGAAAGTATTTGTTTTGAAAAGTACGATACTTTAGAAAGTACTTACGCATAAGAAAAAAATTATCGCGTTTAGAAATCTTCACAATCTTTGAATGCATATAAAAAACAATATTATGAGTTTTTGATCTAATAAAAAAAATTAGAGATGAATTTAAAAAAAAAATACACATAACACTAGATTCATGCTTATGTAAATTGTCTTAGACATATATGCATAAGTTTATATAATTATTAATTTATGATATGATATAGACCATATATTTATATAGAGGTTTTAAAAAAAAAAATTGGTATCTTATTATATTATCGAATTTTGCTAACTTTAAAACTGGTCCGACTCAGGACCAAACAAAATATTATTTTATGGTGTTTATTAATTTATCGAGTATTAATTTATAGATGTTTTATTGTACTTTGCTTTTAGTGTATTTTATAAAATAGAATTTAAAAGTGAAATTAATTCTGATAGAACGGAAGAGATATAGTCAGGTAGGTCCGACTATTTTGGGTATTAAAATAGGAAGTAGCGGATAAGGGTCAAGATTCGGAAATGGGTAAATCGGAGAATGGAAAGTATTATCCGAATTATATTTTTGATAATATAGGACATGAATTTTGAGAAATATGACGATTTTGAAAAATTCAAGTAGTTTAAATCACTATTCAAACTTTCACTAATTTGGGTAAAGGTTGATTTTGGGTAATTGGGATAATTTTGAAGAATTTTGAAGAATTTTAGAGAGATTTGTAAAAAAAAAATCATTAATTTTGAAACAAAAAAATTATCCAAACGGGTAACTCATGTATCCAACTCATTCTCTTATCCGTTGAACTAAGGCTGCAACTGGTTGCACCTTTAGAGGACAAAAATCAGAGAAAAAATAGATTCCTCTCAAGTTTTACCATTTAGGTTGAAAATAAAACTTGAGAGGAATCTATTTTTTCAACTTATTCCACGTTAGTTAGATGAACAAATAACAAAAAATTAAGGAAAACTTTCCTCCACTAACAAGGAGTGTAACAAGTTGAAAAGTATTTTTCTATATTTTTTCTACTAATTTTTATTCATCTTATTATTTTGGAGGAAAACCAGTTGCAGCCTAAATTAAATATTCTCATAGATAATTATTTAAAAGAAAACATATATGAACCGGAAAATTTGGAACGTGTACGAGACGAGAATTGAAATCCATCCCAAAATATCCATTAGCTTCATTTAATTCGTTATTTATTGCAATGTTGAACTGAAAATTTTAGATAACATAATTTTACATAGCAAAAACAATATTCATTAAAAACGAAGCATGCTATAAATACTAAATTAAAAAAATGAATATTACTCCGCTCCCATATATATATTTTAGTATACCAGAGTGCAGCAATATGTTTTTTTTTTTACATAAAAAAATCCAAAAGATGAGATTGGATGCTTAACTCATGAAATGTGTTACGTAGCAATCAGCAATGGGGTGTTGCTTATAGTTCCTCTCCACATCTAAAAACATATGAGATATTTAAAAAAAAAAATTATTTAGAATATCTTTTTTCATTAATTATTGGAATGAATAATTAAAACCCCTATAAACATCCTTATATAAGCTCACTCATTGAATATATATGATCCATTAACAATTCATACAGATCTTAAGTCACCTTACCAAAGACTTTGGCATGGTGTCTTTCTTTAGTTTGGGATCCTTGGGAAAACTAACATGCGCTACCACTTACCACAGTTAGACTTTGGCATGGTGTCTTTCTTTAGTTTGGGATCCTTGGGAAAACTAACATGCGCTACCACTTACCACAGTTAATTAAGTGGTTAACCCTCTTTTAATTTTTTATTTAACACTATTTTCATCTCTTACATTCTTTACTGATTTTTACTCTCTAATTACATTCCTCCATTGACCATTTGTTAACCCAAAAAAAAAAAAACTATATTCCTCCATTGTTCGTTTCTACTATATCTTTCTCCTGTTTTTTTTCTTTCACGATTTCCTCTTTCATATCTCACTAGCATCTTATTTTTGAAATTGGTTCAGCAATTTAGATATTTGATCAAGCTTTTGTGATTGATAATGAAAGAATACAAGTTAGCTCGTTATATAGAACAAACTCAACAAACGTGAAACAAAACAACTAACTCCTGAAAATTAGCAAAACCCAAAAGATTCGTGCACATGACTCTGCAACTTATTGACTGAAGACTAACTACTCCTACAGAATAGGAAGGACTTATTCTAGCTTTGACCAATTCCTAACATTCCTTCCCCCAAACTGAATGCAGCTAATGCGTTGCAGTTTGCTCCTTAATCTTCTGAAACTCCTGAACTCCAAGCATCTTTCTCAACTTGTGAAATGTCTCTAGCTTTAGAGGCTTTGTCATGATGTCCGCCACCTGATCTTGAGTTCCACAATGAACTAAAGTAGCTCATTTTTCCTTCACTAGATCACGCATAAAATGAAACATGACCTTCATATGTTTAGTTCTTCCATGTAGAACTGGATTCTTTGATAGTTTAATCGAAGAACTGTTATCACAAAAGATAGTCACACACTCCTCGTCAGCCTGGTTGTAACTATTAAGTATCTTCTTCATCCAGAGACATTGAGTTGCACAAAAGGATGCAGCAACATACTCTGCCTCTGTTGTCAAAAGAGTCACAACTGGCTGCTTCTTCGAACTCCATGCCACAGCTGCATTACTCATAAGAAATACGTATCCAGAAGTGCTTCTTCCAGTGTCTATATCACCGGCAAAATCACTGTATGTGTATGCCTTCATAATCCATTCCCCGTCACTTGTATACATCAACCCCATTCGCAAAGTTCCTTTTATGTACCTTAATACTCTCTTGACAGCCAAGAGGTGAGCAGCCTTTGGTTGCATCATGAATCTGCTCAAGAAGCATACATCAAACATGATATCAGGTCTTGTAGCTGTTAGATACATCAGGCTACCGATCAACTGCTTGTATAATGACGGATATGCATATTCTCCTTCCATGTTCTTCGATAACTTTGTTCCATGAACAATTGGATTATTCACTAGATTGCATTCATCCATTCCAAAACGTGACAACACCTCAGCAGCATGTTTCTTTTGAAATAAAAATATTCCATTCTCACACTGCTCCACTTCCACGCCTAAGAAATAGCACATCTTCCCCAAATATGTCATCTCAAACTCCCTTTTCATTGAAGTTTTAAACTCTTCACATAACTTTAAATCGTTTCCCGTGAAAATCAGATCATCCACATACAAGCTTACGATGACTACTCTTCCTCCAGATTCATTTTTCATGAACAGCGTATGCTCAAGTTCACACTTGCTGAATCCCTCCTTTGTAAAGTATTCTTCAATCTTGATGTACCAAGCCCTTGGAACTTGTTTGAAACCATAAAGTGCCTTTTTAAGTTTGTACACTTTATGCTCATCACCGACTTTCTTGTAGCCCTCCGGTTGTTCTACGAACACCGTTTCTTTTAACACCCCATGAAGGAATGCACTTTTGACATCAAGCTGGTACACACTCCACTTCCTTCTAGTCGCTTCTGCTAGCAACATCCTGATAGTGTCCCACCGAGCCACAGTTGCAAAAACTTCATCAAAGTCGACTCCATGTTTTTGTGAGTACCCCTTTGCAACGAGCCTAGCTTTGAACTTGTCAACCTCTCCTTTTTCATTCATCTTGGTCTTGTACACCCATTTAACTCCAATCTTCTTCATTCCCACTGGTAACTCAACTAGTTCCCACGTTTCATTCTTCTCAATTAACTCGATCTCAGCATTCATTGCTTCTCTCCATTTTTTTCTTCAGCAGCCTCCCAATACGTAAGCGGATCGTCTTGAGAGACGTACATAGCCAGATGTGATTCTTCCTCTTCATTAGAGGATCCATCTCCTCTTACATAATCTTGTAAGTATCTCGGCGGGGCTCTTCTTCTTGTTTCTTGTTGAGTTTGTTGGATTGTTGTAACGTTTTGCTCCTCCGTGTCTGTTCCTGCTTCAGAAACGTTATGCTCCTCCGTGTCTGTTCCTGCTTCAGAATTGTCTGCTGCTTCAGCAGTGTTGTTGTTTTCAGGGCCCTCTACACTTCGTTCTTCCTCCTCGATCACCAGCACATCATTTGTTTCTTCATCACTTCTCCTTTCCCAATTCCATCCTTGTTCTTCATCGAAAATCACGTTTCTACTAACAATAACCTTATTTGCTGCAGGATCAAACATTTTATAAGCTTTGGAACCTTCACTTACACCAAGAAATATGCACTTCTGTCCCTTATCGTCGAGCTTCACCCGTTTCTGGTCTGGAATATGAGCATATCCGACACATCCGAACACCTTAAAATGATCAACTTTTCGTTTAACGCCAGTCCAGCACTCTTGAGGAGTCTTTTCTTTCACTGCCGAAGTGGAGCATCTATTCAAGATGTGAGTTTTCCAACTCGCAGCTTCTCCCCAAAACTTTTTAGGCATACCTTTCTCGATAAGTAAGCATCTCACCATGTTCATGATGGTTATGTTCCTTCTTTCTGCCACTCTGTTTTGTTGTGGTGTGAAAGTGGCAGTGAGTTGTCTCCTGATCCCATTAGACGCACATAAATCATTGAATTCCTTTGAGTTAAACTCCCCTCCACGATCAGATCTCAAACAACATATTTTCATCCTTGCTTCATTCTCAACCATCAACTTGAAACTCTTGAAGAATGAGAATGCTTCACTCTTCATGGACAGAAAGTAGATCCACATTTTTCTGCTGAAATCATCTATAAAGCTGAGAATGTACCTCTTTTCTCCTATTGTTTTAGGCTGAATAGGTCCGCATATATCCGTGTGTATGAGCTGCAGTTTTTCAGTTGTTCTCCAATTTGCTTGCTTAGGGAAGGTTTTTCTGTGTTGTTTGCCCTTGGCACACACTTCACACACTTCATTGACTTTCTCAATATGAGGAAGTCCCACCACCATCTGTTTATTCGATAAAATTTGCAGGCCTTGTTGATTTAGATGACCAAATCTTTTGTGCCACAGATTTGACTCATCATGGGATACTTGCAGACACGATATTTCTGGTGTATCTGGTAGAAGAACAAAAATTCGGTTGGTTGTCATTGAGGTGTGTATAATCAGCCCCCATTCCTCATGAAACACTTTGCAGCTTCCATATTTTATGAGAATCGCCAGCTTCCTTTCTTGTAATTGACCAAGGCTCAGAAGGTTTGTTGTTAGATCAGGCACGTAGTACACATTTGAAATAATGTAACTTCTTCCCTTTAAGATCAGATTCACACTTCCTTGACCTCGTACTCTCAATCTCGAATTATTACCCAATCTCACTGTGTGCATGAACTTCTCATCCAAGTCAGTAAACCAACTTCTATCTCCTGTCATATGGTTTGAACAACCAGAATCCAGGAACCACACATGATCTCGATGTGAGCCATTCTCTTCTACAAACGCCATAAGTAGGAGTTCTTATTTCTCATTTAGCTCAGCATAGTTTGCAGTACTGTCCCAAGTAGGACACTCTGATTGGTAATGTCCTAACTTGTGACATTTAAAGCATTCTATGGTAGCTCTGTTTCTGTTCCTTCCTCTGCCTCGACCTCCTCTATAATTTCCTCTAAAAATCCCTCGTCCTCTGCTTTCATATGAGACTTTTAGAACCTGCTATTCTTCTACAATCCCTCCTTTTATACGTTATTCTTGAACCAAAAGACTACTCTAGAGTTCATCCAATGTGAGTGTATCCAGATTATTTGATTCTTCAATTGTGCATACCACATAATTAAACTTCATGGTCATGGACCTTAAGATCTTCTCCGAGATGGCATTCTCTTGAAGTGCGTCTCCATAGGCTCTCATCTTCTTTGCTATTGCAAGAGTTCTTGCAAAATAGTTGTTCACGGTTTCTCCTTCTCTCATCTGAAGTATCTCGTACTCCTTGCGTAAGGCTTGAAGTTGTGCTCTATTCACTTTGGTGGATCCTTGAAATTTCTGCTTCATGCTTTCCCAAATTTGTTTGCTCGTGTCAGTGTTGAGGATTGTATCAAGAATATCTCTATCGATGGATTGGTAGAGAAAATTCTTGAGCTTCAAATCCTTCAACGTTTGCTCCTCAATCACCTTCTGTTGTGCTTCAGTAGGAACGACTCCGTCGAATATGCTGATCTCATTCTCTATGAGATCTCAATACTCCTTGGAACGAATGAAGTTCTCCATCAAATGCGTCCAATGATCATAGTGACCATCGAACCGTGGAATACCCGAAACAACGAACCCTTTCGCGCTGCTGCTATCTCCCATTTGAACTTCTTGTTCTTCTCACTTCTCTCTTGACTCACTCAGGCCTCTTTTGTGATGAAGATTCTTGAAATTGGTTCAGCAATTTAGATATTTGATCAAACTTTTTTGATTGATAATTGAAAGAATACAAGTTAGCTCGTTATATAGAGCAGACTCAACAAACGTGAAACAAAACAACTAACTCCTGAAAATTAGCAAAACCCAAAAAACTCATGCACATGACTCTGCAACTTATTGACTGAAGACTAACTACTTCTACAAAATAGGAAAGATTTATTCTAGCTTTGACCAATTTCTAACACTTATTATTAGGAATCAGTTTCACTACTAGCGTATAGAATATGTATTCATCTTTTATCTTGAGTTGCTATAAGGAATAAAAATGCATTTAATAACAAAATAAAGTCGGCCGAATAATTCAATTATATCTTTTTCGTGGATCGAAAACCTGGCCGAATAATTCCATTATATATTTTTGTTTTCAAAATCGTATGAGGAAATACTGTTATTTTATTAGTCTGAGTTGACTTTTTCATATTTTAATCATATGATTAATTACAGAAAATAAGTACCAGAAGTTCTTAGAACCATAATTATGAAGAAAGAGACAAAAAGAAGTTAAAAGAATAACAAAAATATCAGAGTGAACAACAAAAGAAAATGGTACGTTCCGAAAGTAGACCTCTTTGGTAGGGCCCAATTAAAGGGATTCATATGTTCTAAATCGGTTTTTTTTTTTTACAATTACATTGTAACTCTCTCAAGTCCTTCACATAAGCCGAGACAAAAGGTTGTGATGAAATCCCATGTCGAGTCCGTTGTAAGCCAATGGTGCGTACATCCATAGATCATCCGAGCTCAACAACTACATTTGTAACATATGCATTTTGGTTCGTTAGAACATGAATGTTATAGAAAGATTCTAGCTAACAGAAACAAAACCCTAAAACAAATTTACATACCTTGATTTGAAGCTGCAAGAACTTCACGTAGTGGACCGCTTCTTCAAGCATCGTGCTTATATCCACTTTTGTCCCGTTCGGTACAAGGTTTTGCAGTGTCTTGAGCCTTTCGTTAATCTTCTCTCTTCGTTTCTGCAATATATATATATATATATATATATATATATATATATATATATACTATATATTAAAAACCCACCAAAACCGTATAATCGATACTTTTTTAATTATTTTTCAAAACCACAATTGGGTTTGAGATAGAAATCGTAGAAATTTTCCCACGTTTTCTTACCCGAGCATAAAGGCTTTGAGGATCAGTAGCTGTCCCTTTGGTGGCTCTTGTTTTGCCTTTAACACTTGTGACCGAATTAGCTTTCTCATCATCTGAACTGTTGCTTAGGCTCTGACCATCTCTCCAATTAGTGTTGCTTTCGTCGACTGTATTGCTTTCCGGTACCCTCTGCTTTTTCTTGGCTTTGACAAGCTCCTATATAGCGTTAATGATATTGTATTTAGTATATTGCATAGTAATAATGAATCAAAGTATATATATATATTGATCTTGCACTTACTTGTCTTGTGACGTCACAGGTAGAGTTACTATTGTGTAGATTCTCTACGTTAAGTAGTTTCCTCTTAAGAGTTGCTGTTTCTTGGGGGTGATTTTGATCCCAGGAATCAAGCATGGTCGGAAGATTTCCTCCCGGCATTGCACCAAATGGGAACATATCATGAACTAAGAGAGCATGATGATGATCAGAAGAAAATACATTGTTCTGATGGTGATGAAGATGATCATTGTAGAGGCTAGAGAGGCCAAGCATCTCATCTCGCGGTCTCTCCTCCTTAGATGATGAACACTGATCAAAGTTGAACATCCCCAGGAGAGACTCCAATTCACCATCAACAAAAACGTCCATCGTTCTAACTCTTCCTTAATTCTTCTTCTTGTGTGGTGGTTGTTATATTAGTTATTGATCTTGTGCAACTATATATATAGGTTGGAGACAGTTGATGATGAAGAGAATATTTCTCTTGAAGAAGATTTGGTGATGATGAAGAGAAATCAAGAGATTCTTAAACTGCTACAATCATTTGTGTCGTGAACAAGTCGTAATTAAATAAATGAAATGAAGCCATGCATGATGATGATCACGAACAGTCAACTTGTGGGGTCGACAATGAGAGATGAGACCAGCTTTGTTCCTTCACGACACATTAATATATCATTTTTTTATAACCATCCATTGATCTCAATTTAAATTAAATTAAATACTTATGTATAAGATGGTACGTAAGAGATTATTATAATAATGAGAGAGAGTTTACATTGGCCACACAAGAGAAGCGGTGAAGAATAAAGATATAGCCACGCCAATGCACGATTAATGGAATCCTTATCGTAACCTCAACAACACTAAAAGAAGAAGAAATTAAAAGAAACTTTTTAATCCATGCCGTATTAAACCTTAAATAATTACTAATTGTCGGTAGGTCTCTCTTAGCTAATTTGTTTTTTGGGAGAAGATGCAGCATGATATATGGATATATCCGGCGTCGATAACCTATTTGGTTGAAGCTGTGAGTTTTTTTTGTCTGTTATATATGGAAGATGTATATCAAGAAAAATTCATTCGTAAGAATGATCCAAACTTATTCTGACATTTGCCTAGAAATATTTACAGACTACACATTCTAGAAGAACATAATATGGATGAATGAAATGTAAAATTATATATGGAGAAATGTTTTCACACTACTGATCATTATCAAATACAGTGCCATTACGCTTGTAAGTTTTGTTTTTCCTTTTCCAAATTTATTTCATTAGGATGTTTATAAATGTGCTTTCCATAATTTATATTGTGTTGTGAATATAGTAATAATTTAAAAGAATGTTTCACTCTAGCCAACCTTGTTTTTTAAAGATACAATTAACTGCATATATGTAGAAAACTAGCATGATATACGGAGGGTGAAACATAAGTAATTTTAAGCAAATTGATTCCTTTAGAATCCACTTTATTTTTCATATATTTACCAGACAAGAAATGCATGAACTTTTGAAGTCCTATATTTTTGTTCAGAAATACATATGTCGCATATTTTCTTGTAATTGTCATTTATGAGTAAAGTAAATATTTTTTGTTTTTTAAACATTGATACAAATGATGAGAACTATATAAGGATAATTCTACAATGGATAACGTTGGTCATTCCACTAGAAACCTCGACTACGATAAACGGTTTCACTTGCATTATGCTGAAGATTTTTTTATAAATTTATCTCCATTAAATTGCAGAAATTGCATCATCTGATAATTGAAACTCAAACCTTGGTAACCACTGGACAAGGGGGTTTCTACAAAAACCAGAACCCACAAAGTAAGTTTAGAATACAAAACCAGAACCCAAAGTATAATTATAATGGATGTGATCAGTAATATGAATCATCAATGATTTAATATGCGTTAAAGTTATAGCGCATTGTTAACGCAAAAATGTGTGTTTTCGGTTTTGTGTTGGATTAAACCATTAGAAAACAAAACCAGGAAAAAGATAAAGGAATGAAAATAAGCCATACACTACAGGAACTTTGTATGTATTTGGTTTTTATACATTAAATTCCGTCCACTATATAACTAGAAGAAACTTAACACTTTTAGATGCAAATTAGACGAAAATTCAACACTTTATATTATATGTTTATATAAATGCATGTTTATCAATGATATATATATATATATACCTTGTTATGGGCATGCCAAAAGAATAAGCTAATTTGTATGTATTATAGTTGACTGTTTAATATATATTTTGAGTTATCTGAACTTCTTATCTTTTTGGTCCGGCTGGGAGGCAAATTGTCTTATAAGTTAAAGTTATAAAAGGTCAAGTAGGTATGTACATTGGACAAAAGATAAATAAACATATTTGAAAATATTAGGACGGCACAAAATAGAGTTGGAGATTCCGACAAGATGAGATTCAAACTCGTTCGTTTGTCTTAAGATCATCCCCACATAAAATCTTCTTAATAAGTTTTAAAAACAAATTTATTGAAGAAATTAAATAAAATCACAGCTTAAAGATATGTTCAGTTGTCTCTAATTAAGTTTCAAAATTACAGGACGGGGCCAATGTACAATGCATCTTACGGGTTCTTGGAATGTATCGTTTACATTATATTGTTTATGAAACTCTTATGGTATAATCACATTTTAGTTCATTATCAATGAATTGATTTGTCTTATATAAAAAAATAAAAGTAAATTGTGAGGGCATGATCACTGCTGGTTTTCTTGTCTCGCCTAAAGTCAGAATGTCTTCATAATCATATATCATTGAATTGGAACATAAATTATTTACGACGTTAGTAGTTGTGGTCTAATATTATAACATGATCCGATATATGTATGAGAATGTATTATAAAATTGAGAATTGAAAGGTACAAAAGTATGTTTGGTAGATTAATTGAACTTCGAATACGACGAATGTACTATACATAATTTAATTATATTTGGTGGAAGACACTAGTACACATGTCTACAATCAGAATGAAACCGTCAATTCACTACAAGAAAACTGTCAATTTCCAACGAAAATTTACGACCGTTTTAAATCGATGTAACTTTACATCGACATTACGACGAAATTACGACGAAATATGTGTTCGATGTAAAATCGTCGTAAATATATGTCGTCGTAATTTCGATGTAAAATTACGACCATTTTACGACGACATTACGACGACAATATAAATCGTCGTAATATCGATGTAACTTTACATCGATATTACGACGAATATGGCTTCTGCATATTACGTTGATATTACGACGTAATATCGTCGTAATGTCGTCTTGGGTTAAGGAGCAGACCGTTGTATTCCCACTTCTGATGATCTGGCCAACAAAGAACTCTAGGGGTCTAGTTTTCTACATTCATAAAGACCAACTACCATAAGTGAAAGATACATAGAATTGGACATCCTTATATTACGATTTACATAGATGTCCAATTCTATGAATCATTCACCTATGGTAGTAATGAAAACTGTATTTACATGAAAACAAGATCCCACATGATTCTTTGTTGGCAAGATCATCAAGAAGTGGGAACACAATGATCAGCATAAGAACCCAAGGAAACGTGGATATGTATATATTTAGTGTGTATTTTTTTTTTTGAGTTACCATTGAAGGTGTGGAAGGTATTTATAGAAATTTTCTAGAAATTACCAACGGATTTGCAACGAAAATTTACAACGGTTTTACATCGAATAGCAATACAACGATTTTACATCGAATATACGACGAAATTACGTCGAAAATATTTGATGTAAATAATTAGGTTACCTATAAGAAACCGTGTTTTACCAAATTCTCAGAGTCGACGTGAAATCGTCGTGATACCGATGTCACTATTTACGTCGTAACATCGTCGTAAAACTACGACGAATTTACGATGATTTAGTTTTAATTTACATGTTTGGTTTATCAATGTATATCATGTTTTACATAACTTCTAATCATAGTATAAACATGATAATCCATCGTATAATCGTCGTTGTTGAATCTGTTGTTAAATATTAAAGGTATTAGATGCACAAATATACTTCGTTCTTACTTCCAGGATATGTGTATTGTGATTTAGGGTTTAGGATATAGATTTAATCTATTACAATGAAATTACGATGGATTCGTCGTAAATTCGTTGTAAAAATTACAACGATTTTACGACGAATCCGTCGTAATTTCGTTGTAATACTTAAAATTTAGGGTATAAGGTTTGATTTACATGTTTGATTTTTTTTTATCTTATATCTTGTTTTACGTAAGTTCTAATCATAGTATAAACAAGTTAAAGTTTTTACAAAATCATTTACATGATTTAAGTCATCCATGTTACGAATATATACTTATAAGAACGAACGCTATACATTATTATGTAAGATAAGGAAATCGACGACGATATAGATTCAATCGTCGTTATTGAATCTGTTGTTAAATATTAGAAGTATTAGATGCACAAATATACTTCGTTCTTACTTCCAGGATATGTGTATTGCGATTTACGCTTTAGGGTATAGATTTAATCTATTACAACGAATTTACGATGGATTCGTCGTAAATTCGTTGTAAAAATTACAACGATTTTACGACGAATCCGTCGTAATTTCGTTGTAATACTTAAAATTTAGGGTATAGGGTTTGATTTACATGTTTGATTTTTTTTATCTTATATCTTGTTTTACGTAAGTTCTAATCATAGTATAAACAAGTTAAAGTTTTTACAAAATCATTTACATGATTTAAGTCATCCATGTTACGAATATATACTTATAAGAACGAACGCTATACATTATTATGTAAGATAAGGAAATCGACGACGATATAGATTCAATCGTCGTTATTGAATCTGTTGTTAAATATTAGAAGTATTAGATGCACAAATATACTTCGTTCTTACTTCCAGGATATGTGTATTGCGATTTACGGTTTAGGGTATAGATTTAATCTATTACAACGAATTTACGACGGATTCGTCGTAAATTCGTTGTAAAAATTACAACGATTTTACAACGAATCCGTCGTAATTTCGTTGTAATACTTAAAATTTAGGGTTTAGGGTTTGATTTACATGTTTATTTTTTTATATCATATATCTTGTTTTACATAAGTTCTAATCATAGTATAAACAAGTTTAAGGTTCTACAAAATCATTTACATTATTTAAGTCATGCATGTTACGAATATATACTTATAAGAACGAATGCTATACATTATTATGTAAGATAAGGAAATTGGTGACGATATAGATTCAATCATCGTTATTGAATCTGTTGTTAAATATTAGAAGTATTAGATGCACAAATATACTTCGTTCTTACTTCCAGGATATGTGTATTGCGATTTACGGTTTAGGGTATAGATTTAATCTTTTACAACGAATTTACAACGGATTCGTCGTAAATTCGTTGTAAAAAGGATTCGTCGTAAATTCGTTGTAAAAATTACAACGATTTTACAACGAATCCGTCGTAATTTCGTTGTAATACTTAAAATTTAGGGTTTAGGGTTTGATTTACATGTTTACTTTTTTTTATCTTATATCTTGTTTTACGTAAGTTCTAATCATAGTATAAACAAGTTTAAGTTTTTACAAAATTATTTACATTATTTAAGTCATGCATGTTACGAATATATACTTATAAGAACGAATGCTATACATTATTATGTAAGATAAGGAAATAGGTGACGATATAGATTCAATCGTCGTTATTGAATCTGTTGTTAAATATTAGAAGTATTAGATGCACAAATATACTTCGTTCTTACTTCCAGGATATGTGTATTGCGATTTAGGGTTTAGGGTATAGATTTAATCTTTTACAACGAATTTACAACGGATTCGTCGTAAATTCGTTGTAAAAATTACAACGATTTTACGACGAATCCGTAGTAATTCCGTTGGAAATCGAAATATTTAATTTACCGCGTGGGGGAAAATTTTCAATAGGTTGAATTTTCGATTTTTACTATTACGACGATTTTACGACGGAATCGTCGTAAAATCGTCGTAAATTACCAATGATTTTACGACGACCACAAAATCTATATATACGTGACCAGATTTTTTCCTCCCTCACAATCTCACACAAACTCACTCTCTCTCTAAAACGCTCTCACCTCCCTCTACCTACGAAAAAGGTAAAAAAATTATTCTTTGATTTTTTAAATTATATTATTGTTTGTGAGGATTTTGAATTGTTAGTTAGGATTGTAATTTTTATTAGTTAGGATTAGACTTATTAGTTAGGAATGGAATTATATTATATCGGAATTGAGTTATTTTTAAATATTTTTTTAGATATGGCGCCACGTAAGACACACTATCGGCAGTTTCTCGAGACGGGACCGAGTGCTAATTCGCAACTCCCGTCATCTTCTGCGACACCGTCCGCTGTTCCGGATTCTTTTTCCCAACCAGCGCCGTCTCCAGAAGAAAGTGCTCGACCGCCGTTGTTGTATGCGGGATTGACTGTCGAAGATATTTTGCAGTCGCCGGGGCATGATTCTTTAGATCGGTTAGATCCGCGAAGGCTCCCGAATAATTTATATTAAGAATTTTATTTTGTATTTTAAATTTTATTTTAAATTTTGAATAGATTTATAAAATTTTAATTTATAAATATAATTTTATTAATTTTTTTTTTAATTTTAATTGAAAAAGAAATAATATATTATATATATGTATTACAACGACTCAATATTTACATCGATTTTACATCGTTCAATAATTTACGATGAATTTACATCGAATATTTTACATCGATTTACCAACGTATTTACAGCTACCTATTACGACTAATTTACGACGAATTGTCAAAACAAAAATTGTATAATTCGATGTAAAATCGATGTAATGTTTCATCCTATTACGACGAATTGACGACGGATTGTCGAAAAAAAAATTGTATAATTCGATGTAAAATCGATGTAATGTTTCGATGTAAAATCGATGTAATGTATTCGTCGTAAAATCGATGTAAATTTACATCGATTTTACGACGAATAATATACGACGATTTTACGACGATTTTTAGTCCTCCTTAATGTTACGACCAAGTTACGACGATTTCCGATTAACGACGATCATATTACGACGAATTGTTATTCGTCGCTAATCCGTCGTAAACCATGTTTTACAACCAATTTACGACGATTCTGTTAGTTGTAAAAGGGTAGTTTTCTTGTAGTGATTATACTATTCTTATAAGGGTTTTTCGTTTCTACATTAAAGTATAGTAATAAGGAACTCATCGTGATAAATTATAAGAATACACTTATTCAAAGTAATGAAATTCAGTATTAGTAGCGTTTACTTGTTAATTTATTCAAATAATCAATACTTAATGTATAAACGAAATTAGCTTCTGAAATGGGATGAAGTATTTTTGGTTTTAGGTATAATTAACTATTGATTAATTGATTAAAATAACAAGTATAAGTTTATGATTTATTTTCTTCTCTTTTGCAAAAAAAAAAAAAACTAGAAAAAGTTAGGCCTAATCTTGTTAATCTTTGTATAGAAACTTTTGATTTTTCTAAATGCCCAAGTGAAAATTTTTGAATGGCCTCAAAAACTTTAGAAACCGTAACTAGGGGTGTTGTGGTGGGCGAAAACCATAACATGTTTTGAAAGAAAAAAATGAAAGATATGTTTGCTTCATGCGGGATCAAATCGGCGACGACGAATTTATGAAAACCCCATCATTTTGTTTGTTTGTATGCGACTATTAATCACATACTGATATGCAGAACCATAAAGCCGGACCAGACCAATCGAAACATGTATTAAACTTTAAGAAAATAATGTATGAAAATCTGGCCGGATTAGCCCATTGTAATTGTGAGGTCTATGAAGATGAAGAACAAAAATTAACACATGTTTGAATGCATAGATTCATTTTTTTGTTTTCTAATGATTAATTGTTGGTAAAGAAAGAAAATATAGGAATGTAAAGAACTGGGGAGTGGCTACACTACTAACTGGGACATCATTGTCGACATTCTATATAACCGTACTTTTGAAAAAACTATTCTATTTTTGTTAAGGTATGCGTTTCAAGCTTCCATCTATCACATCTGGCGTGAGAGAAACGGGCGCAAGCATGGAGATTCCCCTCTACCCCACTCACGGTTACACAAACTCATCGATAAGAATGTACGAAATCGAATAACTTCGATCTGAAAAAACATGCGACAACACTTACGACGATGGTTTGATACTCTGATTCTCTACCAGACTATGAATCCTCCGGTACAAACTGAAGATTAGCTTTATCCTTTTTAGTGTCTTATCTCGAATTTCAAACTAAAATATACATTCATTATATATATAAAACGATCTTCATTGAATAAATTTTACATTTAATTTAAAAAAAAAAATTGGGATTTTTTATTCGTTCATACCCAAAAAGAATCCTATATTTTACTGGATGTTGATCCCGGGGATCACTAAGTATGTTTACGGAGTGATTAGGAGATGAGAGGTGAGATTTTCGTTAATTAGAGCAGTTTAACCACTATTAAGACAGGCCGGGAGAAAGATGAGTAGGCCGGGGGCCGTGTTTCTTTTTATTGATGGTGAGAGAAATGAATACTTTAGAATTACGAACTGGTTTCCCAAGGACGTCCAGTTCGGCGTTCTAAAACGTTGCCTTGTTACAAAGAGAGAAAGAGAGAGGTCGGGTAGCTAGTTATAGGTCGAAAATGGCCCAGATCAAAAGTCCACCGAGAGAGTGATAACTGCGAGATCCTTCTACGGTCGGGGGTCCCAGTCCAGATATCTCCAAGTGAAGGCGTGCGAGGGGGTATATATAGCAAGGACCGCGTAGGCGGTTCTCCGCGATTCGGGGATGACGTGACGTTGACGAGACGGGTCGTGAACAGTGCAAGGTATGTCGTGAACAGTGCCGGTGAACAGTGCCGGTGAACAGTGTCGGTGAACAGTGCAAGGCATGTCGTGAACAGTGCCCCGTGAACAGTGCAAGGCATGTCGTGGACAGTGCCCGTGAACAGTGCAAGGCATGTCATGAACACTGCATCTTCGTGCGGCATCAATGTTAGCTCGGGGTGCGAGCTCGGGATGGAAGCTCGGGGTGCGGGCTCGGGATGGTAGCTCGGGGTGCGAGCTCGGGATGGAAACTCGGGCGCGAGCTCGGGATGGAAGCTCGGGGCGCGAGCTCGGGATGGAAGCTCGGGGTGCGGGCTCGGGATGGTAGCTCGGGGCGCGAGCTCGGGATGGTAGCTCGGGGTGCGAGCTCGGGATGGAAGCTCGGGCGCGAGCTCGGTATGGAAGCTCGGGGTGCGGGCTCGGGATGGTAGCTCGGGGCGCGAGCTCGGGATGGAAGCTCGGGGTGCAAGCTCGGTGCCGTCCTTGGTCGAACGCCGACTTCTGGCTGATTTCGACCAGGCGGGCCTTATTTGCTGAGATGAGCCTAGCTAATTGGGGGTGCTAAACCCACCTCCAACACTGGATAAGTTCTTACTCAAGCTCGAACCGCTTTTAGAATCTTGAATTCTCTCTTCTCGCATCTCTATCCTTGTTTTTTTCAACTGAAAGCGTATTCATCACTTGTTTCCCTTTTACAGAGAAACCATTTAAGAGCACAACAAAGCAGAGCAGATTAATTTAAATTACATATGAGTAACCGAAACTCTATCCTTATATATGTTCTTCATAAAAACAGAAATGAGAGCTACTCAATGAAACAAACAACAACCAAACCTTTTGTCCCCCTAATCCCTTTCCAGTACCAAAGTTACACATCAAACGACCAAAATGATGATGATACAACGCAATTTTTTCGATAGGTCTACAGAAAAAAAGAAGTGAATATACCATTCTAAAAATGCTAGTAGGATTTGTATTCCTAGTCCTACCTCCTACGTGACCAAGGTTTTGGGGGTAATAAATAGGGTCTCTTGGTGTTTGCAAAGACTTACTTTTTTGTGTGTAAGCTAGAGTTTTTATTTTTCGTCAAACAAAAAAAAAAAACTCGAGTTTTTATCTCTGATTTACACAAAAATGAACTTGCTTTCTCTTGTGTTCAAACCATAACCCTTCATACTATACGAGAGATTATTTTTCGTGAAAAAAAAAGACGAATACTTTCATAAGAAAACAAGTTGTAATCTTAAGGGTGGGCCAAAATAGACCCAAACATGTTAAACGCAACCAAAGAATAACTCCTCTGACCCAAGGCCCAACTTAGAAGTTTACAATTTAAATTCTGATTTGAGAAATGATATAATATATAATGAGTATTGTTTTAGCCATTGGCTAAAGAAATAATTTACATATATGTTAAATACCACAATCATCTCCACTAAAATTTGAATTTGTTAGGAGTTTAATTAAGCATAAAATTAGATCTGTATTATTTAGTCCTAATAAATTTATAATGTAGAGTGGATATCCAAATTCCAACTCAATGAGGAACTTTAATTACGATAGAAATTGAAAGGAACTGGAAAAACAGTAACATGATAAAATAATAATAATCATTTGTGCCCCCACACTTGCATGCATAGTGAGAAAACCCAACAATAGCGACAAAACCATTCGTTTTTATGTGTAATTGAGATCATTTATAGTATTGCTTTATTTTAAAGTTCTTTCCAATAAATCATTCAACCTCGAGTACGTGACATGTCATGTGCACTGTATAGTTTACACGTCGATCATTATCTTCAATCTGAATTTGGGGTCCATCTATCGTCCGACTATATCTTAGCTACTAACCACTCAAATGTCGTTATCCGGTTTAAGTGTTTGCGACAAATAAAAAGTAAACCGGCCGGTTTGAAGAGCAGCCGCGTGAAGAATTTAGGAAGAGTCAAAGATGGTTCCTTTGTTTTAGTCAAATGTATTTCGTTTCCCACAATATTAATTTGTACCAGAAAAGTTGGTTCAATTTTTTTTAATTTTTTTTTTCAGTTTGCGATTTTGACTCTGGAAACTTGGAATTAGGTCTTCATTAATGCACCACCGTCTCAGCCTCTTATTAATCCTTACCTCCACCTTTTCAATATGAATCCTGTTCAAAGCTTTGAATGGCATAGACGTTTAGATTCTTATTCCTGTCTTTAATCATACCCAACATATATAGATTCTTCTTCTTTATTTTTTTTTTGTGTTTCTTTTGACAAAAAACCGAAACGTGTAGGATAGGATGACCATGACCACGACCACAATACAGAAACTCTAGACTGTATATATATTGCAACGCGGAAGAAAAAGTCTTTATAGCCGACCTCTTCCTTTTGCTTACAATTAGCACACGTGTACTAAGTCAAACCAAACGTGCCCAAATGATCTTCCCCCCTTAGCCAAGTACCAAAAAAAAGGAAAGAAGAAGTAAATTAATGTAAGGGATCGCCACCCTCACTCCTCACACTTTCCCACCACTTGTCACGCAACTTCCTCTCCACACTCCAACCTTACTATATAATTTATTCACACTTTCATTTCTTCTTCTTCAACAACAATTCTTCTTCCATTTTTTTTGAGAGAGATCTTCTTCTTCAGCTAATTTAATGGCCCTCGAGGCTCTCACTTCACCGAGATTAGCTTCTCCGATTCCTCCTCTGTTCCAAGATTCTTCAACCTTCCATGGCGTCGAACACTGGACCAAGGGTAAACGCTCCAAAAGATCCAGATCCGATTTTCACCACCACGACCTCACCGAAGAAGAGTATCTCGCTTTCTGCCTCATGCTTCTCGCTCGCGACGGAGATCGCACCAACCTTCAGCCTCTTCTTCCTCTTCCTCCGGTCACGGCGGCTGAGAAGTCCTCGACATACAAGTGCACCGTCTGCGACAAGTCCTTCTCTTCTTACCAAGCTCTCGGCGGCCACAAGGCGAGCCACCGGAAAAACTTATCGCAGGCTCATTCCGGCGGAGGAGATGATCAATCGACGTCCGCCGTGATTACCGGAAGTGGGAAATTACACGTTTGCTCGATCTGTCACAAGTCGTTTCCTTCCGGCCAAGCTCTCGGCGGACACAAGCGGTGCCACTACGAAGGGAACAACAGTAGTAGCGTGTCCAATTCAGAAGGTGCGGGGTCCACCAGCCACGTCAGCAGCAGCCACCGTGGATTTGACCTCAACATCCCTCCGATCCCGGAGTTCTCGCCTGTTAACGGAGACGACGAGGTCATGAGCCCGATGCAGGCCAAGAAGCCCCGATCTGAATTCCCGGGGAAACTGCAGCACTGAATAAAAAAACTTAATTAGACCATCAGATTGCTCTGTTTTGAATTCTATAGGAATTTGTAGACTGTACATACAAATTTCGACTTTGATTCATTCCAATTCTTGTTCTTCTTCAGTTACAAATTTATTCTTTATTTATCACATATAGTTTAATTGATACATGTTAGAAATTTTGAGTTTATTGACTCTTATTTGAATAAAATCATACCACTAGCCACAACTCTGTTTTTAGTTATGAATTTAATTTTCATATTAATTAAACTCCTAAGCATATCCAAGTCCATATGTTCTTGATTCTTCCATCTAGTTTCTACTACCAGTCTGACATTTTGGAAGTTCTAAGCAAAAAAAAAAAAAAGTGACTTTTCTAATAATAAAAAATCGACCTTTCATTTTATGTTTAATTTTTATAAGATTTTTGCATTAATTTAAAGATAGAGCAAGAATAGCCACCAAATTTTACTAAAAAAAAAACGCAAAGGAAAATCCACTAAAGAAGCAACTTGAAGAAAGCAAGCAATAACCAAACAAGAGCCCTCAAAAATGGGAGAGCAATCGTCATCTTCAACCTCCATCGATCGGGATTGAATTGTATGATCCAAACAGAGCTATTATTTGACGACTTGTATGCTCCAAAATCCTTTTCACATGTTGTGTGCCTGCTTTCTCATCTCAACCAATTTGAAAACAGAGATTGTAAACTTTAGTGTTTAGGGTTCGTGCTTATTTGTCTATGTAGTGAACAATGTGCCTTAGTTCTGGCCATCTCCAAACATGATTATTACTGATTAACAACTTTTTTTGACATTAAAACAATATCTCGAACCCAAATCAAGATACTTTAGGTGTACCATGAAGAGAAGAATGTGACATTAGAGATGGAGAAATGGTTAAACATCATTACATGAGAAGAATGTAATATGCTTATAGGGAAACTTACTTAAAATCTCATCATATTGAAGCTCTACACGTATCTATGCGGTGTCCTCTGCCACATATGCTGCAAAAGATATAAGTGTATTCTTAAAGCGCTTTACAAAAAAATGGTAACTAATTGCACACAATAACAACAAGAAAACTTCAAAAATGAATATGTATAGGAAAACCTTCTTAAAAGTAGTTCCATCATATTGAGACCATGCATGTATTTTTGTTGTGTCCTTCTTCATCACATCTGCTGCACTTGTGTTTCTGAGATTTTGAGCTTCGTACACCAAACTCTCCCACTGATCGCATTCTCTTTTTCGGCGATTTTCCACTGCTGTTCCCAGTAGTAGGAGGTGCACGTAAAATTTCAATTTCAGTTACACAACCAGGAGTCCCTCTTATCAATTTTTGAGCTTGCTCTTTTGCTCTCCAAGCTTTTTGGTATTTTATTTGTACGCCATGTTCTTTTCTGACTTGCTCAATAATTTCTTTTGGTTTGAGACCATCTTTTTTTCCTCCATAGTCGCTGCAAATTAAAGCTCCAAGCAATTTCGCAGTTGCTTGCCTATGGTTGGCATTTCTGTGTGTTGTAGTATCACAAGTATGTTCATGAACATACTTCTTCACCACAAAGAAGTCAGAAGAACTAAGCTTAGTTGCACGCATCCTCCAAGTGCATTTATCATCCACGCACCCTAATATCACTCTTGATTTGTCTGACCAAAGAGACTTGAACTCAAACTTCCACTCTAGTGCCCATTTTCTCATCTTGAACATCAACTCTTGCTTATTCTTGAAATGTTTGTTCACATGTAAATCATTAGTCCCTCGGGTAGAATGTGAACCTCCTATAGAAACCGGAGGAGGATCTAGAGCAGGATGCAAAAGAAATGGATGGTTTCCTTTTTCAGCAGTCGAACATGTATTGTTGTGTGCTACGGAAACTAACATGTCGCTCCCACTTGATCGATGAAGTTCCTACAAAAAGAAATAAATACAAACGGATAAATAAAGTTACACTAAATGAAAGAATTTTTTTAATATCGAAAAGAGTAACATTACATACATACGATGTTACCTGTTGTTTTTCATGCACATTAGATTCATTTACATATGAATCACCATCTAAATTTTGCAACACATGTGTGCGCGGAATGTTTTCCCCAACATAATTTTCTTCATTGTGTATGGTCTTTGATTGAATGCTGCTGCCAGCATTCTCAAAAGCAATCATGTTGCATTTCTCACTCACCTAAATCGGAAGAAAGAAAATCAATATCAAAAGAGCAGTATTTGAGCTAAAGACAAGAGTGACATGCCTTCCTTAACGGTGTGTAAGAATAGCCATTCAGCTGCAATTGTCACTCACCGTTACACACAAACGAATCAGTTCATGATCTCCTTTTATCTTATTGATGAAAGTTCTTAATTGGCGATCGTTTCGCACATATACCGGTGGAGAGTCCTCTACCATCAATTTCATTCTCAATGGAAGTCCATAGCTGAGTGTAATATCTTCACTTTTTACTGAGCAACCAATTCCAAAATCTTCGATAACCATCTCAACTAAGTCTACGTATGTGACGTTCTCATCTACCTCACTAAGTGATCCTCCTTTATTCGTATCTACTAAAAAATCCCATTGGAGCTTGTCGTTTAATTTCCACTCTCCACAAACAGAATAGATTTCTACCATAGTTTCCTGCTATAAGAAAAGAAAAGCCAAGCAAGAAACGATGAAACCGTTGTGAATTACTTGTTGAGAACATTATTTTTCTTTGTTTCTTCCCTCAAAACCTCAAAAGTGTGATTATGTTTCAAGGATTAGATTACAAATCAGATAAATGGATTGAATGTTAAAATGTATATAAGAAGTTCCAAACCAAAAAGCGTAAAACCCTAATGCTCGAAATCCAAAAAAGCAATTGAAATTGAATTTTCTCCAACAAAAGCAAAAAATTCATGATTCCACGTTTAAAAACATATTCATGAAAACATGTGAACAAGACTTCAGCAATGGCAGTCCTAGAATCACGGTGACGGTGATGCAACAACAACCAAAAGCAGAGACGAAGGAAGATACCTAAGATTATGATTAGAGAAGATGACGGAAGCGTTTCTGATTCAATGATCGATTTCCTTCCACGATGATCAAGTGGCGAAAATTAAATCAGAAATCGATTTCACCATGTTCAATTGTGTTGAGATGAAAAAATAAAAACAAATGGAAATCGATGTTTAATTAATCAATAAAAAGAACCAAATTCAGCGGAACGCCGCGCAGTGTTCAACTAAAATCCAAAACGACACGATGTTTCTCATCAGCATCCCCCTCTATATAATGACCTCCGTAATTTGGAATATCGGATATCATCAAAAAATCATTTTTCCTTGTAAAGTCCCTCTTCGCTTGAGCTCTTGCTGTTGGCACCGCGAGTTTCCTCTATGGATCACTCCATTTTAAAGCTCCTCGAAGAAGACGAGGTTAGGTTTTCGAATTTCCACTCTCGTTTCCAGTTCCGTATTATTGATTTTGATTGTGTCGTCGTCAGGATGAATCTATGCATTCGAGGGATGAAGTGGAAGCATTCCAGGCCTCTCTGAATCGAGAAATCGAAGGTTAGTTTGAAACCTAATTCCATGTGCTAAACTGCGGAAAGTATAAAAGAGAAGTCTCTTTTGATACTCTACGAGGAACACCATGTCAAATTCCTTAGATCCACGAGTGTTCATATTAATCTGAGTTTTTTTGTCAGGCTAGAGATTACGTTGATGATGCTTTAGTGATGGTTAATCTACATTACTTTCTACTTTCTTAGATAGAAACAGTTAAGCTGTGATCTGTGGATGAGTATATGAGGGCTATTGAACATGGAAACACAATGCTAGTTCATATCCTCTTTTGTTTGTTTGTGTTGAACTGGTGTTCGCCTTCTGTTCACTTGGGATATTGAATTACTTTGATTATTTCTGAAGGAGAAAACAAATATTCGAGTCAGCAGTTTGCAACATGGAATAATGGTATTGGAGATGCTAATACCAACCACCATATCCTTGAGAGCACTCAGATGAAAGAGCAACACCGATCTGTTTTAGGCAATCAAAACCACGAGTTAAAGCCAGAAATTGAATCTCGTCCACAGGAAAACCCACCTCAGGACCATAATCAACTCTGGGAGAACTTGCAGTCTCAATATTTGAAAATGCAAAAGACGAGTATCCAACAGGCTCATGGGGCAGAACAGCCTGTTGACCCTGTGAATCATGGTCCTAAGGAAGTACAAGTTTGTGAATTGCTTCGTATCTTGATAGCCCAAGTTGACAAAGATAGAGAGAAGCATCTTCGTATCCTGTTTTATAAATTCAAGGTGGGGCTTTACATCCATGAAATGACTTGGCACTCTGATCGAAAACTCTCACTACATTACTTTCCTTTTCATACTTGTTTGCAGAGAAAAGAAATTACAATTGTAACGTTCTTACGACATGTGAGGGATGCTGTAGGTTATCAAATGACCAGATCGGCAACTAACAAACTGCATCATTCAGAACAGGTATCATCCTTTGGCACTTTTTTGCATCGTGCAGTTATTAATACCAAATATTAGAGTACAGTTTTGTCTTTCAAGTTAATGTTGGTATTGTCTCCATGATCTCATTGGTCATATGTTAATTTTCTTAACATATATAAGTACTTCAATGATTTTCATTTAGCTGCTTCCAAGTAGCGTTTAGTTTTTCTTATATATAATTAGTTTGTAAGCACATATCATGGTTTTAATATGGGTAACTGGTGATGCTTCAGTTAAGAGACCTTTTGAGCATATCTGTTGTCATCTGTAAGAGTTAAGGCAATGTTTTTTGTTATGTGGGTTATTATTTTGATATATGTGGTGTCTCGAAGAGATATATTCAGAAAATTCAGTTCTCTCCGCATACAGGATAGGATCCTTGACCATTAAGCCTATAGCTTATTAACCTCAATCTTTGTGTTCAATGGATGTTATGAAATTTTATTAAAAATCTCTGTGTGGCCTGTTTAGCTGAATAACATACTGAGCCAGGAAAAAAAACCCAGAAAACATAGCAGAAAGCTGATTATGATCACAATGCCAAAGTCGAGATTCATTTGCTAGCTAAGTTCTATAATCTATAGCAGATCTCACCATACTTGCACACCTAGGCTGATTAGTCATGGATTTCCTGTTCTTAGCTGGCGTTTGCCTCATTACATCCACAAATTAATTAGCATATTCCAGGGAAATGTTAGAATGGTCTTAATTTAGACTTGCAGATTTTTCTCAACATTGTAGTTAACATTGGCTGAGTGCAAGTGTGCAACTAATCCAAGGAACCCTATTGAACCCTATTAATAGAATATCTATTGTGTTTGGTATTTTTTAGTGGTAGACTCTTAACTAGACTTGAAACATAAGGAAAAGTGTATATAACGTGTGATGAGAAAGAAACCTCACTTCTGAGCCCTACCGAAAAGAAAATAACATATAGATCTCTCTCTTGAAAAATGCTGCATTACTGAGTCGTTTACCAAAGGTAGTATTGAGTGACATAGTCCAAGCTGGATACTTCTTGGTTTGGAATTCTGGCTCATTGGTTTCATTTTCATATGAACTATATGTAACCAGGGAACTAAGGGTATAAAAGTACATGGACGACCAAGGAATTGCAGAGAGTCATTTACATCTGCTGGTATAAATTATTTAGCTGATGCCATTTACTTTTGCGATTATCATCTAACTTCTTAACTTTCAGGTAGATCTTATCATATGATTTCCATGTGGCATACAAAACCAATCCCTGATACAATCTTTAACTGCAGAAATCAGTGCTAAAAAATCTGATCCTACTGGAGTTCATGTTAACCAACTGCCTTCTACAAGTTCAGGCACCTTAAGCAGTTCAGCTACTGTGCAGGGATTACTCAATTTTGAGAGGCCAACTTCTGTAAATGGTCCAAGTAGGTTTCAGGGTTGCCCTATATCTCCCTTCCAAAACAATTCAGCCTTGCCTCCACATTCTGCTCCTTGCCAAGGATCAGTCACCAAGGACCAGACAGTGGGGCCTTCCTCATCAGTGGTCCATGTGAAGCAGAAATAAATTAATCAAATTTTTGACCAGGCACGGGAGCCTTGTTCTTTGGTGCAGCAAGGCATGTCTAATGTTCCAATGAAACAGAGCAATGGTAACCCAAGGAGGTCAAATGATGACTTGGAGAAGCAGTCTTCTAAAATGGTTTTATCCACATCGACCACCCATGCAAGCTTTGTTTCTCCTTCAATGACAACACAGCTGGTAACTTATAAATTGTACTCTCAAAATTCATATTCAAATGTTATTTGGTTTCGTTTTGCTTATATTGTGACCGCCCTTGGTTTCTGTTTGTCCTTGTTTTTTTGGCTTTGAACTTTGATTGTGAAGAGTAAATGGACTATCTATTTAACTGAAAAGTTGTTTTGTGCACTCATCAGGTTAATTTCCCTGCCTCATATGGGACCATTAATGTTAGGACGACACCCAAAATGCCTTCTGTTGGTCAGAAGAAACCTCTTGAGGCACTAGGTTCTTCGCTGCCACCATCGAGGTAACATAGCTGGCTGGTTTGTGCGTATATAAGTTATTCTTCCTTTTTTTATTTTTATTTTTATTTTTTGATATCCTCCTTTTCATTCATTTGTAATTTGTAATTATTATTGAAGTCTAATAGCATGGGTTAACTTACAGCAAGAAGCAAAAACTACGTGGGGATTATGATGATCAAAGTATTGAACAGTTTAATGATGTCGCTGTACTCAGTCGCATCAATCTTAAGGTATGTTTTCTGGTAGCTGCACAAAAACTGGATACAGAGAGACGAATAAACCAATTTTTTCTGCATATGTACTAGGAAGAGGAGAAAAAACTATTATTTTCTGGGCCTAAAAAGGACAGTCATGTTTCTAAAGCATCTCGAAGAGTTGTGCATGAAGAGGAAGAAAGAACGATTTTGCAGAAAAATCCACTGCAGAGAAAGCTAGCAGAAATTAGTTGGGTTTCAACCCATCTCTTAGCTGCTTCTTAGATCTTTACATGGAATCACTTGGAGAAGAAGTTTATATATACTTTCGTATATGACAGTGGCAAAAAGTGGTGTAAAGCATATAAACGATGATGTCGAGCGGTGCTTGTCTCTGGTGAGATGTCATTACTTTTTGGGAATTATTAGCCTACAATTTATTCTTCCTTTTTTTTTTTCCTCATGGCTTTGCGTATTCAGAGCGTGGAGGAAAGGATGTGTGGACTGTTGTCTAATATAATCCGATTGTCAAAGCAGGTTAGTCTACTTTCTTCTCCTGCCTTCTTAAACTTTGTTGTGTGAAAAATCTTTGTGAAGTTAAAAGAACTTTTGCAGCGGACTGATACTGAGAAGTGTAGAAATCGAACTTGTATCACATCTGATATTCGGAAACAAATTAACGAAATGAATCAGAAGGTGAAAGAGGAACGGGAAAGGAAACATGGTGGAGAAGAAAAGCTTAAGGTTTGTCCTGAGCTCAATATCTATTTTCTTAGTTACCAATAAAGTAATAATGTCCTTGTTTTTGGATTTTCCTCGATGTAGAATGAAGGAAATGATACTGCAAAAGAAGATACTCGTTCATAACAAGTGAAGGTATTTAGAAACTGAGCCACCTAAATAAAACTTTGGACATACGTACACTAAAAGAGGTTCTATAATAATGTCAGGCAGATAAGAAGGAAGAAGATGAAAAGAGAGTTAAGGCTGCAAATATTGCTGCCCTTGCATCCGTTGGAGGAGATAATGCGTTTTTAAAATGGAAACTTATGGCAGAAGCACGTCAGAAACCTTCTTCAGGAGCAGGAAGAAACTCCGAGAAACCTTCTGGTGAAACTGGTGAGCCCGGTTCTATGATCTGGAAAAGTAAATTTCAGTTCTGTTGCTGGTTATTCTTTTTTTTTTTGGTTTTAAAATAGTAATAATAAATAAAAAGGTCCTACCGGGAGTCGAACCCAGGTCGCTGGATTCAAAGTCCAGAGTGCTAACCACTACACCGTAGAACCGAGTTTTTGCTGGTTATTCTTGATTAAAAGTTTTTTTTTACTTATGGCTTTGGGTTCTTGTGACTGTTTCGTGATTTCTTTAGATATATGTGATTTAAGTTTAGTGTTGCAAGTTGATCATTCGAGTTTTGTTTGTAGGTGGTAGAAGATTTGGGAAGAACCAAGGTTCACCAAAAGTGGTCCGGTCAATCTCTGTGAAGGATGTGATTGCTGTGGTGGAAAAAGAGCCTCAGATGTCTAAATCGACGCTATTGTATCGCTTATACAGTAGAATCTGCTAGGATGTTCCAATCCAAAAGAAGACATAGAAACTCTTAAGATCAAACAATCAGATTCCGAGTCTTTTTTAACACTCTTTGTTCTTATTCCATTAAAAGTGATGCCATTACAAACTCCCAAGCATGATCAAGATGCTAAGTACATCCTTATTTCTTCTTCTCTTCTACTACAACCTTAAAGAAAGTTGCTTCCTTTTCTAGTTTTTGCCTGATTCCTTCATGTTGGCTCGGCCGTGTCCATATCCTCCACCACCACCGCATGAGCCGCCACACCCTCCACCACCACCACCACCGCCGCCAATGATGACTCCACCACCAATACCACCTGACCCGTATCCGGGACCGCCTCCTCCGTTGCCTCCATCCCAGCCCCCACCACCACCGGAACCATATCCCCCACCACCACCACCACCACCAAATCCACCACCGATGACAACACCACCCCCACCACCATATCCTGGGCCTCCGCCGCCATAGCCGCCAGTTGTGAGTTCACCCCTAAACCCGGTTACGTGTCGGTTACTCTTTCCTATCTCACTGGATGCTGCTTCACTCCTCATGAACGCACCTTCTCTTGCAGCCTCACCAATCATATGGCCAATGAGGCATAGATACAAGGAAACAAGAAACCAAAACATCACTCTACTACCCATGATGGCTGCTTAGTGACAATATTTTTTTGTTAGAATCGGAGAAAGTAAATCGAAGGAGTTGTAATTGAGTATATACAGCCACAAACACATCACTATATATATAGATGCACGTAATACAAAGGTGATGCTTAGTAGAGAGAGAGGTGCGTATATGGTGTGGCTTACCAATATGGGTTTCAGGTGATCGGTCTGATTCGCATGATTTTTCCCACGCCTTTTTGAGTTTTGTTGCATTTTAAAATTATTTTTTTGATAAAGTGCATTTTAAAATTAGATTTAATTCAAGTAAATCTAAGCTAAGCTGTGGGTAGGACTTATGTAATCACTTGAAATTATATAGAGATTTTGATCAATAACACTTCCTTTTACAATGGAGATGATGGTGATGGTGGTGGTGGTGGTGGTGCCATATAATATTAACACGTATATATATGTAGAGGCGAGATGGATGGATGGATTAGAGAGAAAATTGGGGTTTATAATTATGATTAATTTTTTTTTTTGGTGCTCTGCAAACCGTTTCCTCTCTTCTCTCCCACTGAGGCGATTCTCATACGAAAACAAACCGTTTTCTTCTCTTTGACTTAACCACCGGCCGACGTCGGTTTTGGCGTCGGTCATACTCTTTTTGTTTGTTTGTTTGTAGTTAGGTTTTTATTTCTCAAATAAAACTAGATCAATGACTTTGAAGTTTCAATTTCAAAGTCTCGTTCTCTTTCTCTCTTTCTGGGAGAGTCTCTTTCCGACCATAATCCGGCAACGGCTCAGGAGTATTTGTGTTGGTTTCATTCCATTCGGGAATCTTCCGATTGGCTTCCGTCAGTTTATCTTTGAAACGTTTCGATTCCTTTATCGAAGAATATGTGACTCTGATTTGAATCTCTCCAAATTGAGAAGGGGATTTCAAGCACGGATCTGGGATCCAGGGGTAAACAATTATGGTGTTAAGGATTGTTCGATGAGAAGAAAACGGGTATGGCCAAAGAGAGGAGAGAAGATGCTTCATCGTTTTGATTACTACCGGATTCCGAAGATGCGGTATTTTCTGTTTTTTCTCTCGATACGAAATCAACGTATCCTCCAACATAAACACAAAGAGACTTTACCGGAATCATTAAGTATTTTGATTTCAACGAGGAGACAAGTTTCAGATTCATCACCAACAACATTTAGTTTAGTCTTATTTATCAAGGTAATGCCAAGTGCATTTTGGAGTTTCGTCCAAAAGATGATAGGCAACAAAAAGTTTATGAAGGGAGGACATAACAGATTTTATCTGTTAGCCTATAAGACTTCCGAAAGGAAAGCATGGTTACTCTCCACCCCTTCATCGAAATTGTTTCAATTTTCTTTATTTGCGCATTAACGGTTGTATTGACAATGTTTCTATGTCTTGTACTCTTCTTATGATATCAATATATTTGATTTGTCAAAAAAAAAAAATTATGATTAATTAAAAATGTATTTTGATGGAGTATGGGGTGACATTGTAATCTATTCCCACAAAACAAAAAAAATGTATAGAAGATTTATAAGATTCTTCGTATTTTTATAGAGTATCCTTTATCTTCTCATATGTATAGTTCACTTCTTCTGTTAAGGTTTCTATCTATCGGGTTGTCTCTCCGTTTTCGGGCTTTTGCTTCCGAAGGTTACCATGAACTCGCTTGTTGAGATTTGATTATTATCGATAATCGTGGAACTTGAGCAATAAATAAAAGACACAGAGAATTAACGAGTTCAGATCACGGTGTGTGATCTTACGTCTCGGCCTGAAGCTTTCCAGTAATCCACTATCACCAAAGATTACAAAGAATTATGGTTCTTCTCAATATCTCTAAGAACAATAAAGATCTCTCTAGTTTCTCTCTAGAATTTCCAGGATACATAAAACTCTCACACATGCCTGTCTTTATATAGACTAGGGCAATTACAAAGTTAAGACGGTTTAAACCTAAATCAAAGCCCAATAGGAAAAACACATTCCTAATTGACTAACCCAAGTCGCGGGCCTAGTTAATACTCATGATTTTCATCACCAAAACCCAACAAACTCCACCTTGATGACAATCATTTCCAAGTATAACTTCTTCATCTTTGCATTCATGTGCCGCTCCAGACAGTCCAGCACCTTAGTGCTCTTCTAAGTTGAGAAAACTCAAAGCCTTCTGAAACTTATCCATAGGAAGTACCTTTGTCAACATATCAGCCGGATTCCTCTCAGTCGGGATCTTCGACAGCTTCACTTCACCAGAAGCAACAATATCCCTGATGAAATGCATCCTCCTGTTAATATGCTTTGTCCTCTCATGATGAACATTGTTCTTGGCTAGACTCAAGGCACTCTGAGAATCACACCAGATCTCTACCGTGTCTTGTTTGAATCCGAACTCCTCAGTCAAACCCCTTAGCCAAATAGCTTCTTTTACAGCTTCCACCAACGCCATATACTCTGCCTCAGTTGTAGACAACGCGACGACATATTGAAGACTCGATTTCCAACTTATAGCTGTCCCACCAACAGTGAAGACATAACCTGAAATCGATCTACTTCTGTCCAGATCCGATGCAAAGTCAGAATCACAGAAACCTTCAACCTTAAAATCCTTTGACTTCCTGAATACAATCTTTCGATCCTGGGCACCTTTCAAGTACCTTCGCACCCACTTCACAGCAGTCCAATGTATCATGCTTGGCTTACTCATGAACCTACTAACCAAGCCAACCGCATACGCGAGATCACACCTAGTTCCTAACATCGCATACATGATACTCCCAATAACATTTGAGTATGGAATATCATCCAAAATTGTGTATGCTTCATCATCTTTCACAGCAGACAACTTGAAGTGCGAACCGATAGGTGTAGAAACTGATCTAGTTTCATCCATATTGAATACCTGCAGAATCTTCTTGATGTAACCAGATTGAGACAAGGTGAGAATTCCACCTTCACGATCCCTCGCTATATCCATCCCAAGAATCCTTCTTGCAGCTCATAGATCTTTCATCTCAAATCTACTGCTAAACAAATCTTTCATCTCTTCAACCATACCTCCATTCCAGAAAACTTTATCCTTGCTTTAAACAGCTTCCTGATAGTCCCTAGATTCTTCAGAACTTATTTTGACAGCAGTGATTAAGGCGAAACTCGCTAAATCATAATCACCAAGAAATTCAGGTCGCCTTGTTACTCGTTCAGACCTGTTTCGAGCTAACTCCCAATCTTCTAGAGGTACATCATCTGTTTCCTGATCTCCAACAGCTCCACCTGAAGATCCAACTTGGCCATTATCTTCAGTAACAGAAGTTGTCGCATCTGGTCCTCCTCGGTGTCGATCGATACTCGGAATAACGTCGATCGACACCACCTCAGAAAGGCTCACGAGACTTTTATTTTTCGTGTCCGTGTCGATCGATACTTAGGGTGGTATCGATCAATACACTCTCAGAAGTCGGGCTTTTCTGCACAGATTCTTCCACAGGAACATTATTCCACTGTATCTTTCATAAAGACCACATTCCTGCTAATCACCCATTTTGATTCATCCAGGAGCCATATCTTGTACCCATTGACTCCCTCCGGATAGCTCATGAAAATTCTCTTCATAGCTCTTGGTCTTAACTTCCCTTGATCTACATGAACATAGACCAATGACCCAAATCTCCTCATGTGTCCATAACCCGGCTTTCTTCCCAGCCAAAGTTCCTCAGGAATACTACCATCTAAGGCCGATGATGGGCTTCTATTAATTTGGTACACAGCTGTGCTAACCGCCTCAGCCCATAATTCTTCACCTAAGCCACTTTCATCCAGTATACAACGCACTTTCTCCATTATTGTTCGGTTCATGCGTTCCGCAACTCCATTTTGTTGTGGAGTATATGCACAAGTCTTGTGTCTCTCAATCCCATGCTGCTTGCAAAACCCGTCGAAGTCTTTGTTCACAAACTCCAACCCATTATCTATTCTCAGACATTTTACTTTCTTGTTTATCTGATTCTCAACCAGTTTCTTCCATTCACAGAACTTTGTGAAAGCTTCACTCTTAACAGACAAGAAGAACACCCACAACTTTCTAGTGTAATCATCAATGATAGACATGAAATACTGATTACCAGAGATACTTGGAGTGACCGATGGAGATCCCCAAAGATCTGAGTGAACATATCTCAGCGCTTCTCCTGAATTGTGTTTCCCAATGTTGAAGCTCAGTCTCTTGGTCTTCCCCATTACACAACTCTCACAGAAATCCATCTCCCAAATCCTTCTCTTGTCAATGATGCCTCTTTTTACCAAGATCATCAGATTCTTCATGCTCATGTGTCCCAACCTTCTATGCCACAAAACCGTCTCGTCTTTGGTTGGTTTCCTGGTAACACTTATGTTTGATTGTCCTACCACAGTCTCTCCATCAAGCAAATACAAAGAACCGCATAGAGTGCCTTGAAGACACATCTTCCCATTCTTATAGAACTTTGTTTTTCCTTTGCCTCCAGCATGACCAAACCCAAGCTTATCCAATGTACTTGTAGATATTAAATTTCTTTTCAGCTTAGGAATATACATGACATTCGTCAATGTCTTTACCATGCCACCACATGCTTTTATATTGATGGAACCTATTCCTTTAACCTCCACAGAATAGTCATCCTCCAGTAGAACTTGTCCAGAGTTGAGCTCTTCAAATGTATCAAACCAATCTCTCATTGAGGTCATGTGATATGAACAACCCGAATCAATCACCCACCTCCCTAGATGCCAATTTTTCGAGACTGATAACGCATCAACTCCTGCTGATTTTTCGATGACAACCGCTGCCGTGGCATCTTCATCATCGCCGCCCCTCCGCTTCTTCCAAGCATAGCAATCAGCCTTCACATGTCCTTCCTTCTTGCAGAACCAGCATGTGACTTTTGTTCCCGATTTCGACCTGCTTCTGCTTCGATTCCCAGAATTTCGGTGATCCCTATTTTGTTGTCTTCCACGAGCCACATACACTTCATCAGTGCTTTGTGAAGTCGATATTCCCTTAGCTTTAAGCTCTGTTTCCTTCGATTTCGCTGCATTGACCACATCTTCAATAGATATGGACTCTCTACCATACTTCAATGTCTCCTTCATGCAGTCATATTGTGGTGGCAAGGAACTGAGTAGTAGAATTGCCTGCACTTTATCTGCAACTGTAACCTTTACACTAGCCAACTCCGAAACAGTCTTCAAGTAGTCATCGATGTTTTGATCGATTGACTTAGACCCATCCATCTTAAATGTATAGAATTTATACAAAAGATGAATCCGACTCGGTAGAGTCTTGGTGTTGTATAACCTCTCTAGTGTTGCCCAAAGATCACATGCTGTTGTGCACTCCTCTGTTTTCCTGAGGACATGATCTCCTAGATGAAGTGTCAAAATATCCATAGCATTCTCTTCTCGCTCCTCTTTCTTGACTTGTTCTGTTTTAAGTCTCTGTTCGAAATCCTCCACTGATTCATCTTTCTTGATAACCAGCTTATCCGGCTCAGTGGTTGGTGTTATTAGCTCGCCTTTCAATCCTCGAAGATTCATATGAGCTAACATCCTCTTCTTCCACATAGAGAAATCACCTTGTCCGTCGAAGATGGCTATCTGCACCTTCAGCTTCTTTTCTGAAGACATCTCGATCAAACGAACTTCTTAACGCGTTTCTGATACCGTGTCGATCGATACAAGATGGAGTATCAAACGATACCAAATTTTTCTTCGACTTTCTGCGAATACGTAACAGTCGTATCGATCGATACCAGGAAGTGGTGTCGGTCGATACCTGAGCGATCTGCGCGATCTTCGCCCTGCTGAAGCCCTTGAATCCGTTGATGCTTTGATCCCAGCTATCAACCTGGATCTAAAACCTATATCCCTGCAGAACTTCTCTGTCCAATTGCTCCCAAAACTAAAACCTAGGCTCTGATACCAATTTGATGAGATGTGATCCTTCTCGATAATCGTGGAACTTGAGCAATAAATAAAAGACACAGAGAATTAATGAGTTCAGATCACGGTGTGTGATCTTACGTCTCGGCCTGGAGCTTTCCAGTAATCCACTATCACCACGGATTACAAAGAATTAGGGTTCCTCTCAATCTCTCTAATAACAAGAAAGATCTCTCTAGTTTCTCTCTAGAATTTCCAGGATACAGAAAACTCTCACACATGCCTGTCTGTATATAGACTAGGGCAATTACAAAGTTAAGACGGTTTAAACCTAAACCAAAACCCAATAGAAAAAACACATTCCTAATTGACTAACCCAAGTCACAGACCTAGTTAATACTCATAATTTTCATCATCAAAACCCAATATCGCCGATTTTGTTTGGAAAGATTTCGACCTTGGCCGGTTTTGTGTAACTCAAAGTTTATTAATATTAATGAAATTCATAGACGGACAATAAAAAGAGTTATAAGATTAATTTTTGTTTTTCGACTTAAAAATTCTAGTTTAGTGAATAAGATTTGTTTTATATGTGTTTAGTTACGTATTTTCCAAAATAAAGGTGTAGTTTTTGATTTTAAAATTATAAACACCGACCATTAAAAAATTTCGAAACACCGAACCAGAAGCAGGTAGTGGAATCGTCCGTTGTAATTGTTCTCATGTAATAGATAATTACCGATGATATTACCGATGATTAAAAAAAAAACACCGAACCAGAGTGTAGGGACCGGTATAAACCGTAGGGACCGGTTTATACCGAAGGGACCGGTCTATTGTGAAATATACGTTGGTAATGTGTTTTTCTGGAACAAACAAACGTACTATTTTTTTCGCACGTGACTGTAGCGAAAGGCCGTAATTTGGCTAATCGATGAACGTTTCTCTCTACTCAGCCCTCTGAAAATTTTCGATCATTTCTGTTGCTTTCTGGGTTTCTGATCTTTTCGAAGATTATTCCCTTAGGTTTTTGTTTTTTAGGAAATTAGGTTTTTTTTTCCTCAAGTGATGACGATGAGTTTGGATCGGTGGGAGAAGGATCCTTTCTTTGCCGCTGCTGAAGAGGTTCAGGAATCTGCTGACAGGTTGCGTTTCCGAATCCTTACTTCTCTTTTTCCTTATCCTGTAGTGATGATTCTCGCAAATTTTGTTCTGGATCTGTGAAATTACAACTGTCATTGTTGGTGATGTAATGTCGATTTGTCTGTTGCTTCGGATTCGGGAATTAGGACTCTGATGATCAAGTTTTAGATCTGTAATCCCCACAATGTTGTGAGCTTGAATATACATATGTGTGTGTAATCTTGGATTGATGTGCAGGATGGAGTCAGCTTACAGGACATGGATCCATGGGAAACAAGGCTCTTCAAATCATGTATGGGACTCTGAGCAGCTTCACAGGGACCTTCACGCCGCACTCGGAACCACCAAATGGCAGGTTTCTTTCTTTTTTTCTCTTACTCTGATCGAATTGTTTGTTGTTGTGTAATGTTGATTGATTTCTCCAAGTGAATCTGTATCTCTTTGCTGCAGTTAGATGAATTCCAACGAGCTGTTCAATATAGCTATGACAATCGTTTGAGTGATGAAACTCGAGATAGGCATCGCGAGTTTACTTTCGCAATGGAGACTCAGGTTGCGAAAATTGAGAAATCTCTCAAGGAAGCTGCGCAGTCTGATGGCAAGGGAACTCCGAGATGGGTGCGTTTGGATGAAGATGATCGTAATGAGCTTTCCCTCTTCTTGACTGGACCATCTGAATCTGAAAAGAAACAACTTTCAACAAATCGTGGCAAAGTTAATCAGCTTCCAGAGATGTCAATTAAAGAGGCAAAGCCGCATGGCCATAGAAGGGCGGCAAGTGCTACTGCTGATATCGGTGCTTGGAACGTTGCGGTTTCTGATGATGGTTTTATGCAAAAATCTTCTGATGAACCACCGGTTCGACCTCCACGGAAAGTTCCCAGCTTCTCTGGCTTCCTCAATTATATGGAACCTGGGTCCAAAAATTGCATTAGAAAGTGGAAAGCCTTAGATCGTCAAGGAGACTCTGATGCTGCGTTATTACCCATTCAAGCGAAACAAGTAAGATCTCTAAACGCAAGGTTCTCTTTCTCTCCTGCTTACAAATGTTATACTAAGGCTTTTCTATTTCTCAGCAAGTCATGAATGGATGTTTTGAGATGGACAAAAGTTGTATGGAATGTGAGGAGGACTGTTACGAAAAGCAGCTTCACGGTTGGTATGGAGCTCTACAGAGGCAACTTCAACGGTCTCAGTATCGAATGCGTTATAGTAAATCCGTTCAAGCTGCAATTTGGATTCTTCTTTTACTTCTTCTTATCGGTAATATTTTCTAAACTGAATATAGCTTCTCTCTGCAACCAAAGAGATCACATACATATATTTTGAAAGCAAAGCTTGCATCCCTTAAGTTTTGAGATGGCCTATTTTTGTCATTGCAGTGGTAGTCGCAGTGCATACAATGTAGAAGACAGGTGTGGAATACCACGTTCGAGCTCATTCATCCTCGATGTAACGGGTTGTTCAACTGCGAAAGAGACGGATTTGGCAATCTACACTTTTACTGTACAGTAATTCCACTGTTTTTGGTTGTTTTGTAATATAGAAATGCATTTTTGGTTCGATTATTTGAAACGGTTTCTTTGACAAGTAAGAAAGAATCTTGACTTGTCTTAGTTGCAGAGTAAACACACTCTAGAGTGGAACATTGTGGAAATGACGACTTGGGATGTTTTGTAATACAGAAATGCATTTTTGATCCGATTATTTTAATGTCAGACTTTATTTCCTTTCTTTTACAATCAATCCGAGCAGAGTTTTTTCTCAGAGATTTGGGACCTAAAATCCTGAGTATTGAAAGCACACGAGGCTGCTAAGTGTTTTTGGACATGTTTTCCACCTTAACCTCACGTTTATCCGGCTTCTCTAACTCGATGCCTTGAAACGTAAGTCTAGATGATCGGTAGTGACTCCCAAAGGCAGTCCCGAAACCCCAACCGAGGCCTAAACCCACCCCGCAACCGCCACCTTCAAAGACAATAAGCATGAGTTTTGTATTTAGAGACTCGATGAACATGTGCTTGTGTAGAGACGCAGAAGCAGATGTTTCAATGCTTACCTACACCAACGCCTAATACATTCAAAGGCATTCCTGCAAGAACGCAACAAAAAAACTCTAAATTCAGTACGCACTGTTTGCAAATTAGTATGAATCAATCAAATGTAAGCTGGGAGTAATCGTCAACGGCAAGGACTCTGATTCTAGGCATGAGGTTTAAGTATACACCAGCAGATAACAAGCAAGCACAAGAAAATACCGATTAGCAGGTAAAGATGGTGAAAGAAGAAGCAATTGTATAAACCTAGGAGTAGATAGATGATCTCATAACATCAGAAAACTAAACAAACAGAGCATTGTAATGTACAGTGAGAGCGTAGTTGTGCGGCAACAAATAGTCAGAGAGTATTGTTCGAATTGACATGATTCTATCTATCTGTGAAATTCAAACGAATCCGTAATGTTAAAGTAAGTAGAAGGAGAAGTTTGTGAAGGAACCTCCAAAACCCCAGCCAACGCCAAATCCACAGCCAACACCGAACCCTAGAAATTCCAGATTGATTAAGAAAAATTACGAATGTGCATACCGAATCAAAAAAAAAAAGAAAAGGAGAAACAATTGCGAATGTGCATACCGAATCCAACACCGACTCCAGTGAAGTCAGAGAGCACCATAATCTTCACAAGAGAGAAAACAAAACATAAAAAATTGAATCAGGAATCGATAGATAGAGGCAAAGAGTAGAAATGGTGAATCTGAAATAACCGATACCTTGTTTGTTGGTGGTGAAGCAACTCGTCTTTCACCTTCTGATTCGCAGATTAATCGATAGATAGAGAGGCAAAGAGTAGAAAGCAAGAAGAAGATGAAAAACAAGTTACCCGGTTAATCTGCGAATCCCGATCCGAGTTTTTTAATTTATGAACCGGTTATTTAAAGGAAAAAAATAACAAAATCAACGGCCTATATTTTTTGTTCTCTTTCAAATTTGTGAAACCGAAACTTACCGATTATATATGATAGCGGACTAAACGATAACAATTGGATGGTTAGGTATGAACATAAAGTTTCTGTTTTTGTTGACTAAAAGTTGTGAATGAACAGATTCTTGGTTTGAATAGATATGAGTATAGCAAATTATACATACAATCTACAAAGAACGGTTAGTTTGTGCTACAATTGACTTTGAGAAATTAGTATCTTTAGGCTGCTTCTATCATAGTATTTGAAACCATATTATAAAATAAAATTGGACTGACTTACTAAGTTGATACTGAAAAATAGCCTTGGAACAGATACTATACACATTCCCCTAACATTATGCAGCAACGAGAACGAAATTCTCCTGCGCTCTATTTACATCTTCAACGGAACTTCCCTACAAGATTTTTTAGCTTCAACAATAGCAAAGTAGAAGAAACTGTTTTGAATGAGTTATACACATTTAATCTCCATGCCTAACTGGGACATCAGCCATTTTTCTGGCGGCTCGCTACTGAACCCTGCAATGTCTTAATTTTGGGACCTTGAGATAAGTCTTCAACGTGGGAATCGAATCTGAGCTCAGAAGGTGGAATGAAGCAATCCATAGACAAGCCAGGGACATTGAACGCAATCTCATCGATGACCCATGCTTCTTGCATTGTAGTCTTAGTGTTATGTCCCGATGACATATCTCCAAACCTTAAAAGTGTAGCCACGGATCTACCAGAGTGAGCTATCACGATACCTTCAACGGGTTTGTAGTCTTCTAGGTATGAATTGATGGTCGTCTCCCAGTAAACTGCTTCGCCTCCAACGTTCTGTATCCGGGTCAACTGGGAGTCTTCTAAGTGAACAAGAAGACCGGTTTTTTGGCTGAAGTAACCGAACAAAGTATGTCTTATGGTCTCTGATGCCCCTTCGCTTCTAGCTTTGAGTGTTGCCGGGTCTGCACATAGCTTGAGAATGAAGCAGTCTTCTCCATCGATCTTTTTTTCTCCTATGCACCTTGCATTTGCAAACATATTCGCTGTGGTTCTCGGGTCAAGTCCCTGAAAGTATACAACAGTAACAATTTAACTATGCAAGCAAAGAAAAATGGATGAGAAGGCTTCCATTGGGACCAGATATCAGACCTGAAGAGCGCGTCGTAATGGTCTAACCGGGCCTTTTGCAGCATGAGGGCCAAGCCATGGTGTGTGCCTCCACACAAGCTTACCGTCACAACCCGCAAGGACCTTGCTCCCACCAAGAACAAGCTCCATATACCACATGTCAGGATTCATATGCCACAACACAAATCCTCCAGACTCAACAGCTTTCGACGAATTATTCTTGCTCTTTGAACCCTTTGAGCCTGTCTCAAACTCCGAGGCCACTGTCCTGATTCTTCCCATAACATATCCATTTTGCACAGAACTATGGAGCTTTTGACCACCTGATGCTGCCGTATACTGCTGAAGGATGTACTGCGCGGAGGAGGTTTCCTGAAATTCAAGTATTTGGTAAGAGTTATTAGACTAGACTCTGAACACAGTGAGAACAATTCATAATGTGTCTCAGATTATACATTTTCTCCTAAATGGAAAATCCACGTTCATAACTCCTGTTTCTGTCTTCAAGTCTAAAGTGAAATCTATATGTTATTGATGTTTTTAGCATAATTCACAGAAAGTAGGAGAGTAAGAATTTGAGGAAAAAGGAACACTAAAGCAGCTAATTCTGCAAAGAGAATTTATGTGATTCTCTCGTCAGACTAAAGAGAAGGCAAACACACTGAACAAAAGTAGAGACAGAAGATATGGTTGAACAATCAGAGATTAAAAACAAAAAGAGAGAGACAAATCTCAATTAATTCCACAGTCCTTCTCCATTAATAGTCTGCAATCAAAAGATGATTCAACCAAGACTAAGGCACAGAAGAGCATAAAACCTCAGGAAAAAACCTCAAATCCATGCCGCACTGACCTAATTTGAGGAAAACCAAAAATAAGAGTGAGGAAAAAACAGCTCACCATGGGAGTATTCTTGATGCAGAGGTGTGGAAGGAGATCGAGAGCACTAACGTGCACAGGACCTAGTGGTGCACCAAGAACACCGAGCAATAGCCTCAGATCCGTCCGTTTGAAGCCGGAAGACGAAGATACCGAAGGCGGAGCCACCGGAAGCTGACATTTCATCCAATTGTACCACCGTCTCTCGAACCTCGAGTAATCTCCACTGCTTCCGGAGTCATCTCCGTCTGGATCAGGACCTTCTATAACCGGCGGAAGCATCTCAGACATGTGCCGGTCCGGTTGCGAGACGTAACGACCTTTCCGGCGACGGATGATGATCGGAGAGACGCCTCTGACGGGGCTCTTGGATCGCGATCGCCGGGAATGCGACTTGGAGAACAAACCGTGCTTCTTATCCATACTCGAAGAAGGAAGTGTTAGTCGGAGACGGAGAAAGAGAGAGAGAGAGCTTGAGAAACTAAAAGAGAATTGTTGCGTTGAAGGGAAGGTTGCATATAAATGTCGAATTTAATTCGTTAAGAAGCTTTGTTAACCAAATTTCTTTTGAAACTCTAATTAATTAGCATTTTGGGGTTTAATCTTATTACTTTTTGATTGTTTTTAGCTATTTATTTAGGTTATAAATAGCCGAAAATAGTGAAAGCTAGGAGATCCGTATTTCGATTATCGTGATTGTGGATCTAGGTGAAGTAGGTAGTTTTGTCTGTAGAATTATCTTTCTAGTAGTTTCATAATTTGTTCAACATTAAATTTAAAAAAATCGCTGAAAATATGAATTCGGGATAAGATTTTCCCTATTTTTTTCCTTTTTCCTTTTTTGTCTTTTGGAATTGTTTTAAACTATCCATTTATACATATATATAAAACCAACTCTTTTTATTTTTTTTGGGGCCAAAATATAAACCAAATCTCTTTCTTTCTCTCATGTCTAACTCGGTCCACATTGGATAAGATGAAAAGTGAGAAAGGAATTAAGAATTTGTTTTATTCGTCCCTAGTTATATTGAGGACAAAAACTACTTAACAAATTTATAGCATCAGATAATACTTAATTCAACTTTTTATAAATATTTTTTTCACTTAAATTTTTTTTTTTTTAATTTTTTAGCATGTAAATGACAAAAATACATTTGTCTCTGTCTCATCGTGTATCATCTACAAACGTACATGTCGTACTGTATAATAACTAAATTGTCATGAATAGTTCCAAAATTACTAAAAAAATTATGAACATTAATTTAAGTGTTAAAAACTAAATAAATGCTAATTTTTGCAAAACTCTCAAAACTATTTCAAAAGTATAAAACGAGTAAAAATTAGTCTTTTATTATTTATTAAATGTTAGTCTTTCAATTTGATAGAATTTGTTTTTTCCTTCAAAAACTCAGTATTATAAAAAAAAATTATTAATGAATACATCATTATGATTATATATATTAGACTTTAGTTAAAGCAGCATATTAGTGAGCAATTAGCCTTAAAGAACACGAAAGGCATGCCCTTAGAGATGGAAATTAAAGTTAGAACACGCAATTGAGTGTGATGATGCTAAAAGCAAATATATAGACGAGTATGGTGTGCATGAGCATGAGCCACCAAAAGTCAAGATAACACAAATTTATATATATATAAAAAGAGTCTTTCGAGTGGGTTGATTCATGGGACCAAATCAGAAAACACGGTGTTTGTTTTGTTGCTCATTGTTATCTTTAACCTCACATTAACACCATTTTTCGATGGTTCTTCTAGACTTTCGAGTGCGCTTTTGTGTGTTCAATAAAAATGATTATTCTATTTATAAGAAAGCACCAAGTTACACTAAAAATCTTAGAACATAATTCAAGTTTTAAAATACAAAAATAGAAATAAAACATGCATGTTTGTTCTAAATCTACGTTGCATATCGATAATTAACTAATTTTAAAGTAATAGAGATTAGAGAACCACTTTCATTATCGTAGAAGTTAGAAATCGACGTTCATTCTACAATATTATAGTAAAGAAGAAGCCTATACCAATGACCCACTTGAGGGGACGAATCGATCATTACATATCTTTTTTATGAAAAAACTTGTGTGATTCTGTGCTCGTTTTGTGGTAGCTACTAAGAAGAAGAAAGAAGAAAACTTAAAGTGCATATGATGATAAAAACATTCTCTGATATCGTCAACGTGAGGCGGGAAGTAACGGGGACATGAGGCTGTAAATATAAAATAAATAAATTAAGGAGTCGGTGTATGTCATTATAAATGGTGATGATAAACGCTGAGCATGCGAGTTTGGTCCATTTGATAATAGTTACAACTTTTTTGCAAACATCTTTGGGAGACCCAAAACACAACGAAAAAAGAAAAGAAAAATAAACCTTACATAGACATTACTTAACACAAATGATATTAATCAATTTTAATAATTCACCAATCTTGGGAATCACTATTAAGGGATTTGTTTTAGAACTCTTAATGCCATAATTAACGCGGCAATATGATTTTTACCCAATTCAATCGAGTAAATTGAATCACCACCTAATTTTTATTGTAATAGAAAATGAATGTATGAAAGATTAAAAGGACATTTGCTACAATAACTTTTAAAAAAATAATAGAAATAGCCAAAATAATCTATTCAGATTTTTCAAGATTTTTGAAACACCTTTTTTTATATTACCCTTAATATTTTTTTTATTATAAGTATAATAATTAGAAAAATTAATTAATTAATTAGCTTATTTAAAAATCAAAATTTATTTAAGGAAATCAAATCAACTTTAATGAAACAAATATTAAATACAAATTAATTGTTTAAAAAGAAAAAAGAAACATCTTTACATTAAAAAAAAAATAATGTGAAGTTTACTATGTTTCTAGAATGCGTGTTTTGACAGATTTCATAGGTAGATTTACGTTAAGTTTACAAACAATTGGTAGACTTTCGTAAAATCTACTAGTTCTTTTTGCATATTTAAATAGCCAATCCCGCATACTAATATTTAGTCTGCAAATATTCGATAGACTTTCGTGAAGTCCATAGGTTTTCGGTGGACTTCAATAGCCAATTATGTAGACTTATGTTTAATCTACAGTCATTCGGTAGACGTTTGTGAAGTCTACAAGTTTTCGGTAGACTTCAAAATCTGATCACGCAATCTGATTATAAATCTGCGGACACTCTTCATACATTCGTGAAATCTACAAGTTTTCGGCAGACTTCAAAAACGTATCTCGCAAACTTACTTTCAGCTTACAGATGATAAACAAACTTGCGTGAAGTCTACATGTTTTTGACAGACTTCAAAATTTGAGCCGACAGACTTACATTCTTTCTGCATATATTTGGTAGATTTGCGTAAAGTCCTCGTGTTTTTAGCAGATTTGAAAACTCTATCTGCATATTTGCGTAAAGTCTGCTAGATAGGATTTTCAAGTTTTCCAAAAATGAGCAGACTTTAAGGAAATTTGTCGAATTTTCGCATACTAAGTATAAGTCTTCCAGTTCGGATTTGAAATTTGTCAAAAACACTTGAACTTAACACAAGTCTACTAATTATCCGTAATCTGAAAGTAAATTTGTTGGATTGGGTTTTGAAGTCTGCCGAAAACTTATAAACTTCACGAATGTATGCCAATTGTTTGCAGACTCAGTTTATGTTATCAGATTTTGAAGTCTACTAAAAACATGTAAACTTCACGAAAGTCTGCACGACATACTAAACATAAATCTGCTTGTATAGTTTATGCAAGTCTTGGTTCACTGAGAACTGAATTATAACTTGTATAGCTCAGCCTCAATGAACCAAGAAGACCCAAAAAAACGAAGTCGTTTTCACTTTCTTCATGATTATGTTCTTGCAGAAGAGCATCCGATTACAGGGTGATCTTTTCGGAAAAACTCATAAAGCACTAAATTTGGGCCGCAAAGGTCACTAGCATTAGGCCCATAGTAAGTAATGAACAGTAAAAAACATATAAATACCAATAAAATATGATTCTTGTACAAACTACAAAGAAAGCACGAACACAGGACTCTTAAAAGCATGTTTGTTGGGTGAGGAGATTCTGACTAACGAGACCTACCACACAAATGACAAACCTAAAGAACAACATGTAATTAAAGAACCAACAAAACCATTGACAACACGGAGTCAAGGTCACACAAAAAAAAAAAAAAAACAACACCAAACAGCAATTATTAATCGTAGTCTCCTCATCTATTTCCACAACATGTCTATGTCCAAAGATTAAGTTTCTCGAGTACTTTCCTCCCATATCTGTTGCACCTCATGAACGGATGATTCCTTTTTATATGGTACAACAATTCATTTCGCATATCATCCTACAAGACACGAGAAAATAAGATAAGTTCATGATTTCACACAAAAGGAGTGTGTAAATCATGTTTATTTATTACCTGAGATTCAACCCATGCAGTCTGAATCACATAGTTTCCAAACGGATTTACAAGAAGTGAATCAATGTCTCTTAGCAGCTCGTTTACGATCCTCCTCGAGTTAAATTGTCTACTTTTCAAACACCTTTGCACCGCGTGACTCCCATACTTGTCACAAGAGAGCTGAGCGTAATTCCCATCGAGATATCTCGAGAGAGCAGCTGCCATATGATAATCTTCCAACTCCAACACATACTGCACCACATAGTTTCTGACAGATAGAAAAACACGACTTTAACATTATAAGAACAAAAATGTGATCTATATAAAATGATTAACCCATAATCATGTAACTTGTATAGTCCATGCATCTTATTTTACCCGTAGCAATTCACGCATAGACTCAAAGCATTAGCGATTATCTCCTTAATCAAAGGATCCCTTATTTCTTGACAGGATTTTGCAATGCATTGTTGAAGCATGCAACATCCATACTGATCAATTGCAACTTGATAACAATTTTGAACAATCACTTGAAGAAGATACTGTCAAGTATAGAATACAACACAAGGAAAAAGGTCAGTACAAATCATAGATAATTAAGTTCAAACCGATTTTTAGAAAATAAGATTGATGGTCATGGTCTGTCATTGCTCATTTTCTTGTAAAACAAGCAATAGAGCTATATATGAAGCTTCTGTTACACTTTTAACCTCCACAACTAGTCCATTCAGTGTATACTTGTTGTCGGAGTTTCTACAACATCATCACTAAAAGATATTTAGGCTTGAAAACAATGTAAGAGAATTGTTATACATTTTTAACGACATCATTAGAAAAGACATCAGTATGCATTTAGTGATAAAAAGGCTAAATTATGAATAAGTTAGGTGAAATCCTGATTATTAGCTAGCTAGCTATGAAATTATGTTTGAGAAACAAGGAGCCAAAGAGTAAAAATCAGTGAGTGCATATTAATTTTGAGAAAGAAAGAGAAGCTTACATTGTTTTGTGAAGGAGAAAAATGGGTGAAGCAGAACAAAATCACATGGTTCGCATTGGTGCTCTTGGTCAAAAGAAGTGCAACATGGCATAGAGTTACCATGAAGCGCGATATTTGCTCACCAGAACAAAGACATCCCATCAAATCTTGTATTGCACGAGTTCTGTTGTCTCCAAAGACAGATAATAAATTACAGAAATGCTCCCTACAAAAAACCACTTATCAAATAGACATAAGAAGAGTGCGTACCCATGCGAATCGCCACAAATCCTAACAAACTGATCAATAGGTTGTTGAATGACAATATCCAAAACCCGAGTGATTTGTTCGTCGGTGCATTTCTCAAGAAGCTTTTGAAGGACTTGATGGCCAAAAGGATCAGTCATCAGTTCACAAACATGTGAGACCAAATCGTCAAATATCTTATCAATCGTCTCCCTTGAACCTTCAACAATCACGTCTTGCAACAGTTGAGACTCTTCACGGTCTTCAGCACGTGATAGAGTAGTAGCCGTAGCCGTAGCCGTAGCCCTAGAGTTATTCATAGTGTAGGGATCATGATTAGTGCGGATTCCAGGCACATAACTGTGTGAATAACTCCAAGGGTTTTGATCAAAATAACTACTTGGGGAAAAAGGAACGTCTCCTAAATTTCCGTTGAAGCCAGTACGAGGAGAATCCATCACACCACCATTACTACGCCCATGAAAACCATGATTATATGACTTATGAGCACCATACCCATTAACACGATCATCCCTCGGAAACAACAATCTCTGCGACTGATCATTAATATGACCTCGTTGAGTTTCTTGCTGATAATTCAAAGGAAGCCAGCACTCACGGCCATTCATACTTCTATCACGACCGTCCAGAGGTAGCTGATTGCCTCGACGATTATCAATTAGCGGCTGTTGACGAGCGTTTGAACCGGAGACACCCATTCTTCTAAAACTAGATTCTAGGGTTTGCAAATCTGACAAAGGAGGAGACGGAGAAGCTCCGGTTCCAAGCGAATAACAATCATTCAAGGAGAAATACATACTTTCGTAATAAGCTCTGAGTCTCTCCCGTAGAAGCTGCTGATGATGCTGATCCGGAGACAACGGCGAGGAGGCCACCGGATGCACATCTCCTCCGTTCATCATAGCTCTGACCTGAGAAGAAGTAAAGGAGAAAATCAGATATATATGAGAAAAAAAAAATCAAACCGAAAGATATAGTCAATAAAGATTTTGTACTGATTTTCTTAGATTTATCAATAAAAAGGAAAGATATTAAAAGATTTAGTGAATATGTGAATAATAGAAGAAGCCTTATTAATTGTGGAAAATCAATTAATGTACAATTGTATGTTTAAATCTATACAGTGCAAGTCTTTGCGATATTGAAGGATTTTTCTTTCTTCGTCCCATGCTTTTTTCAGTTATACAGTCAAAGTCAAAGTCACATAACAAATAAATTTCTTTTAATCATATACGATAATTACTCATTTTGACATATGTAAGAAATCACACAATAATAATTATGTAAAAATAAAACAAAACAAAATAATTGTTTATTTTTTTACTCCCCTACTCCGTGACCAATTGCCTTGATTCTATAGATTGGGGCTTCCAAGCAATTTTATCAAATTTTATAGGCCCACTTTTCTTTTCTTTTTTTCTTTTTAATTTAAAGCAACATTTGATTCGTAAGTTTTTAAGTTATACCTAATTTTTAATCTGAAACTTATTTTCATGCTACTTTTTCAAAATAAATATAAATGTTTGTAAATTAAATAAAAATAAAAGTGGATCAAATATATAGATTTTATTAGAATATATGTTTACTTTAATTTTTAATAACATATGTGTGAAATTTATGTTAAGCATTTTTTTACTATAAAACTTAAGAGTGTTAAATGAAAAAATAATAAGAGTTTTGCCGGGTTTGTCACTTATCTGTACATATAGGAGCATCTCTAACCATAACACCATAAATTACACTATTTTTGGTGTATTTTTAGCATTAAATTATTATTTTTTCCAACCACAACATCAAATATCACACCAAAAAGAATATTCCCTACTATTATACTATTAACTTAAACTTTCTCTTTCTTATTTGATTTTATATTTATTTAATTGATGATTTTATTTAAAAAAAAGTGAATAGTATTTGGTGTTGTGAATAGTATCAAACCAAATTTGATGTGATACTATTCACAATACTATATTTGGTGTTATTTTTGGAGTTCTATTGGAAAAATTTGGTGCAAAAAAATACATCATATTTGATGTTTTACCGTCAGATTGAAAAAACCTTTAGTTTATTGACATTTTTGGAAAGTATTGGCAAACATAACATTTATTTTCTTGTACACAGGTTTTTCCATTTTTAACCCCGAAAAGTAGGGCAACACATCGTGTAGACTAAATAGAGGGGAGTGCAAAATCATCATTTTATACGTTAGGGGACAAAAAGTTAAAAAGTTAAAAAGTTAAAAAGTTAAAAAGTTAAAATAAGTGCTATCTCATGCATATACGTCAAAAATATTTATAACTTTAAGAAAAATATAAAAAAACATTGATTGAAAAGAATCGAGAAGAAATTATAAAAACAAAAGCTTCAACACAAAGAAACAAAAAACAGACACATCTTTAAGATCGATGAGATCGATTTAGCAAATCAGATGAAATTTTAAATTTTGACAAAAAAATATCGAGAATAGCTCTTTTTTAGAAGAAAAAGTGATGTTAATTTTATTATTGTTGGGGATAAATCATTTTTCTTTAGAAAGACGAACCATATGATGTGCACGGTCAACAGACTTAAAGACACACCATTAAAAGAGGGTGTGGTTACGAAGCGGGTCGAACCATAGGATATGGTATATACGGCCACATTTTCCCAAAACCACCAACTCGAACCCCTAGTGTGGGAAGTAAAGAGATAAGTGGTCTGAGACCGATTAGAGTTATCTTCTTGAGTCCGTCAACTAGTGCCATGTCATCTGAAAAGTGCGATAGTAGAGAGATGAGTGATTCGACATGAACATGTTGGATCCCCGACAACTTCAATACAAACCGAGCAGACATGCCCAAAAAGGTAACTTCCAGGATCTTATCTCACTCTCTTTTCGATTTACTTTCCAGTCATTACTTCTTAAACCCTTATATTTATCTTCAATTTTCTACCAGAAACGGCCTACCAAATCAACAAATACTTTTTGGATCCACTTCTCTTTCGGACCCAAAAATTATTTCATTCATCCTTCACGTTTGATGATTCTTTCTGGACCCGACACACAAAATTGTGGTCCTTTTCTCTCTTGTTTGCTGGCTTGAGCGTAAGAGATTCCTCAGAAAATACCCTTATTGTGTTTTCCGTTATGTGACGTATTGTTTCTTGTGCAGGAGACCTACTCCCTCAAAGATGAAAAAAACCCGAAGCAGTTATTCGTTCCTATTTTAAAGAAGTTGGATATAATATCTTTTCAACAACTTGATTTTCTGGATTATTTTTTTAGTGTAACTGTAATTTGTTAAAACTATCGCTCGTTGTCTCTCTTTATTTTATAAAAATTATTAATCGAACTTAACATCTTTGGTTACAAAACCACTAGAAGAGACTTGCATTGCTACTAAGATAGGGCTTGATTGGTGATGTAAGACTCGAAATCCACCAAGTTCTTACTCACGAGAATCAAGTCTCAAAGCTAGGATGGTCGATGATTGATGGATTTGTAACCGGGATTGTTTGATTCTACAAACAATTTCGAAACTAGAAACTTAATCTCAAGAGCTATTCATCGCGAGGGATGTAAGTCTCAACACTAATTCGTGTGAATTGATTCCACAAAACACAAAGAATTAGCAAGGACATAATTTGGTTCAAACACTCGAGTTTTGAAACAAAAACAACTCAATTTTTTTTATTGGTTAAAAGAGTGCTTACAAATGAAGAAGGGAATGAACTTATAAAGAGCTCGACAAAAACAAGACCAAAACGGTCATAAAATTCAAAAATAAAACAAAATAAATCAAATATAATATAAACTTGTCGCCATTGATGCTCTTCTAGCCATTAGGCATTAAAGGAGAAGCTTCTCGAATTGTGGCTACGACAAAGGAGATTCGCCTTAGGTATTTTGGTGAGGATGGTCGTCTGAGATCATCTAGGGAGTTTGGATGGTTAGGATCATGCGTAGAAGATCCAGTTTTGAGGTGAAAGGTATGCGCACCTCCGGATAAGGAAAGTCGTTTAGTGATGAGACCAAAACGACATAGCTCTTGAAATAGACGTGTTCTGGCATGATCTGGTGGTCTTGACTTCATGGTAGCTTTTGTAGTCTTCAATACTCGTGAGGAAGAGGCGCATATGTGATCACAACTCGTGGTTTTCTTATTTGGCTCAAAAGGATCCGTGAGGGAGTTGTGAGGTCTTGAGGTGGATCCGGGTCGATCCAAGTAAGGTCTTCAGCTGGTTTGGTCCATAAGAATCTCCAGTAGGTGGTTCGGCTCATGGTCGGATCAAGTCTTGGTGGGCTTAGACTGAAATCCATCGTTTTTTGGTCCATATGTCTTATCGGGTGGACCGTTGAGCCTTGTAAGGGCAACTCCTGATTTTGGTTGGGACAAAGGTAAAGTAACTCGACCAAGGTGGTTGGACGGTGAAAGTGTTTTCTCTCATTAGGTTGGAGGCATGGTGTCGTTGCTGCAGCTTCGGTAAGAGTTCCCTCGGTAAAAGTGGTTCGAAGGCCTCCACCTTCAAATGTATGGAATCTGGATCGAGGAATTCGACCAAAGTGTTTGTTATAGTCATTTTGTCGATGTAAATGTGATCCCTCAGTTGAGATAATATATGGATCGTCTTCAGCTACAAAAATGGTTTTCCCCGCTAAGTTTGATGCATATCGGGTATCTTTGATTATGGCTTGAGTCAAGTGTGATCTGACTCGATTAATGTCTTCATCATATGCACTTGGTTAGTGAAATTGCACTCCCTCAGTGGTTCTCACGCATAGATTCACCGATTCAGCTTCTACAAAGCATCGATCAGCTTTTAAATGGCGTCGGTCGGCTTCAGATGGACTGTATGGTTTGTCTCCGGTTATTAAGGTAATCTCTAGTGGGCTTGCTGGCTAGATGTCCACATCAATTGGTATAAATGATGGTAAAGCAATAGCAGTAAGTTGCATAAACAATATGATTCTGAAACTGTATACTTTGATTAATGTACATATTTCAAGTGATTGGCAGAACTGTCAGTGATTTGATATAAAATTATAAAATATATTTAATATATATATTTATATGTATTATATTTATACTAATAATATATTTTTATTAAATTATGACTTTCTTATAATATTATTTTAAAAATAATAGAACAATAAATGAATGATAAATTTTAGCTTTAAATGTATTAAATTTACACTTTAAAATAAACATTATTTTGATGATATTTTAACAAATTACATTAATTATATGAAATTATTTTAAGTTATTTAAATATTTTAGAACTTAGGGCTTGATTGGTATAACTGATAGTATAATAATAGCACTAAGAACGTCAAAAAAGAAAATTAGCAAAAGCACTAAGCAGCATAAGCAGTATGTTGTTGAAGTTGTATGCTCTAATTAATGTACACATTTTAAGTGATTGGCAGAGCTGTGAATGATTATATATAAAATTATTTAATACATATATCCGTAAGCATTATATCTATATTTATCTTTCTAATATAATTTTTAATATTTTTTCATATTTCAGTTGTATTTATTATATTATATTTTTACTAAAAATATTATTTTAAATTAATATAAAAAACAAATTATAAATATTAGTTATAAAAGTATAAAATTTACATTTTAATATAAATATAATTTTTTGATATTATTTAACAAAATAAATTAGTTATATAAAATTATTTTATTATTTTTGATATTTTAGAGGTTAATGATCTATCAAAAGCTTTGTATGAAAGCATAGAGAGGGAATAAGCAATTGCAAAGCATATGCAGTTTTTAAAACTTTTCTAAATGTTTTATTAACAAAAGTTGATTGGTTTATAAAATGCTTGATGTTTTTTTAAATGCTCTACTAATCAAGGTTTTAGTATTCTACAAAAAGCTTTATATGGAAGCATATAGGAAATGAACATTTGCACAACATTTGCGTCTTCTAAATGTTTTATTAACAAAAGTTGATTAGATAATAAAAAGCTCTACCAATCCAAGGAACGCAAAGGTAGCGTGAAAAAGGTGTATCTACCAAAACAAGAAGGATGATTGGAGATCAAAACTCTTAAGGAATCAAACAAAGTAAGTTGTTTGAAACTTATTTGGAGAATTATGTCTTGCCAACCATCTCTTTGGGTTAGCTGGATAAAGAGATCACTCATATGGCAAAGATCATTTTGGAATATGCATATGATATGGTTTTTATCATCTAATCAACTTTAGTTAATAAAGTTGTTGATGTTGATCCAGAGACAACGGCGAGAAGGCCACCACCGGATACACATCTTCTCTGTTCTGGTTAGTTATCATAACTCTAACCAATCGTGGAGAAGAAGCATAGGAGAAACTAAGATATATGAGAGAGAAAGAAAAAAAAACCAAATGAAAAAATATAGTCAACAAAGATTTTGTACTGATTTTTTTAGATTTATCAATAAAAAGGAAATATATTAATGAAAGATTTAGTAAATATGTGAATAATATAAGAAATCTTATTAATTATGGAAAATCAATTAATGTACAATTATATGTTTAAATCTCCATAGTGTAAGTCTTTGTGGCATTGAAGAGTTTTTTTTTTCTTTGTCTCATGCTTTTTTCAATTATATAGTCAAAGTCTCTGTCATGTAGCAAATAAATTTCTCTTAATCATACATGATTATTACTCATTTTGACATATGTAAAAAATCACACAACAATAATTACGTAAAAGTAAAACAAAACAAAATAATTATTTTAATCTTCTATTCATCTCCTTCGTGACCAATATGCCCACTTTTCTTTTCTATAGATTATCAATCATAAAATAATTATTTTAATCTTCTATTTCCAAGTAATTTTATCAAATTTTATAGGCTCACATTTATTTTCTTTATCAAATTTTATAGGCCCACTTATCAAATTTTATAGGCCCACAAATGTGGGATCATAGATGTGGAGAAAGCTCTTAAAATATAGAGAGATAGCAAAAACTTTTCATAGAGTGAAAGTACATAATAGGATCAACACATCTTTATGGTTTGATAATTGGTCCTCATTGGGAAGAATATATGAAATTGTTGTTGTAAGCTTGAAATAACTTGAGAATCAAGTTTAGTATATTTAGGAGATATCTAAGATTTAGGAGATATCTAAATCTATTTAGGAGTTATCTAAATATACATTACCTAATAGGATTAGAAATTGTCTAAGACCCATATATAAGGAGATGCCAAGTTGTGGCATAACTTATGAGTTTAGAGAGAGTTTAAGGGAGCTTAAGTTTTGAGTTATTTTCTTAAGCAATAAAGAGAGTTATTCTTTAACCTTTGAGTTCTCTAAGTTCTATATTTGGTATCAGAGCTTATAACATCATGGGCGATACTACGAAGGAGGAGACGGCCGTGATACCATGTGACGCGGCTGAAATCAAATCCAAGGAGTTCGGATCCTCTTCCATTCAATGTCCTATGCTAAACAATGCAAACTATACGGTATGGTCCATGCGTATGAAGATTGCTCTTAAGGTGAACAAAGTATGGGAAACCATAGAACCCGGCGTTAAAAACGAAGAGAAGAACAACATAGCAATTGCTTTGTTGTTCCAATCCATACTCGAGGCTTTGATCTTACAAGTAGGAGATCTTGACACCTCAAAAGCGGTATGGGATGCGATAAAAACGAGACATGTCGGAGCCGATAGGGTGAAAGAGGCTAGACTACAAACTCTAATGGCTGAGTTTGCTAAAATCAAGATGAAGGAAGGAGATACGATCGACATCTTTGTTGGAAAGCTTTCTAAAATTTCGTCCAAATCAGCATCTCTCGGAGAAATCATTGAAGAACCAAAACTTGTGAAGAAATTTCTGAAAAGTTTACCAAAGAAATGATACATACACATTATCGCAGCCCTTGAACATGTCCTTGACCTAAATACAACTAGCTTTGAGGATATTGTTGGAAGACTAAAAGCCTACGAGGAAAGAATTAGCGAGGACGAGGAAGAGCAAGAAGATGATCAAAGCAAACTAATGTATGCCAACTCAGACTCCCAACAGACATATCAAGAAAGTTATGATGGCAATAGAGGAAGAGGACGAGGAAGAGGATGAGGAAGAAGTAGAGGAAGAGGCCGTGGAAGATTTAGCCCATACCAAAATCCATCTTTCGAAAGAAATACATCTCACATTAAATGTTATCGATGTGATAAACTCGGACATTATTGATATGCTCAATTTAATACCCTAAGATACTAAAGCAGTTGTTGTAGTAAGTGTAGGGGTCGAACCACAAAGACTCACAGAGATCACACAATAAATTATGAAGTGTCGAATTACGCTAAGCCAGATAGATGTAATTAAAAACAGTGCAGAAATTAAACGAGATGTAAATCAATTGGGAAATATAGGCTCAGGGTTTTTCTCAGGAAATCAGTGAATGCAGACTAACTAACTAACAGGATTCAGATTTAGCGCAGTTCTTGAACTCAAATCACTAAAATATAGCTAACCAACTCTCGTTGCGAAAACTATCTAAATCTAAATCCTAGGAATTCCAAATCTCTTTGCGAATCCTAAAGTCTAAATCAGCTTTAACAACAGGTTTGATATGTTCACAAATCAATTAAACCAAATCTCTTTGCGAATAATCAATTTGCTCACCTAGGTTCTATCAGGTAATTAATTGCACTCTCGTACCTAATCAATTATCCTAAGATTTATATTCTAGGTAGCTAATCTAGAACAAGATATGAACACAACCTAAGCGAAGAACTATAATTCAGATGGTGAATCCTAAAAGATATTTAACCTAGCATTCAAAGAAAACCCTTATGAGAAAACCCTAAACCTAAGGTGGATCTACTCAGACATGGAGAATGAAACAATCAACATGTTTGAATAAATCATCAATAGAATAGAAAGAAGGGTTTAGAGATCTGATCTCGGACGAAGGGAGATTCAGACTTGTCTCTCTAAAACCAAAGTAAAATCAAACACAGAAAATAAAAGCATCCGCCTAAACAGGTGGCTGAAAAATCCTATTTATAACCTAAATCACGATTTGGGGCCTTCTTGTAATTATCAAAGTCTTCTGGGTGCTTTTGCAATTCTCCAAGACTTCATAATTAGTCGCGGCCCATGAAATCTCGATGAGTGTCGATCGATACCAGGGGGTATCGATCGATGCTAGGTGCTCAGATCGGGCTCTTAGTCATCAGACTTCAGTCTCGCTCCAGAATGCTCCAGAAAAGCTCCAATAATTCCAATTAAGCTCCAGACGTGCTATAACCTGTGAAAGACTCTAAAAGACTCCAAAACACAAGAAAAGACTCTATAAAAGGACTTATATCATGGCCTAAATAGGGTAAAAACCATGATATATCAACTCCCCCAGACTTAGCCTTTTGCTTGCCCTCAAGCAAATAGAAGACTAAACCAGAAAAAGAGGTTTGAAAACGTAGAGACTCACCTGTTCCTGAACCATCGAAAAGACCCTTTTCCCAAGTACCCAAATGTCACCTGATCAGCTTTCGATCTAACCACCATGTACTTCTCCGTAGACATTTGCAGCTTTTCCAGACTCCACACAAAATCCCACAGCATTGTTCAAGTAAAGCCCTCATCGCCAGTTTCATCTCTGCAGCTAATTTTTAAGAACCTTCTAGACTCTTTACCAGACAATATCTTGACAAAGGAACCACCCTTTTCACACTTCTTTTGTATCAATTTCTCTCCTCCAGACTTATTTCTTATTATATCCTTATTATTATTTTTTATTTTCAGCTTAGCATATACATATCAAGGTAGGAGACGCGAGTATTGATGGTGTTTGCCACCAAATCCCCGGTTCTTCCCTCTCTATGTATCAAAGGATGTAGGCGAATAATGGCATCATAGGAAAATCCTAGCCTCGCTTCCAATCCTTTGTGTGATCATCCCCTCTTAAGTAGAATAATGGGATCGCTGGAAATTTTCCTAACCCTCTACTCAGAAGAAAATCATTTCAATCTTTTATGCTCTTAATCTATCAACTTATTTCAGGGGAGAGAGATACCATAATTCTAAACACACGGGTTCCTTTATCAGATATGAATGATGAATCAAGCTCTATGAACACTAACCACATTGATGAAGTGCAAAAATTTGGCTCAGGCTTCAGAAGAACTCTGCTGGAGACATGGATGTTTTCTAGTCAACTGGTCAGCCTTTGGATTTTTCATTAGTCGATCTAGAACTGATCCTGTAACACTGTGCACTCAAAAACAAAATCAAATCAATAGGTTCAAGCACAGGATCATCATCTCCAACAAATTTTGACTCAATAAAACAGTTTTGACTCGATAAAACGACTGACTCTAAGAAAAACGAAAACAATGTCAGCAGACACCTCCCCCAGACTTGAACAACACTGTCCTCAGTGTTATCTAGCCTAGAGTCAGTGAAAGAAACAAAGAAAAAGGATAGAACGAAGAGAAACAAGAAATTACCATTCTGGAACAGTCGGTGTCGATCGACACACGGCATGGTATCGATCGATACCATGCTTAGATCGACTTTGTGAATTTTCATTCGCGATTGGTGTCGATCGATACCATAGGGATATCGATCGATGCTTAGGCGATTTCGAGTTGCTCCTTGTTCATCCTGACACAGACTCAAAACAAACGAAAATAAAAATAAAAACGAATCAAAAACAGACTCACCAGTGGGTTGCCTCCCACCAAGCGCTCGTTTAACGTCAATAGCTTGACTGTAACGCCCTTCAGGCTGGATAAGAGTGAGAGCTTGCACCAAAACAGGCTCCATCACTTGATATTACTAGCTTCAGAGTTCTGCTTAGCATGCTGTCCACAAATTCCTGCCCTTTCTCTTTCAGCTCAGAAGTAAGAAGGACTCTGGCCTTGGAGAATGGCTTCAAGGCTCCCTTGCATTTGACCTTGTAATCAATCGAATTCCCATCACACTTCTGAGGAATCAGAGTGACATGGGGATTCTCGACCTTTTTGTTTTTGGCCTTCTTCTTCTTTGTTGCCTTAGTCTTCTTCTTGGGGATGTTGGGCGGTTCAGCTGGAACGTCTGTGACAGTAGGCTCATCAGGAGGCTCTTCCAGAAGATCAATTGCTAGCGACTCTCCTGTGATAACCTTGATGCTAGAGGCACGTGTGGGAATACTCCTAGGTGGAATGACATCATAGTAGACATCACCGTCAATGTAAGAGAAAGATAGTCTCTTATTAGGTGTGTCTATGATCGCGCCTGCAGTAGCCATGAACGGTCGTCCCAGGAGTATAGGCATACGAGATATCGCACCCATCTCCACAACCTGAAAATCAGTAGGCACCAGACAGTCTCCTACTTGGACTAGCAAACCAGCGATTTCACCATATGGAAGTGAGGTGGAATCGTTTGCAAACGTGATAGATGTCTTAGGAGATAGAATAGTAGCCCCCAACTGCTCTGCAATTGCCTTTGAGATGACATTGACACTAGCCCCTGAGTCGACAAGAGACTCTTTGAAATCAACTCCTGAGATGGAGCTTGGTACTGCGAATTTCCCTGGGTCTTCCCTCTGTGTCAATTTCCGTGGTTGTAGTGAATTGCGAACTCTTTCTCCTATCACCTCACGTGATTTCTTGGCTTCTGGTTCTTTCTGCGAGGGGTATCGATCGATACCAGGTAGGGTATCGATCGACGCCATGCGATTTGAATCGTTTCTGACAGGTACATCTTCATCAGAAAGAAGCTCCACGTTCGGGTTATCCAGCATATACTGTAGTCTAGCAATCTCCCATTCCTCCCTTGTCAGCTTAGGAACCATAGGATAAGGCATCCTGGTTACATACACTCGTTCTGCAACGACCTTAGGCACCACAGTCGAAGTTTCAACTGTTTCCTCAGAAATCGCCCCGGTATCGACCGATACCAATGGGGTATCGATCGATACACGGGTTTTCGAATCCATTCGAGCAGATGTCTGGGCTGGTATCGATCGATACTGGGGAGTATCGATCGATGCTTGTGCGATTTCAGGATTATCTTCGAGATTTTCTGCACTTGAGGAGATTGCATTGACGTGTGAATGAACCGTCTTTCCCTTAGAATTTGCTGCAGTCTGAGCTGCTTGCGTTTCCAGCATCATGTGGCTCGTCTTTAGAGCTTCGATCCTTCCACTCAAATCGGTGTACAAATCATCCATCTTACCATTGAAGGTGACCGTCATCTTCTCCTGCCCTTGAACCAGGTGTTCAAGGATAGCCTCAATCTTACTCTCAGGAGTTTTGGGTGGTGGGGATTGGTACCCTCCTTGGTGACCATAGTTTCGATTGGTGTTGTACCCAAATCGCTGACCCTGAAAACCAGAACCACCTATGTAGTTAACATCTTCCACCTCATTCTCAGTAGCAAAGTGGACGGCCTTTGTTGTCCTTCCCAGCAGAAGACTGTGCATAGAATCCAGCTGAGCTTTCACTTCAGCAATCTGTGACCCATCCATGTTACCAGCCAGCCTCTTGCGCTCGAAATCTGCGCTCTTGGTGCTACTGCTAGAGGCAAAGTTCTCAATCAACACAATAGCATCCTCAGGATATCTGGTGTTGAAATTACCATTGCTCGAAGAGTCCAGACCCATCTGATATCTCCAATCTACTCCTCTGAAGAAGATACCCAGCAGCTGCACATCAGAGTATCCATGATGTGGACAATCTCTCTGGTACGATCTGAATCTTGTCCAAGCAGCCTTGAACGCCTCAGTAGGTCCTTGAGAAAAAGTGGAGATCTTATTCCTCAGATCTTCAGATCTTCCGTCATCGTAGAAGTTAATCAGGAAGGCTCTCTTGGTGTCCTCCCAATTAGTTAGCGATCCAGGAGATAGCTGCCTCAGCCAGTAAGTAGCTTCTCCACCTAGAGAGTAGGGGAAGAGCTTGCAGAAGAGATAGTCGTAGGACACTCCATTGCTCTTAATGCTAGTGACCAAGTCCTCGAACCTCTCTACATGGTCCATTGGATGTTCATGAGGAAGACCATGAAAGAGATGCTGTCCCACTAGAGTGAAGTAAGCAGGCTTCAGCTCAAAGTCATTCCTCTCAAACGCAGGAGGACGAATTGCTGAACGATTGGCGAAAAACTGGTCAGGCCTGTTGCATTCACCAATCGTCCTTCCACGATTAACCACAGCATTCCCTGCGTTGGCGCGCCCAGCTGGCGCGACAATCTCAACAACCGCAGCAGGGACAACGATGTTACCGGCTTCATCAAGTCGCTGCCCTCTCTCATTACACACGTGACCCTCTCGGTCTCTCAGAATTCCAGCTTCATCAGCTCTTAAAACCACTGGGTTGTTCATCCCTGATGTTTGCTTGGTCTTTCTGTTTGTGCGTTCCACAAACGCTAGCTGTTCCAGTGACAGTTCAACTAGTTGTGTGCTCTTGTTGCTTCTGGTTTCACGAACAGGCATACACCTGCAAACAAAACACTAGGCAAAGCACGTAAGTAACCAGAAAAATACGTTGAGTATCGATCGATACCAAGTGGTGTCGACCGATACCAACAAAAGAAGACGACGCGTATCGACCGATACTACAGAGTATCGATCGATACCGACGAACTTAGTCGAAATTCTAAACTAAAATCTAATGGCGAATTTGAGTCCCCGGCAACGGCGCCAAAATTGATATGCTCAATTTAATACCCTAAGATACTAAAGCAGTTGTTGTAGTAAGTGTAGGGGTCGAACCACAAAGACTCACAGAGATCACACAATAAATTATGAAGTGTCGAATTACGCTAAGCCAGATAGATGTAATTAAAAACAGTGCAGAAATTAAACGAGATGTAAATCAATTGGGAAATATAGGCTCAGGATTTTTCTCAGGAAATCAGTGAATGCAGACTAACTAACTAACAGGATTCAGATTTAGCGCAGTTCTTGAACTCAAATCACTAAAATATAGCTCACCAACTCTCGTTGCGAAAACTATCTAAATCTAAATCCTAGGAATTCCAAATCTCTTTGCGAATCCTAAAGTCTAAATCAGCTTTAACAACAGGTTTGATATGTTCACAAATCAATTAAACCAAATCTCTTTGCGAATAATCAATTTGCTCACCTAGGTTCTATCAGGTAATTAATTGCACTCTCGTACCTAATCAATTATCCTAAGATTTATATTCTAGGTAGCTAATCTAGAACAAGATATGAACACAACCTAAGCGAAGAACTATAATTCAGATGGTGAATCCTAAAAGATATTTAACCTAGCATTCAAAGAAAACCCTTATGAGAAAACCCTAAACCTAAGGTGGATCTACTCAGACATGGAGAATGAAACAATCAACATGTTTGAATAAATCATCAATAGAATAGAAAGAAGGGTTTAGAGATCTGATCTCGGACGAAGGGAGATTCAGACTTGTCTCTCTAAAACCAAAGTAAAATCAAACACAGAAAATAAAAGCATCCGCCTAAACAGGTGGCTGAAAAATCCTATTTATAACCTAAATCACGATTTGGGGCCTTCTTGTAATTATCAAAGTCTTCTGGGTGCTTTTGCAATTCTCCAAGACTTCATAATTAGTCGCGGCCCATGAAATCTCGATGAGTGTCGATCGATACCAGGGGGTATCGATCGATGCTAGGTGCTCAGATCGGGCTCTTAGTCATCAGACTTCAGTCTCGCTCCAGAATGCTCCAGAAAAGCTCCAATAATTCCAATTAAGCTCCAGACGTGCTATAACCTGTGAAAGACTCTAAAAGACTCCAAAACACAAGAAAAGACTCTATAAAAGGACTTATATCATGGCCTAAATAGGGTAAAAACCATGATATATCAATTATGCATCGGACTGTCCCGATAGATTGATCAAGCTCCAAGAAGCCATTGAAACCAAGAAAGAAGAAACTCAAGAAACCGATGAATTGATGATGCATGAGCTAGTGTATCTCAACGAGCAAAAGGTAAAACCAAACACATTTGAAACCAATCTAGACACGAGTAATGTGTGGTATCTAGATAATGGAGCTAGTAATTACATGAGTGGAAATCGATCTTTCTTCGGTGAACTTGATGAGATAATTACGGGAAAAGTAAGGTTTGGTGATGATTCCCGTATAGACATAAGAGGAAAGGGATCAATATGCTTCGAATTCAACAATGGAGAGAAGAAGGTACTAAACAATGTTTACTTCATCCCGGACCTCAAAAGTAATATCATAAGTCTTGGCCAAGCCACATAAGTAGGATGTGAAGTACGAATGAAAGATGACATTCTCAGGATATTTGATTGGAACGGCAAACTACTCATACGAGCAACGAGGTCCAAGAATCGACTGTACAAAGTGATCTTGGATGTTGAGAATGTCAAGTTCTTACAACTGATGGGATTGAGCGAGTCAAGTAAGTGGCACGCAAGATTGGGACATGTCAATCTTGAAACCATGAAGATAATGGTCAACAAAGAGCTCGTGAAGGGTGTACCAAGGATGACGATTAAGAAAGAAACTTGTGTGTCATGTTTACTCGGAAAACAGACACGGAAAGCCTTTCCACAAGCGACTTCATACAGAGCCTCTCAAGTTCTTGAGCTTATACATGGAGATCTTTGTGGACCCATCACACCTCCCACACCAGCATCCAAGAGGTATGTGTTTGTAATTATTGATGATTACTCTCGCTATATGTGGACAATCTTATTAAAAGAGAAAAGTGAAGCAATCGATAAGTTCAAGAACTTCAAGACTGTAGTAGAGCAGGAAAAAAAAGCCACTATCAAAACTTTTCGCACGGATAGAGGTGGAGAATTCATATCTCATGAGTTTCATGCGTTTTGTGGAAAATACGACATCAAAAGACATCTAACTGCACCATATTCTCCTCAACAAAATGGAGTTGTTGAAAGAAGGAATAGGACTTTGCTTGAGATGACGAGAAGTATCTTGAAACACATGAGTATGCCAAATTATTTCTGGGGAGAAGCTGTGAGACATGCCACTTATCTAATTAATAGGTTGCCAACAAGATCATTGGTTGCGCAAACGCCGTATGAAACTCTCAAAGGCAAGAAACCAAACCTTGAGCACCTTCGAGTATTTGGTTGTATCAGTTATGCAAGAATAGAGACTGCTGGACGAAAGAAGTTAGATGACAGATCGCGAGTATTGGTACACCTAGGAACAGAACCAGGGTCAAAAGCTTATCGATTGTTTGATCCAGCAACTCGGAAAATCATCATTAGTAGAGATGTGATTTTTGATGAAACTAAAAGCTGGAAGTGGGATGGACAAGGAAAAGAAAACGTCAATAATTCCTGAACCTTTGGGTTGAGTTTTGGAGAATTTAGAAACAAAGGTATAAGAAAAGATGATGATGATGTCATAGAAAACGTTGAAAATGGCCAAAACCCACGCGAAACAGAGGAGTATCAAGAAGAAGATGATGAAAGTGAAAATGGGGATATTACTGAGTTGAGTAATCCCGGTAGTGAGGAACAAGGACAGCTTCAGCCTCCGTTATATCCTATTTGCCGAGGATGAAGGTAAACGTCTCCTGATCATGATAAATGAAGAACCATGGGACTTCAATGAAGCTAAAGAATCGAGACACTGGATAATGGCGTGCGAGGATGAGATTTGTTCAATAGAAAAGAACAAATCATGGAACCTAATTGATCTACCGATCGGAGCTAAAGCAATTGGGCTTAAATGGGTCTTTAAAATCAAACGAAATCCTGATGGAAGTATTAACAAATACAAAGCAAGGCTTGTTGCAAAGGGCTATGTACAGAGACACGGTATTGATTTTGATGAGGTGTTTGCCCCAGTAGCACGCATTGAAACAATTAGATTCATCATTGCTCTAGCAGCTTCCAGCAATTGGGAAGTACACCACCTTGATGTGAAGACCGTGTTTCTACATGGCGAGCTAAAAGAGGTGGTATACGTCACACAACCATAAGGGTTTGAAATCAAAGGGAGTGAGGATAAAGTATACAAGTTGAATAAAGCACTTTATGGGTTAAAACAAGCTCCCAGGGCATGGAATGAAAAGTTAAACAAGATTCTCAAAGAGCTGAATTTCAGTAGGTGCTCAAAAGAACCATCACTTTATCGGAGGGGGGAGAAGGGAGTTCTTCTTGTTGTTGTTGTATATGTAGACGATCTTTTGGTCATAGGGTCTAGCGTGGAGATGATAGCTGAGTTTAAGGATGAGATGGCAACAAAATTCGAGATGAGCGACCTTGGGAAGCTAACCTATTATCTCGGTATTGAGGTACATCAACACAAGGACGGTATAACGCTAAACCAAGAAAGATATGCATCCAAAATCGTAGAAGAAACTGGAATGAAAGAGTGTAATGCATCTCTAATACCGATGGATCAAAATATAAAGTTATCAAAAGCTACAAAAGAAAATCGCATCAATGAAAGGGATTATAGAAGAAGCATTGGATGTCTCCGATACCTACTCCATACTAGACCAGATCTCTCTTTTTGCGTTGGAGTACTCAGTCGTTATATGCAAAGAGTCTCATGGAGCAGCATTAAAACAAGTACTAAGGTACCTACAAGAAACTCTATCTCATGGTCTTATTTTTAAACGATCAAATGGCACAGGATTAGTAGGCTATAGCGACATCAGCCATAATGTTGATATAGATGATGGAACTTTGATGAATGTCCTATTCCTTGGTGCTCACAAAAGCAAGAAATGGTAGCCCTATCGTCGTGTGAAGCTGAATTTATGGCTACTACGGAAGCAGCAAAACAAGCAATTTGGCTTCAAGAACTCTTTGCTGAAATAACTAACAAAGAATGTGAACGGGTGACCATTCGAGTTGATGATAAGTCAGCAATTGCACTTACCAAGAATCCTGTGTTCCATGGTCACAGCAAACATATACACACGAGATATCACTTCATACGTGAGTGTGTTGAGAATGAGCAACTAGAGGTTGAACACATTCCGGGAGAAAAGCAAAAGGCCAACATCCTGACTAAAGCAATTGGAAGAATTAAATTCAAGGAAATGAGAAACCTTATTGGAGTTCATAATGTAAAGGAGGATAGTTTCAAGCTTAAGGGGGAGAATGTTGTGGTAAGGTTGAAATAATTTGAGAATCAAGTTTAATATATTTAGGAGATATCTAAATATACATATCTAAGATTTAGGAGATATCTAAATCTATTTAGGAGTTATCTAAATATACATTACCTAATAGGATTAAGAATTGTCTAAGATCTATATATAAGGAGATGCCAAATTGTGGCATAACTTATGAGTTTAGAGAGAGTTTAAGGGAGCTTAAGTTTTGAGTTATTTTCTTAAGCAATAAAGAGAGTTATTCTTTAACCTTTGAGTTCTCTAAGTTCTATAGAAATTACGGGGACCTCGAGGCCTTATAGACTTGGGAATATCAGCGTAATCAACGGTTGCTTCAGTGATTGACTCGCATCGTCGGAGAATACACAAGAGTCGAAATTTTGAATCAAATAGAATAAGAGACTGAGAAGCAAATTTGAGGAGAGCGAAGGAATGATTCAGATATATCTTAATTAGAACAACGCAAGTGAGAGAAATGGTCGACGACATGGAGTACCATCTTCACCAACATCTCGATGTAACGGGAAACCTGAGTGACCGATAGATCCGATCCAGAGGTTTACCGAAAACCCGGAGATCGGTGAATCAAAGCCTAGAAGGTGAGGGATCACCTTCGAAGAACAGAGATTCGGTGATGATTGAGGTGATGATGATCGATAGAGAGAAAAAGAGATTGAGAAAGATGATATGTTATTTGATTGTTTTCTGTAAAATGGCGAAAGCCTTACATATAACGAGAGACAAAGATAATTGAACCGGGTATAGTTAAACCAAAATACTAAACCAAAAGAAATAACTAAACCGAACATAATTCCTGTAACAATACTCCCTCGTTGAGCACATCCTTGTCCTCAAGGATGATAAGTTAGATGCTCCTTGATGATCTTGGTAGAATTCCGATGTAGCTTGGTCTGGAGGGTGCACAATTAAGGACTGTGGCAGATTTGGGACAACGAATTCTTCTCTCCTCTTCAAGTTGTTGTCCGTACCAGCATATGAACTTCCTCTTGTAAGATAAGGAAATTGGAACAACAAACTAATCCAAGAATCAGCAAGCCTTTGATAAATGCATGACAGAATCTTCTGTAACTTCTGCAACTTCGAACCATACTCAATGACATATGTGAACCAAAGAACTCCATGATACTGAAGTATGTTACTGAAATCTGAGTGATTATCTTTTGGAGGCCGTGACAAAAATCCATACAGAGAACCAAGTGATGTGCTATGGAAACCATCATTACTTAACTTCACAATGTCTCCATCAAAAGACAGTATCATCAGATCCTGATCTGCAAGTTTAATCAATGGAGATAGCTTGTCCATTCTTTGAAATCCAATAACAAGAGAAAGCTTAACTTGACCAAGTGACTTCAGAATTGATTGCATAATCGTTGCAGCAATAACAGTGGCATGTAAACCATCAAATATGCTAAATGTAGGAATCAACCAGCAACAGTCCAGCGACACCACCATATTACTCCCAGATCTCCATATGTCCTTCAAATGAAACTTCATACCAGCAAAAGTACGCTGTCTCAGGCCTACCACTACTAGTGTTATGTTCCTTAGCAAAGTTGCCACGTTAATAACTTCATCATGACATGCGTGATCCTTAGCTTCAGATATAAGCCCATCGATTATCCTTAATACACCATTCCTTTTGATAGACTGAAACGCGAACAATTCCAACAGCCCATGCTTTCCTTTATCATAAACCAGCTTTGAATGCATCTTTTGACCTGCATCTTTTAGCCCTTTTCCATATGCCTTGCGGCCAAAATATTCAACAAAAAACACTTCTAGCAGAAAACAACTCGTCTCTTGAGGCTTCTCAAACCATAGAAACTCATTAATCTTTAAGCAAAAATATGTGACCCACAGCTTTTGGTTTCTGAAATTTTGATATGCTGAAATACATATTTTCAATTCGGCTCCCAAAATCCTTTCATAAACATCCAAGCATACCAATAAGTCCAACGCATCATGAATGATCAAGTACCTAAATGAGCTCAGTACACCACCTACTATAGCCTCTCGTAACCCCACACCAAGACCATTCGTACATAGTTCCAAGTATTGGTTCAATTTTGTTGTTCCTTCACTAATTTTGCCTCCATTCCATAAGACTTTGTTGAGCTCTACCAAATAAGGAGCTGCATATACTCCCCTTTTTGATTCAACCCATAATAATTTAACACATTGAAAGATCTGCCTCTCTTGATATTCATAAACGATCAGCAACTTATGACGCTCATAAGTAAATTCCAGCAAACAATAGCTTTGTAACCCTTCAAATCTCATTCTTCCATCAACAACAAAGCGAAACAGCCTACACCTTGTATTTAGAACTCCATCACGTTTATGCAAGTTCTCAAACAATTTCAAGTATACATGTGTATCTAGTAATCCTCCACGCTCCCACACACGATTGTCAAATGTTTTCCGAGCTGGTTTTATTACAGATTCCTGAGTTCTATCCTCTTTTATATCCTTAAGCCTCTTGTAGATTTGCTCTGTGTTGTCCTTGTTGTTTTCATATATTCGCAAGAAGGTGCTCACAAGTTGTAAGTGCCCTTCCAATATTGTGGCAGCTACTTCTGAACTGGTTTTGAATTTGAATCGCCAGGACTTAGAACACTTGGTTGTCAGCTTCTTACTATGCCCTCTTATATGCATTGTATCAAACAGTTGGTGCGCAATATTGTGAATATTAACACCAATTAATCTCTGAAGCGGCATATCTATTTCTTTGACACGAACAAGCATTTTCAGAACTAGGAAGTTATCGACGTCTTGACCAATGCCAGTATGTAGCTGCGATATATTGTTCCTAGTTTGTTCCGAGTCAGAAATTGGTACCTGAGGATATGAGAATGCTTCAATATGAGGCGCCGCTCGGTGGGACCGTAAGGACGGTGGTTGAAATTCTGATGCCATCACAGAAATCCTTGGATCAATAGGAGTCTTCTGATTTTCATCGCCCATCAGGTGTTCGACGGTTTGCTCGAGAGGTGTATTCACCTTTTCTTCTGCTATGGCTTTGGCCGGATTTTCTTCTTGATTCGACTCAACCCGACCCAACTCGTTACCATCAAAAAGTTGGTCATCTTCACATTCCGTCATGAAGATCTGTATTCTCTTGTGTTTCAAACGAAAATGGCCAGGTATATCAGGTTCTTCACAAAACAAACACAACCCATTCTCCATTCTCTCATAAACCTGCTCACATGAGTACTTCCGATGGGGTTTGTTTGTGATCGTGTCTGCCATGATTTTGGGTCCGAAGCTCGTTAGCTCTGATACCATTGTAACGGGAAACCTGAGTGACCGATAGATCCGATCCAGAGGTTTACCGAAAACCCGGAGATCGGTGAATCAAAGCCTAGAAGGTGAGGGATCACCTTCGAAGAACAGAGATTCGGTGATGATTGAGGTGATGATGATCGATAGAGAGAAAAAGAGATTGAGAAAGATGATATGTTATTTGATTGTTTTCTGTAAAATGGCGAAAGCCTTACATATAACGAGAGACAAAGATAATTGAACCGGGTATAGTTAAACCAAAATACTAAACCAAAAGAAATAACTAAACCGAACATAATTCCTGTAACACTCGACTTATTAAACTCATTGATAAGAATGTTCGGAATAGAATCGAATGGTTTGCCACTCGACCATAGAGAGGACTTCATCAATACTTGTAAAAAAAAAGTTTTTTGGTTTAAATAAATTTTACATTCAATTTTTCAAAAAAAACAAAAAAACTCTACCAATCAAAGCCACATGTTAAAAGCTAAACAACAAGACCATCTCTAATGGTAGCATTCTTGACGACAACGGTAATTCCTGATCTTATGTAAAATCCTTCCTCTGGCCTATCTCCTTCTTCCACGCCCTGCCCACACCCAACACAACAAGACATCAGGCGACCAAAAACTTGTTGGAAAATTAACAAAAGATTTATCAAAAACATACATCTGCATTTGCTATGACCACGTTCTTCCCGATCTTGGCGTTCTTGTCGATGATACAGTTCCTGTATTATAAAACACAAGCAAGATGATGAATGCTATACGATAAAAGATGATTCAAAACCTTATTATCTCTACTCAGTGGAAGAGAAAGGTTTTACCTGATCTTGGTGTTCTCGCCTACCCCTATCGGAACTTTCCCTTCAGCCATTAGAGATGCGATTTCAGCTTCCGTTTGATAGAAATCTGCTCCCATCATCATCGTATCCTGAAGCTCTACTCCGGACTCTATACGTGATCGTATGCCCACAATAGAGTGCTGCACACTGCATTCTCTCAAGAAACATCCATGTGAAACTATAGAATCAAGTATCTGCAATTCCAGAATAGACTTTATTAGGATCGATGAATCATCAACTGGAATCACGGGATAAACGGATTCAAGAACTGTACCCTGCATTTATCAACTTTGGTAGGTGGCAAGAATCGTGGAGAAGTGAAGAAGGGTGTTTTTGGATCATAAAACTGGAATTTAGGAGGCTGCCAAAAACAGAAATTAAATGGCATGATTAGATTTCACCAGACTGTTCTGGAGATAAAAACAAACAATAGGGTCGGCGAAAACCTGTTCCGTGAGGGCTAAATTGGCATCAAAGAATGATCCTATGGTTCCAATATCCTCCCAATAGTCATTGAACAAAAATGCCTAGCCATTCCGATTTTGTATGTAGCAGCAAGTTAGTAAATATAAGAAGATAACTAAAGATCAGAGGAAGTACAATTTTTTGATTGATATGATATGCTAAACAGAGAGAAAAACAAAAAAAACCTGGACATTATGCTCCCTTACGGCCAACGGGATTATTTCAGAACCAAAGTCATTGGATGTAGGATAACTCGATCTTAGAAGCTTTAGCAAAACCTCTTTTCTAAACACATAAACACCCATTGATGCAATGTATGGGAATTCTGCAGCTTCTTTTGGTGGTAGCCCAAGTATTGAAGTGTCAACTTGCTGAAAACACGAAAAAAAACACAAGTTCATGTAACATTGCAAGCAATTGCGTAGTGAAAGTTTTGAAAAAACAAAAACAATCATTACCATTGCCTTTAAGTCATCCCCCTTTGGTTTTTCCGAGAACTGAACGATTTGTCCAGACTCGTCAATTTTAAGCAGCCCATAATCCGAAGCTCGGCTGTGAATAAAACCAAAAAACCGGAGAAATTAATCAAGCAAAAGTAAGGCAAGAACGTGGTTAATGATTGATCCTCAAACACACCTTTCATCCATGGGAAGACAGGAAACTGTGATATCAGCATTTGACTCAATGTGCTTCTGCAAAAGCAGACAATAAATGAAACAGAATTCACACGAAGCTCAGTGTAAACGAATAAGAAGAATAAAACAAACCTGCACAAAGTTCATGTAATCCATCCGATAGAGATGATCACCAGACAAGATCAAGACATGTTCCACGTTCTTTGTCTTGGCATCCTGTTAAACACCACCAAATTATGTTTCCACCACTTTTTATTTCACCGACAAGAAAACTTAAAAGAGAAAGAAAGACAAAAAAAGAAAACCTCGAAGACCCATATAAATTGCCTAACAGCATCAGCAGTTCCCTGAAACCACTTCTTTCCTGCATCTCCTGAAGTTTGGGTTGCAGCAAGAACCTGATCATTCCCAGAGGAAACACTTTAAAATGCAAAAAACATGGGAAGATAAATCTAATCTATTGCGGATAATGCTATCACCTCAACAAACCCATCACCGAAATTAACTCCATTGCCAAAGTTGTAAGTGCGAGAAAGGTGGCGATTGAGAGAGAAGGAGTTGAACTGAGTTAAGATAAAGATCTTTCTAATACCGCTGTTTATGCAGTTGCTCATCGGTATATCTATGAGCCTGTAACACCCTCCAATTGGCACCTACGATCATTAAAAAGTTGGAAACCTCATCGACAATAAAACCAGAGAACCATCAAAAACAATGGGCAAAACAAAACGCTCCTCACCGCAGGTTTAGCTCTCTTTCTTGTAAGAGGGAACAAGCGAGTCCCAGCACCGCCACCTAGTATGATAGACGCTACATTCTTTGGGTCTGCTCTTGGAGTTCTCAACAGAGGTTCCTGAAAATGCATTCTTCTTTATATCAAAACGGGACTTGGAAGAAAAAAATAGCTACTCAGGGACTTCTGTTAAGAACTCCTAAAAACCCACACCCTTCAAAAGTCCTTATAAATCCAACCCTCACTACTGCTCTCTAACCGACTCATCTTCAGCTACAATTCAATCCTAGACTAGTTATAGTAGACCTATAGCTAAAATTTGAGCAGCTGCACTTCCTCAAGTAGACCCATTGTGTCTTGGCTTATCAGTAACCTTAAACTTATACATAAGTCATCCACAAATGTCACCGGGCCTTGGATTTATAAGGACTCTTAACATCGTTAGAAGTCAAGTCCAACTAAAATTGGACACAAAATCAGGCAGATTCAAATTGACCAGTAAAATCCGACTTCAACTCATTTCAACGCACAACATAAACTAAAATCCACTGAATACAAGATTCAACATAGCCACACAAAAAAAAAAAAATCTTTCTTTTGTTGGAATTGCAAGTGTAGATACGTACATTAGAGTCTTGATCAACAAATGGGTTGAGAACAGAGCGAATGAGCTTTGTCTGGATCTTTTGAGGTCCACTCCTAATTTTCTGTGTCCTCAGATTATTGGCCTTGACTACTTCGGCTCCCCAGAACGCACTTGCTCTCGCAGAAACAACTTCTTTCTTCAGACCAAAGGGACTCGTACACTGAAGCTTCATGGCTGAACAGTAAGACTCCATAATTTTCAAAACAACTCAGATTCTCCAAATTTTCGAAGTAAATTTTTTTAAGAAAATCAAGGGAACTGAAGGAGCAGACGCAGATCAGAAGCTAAAAAGATAAGCTTTAGATATACCCAGATCAAAAAGTGGACTTTTTTTTATACCCAGATTCGATTCGAGGAGGGTTGTGAGTAGAGAATAGAATCGAGAAGTCGACAAATTTTACAGTGGAACACCCTAAAGTTGTATCAAGCGGTGAGAAATGAGTGTGAGCTTCGATTATACGACAGTAGAGAAACGGAAAAGTGAGAGATCAAGGAGAAAGAAGCGGATGTGTGTGAAAAAAACAAAAAGAGAAGCAATGTGATGCGTATGATCCTCGTGATCTTCTGACGGGAACACCGCCAACCCTCAGATTTTTTTTTCTTTTTTAAAAAACCAAACAAATAATCTAAGGGTTTTGAAAACCGAGCCTACTTTTCAGTGTGTTTCTCACTTGTCAGTTGTCACTAAGCATAAGACCAGCTCCATCATCGATCCTTATGCTTTTTTGGCACGGATTCATAGGCTTTTTTGATTAAAAATAAATCGAAATTGGGCTTAAACTTAAGGATCGCTCTTTAGCGGAGAGCTCCAAGAACCCGTCTCTTAGGCGACGTGGCGGCGTGGGGTTGGCTGAATTGTTTTTTTTTTTGGTGGAAAAAAAAAAGTTGTCTCGCGACCAAAGCTTCTTCTTCGATCTTCTCTGAGAAGTTTACAGAGATGAGAGGTTTTTTCAGTCGAGGAACGAAAGACTCGCCTTCTGATTCCGCCTCACCGTCACCGAGATCATACCCTTCGACGTCTCCAGCTTCGTACTTGTTCAATCTCTCCTTCGCTTTTTTGTTTTAGTCACTCTCTGCTTAGCGTGTCTAATTGGCTTTTGCATGTTTCTTCCTTATTTTTCGTCTTCAATTTCGGTTTTTAAAGCAAATTCGTTGTCTAATTGATTCCTGGTTATCTTTGGTTCCTGGTTATGTTTTGTCTCTTCAATACTTATGTTTCTGAATCATACCGTTTTAAGCTTATTGGGTTGCTTGGCAGGGTTCCTTTGGAAATGGAGATGCAAACGGTTTGCGCCCAAACGTGTTTCTTTGTCCTCAGGACTTACTTTGAGTTTCTTGCATGTTTGTAGCTGTTGCAGTATCGCTGCAAAGTCATCTGAAGATTACGTTTACATGTTTCAAGGATTCTGGCAAAGAGAGGGATGCGCTGGGGGGCTTTTGGAATAAGGTAGTGTTTCCCTCTAGTTGTCTTCTCACAGCTATTGCCAATTCGGTTAGTTTTTCATTTAGGTAATGTTCATGCTCAATCTCTCTAGTTATTTTCAGCTTTCTGTAGCTGATGCAAAGGAGATTCTCTCATTAAAGAGCATGCTGCTGGAGGTAGTATGATTCCCATTGATGCTTTCCCATTTTTTTGCAAAAACATTCTCTTATCTTCTCTCATTTGAAGCGCATAATGAGCATCGCATATGAGTGTAGCATTGCATGTTCTTCAGTCTTCCCAATAAATACTGTTATATATGTTTCCTAGAAAGCCATATGACTTCATCAGGGTTAAATAATTCATTTCCAAATAAATACTTTTAGTTAAAAAGCAAGACTATACCATATCTAATCCGTATACATACTTTCAGACGCTTGTTGAGTATGCATACCTGATCTATGCTGTCCATTTCTTGATGTCATGGACCTGTGTGACTAAATAATATGCTTTGTAGACGTTTCCAACTTAAGATGCTTTGGTTGGATTTTTGTAGGATGTTCCTGGGACATCAGTTGAGTCAGGACTAATGTCACTTATCGAAAAACCAGGATATACTGCTATGCCACAATATTATCTAAGAGCTGGTTCTGAACTTTTGGTATGAATTTTATCTCTCTCTTAACCTAGTCTGTTTAACATTCCTGGATAAAATATTCTCAATTTTCAACCTCATGGCTTATATATGTTCCTGTTTCTCCAAAGATTTGTGCCAGCAATAGTAGAGTTATCCTCAGCCGTGATAACACGCTGATCTCTTGTTTGTGTTTGACTTTGGCAGGAAGAGAAGGAAATAGGAAGAGGAATACTACCCTTGCTTCAACGAGCTACACTGGTGCAAACATTTGGACAGAGGAATCATGTTTGCTTGAAAGAGGGTTCAATCGAGCCACTTTCTGTGAATTCAAGGTATAATCAAATCATACTCTCTTTCAATGTGGTTAAAATGGATAATTCCATATATATATGTTTTAAACGTTTTTCGATTTTAGTATTTATATTTTTGTATGTCTTAAAATTAATGTAATGAACTAGTAATCTTTTTTTATAATTATTGTATGTTTAAAATTAATATTACAATAAATAAAATGTTCAAATAAATGTTTTAAAAAATATTATTTTTTTATTGTTAAGAACCCCTAATGGGTTCATCAATGGAGGAGTAAAAAAAACAAAGGTTCTTAACTATTCAATAAAAACAAAAAAACTATTAAAATAATCTTAAGAACCCCAAAGGGGGTTCACTAATGGAGATGCTCTAAGACTTGCAATATCTAAGGGTATTATTGGTACTAGGAGTAGCACGGGTTTTCTTTTAACTCACTATGAACATCACGGTAAAGATTAGCCATCATAAATTTTAGAGCATCGGTTTCATTGAAAACGTCGTAGATCCCAACGAGACGCTAATTGCACTATGTCCTCTCCTGCTTTCTCCAATGCCCACTGTAAATTGTTTTCGCTTCCGCCACTTGCCTTCACTTCGTCAGTCGCTAACGCAGCTTCGACGATAACGGTGCTGCCGCCGTCGGGTCTCACAGTATTTTCCCTCTTAGAACCACAACGAAATTCGACACCGGAATAACCCAGGGCCGTTGCTTCCTCTCCCCGAAAATCGGGTGCCAGGAAAAGCGTTTTTTCCTTTTCTGGCTCTTCTTCGAGTATACGCTACCGTGCGACGCCGAGAAATGTACGCCGGCGGAGTTAAATCTCGAAATCTCTCCGGCCGGGTCCAACGGGCCTGAAGTCGCGCCTCTCTCGGACCCGACATGATCGCCTCTCTCTCTTTGACTTGAAATAAAAATTCAAAAAAAACTGGAAAAAATCCAGAAAAAGATGCCTCTTCACGCGTCCTGGTCACCTCTCCACACACGCGCTTCTCTCTCACCTCAAACACACACTCTCTCTCTCTGTCACTCTCTCTCACTTCCCTCCTCTCGCCGACTCTGCAATGACGCCGGCGCGAATTTCTTTTTCGCCGACGCAAAATCCGACCACGTCCGCGACCAATCATTGTCGTTCAAGTCACGGAATTGATCGACGGCGTTTTCATCGGCTTCTCCGTTAACCACGCCGTGACTGACGGAACGTTGCTATGGAATTTTATTCTGATTCCATATCTTTCCATTATAGATATAGTTGATAGGAATCTCATGATTTTCTTCGGTTTCATGATGCTCTGCATTATCATTGATTTTGTCGATCCAACTTGAAATTGATTCAATAATAAGACGAGCCAAAATATTGAAAATGCATATTAGGAATAATATCTCATAACGTTAAATAATATATAAGAGGCATATATCAATTTATTAATTGCCAATTAATTTTTAATATGCAATTAATTTAGGAAGATTTGGTTTAATATTCTAATATATATATATATATATATATATATATATATATATATATATTAAAAATTAACCCATCTTCAATTTTTTTTGAAAACTAACCTTTTTGACATGTAAAATTACCAAAATATTCAAAATAAACCAAACATATAAATTTTCTTAAATTCTATTTCTTTATTTTTGATTAATTTAAAAATAAATAAAATATGGATGTAAAAAATGTCGATCATATCTAGATTTTGTGCGTGGAAACTTATAAAACAATTCAATAACAAAGCAGTTTGTATGAACTTACGGTTTCACAAACGTGTTTTGTATAATTTTGTTGTACGATGATGATGTATATATAGAGTTTGAGTATGTTAATGATAAATATAATAATAGATTTGTGTATATCTAATAAAATTATTTATATATAATATGAATTTTAATTAAAATAATTTATTTTGTTCTTTCAAAATATATATATATATATATATATATATATATAAATAAATTGTTGAATATTTATTTTATAATATATATTTATTATGAAAAAGAAAGAAAACAATTATTGTATTTGTAGATTCTCAAAATTTCATGATGGGTATAATTTTTTACATGATAAAAATTTAATTTTCAAATATTTTAAAAGAGGGGTTAGTTTTCAAAATATATAAAAAATTGGGATATTAAATAAAATTTCCCTATTAATTTAAATAATTTTTTTTCAAAAAAAATGACCAATAAGGAGGGGACATTTGTCAGTCCTGGAGAGCCCATTTCTCTCTTTATAAGATAGATTACCACGACGGGAAATGAAAAATAAATGTTTATGGAATTAGTAAGAACTCGATTAAGACTAGTTACAATGAGGGTGTTGAAAAAAAAATAAGCAGTTGAATCAATATAGTGAGGGTGTTGAAATAGGGTGTTTAATCTAGGTGGATTAAATGGTGTTGAAAATATTCAACCGGTTGAATAATGTGGAGATGGGGTCTGCCAGTGCCACATGGCGCACTTTGGAAGAGAGAGATCTGGATTGAGACGCGTGTTGGACTGTCATTAGTTGCTGAGATTTTTGATATTTTTTTCATTTGAATTATTTGAGATCAATTATTACATAGTGAATTTTTTTTTTTTTAAAACAAAATTCATCATTTTTCATACTCTATAAATAGAGACTTGTTTCATTAGATTTGGTCACAGAAAAAAACATCTTCTTAACAATAATTTTCTATTTACCCTCTCATAAACTCTCGTTTTTATCATTTTATGTCTTCTATGAGAAAATGAATCCAAACAATAATCCTTCTAACACCCAAAATTCTTCTAATTACCCTTTTAACTACCCAAATCACAACAATTATCCATTTCAAAATCAATCTTCCAACCAACCCCGAAATATGCCAAATTATGGTTTTTCACCAAGTTTCTTCATGCCGTCAGCTATTCCAAACTATCATCCATATTACGGCGGTTCGGCGATGTCATATTCATCTCAATCACCCTCTTATTCGTCTACTCCGGCGGATAATGAAATTGTTCCGGACTCTGGAGCAATTGAATTTCTCGAATTTTCTACAAAAATGACTCTTGGTGGTATAAGTGGCGTTAATGAAGTCACTCCAAGTTATGTGTGTTTTATTAGTTGTGTTGTGTGTTTATTAATGTATTGTACTACATTTTAAGTTTTTCGTAATTTTATCTGTTTTACTAATGACTCTCTATATTTCTCGTTTTATGAAAAGTAATTTTTTTTAATAAGAATTTAAATTAAGAAAGAAAACAAAAATTATTTAGCTCTTAAGTATTTTAATTTAATTTTAATCGGTAATTGTTATTAATATGTAATCAGAGAAACAAAAACATAAAATATAAATAATAAAATAAAAATGGTGGGGTATGGTGTTGAATCTTATTAAACAAACCATTGTAGAGTATAAATTTTTAGTGGGTGTTGAATTATTAGGTGGAAGAGAGAGGAGATGATGTGAAAGAGAGAGAGATGATCTCAAGGGTGTTGATTGTTAAAACCATTGTGGATAGTCTAATGTAAAATATTTGTAACTATTCAATACAGTACAATCGAAAGAAAAAAAAACAAAAAATAGAGGTGTATAAAATATCGGAATTCAAAATATTTAAATAAAAAAAAATTCAAAGAAATGGAAAACAGACTTTTATTTATAGTGTAGTACAAATTACAGAGTTGATCCTTTAGAAAGAAATTAGAACCGTCTGACTACAATAAAAAACATAAACTTCATAATATAGACTAACTTCTACAAGTATCTATATATATCTTATTATATAAAATTGGATCCTTCAACGTGAGGATAGCACGTAGGATAATTATAACTCACAAGATCGTGACATGTGTCAGAGTTATTAATTTAGATCTTGACATGTGTCAATTTAATTAAAAAAAATAAAAATGAATTAAAGTAAATATTAAAAAAGGTTAAACTAAAAAAAATAATATTACAAAAGACCTTTTTGCAAAAATACCCTACAATTTGAAGTCAAAGCTAAAAATACCCTCTTCCTCTCCTCTTTTTCAGAATCCCACGAATTACCCTTTAAGAATCTGGGTATTCACGCAAATGTCATTACTCAGACTGCTGTTAGAGTCTAACGTTTTTTTCAAAAGACAAAAAAAAATTTCAGATCTAACTTAATTACGGAAATGCCATTGCCATCAATTCTAAACCTCCACGACAACCACCATCGTCGACGAGTTACTGCAGTAACTAGCCCGTTTTTCTGCCATTAAAGCTCAAGAATAGAGCTCGTAAACACTTATCGCAACTTCTCTCTCTGATTTCTCCTATTTTCCCACTGATTTTCCGATTCAAACCTACCGAAATCGCAAATTATGGCATAAAAACGGCAAAAAATGACGATATTAGGCTTGCGGGATTTCGGTGATATTAGACGTTCTGGGCGCTCGAGGAGGGTGAAAACAAACTCTAAACGGATATAGGTACGAGTTTTTGCATATCGTCGATTTTCAGATCTGAGTTGTATACTCAGACTGCTTTAGAAGTCTGATGAAACCCATATGGTCAACAAGAGGGTAGTTTTGCAATTGACTTTTAAATACTCAGATTAAAATTGAAGTCTGGTAATTTTCTGGCGATTCGACCTACAAGAAAATGGAGTTGTGATGAAAAGATGAAGAGAGATAGATGGAGGGACTGGTAAGGTGACACGAAATAGGAGAGGTAATTACCAGATTGAAGAAGCTGACGACGGCGGTGGCGGTCGCGGTGGCGACGAGGGTTTCCGGAGAGATGTTTGAGAGAGTTTAGAGAGAGAGAGAGATTCTTCCTGTTTTAGAGAGAGAGAGTCGATAATGACTTTTACAGATTAGGGTTGGTAACTTTAGTTTATATATGGGGAAAACCACAAGTATGGTAACTTATTTCAGGTTAATTCACAGGTTTCCATCAAGAAGTCTGATAAACCATGGACATGATCAGACTGAAATGGCAGTCTGATAAACCCTAAACTTGATAATTACTACTTAAATACCATCATATTATATAGAAAACTTATAACAAACATCAAACATCAAACTTGCGGAATTTCGGTGATATTAGACGTTCTGGGCGCTCGACGAGGGTGAAAACAAACTCTAAACGGATATAGGTACGAGTTTTTGCATATTGTCGATTTTCAGATCTGATTTGTATACTCAGACTGCTTTAGAAGTCTGATGAAACCCATATGGTCAACGAGAGGGTAGTTTTGCAATTGACTTTAAAAAAATCAGATTAAAATTGAAGTCTAGTCATCTCTGAGAAGTCTGAGAAATCCCGATTCTCTCAGACTTCTCCGATAAGTCCGAGTAACCCTAAATCTAATATTTAGCACTTATGAGTGACAATATTAAAACATAACTTCTAGGAAGCATCAAATTCGTGAAATATATGCACATTACAACACATATGTGCAAATTTAAAATTTCAAATGTAAATTTGGTAAACCATGAATATAACCCTAAAGTTATATGTAAATGTTTCCATTACAAAGCATGTTTTGAGGTTTACAACCTACTTTGCCTTACATGTTTTTAATTTGATTCAATTTTACGAAATTTAATTTTAATACTTCGAAATCGTCTATATTTAATTTATGTATAAGAAATTTTTAACAAAATAATTTTTTACAATTTTTAAATTTAAATTTACTAATTAAATCTGTATAAGACTTCTTCGAGAAGTCTGATATTTATTGAGGTATATGTATAATTAACTAACCTTGTTTAATTTGATTCAATTTTATGAAATATTAATTTCTATATATTTAATTATTGTAGAAAAAAGTTTTAACAAAATTTTTTTTTAATTTTTAAATTTAAATTTACTATTTTAATCTGTATCAGACTTCTCGAATACGTCTGAGAGAAGTCTGATAAGAGAAATCAATCAGACTTCTATTAGAGTCTAAATGTCAGACCTCTACAGAAGTCTGACATGTCGCGAAGGTTAAAATGGTAATAGCGGTTTCACGTTTTTTGTTTGGTCATAAGGGGGTAACTGTAATTTTCCACCCCCGAAAGTGTAGTGCAGCATTTGATTGAAAGGACGGTGTATTTTTGTTATAAAAACAAAATTTTGGGGTAAAAACAGCAATTTGTCCATTACAAAAAGAGAAAAAAAAAAGAATAAGTAAAGAAAACTTATTTTAAATAGAAATAACAAGAATAAATATAGAAAATTTATAATAAAGGAAAGTGACAAAAGAAAACTTAAAAGGTTATAATCAACAACCACAACCAAAATTAAAAAGGGAAAATTATAAATATACTCTAAACTTTAAAGGAAAAATTATTAATATACGATCAAACTTAAAAGTTTATAATCATTTCCATTATGATAAAATAAAACTTAAAAAATGAAAATTATTAATATCTATATATATAAAGGAAAATTATTCAAAGTTAGTAAGTTTCAAGATCGTGACACGTGTCGAGTTAATATATTAGATTTTGACATGTGTAAAAAATTATCAATTAGATTTTGACACATAATATCTATCTATATATCTATATATATATATATATATATATATATATATATAAGAGAATGATTCAAAGTTACTAACTCGCAAGATTGCGACATGTGTCGAGTTAATCCATTAGAAAGGGGAATGATTCAAAGTTAGTAATTCGCAAGATCGCGACACGTGTCGAGTTAATCTATTAGATTTTGACACCTGTACAAAATATTTCCAATTAGATTTTGATACATAATATCTTATTATATAAAGCTGAATCTTTCGACGTGAGCGTAACATGTAGGATAATTATAACTCACAAGATTGTGATATTTGTCACGGTTGTTAGTTTATATATTGACATGTGTCAATTTAATTAACAAAGTTAAAAAAGAAATAAAGTAAGTATTAAAAAATGTTTAACTTTAAAAAGGTAATGTTAGTAAAAATGAATTAAATTAAATATTAAAAAATATTAAACTAAAAAAAAGAAAAAAAAACAATCTATATAAAAAAGCAAACTTAAAATAATAATAAAGGAAAAATAAAAAATGTAAATTGATCGTAAAAGCTAAAGTTAATAAAAAGAGGAAAAATCAAAAAAAGTTAATGGAAAAATTTAAAATCGATTAATAATCAATTAATTAAAAAATATAAAAATTTGGAAAGATTAATAATTGATCAATAATCCTAAATGGTAAAGTTACTTAATAATAAGAAAAATATAAAAAAGAAAAACATAACATTTGAAAAAATTAATAATCGATTTATAATATTAAAAGCTAAAGTTACTTAAAAAAGAAAAAAAAAATACAAAATCTACATTTATCCTAAAAGGAAAAGTTAATAAAAAAGGAAAAAAAAATATTAGTTTTTCTATTTAGATTAAGGAAATAAAACAATGTATTACTAATCCTAAAAGAAAAAAAACTATAATTTCTCACCTCTACATAAATAATTTGGTAGTATATGTCAATTACATACCAAAAATTAAAATAAAAAATCCAATAATCGTTTCCAAAGGTATTTAACTGTATTTCCTCCACCAAATTCTTTTTTCATAGTATATATTTAATTCATCCGAAACTTTGATTCTAAATTTTTATGTTATTTATTTTTACGAGTGATTTAATTTTGTTTTTTATTTTTTTGGTTTTTCAGAGGTTATAAAATATCTTATAATATAAAATAAAATGTTTCAAAGTTAGTAATATGCATGATCGCGACACGTGTTAAGTTAATCGATTAGACTTCGATATGTGTTTAATAAATTTTAAATTATATTTTAACACGTAATATTAATAATAAAAGTAAAATATATAATCGATTCCTAATATTAGAGGGTAAAATGAAAAAAAATAGTAGTAATGTTTAGATTAATAAAATTAAACTAAAACTATAAATAAAAATCAAAGTTTTTTTAAATAGGAAAAACCATATTTCAGATTATAATAAGAAAATTAAAAGCCAAAAAAAAAATAATAAAAAAAGGAAAAACCATATTTTAGTTTAGAATAAGGAAATCTTCTTATTATATAAAACAGAATGTTTCAAAGGTGTTAATTCACTTGATCGCGGCACGTGTCAAGTCAAAGTTGGAAAAATTTAAAATCGATTAATAAAAAAAACTTATAAATTCTGAAAATTTAATAACCGATTCATAATCTTCAAAGAAAAAGTTACTAAAAAAATTAATTTTTTAAAAAATTAATAGAAAAAAAGAAAAGAAAAAAAAAACATTCCATAATTTTTCTATTTAAGTTAAGGAAATTAATCATAAAAGGAAAATAATTTTAAGTTCTCACTTCTATATAAACCATAATTTGGTAGTATGTCAATTATACACCAAACAATTAAAATTCCAATAATCGTTTCCAAAACTTTTTATTGCAGGTTTTCACCAAATTGTTTTTTCAAGGTATATATTTATTTTATCTTAAACTTTGTTTCGAAATTTATGTATTATATATTTTCAGGGGTGATCTAATTTTGTTTTTTATTTTTCGTGTTTAATTTTTGTTTCACGGGTTATAAAATATTAATTTACAAATCCGCATATATGCGGGTACTTATCTAGTATATATATAAAAGAGAATAATTCAAAGTTAGTAACTCGTAAAATCGCGACACGTGTCAAGTTAATCTATTAGATTTTGATACGTGAAAAAAAATTATCAATTAGATTTTGACACATAATATCTTATTATATAAAGCATGATCCTTTAAAGTAAGCGCGACACGTAAGATAATTATAACTCACGAGATTGTGACATTTGTCACGGTTGTTAGTTTAGATCTTGACATGTGTCAATTTAATTAACAAAGTAAAAAAAGAAATAAAGTAAATATTAAAAAATGTTTAACTTAAAAAAGGCAATCTTAAAAAAAAAACAAGAATAAATAAAGAAAACTTATAATAAAAAAGAAAACTTAGAATTAAAGTAAATATTAAAAATGTTTAACATAAAAAAGGCAATCTTAAAAAAAAATTTAAAAAAATTTGGATTTTAATAAAATTAGATAAAAATAAGGAAAAAAAAAGGAATGTCACAGTTGTTAGTTTAGATTTTGACATGTGTCAATTTAATTAACAAAGTAAAAAAAGAAATAAATTAAAAAATGTTTAACTTTAAAAAAAGCAATCTTAAAAAAAAGAAAAACAAAAATAAATAAATAAAACTTATAATAAAATGGAAAACTTAGAATTAAAGTAAATATTAAAAATGTTTAACTTAAAAAAGGCAATCTTAAAAAAAGTTTTAAAAAATTTGGATTTTTATAAAATTAGATAAAAATAGGCAAAAAAGGAAACTTATAAAAGAAAATAAAAAATTGTATATTAAGAAAAGGATTAACTACTTTAATAAAATTATATCTACTTAAAAAATTTGTAAATCACGATTTTAATAAAATTATTAATATCTACTTTAAGATTCCTAATACTACATAAGTACTACAACCACGTGTATTAGGTTACAACCACGATTTAATACTACAACCACGATTTTAAAAAAGATGTACACCTTAAACTTATAACATGTACCAAAAGAATAAAATACGACCAAAACAAATAATAAGATCTACACCTTAAAAAAAGGAAAAAGATCTACACCTTAAAAAAGGAAACTTATAAAATAACCATTTAAAAAAAGAAGATAATCTTAAAAAGGGTAATCTTAAACTCTATATAAAAAAGAAAATTATTAATATACAACCATAATGAAACTCTATATAATAAGATCTACACCTTTCTAATTTTTAAATACTTCCATCATTTAGTTCTATTATTCAAATTCTAAACAAGCAAATCATGAATTCTAAAACACAAAAAAATCGATCAATGCTATTTTACTTTGAATCAATTAGATAAAAATATGGTCTATCGTCGTACTATAGTGCGCATAATTCGAAAGTGGGAAGATAGAAATCTAAAAGCAAATAATGTGCTTATGGGAGTTGAACTTCTATTCCTTGATGAAAAGGTTTGTATCATTTAGATTAAATATATACATATTCTTTACAAATATTGATGTTTAAATTTGTGTTTTTTAAACAGGATAATACAATTTAAAGTTTTGTGCATCATTCTCTTCTTCAAAAATTTGGAGATCAACTCTGCATAGGAAGCATCATCGAAATTTACAACTACAATGTTCAATCTGCTAACAACAAAAAATATAAAGTTTCTAGCCATCAGTCTTTTATAAGATTAACAAAAAGAACAAAGGTTACTAATATTGGACAAGAATTCTGCAAAATCCCTTTAGAGTCTATTAATAATTTTTGTTCTTTGAACAGAAAGAACAAAGGTTACACAATTTGTTTGTCGGCATCTTCTTCAACTAAGTTTTATTTAAATCATGATTCTGATTCGGTTACTGAATTTCGGTTATTCTAGATTATGCATATTTTTAACTATATAAATAACTAAAAATATATAAACTAATTAATTTTTCAACTTTTTTATTAGCTTCAAGTATGATGGTAGAAGCTCAGTTAATCATCGTAGTATGATTCAGCATGCTAAACTTGATGAGGAACAGCAAACCATTAATGATATTTGGAATTTTTTATCCTCGGATAACCGTATGGTAATACAATTATCTCTATTTCTTTTTTTTTGTTTCGACATGATTTATACATTTATTATATTAGATTTATACTAACATGTTTGTTATTTTATCAAGTGTAATGGGTGGAACTATATATCATGTTCAGCTTGCAGGAAAAAATTATTAAAGTTGGAGACCTCACTTTTTTGCAAAAAATGTGGTAAATCACAGGCCGTTGGAGTACTAAGGTAAATTTAGTTATTTTAAATTATTTATTTGTATATATAATTATATATGGCTAGAAATAATAACACAACTTATTATTATTATATGTTTCCAGTTATAAGATTGAAATAATCGTCGACGATGGATGTGATTCTGCAATTTTTATCTTATGGGATGACGAAGCCTTACAAATTATTGGAACACCAGCATCAAATATAGTTACAGCAGATGTAAGTATCTTATTATATAAAGCTAAATCTTTCTACGTGGGCGTAACACGTAGTAAAATTATAACTCACGAGATCGTGACATTTGTCGGTTGTTAATTTAGATCTTGACATGTGTCAATTTAATTAAAAAAAATTAAAAAAATTATTAAAAAAGTTAAACTAAAAAAGGTAATCTTAGTAAAAATGAATTAAAGTAAATATTATAAAGTGTAAAGTAAAAAGGCAATCTTATAATAAAAAAAATTATAAGTATAAGTAAGTAAAAATTATAAGTATAAGTAAAAATGAATTAAAATAAATATTAAAAAAAGTTAAACCAACAAAAGGCAATTTTAGTAAAAATGAATTAAAGTAAATATTAAAAAAGTTTAAACTAAAAAAGGCAATCTTACAAAAAAAAAAACAAGTATAAGCAAAGAAACCTTATCATAAATGAAAGTTGTTGATCCGTAAATCACACAAAAAGGGGTAAAACAGTACTTTGGTCGGAATCTCGTTTATTGATCTGAGTCGGCGTTACAACAGAGTTTAAGTAAGAAGGTCAAGACAAAAAGATTCGAGATCGGTAATGAGCTCTCTTGTATTCTCTCTCTCTGCGGAAGTTGTGTCTTCCTTGATGAATGAACCTTCTCCTCTATTTATATTGTCTTGAGGCGGCTCTAAATGTGAATATTCCCTTTTCCTTGCTCGATTAGGGAATGGAAATATTCCGGATTCCCCTCCGAGATAAGGATATATTCCTTATTCTTCGGCGGTCTGTTCGCAAGGAATATTTCCATTCCCGTGATCGGCGGGAAAGAAGAAATATTCCGATTTTATATGTTGTAACGGATTGGGCTCGTGATGGGCCTAGATCGGTAGCCGAGATGGGCTTTCAGCGAGATTCCGAGCTCGGCCCAACGTTTTTGGGCCGACTTGTCTTTGATCCGAACCATCGTAGACCGGTCTTGATTGAACCGATCTCGGTTCGAACCGAGTTAAACCAGGGGGTGCTAATCCCCCCTCTAACAATTGGTCCCCCCCTCAGTTCGGCGAGGGAGTTTATGAGTTCGGTGAATTTTTGGGGAGTATTCTTTAGCTCGGTTAAAACTGAGATCGGTACGATCTGATCAGATTCTATTTCGAGTGCGGCGGATTTTTGGGTTCGGCGAATTTTGAGTTCGGCGAACTTCTTTCGAAAGTGAAGATCGGAACTCCCGTGATCGAATAGATTTTGGAGCTTTCGAGTTCGGCAGATTTTTCTCGGGAAAAGTGTGCCGCTTTATCTTCTTTAGTCGCGGAATTCGAGGAGTCGCGTGTCGATTCGTATTCTTTGGCCACAGAACTCGAAGAGTCGTCATCATTGCGTTTTTCCTTATAAATACCGCTCGACCCTCTTTCTGTTTTTTACTTCTGCTTTGCTTCCGAAAAGAAAAAGGTACTTTCTCTCTCTAAACGCTCTCCCTTCTCTCTAGAATTTATTTTTCTTTCCGTTCTCCGATCATTTCTCCGCCGTGATTTTTCCGATCTGTTTGAAGATCTTCGAACTTTCTGGGCGATCTTCAAGCTGTTCTTCGTTAGCATTCAAGTTGTTCTTCATCAGTTCTTTCTTTCGATCGAGATGGTTTCAAGGACTTCTTCTCCTTCTGTTAAAGACCGAGCTTCTCCACTTGAGTCTCCCGATCTTGAGTTATTTATCAACAGTTCTGATTCAAGCTCGGACGGACTGGGTGACGTAGAGCGGGAGATGTTTACGCGCAACTCTCAGCGCGCTGCGGCCGGACCGAGCAGCTCAAGGGTTACGATCGAAGTTCCGCATCTCCTCGATGAAGATCTTCCTGAAGAGGGAGGTGGTGCATCTTTCGATCAAGTTCGGGCAGATGCCGAATTTGCTGCTCGGCTTGCAGAGGACGAGGATGCAGCTGGTCTCGATAATCAAGCTTTCTCTCCGACTGTTCGGCCAGATATAGGGGGTGATGATCCCGTATCGGCTACTAGGCGGGTTATTGAGAAACCCGCAAGTATCGGATCGTCTCGATCGACTGCAGAGACCATCCAAGTTACGTTGGAGAAGTGCGGTGCGCCAAACGACTTGCTCTTCAAAGTCCCGAAAGCTAACGACCGCCCGTGGGACGCACCTGCTGGTTATATATGCGTTTATGAGGAGCATTTTAGAAGTTGCGGGCTTCGGTTTCCCATCCCGGAACTCGTTTATAAATACTGTAAGAGGCGGCACGTTGCAATCTCTCAGTTGATGCCGGCCACGGTGATTAATCTTATGGGTCTTCTTTCTTTGGGGGAGGAGTGCGATATCCCTATCACGGCGAAGATTTTTGAAAGACTATTCCGGGTGAATTTATCGAAGGCGAAGCCTTGGTTTTGATCGGCAAATGCAAAGCCGGAAGCCGATCTTGTTACCGGGAACAAACCGAGCAAGGTTAATAATTGGAACGCCCGGTATTTCTTCGTGAAGATCGACGAATCTTCCGTCGAGTGCTCGGGAGGGAGTTACCGAACTCAGTGGAGGACTCCTATTGGTAGATACTTGTTCTTGATTTCACCTTAGTGCCTTATTTTGCCTAAATTATATTTTTCTTTTCTGTTTTCAGCTCGTCATTCTCCAGGCTTCCTTATCACCACGCCAGGATTCACTTTTGCTCACGCTAAGCAGCTGAGTGCGGCTGGAAAAGTTCGGTGGCCTGAAGCCTTCCAAGAGAAGCTTGACTTGAAAGCGAAAAGAGCTCTTAGAGGTAAATTTCGGTAGGTTTTTCTTCTCAGTTCGGCAGTCTCCTTTATCCGTGTTCTTTCTTTTTCCAGCAAAACCGTCTCGTCGTCGGAAGATGAAGTTCGATGACATTCCCGATCTATCTGCCGAACTTGACGGTGACGAGCGGGAGATGAATTCTGAAATTCCTCCTCCGCCTGAAGTCGAACCGGTAATTGTCGATGAAGGCATCGTTGGGGACGATGTTCCTGCTGGGGAGCAAGTTCCTGCTGAAGGGCACACCTCTCCTCCCGCCGAAAAGAAGAGGAGAAGGAAGACTAAAAAAGGAGCCCGGCAAGAGGCTGATCACACAGCTGGGGTCGGCACTATGCCTGCTGAAGGCGACGAAGGGAATACCGGCCCCCACAATGTTGGAGGTGATGATGGGGGTTCTGAACCCCAACGAGCCGAAGAGGAGACGGTGGTCCTGTCGGACGATTCTCCTGTCTCGAAGAAGCATCGGGCTTCAGCACCGGAGGTCGAGTCATTGGATTTCGCCGAGACGTATCGGCAGGTTAGCTTCGGCCCGGAATTCCTCCCTTCGGTCGATCGTCTGTATAAGTCCGATGAGTTCAAGAAATTGGCCCAAACTACTGCCGAGGTAAATGCCTTTTTCAAGTTCGTCTCTTCTTTCTTTCAATTCTTCTTTCTGACGTTCGCTGTTTTTGACAGATGATTGCCCAGACGAATGAGATCGTCGGGTCATACGATCGTGAGCTCGGAGCTTCGCGCCGTAAGGCTTTCGAAGCGAGCGTCCAAGCCGTGGAACTCCGCAAAGAGCTCTGAGTCTCTGAGGATAGAGTGGAAGCCGGCGATCGTGCAGTAGCCGAGCTGACCCGCGAACTAGCCGTGCTGAAGAGATCCAATGCCGAGCTGGAGTTGGAAAAGGATGCCCTTGCGACGAAGCTATTCACGGAGACTTCAAGGTTGCGGGCTGGCCGCACTTATCAAATCTTGAAGAGGAAAGCGGCAACTGAAAAATGCCAGGTTCGTCTTGAAAAGGTTAAGGACCATCTGGCGGCGGTTGATCAGGCAAGGAAACCATTCCTGGCCGTTAATCAGATCCATGGGATCCTCAGCTTCTGCCAGAGTCTGAAGACGAAGCACGGTATCGTCGTCCCGCCGTCTCGTATTGAAAAGCTTGAGAAGCTTAAGGCTGAGAAGTCGGCAGAGTACGAGGCGATCGACCTCCGTGAGCTGGAAGACGCGGATCTAGTCGTCTCGCCCTTTACTGATCCGGTTCACCCGGGAATTTCACCCTCGATGGGTAATGAAGTCCCGCCAGGGCTTGATGAGTTCGGTACTAACCGAGCTTCGATGTCGGCGGACCAAGCTGAAGCGATGCGGAGGCAAGGTGTTTAGGCCTTTTTCCTACTTCATGTAATATGTTTAGTTTTCTTTTGCCCGAATGGGCTTATAACTAGACCTCTTGGACCGGAGGGTTTTTAAAGTCCGGTATCCGTTTTGTGGTTTTGCCCGAGGGGCTTTTGAATGAATCTGATTTTTATCGATCTTTTTATTTTGAGTGTTTATGCTTTGTTATTTCTCAAGTTATTTTTATGCCGAGTTCTGATATATTTGAAGTCGTACATAATACGAACCTCTCGAATTTATCGTACACAGTGGTGCCGTAAACTGTACGGTCTTAGCCGGGTGAAAAGGATAAATTCGACTGAACCTGTTCGAGGTCGGCAATCCCTATCGTAGATCGGCTTACTGCTTTTGCGATTGTTGAGAAATCGGCTTACTTGTTTTTGCGACTGTTGAGAAATCGGCTTACTAGTCTTGCGACTGTTGAGAAGTCGGCTTAGATTTGCGAGGAAGGACGTTCGGCTTGACCCTAGAGTTTAGTTTAAGAGTACGTGAACAGCCCATCTTAATATGCTCTAGGTTTCTCACATTGAATCCGAGTGTGCGAGACGGACTTGGCTTATTTAGCTCGGATAATCTGAGAATTTGGTGCGAGACTGATCTCGGCTTTGAATGTGGAAAGTGTATTATCCATTGCACCATGAGGATGCGTGCGAGCTAAGCTCGGCTTTATCAGATCGTCTGGCCAGGACGTTGATATGTAACCGTTGGTGGTTGAAAATGCGAACTGTTGAAGTTCGGCAAACTAAAAGTTTGACTTAGAAAATACGAACTGTTGGAGTTCGGCAAACTGAAAGTTTGACTTAGAAAATACGAACTGTTGGAGTTCGGCAAACTAAAAGTTTGACTTAGAAAATACGAACTGTTGGAGTTCGGCAAACAAAAAGTTTGACTTAGAAAATACGAACTGTTGGAGTTCGGCAAACAAAAAGTTTGACTTAGAAAATACGAACTGTTGGAGTTCGGCAAACATAAAGTTTGGCTTAGAAAATACGAAATATTGGAGTTCGGCAAACATAAAGTTTGGCTTTAGAAAATACGAACTTTTGGAGTTCGGCAAACATAAAGTTTGGCTTTGAAGGTACGAACTATTGGAGTTCGGTAGAATGCCTTGGTAAAATTTTATTAATGTTATAGCTGCGCCTTGTGAGGGCTGCCTACGTACCTTCGAAAGAAGGATCAAGCCATTCGTAGTTCATATTACATATTAGAATCGAGCGTATGTGTAGTAACTCGGTGATCTTTCTTCTTTTTTTTTTTTTTTTTTTTTTTTTTTTTTTTTTTATTAGCGCTTGAGGGTTGGCCTAGATGTAGTACCGCTTGAGGTTCATGGAATTCCACGAACGGGGAATGGGGGTTCGTGGAATTCGCTTAAATCTGCTTTGATGTCCTCGTCGAGCTCGGCTCCGATTCCTACGCATCTCTCCGGATTGAAATCGTCGATATTGACTTGGACGATCGTTTCGCGTCGCGGTAAATCGGGATCGTTTGGATTTTTCTTCTTATTGATCACGCAGGTGCGGGGAGTGGTCCTCAGTTTGCATTCGTTGATGAAACACGTTCGGGACATCACTTGGTCGCCTTTAAGGGTGAAGATTCCGGAAGGTGTTGGGAACTTGACGCATTGGTGATACGTTGACACGACTGCTTGCATTGAGAATATCCACGGCGTGCCAAGTATCACGTTGTAGATCGCTGGTTTGTTTAACACCAAGAACTTGACCATTCGGCATATTCCCCCGGTATACATAGGAATTTTAACCGTTCCTGCTGTCATGGTTTGCTCGCTCGAGAATCCGGTGAGTGGTTCGATGTTCGGTCTGATTTGGTTGTCGGGAAAATCCATATTTTTCAGCGTATCCTTGAAAATCACGTTAACCGAGCTCCCAGTGTCGATCAAAATTCGCCCGACTACGACATCACCGATGAGTGTCTCGACGACTAACGGGTCGTTATGCGGCATATGAAGTCCTTCCGTGTCGGCCTCAGAGAAGGTGATCGGCGTTCCGCAGGGTGTAGTCTGATGTGACTGTTTTGCGGCCACTGCTTCCTTACTGTATGTCTTCAGAGCTCGGACGGAGTAGTTGCATGTTTCCAACGCGCCCATGATCATGTTGATACGTTTCCGAACCTGCGGAGGTTGCTGAGCTTCCACGTTGTCCTCTCGATCCCGTTTTGGCTGTTCGTCGTCGTTTTATTTTTAGGCTGCTCGGTAGCCTTGTTTGGTCTGGAGTTACGTCTCCTACCGTTATCGTTACGGTGCGGTCTGTTCGAGGGTTGGAAGGTTCCTTCGACTGGAACTTCCCCCTTTTTGTACTTCATCATCAGGAACTCCTGTAGATGTCGGCACTCTTCGGTCGAATGATTTCCATACCGGTTATGGAAATTGCAGTACGGTGCGGATTCAGTGGTGTCGGGCTCTTTTGGCTCATCCGACCGAACCCAAGTGTTTGACCAGGATTGCTGAGTTTGGACCGTATTGACGGGTTGTTTCGGGGGAACGCACACTTTGTCCTTAGTGGCGGGCTGTTTCGTGATTGCGTATCGCCTATCTTTCTCGGATCTTTCCTCCTCCTCTATGATGAAGATATGCGCCCTGTGCAAGATGTCCTCCAATGTCTTTGGATTATTACGTTTGATCTCCCTGTGAAAGTCCGATTCGTACCAGGTGGCTTTGTAAAGAGCCTCGATTGCGGCTTCGTCGTCGATCGTGCAATGGGATACAACCGCTTTGAAACGTTCCATGAAGTTGCGTAGGGGCTCGTCCTGCTTCTGCTCGAGGGCCCAGAGTTCGGCGTTCTTTGTTTTCTGCTTGATAAACATGGTGAAGCGTTTGAGGAATTTGGTAGTGAGCTCGTTATAGCTGTTTACCGAACTTGGCTCGAGCGTTGAAAACCAATCGAGCGCGGCTCCGGATAAGTTCTCCACGAATAGTTGGCACATGGCTGCGTCCTTCTCGGTTTCCGAGCCGAAACGAAATCGGTTCATTGTGATGACAAACGAGGTCAAGAAGTGTTTAGGATCGGTAAACCCGTCGTATGATGTGATCTTGACTCTTTCCAATCGTCGGACTGGTGTATTGACGACTTTGTCGGTAAACGGCGTCCTCTGTGACTCTTGAATTACCCTGTCGATCTCCGGCGCCGAACTCGTAGCCTGATGGACTTTGGTCCGCATATCTTGTAGTTGGGCCTGGACTTTGGTCCAAATTCAGGGCGGCTCGGTCTGTGATGTTGATTTCCGAACCGGTCGCGGAGGATCTTCTTGTCGGCGGGTCGATCGTGCCTGGGGGTTGAGCGTCGGTTAAGTCGGACAAGAGATTTCGGCGTAACGTGTTTTCGTTGGGGGGGGGTGACCGGGTTTGGATCGAGGATACCGATCTGATTTCGGCGCTCAAAATGGGATGCTATGAGAGATGCGATCCGCTCTTCGTTCTTTTTGTTTATTTCGGCGAACTGCGCTGTCATAGCTTCTATGAAGACGGTCGGATCCGTAAATATCGAAGCAGCCGGAGGCTGTGGAAGAGTCCGAGATGGATTGACCTGATTGTCTTCTCTAACAGGTATGGTCGGAGGGGGTCCTCCTCCGGTTGTCTGTAGTTCGGTATCGATAGGATTGAGCTCGTCGATCCGTGGGTTTTGATCGTCGGTTTCTGAGCCGTTGACGAGGGCTGCGGTGGTATCGACTGGAAGAACCATTGCCGAACTTCAATCGAACGATATCCGAAAGTACTGTTCTATTTCTCCCCACAGTCGGCGCCAATTGTTGATCCGTAAATCACACAAAAAGGGGTAAAACAGTACTTTGGTCGGAATCTCGTTTATTGATCTGAGTCGGCGTTACAACAGAGTTTAAGTAAGAAGGTCAAGACAAAAAGATTCGAGATCGGTAATGAGCTCTCTTGTATTCTCTCTCTCTGCGGAAGTTGTGTCTTCCTTGATGAATGAACCTTCTCCTCTATTTATATTGTCTTGAGGCGGCTCTAAATGTGAATATTCCCTTTTCCTTGCTCGATTAGGGAATGGAAATATTCCGGATTCTCCTCCGAGATAAGGATATATTCCTTATTCTTCGGCGGTCTGTTCGCAAGGAATATTTCCATTCCCGAGATCGGCGGGAAAGAAGAAATATTCCGATTTTATCTGTTGTAACGGATTGGGCTCGTGATGGGCCTAGATCGGTAGCCGAGATGGGCTTTCAGCGAGATTCCGAGCTCGGCCCAACGTTTTTGGGCCGACTTGTCTTTGATCCGAACCATCGTAGACCGGTCTTGATTGAACCGATCTCGGTTCGAACCGAGTTAAACCAGGGGGTGCTAATCCCCCCTCTAACAAAAGTGACAAAAGAAAACTTAAAAATTTATAATCTACAACCACTATCAAATTTAAAAAAAGGAAGATTATAAATATACTTTAAACTTAAAAGGAAAATTATTAATATACGATTTTAAATCGATTCCTAATCCTAAAAAGTAAATGAAAAAGTTGTTATGTTTAGATTAAGAAAAATTAAAAAAAAATTATAAATAAAAGCCAAAGTTAAAAAAACCATATTTTAAATTAGAATAAATAAATTTAAAATAGATAACAGTCCTAAAAAGAAAAGCAATAAAAGCCAAATTTTATTTTAAAAAACATATTTCAGTTTAAAATAAGAAAATTAAATAATATATTGTAATCATAAAAAAACTAAAGTTTTTAAAAAGGAAAGAACAATTAGTAATTCTTAAAAAAACCAAAAACTTAAAATGGAATACAATCCTAAATAGAAAAGGAATTATCATTCCCCACTTCTAGTTAACCAAATTGATAACTTCTCCATTTCACATTCATAAAATCGAAAAGGTAAAGTTACAAATATATATATATATATATATATCGTATTATATAAAGTTGGATCTCTCAATGTGAGTGTGACACGTAGAATAATTCTCACTCACGAGATCATGACATTTGTCACTGTTAATTTAGATCTTGACATGTGTCAGTTTAATTTAAAAACAAATGAATTAAAGTAAATATTAATCAAATTAGTTTTAATTTATATAGTAATCAAAAGGCAAGATTAATATAGTAAAGAAAAAATATTTCGTAGTTTTCCATTTAGATTAAGAAAATTAATCATAAAAGAAAAATAATTTTAATTTCTCACCTCTATATAAACCACAATTTGGTAGTAGTTCAATTACACCGAAAAGAAATAAAAATCTAATAATCGTATCCACAACTATTTACTGCATCTATTCACCAAATTTTTCTTTCAATATATATATATATATATATATATATATATATATATATATATTATCGTAAATTTTGTTTCTAAATTTATGTATAAGATATTTTCACGGGTGATCTAATTTTGTTTTTCATTTTATCGTCTTTCATTTTTTCACGGGATATAAAATATTAAATTACAAATCCGCATATATGCGGATACTTATCTAGTTAACAATAAAGGAAAAAAATATAATCTAAACTTAATTGTAAAAGTAAAGTTAGCACAAAACAAAAAATATAAAAGTTGCTTTTAGATTAAGAAAAATTTTCTTAAAGTTTTTTTTATTTAACAATAAAGGAAAAAAATATAATCTAGACTTAATCCTAAAAGTAAAGTTAGAAGAAAAAAAGTTGTTTTTAGATTAAGGAAATTTATCTTAAAGTTTTTTTAAAGTAAAAAAAAAATTCATGTTTATAATAAAGCAATTAAACAATAGATTGACATCTTAAAAAGGAAAGTATACAAAGAAAAACTAAACCAACAAATATCCTAAAATCTACAATTAAAAAAAAGGATAAAAGCTAAAGTTTTAAAAAAAAAGATACAAAATTTTCTATTATGATTAAAGAAATTAAAAAATTAATACAATCCTATGAGGAAAAAGAATTCTAATTCATTATCTCTATTTACTAAGTTGAAATTTTAATCTTAAAAAAAGTTACTAAAAATAAAATTAAAAAGTTAAAAAATAAATTTATCTTGAAAGGTAAATTAATATAAAAAAGAAAAAAACATTCATTAGTTTTTCCATTTAGATTAAGAAAATTAATCATAAAAGAAAAATAATTATAATTTCTCACCTCTATATAAATCACAATTTTGTAGGGTGTCAATTACACACCAAAAAATTAAAAGTCCAATAATCGTAACCAAATCTATATAGATATTTTCACAAGTGATCTAATTTTGATTTCCAATTTTTCGGCTTTAATTTTTTTTAAGGGTTATAAAATATTAAATTACAAACCATCATATAAGCGGGTACTTATCTAGATTCAAAGTTAGTAACCTGCAAGATCGCGATACGTGTCGAGTTAATTCATAAGATTTTGACACGTGTAAGAAAAAATTATCAATTAGATTTTGACACAATAAAGGAAAAAATATAATCTAAACTTAATCCTAAAAGTAAAGTTAGCACAGAAAAAGAAAATAAATGTTGCTTTTAGATGAAGGAAATTTTACTTAAAGTTTTTTTTTAACAATAAAGGAAAAGGTATAATCTAAACTTAATCCTAATAATAAAGTTAGCAAAAAAAAAGGAAAATAAAAATTGCTTTTAGATTAAGGAAATTTAACTTAGAGTTTTTTTTAAAAATGATAAAATAAATTCATGTTTATAATAAAGCAATTAAACAATCGATTGACATCCTAAAAAGGAAAGTAAATAAAGAAAAACTAAACCAAAAAATATACTAGAAGCTAAAGTTAAAAAAAAAGGATAAAAGCTAAAGTTTTTTAAAAAAAGAGATACAAAATTTTCTATTTTGATTAAGAAAATTAAAAAAAAAAGAATACAATCCTATAAAGAAAAGCTATTTACTTCATCTCTTCACCAAATTTTTCTTTCAAGGTATATATTTATTTCATCGTAAAATTTGGTTTTAAATTTATGTATTAATATAAAAAAGAAAAAATATTCATTAGTTTTTCCATTTAGATTAAGGAAATTAATCATAAAAGAAAAAGAATTATAATTTATCACCTCTATATAAAGCACAATTTGGTAGTGTGTCAATTACACACCAAAAAAATAAAAGTTCAATAATCGTATATAAAGCTATTTACTGCATCTTTTCACCAAATTTTTCTTTTAAGGTATATATTTATTTCATCGTAAACTTTGTTTCTAAATTTATGTATTATATATTTTCACGGGTGATCTAATCTTGATTTCTATTTTTTCGTTTTTAATTTTTTTTAACGGGTTATAAAATATTAAATTACAAGCGGGTACTTATCTAGTAAAGATGATAAAAGCCAAACAGACTAGATTCAGATGGAAAATATTTTTACAGTTGTTCTTTAATTGAAGCTGATTTTGAATTTTTATACACTACATATGCTCTCTTATTTTTGGTAATATTCCAAAAAAAATGATCAACTGATGAATCTAGTCACTGACTCACTGATACAATACAAGTGATACTCTATTATTTTAAAAACGTACAATGAATGTAGTAATACACAAAGCGTTTGGCCCGGTCGTTGCTGTACAGTGCAGCTTCACCTGCCCTTTCTCTCCTCGCCAACTCTTTCCAACCATCTTTTTAATTTATTACTACTTCTTTATTCAAATTGTTCCCAATAATTCTATCGATTCTTCATATAATGAATTTTTTTTTTCTTTTTCCGGAATTGGACTTATTCACCTAATGCCTTTTAGTCATGAAATTTCCACGACCAAACTATAAAGAAATATGATGATATCCATTTGTTTCAATAATTCAACCAATTATAGAGAGTTTTTATAACTCTATATAAAATCCTCAACAAATTATTCAATTCCATTAGTGACTAGACAAGTCCAAGTGACCCATCCACTTTACTAAAACCTTCATTTATTTCAAGACAAGAAAACAATGGCTTTGTTTGTTTCCGAGAATGTTACGGCTGAGAAAGTTGATGCCATGAAGAGGTTCGAGAGAAGGAGAAAATTTTGGAAGTTTCTTCCTGCGATTGAAGTTCTCGTCGCCGTGTTACTTATACTCTCTTTGTTTACGCCGCCTCTCTCCGCCTGTGAGTATCTACGCCGGATTATTTCCGGTGGTTTGACCGGCGGAATATTCATATTCGGAGTCGTGAACGTTCTCATCGCCCTGATATTCTCCTTATCTAACCACCAGAAGAAGCTAACCGAACCTGATCTGTATTTTCAATACGTTTCCTCCTCGGCCGCTGCTCCTGTCGCTGGTTTCTCCTCCGCCCCCGCTCCTACCGACGGTTTCTCCTCCGCCGCCGTAGTCTCAAAATCTTCGGCGTCTGACAACGAAGAAAAGACTTCAGGGGGAAAGCCACAGACGGATTCTTTCTCCGTTGCTCTGGAAAATAAAGACACTACTCTAACAGCGGGAGAAGCTCGACCGGTGAGGCGAGAGATGGTCCGGGCGGTCAGTTCCGTGGCGGAGACAGCTTATGCTATAAGGAGGAAGCGTGAAATGACGTATCTGCCCGCTGCTACTACTGATCATCATGTTTACACGAGGTCGAGATCAGAGAGGCTTGACCTGCGGGGAGATTTTGGCCGGGGCATGAGACGGTTGTGCGACATGGATGATCTGAGCAACGATGAGTTTAGATCAACGGTGGAGACGTTTATAGCAGGGAAGAAGAAGATGTTGTTGAAGGAATGGATGAAGCCCTGAAATATTATTATAGGAACACTATTATTATATTAATTAGTCTTTAACGTTCAGTTTGTGATCTAGTAACAGTCGTATCTACGTAAATCATATATTCCTATAGAACTAGAAATGAAAACTATCTTGTACGTTCCCTTATCTTAATCACTTCCTTAATCAAACGTAAGATAAATGCAATTGAAAGATAATCCTTTATGTAAAAGAAAGATAAAATTTACTCCCTATTTGGAGAAATGTTTTTGCGATTTTAATATTTTTAATCAAAACGAGATCGTTTTATGGGCTTCAGAATGACATCATTTTTCGGCCGACTAATTCCCATATGGCCAAAATGATTTGAATCCAGGTGGAGAAAGCTCACATAAACATTCATTACCATTAGACCAAAACAACTTGGTTTAAGGAATAACATTGCTTTGTTTTAGGTTATGAGAGGAAATGGCTATAAAGGTAAGTTCCTACCGGCAGTCGAACAGAGGTCGCTCGATTCAAAGTTCAGTGTGCTAACCACTACACCATAGAACCACGCTTTGTTGACTATGAAAGATATATTAAAGTCTTTAACGTCGATATAATCGATAATTTTTGTTTTGTTCGTTAGTATCCACTGGTCCACTTAACCCATTGAAGAGATTTTTGAGTCGAATTCCAGTGCACCGAAAACCAGCAAAGGTGGCCTAAACCACTTGCTCAAAGGTGTTCATGCCAATTTTATTTTTATCCTTTTTTTTTGTTCAAAATTTTATCATTAGAATTTATAATATTCAATTGTATTAATGATATATATATTGTTTGGAAGCCAAGTGATTTTTTTTCCTCATTGTCGTTCCGGTTTAAGCGAATTATTTAGCTCCACGAGTAATTTAATTTAGTTTAGAAGACTAACTTAACGCTATTATAGTTTAGTCGAATTATGTAGCACTAAACATTCACTTTGTTTGTATGGTTTCTCGGAGTACTTTTAGAAGTGTTTGGGTCCAGTCAGGGGCAAAGGCACCTAATTTTTGTAGTGAGTGCACAGTTAGAAGGAAAAAAACATAAAGGGAGAAGTGGGGGCACAAGTAGATTTTAGCCATCTCATCAAGTATATACGTTGGGATTAACATACTACATTTTGAATATATATACTATTCTCCTGTCCTACATCCGCCCCTGGGTCCCGTCCTACAAAAGCTCAGACATCTCGATGGGTTAGGCCATATTGAGCATATGATTCCTAAACGTAATCTTATACAAAGAACGCTTGCCGATGAGTGACCCAATAGTCTCAAGATATGTCAAACCTGCTCACCGCCAAAAACTACATAATTCCCTAATCAAGACCTGGATTAGACAACCTCTGATGGTGTAAGAGTACATCAAAGAAGATATAATGCACTATGCTAACTAGACTTATCAGTGTTTGAATCTCTACCGTATTAATCGTATCTTGTGTTTACGTGTTAGCTAGGAACACATCAGCTCAACTAACGACGTCATTTTAAGAGAAAAAATAAACATAAAGGAAACGAGTACAAATTCTAAAAATAACTATTTTGCGTATATTCATTTTTAGATTCAAAATGACCAACTTTGCTCCAACTTTCAAATAAACCAAAACCAAATGAGATTAAAGAACTATTTATCGACCTTCAACATTAGTTTCTTCCTTTTCTCTACCTCCAAATCCGGTAAATATACTCAACAGTCCTACGGTTTGTTAGGTAGACACGGCTAAGTTCCGCCACCAAAACCAGGTGGCGTTGGCCAAAAGCCACTACCAACACCGCATCCTCCATCTCCACCATCTCCGGTAACATAAGTCATGCATGATAATGGCACGAGACATAGCCCACGGCTTCTCAGATCCCTCGTCTTTTCTTCATCCCCTTCTTGTGGTAGTGAGCCCTAATTAATAATAAATAAATAAATATGTGGAGTAATAAAGAATGTAATCGGAGTGATTGTGTGTGTGTAAACTAGTAATGTATCATATAGGTTCTCTAAGTATACCAGTTGGGAGGCTTTTCCTTGTCGGTTCCTAGATGCTCTCATGTAGGGAACGCTTAGAGTCTGCCCATTACAAATTTTTTTTTTATCATTTGATCGAGCTATAACAACTTTACTACTTTTTCTGTATATGAATATCTTTAAGATTATAAAATTATGACCACGAACATCAGCTTATATTAACATTTATCCAATTATCCATTAAAATTAAAAGAAACGGAGAAAGGTACTTACTACGTAGTGCGCTAAAGAGGATATGATAAGATAAAGACATACTCTAAAAGCCTATGGAACTAATTAATTGGTTTCCGGATATAATTGTATATATGTGTTTAGCTAGCCCATACTTCCTAGTCTTTATTCAGTATGTGTTAGATTTTCTTAATAGATAATTGATATAAAAAGTTGAAAATAATTGACAAACGGGACGACGTTCAAGAAGACTACTGTCTGGAAGTAACATGAAATTATATAAAAGCTACTCTCCGAAAGTGCTATGTAAATTACCTCTCCAACTTCATTCCTTGAAAAATATGTTTTTATATATATTTTTATGCAAATACGTACAGATGTATGGAAGTAACATGGAGTATCTATGTTCTATGTATTAGAAAATATCATGTAGAGATGTATGAATGTGTATGACATATGCATTGAAGTTACCTCAATCTGGTTCTGTAGGAATTTGATGTATCCAATTGCCTCCATTAATACAGATGCTGTATCTGTCTGCACTTAAGCATTTTAATCAGCTCAGCTAATTTATCATCTACATATGAGTACGAAAACAAGTTTATCTACTTTGGAAAATTCTTGAGATTCAATACTATCTTTATGAGTAACTTTTTTTATTGTAATAAAATTAATTTCCATATAAGTATCCTATTATGATTATACTTCGTTATTAGTGACTGGTCTCACACATTCTAAAAGGTTATGAATCAAATATCCAAAATTTTCTGGTTACTAAATACTGCAACGAAAAAACTAATACTTGAAAACTCAAGGGTATCCTCTTACTATATGTGTTGTCTTGAAACATTTTAAAATTTGACTGTTTCAATTGTTTCTCTTTTTTGTAGAGTTATAAATGACTATAACTATTTAGATCAAATATACTAATTATAGAAGGACTAATGAATACTATAATTAAGTGTGGAATAAATTTGGTTGAAATTAATTGTTGCTAATTACCTTCCCAAAGGGTGAAACCAACTGCTGCAGAGCTGCTATTCTGTCTCCTAACTTCTCTTTTCTCACCTGTTATTTCAATTTCCCAACATACAATGATCACTACAATGAACAATCAATCTCAATTTTGACTTAATTTTATTTAAAATTTCTTATTGTTTCCAGTGAACGGATTATCTCAGTTTATTGAATAACAGTAGAAATGTTACATTCTAATATAAATGTTCTCCATTAGACACTTTCTTTTCAAGAAAATTCATTGTTAACTACTAATATTTTTCCAGCCTTTATGTTATTTCTTCAAGAAAAAGAAAGAATACGATTATAATTAAGTGGTAAGTACTTAAAGAAACAAAAGTAGTAACCTTGAAGGGTGGGCAAGAGGAGCGTGACTCCACGCGCGGTTTCTTGGAAGCATTTTCTCCTGCCTTTGTTGCCATCAAGAAGTTATGTCTCTTCCCTTCACTTGCTTGAAGTTCATTGCTGAACATTTCCATCTTCAACACAAATCAAAACGCCTTTAGTAATGCACACATAATCACACACACACACACACACACACACATCTATATATATATATATATATAGATGGATAGATAATATCATTCTTCATAATAGTTATTCGGTATAAAGAACAATATCGATCAGTACGTAATAATACCCCCGACAATGAGAGAAAAAAAATGTCAAGAAAAGAGATTCATAAAAAGACAATAAAACAAAGTAAGGAATAAAGAGAAAGGAAAAGAAAAGAGAGAAGAAAGGTTGATGTTTCAGCTTAAAGAGAGAGCTGCTTACGAATTATGTTAAAAGGTTTTTTAGCTCAAGCTTTGGCCCTCCAACCAAGAACCACAACATCAAAGAAAAAGATGAATAAAAAGAAGATTAAAATTTTATACGTGTATATATATATATATTATCTTTTTTCTTTCTTTCAAAGCTTTGTTACAAAGCTCCAACATTGTACAAATTAAGGTCTCGCACGTTACACTAATCTGATTAATCTAGCTACCCTACTTCATGATAATAGTATTTCAGTCTTCTTTTTGTTATTTTTCTCAATTCAGCTTCTTTATATTGTTCTTTCTGAAGTGCCACGAATTTAACATAAGATATATTAAAATTATTCATATGATTACAAGTGTTGAAAAAAGTTCTGCGAATAATAATGCAATCTATTCCGTTGATGCATAAACAAAAATGAATACATATACAGAAGACTAAGCTTTTAGACACTCTTTTATGACTGACATAAAATTATGTGAATAAAGCTGAAAGGTTACCATGCCGTAGTATGATACTAAATAATATTTTACTACATTTAAAATTTAGAAATGAGGGCGAACCCAAAATTCTTTATAAATATATATATATATATATATATATATATATATATATAATATAGTAGAAATAGAGCCATAAACGTAATGCTTTCAGATGCACTAACTTCACGAGATTCACCTTCGAAGCCATGATTTTTAATTATGAAATAAAATGGCAAAAATAGATAAAAGAAATAGAAAGTAATGATGCTTCAAAATAAACTTACTTGATGAGTAGGGGAAGAAGAAGGGTGGTGAAGTGTTTGCTGCAGATGATGATGAAAAGGGAGGCCAAAAGTAGGAAAGCTTCCTCTACTCATCCCAAGATTACTAATCTCTTGAGAATTTAAAGGAGGAACTAAGACATTCCCTTCAAGAAATCTTCCATCTAAAACTTGCATGTTCATATCAAATGGTCTGGGGATGTTGCTCATGTCCATGCTCATCCTCCGAGACTCGCTCAAGTTCGATATGTTTACGCTTGGATAAATCTGACTGAAACTGCCTCTATGAGACTGAGACGAAGGCAAAGAAGAAGAAGAAGAAGACGAAGAGGGGAGGCTGCTGGTATAATTTCCATTGATGGGGAACCCAGAAGATATAGTATTGAGAAGAAGCTTTTCTGTGTAGTCCTTGTGTTCATTGATCTTCAAATAGTTTGTGATCACTGGACTGTTTAACATGTCTGTGAACTTGGGCATGCCTTGTTGATGGTCTGAGGTAGTTGATGAGGAAAGCTCTTCTTTGATCTTGTGAATCCCTTCATGATGATGATAGGAAGATTGGTCATGAGGCCATTGTAAAGGAAAGTCTTGTTGTTGGATCAAGGAGTGATTGTGGATGTTAGAGAGACTCATACATTCACTTGTGTTGTTGTTGTTGTTGTGATCTCTTGTGTTTAACATCTCATTGTTATAATTTTGACTCAATCTCACACTATTCCTGTCACAAAACAACACAAATGTTTTCTTTATTTTGCATCAATGCAAAATTCAGAGTACCATATATGAGTACTAGACATATATATCTATCTATATATATAACTTATCTTTCTAAAACAAGAAAAGAAGAAAAAAAAAAAAAAAAAAAAGAAGAAGAAAGATTCCAAATTCTTCATGACATGTTGATACCAGGAATATTCAAAACACCAATATAACTGCAGATACACGTGTTAAATAGATATATATATATATATATATATATATATATGATCACTATGTGTGTATCTATATATATATACATATGATGGTAGAGAGGACAAAGAGTGTGTAATAAGTGGGAGACTTACAAAGAAATACCTCCTGGGCTCCATTGATGGGCAGAGGAAGCTCCATAGCAAGAAGGGTCAGAGTTATTGTCTAAGGAGGAAGAAGAAGAAGAAGACCCCACAAGCTGTAATTGATCTTGATGTAGCCGATGCATATTAGCAGAGTCCATATGTATGAGACAAGATGTTCTCTGTATCTGTGTGTGTAAAGAAAGATGAAAAAAGAAAGGGAGATGATTTTGGAAGAGTTTCTCTTGAAAATCCCAAGAGATTTATAATAAGATGAAGTAATTAATTAGAATTGTTGCTGTATATATGTGCCCTCTTGAAGCTCTCTATTCCTTTCAAAAGCACATCACATAACATTACCTTGGCTTTTTTGTAGCTTGACACATCTTTTCTCTCTTTTTTGTAGGGAAGAATCATTCAATAATACATGAACAAAAAATAATATTTATAATATATATGTATATATATATATGTGTTATTCTTCTCTCTCATGGATTCTCTTTCTAGAGTATATGCCCTACTTTTCTATTTTTCAGTATTTTGCATATATTTATATACATATAATTTTGTATAATCTTAATGTAGCTTTTTGGCCCTCTCTCTCTCTCTCTCTGCAATTAGAGGGAGATGATTATAATTCCTGAAAGCTATGATTAGTGTCCCAAGCTCCTGCCTTCGATCCCAAGGCTTTGCTACAGTTGTCTCAGACGAGAAATGATGGCATCCATCCATCTCTGTCTACTCTCAATATCACACTTTCCTTCTTTATATCTCTCTCTCCCTATATATCAGTAAACATGAATTTAAATTACAAAAAGCAAAATGTATATACATAAGTATATTATATGCACATATATGCATGTATACATGTTGCTTTTTGTAATTTAAATTCATATCTGGGATGAGTAACATGTGTATGTGTAAAAGCAATATGTATATACATTATATATATACAATAAAATCTCTATAATAAATTAATAATGTCCGGAAAATTTATCATTTTATAGATATATTAATTAATTGATAAATTTATAGGGAGAGTAATATTTATTTATTAATTTATAAGGAGAGGAATTTAGCTGAGTTTAATTGTTAAAATCACATGTATGAATTTGAGATTATGATTAAAAATCTCAAATGTCGCAATATAATGTATGTTATTAGTCTATTGGACTATTCATGTAAACATAATACATGTTAAAAATTCAAAATTTAGAAAAAATTGTGGTTACAATATTTTGAAAAGTACTTTTTTGGAAAGTACGATACTTTAGAAATTACTTATGCATAAGAAAATAATTAGCACGTATATAATTCTTCACAATCTTTGGATATATATAAAAAAATAACACTATGAATTTTTTATCTAATAAAAAAAAAATTAAGAAAAATGCCTAACACTAGCTAAATTCATAATTTAGTAAAAACATTTAGACATATATGCATAGTTTTATATAATTATTAATTTATGATATGATTGATACCATATATTTATATAGAATTTCTTACAAAAATTATTATCTTATTATTTTATTGAATTTCGCTAATTTTTATATCGGGCCGAGTCAAAACCGCGAAAAAATTATTTTATACTATTTATTAATTTATCGAATATTAATTTATAGAGATTTTACTCTATATAATATACAATATGCATACATTAGATTTATGTTTGGGATGAGACCTTACATGTGTATGTGTATGATAACGGAAAATGAAATCATATGGATCAAGTCCAAGTACTTTGAGCCCAAACCCACTCCTTGATTATAAAAGTTATAGTTCTAATTAATTGACTTAACATTGTGCATCTCACATGTGTTAATTAAATGCACATACGTATTCATAGCATCTAATTATCAGTACAAATGTAAAATCAATTTTTTTTTTTTTGGGTTTAAATGTAAAATCAATTTTTATTCGTCATTCCAACCTCAGTAAAGCCAAGACTAGGGTGTAAAAAGGTTCAATTACATTTGTATTGGTAAAAGATGGTAGTACGTTAAACAATTTTAACACTAAAATATTTGTAAAACTGAATAGAGGACACATTAGAGAGATAAAATTTAGCCACAAAACTTCAAAGATAATCATACAATTTAGTAGTAAAAAATAAAAATATAGTAGTAAAATTTTCATTAATATTTATGAAAAAAAATAAAAATCTTTGCATAGCTCTCATAACGCTACGTACGTAAAAGAATTGTTTTAATTCACTCTTATCATGACACGTAACGATTTGTATTTATGTATGAGGATCAGAGTAACAAAGTTTGTGTATTAGACTATTGAGGTTGCAACTCAGTTAGCTAGAAAGCCAACAACGAAACTCATTCCGTGCTACCAGAGATGGAAATGATGATCTTGAAGGCTTTTTAACTTTTTTTTTTTTCAAGTGGAATAATTGTAGTAGCAGGAACCACCACTAAGGTGCTCAAGTTAGAAATAAAAATATTAAAACCCAAATTAATTTACAAAGGACTACATAACATGAAATCAGTCATCACGCACTGTCATGATGACGTCGAGTCCTCCAAAAGTTCAGCATGCTTTAAATCTCATCAAATTCACAATATCTGAATGTCTACTATTGCAAACTTTTCAATGCATCTCGAATCACCTAAACCGGAGCACCGAGTAAAACATTACGTACGAAGGTCAGAAGTCGACAGAATGACTGAGCACCTGTCCTTATGGTTTTACGAAAATCAGAAGTCGCCGTTCCTACTTGTAGATCGATCGGTATGGTCTTTTCAGACACAATTCATGTCTATTCTGCTGTTCGTCAGATTGACCTGTTTTCATCCGACTTGGCATAACTTTTCAGCCGTTGGTCCAATTGCTTCAAACAACCACCAAAAGAAAGCTGACTCAAGTGGCTATCTTGTATTCAAATTTCAGTTTCATTCAACAATAACAAGCCTTTCAAAGAATATCAAATTTAGAATGCTTATGCTCGATCATGCATCTCTAATTAATTGTCCGTTTGTAATCCAAATAATTTGTTTTCCTTCAAAACAATCTAAAATCTGTAAAAACTCGATAAATAACTAAAACACTCTTGACTCAATAAAAGACTCAAAACAAAAACTAAATAAATGTTTGCAACCAATAAAAATGCAACACATCAGTAACATGAACTGTGTCGTGCAATGTGATTTGTTATGATTGGTTCCAAACGAAAATGTGTCATGTTATGATGTTGTGAGTGGCCCATCTTCTGGATGACGTGGAAGTTCTCAAAAGAGAAACGAACTCTATATACATATGCCAGTGAGAGAAAAGGTTTAGGCTGCAAAAGTAGAGGGAGAAGCATTGCCAATCTGAATTCTGAAGGGAACATATATATATATATATATATATATATATATATATATATGTATATATATATAGAAGATGTTTCGTGTTTTGATAATTAACATATAATCGGCATGTACATATTAATAACTTACTATCAACAGTCATTACCACTTAGACCATCTCCATCGGTTGAGAGTGTCTCACAAAAAAAAAAAAGTTTTAATTAAATAATGAAATTAAAAAAAAAATTGAACCACTCATAGTTTGACACATCAGCGTCGAGTGTCTAAACTTTGGTCCAAAGTGTCTCGCTAGAGACATGATATCTCTTTCTCTTTCTATCTATCTTACTTTTCATTTTTTATTATTATTTTAAAGTGAAGACATCTTCATCTTTTCACCGATGGGGATGCTCTTAGACCAGAGACATTTTTGCACGAGATGATTTGGCAAAGTGATTGTCGATTATTATTAGCGTAGAAGAAGCGGCATATTTTTATTAGTTGTTACAAGAATTATGTCATGCAAAGTAATTGGCTGTTATTGGATTGGAAAGATGATGTGTTATATTCTGATGTTATGATTGGCCTTTTTTCTCGCTGAAATGAATGTTTTCAGAATATAGATTTATTGAGTTGTCTAAAGCTTGGATCCGCTATGTGACCCGGCGAAAATAAAGAATCATGTGAAAATTCTCAAGATCTATTATAGTGAAATTTAGGTCCGGACAAATTATCCGGAACTGAAGAATCAAATTGAATTGTAAGGTATCAAATCGAACTGGAACTGACATAAATACGTGGATGGATTTTAGACTCTTATATTCAAAAAATCGGGATTGAATCGAGAATCGAATGAGTATCCAAAATAAAGAAAAAACTGTATATCCAAAAATATTAGTTATATTTAGATTTGAAATAACGAAATACCTAAAATTATAATTATAAACCGAATATATTAGTTATGTTTACATCGAATAACCGAAATATCCAAATATTAAGTTATATTTGTCAAAAGTAAACATTTATTTTTGCAAAATTTAACCAAATTTCATTAAAATTGACTTATTAAAAAAAAATTATAGGTATTTCAGATATTTTCGGGTAAAAAATAACCAACCCGAACCGAAACCAATTTTGTTGCTGTTATAGTTGGATTCTGACATCAAATATCCATACTGAACCGAACCCGAAGATATTAAAACAGATCCGAACCAAATTTTTACTCGGTTCTTAAAATGGTTACTAAATATCTACATTCGAACTATCCGATATCCGAAAGAACCGATCCGAACACGAAACGAGTACTTTAATGCCGATGCCTAGTGAAATCTTACAGAAAGTAGACGTAATTTTCACATTGAAAATAAACCATTACAAATTGTATGTTCTTTTATTTTTTGCTTTTATCCCTTTTATGAGGATCAGATTCAGGATCCAAATATTAACAATAACAACTCGTTTTATAAATAAATTATGTCTTATGTAGTGACTCAAAAGTGCAATAAGTTAACAAAATGAGTATTGTACTGTTGATAAAGCTGTCACCAATTCGATCGCATCTAAAAAGGAATGTTTAATTAATCGTGTGGAAAACAACTAATTTTATCGATCAATCAATTAGTTTATTATTATATGAAATAAAATAAAAATTAGATAAAACAGATGAAAAAGAGAGCAACAAGACTCACATCAGAAGAAAGGGACGTTGGAGAATGTGATGAGATCAGAAAGAGTATGGGAAAACTTTGTTTTCACTTTTTGTGTTACTTTGTTCCTCTCTATTTTATATCTACTTGCACGCTCACAAATCTCTATTTGCTTCTTCTTCTTTTTCTAACGTTTAAGCAATTAAGCTATTCCAATAACAACTTTCGTCAACAAAAAGTTATTGTGACGTCTATTTGTATATTGATGGTCCTTGGAGTCATCATGGTCGAGCCTGAATACTAATTGCGAAGATTTGCAAATTATAGAAATTTAGGTTCTAAATTCAACTCTACTTGGGTTGACAAGAAAAAAAAATCTTTAAGTCTATGGACTTGCAAACAATATAAAAGATAAGGAAATATAATTTGGAGGCATTTGTTTTTGGTCAGAGACTCAGAGTTCATGGTCTCATTTTAATCTACTAGCTGATGACCTGGAATGGACATCTAGGATGGACTGATGGTAACCACTTGACTATAAGTTTTCGTCTAAATATATAGTTATACGTCAGAACTGAATATTCCTTTTTTTTTGTTAAAAGAACTATATATTCTTTGTCACATAAACCCCTTTTTTGTAGTCGTAAACATATCAGACACAACTTTAAAATTGAGTTGATATTGAAGTAGATTTTGAAATTTCAAAGGACATTATCTTGACATTCAAGCGACTTGAGAGATACTCATGTTTTTAATATTATACGTTAAAAAAAACTTTAATTAAAACTCTCAAATGCTTTAATTACAAGAAAACAGTCAATTTCTGACACATAAATTCGTCGAAAACCCGTAGAAAACGCCTCTTTTCGACGAATTTTCGCCGAATTTTGTTCGTCGGTTCTAGATCGTCGGAAATTAATATATGTTGGTAATTTGTTAAAACAAAATTACGATGGAATTTTTTTACCGATTTCCATTGGATTTTAAATAATTAAAATAAAACAAAATTGTTATTAAATTTAAATTTGATATATTAAAATAAAAATCTTAATTAATAAACATAAAACAACAAATATAACATATAAATTAAAAATTAAAAATGATTTGGCATATAAATTCTAGGCATATTTATTATCATTTGTTGAATTTCTTTATTGAGGTGAAGGTTTCCATCTTCATGTTAAATATACTTATTTAGATCGAATCCATGTTGAATTTTTTTCACTTTCTTTGTTTCTTGAACATTTTGTACTTTTTCTGCTTTTTGAACATTTTCCAATTGATTCGTTTCTTGTTTCATTTTTCCTATAACCATGAAATGAAGAAAAAACAACAGGAAGATTATAAATGTATACCATAAAATACCAAAATACAATTTTATTACATAAATCCAAATAACATAAATTATAAATGCACAACATAATCAACATGTGTCGCCGTCTCCAGATCTAGGGGCAAGGGAAGATTGTGTAGGAACAAAAAAACAAAGATACGTAGAAGCAACGACGGCTCTTGTTCTAGTGAACTATCGTGTCCTTAGTATCAGTAGATCCCGCTTCAACGGGAAGAGCGATGCACAAGAGCTAAACAACCTTTCTTTTGTGTGGAAGATCGTCTGGAAGACAACCCGACCTCTACGACGGTAACAATTTGTAGATCTACCAGATAAGTTGAAATCGAACCAATGGAACTAGCTATTTCCGATTCATGACATGCATGGTATTCGACTCTGAACCAGCTATATATTTCCTATAAAATCTCTCATTTCTTCCACAACAAGGGAGCATAGAATTCTTTTAAAAAGACAGATTATATTCCCTTGTGAACACTTATAATTTGCTTTCAGCCACCAGAATAATGTTCATATATAAATCATATCGCCCCATGAATCATTTTTTTCCGATCCGGTGCAAAGTAAAACTTATGTTTTCTTTTATTTGCTCCGATTTTCGATTTATAATCAAGTCATGTGGTATGGAAACTAACTTAAGCGTCCTTTGACAAAAAAAACAAACTTAAGTTTCGGAGATTTTTTTAAAAACAGCACAACGTTGTTCTTAGGCTTCCAAGTGTGTTAGAGCATGTCCAATGGTGAAGTTCTAAAAATGGGTATCTAAAATTTTTAGAACCTCACCTTTTAGAACCCCAACATTTTGTATGTTAATTTTTAGAATCTGTATCTAAAAGTTCTAACTTTAGAACCCTTCTCTCTTCTTTTTAGAACCTCTCCAATATTTATCAATTATATATCATTATAATTTTTTAGAACTCTTCTATTTAGAACCCCCCATTGAACATGCTCTTACCTTCCAGAAGTTTTGCGCTCAAATAACAACCAATAATGAGCTCTTTTTTTTATATATAATAATGAGCTCTTTTGCACAATAGTAATTTATATAAACTAATTTGTTTTTTATAACGACTACTTATACACATATTCTATCACATTTGAACATAGATGATGACTCGATAGATACACTAAAACTATAACCCCTAGAGGCTCTAAAATACAGATCACATATTTTGATAATATTCATTTGATCACTAATATTCATATTTATAATACATATATATGTATACATATAAGTGTATATATACATATGTATGAACATTTCCACCAGAAGGAGTCTAAAAATAGCATTCACTTGGATACACCATATGCACCAGAAGATTAAGAAATGATGGGCTCCATCCATTATCCAACTTGACCTTCGATTTTTGAAAAGCTATCCTGTGTTAATCTATTATATTGTTTGCCTTTTTAAAAGTTTTGTAAGAAATATATGTATTAATATCAAAAGTATATAGTATTAGGTGTAGGAGCTAAATTTGTTTTACATCAATTACCCAATCAGAGCTCCATCATCGCATCATAACACATCACTTCACTGTTTTTTATTAGTCATAAAAACTGGTCAACACTCCGTAAAGATCATTCTCATCAATGGGTCACACAGTTTGATGGTAGTATACTAATATCAATGTTCAAAATTGCGCTATGCGCTAATCGGACGGTTGGATTGGATCTAGCGCTTAAAAAAAAATTGGAGATTAATTGGAGATTAATTTTGAGTTTTTTTTTAATATTATATTTTATTTTGCTTTAAAATTATTACAATTAGTGGTTACATATTTGATGTTTTAAGAGTTTATAATTTATGTTTGATAGCTAATTTTGTTGTGCAGTCTGCCTCTGGGAAGGAGGTATCAAGTTCGATGCCTAGAAGTATTTTTTTGTCTTATTTTTGGTCTCATTTTTAATGAGGGGTAAATCTGTAATTTCAATCTCTTCTTTCTCCTTCATCTGCGACAACCCTAGATCTAAAGCCGCCGCTGCATTTTTTTTTTTCTCACCTAGTCGCCATTTTCACTCGATTTTAAAGGTTTTTGATACCAAATCTTTCTAGATCTAACATATTAACAACAAATAGTGTCAATTGAGTGTATCCAAGCTTGAAAACAGACAAAATCGACTAACATAAAACGCCGATTTGTCTCATAAATCGCCGATTTGTCTTATAAATCGGCCAAGGCGGAAATAAATCGGGAACCCGCCTAACTTCGCCGCCCAAGATGAAATCGCGGCGGCTCTCCTCCGCCCACCGCCTAGGCGTCCGATTAATCGGAAAAATCGCCGGCTTTTAAAACATGGACTAATATTAATAATTTAATCACCTTTATTAATTTAACTTCATTAACCATGTATTTTCCTATATTTTAACGTTTATTTCATAGGAGAGCATCATATGAGGGTATATAGTAAAGTCAACATGACATGAGAATATAAATGACATTTATAACATTTTTTTTTCCTACATGTGTACATAATAGTTCAGAATAGGAATCAATCTTATGTTGGTTCAGAACTTAGCTAGCTAGTAATTGGAAAGTTAACATTGCATGGGTTTTAATTGTTCAGAGATATAATATAATCATTATATTTAATATCTTGCATATTAATATGTTTGTATATCTCTTGATAGATATACAAAGATAAATTTGTTTTTTAAAATGAATGTTAATTTCCTTCAGTTAATAAGGCACAAAAGGTTTTGTAAATGATTTACAAAATTTGCTTAACCAACTAAGAATCTACCTTTGCCAAACAAGAAAAAAAAACACAAGGTAGATACTTAAACAGATAAAAATTAGGATCTCGTGAGCCAAGTTTTTTTTATCTATACAAAGATATATAATGAATCATTAACGATAGTGATTTGGTTATAGCAATTACATTAATCTCGTCAAGAAATGTGATTCATTATGTCAATTGAAGCTACTATTACTGGTTGGCACAAAACAAATCCGTGTGTGAAAGCAAATGATAAATTCAGAGAGAAAAGCTGAGAGTGAAGAAAGTTGTTATAATTTTTTATTATTTTTTTTAAAAAGTTTGCGAAGAGGGGAGATTATATTTATACACATAGCATAAACCCTAATGGATCAAGGTAGGTGATGTAAGACTCGAGGTCGGATTTACAATCAAGGCCTCAAAGTTATTCAAAGCGGCTTGGTTGCGGAATGATGGGTCGATGGTGATGATTGCGGAAGCTTGGCTCGGTTGTGATGGGACCGGACAAACAAGATGAACTTAACTCTCCTGGGGGAAACCACGCACTAGAGAGGGAAGATTCAAGCAGCTCTTAAGCAAGGGGGACACCTCGCACAATACTTAAGAACAAACAAAGGCGGACCGATTCAAAGAAAAAGATGCTTTGATAACTAAACTCGAAAGTTTATTGTAATAACTTATAAAATTTGTGAATGACAATACAGAAGCAAAGAGAGCTTTATAGGAGCTCGACAAAAGACCTAACGGTCACAAGAATTCAAAAACAAGGAAAGAAATTAAAAGGAGATCTTCGGATGTCGTCATTGTTGCGATTGTGATCTTTGGGCGATATTTTTGTTGCGGTTTAGGGAAGGACGAATCTTCCTTGGGGTGCTGGACGTCTAGGATGAGATGCTGAGATTGGATGGCCGAGATTAGAAGACAATATCTTGCCTTGATCTAGCAAATCGCGTGCATAGCCGGATATGGTAAGTTTCATTAACCTTGGGCCAAAACGACCGTGCAGGATATTTGAGCGTGTCTCCTTGTGATCTGGTGGTCTAGGACCCATTGTATACTCTGTGGACAGCATGACACACGTGGAGAAGTCTTGCAAAGGACCCGCAGTCGGACTTTCCTTACTTGGCTCCAAACGGGCCCGCGTAGGAGATTGGCCTTCCCGGTTTAGATTCGGATTGTGCCAAGTCAATTCTTCCTTTGGTTTGGACCATAAGAGGCTCCAGTATGCGTGTTGGGCCTTGGCTGGATCAGTGCTTGAAGATCTTGGGCCAAAACACATGTTTCCCGGCTCGTACGCTCTCTCGGATGCGCCGTGGAGCATGGCTAAGGTGAGTGCCGGTTTTGGTCGAGCTATGGGGATTCCGGCTCGACTGTTCTCTCCTCCATGGTCGGTTGGTCGATGAAACCTATCTCCTTTGGGTGGTGGGACGTTTGGATCCTCCTGTCCGTCGAGCTCACCAGTCTTGCTCGATTCGTAGACGATCGGGTCACCGTGGTACCAAGGTCGAGCTACGGGGATGCTGGCTCGACTGTTCTCTTCCTCGTGGTGGGTTGGTCGATGAATCCCACCTCTTTTGGGTGGTGGGACGGTCGGCTCTATTCGGGCTAGGAGCTTAGGAATTACTGTCCCGACCTTAGGAATGGGACCGCTGTTGCCTATAGGACGAGGGTCTAAGCCTGCCGTACACTCAGTACAGTCCATTTCAAAGGCAGTAGCAATCCCATGAGCTTTCATGGCGTTGATCTTGGGTCCTTGTGAGATTTCGGACTTGATGTACTCATCATACCCTCCCTCTTCAAGTGATTTCGTCCTCGAAATCTTCAAACCTACATCCAAACATAACGCATTAGACTTGTATCCCGAAAGGTGGTTTAGGAGCTTACCTCGGAGTTGGCTTGATTTTTGGATGTGGGCCACCATTGGCGGTGCTTCTTGGATCAACAAGGAGTAGATATATCCTTGTTTCGGCTTGTTGAGTGTGCTGGTAGTGGTGCGGAGCTTGGTGGAGTCTGGTTTTGCCTTTGAAGTTGTCTCGGCAAAAACTTCTTTTTCCTCGGCTATAATGAGTTGTGCTTCGGCTAAAATTGGGGCTGTCTCGGCAATCTTTTGTTTCTCGGCTAAAACTTCTTTCTCCCCGGTCATAGTGAATTTTGCCTCGGCTAGAATTGGTGCTGCTGCGGCAGCTTTTGGTTTCTCGGCTAAAACTGATGTGGCCTCGGACAAAGTTGACTTGCAACCTACAAAACCTGTTTTCGACGCGAATGGCAAAGACAAGTGTGTTATGGGCTCTAAGGAAGATAGCTTATCGAAATTTTCAAGAAAAAGACTTACCTTGAGCTGTCTTTTCTCTTTTGCCCTTGCTTGCAACACTCGGACTTCCGTTCGGTCCAATGGAGCAAGCGTGACCTTCTTGTTGTTGAAATGGAAGGAGTACTGGTTTGTTCTTCCATTGTGGGACACGGATCTATCATATTGCCAGGGTCTTCCTAGGAGAATATGACCAGCTTCCATTGGTGCGACATCACACACCACTTTATCCTTGTATGCACCGATTGAGAAGGAAATTTGCACTTGTTTTGACACCTTTAGCTCTTCCTTATCGTTCAGCCACTTAAGCTTATATGGTCTAGGGTGGTCCGTGGCGGTAAGACCTAATTTTTCAACTAACAAGCAGCTTGCAATGTTAGTACAAGAGCCACTATCGACGATGAGGTGACATACCTTGTTTTGGACGGTACAACGTGTGTGAAAGAGATTTTCTCTTTGGGCAGTGTCCTCTTCAACCACCTGAGTGTTGAGGGCTCTCATGATCACTAGGGACTCTCCTTCATCAGCATATTCAATGGTCTCTTTGTCATCATCCGGTTCTGCTTCGTCTTGAGATTCACATTCACCGGATGGCAATATGATCATCACTCTCGGGTTCGGGCAGTCTCTTGAGATGTGGCCTCTTCCTTTGCACCTGTAACAAGTGAGCTCACGTGTATGGTAAGGAGTAGAAGACTTACCTTGCTCTTGTCGTGCATCTCTATAGGGCTCCGGTGCTTTACTCTTGAATCTAGATTCAATTTCAATTGATTTCCCTTTGTCCGTAGCTTGGGTTGTTGGGGAATTCCATACCGGTGGGTTGTATTTCGGCTTAGGGGCAGTAGATGTCTTCTTCTTGAGGTGTTTCTCCACTTGGATAGCAAGGTGTAGCAGCTCATGAAGTTGATGATACGGTTGTATCTCCACTTTCTTTGTAATCTTTTCGTTAAGGCCTTCGAGGAAATGAGACATGAGGGTCTCCTCGGTCTCCTCTAGCTCTAGCCGGTTCCTCAAGATCTCAAATTCATCATAGTATTCTTCGACCGTTTTCTGGCCTTGGTAAAGTTTTCTGAATTTCCTTTGGAGTTCTCGATGATAGTGTGGTGGGACGTATCTTCGTTTGAGAAGTGATTTCATCTCCCTCCAAGAGTTGAGTGGTCCATCTCCATACCTTCTTCTTTCTGCCATCTCTCGATCCCACCAAGCAAGCGCATGGTCAGTGAGTTGAGCGGCTGCGAAGGCAACTTTCTTGTGCTCTTGATAATTATAGCACTCATAAATATACTCCATACGCCTCTCCCAATCAAGGTAGGCTTCTGGATCTACCTTCCCAGCAAAGGTAGGTGGTGTTATCTTCAAATCATTGCTGTTATTGTACTGGCCTTGACCTTCATCACGGGGCCTGCCTCGGTTCATTGGATCTCTCCGGCGTTGTTGGTTTTGTTGTGGATCCGGTGCTTGGTTCCGACCAGGTGGTGGGTCGCCATCAAGCTCGGGCATGTGTTCATCGTCATGCTGTGCTGCTTGTGGTGGAGCTACCCTGTTTGCTCCTTGAGGCCGTGCTTCCACTCGGTCAAGCCTCCCTCCCACGTTGGCTAAGCCTTGCTCTAGCCGTTGGGTCATGTTTCTCATCTCTTCTTGGAAAGCAGTGAAGTTACGAGCCATGAGTGACATGGGGTCGTTGGCTAGCTCTCCCATAGTACCTTACACAAGAAAATTCACAGGAATCAAAGTCTAGCTTAAGAACAAACAAGATCACAAAGACTGTTTCTCGCACTGAAATTTTCCGGTTCCGTTTTTGTTGATCTAAAAATATTAAATCACTTCCTAAAATTCCAGAAACAATTTTATATTTTTCTATGATGAGTTAACAAGCAACGACAAAAGACGAAATGTTTTTATGAGTTTTTATGATTTTATGAAAATTGAAACAAACAGACTGATAAAGCAGATAAAATTTTTTTTTTTTTTTTTTTTTGTAGTTTTTGATTGAGAAGAACTAAAACGAAAAAGCAATGAAACAATTGAAAAAAACTTAAACAAAGAACGAAGTAACCTCATAGATAGGAGCTTTTGAGCTCTGATACCAATGATGTAAGACTCGAGGTCGGATTTACAATCAAGGCCTCAAAGTTATTCAAAGCGGCTTGGTTGCGGAATGATGGGTCGATGGTGATGATTGCGGAAGCTTGGCTCGGTTGTGATGGGACCGGACAAACAAGATGAACTTAACTCTCCTGGGGGAAACCACGCACTAGAGAGGGAAGATTCAAGCAGCTCTTAAGCAAGGGGGACACCTCGCACAATACTTAAGAACAAACAAAGGCGGACCGATTCAAAGACAAAGATGCTTTGATAACTAAACTCGAAAGTTTATTGTAATAACTTATAAAATTTGTGAATGACAATACAGAAGCAAAGAGAGCTTTATAGGAGCTCGACAAAAGACCTAACGGTCACAAGAATTCAAAAACAAGGAAAGAAATTAAAAGGAGATCTTCGGATGTCGTCATTGTTGCGATTGTGATCTTTGGGCGATATTTTTGTTGCGGTTTAGGGAAGGACGAATCTTCCTTGGGGTGCTGGACGTCTAGGATGAGATGCTGAGATTGGATGGCCGAGATTAGAAGACAATATCTTGCCTTGATCTAGCAAATCGCGTGCATAGCCGGATATGGTAAGTTTCATTAACCTTGGGCCAAAACGACCGTGCAGGATATTTGAGCGTGTCTCCTTGTGATCTGGTGGTCTAGGACCCATTGTATACTCTGTGGACAGCATGACACACGTGGAGAAGTCTTGCAAAGGACCCGCAGTCGGACTTTCCTTACTTGGCTCCAAACGGGCCCGCGTAGGAGATTGGCCTTCCCGGTTTAGATTCGGATTGTGCCAAGTCAATTCTTCCTTTGGTTTGGACCATAAGAGGCTCCAGTATGCGTGTTGGGCCTTGGCTGGATCAGTGCTTGAAGATCTTGGGCCAAAACACATGTTTCCCGGCTCGTACGCTCTCTCGGATGCGCCGTGGAGCATGGCTAAGGTGAGTGCCGGTTTTGGTCGAGCTATGGGGATTCCGGCTCGACTGTTCTCTCCTCCATGGTCGGTTGGTCGATGAAACCTATCTCCTTTGGGTGGTGGGACGTTTGGATCCTCCTGGCCGTCGAGCTCACCAGTCTTGCTCGATTCGTAGACGATCGGGTCACCGTGGTACCAAGGTCGAGCTACGGGGATGCTGGCTCGACTGTTCTCTTCCTCATGGTGGGTTGGTCGATGAATCCCACCTCTTTTGGGTGGTGGGACGGTCGGCTCTATTCGGGCTAGGAGCTTAGGAATTACTGTCCCGACCTTAGGAATGGGACCGCTGTTGCCTATAGGACGAGGGTCTAAGCCTGCCGTACACTCAGTACAGTCCATTTCAAAGGCAGTAGCAATCCCATGAGCTTTCATGGCGTTGATCTTGGGTCCTTGTGAGATTTCGGACTTGATGTACTCATCAGTAGGTGTCGAAGATCAAAGAGTGTTTAAGTCATTAAGGGTTGAGAAACGATTTGTCAGCTTGATCTTATTTTGTTGCCATGTACTTGTCTTCAACATCACACATTCCTTTTTTATTAATGATGCTCTGCTTTTGTCGCAGGAAATTGGTGAAGGAGATGATTGAGTGGGCTTTAGAATCTGAATCAACTTGGGCCTTGTCTTCACAACGTGTTGGTTCGATTTCTGAATTGATTTGGGCTTCTCAACATATTGGTCCAAAATCGATTTCTCTTTAATGAAATCGATCCCGTTGCCGTTTTGTGATGGCTCTGCTTTCTCTGTGTTTCTCAGTTCAATAGTCCCTCTCAAACTAGGTGTGGGAGGAGCATCCACACCGAGTCTGTATCGAAGAGAGACAAAGGCATTATACGGAAGCGACTTTGTAAATATATCAGCTATTTGAAGTGTACCTGGGATATGTGTAACCACGAGAGTGCCGAGAGCTACACGTTCTCTTACATATTGATAATGAACACCAAAATGCTTTGTTCTTGCGTGATAAGCATGATTCGCAGTGAGATACACAACAGAAAGATTGTCACAGAACAACTCTGGTGTTTTATGCAGTGGCACGCCGAGTTCCTTTAACAATGAACCAATCCAGGTGAGTTCGCCGACCGTTTCTGATAAGGCTCTGTATTCTGCCTCAGTTGAACTTTTGGCAACCGTTTCTTGCTTCTTCGCAGACCATGAGATTAGGTTTTGACCAAGAAATGTACAAAAAACTCATGTTCATCGTCTTGTAACGGGACATCCCTCCCAATCACTATCGTTATACGCTCGTAAGGCGAAATCCGAGTTCTTAGTAAATGAAACTCCAAATGTGATGGTGCTCTTGATATATCTTAGAATCCTTTTGAGGAGATGAAAGTCAGAAACGGTGGGAGCATGCATCTTTTGACACACGTAGTTAACCGCAAATTGTATATCCGGGCGAGTAAGAGTAATATATTGAAGCTTACCCGCAAGACCTCGGAAGTAAGTAGGATTCGAAAACAGTTCAAACTTATTTGGAACACGGTTGAGCTGAAGAGGCAGTGGAGTCGGCAATGGTGCACAGTCACTCATTTTTGCACAAGCTAAGAGATATTCAGCGTATTTTTGTTGAGATAAGAACAGCCCCTCTGTGTGAAATTGTGCTTGTATCCCAAGAAAATAATGGAGTTGACCCATGTCTTTCATACGAAATTGTTTGCTAAGTTCAACAAGTAAATTACTAAGAACATATGAGTTGTTTCCAGTGATGACCATATCGTCTACGTAGAGGAGCAACATGATAACATCCTGGTTTTTGACATAGACAAATAATGACGGGACTGGTATGCTGCAGATAAATCCAAACTCAAGGAGAAAATTGCTAAACTTGTCAAACCATGCTCTAGGGGATTGTTTTAATCCATAGAGAGACTTGTGCAAGAGACACACATGATCGGGCTTAGTAGGATCCACAAAACCGGCTGGATGCTTCATATAAACGGTTTTGAACATCCATTTGCTTGATCTCCCAGTTCATTGTAGTGGAAACATGGAGAACTGATCTGACCGTAGCACTCCGCACCACAGGACTATAAGTTTCCAAATAATCTATACCCTCTTCTTGATCGAAGCCCTGTGCCACCAATCTAGCCTTGAGCTTATGAAAAGACCCATCTGCATTCAATTTGGTTCGAAAAACCCATTTACTGCCCAATACATGCATAGTTTCAGAGTATGGAACAAGATACCATGTATTTATCTCATAACAGTTTCCCATTTCACCATTCATTGCATTATTCCAGCCTGGATCTCTTAAGGCCATTGTGACTGTTTTCGGTTCAGGATATGAGGCTCTTTGAGTCATGAGGACATATCGTGGATTTGGTTTTCGAATTCCAGCTTTTGCTCTTGTACGCATAGGATGTGTTGATGTCTCTGCTGGTGGTGCTGAGGAAGATGGATTCGAAGCAGGAGCATGTGATGAGCAAGGGCTGTATGTCCTAACTGCAGAGGTTGGAGCACTATCGCCTATAGATGTAGGGTCGAAGCCTGTCGTACGCTTAGAATACTCACCTTCTGCAGTAGTAGACAAATCTTGCGAAGCTGTAGCTTGAGATGTTGGGAGAGGTGGAAAATCAGCTGCCGAGAACAGAGAAGAATCAAGAGATTGAGTAAGAACTGGTAGAGCTATAGGATTCATTATTGCAGGGATTGTAATTGCGGTATTTTGAGATGCAGGTGAAGAATCTGTAAAACACTTTTGCCAAGCATCAAGCAGAGGAGTGACAGCAGGCGGTTGTAGATTAGCAAACATGTCTTTAAAGGGATAAGTGTTTTCATCAAACATTACATGACGGCTGATGTAAACTCTTCCTGTTGGAGGATATAAGCATCGATACCCCTTGTACCTGTCATTGTATCCGAGAAACACACACCTCAAGGACCTATGATCAAACTTATTTGCTGCATAGTCTCGGAGGGTGGGGAAGCATGCACATCCAAATGTTCTCAACGCAGAGTATTCAGGTGGTTTACCATAAAGTTTTTGAAAAGGAGAAAGTTTGTTGTCAAAAACAGATGAAGAAAGCAGGTTACTCAAGAATTTTGCTGTGAAAAAGGCTTCAACCCAGTACTTGTGAGGAATTTTACTCTGAAAGAGCATATACAAGCCAAGTTCTGTTATGTGCATGTGTTTTCTCTCAGCAATTCCATTTTGTTGAGGAATATATGGACATGAAATGAATTGTCGTATGCCTACTTGTTGTAGATGTGAAATAAACTTTTTACTTGTGAATTCTCCTCCACCATCACACTGTGGAAGATTCCAATCTTAGATTGTAACTGATTTTCAACCAGATTTTGAAATGCAACAAAAGTGAGATAGAAATCTGATTTTACACGCAGAGGGTAAAACTAGCAATATCTTGAGATGTTGTCAATAAAAACAACATAGTATCTAAAACCTTGGACATATACTGCTGGTGAAGGGCCCCAAAGGTCACAATGAATCCTTTCTAAGGGCCTAGATGCAACAAAAGTAGAAGCAGAAAAAGGTAATCTATAACTTTTCCCAAGATGACAGGCTTCACAATCTGTCTTGGTACTTTTATTGATTGAAATTGCTTTAGCAGCTACCAACTGGTGGAGGACTTGATCATTAGGATGTCCAAGGCGCCTATGCCACACCTCATCACTTGCTAAGTGTTGACGTGAGGAGTAAAGGGCTTGAAAATTTGGAGCCTCCAACAAGTATAGACCATCATGATTACTTCCCATTATCAACAGCTTTTTTGTGTCCTTGTCATTTATGCGCACACCATCACAGTCAAACTCAAAGGAGCATGGGTAATCTTTAGTAAGTTTAGAGACAGAAAGCAAAGATTTGGCTATGTCTGGACAAATGATACAGGATATTTTCGTGTCAATTATCCCAAGTATACTCATGTCATTGTAGTACTTGAGATGTCAATCCATAAGGGGTTAAGATTGAGGCACTAAGAATGCAAGAAACTTCTTAAGCTAGAGCAAACATTGTTTTTGGTTTTTAAATTTATAAGAAAGGAAACAAATGCAAGAAGGAAAACAAAACACAAGACTAAAATGTTGGATTATGAACTAAGCTATCAATGAGATGGGTAACAATCAAACAATGAATCATTTAGAAGCATTAATCACTATCTTAGAACATGGAATTCTCAAATATGACTAATCCATTTCCATGGCACTAATCACCTTGTTAATTATCTAATCAAGAACAAATTTCCATTTGTGATTAAATAATTAACAAGCATTAAGAAACAATTCCAATTAGTTCACTAAACACCCTAAACATCAACTTCCGTTGGCTAGGATATGCATAGCTCACAAAAGGTTCGGATCAAGCAATTCATTTAAACTCGGGTCATGAGTGAAATGCCTAAGATCTAGAAACGAATGAACATACCTAATCTAGTACTAACACCGCTTACTCGAATCTATCCCTAATGCATGGGATGAGACCAAAAATCTAACTAATCTAAGGTGTAGTACTAGGTTTCGGTTTATCATGACAAATCTAGCGTTACGAACCAACCTAAGTGAAAGACTCATCCAAGATCATCTTAAATAACCATTATCTAACCATCAAGACAATTGACTAATGATGCCTAAACATTCAATGCACATTCATTCTTATGACATGGATCACACAAGTAGATTAGTTCACTTCCATGATACTAATCCATTTACAAAATCATCTAGTTATCAAGAACTTCCGTTCGAAACTAAATGATCCATAATCATTAAGCATTAGTCCATACAAGTCAACAATTCACCTTAATCATCAATTTCCATTGGCTAAGAATTGAATTGCATGCTTAGAAGTTTTCTAGACATTTCATCGAACACCTTCCGGGCGAGAAATGTCTTAAGTTCTAGAAATGAGTTGTCAATTCGATTCTAGCATTAAGATCCCTCATAACATGAGAACAAATGATTATCTAAGCCTAAACATCAACAATCAACCATCAACCATCCAAATCAAACATTATCTAAAATCCAACAAAAAGTCAACTCACAAGAACATGAAGAACACAAGAGAAAAAGACATAGAAATGAAGAACAAGAATCAAATAAGCATAATATAAAGATAGAGTGAAGAAATCTTCTCTAGAATGGCATTTGTATGAAGAACAATCCCAAAACATCAAGAAGAGAGAGTTGGGGACGAGCCCCACTCTTAGAAGAAGAAAACTTGACAATAAAATTAGGTTTTTTGGCTTTTAATAGAGTTTGGGTCGAGTTTTTTTTGGGTTTCAGATGATTCACAGCGGTCAGGACTTGCCCGCTGCATGACCGCTGTGAATCTCTGTTTTTTTTCGTCGGATGAATCCGCAGCGGTCACTGTAGACCGCTGCGCTACACCGCTGTGAGCTCCAATGAGTTCCTTCGCGCGCCAGACTGGACCGTCGTCACGGAAATTGGCATAACTTCTGATCGCACCGTTGGAATTGCCTCAAACCACTTCCAAATGAAAGCTAATCCATTGCTATATCTCGTGATAAAATTTGAGCTCAATCCAACGGTGAAAAATCCTTCATCCATTGCCAAACTTATGACGTATCAACCTGATCCTGCATCTCTGTATTCTGCAATGACTTTTTTGTGTGGCTATCTTCACTCCTCCAACTCCTATGACTCCAAGAACACCTGAAAATGGCTCATACAAGCCAAAAAGAATGCAAAGACAACCTAGGACATCTAAAATGCAATGAGACTCAAGTTGGACCTAAATGCATGAAAATATCCCAAAACTATACAAATTGGAACTAAAAACCTATGAAATTAAACCTTAAAAACATGTAAAATATGGTGTTATCAACAAACCAGAACATCTTTCAATGGAAGATTACCTGAGGATGAAGCAATGTTGACTAATCTCGTGTAAGTAATAGGGAGAAACTCTCCATTTGCAACCATGGCAGAATCGGATCCATTGTATGGCTGAGAGAACTAGAGATGTCTTGGACTGTTCGTAACATGAGAGGAGGCACCAGTGTCAGATACCACTCTTATCCGCTCTGATCAGAAACCTCTGTAATGCGTAGAGCAGCAAGAGCTGAAGGCATTTCTTCATCCTGATAACTATGGTTGAAACGATACCAGCAGTGTAGTGCTTGATGACCTACTTTTGCACATATTTGGCAAGTTGGTCTACTGTTTGTATTAGAAGAGGGGAAGGAGCTATGAGAAGTGCTAAATTGCTGATGAAATCATGGACCTCTGGTGGAGAATGGTCCTCTGCCACGGCCAAAGTGACCAAAATTGTTTCCTCTGCCCGTAGCCCTGGTGGACATGTTGTTGTTATTTGTTATTACGTGTTACGTTGAAAGTGAGATGTGGTGACAATGTTGTCTCACTAAGATAGCTCTTCATACGATCCTCATAGCCATTTAATCGAGGCACAACATCTTCAAATGTCTGATTCGGAGAGATGTCCATAGAACCCTCGATGCTTGTCTTGATTGGTTCATATTCTCGACTGATATATCATGGTTTTTACCCTATTTAAGCCATGATATAAGTCCTTTTTATAGAATCTTTATAGTATTTTGGAGTCTTTTTAGAGTCTTTTACAGGTCATAGCACGTTTGGAGGATTATTGGAAGTATTGGAGCTTTCTGGAGCAGTTTGTAGCAGAGCTAAAGATCGTGTCGCTGAGAACCTGAATTCACGTCGAGCATCGATCGATACCCCTTGGTATCGATCGACACTCAGCGCAGCAAGACACAACCCGCGAGTTTTCCAAGACTTGAGGAATTGCAAAAGTGCCCAGAAGTCTTTAATAATTACAAGAAGACCCCAGATCGTGTTTTAGGTTATAAATAGGAGTTTTCAGCCACCTGTTTAGGCTATGCCTTTTTATGCTTTATTTTATAGTTTGATTTTACTTTGGTTTTAGAGAGACAAGTCTGAATCTCCCTTCGTCCGAGATCAGATCTCTAAACTCTTCTTTCTATTCTATTGATGATTTATTCAAACATGTTGATTGTTTCATTCTCCATGTCTGAGTAGATCCACTTTAGGTTTAGGGTTTTCTCATAAAGGATTTCTTTGAATGCTAGGTTAATTATCTGTTTAGGATTCACCATCTGAATTAGTTCTTCACCTTAGGTTGTGTTCATAGCTAATTCTAGGTTGACGAATCTGGAACTTAGATCTTAGGATAATTGATTAGGCACGAGAGTGCGATTAATTACCTGATAGAACCTAGGTGAGCAAATTGATTATTCGCAAAGAGATTTGGTTTAATTGATTTGTGAACATATCAAACCTGATATTAAAGCTGATTTAGAATTTAGGATTCGCAAAGAGATTTGGAATTCCTAGGATTTAGATTTAGATAGTTTTCGCAACGAGAGTTGGTTAGCTATATTTTAGTGATTTGAGTTCAAGAACTGCGCTAAATCTGAATCATGTTAGTTAGTTTATCTGCATTCATTGATTTCCTGAGAAAAACCCTGAGCCTATATTTCTCAATTGATTTACAACTCCTTTAATTTCTGCACTGCTTTTAATTACAACTGTTTGGCTTAGCGTAATTCGACACTATAGAATCTATTGTGCGTTTCTGTGAGTCTTCTGTGGTTCGACCCCTAGCTATACTATTACAACTGCTTTAGTACTTTAGGGTATTAAATTGAGCATATCAATTTTGGCGCCGTTGCCGGGGACTCAATTTGCCATTAGATTTTAGTTTAGAATTTCGACTAAGTTCGTCGGTATCGATCGATACTCTGTAGTATCGGTCGATACCCGTCGTCTTCTTTTGTTGGTATCGGTCGACACCACTTGGTATCGATCGATACTCAACGTATTTTTCTGGTTACTTACGTGCTTTGCCTAGTGTTTTGTTTGCAGGTGTATGCCTGTTCGTGAAACCAGAAGCAACAAGAGCACACAGCTAGTTGAACTGTCATTGGAACAGCTAGCGTTTGTGGAACGCACAAACAGAAAGACCAAGCAAACATCAGGGATGAACAACCCAGTGGTTTTAAGAGCTGATGAAGCTGGAATTCTGAGAGACCAAGAGGGTCACGTGTGTAATGAGAGAGGGCAGCGACTTGATGAAGCCGGTAACATCGTTGTCCCTGCTGCGGTTGTTGAGATTGTCGCGCCAGCTGGGCGCGCCAACGCAGGGAATGCTGTGGTTAATCGTGGAAGGACGATTGGTGAATGCAACAGGCCTGACCAGTTTTTCGCCAATCGGTCAGCGATTCGTCCTCCTGCGTTTGAGAGGAATGACTTTGAGCTGAAGCCTGCTTACTTCACTCTAGTGGGACAGCATCTCTTTCATGGTCTTCCTCATGAACATCCAATGGACCATGTAGAGAAGTTCGAGGACTTGGTCACTAGCATTAAGAGCAATGGAGTGTCCTACGACTATCTCTTCTGCAAGCTCTTCCCCTACTCTCTGGGTGGAGAAGCTACTTACTGGCTGAGGCAGCTATCTCCTGGATCGCTAACTAATTGGGAGGACACCAAGAGAGCCTTCCTGATTAACTTCTACGATGACGGAAGATCTGAAGATCTGAGGAATAAGATCTCCACTTTTTCTCAAGGACCTACTGAGGCGTTCAAGGCTGCTTGGACAAGATTCAGATCGTACCAGAGAGATTGTCCACATCATGGATACTCTGATGTGCAGCTGCTGGGTATCTTCTTCAGAGGAGTAGATTGGAGATATCAGATGGGTCTGGACTCTTCGAGCAATGGTAATTTCAACACCAGATATCCTGAGGATGCTATTGTGTTGATCGAGAACTTTGCCTCTAGTAGTAGCACCAAGAGCGCAGATTTCGAGCGCAAGAGGCTGGCTGGTAATCAGGATGGGTCGCAGATCGCTGAAGTGAAGGCTCAGCTGGATTCTATGCACAGTCTTCTGCTGGGAAAGACAACAAAGGCCGTCCACTTCGCTGCTGAGAATGAAGTGGAAGATGTTAACTACATTGGTGGTTCTGGTTTTCAGGGTCAGCGATTCGGATACAACTCCAATCGAAACTTCACCAACAATGCTCAGCAAGGAGGGTACCAATCCCCACCACCCAAAGCTCCTGAGAGTAAGATTGAGGCTATGCTTGAACACCTGGTTCAAGGGCAGGAGAAGATGACAGCCACCTTCAATGGTAAGATGGACACCATGTACACCGATTTGAGTGGAAGGATCGAGGCATTAAATACGAGCCACAGGATGCTGGAGACGCAAGTAGCTCAGACTGCAGCAAATTCCAAGGGAAAGGCGGTTCAATCACACAATGCACACGTCAATGCCATCAGCTTACGTGCAGAAAATCTCGAAGCCATTCCTGAAATCGCACAAGCATCGATCGATACTCCCCAGTATCGATCGATACCAGCCCAGACATCTGCTCGAATGGATTCGAAAACCCGTGTATCGATCGATACCCCATTGGTATCGGTCGATACCGGGGCGATTTCTGAGGAAACAGTTGAAACTTCGACTGTGGTGCCTAAGGTCGTTGCAGAACGAGTGTATGTAACCAGGATGCCTTATCCTATGGTTCCTAAGCTGACAAGGGAGGAATGGGAGATTGCTAGACTACAGTATATGCTGGATAACCCGAACGTGGAGCTTCTTTCTGATGAAGATGTACCTGTCAGAAACGATTCAAATCGCATGGCGTCGATCGATACCATACCTGGTATCGATCGATACCCCTCTCAGAACGGACCAGAAGTTATGAAAACACCTGAGGTGATCGGAGAAAGAGTTCGCAATTCACTACAACCGCGGAAATTGACACAGAGGGAAGACCCAGGGAAATTTGCTGTTCCATGCTCCATCTCAGGAGTTAATTTCAAAGAGTCTCTTGTCGACTCAGGGGCTAGTGTCAATGTCATCTCAAAGGCAATTGCAGAGCAGTTGGGGGCTACTATTCTATCTCCTAAGACATCTATCACGTTTGCAAACGATTCCACCTCACTTCCATATGGTGAAATCGCTGGTTTGCTAGTCCAAGTAGGAGACTGTCTGGTGCCTACTGATTTTCAGGTTGTGGAGATGGGTGCGATATCTCGTATGCCTATACTCCTGGGACGACCGTTCATGGCTACTGCAGGCGCGATCATAGACACACCTAATAAGAGACTATCTTTCTCTTACATTGACGGTGATGTCTACTATGATGTCATTCCACCTAGGAGTATTCCCACACGTGCCTCTAGCATCAAGGTTATCACAGGAGAGTCGCTAGCAATTGATCTTCTGGAAGAGCCTCTTGATGAGCCTACTGTCACAGACGTTCCAGCTGAACCGCCCAACATCCCCAAGAAGAAGACTAAGGCAACAAAGAAGAAGAAGGCCAAGAGCAACAAAGTTGAGAATCCCCATGTCACTTTGATACCTCAGAAGTGTAATGGAGATTCGATTGAGTACAAGGTCAAATGCAAAGGAGCCTTGAAGCCATTCTCTAAGGCCAGAGTCCTTCTTACTTCTGAGCTGAAAGAGAAAGGGCAGGAGTTTGTGGACAGCATGCTAAGCAGAACTCTGAAGCTAGTAATATCAAGTGATGGAGCCTGTTTTGGTGCAAGCTCTCACTCTTATCCAGCCTGAAGGGCGTTACAGTCAAGCTATTGACGTTAAACGAGCGCTTGGTGGGAGGCAACCCACTGGTGAGTCTGTTTTTGATTCGTTTTTATTTTTATTTTCGTTTGTTTTGAGTCTGTGTCAGGATGAACAAGGAGCAACTCGAAATCGCCTAAGCATCGATCGATACCCCTATGGTATCGATCGACACCAATCGCGGATGAAAATTCACAAAGTCGATCTAAGCATGGTATCGATCGATACCATGCCGTGTGTCGATCGACACCGACTGTTCCAGAATGGTAATTTCTTGTTTCTCTTCGTTCTATCCTTTTTCTTTGTTTCTTTCACTGGCTCTAGGCTAGATAACACTGAGGACAGTGTTGTTCAAGTCTGGGGGAGGTGTCTGCTGACATTGTTTTCGTTTTTCTTAGAGTCAGTCGTTTTATCGAGTCAAAACTGTTTTATTGAGTCAAAATTTGTTGGAGATGATGATCCTGTGCTTGAACCTATTGATTTGATTTTGTTTTTTGAGTGCACAGTGTTACAGGATCAGTTCTAGATCGACTAATGAAAAATCCAAAGGCTGACCAGTTGACTAGAAAACATCCATGTCTCCAGCAGAGTTCTTCTGAAGCCTGAGCCAAATTTTTGCACTTCATCAATGTGGTTAGTGTTCATAGAGCTTGATTCATCATTCATATCTGATAAAGGAACCCGTGTGTTTAGAATTATGGTATCTCTCTCCCCTGAAATAAGTCGATAGATTAAGAGCATAAAAGATTGAAATGATTTTCTTCTGAGTAGAGGGTTAGGAAAATTTCCAGCGATCCCATTATTCTACTTAAGAGGGGATGATCACACAAAGGATTGGAAGCGAGGCTAGGATTTTCCTATGATGCCATTATTCGCCTACATCCTTTGATACATAGAGAGGGAAGAACCGGGGATTTGGTGGCAAACACCATCAATACTCGCGTCTCCTACCTTGATATGTATATGCTAAGCTGAAAATAAAAAAATAATAATAAGGATATAATAAGAAATAAGTCTGGGGGAGAGAAATTGATACAAAAGAAGTGTGAAAAGGGTGGTTCCTTTGTCAAGATATTGTCTGGTAAAGAGTCTAGAAGGTTCTTAAATATTAGCTGCAGAGATGAAACTGGCGATGAGGGCTTTACTTGAACAATGCTGTGGGATTTTGTGTGGAGTCTGGAAAAGCTGCAAATGTCTACGGAGAAGTACATGGTGGTTAGATCGAAAGCTGATCAGGTGACATTTGGGTACTTGGGAAAAGGGTCTTTTCGATGGTTCAGGAACAGGTGAGTCTCTACGTTTTCAAACCTCTTTTTCTGGTTTAGTCTTCTATTTGCTTGAGGGCAAGCAAAAGGCTAAGTCTGGGGGAGTTGATATATCATGGTTTTTACCCTATTTAAGCCATGATATAAGTCCTTTTTATAGAATCTTTATAGTATTTTGGAGTCTTTTTAGAGTCTTTTACAGGTCATAGCACGTTTGGAGGATTATTGGAAGTATTGGAGCTTTCTGGAGCAGTTTGTAGCAGAGCTAAAGATCGTGTCGCTGAGAACCTGAATTCACGTCGAGCATCGATCGATACCCCTTGGTATCGATCGACACTCAGCGCAGCAAGACACAACCCGCGAGTTTTCCAAGACTTGAGGAATTGCAAAAGTGCCCAGAAGTCTTTAATAATTACAAGAAGACCCCAGATCGTGTTTTAGGTTATAAATAGGAGTTTTCAGCCACCTGTTTAGGCTATGCCTTTTTATGCTTTATTTTATAGTTTGATTTTACTTTGGTTTTAGAGAGACAAGTCTGAATCTCCCTTCGTCCGAGATCAGATCTCTAAACTCTTCTTTCTATTCTATTGATGATTTATTCAAACATGTTGATTGTTTCATTCTCCATGTCTGAGTAGATCCACTTTAGGTTTAGGGTTTTCTCATAAAGGATTTCTTTGAATGCTAGGTTAATTATCTGTTTAGGATTCACCATCTGAATTAGTTCTTCACCTTAGGTTGTGTTCATAGCTAATTCTAGGTTGACGAATCTGGAACTTAGATCTTAGGATAATTGATTAGGCACGAGAGTGCGATTAATTACCTGATAGAACCTAGGTGAGCAAATTGATTATTCGCAAAGAGATTTGGTTTAATTGATTTGTGAACATATCAAACCTGATATTAAAGCTGATTTAGAATTTAGGATTCGCAAAGAGATTTGGAATTCCTAGGATTTAGATTTAGATAGTTTTCGCAACGAGAGTTGGTTAGCTATATTTTAGTGATTTGAGTTCAAGAACTGCGCTAAATCTGAATCATGTTAGTTAGTTTATCTGCATTCATTGATTTCCTGAGAAAAACCCTGAGCCTATATTTCTCAATTGATTTACAACTCCTTTAATTTTTGCACTGCTTTTAATTACAACTGTTTGGCTTAGCGTAATTCGACACTATAGAATCTATTGTGCGTTTCTGTGAGTCTTCTGTGGTTCGACCCCTAGCTATACTATTACAACTGCTTTAGTACTTTAGGGTATTAAATTGAGCATATCATCGACCAAGACCATGTAAATCAGTGAAGATTTTCATTTCCTCCGTGACTGGATTCCCAACAGACTCTAGTTGATCACACAAACTCTTCACCTCTTGCAGAACTTCAGACATTGATTTTTCATTTTTAACAAAGTCTGTAACTTTCGTTGCAGTTCAAACAGACGGGATGCAGACACACGATTAAATAGCTTTGCTAAGGAGAGTCAGACCTCCTGAGAACTGGAACAATGGACCACTACTCTGAGGATGCTTTCTGCAAAAGAACCGAGAAGCCAAGAGCGAACAACTTGATCTGTTTTGAGCCAGATAGCGTGAGCAGGATTTGGTGTGGTGGTAACTATGTCATCGTTTCCAGGGGTGTCTATGGTGGAAGACGGAACTGGAATAGAGCCAGTGACAAATTCCAGGAGCCCTTGACCGGAAAGGAAAGACTCAAATTGAGATTTCCATAAAAGGTAGTTCTTTTCAGTGAGTGTGATGGTAACACAGTTACTGATAATGAGAGAAGGGACAAAATAGAGCTCCATAGCTCTGATACCATGAAAGCAAATGATAAACTCAGAGAGAAAAGCTGAGAGTGAAGAAAGTTGTTTTAATTTCTTATTACTTTTTTTTAAAGGTTTACAAAGAGGAGAGACTATATTTATACACATAGCATAAACCCTAATGGATCAAGGCAGGTGTCGAAGATCAAAGAGTGTTTAAGCCATCAAGGGCTGAGAAACGATTTGTCAGCTTGATCTTATATCTTTGCCATGTACTTGTCTTCAACATCACACAATCCTTTTTTTATTAATGATGCTCTGCTTTTGTCGCAGGAAGTTGGTGAAGGAAATGATTGAGTGGGCTTTAGAATTTGAATCAACTTGGGCCTTGTCTTCACAACGTGTTGGTTCGATTTCTGAATTGATTTGGGCTTCTCAACATATTGGCTCAAAATCGATTTCTCTTTAATGAAATCGATCCCGTTGTCGTTTTGTGCTGGCTCTACTTTCTATGTGTTTCTCAGTTCAATAGTGTGCAGATATCATATGTGTTTCTCAGTTCAATAGTGTGCAGATATCATATGTTTCTATACCAAAATAAGTTATGATACTTTTACTTGAATTTTTTTTTTTTAAAGTCTATACCACCTAGGTGCCATGTTTCTCAACACCTTGAAGCTTTTGATTTTATATACGTACAGTCTTTCTGGATGTTTAAGATTTCGAAGTTTTACCATATAACTTTATACAATCTTCTTCGGTACGATATATTTTGTTCTTTATAACTCACAAATTTGCATTTTTCTATGATGATGGGTTTCGAATTAAAATGCCAAAACATAACAAAATGCTAAAACAAATAATAGATGTATCAATGGCACGTAATACCGACGATAGTTCATGATTAAATAGATTTCAAAGGAAATTAAAGATGGTCAATCATATGAATTATTATGTTAGAAAATAAAAAAACCTCTTTTTAAGGGGGTCAAATAGAAAAAAAGCAGAGAACAAAGTCCTTAAAAGCAGGGTTAAAGCATTTTTATTTATTTTAAAGTTGTCGAAGAAGAGGACAAAAGGCTTTAGAGAAGGGGAATATATGCTTTCTCAAATTTAGGGCATCACAGTCTAACAGACTTTCCCCATCCTCTCTTCATCAACTTTATATTTTCCTAAATTTCCTTACAACTACAAATTTCATATATTTAATTTTTAGTTTCATTATAATTCTAATTTTCATATATACGGAAACGCAATGTGTTGTATTCGAGGGTATTATTATTACATGGAATGGGACTTTATAACGGTGTTCTATTGTCTATCTTTTATTTTATTTTTGGGTTTTCTAACCAAAAATAAAGCGATGAATGCCTTTTCTTTCTTTCTTTCTTTTGTCTAATCGCTAAGGCTTTGATTGATAATCTCGTTGGAGGTAGTTTGAGATTCAACCGCTTGTTTGATTATCATTTGACGAGTGGATAAAACGGTCAAATGAAATAGGTAGTTGAAAAAATGGTTTGAAGCTCACACGAGACTATTGTATATCGTCCAAAAATAGATAAATTTATAACTGCTTTGTTTACCAAACAAATGGCAACTTCGCTTAAATAAGACGATTAAGAATTTTTTAGTGGTTGTGAAGAAAATGGTTAATTAGAGATGGCGATTGAGAAAAACAAATTGAATGTAAACGAGTGATTAAATAATGTTTATGATCCATCAATTATTATTTCCGATATATGTTTGTAAATGATGTAAGAAAACTCTAGAAAAGTTAATAAAGCATCGTATGGGGTTTATCACTAATATATATTCCACCCTAACGAAGACGGCGAAAGACATTCTCCACGTGGTCAATCATATGTCTAATAATCTACATAATTGATTATCCATGTGATCAAATTCAGTAGACAATATGTAATGTGTTCGTATGAATAAACAAATACATTTTTTTTGTTTGTTACTTTAAAAGTAATATGACACCGCCGAGGACGGAGAGATCAGGCTGGTGAGGTGATCGTGTGGCGATGACGGTGGTAGTGATATTTGAGTGAAGAAATAATTAATCATATATAGTTTGATTAACGTGATTTGTTGAATTAAGTATATATTTTTTTTGTGAAATTTTAGACGTTGGACAGAAGATATGATAAATTTGTACGAATTGTTTGTAATTTATATAGTCGTTACTTTTATATTTCTTTCTAACTAAAGAAAATTCATATGATAAATTTATATTTTGAATGTTCCAACGATTTGGTAACTATTTTTGCTCACCCAAGGCTCACGCCTCCTCAAGGTCTTTTGAACATAATCATATGGGTTAGAACATCATCATCTTCCAAGAAGCTTAATGTCATTTGCAAGCTCTCTCTTCAAGCTATAGTCTATGAGCTCTGGAGAGAGAGAAACCCAAGACTCCATCAAAGTATTCCTAAACCCACTTCATTGATTATCAAGCAGCTGCGACAGACTCTTAAAAGCAAGTTAGCGGGATTCGACAAACCTTACAATCAGCTACAAGCTCAACTACCGCCTGGAGACAACGATCACACCTATCTCATGACATGGTTCGAATTCTTTCAACCATAACATCTACTGCTTACAATTGCTCACATGTGTTTCTTTAATTTATTTATGCTCTAATACATTTGTTCAATCCTTCTCTATTGTGATCAAACTATTTGTACAACAGGTTTAAAAATAATAAAAAACTGTAGTAATTTTGAATAGCAATTTTGTCGAAAATTTATAAAACATTTGATGCAAAAATGTCGAGAGTAAACTGATGACAGCTGGCTGAATCCATGTCCGTAATTGCTGACTCAAATTTTATTTAGGTTCACTGCAAAAATGTAACAACTAACAAGCATGAGAATTTCTCAACAACGACGCTTCACGATAGAGAGAAAGGAAAGAGTAAGGTTGTGTAAAGAATTGCTTTTCTCATAAATTAGTCAAAGTCAATATATACTCAACTCCTTATATACAAGATTAGTCTCACAACTAACTTAAGTCAAGTGTAACCAACTCTAACGACCCTTTAAATCGAACCTGGTAAAATGTGAATAGGAGTTTAATTTGTATTCATATTTAAAGAAGCCAAGCATAGAGATACAATCGGTTAGAGAAGGAATGGTCAAGTTAATCTTGGAGGCATGTTGGATATCATCTCGCCACTAGATCAAGTAACTGAGACATATGCATTTCATCATGTTGTCAGCAACTTTTGACTTTTAAATGCCGGAGTTCAATGCCACATGTGCAAAGCTCTACCTGAAACTAGAGAGATCACATCTTCCTCGATTGCGCTCTCTCGAGATAAACATGGCACTGAGCTATCCACCGGCCAAGGATACAATGTACTTTTACTCCTCCTTGGAATCAGCTTCTCACTTGGCTTGCTGGTAACTTCCTAACTTTGGACAAACTCAGCCCGGTTATGTGCAAATTGGTGTTCCACAGTATGGGGCGTGAAAGGAACATGCGACTCCACTCACACACTACTTTGAACCCAATCAATGCAATGAGAGGCCCAAAGTGTTAGCGACTTATTTTCGTTACTGAGTTAACCGACGACTACAAGGAGTCCAAGCCCCAATCATTAAAGAGTTGAAGAACAAACGACAATGTTAAAAGGAAACTAAACTCTTTTAAACCCACCGATGATAGTACAAAGTTCTACTGGTGATGGTGAGGATCACTAACAAGGGGACAAGGCAACAACGTTTTTCCTAATCAAAACTACAAGAAAGTAACCCCAACATTTTGTAATCTAAAGGAGTTGATTCCACTCATTTCCAGTTCCCAAATTAGAACAACAAAATGGAAAATCCATTACCAGATTCTACCGATTTCGGAAACAAATCAGCAAACGCAGAGAACCAGACTGCAGAAGCCACATTGCAGCAGTTATGATTTGAGTAAACAACCTTTTTATGCTCCTCCTTCTTCTTTCTCCTCCCGTTCTCTGTTCCATTGCTCAATCCTTGCCCTCCTCTCCTCGCTTCCTTCTCTCCCACCACCAGGGCTCCCTCCTCGTTTAGGGCTTCCCTGTCTCCTCCTTGAACCGTCCTTGTCTCCTCTCTCCGACCTCTCACTGCTCCTTTTCCCACTTCCATGACGGTAAAACTCGCGATCTCGGTCCCGGTGACTGAATTCCTTGTGAGAAGGATCACGCCGCTCGTGCTCTCTCTTATGCCTGGGGCTTATACTCCTGCTCCTGCTCCTGCTCCTGCTTCCCCTGCGGTATGACCGCCGATACCTCCCAAAGAGTTTTCTCCTCAGCTCCCTCGAAACAAGCTTCACGTGCATGAAATTACAGTACCCACCACGGTTACAGTTATTTTCTTCGTACTGCCGACACGTGGCTTCACGGAAATCCGTGACAGGAGAGAAATCCGCAATGATGGGACGTCCTGAATAGAACCTACCTTGCAGAGCCTGCAAAGCGGCTGCAGCCTGATCCTCTTCCTTGAACTGAACATATACATTGCCTATCATGTGGTCAGCAAGGTTGTCACAAATGTTGAGGCTTTCTATCTCGCCAAACTTTCCGAGTTCCTCAAAGAGATCCTCAAAGAAATCCTCAAAATGCTCTTGGATCTTGCGCGGGTCGAGCGGTTGGCCCTGAGCATCGACACCGGGGGTTATAATGTCAGGCCTTTGGTACATGTTGGAGAGGAGGAGTGTTGGGGAGATGGTGGGACGGTTGTGGAGACGAGAGCACCGGTCACCATGACGGCAAGCGCCAATCTTGAAGTAGAACGGGCAGTTCACTCTATCCTTCTCGGTACCAAAGATTGAAGCCAAATGCTCCGCCATGGCAAAATTCCACCCTGATTTGCAAAACCAACAGGACACAAATTAATTGAACAAAATGTCTATCAACCAGCACGAAAGAATATGGAAGGTTCCACAAAACATTTGATAAACATAGTTTGAAAAGATTAGTATTAATCCGAAACTTCCAATAGATTTCTCTACAAGAGTATAAATTAAGTTATGAAAGCAAAGGTATAAAGAAAAGATCGAAGAACTATTGAAGATAAATCGCATAGATCTTAGTCGGCTATTGAATTCAGTGGAAACAAGAGAGACATCTGTGAAAATGAATAGAGAAAAAGCAAAGAAAGAGACGAAGCAGCGCTCAAAAATAGAGCTGAGAACCACAGAGACAAGGGTAGAGAGGGAGCCATATTAGATCACCAAATCGAAGAAACAGAGAGAAGGCGTACAATATGTTACAGAGATGGATGGGACTGAGAGATCTGTGAGAGAGTAGCCGAAGCCGGTTGAAGAAATTTCCGACGAGGAGCTGCCGTTTCCGTCCGATTGATGATCTAGGGTTTGCTTTGTTCGCGAGTTGGGGGGAGAGAGAGGGAGGATCTTCTGATATGAGATTATATTTATTAGAATAAAAAAAAAATGAAAATGGGAACCAGATTCGGGTTTTGTCTTAAAATGTTCAACGCGCAAAATCTCATAGGGGAACAATGTGGTTTTGATTATAAACGTAATTGACCGGTTTACGCGATTGGTATATAAGGATTAAGGATTGATAAAAGTATTATCAATATAGGAAAATGGTTCTTACTTGAAAAGAAAAAGATAACAATAAGAATAAATTGATTCCTAGTCTTTATGAAATTGGAAGTTAAACTTTCCTTTTAGTATTATGATAAAAAACAAAATATCAAATTGTTAGGAGGCAATCCTAGTCTATTCCTAGTCTTCATCAAACTGGAAGTTAAAACCGAGTTTTTCACCAACAGACCCTTTTTTGTTGTCACCTCCACAAATCAAAAATATAAGATTTTATTTGGAATCTTTATATTCTACCAATTCCTCTAAAAGGCTGAAAATTAAAGTATTGAGATTTTGTTTCGTGATTGTTAGAGGGGATTTAGAACTTTACCGGTTTAAACCGGTTTGAGTTTAAATCAGCTTAACAATCAGTTTCAAGGCCCATTTGTTTCCTTTTATTTGATAAAAAAGATTTTTTTTTATTGGAAAAATGCAAAATTCCGGGAAGAAATGAGATTATCCTTTTCGACTTAAAGGAAAAATGACAATTGCCAATACAAAATAAAAAAAATAAAAAGAAGAGATAAGAACTTCAAAACTTATAATTCATGATAACCATCTCACGATCTCAAAATCATTCTAATCATCTCTCGATGGAGAACTTAGACAGAAACATCCTTTGTAATAAGAACTACGTTTTGGCTTACGATAAATCTAATAAAAATAATTCTCCTAAACCCTAAACCGAATTCGCCAATTTATTATATGTGTGAATTCTAGTTCCTTCAATTGGCGCTAGAAAGAGGGGCCAAGAAAATTTTGGGGTTTATGGAGAATTATTAAAAGGAATCTGATCGAAGACGACATAAAAGTATCGTCATGTTTATTGAGATCTCGAATCACCGATCACCAACATGACCGGTTTAATAATTATCCGATCTACCCAGCCACATATCACGGACGAGATCTTCAAAAAAAAAAAAAAAAAAAAAAAGGGTCTCCGTCATCCCCGTTCTCCGTTCATACTGCGACCACACGACTACATCGGCAATCCTCCGCTGATTCAGGCTTTCTGAAGCTCCACCTTCGCCGCCGTCACCAGATTCACACGCATCATCGCCGCCACCGGATTCACACGCATCATCGCCGCTACTTAATTACGGCTGTCCCTGCAACAAAATCAAGCCGATGTTAGAGAGGGATCATGTTTCCTTTTTTCTAATCGATCCAAGTGAAAACTGGAATTGGAGAAATCACCACACCGCACGACACAAGCTTTTGGTGTGAAGGAGAGAGGTGTTGTAATCGGGCATGAGTTATTGGGCTTCACCTCTGATTTTGATAATTGGCCCAAGCTCTGTTTTTGCGTCCATTCTTCTTCAATCTTCACCGTTCACGCACCGTCACAGTTCAACAACAACCGTCGAGCTCCGCCATCATCACCACCACGATCATCATCGTTGTCGACAAAAGCTGCTAATAACCTTCAATTTCAATCACCTATACCACCGCCATCTCTAAACGGCGCTGGCGTCAAAATCGCAGCCTTCGTCTACTCCGAAATCACCACCATCGTGATTTCATCCCCAATTTCCAGCCAATCGAAGCCGATCTCTTTGCACACCAGATCCGAGCCGATCTCTTTGCACACCAGATCCGAGCCGATCTCTTATAAAACAAAAAGAGACCCAGAGGTCGTCGAAGATTTTCTCTTCCGATGACAAACTTCCCCAGCAAATTCAAGAACGAATCCAAAAAATGAAAAGAGGAAAGAATGAAGCAAAGTAATTGGTTTTATCCAAAAACCATCTGGGCCGAGTTCAATTGGTTCGCTAACCGATTTATCAAAACCAATATCACAATTCGTCTACCGAACTCTCTAAAAATTCAGGTATCACCTATCAATATTTTTTTAATCATTCAATGATATTTTCTTTTCTGATTATGTCACAGGGTTTATCCCTCTAAAACCAAACCACGGTCAACAAAGAAAAAGGGAGACATCCGCCTACCTCTGAATCAGACATATCGCCTACTGCACAGTTAGGCGGCTCGCGGTCGGAGTTCGTCGACTACACAGTTAGGCAGCTCGCAGTCGGAGTTCGTCGACCACACAGTTAGGTAGCTCTCAGTCGCAGCTATCGCAGTTCGCCGACCTCGCAGTCACAGCTCACCGACCTCGCAGTCACAGCTCACCGACCTCACAGCCCGCCGATCTAGCAGTCGCAGCTCTCCGACCTCGCAGCTCGCCGACCTCACAGTATGGCAACTCGCAGTCGCAACTCGCCAACCTTACAATTGGGCAGCTCGCAATCACAGCTTGCCGACTTCGCAATCTCACACGAACTATTGAAACTAAATTTGAAAAGTCGAGGCCGACCTCGCACTTAACTAACAAACACCGAGCTCAGCCTCGAGTTCAATCTCTCGTCTTTAGTAATTTTTGCAGGAACAAAGCCGAACAACATCTAAAAGAAAATTCGACCAGATGCTGATTTCAACTCCAATCGGGCTAAAGAATTCTCTAAACTCGAACATTCCTTCGCCGAACTGAGGGGGGGACTAATTGTTAGAGGGGATTTAGCACTCCCCCGGTTTGAGTTTAAATCAGCCCAACAATCGGCTTCAAGGCCCATCAAGACCGATTTACGAAATAAAAGGAAGTTTCTTTTTATTTGATAAAAAGAAGATTTCCTTTTATTGGAAAAACGCAAAATCCCGGGAAGAAATGAGATTATCCTTATCGGCTTAAAGGAAAAATGACAATTGCCAATACAAAGTCAAGAAGGAAAAGGAAGAGTTAAGGATTTCAAGACTTATAAATAGGGGAACCCCTATTCATAATAACCATCTCACGATCTCACAATCCTTCTAATCATCTCTCGATGGAGAACTTAGACAGAAACATTCTTTGTAACAAGAACTACGTTTTGGCTTGATCCCTTCAAAGGGTACGTAGGCAGACTTCAACGGCACATCTATAAATCTAATAAAAATAATTCTCTTAAATCATAAACTGAATTTGCCGATCTATGATATATCCGAATTCTGGTTCCTGGTTCCTTCAGTGATTTGTACTCTTTTCACGAGGAAAGTGTCCAAGGTATATGATTTATGAAGACAGAGTAGATCGAAGGGTATTATCTGTTTATTTTAACTGTCTAAGAAACCTAAATGACTTTTTTTTTTTGGTCAAAGAAACCTAAATGACTAATAAAATCATATTCTCTATCATTTCCGTAGACAACTTAAAGCAAAAACGAAAGATTAAAAAATCATTTTTTCTTCCTCTTTGTTTCAAAGGTAGAGTTTCTGTATTGTTTTGCAGTAAAATGAGCGGTATTATTTTTATACAATCAGGAAATCATTTTGATGTGACTTTAGGAAACTTGTAAAGAAGTTGGACCCATCAAGCGGTTTATCTATCCAGATTTTTGGTTTTCTAACTCTTCATTCAAAGTTGGACCCATCAAGCGGTTTATCTATCCAGATTTTTTTTCCTCAAGTAAAAAGAATGCAACAGAGTCAGAGTGGTGCCTCCTTCAAGATGGAGCGCAAAGTCAATCGTGCTTTTGTGGATCACTACTCTTCGTCAAGCGGTTGAACTGATCTTCTAGCTGCAACAATTTTAGGAAACTTCCATAAATGGTGATGATGATCTAATAGAAAGAGGATGATCTGTGAGTGTGACTATCTTTACATACCTGAGCGTTTGCTTTTTTCAGATTCTCAACTTCCTCTTCAAGATTTTTCACGCTGTAGCATTTGAAACCATTAAAACAATCAATCATTAGTTTCAGTTTTGGAAAAACCAACAAAAAATAAAACTATTTGGAAGATGGATAATTGTTGACTCGTGGGAGTATTAAAAAGCAATCCCCATGTTTCAAGGTGACAATTGCAGTATTTTTGTCCTTTCAAAGATTTTTGTTATTGTCTTAGGCTTGTGGAGAGTGATCTCATTACCTCTGCTCCAAGAAGTGAACCTCAGAAGATAGATCTTTCTCCGTTGATATCTGTGAATTCAGAACTTAAGGCTCTTATTTCTGTCCTCACACAACTTCCTCTCTATGCATATGTCATTAGCAAAGTGAGAAGCAAACCCAACCTGCCCGCCTTCCGTATTCACCATTGGATTTATGTTGACTGTACACATCAAGATCAATAATCAATGAAACTCGTAAAACAGAGAAGATGCAAAAATCTGCTTACAGAACAGAAAACTTACCAGCAGTTGGATCATAGAGCTGAATTAGTCCGATTAATCTTTCCTGCCAAGCAAATAAAAATGTGTGAAACTACCAGAAGATGAATATCCAAAAGACATTTATGTGTGGATATCAACAGGAAGCGTTTTAAATGGCAATTCACCCTTTGGATTTCATTGTCGTGCAGGAGAGTCTGTAACAATGGGAGGATTTGAGCAGCATTGTTAGACACAGGATTCTGTATCCAAGCAGTCAACGCTTCGTAGTTTTTCAGGTTATCCTGAAGAAATAACTCTATCCAACTTCAGAGGGATTTCAATAAGGATCAGAAGTTGAAGGACCATACGAAATTATATTTCATCTAGTCTAAGATTACCGAGTTATCTGAAGCCAAATTTCGTTCAAGTGGCTCTTCTTCACAAATAGAACTCTCTGCATCAGAAGGGATGCCGAAATGCTCTCTGCTCCAAGAGTTATGCCAAAGTTGAAACATCAACAACAAAAATCAAGCAGTGAACTTTGACTTCTTGGTCACGAGTATGTTGAAACAAAGAAAGTACCCAAGAGACGGCAGTAACTGGCTTGTTGAAAGTCCAGAGTCTCCGAGGTTAACTGTTTCGTTTGAGTCAACCAAAATGTTCCCAGCCTAGAAAGAAGCATACATTGTGCTATCAAATATGATGGAAAAACAAATTGATAATTGAAATTAGGGTTAAACTACCTTAACATCTTGTCCATGAAGGTAAGGCATCACAATCCAGAAGCTGCTACCATCTAAGAAATAGCAATGCGGCCTCAACAGATTCGGATGATCAATTGTGTGAACTTCTTTGCTTATGGTTTCCTGCAATGAACAAAAGATGCATTTCGAGTTTATCTCCAATACAGACAAATATCATTTCCGATGATTGATCCTCGTAAGTATAACAACAACAAAAGAGGAAGATACCAACCACATCGCTCCTGCATTTTTCACGATCCAAGATCTTGACGGCCACAATCTCATCAAGTACAATGCATCGGGCTCTGTAAACACCATCGCGGATCTCCTCAAAAAGCTCGTAATCTTTCGCACTCAGAGGAAATCTTTTTTCCGATGAACTAGTCATTTGCCTAATCCATGCAGAGAAGATGAATAAGCATCGCTTCCTCCACCGATTTTACGCAACCAAGACCATAATCGTAATTCGTACGAACTCAACTTCATATACAGTAACCGCACAATCGCAATGAAGTTTTCGGATTGCTTCATCCGATTTCCAAGAAACAAAACTCCGAACTCTTTCCAACTTTCATCGATTATCAAATGTATGTGATACATACCGGAGAAAGAAAACAAACGATCTTAGCGAGAAATCGAACCTAGATTTTCTTCAGTCACAACGCGAAAGCACGATCAGCCGGATAAAAGCTAGAGCGAGAGAGCGCGACAAACGACGCTACAAGAGAGAGGTCAGGTGGAAGAAGCGGAGGAGTATCCCGTCACGACGAATCGCCGTTGAACAGAAGAATTGATTTCTCGGGCTTTGTGAAAGTGAAATTTGGAGGTCGGAAAGACGCTAGTCAATGATTTTCAACTTCCTTTTTATAGCGTTCGCTGATTTGTTAAATTAAACCGAAATTTCAATTGATTCTCTCATTTCGTCATGTTTTTTTTTTTAAACCAAAATTCTATTTTAAACTGATTTTTTCTTATCACAATTTACTATAGGGACGTTTCCAACCAAAAAAAATCTTTTGATTACATTTTTTTTTGGATAAAAAGGAAGTTCTTATGGTTTGGGTATGTAATTTAAATTTTTGATCCGGGGACTGGAGAGTTTAGGGTCAACGAAGATGATGGTCGGCAAATTTAAGATTTTGGCTCGATTTTTTCGGTGATTTTACAATGTTGGATATGACGTTACTATGGAAATAACCACCATGTAAACCGTCATGGAGGGGACAAGAGTTTAGAGCGGAAGATGCAACCTCTTTGTTGTATGGTGACATTCGTACAGTCGTTGAAAATTGGCAATCTCAAAGCTTATTTCTATCGAAAGAATCAATAAATTGGATTCTTATTCGAAGAATATTTATAGTTCTTACTTGGGAATGTGTCAATGTAATACAACAAGATAAATGATGGATAATAACCAAATATGAAGATCACATCAAATCAAATGCTAATACGAGGAAGAAAAGTGTGGACACTCTCTCAACGAATAAAACTTCTCAGAGAAAAGAATAGTCAATATTCATTTACGTTGTTTAATCGCTTTGTAGTTTATTATTTTATATATATTTATGTAAATTGGATTTTATTTTATATAAATAAAGATAGATGTTAAACAAACAAAAAGAAGATTATGGGTCAAAGTCCGTACATCTAGACCGGGACCAACCTTTAATATTTTTTTTACCTATTCCAACTGCTACCGGATCCTGTGATCTCTTTGATTAAATTTTTGCTTTCAACCGTTTCCCTTTCCATCCAATTACTCTTTGACTCTTTTACCTTAAAACTATAAAAATCTTTTGGTTAAAATTTTGTTTTGGTCTTACGGATAAGTTTGTTAAAGAAACAAAATTTCTTCCCACAACCGTGCACCAATAAACCAACACCAAGGCCGGGGCTACAACCGAATGAGTATATGAAACAATTTTTTCATGTAGAAAGAAAAAAAACGCTTTGGTTGATGCAATGAAGTCCATGCAAACTCGTTTGGCCATGTTTATACTTGGGTCTTCCGCAATCGTCTGCAACACGTTTGCATGCACTTGTGATTGTATGTGTTTGATTATTTTTTTGCTAGTTTTTATGTTGCCATTTTGTAGGGGTTATTGGTTCTTGCATTTTAATGAATTCCTCGGATTTAGAAATCCTAATGAATCCATTGATTTTAAAATTAGAGAAGTGGATTTCAAAGTTAAATAATTAGATTTCAAAATCAAATAAATAGATTATTTTAAATCAACCAAATAGATTTACAAGAATTTTAGGATTATAAGAAAATAAATAAAAAAACAAACCAAACTTTTTTTTTGTTCTTTTTATTTCACTAATCATCTAGTATTCTCCTAAAGTATAGAATATGTCCACATATTTGTTGCAATTATTGCTCTCAATTGATTGGTATGTTCTCTTTCTTGATTCTGGGTTCCAAGAATTTCTTCATCATTGTTATTAACTTCTTCAAGATCTTCTTCTTCATCAGAATTTGTTTCTTCATAAAAACTATCTGTTCGATAGTACTTTTGAAAAAAGTTATGTAAACTAGCACATGCAAGTGCGATTTATGTATGTGTCTTATAAGGAAAAGGAGGAGTTGGCTTTAAAAATTAGGAATCGAGATTTGAAGATACTACGTAGTAGTTTCTCTTCTTCTACACATTAATTGATATGTGTCTTTCTATTTTAATTTTATGTAGTAGTTTCATCTTGGAAAAAGAAAAAAACACTTGTAAATCCAAATCCAACCAAATAACAAGGTTTCACTCGATATTTGCTCCTTTGTATTTTACTCTTAAAAACACTTGTAAATCCATTCAAATCCAAATTAAAATCAAATCCTTATGAAAATTTTTACTATTGAATAACACTTGATTTTAACATGGATTTTAAAATCATAGAACCAATAACACAAGATTTGAATATGGATTTCAAAATTATAGAACCAATAACACTTGATTGGATTTGGATTTCCAAAAAATGCATGAACCAATAGCCCCCCTTAATTTTTCTTATAAAACTGTTAAAAACGTTTATAGATCGTTTAGGCGCTAATCAAACCAATATTTTCCTAGGTGGCCATTTTAGCCAAACCAATATGATTGATTTTTAGTTACTCGATTTTTTCACATATTTGGCCAAAACGTTGAGCATCCAAGCGACCAGTTTAAACATGATTCCGTGCAAAGTCAACTTCAACTTCTATCTCCAAAAGATACTTTCTGTGTTTAGACATGATCCGTGGTTATGTCGACTCTTGTCTTAAATACTTCTTGTGATTTGATAGCATTCTAAACATATATCACCAAAATACACTTATTTTTTGTAACTCAACTTGGGAAATGATTTTCAGTACCTAGTGAGGAGAAAACATGACTATTTGGTCGTACAGTTATTTTCCAAAAAGGACCAAAGGCTCCACATATAACTGCATTAGACGATCCAAAATTCATACATTCAACACCTCATCAAACCAAACTACTTAGCGATGAGAAAAGAAGTCAAAAACAATATGAAGAAACGCAAAATATAGATTCCAGATATACAATGATATGAAGTCTGCCAGTATTATAATGAGTGAGTGGATACTTGTATAACCAACAACTCTACATAATCTCTATGTAACAGAACAAAGAAGAAGAATCTTGAGAGAATCACTTTGGTGAAGATGGTCATACCTGAGAGGCTTAACTTAGCCAAAATACACCTCACCCAGATTGCAATATAACCTACATTGCCTCCCTCTCTCATGAGACTCATCAGAATCTTCTATTGTTTACAGACCAAACTCAGACGACAAGAGAGATTACATCTTCAGGCTGCAAAACAATGGCTCACCAAATGCCAGGCTGTCTATAGGACTGCAAAGGGTAGCTGTGAAACGGATAGCCTCTAGCCATATGGACCGGCTTTATGGCTGCAGGCATTGCCCAAGCTACCTCTCTTCTTGGAGGCGGCATAGTCCTCCTTCTGTCCACTTCTATCAGTATGCACATTTCCTGGATCACCTCTGTCACCATTGATGATAAACACCCCGTTATTTTAATAAACCGCTATAATCGTGTAGCAGCACGTGTTTTTCATTCAGACCGCTACCTAATTCCAAACTCAATATGTGCACATGGCAAGTAAGAACCTAACATGCCTCTTGAATTGGAGCTATCTTAACAACACCTAGCATCATAGAAATAATGCAGCGTCTAACTATGGGACTGATCAAACGATTGGTAGTAATAACAGAGAATAATAAAGAAAGTGTTTGAACGACAAACCTTTTAATAACTTAGTTGTTACACCAAACTCCAACCACCAATCTCTCCTGCTGTCGCCTTATTTCGCATTCTGAAACGTGGCAGCTAAGTGTACAGTGGCAGTTGCAATAACATGGGGTTTGTACTGCAAGCATAGTGTTGTTCGAAGCCTACACACAATGCATTATAAGATTATTCAAACTCAATGTGGGGACAAAAGCAAAGATACTATTCTTAACAAGGGTCTTTACCAATCATGCACCAAATTCCATGCAGCTGTTGCAAGGTCAGGCCAAGTGTTCAGCCTGCGAAACGCCGCAGCCAGAGGTTTGTAGGGAAGTTCAATGTCTAGATGATGGAAAGCACTTGTGTCCAGAAGAAGCCTCTCCCCGGCCAAAATAAATTCTTTAAATTCATGGTAATATTCCTACAGACAGAGTAATAAGTAATAAATTAGCGCAATGCACAGTACGAATTCACCAATAGATAGATTTATTAATACTTACGGTTTGATGGATTCTAATTGAGGCAGAAGGATCCCACTCATAAATTATTTCATAAGACGTTACAACAACGCTGGACAGTTGACACGGCTCATCTTCAGCTTTGCAAGCGAGGAAAAGGCTGGCAGTTGCTTTCGTCTGCAAATCACCAAGTGGCAAACGAGGAAATTTTTAAGCTTAAATCATATAAACTTCTAATTAATCAGGAGAGACTGAATAACTTTATAATAACCACTTTTGAATTGTTTTCAACAACATTATGTTGCTCAATACCCAAATTATTTTTTAAGTATCAATTTCTTCGTTACAGAATGATACATGCAATTGATGAACCATATGAATACTAAAGTATTCCTACCTGCCAGTCGTTTTTGACATGAGACTGGCGCATGTAAAACCGGTGGCACATCACCATTGCACACCCTATTGTAACCTGGGACCTGAAGCAATAAGATTGTCAAAAACCTTCAATAGCACCCAAAATATCATCTCACCAAAAAGTTCAATATTATAATGTCTTCAGCAACTAAAAGCTAGATATCGCTTTCACCAAAACCAGCATTTATAACATGAAGCATTTCCGACAGACGTGATTAATGCAAAGGACGAAAAACACCAGTACCTATGATAGATGATTCAAAAATAGTGGGCCGGGAGAGACGTGCACTTGCTCAGAAAACTAAGAACATCAGTTGGTAATGGTAGGAACAGCTGAGGGTTTTGATAACCCAGCAGAGAATTACAAATACAGACATATATCAGAAGGGCATGTATAAACAGGTGAACAGCTCCAAAGCAAATTCATGATAGATGCAAGCCTCCCATTGCCGATGAGAAGTGAGCCAATATATGATGCATGGACACCAAATTTTGACTACTATTACATAATTCTCCATTCATGACATAAATATGTAGACAACATGGAGAATTTATAGTTTGAGAACCTCCAGACCACCTCCCACAGTGGCCCTACGATAAAATTCAATAGTTAGGCTAGCCATTGTCATGCATTAGGCACCCTCTTTAGCTAAAAAAAGTACCAAGAAATATCATATCAGAAGAAAAGAAGAAGTATTAAGCATATTCTATGAAGCAAACAACCAGAGAACAAACTCTACTTCCCAGAAACTGAAATAAAAAAAATAACAAAGAATACTAATGTGAGCTTACACATGAAGCTTCATGCCAAGTCTTTGAAGGAAGGTGCAGTACGAAGACCGTAAAAATGACTCCTTCACGAGGTCAATCCCATCCTTTCTAGATGGAGAGAAACGCTCAATCTCTTCCCTGCTGAAATACCACTTAGACGTTTCGCATTGAGGGGATTCCAGCAAAGATACGTGTCTCGCATCTGCTTCAAAATGTTGTCGAGACCGCTTTCTCGGATGCTCCTCTCCCATTGTTAATCTTCCACAAAAACAGCAACAACCCACCAGAAAGTTTCAATCTTTTAACTAACAAGACGAATATCTGCAAATAGCAAGCACCACCGTTAATAAGAATTTTTGATTGGATTTTTATTGTCAAACAGCTTTGGAACATAATACGACACAAATCTGCTGCCAGCTTCACAAAATTATTTTGACTCGTATCGCAATTCGCAGCTATCAACAAAAGATGTTTTTAGAAAAATATTTCAACAGACTCCATTAAAATCACAAAAACGGAGGAGGCGAATTATAAAATTCAACGAACGAAGAAAATAAAAGCGAAATCTAGAAACAGATCGAATAATTACGAAACGTGATGGAATTAAGGATGAGACGGGAAAGCTTTCGCCGATTGATTCAAGAGATGAGATCAAAGGAGAACGAAATCGATTTTAACAAACGGAAGATAAACGAAAATCGGATAGATAGATTTGAGATTCCCACTAACCCACGTTTGCTTGGTGAGGAAAAAGCTCTTCGAAACTTGAAATTTCGCTGCTGCGTTTTCCTTTTTCAAACTCCGGATAATATCTTATGCGGTGAAGCCATTTGATACCTAAAGATACAAAATATCGTTCTAAAGCAAATGGGCCAAAGTTACAGAAGATCATGGATATGGGCTTCGACTTATAATTATAAACAGATCATGAATCAATCGGCGAAGCCCATATCTATGATCCTCTGTAACTTTCGGCCATATCAATCGGCGAAGAGCAAAAAAAATTGAAATTTCAATTGAAATTTTTTTTTTATTACCAGGAGGTTCCGGGACGAAGCCCGTAATCCCCAGATCCGGAACTACAGCATGTAATATTAGTTCCGTCTCAAACGTTATTCAATCATGTGACCCCTAAAATACTTTTCTAATTGAGCTAATGACACTTTGTTTCAATTTCAATTTGTTGTGTCACAATTCCAAAAACGTCATAAAGTGACGTCTGTTTTAACATTTGCTTTCGTGTAGTTTATTTGTTTTTTTTTATTAATAGTTTGCAATTCGAAATTGGTTAAATATTATTGACCATTTACTCTAAGTTGTAAGTTTTATGTCACGAAAATATAATTATTCAGCTTATTAGTAAACACCGTTGATTATATTTTGAGAAATATTCTAATATAAATTTGATATAAAAATTTATTTTATTTTTATACTATTAAAAATTATGTGTAGTTATGGAAGGTACAAAAATAATCATGACTATTTCAAATTACTAACCGATTTACTCTAGAATAATCATGAATTTAAAATCCGCTGCAATTCCGTGCTATATATATGTGGCTATATAGAATACTGAATATACCTTTTTGTTAATCAAATCATAAAATACATAAAATTATGAAATGACTCAATGGTGTTACTAAAAATATAACCATGTGATGTTATCTATTGATTTGTATCATTTAAATAGATTTGACACTATAGTGACACGATAGTTCTAATGTTTTCACGTTTTTCAATATATATATATATATATATATATATATATATATTGCTAAAAGTAAGTAAATAGGTGAGTGTGAAAATATAATATATTCCAATTTTTTTTGGCAGAGTAACAAATAGAATCATGGGTTAAAGAGAAAATGAAATATTTAAGATCATATTATCGAGTGACGTTTGGGACGGTAACATTTAAAATGCTCTGGTCCTAAGTTTGTTAGAATGTACAGATCTCGTCCCAAAATCTCATGGTAATAAAAAAAAAAGAACTATTTAAAAAAGTTACTTCGTTGGGGAGTTAGAGATGGAGAAGTGGGTCGGAGATGGTCTTCAATCAATTAAAGGCGTAAATTAAATAACACTAGTTGTTGTAATATTTTATTAGCATAATATGTACTAATATAGATGAATGGTTTATCTTCTACAAATATATGAGGTTATACTATTGAGCAACGATTCCAATGAACAAAACAAGAAATCAAATCACTCAAAAATCGACACGCGAGAGACATTTTTTTCCCATCAAATCCACTTTAGTTTTTTCTCTCATGACTTCCTTTATATATTATGGAGATAGATCACTGAAATTATAAAAGATATTATGCAAGAGAATTCTCTTCTTCCTCATCTTTTTCGTCTAAGAACTTAACCATGTCATACTCTAGCTTCTTCACAACATCCTCCGGCAGCGACACCTGAACCCTAATGGCATCATAGTTTCCGGCGACCGGTAAAAATAAACAGTAGATATCACTCGTCAAAGGACCCATATACATTGGCTTTCCTCCTCCAAAGTCCAAGTCCTCTAATCCCAATTTCGCCCATTGTGAAATAACCAAACTGCATGAGACGTCCGTTTTTACAGTTTTATCCTCCAGTAAATCTATTGTTGATCTCACATATTCGTCGGTGATTCTCGCTTTCGCCTCTTGTATTAATTTTACCGCGTGGTAAATATTACCATTGACTAGGTCTAGTACTTTGCTCTCGGCGCAAGCTAGTACGAACCCGTTACCATAATACCCTTGAGGAAGTTCTGGAATAAGCCTTTTCCTCATATTGACAGAGAACAAAAGTTTGACCACCATGGTGAGCGGCAGGTCAAGAGATCGAGCCCACGAGCACCACGTGTGAGCCGCAAGTGCCTCGAACGCTGTGCATTTTAGCGAGGGAGCGCATGTTTTCTTTAAGCGCAGGATAACAGACGGTGTGAAGGTTAACGTGGCGGGAGCCAGTGGTTGGGACTGTAAACACTTGCAAATGTCGAAGGTGGAATTTTTGTCTGCGGTGGTTCGGGTGAAACCGGGATGTGAGTGTGTCACACGTGGAGGGTTTCGTGGGTCTAACACGTGGCGGGAGTGGAACGGTCGGATCGGAAGATGAGCTTGTGTGTTTGCATGGGCCCATGCATGTAGGAACTGCGATGTGCCAATGCCGTCACAAAGGCAATGATTGATCGCGGTGCAGAGGATCATACCCCCGCAACGGAGATGCGTCACCTGAGGTATCAATCAACATCTTCGTAAGGAATCATAATTGTTGAAACTTGAAAGAAAATATACAGATTTTTTTTTCTACTGAATTAGAATAGCATTTTAGCGTTATAACTTGCCGTGGGATACTTTACAAGTTCATAGAAACGCAGTTTTAATAAGACTCGTAGTCATGGCATGAGTTAAACAAAAAAGTCTTGTAATAAACTAATTCAAGGCAAGAAAAAGAGGTTTTGATTTCCTTGTAAACAAGAAAAGGAAAAGAGTAATATATATGGAACCATTAACAGACAAGTTTATTCTCTATTTGTCTTTTTTTTTCTATCTAACCTCTTTATTAAAGTTCACGTATTTTAAGAAGAAATGTGGTAGGAAAATAACTTTATGTTATTTCTACATCAAATGCATTATGCACGACCTAGAAAAGTATGCATTTCTTATTTCAAAAGATAAAAAAGTGGCCGAATCAATTTAAGAGTCAGGAAAAAAAAACACCCAATCAGTTTTAGTTTTCTCCCGATGTATCTATCTAAACAGGTACAGTCGATCCAACTAACTTTATGACATTAAAATATTCGAGCTATGTTTAATGTTTATCCCCATCCAAACAAAAATTCGAATTATTTTTTTTACAAATTATCAACTAATATGGAAACAGTCATAAGTTCCTAAGCAAAAAATAAAAATATACGAAGGAAAAAAAGAATAAAAAGAACCTGTATGACAAGAGGAGGAATATCCAAGAAACTTGGAGCTTGAAACTTGAACAAGAGCTTCCTCCAAGAGTTATTTGGTCTAGGAGAAAGCTGAAGAAACTCCTGAGAAGTTATATCCATGAAAGCTTCTGCGAAAACCGCGCCTTCCCCATTACAATCAACCTCGAGCTTGGTCCGGTCATCGGAGGCTCTTATCCGACCGGCTAAAGGGTAGTAATCGACTAGAACCCTAGAGAGAGAATCTTTGAGGGTTAGAGAAGAGAGTGATTTTTGGAAAAGGTAAAGGTACTTAATAGAGAATCTGAGAAAATGATGGTCGTCGAGGTTGGAAAGGTAGAGAGAGTGATTTGGTGTGGGAGATGTAGGAGGGATCAAGGTTGGTTGCTTTCCCTCGTACAAGCAATCCGGTAGTTCTTGCATCTTCCACTTCTTTTTTTTCCTTTTTCTGTTTGTTTTTCTTAGAGAGAAAAAGAGAGTAGAGATTGTGGAAAGGGAAAGGGAAAGTGGGAAGCTAAGAGATCTGAATGGGAGGGGTTAGTTGGTTGTAAAAGTTGAAATCCGCTATAACAGGCTCAGTCCTCAAATAGCTCGGACCCTTACGGGATGCTATTTTAAACTAAAGCATATTTAAAATGTCAATTGAGATTTGCTCATACGCTGCCAAAGTTTAAACCAGGAAACAAAAAAAAAAAGGGAGAGAAAACTTCATAAGCTTAATTACTTAGAATGGGAGGGGTAGCAAGATATAAAAGTTTAAACAAAAACAACACTAGAAGAAAGTTGTAAGTTCTAATAAAATTTGAGTCATTCTAATAAATATGTCATGATTGAATCATTCTAGAAATTTTCCATACAATTAATGAGAAATTTCCCAAAACAAAACTTACAACCTAAGATTGCAAAAAATGAGAGCAAAATATAAAACTCAATGTTTAAAAAGGAAACAAAATAAAGATAATATTTTATAACCTAAGACCACGATTATATATCGCGGTTTCTTAAGGTAGTATCTCTTAGCTTATTTGCTAGTATATTTAATCAGAAGAGATTAAAATGGTTAAGAGACGTCTCTTATTTTGGAGACGTAAGATACGGTTCTTAGATGATATGTGGCCAATTGTGAGTGGTTCTACACTACAAGAAAATAGCCTTTTTACAACAAACATAATCGTCGTAAATCGGTCGTAAAACATGATTTACGACGGATTAGCGACGATTAACAATTCGTCGTAATATGATCGTCGTTAATCGTAAATCGTCGTAAATTGGTCGTACTATTAAGGAGGACTAAAAATCGTCGTAAAATCGATGTAATATATTCGTCGTAAAATCGTTGTATATTTACATCGAATGTACGACGAATATATTACATCAATTTTACGACGAATAAATTACATCGATTTTACATCGATATAACGATAAAACATTACATCGATTTTACATCGAATTATACAATTTTTTTTCGACAAACCGTCGTAAATTCGTCGTAATAGGATGAAAACATTACATCGAATTTACAACGAATTATAAAATTTCTGTTTTTACGGATTCGTCGTAAATTCGTCGTCATATGTAGCTGTAAATACGTTGGTAAATCGATGTAAAATATTCGATGTAAATTCGTCGTAACTTTTGAACGATGTAAAATCGATGTAAAACTATTGATGTAAAATCGATGTAAATTATGGAACGATGTAAAATCGATGTAAATTATGGAACGATGTAAAATCGATGTAAAATATTCGATGTAAATTCGTCGTAATTTAAATATAATTTTTATATAAATTAAATAAAATTAAAAAAAAATTAAAAAATTGTATTTAAAAAATTATATTTAAAAATTAAATTTTATAAATAAATTCAAAATATAAAATAAAATTTAAAATACAAAATAAATTTTTTATTACAAACTATTTCGTAGCCGAAAAACGTAAATTATCAAAAAGTTCGTCGTATGATCCATTCTGCTCCATATTCGCTCGTTCTTGCGCGAGCGGATCAGTTGGCTGGCCCGATGTCGATCCTTCCTGCTGCCTTAGTGCAGCCGCCAAAGTCGGGTTAGTCAGGGCAATAATATTGGATCGTTTTATCGTATCCTTGGATTGTTTTATCGTATCATTGGATCGTTTTATCGTATCCTTGGATCTTCTCATCGTATATCACCTGCTTCGCCCGCAAATTGTTGATCCCGGAGTTGGCGTTGTTTAACTCCGTCCGCAAAATAACCGGATCGTCGAAAAGCTGACGACGGGAGGACGTGGCGGCACTATCTACGATGGATCCCATCCCTAAAACTCTGCCCTTTTTCTTCGGGGCCACCTTTTAAAAAAGAAACGAAAAATTTAATAAATTGTATAAAAAACATTAACTTTTGTAAAAAAAAAACGTTAAATTACCTCTGCGTATATGTCGTCCATCTGGGCAACCGTCAAAGTCGCAGTGGATTGGACCGAACTACCGCCAGGTGATAGCTGCTGAGAAAGCTGAGTTTGACGCTCGCCGATCCTTGCATGCGCGTCATTGTAGATTGCCTCAGCTCGAGGATCTACAAAAGATCCGTCTTTCTTCTTGTGAGTTTCCGCAAAAACTCGGGTCATCGGAGGAAGTTCGCCTCCATTTGCCTAACAAAAAAGACATTAAAAAAGAAATCAAACCGTTGATGGATAATATAAATTAATAACAAATTAAAATTACATAAATAAAATTATAAGCGAAAAAATTATTACCATTTGAAGGCGTCTTCCCGCAAAAGATGTTTGACCCGACGTATAAGGCATAAGCGCTGGAAGACCGTCTGGACACATAGTGTTTCGAGAAGCCGAACACTTAGCGGCCACTTGCTGCGCATGTGGATCTCTCCAGTATGCCGTCAAGCCGTTCCAAACATCGGAAGACATGTATGGCGGCCAGGCCCGGCCCAACAAAAATAGTGGTCCGAGACAAGGAAAAAAAATGTGGCCCTTTGTAAAATGTATAAAATAAAAGTTTTAAGGCATAATTCCAATTTAATTTGAAAATCATTGAAAAAAGAAAGAAATAAAATAACTTGATAATTTGATATAAAAAATGATAAGTATAAAAAAAATTTGGTGGCCTTATAGAAAATGGAAACATCAATTTTGTGGCCCATCAAAAACTAAAAAAAAAGGTGGTCCAAGGCCATGGCCTAGCCTATGGGCCGGGCCTGATGGCGGCTTCCCATGATCTCCTTTAACCTCCCATTTCCTCTTCCAATCGGAAATGGTATTGTTGAGCCGCAATTTTCCCTTCTTTTTGAATTCCACCTTCACCGTCTCGTTGATCGTAACGTCCCAATGCCATTTTTGCTATACAAAAAAAAAAAAACTAGAAACGATATATTAAAGATAAAGAATTCTCCAAAATAATATTGAATTAAAAAAAAAAAAAAATTTTACCGCGAAACATTTAAACCATGTCTCGACAACGTCTTCCGGAACCGAGGACCAATTGCGGTGAGGCTCCATGAAATAGATTTTAATGGTGTCTGCTACACTCCGTCCAACTTTGTTATCTTCATTAAACCTGAGAAAAAAACAAAAATTATTAGTAAAAAAAACAAATTCATAATGTTATTAAAAAAAAAAAATTGTAGGTACGTACCAAAAAGTATTCGGGAGCCGTCGCGGATCTAACCGGTCTAAAGAATCATGCCCCGGCGACTGCAAAATATCTTCGACCGTCAATCCTGCATACAACAACGGCGGTCGAGCAACTGCTTCTGGAGGCGGCGTTGGTCCGGAAAAATAATCCGGAACAACAGATTGTGTCGCAGAAGATGACGGGAGATGCGGATTTTCACTCGGCCCCGTCTCGAGAAACTACCGATAGTGTGACTTACGTGGCGCCATATCTAAAAAATATTTAAAAATAACTCAATTTTAGTATAATACAATTCCATTCCTAACTAATAATTCAAATCCTAACTAATAAATATTACAATCCTAACTAACAATTCAAAATCCTTAGAACGATAATATAATTTATAAAAAAAAAATGTTACCTTTTTTTTAGAGAGAGTGCAGAGATTTTAGAGAGAGAGAGTTGAGAGATTAAGATTTTAGAGAGAGAGAGTGTCGAGAGATTGTGAGGGAGGGAGGAAAAATTTGATCGCGTATATATAGGTTTTGTAGTCGTCATAAAATCGTCGTAAAACTGTAACCAAAAATTCAACCTATCGCAATTTCCCCCCACGCGGTAAATTAAATATTTGGGTATTACAACGATTTTACGACGAATACGTCGTAATTCCGTTGTAATAGATTAAATCTATACCCTAAACCCTAAATCACAATACACATATCCTGGACGTAAGAACGAAATATATTTGTGCATCTAATACTTCTAATATTTAACAATAGATTCAATAACGACGATTGAATCTATATCGTCGTCGATTTCCTTATTTTACATAATAATGTATAGCATTCGTTCTTATAAGTATATTCGTAACATGCATTATTTATATAATGTAAATGATTTTGTAAAAACATAAAATTGTTTATACTATGATTAGAACTTACGTAAAACAAGATATATGATAAAAAAAACTAAACAAGTAAATCAAACCCTAAATCCTATATTTTGGGTATTACAAAGATTTTACGACGGATTCATCGTTAAATAGTTGTAATTTTACAACGATTTTACGACGAATCCGTCGTAATTCCGTTGTAATAGATTAAATCTATACCCTAAACCCTAAATCACAATACACATATCCTGGACGTAAGAACGAAATATATTTGTGCATCTAATACTTCTAATATTTAACAATAGATTCAATAACGACGATTGAATCTATATCATCGTCGATTTCCTTATTTTACATAATAATGTATAGCATTCGTTCTTATAAGTATATTCGTAACATGCATGACTTAAATAATGTAAATGATTTTGTAAAAACATAAAATTGTTTATACTATGATTAGAACTTACGTAAAACAAGATATATGATAAAAACTAAACAAGTAAATCAAACCCTAAACCCTATATTTTAAGTATATTTTAAGTATTACAACGATTTTACGACGAATCCGTCGTAATTCCGTTGTAATAGATTAAATCTATACCCTAAACCCTAAATCACAATACACATATCCTGGACGTAAGAACGAAGTATATTTGTGCATCTAATACTTCTAATATTTAACAATAGATTCAATAACGACGATTGAATCTATATCGTCGTCGATTTCCTTATTTTACATAATAATGTATAGCATTCGTTCTTATAAGTATATTCGTAACATGCATGACTTAAATAATGTAAATGATTTTGTAAAAACATAAAATTGTTTATACTATGATTAGAACTTACGTAAAACAAGATATATGATAAAAAAAAACTAAACAAGTAAATCAAACCCTAAACCCTATATTTTAAGTATTACAACGATTTTACGACGAATCCGTCGTAATTCCGTTGTAATAGATTAAATCTATACCATAAACCCTAAATCACAATACACATATCCTGGACATAAGAATGAAGTATATTTGTGCATCTAATACTTCTAATATTTAACAATAGATTCAATAACGACGATTGAATCTATATCGTCGTCGATTTCCTTATTTTACATAATAATGTATAACATTCGTTCTTATAAGTATATTCGTAACATGCATGACTTAAATAATGTAAATGATTTTGTAAAAACATAAAATTGTTTATACTATGATTAGAACTTATGTAAAATAAGATATAAGATAAAAAAAACTAAACAAGTAAATCAAACCCTAAACCCTATATTTTAGGTATTACAACGATTTTACGACGGATTCGTCGTAAAATCGTTGTAAACCTACATATTTGATGTAAAATCGTTGTAATGCTAATCGATGTAAAACCGTTGTAAATTTTCGTTGCAAATCCGTTGGCAAATATCTGGCAAGTCCAACCTTGACTTTCCGCTGTCTTTGGTTCTTCCTTTCACGTTTAACACTGTATGCATGATGTTATCAAAAACGTTTTTCTCAATGTGCATGACATCAAGATTGTGTCTCAGTAGATGATTTTTCCAGTACGGAAGATCCCAAAAAATGCTTTTCTTGTGCCAATTGTGATTAACCCCGTATCCATCAGGCATATTAGCTGGAGTGTGCCAATTTCCCCCACGATTCACAGTTTCTAGTCCCCCAAAATGATCTATTTGCGTTACTAGATCTTCCCCAGATAGATACACTGGTGGGGGGGACACGCACGATTTTGTTCTTCCTAAACAACCGCCTGTTTCTCCTATATGGATGATTGATTGGTACAAACCGGCGGTGACAATCAAACCAGCATGTTTTTCGACCATGTTTCAGTTGAAACGCATCTATCCGATCGAGGCAATAAGGACAAGATAACCTCCCATGCGTCGTCCAACCTGATAGCATTCCGTATGCAGAGAAGTCGTTTATTGTCCACATAAGCACCGCACGCATCGTAAAATTTTTTTTCCTCGAACAATAATATGTCCGCACTCCTGTATACCACAACTGTTTCAACTCATGAATGAGAGGCTGCAAAAACACATCAAGGGACCGCTTCGGATGATTGGGACCAGGGACAAAAATATCCAGCAAAAGAAATTCCCTTTGCATGCACATATCTGGGGGAAGGTTATAAGGAGTTACGATAACTGGCCACAAAGAATATTGCCTACCAGACATACCGAATGGACTAAATCCATCAGTGCAAAGACCAAGATACACATTTCGCTTAGATTTAGCAAAATCAGGGTGTACCGTGTTAAAGTGTTTCCAAGCTTTTGCATCTGACGGGTGAGTCACTTCTCCTTCTCTCTGTGAATGTTCTGCATGCCACCTCATCGATGCAGCTGTCCTTTCAGATTGATACAATCGTTTCAACCTATCAGTTATAGGAAGATACCACATCCGTTGGTATGGTATCTTTTTACGCCCAGTTGTTTGGGGCCTAAATCTCGGTTTTTGGCAAAATCGACATTCCTGCAGCTTATCATCATCTTTCCAAAAAAGCATACAATTGTCAACACATACATCTATCATCTCAGAAGGCATACCAAGACTAAACACCAATAAACACCAACTTCTGTATCTCATAGTATGTTTCGGCAGCCAAATTATCCTCTGGCAAATACTCTTTAATAAGATCAGCCCAATCATCCATGCAAACCTCAGCTAAGTTATGATCAGTTTTAATTGTCATCATCCTAGCAGCTAACGACAATTTAGACTGACCTTCTCTACATCCATCGTAGAGTGGCTGGTTTGCAGCGTCTAGCATATCATAAAATCGCTTCGCATCTACGTTGGGTTCCTCAACAGTACTATTATCAGCATTTGTTTCATTAAATGCATCATTAACCATGGCATGCATCCTATCATGATCTGCACCCTGATCAAATTGATGTTGACCATGATCATAACTACCTTGATAATTTGATTATACTTGACCTTGATAATTACTACTACTATCCGTTGCTTGAGTTCTTTCAAAACCCTCTCCATGTTGATACCAAACATAATATTGCGGCATAAACCCTCTATTTAGTAAATGCTTGCACACCGTCTCAATAAACATATATCTCGTATTCTTGCATTTACGACAAGGACAGAACATCTTACCACTTTCCAGGGTTGTTTGCATATTTCCGGCCTGATACATGAATATTTCAAGCCCTTCTTTGAATTCTTCCGTCAAATCTCCCTCTGAATCCTTTTGCGTATACATCCATTTTGATAGTTCGTATATAGACATTTATATATATATATATATTTTTTTTTCTGTTTGTTTTTTTTTTTTTTGATTCTTTCGTTTGAAGTTATGCTGTATTTATAGAAATTTTTTCAGAATTACCAACGATTTTACAACGGATTTACGACGAATTTTACGATGTAAATTCGATGTAAATTTAGTAGGTGGACCTATTAAAAACGTGGTCTACATAACTGGGAACATGTGCCGTCAAATCGTCGTAATATCAACGTAATATACAGAAGAAATATTCGTCGTAATATCGATGTAATTTTACGACGCCATTACGACGATTTATGTTGTCGTCGTAATGTCGTCGTAAACGAGTCGTAAATTTACATCGATATTACGACGACACATATTTACGACGATTTTACATCGAACACATATTTCGTCGTAAATTCGTCGTAATGTCGATGTAAAGTTACATCGATTTAAATCGGTCGTAAATTTTCGTTGGAAATAGACAGTTTTATTGTAGTGCTACAGTTTGGGGATAAAAAATATTTTCTTTCTCTCCTCATTTTTTCCCCAACCAAAATTTGTTCCTAGTTCTCTCCGTCGAAGGTGACGACTCTTCACTTTCGGCCTCGGCATCGTCGACAGTTCCGGCCAGTGACGGCGTTAGGTCATCTGCATCGGAGGATCGGGAACTCTGTGACGACGCGACAGTAAGGGATTTCTTCTCTTTCCTCTCTTTCCTCGGTTTGATTATTTTCTTGTTTAGTTGGGTTTGATTATTTTCTATTAGAGTAGAATAGAAATCTCGATTATGTTGTGTTAGAGTATAATATAAATCTCGGTTATGTTGGGATGGAGGAGAACAATGGAGATTGGGATGTTGTTCCATTTCTTTAAAGTCCAATCGATCGTCTTGAAACCTTCTAGTAAATCGTTTCCTACAGCTATATATATTTTCTCCATTGTCGATCTTTCTGCTGCTTCTTCTTCGAATTCATGATTCTTAATTTTCTCCATCTTCTCTTGGTTTTGATGAAATAATTATCTTTCTTTATAATAAAACATAAAAAATAAAAAAATTAAGAACCCCTATGGGGTTTTACCATTGGGCATACCAAAAAATGAGGGTCTCTTACCTAAGTTTCTTAACCCACTTTAATATTAAACTAATGGTTAAGAAACCCATTTGGGTTTGTGTGTTAATCATGCCCTAATACTCCCTCTGTTCTTTAATAGTTGACTAGATATTAACCCGCACGCGCAGATTAATTTCAGGTCAATTATCACATGAAATATTAGATTATTAATTTTTTTAAAATCATAAATTTTGATATTTCCAACTTAAAATCTAGTATGATTTGATATTATTATGATTTTAGACGTAAAACATAAAATCTAGCGGAATTTAAATAATCTCGTTTGATATTTCTAACTTAAAATCTCTAAAATCTAGTATGATTTAATATTTTCCGATCTTTTTTATTTTCTAATTTGTTTTCTATTTTCTACAAAATAATTAGTGTTTGGCAACAAGTTTAATAGTATATATAAATTATAGAAATATCCTTAATGAAACATGTTTTGGTTACAAAAAGTGTTCATGTTTTAATATTATAGATGTTTAAGGTTTTTACACACAGATTAATGATTCTTTTTTTTTAATTGATAATTTAAATTTTTTATTTTGGATTACCATGAGATTTTGGGCCGAAACCCGTAATCCTCCAAACCCGGAACCACATCATATAATATAAGTTCCGTCCCAATCGAATTAATTATTATTTTTTACTTACTAAAACATTTATTATCTATTTAAACACAATTCAAACAATGATAAAACAATCTGGATAATACAAATGGTCAAAACAATAAAAAAAAACTAATTAATTTTGCATTGAAATTCGAAAACATCATATAATTGAGATTTTTTTTCCTATAACATCGTTTATAAAAAAAACGGAGGAAGTTTAAAAAAAAAAATTTAATTTATAACCTAATATTAGTATATTACAATTAAACAATGTAATCAGAATGTAAAACATATGGTTTACACAAGACAAACGAGATAAAGATAAAACTTTACAATATAAGATAACAGCTAATGAGGATAAACTTTAAAGTTTAAGATTCAAAGTTTCAAACAAAGAAGACAAGACAGACATAAAACTTTACGATTTAAACGTCCAAAAAATGAGAGCAAATTGTAAAATTTAATGTTATAAACCAAAGATCTTGCAACCAGGACATATAGCCTAGCGGTTTTTCTGCTTAGGCGGTCTCTGTATTACCACCCGGATTCGACTCCGGCATGCTGCGTTTTTGGATGCTTATTAGTATGTTTGATGTCAAAAAAAAAAAACCAAAGATCTTGCCAGGTCGGATAATGCGTCTTCATGATACGCAATGCAAGATTTAACAAAAGGTTTCGACTAGATCTTCGAACGTCTGCCAAAATATACCAAAGATATGGCATGATACCTACAATATATGCAGACTCGTCCTTTACATAAGGCATAACAAATTAACAAGTTAATGCTTTAGGCCATAATTAAACAACTTTTTCTAAAGGTCATATTACTGAAATTTTACTTTGATACGGTGGTTTTTTTTACTCTATGTCTCAGAATCTCCAGCTCGACCGACTACATTTGTGCATTTTTTAGTTATTTTTTGTTTATGTTTTATTTAACTAAATTTATTTTTTGTCAAATATATTATTCTTAGATTTATTTTCATGTTTAATAACTTATTATTTTATTTATTTTTCAGCCATATTATTAACCTTATTTTATTATAACGCTTTTTATAGTTCTTTTTTACAACTTCTTAGCATTTTACAATAATTAACATCTTATTGTTTTAATTATAAAAACCCTAATAAAGTTCAAATAAATAATTTATCTATTATTCTCTTGTTAAATATTGGATAAAAATGATCCTAAATAATCAAATATATATTTATATTTCTGTAAAATAAATCACTTATGTGTAAATAAATACAAAAAGTATGATGTATAATCGTTTAGAAAAAATAAAATATAAGGCCACATTTTGCTAATTTGTTTTAAGCCTCTAAATATAAATTAGTCGGGCCGGCACTGAATATATGACATATATAGAACCAAAATCTTGAGTCCTTGACATAACTTATGCTATTGTAGACCATGGATGATGTATGTCAAGGACTCAAGATTTACAAGAGGCCGTCGAGGATTTGTGAAGACCTGCATACGTTTGCTAAGATATATTCAGGGTTTTGTCGTGTTTACAAAAATCGTCTTACGGTTGTCAATATCTAACAAAGAGGTCTAGCATGGTCAGCCAGGATCTGCATGTGTGTCATGATCTACAGATTTATTTAAACAAGAAACACATGAATTGTTAAAGGTCTCTGTCGCCACTCGCCACTTCAGTATTACAAAAACAAATAAAATATATTAATGTTTATAATAGATCTAGACGTTAAACAACTTAAGGTTTACAAAATATTTTGACAGATTACAAAAGATTTAACCAACTTTACAACTAAACATCACATTCATTATCCATAAGTACAACAGATCGTCACCACAATCAAAATAGATTGTTGAAACTTGATTGATTTTTGGAGATATTTATAAACTTTGTAAAAAGACTTAGAATAATTAGGAGGAAAAAACTATTTAAAGGGATAAGTCATTTTGGTGGAAAATTATCGAGATATTTGTATATAGTGTCACTTAATCAAAACATAATTTGTGATCTAACACTTTTTAAATTTTAAAAAATTAAGTAATATTTTCTCGGTTGAAAAAACGATTTTGCCTATGCTTGTTATTGGTATCTGTATTGTACACGATTGATTTACGCAATACTGTACATGGGTACGACTAAAAAATCAATGCGTATTTAATACAATTAAGCGTTACTTATTTTTCCAATTTTTGTAAAATAATAGTATACAAACTAAGTTTTACTTAAGTAATCATTACTTATAGTTTTCTATTTAGTATTTTACCATTTGACACGGTTTACTTATAGTTTTTTATTTAGTATTTTACCTTTGACACTGTTTCCTCTCCATTTACTGTGTTCAAACTGTAATAATCTGGCCACGTGTCCACGAACTCGCGTAGCTTTAAGACTTTTTAACAGAGAAATTCACTGCGCCTCTCTCTCTCTTCCGCAACTTTCCCTCCAGCACTCTTTCAGATCTCGGCGGCGATGGATCCAAATCGGCGAGTTTGAGTATAACCCACGACCTCACTAGTTCCGACTTGAGCTTGAAATCCTGCGAATTGGTGCTTTTCTGTTTCTGATCTCTGCGAATTTCTTGTTCATCTGATGGCTTCAATCCGGCGAACTCTTTCGCCGGTGTATCACGATCGTCCGTACGAGAACGGCGGTGCACCATTCTCGCCCTCGTCGATATCATCCCCTTCTCTCAAGGGTAGCAGCAAACACAATTCCTCACAGATTCTCTCATATCTCACCAAGCTTTCCGGAGCGACGTCTGACCCTAAAAGCTCGCGAAGAGGTGGATGGCGGCGACCGTTTTTCCAATTCCTCGCGTTCTTTCTTCTTGGGTTTCTATTAGGTATGACATCGTATGGGCAAATGGAAGATGTGAACGGTACCGATCGGTTCTCCTTCGAGATCAAACCGCCGAACGTTGAAGAACGGTTGGAAAACGGGAAACGGGAAGAGGTAGCCGTAGATGGGGTAAGTTTCGTGGCGGAAACTGAAATTGGGAAGGAGGATTTCAATTTTGTGCCGAGGAAGCTCATAATTGTTGTCACACCAACGTACAATCGAGCGATGCAGGCGTATTACTTGAACAGGATTGCTCAAACGCTGAGGCTAGTGGAGCCGCCTGTACTGTGGATAGTGGTGGAGGGCAATGCGGCGTCGTTTGAGACCTCGGAGATTCTGAGAAAGACGGGAGTTATGTACAGACACTTGGTTTGCAAGAGGAACACGACGAGTATCAAGGACCGGGGAGTTCACCAGAGAAACACTGCATTGGAACATATCGAGTTGCACAAGCTCGATGGAATTGTTTACTTCGCGGATGATGACAACATCTACTCGCTTGAGCTGTTTCAAAGCTTGAGACAAATCAGGTGAGTCCAAACTAGTGGTCTTTACTTTTGCTTGTGGGTGCAATGGATGGAATGTAGGATAACTGCTACTTGGTAATTTGTGAGAAACAGAGATATTAGATCGTTGGTTTGAATCTGTTAAGAGAATGTGCTTCAATTTTGAGTTGTTAGTTGAGCAGAACTCTATTGTCTTCACTTCTTTTATTGGCATTTATTGTGCCTTGTTACCTGCATTCTCAGTGATTCTAGTGTTGTTGGTGCTACTGCTATGTTTAGACACCCAATATCAGAAGCATACGCCTCTATTACTGTGATGTTGAAACTAATGAGAATTTGGAAGTTTTCTGCACAAAACGTGGGATATTTTTGTCTCCCTGCCTCTATTCTTACTCCCTCTGCTTTGCTGCTTGCTCTTCCATGTGATCAGTCTTGTTTGTTTGAGAAAATACTTAATTTCTTGTTATTGGAAAGGGTTTTGTTGAACTTCTCTGTATACCTGGTCTCAGTTTTCTGAGCATTCTGATTTTTTTTTCCATAGAGTTGAATGCTGGCAGCTTAGATATCCAAAGCTTATCTTCTTCTGAAGTATATGTCCCCTATTTTAATTTGGTATGCTTGTCTATTTTATTTGTGTAGCCGATTTGGAACTTGGCCTGTTGCGATGCTCGCGCCAAGCAAAAACAAGGCCATCCTTGAAGGTCCAGTATGCAACGGAAGTCAAGTAATCGGATGGCACACTAATGAAAAGAGTAAAAGACTACGGAGATTCCATGTCGATATGTCGGGATTCGCTTTCAACAGCACTATACTTTGGGACCCTAAAAGGTGGCGACGTCCCTTTTCACATCCAACCCGCCAACTAGACACGGTGAAGGAAGGTTTCCAAGTATGAGTTTGAGTTTTTCCTTATTTTCTCTCAGTGAACTGCCTTTATAATCTTATCAATGACATGGCGTGTTTCCAAGCAGGAGACAACATTTATAGAGCAGGTGGTGGCAGATGAAAGCGAGATGGAAGGTGTTCCACCAGTTTGTTCGAGGATACTGAACTGGCATCTTCACTTGGATGCACGGGATGTCCCTTATCCACAAGGGTGGGTGATCCAGAAGAATCTCGAAGCTCTCATAACTGTGAAATAGTGTGAAGATACAACTTTTGACTGGTAAAGGTTTATAGTGTTCTGAACTTTTGAAGTCCGGTGTTCAGGAATCTCAAGCAAAACGTAAACTCAAGAACATAAAAATTTTGTATGTTCAATACCTTCGGACATTGATGGCATTTTCATTTTCTCCACGGAATTGATATCCAATACGGTCAATTTGATCGAGTACAACAACAATATGGACAAGTACCGAGTCGAACACACTCATTGCATAAATTTGCACTTTTTAACGCAAATAATCTGGTACGGTCCATTATCTATCGGTCTCTCGAACTGTGATGGGCTAATTGTTGATATATGGTCTATTGAATATATTCTAAACTTTTAAAACTCTTTTATCTTCTCTTTATAGAAAACAACGTTGATGCGATTGTACACCCATTACAAGTGAACCCATTCTCATGGCCACGGTGAAGTTTTATAAAAATATACACAAAAAGGGGCAACAAATAAGAAAATATGAATGACCATACACGCTGGCCTACCATACTGGTCTTGCTACTAATCGCAAACGCATGTAGTTAGTAGTCAGATTTACGTGTGGTAGCCAGTCTCAAGACATTGCCACAAGATTAAGTATCTGTGCTTTGTCTCCTTCAAACACTTCAACTTGTCGATATTCTTCCAGAGAGGGTCACGTTAAGGCTGCCCCATGAATAGAAGAAGTCGCATCTGAAGGGTGCATTTGTGAACGCGAATCTTGCCCATTGTCAAGCCCAAGAACTGAAAGAGCTGAACTGGCAAAACATGCATCAAGATTCAGTATCTAACATGTTTTTACTTACAAAAAACATAAAAACTTGGATAACAGAGTGTCTGTTTCATTTAGAGGACATACTTTGGTAGAGAAGCTCTGATAGTTGGCTGATTCGCATATGCAGTAAGGGAAGGTCTTAGATCAGGAAACTTCTTCATGATACTTTCTAGTTGAGGCATTGGTAACTGCAAAACAATACCAAAGAGTTATTTGGGTTCTTTTGTGAATACACTAAACTCATATATTCTTCTATCACGTTTTGTTGTACCTCCAACAAAACAGGGAAAGAATGTGGCTGTGTCTGAGACACACATTTCAAGAACCCAGGCCACAATTTTGGTAGTCTCCATATCTGCATCCAAAAGACATTCCATCATGATAAGCACACCAAACGGAAATTAATCTCAAAGCTGATCCTTGTGTTTGATCTTAAAATTACTCACCTGTTTACTCACCAACTTGGAAAGGATTTCCATGACAAAGTCAACCTGGACAAAAAAATCAAAAAATTCTTTAATCTGACCAAAATAATCCAGAGTTTGAACTATAACTTAAACCAAATACTTTAGAGAAACGATTTTGTTGTATGTTCCTGTCACTTTCTCCACTAAACAAACTAATAAAATAGCTTAGACTCAAAATAGACTTCATTGTGCCCGTGCAATTAGCTAATCGCTTGGGATAAAGAGAAGGTCTTCTGGTTTGTTTCTTATCAGCTCATACAGCTGCTCTATACTGCGAACCCAATTGTAGTTTCAGTTCAATATGGAAGCATGGATTTCTGGGTCCACATTTTGATTTTTTTGAAGTCTGTATACAAAAGAATAAATCAACAAAATTATTTTGGATAGCTTGGTTTAGATCGGAATTGTCGGAGACAGCCAGGTCTTTGAACTTTTACAAACTCCTAAATATAAGCTAATGCAACCACTTGTGAAAAACAAAAAAACAAAAACAAAAAAAGCTAATGCAACCTCAACCTTATACATGAGGCTTCATCAACCTAGTTAAACTCATGATTGCCCTTGTCTGTCGATCTTTTTTTTTTCATGCCAAATTAACTTGCTTGCTACATGTTAGTCCTCTTGGATAGCAACCCCAGAATTTCAGATAATCTTGTGCGTATACGTATTCTTTCAATTTCCTAAGTCGGGAAATTCCGAAATTGTTTAGGATTTACATTTCCTTCTCCTTTTCCTAGAGTGTTTTACTTCTATGTTTTATTATAAATGAAGATGAGTCTCGTATGTGAGACCCATCCAAGCTAGAGAGAGCTTTGGAGGTTTTGTATGGTTAGGCCAAGGGAACGAACGCTGTTCTATTGTGTGTTTCCAAACTCTATATCTGTTACTTTGATTCAGTATTAACAAAGAGCTTTTGGGTTTTTACGTTGTTCTTAACTCTACCAGTACGACACTTACCAGAGTTGGAAAAGCATCGATTGCCTGAATTACTGTTCTCATGAAGAGTAAAGGCAGAGGTGTTCGATCAACCTGAAACCAAAAAGTATTACAGATGTAAGTATCTAAATCAGTAGTTCTATTCTATGATATGTTGGCTTTTGACATACCATCTGACTGAGGGCCTTTGCTAAGACTTGCTGCGTGAAAACAGTGCGTTGTTCAAAGCAAGCTGAACATGCATCTGTTATCTGAAAACAAAATACAGCCAAATGAGACTCTGCTAACAAGAGAGAAAGCAGATAGAACAGCTAGCACACTAGCAAAATTTCATAAAGGGTCCATGGGCAAACAGATTAATCAGGTCTATCGCAAGCCTGACAATCCAACTAGTCAGTTGCTAGTTGCCACTAGTTTTCTAGCCTCCTGTAGCATCATATGACATGAGTGCATCATCGACCTTTGCATAAACAGCTTGCATGGAAACAGCAGGTAAAAAAAAGAGCATTCGATATAATAATCGCGGGGAGGCTTCAGGCTACCATTATTCTTTGGACTTGTTAAGAATTAGGACTAGACTAAATCAGCTAAGAAGAAGGCTGATTAACTCTCCTATAATTATGTAATAGATGTACAAACCTAAAACCAAGGGACTATTTGATAGAATCCCCAACTCTCCCGACCCACCTCTTTTCAACTAATTTCTAGATGACCTCACCTCTGTGGAATCTACTAAAGAGATAGGGATGGTGGTAAAGAGAGCATTCGAATAGGAAAAGGTACACAGCAGTGTAGGTCTAGCACTAGAAATGATTTCGAGCACAAGTGCAGGCAACAACGCTCTTTAAAAATTCTTTCAAACAAGATGGAAAATCAAGAAATACCTTTTTCAGAGTTGGCCCATCCTTCTCAGGAACAACATCGTGGATAGCAATCAGTACCTCGGCAGGTGTTAGGGCAGGGCCGGTGTGAGCAGAACCCTATCACAGATATAACAAAAAGGATCTGACAAGTTGTTACAGCGGAAGAAAGTATTTATTCTGTCAGAGAGAGCACCACTTCTCCGACAAAAAAAAGATCACCGTAAGAATTTCAAATAAGAAACTAAAAGCAACAATGCATGAAACAAATTATATGCAACAATGTTCAAACATATCTAAGATAACAATTAAAGGATGGACAGTGAGAATATGCGGATACCTGTAATATATGAGCTAGTGCAAGTTGGAACTTATCAGGTGGAAGATTAAGAAGGGGAGGAAAGATGGGCAAAACCTGTTACATTGAAAAAAAAATGTCTGTCATAAAAATAAGGAACTTCTACCATTGATGAGCAATTACAAACATCATTTTTGCATCCACCAGTAAAGGACCACAAAAATTTCAGAATTCTTCCATGGTTACTAGTTCTTCTTTATTTCCAAATTTCCGGATAGGCAAAACAAACGGGTGTAACAGAGAAAAAAGTGACAAGCCTTTTCATCTCCCTTCAGGGGAAAAGTAGTGGAAACTGGAAAGAGCAGAATGTAGAAAATAACCTCGTCTTTAGTGAGTGAGGAAAGCAATGGAATAAGAATTGAAACATCCTGCAGAACACAACTTCTTTTGTAAGGCTTTGCAATCTTGATTTTCATAAAATATATACACACAAGAAAAATATACGAGAGAGATCTTCATAATAAACCAAACCTTTAGCTTCGTTTCATATAGATGCTTTACAGTAGCAATCAAATCCAACGAAGGTGCCAATTCTTGTGTCAATATTTGCAACACCTTAACATAAAAAATAAACGAGTATGATTTAAAACTAGAAATACTTTTGAGGCCAACGTGGTTTTACTACAGCGAAACACAGAAGCCACTTACCAATGTCAATAAATTTTCACTTCCCTTAGGAGGATCAGATATTATTTGGAGCAGTTCCACATAAGATGAACCTAATTCTCGTATCAGGATTGGCATATGACGATGAAAAGCCTGAACCATTTCAACTAAATCAGTTTGATGTTTGCGAATATCTTTTACTCCATTTACAACTCGGAGAATTTTTCTGTACTATGCCACACGTGATGCACATAAGTGACGTGAGTGTTTATTAGGGAGGAAAACTAACTCACCTGAATTACTGTTTTTGGAGCTCTCCCGTAAACTTCAAAGACAAGTCGAAGTAGACTAGGTTTCTGGGAAAATTTACAGTATTCATCAGAACAACGGGAATATATAAGGATAGAGCATATTTTGAGCATTAGGAGCAAACCTTTTTACATAAAGCGAAGAACAGAGAAATTAGTCTCTGAGCTTCAGAAAATGATAAAACAGAAACATCACGAAAAGTTTGTAGATCCTGCTGTGAGTGAATGTCGGAGGTTCCAGACCATGGAGAGTCACTTGTCGAAGTTATCTGACTTTTAGCCTGAAAATAAGTGTCAGCTATCAACCCACAAAAAGTCATGGTTTATAAACTGAAGCATGCTCATTGCATCTCGACTAGGTAATCCTCACAAGGGAAAATTTAGAGGCTTACGAGAACAGGCACAAAAAGCAACTGACATCTAATAAGTTCTATAGAGTAATAAGCCTTTATATATACAATTTAAAGAGAGCTAAGCTAAACGCCCTCAAGAGAACTGTTAATGGCTTTTGGAGCTTTACTGCCTTTTCAAGAATGATACTCACTCAACTACCAGACTAGACTATATGCTATTACCTCTGTTTTTATTCCTTCTGCAATTAATCCAGTCTGTGAAAAATCTGTCACAGAGTTCACAGCAGTCAGCAACATATCTGTTGCAAATTGCTCAACATGCTCTGATATGTATGTTAGGTGATATAGTTTGTTTGTGACCTGTGCAGGCATTTAAGAAATATAAATTAGAATTATTGTACCAGCAGTAAATAAGAACCATATTGCTATCTGGGACTAATTTTCTTACAAGCCGGATGGCTTTTGCACGGATGTCTTCTTCAGAATGAACAGAACACTGCCATAACAACAGGATTAAAACATGCGTGAGGAACATGGAAAAATCGATAGGACCATATGACCATGAATTTAAGTATGAAGATAAAAAGAAAGTTTCAAGCACAACATTCTTTTAATGTAGAAGCTCATACGGTCCTTTTTGGGGCTCAGAGATCAGAACACAATGCTTATGTAATTGCAATTTTCTGTACATTCTTCAATCAAACAAAATCCATACTTATTTCGTCATAGTAATCTCAATATCAAAGTTTCAGAACTTCATAATGTAATCTGTATACAGGGTAAATTTCAGCCCATGCCCTGATGAAACGAAACTTACAACAAGCCACCGAGGTCTTCTAAGCGGTAAACTAAGATAAATAGAGCTGGAAAATCCACATTGCTGTAAACAGCCTAAGTTGATTAAATTCTAGCAACAGAATTAATGCTGCAATTGTTTTATGGGACTAGTCAACAGGAGGCTTCAATTAGGAATTTCAAAGCAATATGTAGAAATCTAAGTTCTGAGGAAGGAACTATCTAGCCACTTCAAAACTTACATTATCTGAATTCCCATATTCTCTATCACTGAGACTATAATATAAGTCCAATGTGATAAGGGCTTGTAAGAAACAGAAATAATAGAGTTTGGCTAGCGATTCTTACCTTCAATGCTATAGCTAAGCATGATTTTCGCTCATTTGGACGCACTAAAATTAAGCTCCAAACAGCACCAAGCCCTTGGGTAACACGCTCACTATCACAAATTTCTCTTCCAATTGGGTCATGACGAGTGGAGCAGAGTTCATCCAGTTGCTTTAAGGCAGAATCAGGTAGATGTGGAGCTTCTCCAAAAAGTCTGCTGAAAGACTTGTCGGAAGCAGGAAGAGCATCCAGAAATGATCTTGCCTACAGCAAGTAATCTTAATAAGTGAGTTTTAGAAACAATAAATGAAAAAAGTTGAATAAATGCTCACCACTGCTATGAGAAATTTTTCATAAACAGTTGCATAGGGAGAGGATTCATCTGTGTCCAGAATCGCCATTGAATGCAGATGGTACAGAACATGTAAAACAAGTTCATGCCCCTAGAAACAAAGAAGCAAAAAGATTAGGGTTCGTCTAGACATATGGTAGACTCTTGGTTACTGGAAGTTGGAGAGGAAAAGTTTCTGCAGACACATAAATACTCGAACAGTAACAGTGCACTCTTAAGATGCTACACTACATATGGCATACACTCTCGACATAAGGGAAAACAGGTTCAAAATCCAAACTCAAACAAAAGAGTGACGGCTGAGTTTGAGGAACACTGCAGTCAAATACTAGTAATACAAGTACCTGGAATTCTCGATGATCCACACTAATATGCTCTCTTAGTATGGTTGCAACATCATTGCCAGCATCGATCTGGAAAGATAGTATCATAAATAATATTTGTGCTTGTAAACAAAAGAATTAAAGGAGAACTTGAAAATAGGATTCCATATGGATAAAGCCAAAAGATGGAAATGGTAGCTAGAGTTGACGGCAAAACCCACCTTGGCAATCAATCGGGCAATCAATGCCATGTGAATCTTGTTACAATCAAACCCACAGACATGTCTATTTGATTCAATTATCCGTTCAATAGCCAACTTTCCTACAGTTTTGCTTTGCTCTGTGGTAAGTTCAATATAGGATGGAACAGATGCCAACTCTCGATAGTTTTCCTCTGCTGCAGTAATGTTTGACGGTGCAGGGGGGTGTAGGTCAAAATCGGGGACTGATGCTGAAGGCGAATATTGATCAAAATCTGGGACAGACACCAGATCCAAATCGCACTTTGTTTCAGAACCTGAAAACTTTGTTTCTCTGATGCCTTCATCATCCCTGCAAGGTGATACTGGAACATCTAAAGATGATTTGCCCTTTGAGGGGTAAACACACTCGTCGGGAATAGTCAACAAGTGCTCTCTGCAATCAAGCTGATCCCAGATTACTGAACTTCCCATCACCTTGTTTTGGATACGTTCTACTGTTGTTGGATGTACTGAACCACTAGCCCCTGCCGTGACAGCAGGAACCGAAAGTGGCTTGCTCGGTAAGGTAGAGATGTCCATCTGTACTGGGACTGGTTCTTTACCCTCACCTACAGGCAGTGATGTTGGTCCCACAGATGAATTTGAACGCCTTGGATCCATGCGACGGGGATCCTGCATAGCTATGTGTAAGTTATCTTGGAGAAAGAACATTCAATATAGAATCAATCAGCAAATGGAAGTTCGTACCCTTCTTGGGTCGCGTCTAGGGTCGGCAGTCGCGCTATTCAAGCTAGACACATCAGAAAATGATGACCCAGCAGGAAGGGTTGGATCAAAAGGAAGTTGTGGCTGAGGAGCCGGAGAACGCATGGAATTTATAGAAGAAGATACCACAATATCTGCTGGAGTAGCCAGTGAAGTTGTCAATGTAGGAGGACTACTAGGCAAGTGTTTCATGCTTGTTATTACAATATCAGCAAGCATATCTGGATGAAGCTTAGAAATGAGAATTTCAAGTGATGCAGCTCCTCTGTCTCCTTCAGCAAGCAAAGCACCAATCATTGAAACCATTTGTTCCACTGGAGTCAACTCACTGTCCGAAGGATGGTTATTAGAGGATATGCCATTGATAGAAACAGGTCCCTGTGGAGAATCACTTGTTTGAACTTGCGGAGCCAAATGCATGTTAGTATTATGGCGTAAGCGCTTCGGAACAACCTCTCCATTCATTGTATCATCTTCACCCTGGGGCATTATTCGTTTCTTCGACAAATCCCAAGAATTTTGATGATTAATCGCCTGGTTATTCTGAAAAGTAGGTTCATCATGAGACGTTACTGGTCACAGTGATCAAAGCTGATGTAGAGGTATAGAAGAGTAGGAAACAAATAAAGAATAAAAACAATTGTTACCTTGCCTGACCAATTTTCACGTGCAGCACGCTCATTATTTCTGACCAATTTATCAACTTGACGGAGAACTTGATCAACAACATCTGCAGCATTCATTGCTCGAAATGCTCTAAGAAGCTTGTCTCTTGACTATAAATTCCAAAAAAAATTAAAAAACTATCTCAGTAACAAAACTAATATTAGCAAAAAAAAGAAGGAAATCATATGATACTTTTGATATATGATCTGATCACGCACACACTTCTTTTAACTCTTTTCTACCTAGTATGAGGCCTCACTCCATGAAATGACACTGAATAAAAGGTCTTTTTCTTGGAGTCATTGTAATAGATGATACAAATCTAGATATACTTCAGAGAGAATAAAACAATAAAATATAAACACTTTACCTCTATCATAGGTGAGGAAGTACATCTAAGAAATCCCAGTAAGGCAGTTCTAATGGAATACTGAACGCTTGCAGCATGGCACCCCTTAACCGTCTCAAGATTTGGGTGAAAATCCAGCAGAACAGAAAGGACAGTGTTGTAGTGGACATGCCTCTTCCTTGCTACCACCGCAAGACTGAAAGATAAGGTACTGTCAGATAAGAGACCAGGGCTTACATTGAAAATATTCAAAATTGCAAATGGTTCAGGTATGCTTCTACAAGCATGTCCTAATGGATCACTGCACAACTCAGCAAACAAAAGAACGATACTGGCGTCAAATAAACTGCCCTCCGGTTCTTCCTATGCAAGAAGCTGCATTTAACATATGCAATTATCTAACGTAAAATATACTAAAGTTTGAGTATAACTTCATATGAGAAATTTTGCTCATGATTCTGCAGCATAAAACACCACAAATACGCTCATTAACAGAATAAAACTTTGCTCAAACAATTTTTTTACATATCCATTATAACAGTTTAGGCAGTCAGACGTTCTGTCCTGGAAATATATTAACATACACAAATCTCTGCAAATCTAGCATATCCTATAAATTTCCTCCAATGACAAACTAACTGCCAGCATAATACAAACAGATAAATTATTACCCTTACCAAAAGATGATCTGTCTCACATTTTTCTTACTTCACTCCATCAATAAAAAGTAAGTAAAACCGAAAGAAAAAGCAAACCCATCTCTCTGGACAATGTCTTTCCTGTCAGGGTTTAACATTGATCTTTCTAGAAAGAGAAGTGGTCCCAGACATTAAAGGTAGTATCAGTTCAACCAAAAACAATCATCTGCTAGATAATTACTAGTTTTTGAAGATTTTGTCATTTGCTAAACAGAGATGATTTCCCAAGTTAAGCTGAAGGTGCTCCCAAAACCTTGATAGTTCAAAGTGACACCTACTGGACATAACAACCATGAGATAACTTCTAGGTCCATCTTAAGAGCAAGACATAATATAAGATCAAGCAGCAAAATGTATTCAACTCATCATCATCCATATCAAATATCCACCTAATCCTATATATGGATAAGAAACATTCATCATAGCAGAAGATAAAACCACGATGCAAGTAAATGTTAGGCTAGAATTCAGCATAAAAAAATATCTGATTGCCAGATTATACTTAAACCGTTATACTGTAGTGTATACATTTTTAGTATCCCAACATAACAGTCATAAGTATATTATATACATCCAGTTCACATAACCAAATAAAGCTTTCCTCTATCATATTTCTGCATTTCTAACTACTAGAGCTGACCATTCTATCCGTTGTTTGATGTCCTTATCACTTGTATATTGGAGCTCCACAGTACCCAAAATATGCGGGCGCCATATACCCAGGTAACTGTGTCAATATCTGGTAACTGATGCAGCTTCAACCGAGCCATTTTTCCCCCGGAGTATGAATCAGTTAGCTGCAACTATATCATAGGGATTGAACCGGTGCTATAACCTGTCTCCATGCTTTATCTCTCGCAGCCAAAAGTTTAGTAGACACATAAAAATGGAAAACAGCATTTTATTTCCCCTGATGTTATTAGTCTTACAAAGCTTATTTGATTCAAGACACACTGAAAGTGCAAGCAGGACGGACAAGCCTGTCCATGAAACTACTTAAGAGTGGAAGATCATCTGCTTATTGTTGAATCTCACAAACATGAGGCACACATAAAGCTTGCGCAAAAGAATAATGTACTACTAATATTACCCCATCATTCAAAAACATATCAGTGTAGCAAGACAAATTCTGTATGGTTCATTTATCACCAACATGCATGTGAGAATGAGTGTTTCACATTATGCACTACACAACGTACAAATAAAAACAGAAGAACAAAGCATAAACATAACAATAAGTAACAAAATTTAAAAGCACCAAAGCACCTGTATCAACTTACTTGCAAGAACAATGAAATTAATCACAGCATATAAGGATGAAGAAAACATCATGGGAAATCATTTTGATCTAGCTATCAACAGTCCCAATTCAGGTTATCTTACAGCTTGGAAACTCATGTAGTACTATGGATTTTTTAAAAACCGTTTTGTCAGTAGAAAGCAGCTAAATACCACCAACAAAAATACTCAGGCAAGCCCCAGTAGGGAGTAGATATTTCTCACGCTAAATTCACTCTTTATTAGTGTTTTTAGAAATAGAGTAGTCTGAACAATGAATCAACAAATCCACATACTGAGGGGCAAAATAGCTAACATCATTTCAACTAACAATGTGGGATAGCAAAAACTATAACAGGTTACCAAGCAAAACTAACATCATGAAGAATACAAAGAAAAGTGAATACACAAGAATAGTAGGATGCATCCAGAAACATACCAACTAATAACAGCTATCGTCAGTGCACCCGGTAAACGACCAGCCGACTGTATGAAATCTAGTAAGATACCAAATGTGCTATTTGCTTCAGACATGAGCGATGCTGAATTTAGAATGGGGTGACCGCCAGCAAGCCAGGAAATGTTGAACATCTGTCTACTTCCTGTAGTAGAATAGAAAAATTTGACATGCCAGAAACAAAATGAACAAATCATGTATTGAGCTATTCCAGATTCACACTATATAATCAAAAAAAAAAAATAACTGCATGGTTAGAACGCAATACCTTTGTTGTAAAATATCTCAGGATCAGATGCATCAGGAGTAAAGAGCAAAATAAATGTCTCCATAAACTTTAGAGCCAAAACTTTCACCCCTACACAACCAGGCTATCATGAAAGAAACAGCAGACTATCATGTTAGAAAACCTTAAATTGACAGAGAAGCAGAGCAAATACTCAACCATAGACCATACCTCACGAAAGGAACAGACAGACAAAAATAAGAGGTTATACACAGCCAGCATACCTCCAATGCAGTATAAAAGACAGCATCTTTAAACTTAACCATCCATGTCCATAGTTCCCCAAACCAACGATCAACTTTACCATGATGATGAAACTGTAGAGATCATCAAGAATAACACATATCAGTGAGAGAAAAGGGGAATTTCAATGCTAAAAACCATGTCCATTACTGTGGTGAATATACAGGAACACCCACAAAGATCTCAAAGATCTACTAACATATAAAACTAACTAACAAACACCAATTCAGTATAAAAGTAAGAAAAAAAAGGATAAGAAATCCAATAAAAACTTCAACAGGAAAATAACCAAGCTTGCACTGGTTTATTGTCTTCAATATTTCATATTACCCTAAAGCCTTATGACGCTAACCTTAAATTGTCAAATAAGTAGCACCAAAATGAAAACATGAGGACTGATTCCATGTGTTTTAGTTCAATCTCAGAGGCAACTACGAGTATGTAAAATACTTTCGCCGGTAATTGTTAACTATAAATGTATTATTTTTGCGAAGATCTCAAGAAAGAGTTTCAATATAACATATGCGTATGAAAACATATCCAACTTGAGAAACAGTATGGACCTGCATTGCCATCTCCTCCAAAATGCTGCAATAGAAAGTTGTGCCAACAGAAATAGCTTTCTTTGCAACAATTGGATCCTCATCCCTTGATAAGACTAGTAAGACGGTCACTAGAACATAAGAATGATCCAGCATCCTCAAACCAACCTCTTCAATGATCCTGTCACTCAAAAGAATCGATCAACCAGTCAGACAAATTGCTCACCATAAACAGCTACAGAAGTAAGTTGGTGCACCCCCAAAAAAGACAATCCCAAAAATCTAAACACCCCCACAAAGTTAGAAAAACAAAAGAAAAAAATGTTGTACGAGTTGGTGCACAGGAAGGGGCAAAAAGCAGCCGGGGGAGAAAGAAGAGGTACAAAGCGTAGAATTGGTCAAGGACTCACTCGATAAGGTAATTGCGAACTAGAATTTCACGCGACAAGTGGAGTTCTGCGAGATAGGGGAAAATCTCAGCAGAGAGAGACGGTTCCAACGACAGCAATATCTCCTTCACCTGTCTGAGAGACGAGAGCTTCACTGCCAAATCGCCGTGGTTGTTGGCAGCGGCGAGGAGAGAGAGCGCCTGCGCCCTGGCTGTCGCGGCAGCCGCCATTACTGGATTCGAGATTCGGCTGGCGGAACTATCAAGAAGGTGACTCTAGCAGTGGCTTATCTTTTAGGGTTTTTCAAGGTTGAAGAAGAAGAAGAAGAAGAAGAAGAAGAAGAAGAAGAAGAAGAAGAATCTCGGCGACACAGGAGCAGCAGCACAGAGCAATTAGGCATCGACACAACAAAACAATGGCTGCAAAAAACAGAAATGCTTCAATTAATTCCTAAAAATTTCTAGGTCCAAACAACACCCTGTCGTTTTACTTCTCGGCAGTCGCAAAGAGCGCCGTTTGTGTTACGTAAGTTTAATTCTTTGTTCTTTTTCTTTTTTTTTGTGTGTAAACAGTTTAGTTTTGTATTTACAAATTCTTTTGGCTCTCTAAGTACTGTTTAGGTTCTTTAAGACAGCTGAATCAGCTCTTCGCTATGCAGAAACTTATCCATTTTTCTTTGAACAAAACACACTTCTTTATTGCTTTTTTTTATATATCACATGCATTGACGATTAACAAATGAGTTACGCAAGTGCTTACAAACGAAACACAGATGTTAGAGGAGGATTTAGCACCCTCCAGTTTAATTCGGTTCGAACCAAGACCGGTACTGGTTTACAACGATTCGGAAGAAGAGAGGATGGACTTCGGTTTAACGGGCCGAATTCTACAAAGCTCAAAAGGTAAGCTCGATCACTTCCGCTACCAGACTCTACGGCCCAACAACGGTCCAGCCCGACGTAACAAGATAAGCCGACTTCCGAGATAAACGGAAGATTTCCTTATCTCGGAAGGGATCCGGAATATTTCCTTTCCTAATCTAACTTGGAAAATAAAATATTCTCTTAAACAACCGACTCAAAATCCTATAAATAAGGAGGAGGCAAACTCGAAAAAATAATAGACAATCATCTGAGAGACAGAAGAGCAGAGAGAAAGCTTCATCAAGCACCGATCTCAAGTTCTTTAGTCTCCTTAGTCCTTTTTCATCGAAACTCTGTTGTAACGCCGAATTCAATCAATAAAACGAGTTTCCGATCAAAGTTCTCTGTTTTTCTCCTTGTGTAATTTACAAATCAACAATTGGCGCCGACTGTGGGGAGTAAGAACCAAAACAGAACTTTCAAATCTCGGTTGATTGAGTTCGGCGATGACGAACCCATTAGACATTCAAGCAGTCATCACCAACAACGACGATCAGGGAGGTAACGGGACCATCCCTCAGAATGCCGATATATTACCGACCGGAGGAAACCCTCCGAACTTTCCAACAGGAGAGAACGACCCTCCTAACCTTCAGACAAACACGCCAGCAGCCCCAAAATCAGTAGATACCACCACGCTCCTAGAAGCCATGGCGGCCCAACTCGGAACGGTTCGAATCTCTGCTAACTTCACAAGCCGAACTCAGAAGCCAGATCGGGATATTCGATCTGAACTCGATCACCCCCGAGAACGATCTTCGCCGGAACCTTTTACGCGAACTCGACGGTGCCCAAAATCCGAACACGGCCGACCTACCGACCATAAGGTCGACTACCAATCCAAGAGCCCGCCTCACCGATCAAGTATCCATTGGCCTGGAGTTCGAGGATGTCCGAGCCCAGCTTCAAGATATCCGATCCAAGGTCCACCAAGCTACAAGCTCGGCACCAGAGATCGATCGAGTTATGCAGGAAACACAGAAAACACCGTTCACGGATCAGATCATCAATAGTTCAGTCCGACGCTTGGAGAGAATTAAGATCACCGCATAATACGGACACACTGACCCACGTAACTTCCTGACCTCGTTCGTGATCATGATGAACCGTTTCCGTTTCTTTAACAAAGAAGAAAAAGATGCGGCCATGTGTCAGCTGTTCGTGGAAAATCTGTGCGGGACCGCACTCGACTGGTTCTCACAACTTGATGCGAACTCCATCAACAACTACAACGAGCTCACAACAAAGTTCCTAAAACGCTTCACCATGTTCATGAAACAAAAAACAAGAAATGCCGACCTCTGGGCACTCGAGCAAAAAAGCGACGAACCTCTACGAAGCTTCATGAACCACTTCAAAGAAGTGGTATCTCATTGCACAATCGACGACGAAGCCGCAATAGAGGCCCTTTAAAAAGCGACCTGGTATCGATCCGACTTTCACAAAGAAATCAAACGATACTGGCCGAAATCCTTGGAAAATATCCTGCACAAATCGCACATCTACATCCTCGAGGAAGAAGAGGAAGCCGCAAAGGATAAGAAGTACGCTCCGTTAAAACAACCCCTCGTCAAGGAAAAGCATAACGCCACTCCGAGGCAACCTGTTAACGCTGTCCAAACACAACAAAACTGGAACACATGGATCCGATCAGATGACTCAAAAGAGTCCGACAACGAGTCTGGACCGTTCTGCCACTTTCATAATCATAAGGGCCATAACACCAAAGACTACCGACACCTCCAAGAGTTCTTACTAATGAAATACAAGAAAGGGGAGATCCCAGTAGAAGGAGCGTTCCGACCTACAGGCAGACCCCGCCGCAGTAACAACGGAAAACGACGTCGGGACTACGACAAACCGAATAAAAATACCGAGCACTCAACAGACGCTGCCGACTTAGGTCAACATAAACATGATCGGGAGGAACAAACGGACAGCCAACATACTCCCCAAATCCGGAAACGCGTCAACATGATCATGGGAGCACTGAAGTCTTGCAACTAATTCGTCCGTGCAATTAAAGAATATAGTATAGAAGCATTGGCCGCACAACGTGAAAACCGAGCCACAATAAGCGGAGTGCCGATCACCTTCTCTGAAGCCGATACGGAAGGACTTCACATGCCGCATAGCGACCCACTAGTCGAAGAAGTACTTATCGGAGACGTCGCCGTCGGACGAGTCCTTGTAGATACCGGAAGTTCGGTTAATGTAGTATTCAGAGAAACACTCAGAAAAACATGGACTTCCTGGACGCTCAGATCAAGCCGAACATCGAACCATTAACATGATTTTCAAGCGAGCAGACCATGACCGCGGGAACGGTAAAAATCCCCGTCTACGTTGGCGGAATCGTACAAATGGTCAAATTCCTAGTCCTAGATAAACCTGCCATCTACAACGTCATACTTTGAACACCGTGGATTTACGCGATGAAAGCCGTCATCTCGACTTATCATCAATGCTTGAAATTTCCAACACCATCCGGAGTTTACACTCTGAGAGGCGATCAAGTGATGTCCCGAACTTGCTACATCAACGAGTGCAAATTAAGAACAACACCCCGAACATGCGTAATAAATACGAAAAGAACCGATAACGACTCTGATCTACTGAGACGAGAAACAATTATTCAAATCAACATCGACGAACTCAACCCCGACAGATGCGTCGGAATCGGAGCCGAACTCGATGAAGAGATCAAATATGATCTAGTCCGCTTTCTCAAAAGGAACGTGTCAACTTTCGCCTGGTCTATCAATGACATGCCCGGGATCGACCCAAAAATCACAAGCCATGAACTCAACATCGATTGCACCTTCAAACCGGTCAAACAAAAACGGCGCAAGCTCGGACCCGAGAAAGCCCAGGCTGTCAACGACGAGGTCGAACGATTACTTGGAGAGGGATCAATTACAGAAGTTCGATATCCGGACTGGCTGGCAAATCCAGTCGTCGTTAAAAAGAAAAAAGGAAAGTGGAAGATCTGTGTGGACTTTACCGATCTCAACAAAGAGTGCCCAAAAGACAGTTTCTCACTCCCACATATCGATAGACTTGTCGAAGCCACGACCGGCGACGAACTCCTCTCCTTTATGGATGCATTCTCGGGTTATAACCAGATACTCATGCACCTAGGCGATCGCGAGAAAACTTCTTTCATCACCGATCGCGGCATCTACTACTACAAAGTCATGCTATTCGGCCTGAAGAACGCCGGAGCAACATACCAAAGACTCGTCAACCGCATGTTCGTTAGCCAGCTCGGCAAAACCATGGAAGTCTATATCGATGACATGCTCGTCAAATCGCTCGTCCCTAAGGACCACATCAGACATCTCAACACCTGTTTCGACATACTAAATGAGAAGCTCAATCCAACTAAATATACGTTTGGAGTCACATCGGAAGAATTCCTCGGGTATATCGTCACCCAAAGAGGAATCGAAGCTAATCCTAAACAGATCTCCGCAATCCTCGATCTACCATCCCCGACGACGAAAATAAAAGTTCAACGGCTGACTGGCCGCATCGCCGCACGCAATAGGTTCATCTCACGGTCCACCGACAAGTGTCTCCCTTTCCATCAACAGCTACGCGGAAACAAGCATCTGGAATGGGACGACCAATGCGAAGAAGCATTCAAACAGCTCAAGAAATACTTGTCCACGCCACCGATCTTATCCAAACCCGAAGACGGTGAAACCCTCTACCTTTACATAGCGATTTCAACTTTTGCGGCCAGTGGGGTTCTCGTTCGGGATGACAGAGGCGAGCAAAAGCCGATCTTCTACGTAAAAAAATCACTTGATGGCGCCGAAAGCCGATACCCAACACTCGAGAAACTTGCTTTCGCCGTCATCACTGCTGCTCGGAAACTTAGACCATATTTTCAATCGCACTCTATCACCGTCTTAACAGATCAGCCGATCCAAACGATCTTACATAGTCCAAACCAATCCGGTCGACTCGCCAAATGGGCAATTGAGCTCAGCGAATATGATATCAACTATAAGAGTCGGACAAGCCTCAAATCGTAAGTCCTCGCCGACTTCCATATCGAGCTACCACAAGAGTTCGTCGATACTGACGTCACAGCTACCGAACAATGGATCCTCCACGTGGACGGGTCATCATCCCATCGAGGGTCGGGAGTAGGCATACGACTTCAGTCTCCAACTGGAGAACTTTTGGAACAATCCTCCTGGCATTTAATGCATCAAACAACGAAGCAGAGTACGAAGCACTACTCTCCGGACTTCAATTAGCCAAAGCCATCGGCGCAAATCGCATATGGGTCTATTGCGACTCGCAAATCGTCGCCATTCAATATAGCGGGGAATACGATGCAAAAACGATCGAATGGACGCATACCTCAAACTCGTGAAAAAATTCGCCACCGAATTCGAATACTTTGATCTCACCAAAATCCGAATAGGGGAGAACTCTCCGGCTGACGAATTTGGCCGCATTAGCATCTAGTTCAGATTTCTCATCTCAAAAGGACAATACCAGTCGAAAGTATACTCGAGCCGAGCATTGGAATAACAAAAGAATTCAACATCACTACGCGCAGGCGTAACTACGAAGATAACCCCGCAGCCGAACACATCCCACGAAAACAAAGGCAAACACAGACAACAGACGATGAACACAATACCAAGCTCGAAAACAACGAAGAAACCCGACACATCGTCGAACCAACACAAAATCACTCCGACGACGAAACCGAGAAACCATCAGAGGGGCTTCATACGCCAGTAAACATCGAACCCTTAAGCTAACTTACACCCACTAACTGGACACAGGAAATCAAAATATACATTATCGACGGAACAGTCCCCGCCGACAGATGGGCAGCCCGGCGGCTCAAAATGCGAGCTGCTCGATACGTACTCATCCGAGACGGCCTATTCCGCTGGAGCGCTGCGGGCATCCTTCTCAAATGCGTGTCCGGCAACGATATTCACGAGGTCATGAAAATGATACATGAAGGCGATGGCGGAAAACACGCCGGAGGGCGCTCCCAAGCACTAAAGATAAAAAAGACGAGCTATTACTGGCCAACCATGCAAGCAGATTGCGATAAATTCGTAGCCAAGTGCGAAAAATGTCAAAGGCACGGCTCAATGATGCACCTCTCAACCGAACTGTTAACTACATCAACAGCCCATACCCGTTCATGCGATGGGGAATGGACATAATCGGTCCCTTCCGACGTTCCACGACAAAAAAAAAATTCATCCTCGTCATGAGAGACTACTTTATCAAATTGGTCGAAGCCGAGTCATACCCTGAAATCCATGCCATCGATGTTAAAAAATTCGTCTGGAAAAACATCATATGCCGACACAGAGTCCCGTACGAGATCGTCACCGATAACGGACCGCAATTTATCTCAACATTATTTGGCAATTTTTGTGCAAAGTGGAAAGTCCGACTAAGTTTTTCCACACCGAGATACCCCAAAAGCAACGGCCAGGCCGAATCAACGAACAAAACCATCATCGACGGACTCAAAAACACTTGCATATTAGGAAGGGACGATGGGCCGACGAACTTGATGGAGTCTTATGGTCTTACCGCACCACTCCAAGACAATCAACAGGACAATCCCCTTTCTACCTGGCCTATGGCGTTGAAGCTCTCTGTCCCGCCGAACCAAACATCCCGACAATACGCAGGACAATGCTCGTGGAAAATCCCGGTCTAAACGACGAAATCATGTTCGACAACCTCGACGCACTCGAAAAACAACGCGATCAATCTTTACTTCGCATCCAAAACTCTCAAAAACTGGCAGCACGCTATTACAACAGAAAGGTCCGCGGACGCCACTTCGAAGATGGCTATCTCGTCTTACGAAAAGTCTTCGAAGGCATCGAAGAGAAGAACGCAGGAAAACTCGCCACTAACTGGGAAGGACCCTATCAGATCATGAGGGTCGTCAAACCTGGAGTGTACGAACTCATGAAGTTGGACGGAACACCGATCCCGCGATCATGGAACTCGATGAACCTCAAACGCTACAACTACTAGAATCGCCCAAAAAAAAAAATGTAATATGAACTACGAATGGCTTGATCCTTCTTCCGAGGGTACGTAGGCCTCTGGTTCAGCTGTTACTTTAATAAAATTTTATTCAACGCCAAAATCCGAACTTTAAACAGTTCGCCGAATCATAAAAATTCGCATTCATCAAAAGCCAAACTTTAAACAGTTCGCCGAATTCTAAAAATTTGTGTTCATCAAAAGCCGAACTTTAAACAGTTCGCCGAATCCTAAAAATTCGTATTCATCAAAAACCAAACTTTAAACAGTTCGCCGATTTCTAAAAATTCACCGAACTCCGAAGGTTCCCCCAACAATTCATCACGGTTCCCACATCGACGTCCTGGCCAGACGATCGATAAAATCAAACTAAGCCGAGCTATTGCTCGCACGCATCCACATGGTGCTATGGATAAAACACCTTCCATGTATAAAGCCGAGACCAGTCTCGCACTTAACCTATTTCTCAGACCATTCGAGCTAAATAATCCGAGCCTATCTCGTACACTCGGATTCGATCTGAGAAAATCTTGGAGTATCTTAAGACGAGCTGTTCACGTACTTTTTTGCCGAGCTCCATAGGTAAAACCGAACGTCATTTCTCGTAAAAATATAAGCCGATTCCTCAATAATCGTAGAAATCATAAGCCGATTCCTCAACAATCGCAAAAATCTAAGCCAATTCCTCAACAATTGCAAAAGCATAAGCCGATTTAATTAAACAGATCGCCGATTTCGAATAAATCGAATCAAGTCCGTCCTCTTCACCCCGGCTAAGACCGTACTGTTTACGGCACCATTTTGTGTACGACAGACTTGAGAAGTTCGTATAAATTTACGACTTCAAACAATCCGAGATTCGATGAATGTTTCGCAAAACAATTAAGATTCATATTCATAAAAATGGAAAAAGAGTCATATAAAAAAAACTAGCGGATACCGGACTTTAAAAACCCTCTAATCCAAAGGGTCGAGTTATGAGCCTCATCGGCCAAAAATAAAAACAAATTACAAAATAACGATGTTAGACATCCTGATTCCGCATCGTGTCAGCCCGGTCACCGGACATCACAGTCCGATTAGAACCAAACATATCAATGCCCGGCGGGACCTCGGTGCCCATCGGAAGAGAAATCTCCGAATGAATCGGCTCGACGAAGGGCGACACAACCAAGTCCTCCTCGGCAAGCTCATACTCGGCTAACTTCACAGCTTTGAGCTTTTAAACTTTCTCGATACAGGACGGCGGGACGACAATACCGTGCTTCGTTTGGAGACTATCACTGAAGCCGAGCACCCCTTGAGCTTGATTAATAGCAAGGAACGGTTTCTTAACCCGATCCAAGGCCGCCAAATGATCTTTAACTTTCTGGAGCCAAACCTGACATTTTTCGGTAACTTCCTTCCTTTTCATAATATGCTGGGTCCGGCCAGCTCTCAAACGGGTCGTCTCCCGAAACAGGGTGCGAGCAAGGGCATCCTTCTCATTGACCAGCTCGGCTTTAGAAGCCTTTAACGCAGCTATCTCCTTTGTCAGCTCGCTAACCGCATAATCTCCAGCCCGCGTCCTTTCCTGCTCGGTGAGCAACTCTTTGCGTAGCTCAACAACCTGTACGCTGCTCGTAAGAGCCTTTTGGCGAGCAGAATGGAGATCACGGTCGTAATTGCCCACAAGCTCTTTCGTTTGAGCGACCATCTAAAAAAAAAAAAAAAAAAAAGCCTGTCACGACAGACATCCAAAAAGAAACGAACAATACCAACTAAAACCGAGAAGCTCGTTTACCTCAGCAGTGGTCCGAGCCAGCTTCTTGTAAGCATCGGACTGGAAAAGATCTTCAACAGGAGGAAGCTCCTCCGAGCTAAATTTTAGTTGCCGATAAAATTCTGCACAAGCCCCGGCATCACTCGTTACTGGTTCGTCCTTGTCATAACCAAAGCTAACAGAATGAGCCGTGGCCCCAGAGGTCCGCGGCCTCTTCGATGCAGTAGAGCGGTCTGATATAACCACCGTCTCGGGATAAACCCTTTCAGGTTCGGCATTTACCGTACAGGCCTCTGAAGCTTGCTTCGCTGGCCTCTTACCCTTTTTCTTCCTTCTCATCTTCGCCGCATCCACGGAAGGAGCACGTGGTTCAGCAGGAGCCGACTCCTCACGCGGAGCCTGTTCTTCAATGACCTCAACCTCGGCAGCGGGTTGTTCATCATGCGCAGCGGACGGGGCTTCAACAGCCCCTTCTTCAACATCCATCTCAGCGGACAGATCCGGGATGTCATCCAGCTTCATTCTCCGTCGACGAGAAGGATTTTCTATATAAAACAACAAAAAATCAGACTACATCATCAGCAAAGCAATGACCGGACTATGAAGGAGAATTTACCGACATATACCTCTAAGAGCTCTCTTGGCTTTCAAATCAAGCTTGTCCTGATAAGCTTCAGGCCACCGAGCTTTCCCAGCCGCGCTTAACTGCTTCACGTGAGCAAAAGTAAATCCTACTGTGGTGATAAGGAAGCCCGGTACGTGACGATCTTAAAACAAAAAGGAAAAATATAACTTAGGCAAAACAAAGCAATAGATAAAAATCAGAAATCAATGTCTACCGATAGGAGTCCTACACTGAGTTCGGTAACTCCCGTCCGGACGCTCAACGGAAGTTTCGTCAATCTTCACATAAAAATATCGAGCATTCCAGTTGTTGACCTTACTCGGCTTGTTCCCGGTAACAAGGTCGTATTCCGGCTTCGCATTAGCCGATAAAAACCAAGGCCTGGCCTTCGACAAATTCACCCAGAATAGCCTCTCGAAGATCTTGGTCGTAATAGGGATGCCGCACTCCTCCCCAAGAGTAAGGAGACCCATAATGTTTATTACCGTAGCCGGCATGAGCTGAGAGAGCGCGATATGTCGCCTCTTGCAATACTTATAAAAGAGCTCCGGGATAGGAAACTGGAGACCGCAGCTTCTGAAATACTCCTCATACACACATAAATAGCCTTCAGGTGCGTCCCACGGACGATCGGCCACCTTCGGAATCTTGAAAAGAAGATCGTTCGGAGCATTGCACCTTTCCAGGGTAACCTGCACCGTCTCCGCCTTAGAACGAGACGGACCTATGCTCGCAGGTCTTTCAACTACTCGTCTAGTAGCCAACATGGGAAAATCATCTCCCATATTTTGACGAACATTTGGCGAGACAGCGCGATCGTCTAAACGAGCTGCATCATCGCCCTCAGCGAGACGAGCTGAAAATTCTTGATCTATCCGTACTTGATCAATTGATTTGGCAACTTCCTCTTCAGGCTCATCCTCATCAATAAGATGAGGAACTTCAATAACAACCCTCGGATTGCTCGGCCTGACAGCAGCACGTTGAGAGTTACGCCTGATCAGCTCATGCCGAACGTTACTCAGATCGTCCGAACTTGAATTGGAGCTGTCAATAAACAGCTCAAGATCGGGGAATTTCGGAGGTGGAGTTCGGTCATTAACAGAGGAAGAGGAGGTTCCTGAATTCATTTCGATCAAAAAGAAGGAATTGATGAAGAACAGATTGATGAACTCGAAAATCTTCAAGCAAACCGGAGAAATCACGGTGGAGGAGATGATCGGAGAACGAAAAATAAATAAAATCTAGAGAGAAGGAAGAGCGCTAGAGAGAGAAAGTACCTTTTGAAAAAAATAAGCAGAAGTGAAAAATGAAAGAAGGATCGGCTGCTATTTATAAAGGAAAAAAACAATGATGACGACTCCTCGAGATCCGCAACTAAAGAAGATAAATCGACGCGCGGCTCCTCGAATTCCACGATTAAATGAAAGCGAATCGACATTCCTTTTTACTAATCCACTGAGCTTGAATGTTCGAAATCAGATACGAAGTTACGTGAACTTGAAGGTTCCGAACTCAAAATTCTCCCGAGAGGTTGTCCGAACTCAAAACATCAGACGAGTCATACCGATCTCTATTTTAACCGAGCTATAGAATTTTCCAAAGAAATCCGCCGAACTCGAACACTCATTCACCGAACTGAAGGGGGGGCCAATTGTTAGAGGAGGATTTAGCACCCTCCGGTTTAACTCGGTTCTAACCAAGACCGGTATTGGCTTACAACGATTCGGAAGAAGGGAAGACGGGCTTCGGTTTAATGGGCCGAATTCTACAAAGCCCAAAAGGCAAGCTCGATCACTTCCGCTACCGGACTCTACGGCCCAACAACGGCCCAGCCGAGATAAACGGAAGATTTCCTTATCTCGGAAGGGATTCGGAATATTTCATTTTCTAATCGAACTTGGAAAATGAAATATTCTCTTAAACAACCGACTCAAAATCCTATAAATAAGGTGGAGGCAAACTCGAAGAAATAATCGACAATCATCTGAGAGACAGAAGAACAGAGAGAAAGCTTCATCAAGCACCGATCTCAAGTTCTTTAGTCTCCTTAGTCCTTTTTCATCGAAACTCTGTTGTAACGCCGAATTCAATCAATAAAACGAATTTCCGATCAAAATTCTCTGTTTTTCTCCTTGTGTGATTTACAAATCAACAACAGAGAGCTTTATTACGGAATTACGTGCAAGAAAACCCGTTTTCCAAAATATACCTTCTCCATTTCTTCATTTCCTTCTCCATTGTGGAATCTTCCACACTACATATCACAAAGTTCACGGAACTATAATTGAAATGAAAAACAAAAGTTATAAATCCAAAGGAAAAAAAAACACATCAGACTCGCACAAAACACAATTCCGAGTGAGCTTCTAATTACTAAAAAATACTACATGTTAGATTCCCACGTTTTTCACGGTAATCAAACTAACTTTCCATTGAAAAGAAGAAAGAACAACAATCACAAACAAATCAACCTAATTATTTAACCAACAAAAACAAATCAACCTAATTAACATCTTAGGATTGTGATCTTCGTAGGAGCAAGTAACTTTCCAATACACCCCAAACGTCACCTTTTCGAACGCAATGTGAGTATGTTGCGATCAACTTTTCAAACGCAATTTCTGATTTTTCATTAATACTTCAGAATAAAAAAATATTCATTGTAAAAATGGAAAAATTGTAAAAAAAAAAGCATGATCTTTCAAATTTTGGTCATTCAAATCATAAACTATCATGTGGACAGTTTAAATCATTAATTTCTGTTGATTTTAAATTTAAATCACAAACTTCTAAACCAAATTAGACACGGCGTTAAGTCGATAAACAGAACAAATAAACGAGGTTAAAAACTGTTGTAAATCTCGGTTAAGTGATCGATACGACGTCGTTTACTCTTTCTTTTAAAACACTAAATCACGAAAAATCCCAACCCTCTTTTTCGGATTTTAAGAAGAAACGACGTCGTATCAATTGACTGTGATTTACAACAGTTTTTTAATTTCATTTATTCGTTCCGTTTATCGACTTAATGTCGTGTATAATTTGGTTCAATCATTCGAAACTTGTGATTTACATTTAAAATTAACAGAAATTGATGATTTAAACAGTATACGATAGTTCATGTTTTGAATGATCAAATTTTGAAAGTTGATATTTTTTTTTTGTTGACAATTTTCCCTTTTAAAAATGAAAAAAAAAAGTTCGGTTTTTCAGTATTTAATCGAACCACTCGTTATTTCAGTATTTAGTCGAACCAAATCAGACCAAAAACTTTCAAAAGGTGTTTGACCAAATAGGTTTGAAGGTTTTAACCGACACGAAACCAATCCGGTTTGATATTTTCGGTTACATTTAGTTTTTTGTCGTCCCATTCTGACAAATGACAATAGTTAAAGGGTAGGAATCAGAATCAAGCATCCGGTTCCCATCGACAAACAAAAAACATATAGGGTTGTCCGTGAGAGAGAGAGAGAGATGGAAGGATGGGATCCGAGCACGAAGTCGACGTTAACGCGGATTCCGCTTCTGACGACAAAGGCGGGGCCAAGAGACGGCGATGCATGGAAGCAGAGGCTTAAAGAAGAGTACAAGTCTCTGATTGCGTATACCCAGATGAACAAGTCCAACGACAACGACTGGTTCCGTATCTCCGCCTCCAATCCTGAAGGTACTCGTTGGACTGGCAAGTGTTGGTATGTTCACAACCTCCTCAAATACGAATTCGATCTGCAATTCGATATCCCTATCACCTACCCTGCCACTTCTCCCGAGCTTGAACTGCCTGAAATCGACGGCAAAACACAGAAGGTTTGTGCTTTCTTTGATCAGAGGTGGTTTATGCTCAATTTGCTATTGTCTTTATTGCTATCTCTCTTTCTCTTTGTTTTGTTGTAGATGTATCGAGGTGGGAAGATTTGCCTGACTGTGCATTTCAAGCCGCTCTGGGCCAAAAACTGGTAATTTTATGCTTGCATACACATTGTAAAAAGAGCAGGCAATGTTTTGACAAGGATTATGAAAGTTTTAGTCTAATTCCCATTGATTTTGAAAGAATTCGCAGTCTTATTAGATTGGTTTGTTGTCTATGTTGATTCGATTAGGCCGGGAAACTCTAGTATTAAGCTGTTTGTGCAGGTCTAAATGAAAGCTATTGTCCACTAATCAACATCATTTTTGTGTGATTTTTCGTTTTTTTAAAATAAAATCTTGTTAAACACAAAACCAACCCCGTGCTTGAGTTGAACACGTTATGCACTCCATTTCCATCACGGATATCGTTTTCTTGGCATTGATGAATGACTTTTGTTTATGCAGTCCTCGGTTTGGTATAGCACATGCGCTTTGTTTGGGGCTCGCTCCATGGCTTGCTGCAGAGATTCCAATTCTTGTGGACTCGGGCATGATTAAGCACAAAGATGACGCAGCCTCATCTGCCGAATCTTAGTCTATTTAATCCTGTCTGCCCTATAAAACGCTTACATGAAACCCAATAAAGATTTAAGCTATTGCAATGTTCTTCTCGAAATACTTATACAACTTGAGAATATATGATGTTCATTCCTACTTTGGAACTGGTTCGTGCAAGGTGTGGATATGCTATTACGGAACCTCTTTATGTTATTGCTTTTCTTTTCTTTTCTTTTTTTTTCATTTTGGTGGATCATCGAGCACAAAAAGGAAGAAAATTCCAACACTGCAAAACCGAGGTCTGTTTTAGTGTTGTTGAAAACATTGACTGGTTTTGCAGGTGATATGCTAACTTGAAACCGGCTTGTTGTTCAAGGAAGATAACATATTAGTCACAGACGCATATAGACTAGAGACAATATATTTGCCAACGTTTGCATTAAGAGATGAATTTTCTGCAGGATGCATGGGCATCTATGGTGAATTGAAATGACAAAATAGTTCTATGTTAATCGTCTTAAGGTTGATCTTCCCATAGTAAATAAAAATCCATTCCAAGGTCTAATAACATTGGAAATGGTACAACTATATTTCTGTCCACCAAAACTTTTTCATTATAATATAACAGTTTCTATTCATAACGGATAAATCGCTAGAATGACCTTAATGGTTTAAACCAAATTCATCTCTAATCTTTTTTTTTCCATAACCTTATAACTTTACTAACATGTGTTATTTCCATTTTACCCTTACAATAAAATATTAAACAAATTAAATAAAACGAAAAAAGAAAAAGAAATCCAGAAAAAGAAAAAGAAAAATCAACCAATCAGAAGAAGCTTTCTTCTTCCTTCGCGTTATGCTCCTTCCGACATCCGGCTCCGTCGTCTTCCTCAGCAGACCGGCTCCGACTTAGTATTAAGGTGAGTTTTTGCCTCTTTTCTTTCTCTTTTTTTGTGTCTTTTTTAATGGTACATTGATCTGAAGCATTGCTAATCAATTTATGGATTGAAATTGAAATTGGGTATTCAATTAGGGGATTTTCAAGTAATACTGAATAACCCAAGAGTATACATACGAGTAAAATTGTTTTCGTAGTCTAAGAGAAGTTTATGTTGATAATGTATGAATTTGTAGAGATTTAGAAGCTCTGAATCTGAATCGGAGCTGGTAATGTGTCTGGTATGAATAGTATACTGGTACTACTGGTATGACTAGTTTATTGGTATTACTAGCTAATGTTTTTAATTTGGTACAACTGGTATGACTAGTTACTGGTATGCCTAGTTAATTTGGTATAACTGGTATGACTAGTCATTGGTATGACCGAGCTGAACTCGTTTACTCTTGTTTACACTGTGCTCGGACGTGATGGCAGAAATTATTTGGTGGATTTGACAAATAAAACATGCAGCTGCAAGCATTTTGATATTGACAGGTACCCGTGTGTGTACATGCTATAGTGACTGCCACCACGTACGCGAAGTCAGGGAAGCAACTCGAGTTGCATGAGTTATGCTCCGTCTATTATTTGATGGAGTAGTGGTCATTGGCATATCATAGGACAATTTATACAGTGCCTCATATGTCTGAATGGAATATTCCCGAGGAAGTTAAAGCATCTTGCGTCATACCTCCTCCTTATACCAAAACAAAGAGAAAAAATAGAGTAAATCGGTACCCATCAGTTGGAGAACTTCGAAGAAGAAGAAAGCGTGGTGGGGTAATTCATGGCTTATTTGGTGATAATCCTGGAACCAGTACCTAATCGTTTGTGTAATTTGTGTAACTCGTTTGTGTTGTTGGATGTTAATTTCTGTCTCGGGACAACTACGTAAAATTGATTTTATATATGTTATACTAGTACATTTGAGAATACTGGGTATCAGTGTTATTTCTGGTTTAGTGTTATTTTGGAATTTTAATTTGAATTGAAAAATTCACAAAAAAGGAACAACAAATACGAAATAGTAAAATTTACGTTACATAATTAACTATTAAATGTTAAAAAAATATGTATTAGGTTTATAAAATACATTTATACCATAATGATTTGTTATTAGAAAATTTACACAAGAACCACCTTATACTATTATGATCACTTTGTTAATATAAACCACCTTATGATGTGAAATATAATTAAAAAGAGTTTTATGTAATATTAATGCACAAAGTCCTCGGAAACATACTTTAATTGACTAAAATCAACTGTAAAACTAGAAAACACATTTTAAGGACTATGTAATACTAAATTAATTTGAAAACACCCAAAAGTACAACTATTTGCAAATTATTAATACTAGATAACTAGGGGATAACTATGTGTAAATTTTCGCGGGCCCAAATTTTTTGATTTTTTTTTCTCATTTTTTTGCGGGCCCAAATTTTCGCGGGCCCAAATTTTTATGAAATTTTTTGATTTTTTCTCATTTTTTTCTGATCCACTCCCAAAACCAGTTTTTTCTCATTTTTTTTTTTCACTTTCTCTCTCTCTTCCCCTTCCCGATTCCTCTCGACGGCGACTCCCTTCACGAAGAGCTTTCTTCCCTTTCTCCATTGCACCGACTTTCTCCATAGTAATACTTAGTAATATTGAACCAAGTTAGTTTCCATGTTACATATATGGACTCGAACTATAGTGCCGATAAGCGCAACAAGAGGCTAATCGAGAGGCTTTACCACCTAGCCGACGCAGACATGGACATTCCGGCAAGATGTCCAGTGTAGTGGACCAATCATTGAGGTGACCTTTGAAGAAGAGGTTGCTAATTTAAGGAGGGAGGTTGATGAACATCGCGAGAAGATCTGAAGCATGCGTATGGAGCTGAACAACAATGCTGGAGAGATTGCAAGGCTGAAGGCATTAAGCAAATGTTAAACTTTTGTGCATTAAGCAAATGTTAAACTCTTGAATCGATATAAGGATTCGATTTCCTGGTTAATACTGAACATAGTAATATATAGAATATTGAACATAGTAATACTTAGTAATACTGAACCAAGTTTGTTTCCATATCACCGCTTGACTGACATAACACCTCGTCCCGACTTTGATTTTTTTTCATATACTCCCTTGGCTGGAACAACATATCCAAATGTTGGAGTGGTTCGGTTTTATCTTCGGAATCCTGCAAGACATATGTATATAGTGTTACTTTTTGTTTTAGAAATTTTTGGTCCGGTATTACTGCTCCAGTATTAGTAGTCCAATATTATTGGTCCAGTATTACTAGTCCACTATTACTAATCCAGTATTACTAGTCCAGTATTACTAAAAACCCAGAAAATTACAAGTGTTTTCTCTCCTGTTTTTCATAAAGACGTTTGAAGAGTTTTAGGTTTTTTTTTTTTCTGTTTTTGGGTCGGGTCTAATCCGAATAGAATGGATTTGGGTGGATAAATACTGGTTGGGTCGTAAATATTTTATACTTTCAGGGACAGATTTGTTATTTACCTCTTTTTCGTTTAAAAAAAAAATGAATAACAAATTCAGTTTTAAAACAAGGCTATTTTGGCATTCTTTTGTAAAGTGAAGGTCATCGCAGCTATTGATCCATTCATAACCCCCACCTCTTTCATTTACTGAAACTCAAAACCATGTATTCTGTTGCAAGTCAAAAATTATAACTTATAAGGGATTCCACAAGCCGCAGAATCCAACCCCACTGCAGGATCTTTGTCTACAAGTAGTGGCGTCAACTCCACACTCTTTGTTGCTCCAACACATATGATCGACTTTCTCATCAGGAACATGACAAGCACTCTCTCTGTGTTGCTCAGGGCGTCTAGGATTGAAAGCAATCGATGGACAGACTTGCATTGACAATGCGCTTGCTCGACTTTCCCATGCTCCACTCTGCAAATTTGTAAATTACTAGTTTAGGAGAAGCAGAGAAAGGACTAATAATGCATTAAGACTATTGAATTCGTTTAATGCGTGCCTTTCTGTCTATCAACTGAAAAAATAACATTGATGTTCTTCCTAATCGCTCTGCACATTGAATAGGCAGTGTAAACTATGCATAAGTCTTATTTCTTCCAAAATGATCAGAGCTGGAACAAGAGCCAGACCTTTGAAAGCGTCCAGTTGCCTGAGAAATAACTTTCTGGTAGCTTCTCATGCCAGGAGCTCATAATCTGTATAGGATGGCCCTCGGTTGTAAATATATAATTCCTTTTGGCCACAAATGAATCATCGAACAGGAGATATAAGTACTTGCACCTGCGAATGTGAGATAACAACCACTATGAAGTTCTGAGTTCTGACGTTGTATAGGTAAGAAAAGAATTATGTGCAAGGAAGTGAATGGTAATTTCACGTTTCAGCGAGAAAGAAACTGTGCTGATGATCTTCCAGTTGCATGGTTGTCACATCTCTAACACTTGCAAACCCCCCTGCCACCTTCGTGTACAGATTAAGAGAATTTACCATTGTTTCACCAACATCTAGGTACCATGGATCTGCAAGAAGAAAGAACAAAGAGATGAAATAGAGATCTATTGTCAATGGAGATTGCCTAAAATCTGGTGCTTCACATAATAAACATTCAGGGTGAGGAAAAAGCAAAAACCTTTTGTAGCTTGGTATAAGTAGAACGTTGATTCTGCTAATTCAGGACGCAGTGGATAGTACTTCTCAGTCGGATGTATCATTTGATGATCCAGTAGATACCTGAACAAAAATTAGTTCAGCGTTCTTTAGCTCAAAAAGCAAACTTGAAAATGACTGCACGTACAAAACCAACAAAGAAAAGACAACTGAATGCATACCTCTCAGGTAATACACCAAACTTCTCCCATACATGGAAAAACTCCCGGTGCGATGAATTTGCAGCTGCGATATCCCCAACAAGAACCTAGTAGTAAGAACTTGAGAGTGACAACCAGAATATCCCTTTCTCAACTGTTCTTTCTATGGCATTTAAGTAATCCATTCATTCATTATACCTGTAGACCAGGCCAAAACGCCTGAAGACTTGTGAGCTGCCAATAAGTTGGCTTCCCACTCCACATATTAGCTTCATGGTACCTAAACCATGTAGATAAACTCATTACTACATCTAGCAACTTCCAGTTTGACATAATAGAAGTCTTAATGTCATAACGGAGATTGTGGAGTACGTTTCTTCAGGCTAGTATATTACCAAGGCCCATGTCTGAAGTACTTCTGAGATGCCAGATAAGCAGTACGAAACATTCGCCAGTAGTCTTCTTTTCCAAAAAGAATATAAGCTTTCAAGAGGTATTCATAGAAGGAGTCAACCCCTTTAAAAGAACAGAAGTGAAATTATACATCAGAGCTGCATCAATCTAAGGCACAACATATACCTAAAATGATTTTGCAGCTATCTCTTGGAAAAAATAAGAATTTCCACTAGAATTCCTCTGAAAATGAACAACATACCAGCTCCAATGCTGGAGGAGTATTCTAGCCATTCCCCAGTTACCACATCTAATGTCGTCCCAAGCAGATCTAACGAACTGCGCATCCTCCATAGCTGACGAAGCGCACGTAGTGCAGCTGATTCAAATCTAGGGTCGCCAGTGAGCCGTGACAATGCTCCCATTTCAAGAATGAGAGAACCTAAAGTGTAAAAGGCATATCAATAAGTTCAATCAACACATTCGGAAAACTAGTTTCATCATAGAAAAATATTTGTGTTTATTTGCCACTAGAATGTAAAAGAAACAAGAGAAAACAGGATACATACCACACCCTGAAGTGCTTGTTTCAGTTGTCTCATTCTCCATTACTCCATACTGTCCAAAGATATTACTTGGGGTCAAAAATTCCTTATCCAAAAAACTAGAAGAGTGAGCTCAAACTTTAGCAGGTAAGACCACAGAAACCTTTAAATAATAACTGAATTAAAACCATCAAAGTGACTATCCTTTTCATATTACATAGCCAGGATTTCAGATGCATAGAAGTAAAACATTTTACGTGCATTCCATAAGTGACATTTCAGTACCTTCAAATTAATCCATGCATATGGTAATCCTGTGGGTGTTTCAAACGCTGGTAAAAAGCGTTTTCCAAGGTCTTCGGATAATCGAAGAAGCTGATTGTTGTAGGACCCCTGAATCAACGTATTAGTTGGATCAATTGCAAGAAGATGAGCAGAGATAAGTCCTCCAAGAACTCTTATATTGCACTACAGATCAGAAGCAAAAAAGAGAACCAGTTAGAAGTGTCAAGTGCGAGTATACTCATTTATGGAACTCGAGGACACATCCAGCTTCTTGAAGGAAGCTTCAACAGAATTTGACTTTATATCAAAGTAGACATAAAAAGAATAAAATTTGGCCATTTACTGAACTAGACTGCTACCAAAGAGCAAATAAACTAAGCTTCGCACGAAGTCCCTGGATTACATATTACCTCAAAAAGGTTGACCCGTGCATCAATATCGAATGTTAGATTTTCTGAAAGCCAGAGAATCCCCTTTTCGAATTCTGTCTTGTTTCCCAATATAGCAAGGCTGGGACAAAGGAGAATCATGTCAAACTGCTATTGAAAAACCACATACAGAATGCTTTCACTTTTGCATAAAATTACCTGGACAAGGATTCAACAAGTGTCACAGCTGATCCATTATAATCTGTTGGCAGGTGTTCAAGCTGGAAATCAGAAATCTTGGAGTCAAGCTTCTGCGTTAAATTTTTTATGGTGCTCCATGAGCTAGTAAGTTACCTTTAGATTTCCAAGCTCGCTGAGGGAGTCTGTGAAACTTTTTGTAAGAGGCTTTAGCTCATCATGCTGTTAGAATTCAGAACGTAATGGGATTCAGAAACACAGCAGCCAGAATTCATCAACTTAAAAAGATAAGTTGAAGTAGTTCACTAACCGGAAATGCGTAAGTCATGTAGTTGTCATACGCATGATAGAACCTGTAAAACAAGATGGTATGAAAATATCATCAATAATACTATTTGCCTGCTCTCTTCTTTGTTCTTTCTCTCTTATTCTATCTTTCCTTTGGTTTCAGCATCCATGGTTTGTTACACATTAAAGTTAGCAACTGCACGCACTTAGTTCTCATAAAGACTATAAACAATAAAAAAAAGGAACCAAACGATACAACTAGACGACCAAATGCAGACTACCGCGCACCTCTGGAGGAATTAGCAAATTTATGAAAATTCACATATCTGAACAAAGCTTAGTTCCATCTAACTCTCTCAAATTACTAATTCAAGCTTCTTGACCACACTTGATGAAATCTCAGATATGAAAGGGTTTCTCAAATACCACCGCCGAACATTAAAGAACAAAAGCATTCAATCTGGTATCACCCCATTCACAAGTATGTCCCTTTAAGACAGACACAATCTATTACCAAAAAGGCGAAACCCAGAAAGATGAGCTTGAAGAGTATTGACAGACCAAACACACGCTGCTTACATCTCGCGGACTTTTTCTCGCATTTGTTTCTTCTTGGCGTCGTCGAGGCGCTGCGAGGAGGGGTCGACGACGAAGAAGGCGAAAGAGATCAGGAAGCAGAGGAATACATGGTTGGGATGGAGAGTGCGAAACATGATCAAGCTGTGGAAGAAGAAGCCAATCCAATCAAATCAAAAGAGATGTAAGAAGGACGAAATGTGCATTCATCACATTCACGCGCTCCTTCTTCGCTGCGTCTGATCTCAAATCGGCAGCTAGATGCACAGACCAACGCGACTTCTTCTTCTCTAATTGGTCATTCCTTCCACTCTTACACTTTTACCATTTTGCCATTTTTACTCGTAACTAAAAGAAAAACGAGAGAGACAAACTTTTCACCTAATTGACTTTTTAGAGTGAAACAACTTTTTCAACTGATACAATTAATATAAAGAAAGAATCTGGGTAAACATATTTTTAGAATCCACACAAATCTTTAAAAATTTTAAAATCTCTAACTTTTAAAATCTAAAAACTTTACCCAAATCACCAAACAATCATCATATCTAAACTGAAAGAGAAACACAACCCCTCAACCTCAACCAATACCCCACGGTATATTAATATTGCCCAGTAGCTGAAACGTCTCCACTTCTCCGTAAATCTCTGTTCCACTCCTTTGTACAACGATCATTGAAGACCAAATCCTCATCTTATCACTACTGTAATCAACGACGTCTGTCAGAAGGGCCAATTTTCCATAATACTTCCTCAATGCAATACCCCTAACCAGCCCAAGCCGATTCTCTTAAACCCTTTCCATTTTCAAACCACAAACTTCTTTCCACAACTTCTTCATTGAGTCATACCAAAAAGACCTTGTGTTGTGTCCAACCACAAATTTTAGAATGTAATGTCTAAAATTTTAGATATGCAGGTATTGTAGTTTTGTGAATATGGAAACGATCAATTGTTGTTATGATGAAGGAACACATGTTGCTTTAGACTCTTAGTACACATTTAATGCACATGTTTTTTTAATCAAAATCATATAAAAAGTGAATTATTTTTTAATATACAATACACTTGTGTAATTAAGTATTTTTTATTTATTGAAAGATTGTTGTAACTCTTTATGAATTGGATGATTTTATATGAATTTGGGACCATGATGGTTAATTGAAATTTTTTTAACACCGCTTATGGGCTCCGTATCTCTAGACACGGCTATGGTTGTCATAAAAATATATGGTTGTCATAAAAATATAAGACATTCTCCATGACACAACATGATTACTGTTGATCAAATAGATATTATTATCTACTGAGACTGTTGTAAGTGAAGTCTTCATCGGTGTCGAGAATGGTGCCGACCACGTTTGTGATTTGAAGTCAAACGTTACCGATAGTGTCTTATAGCGTTCTCTCATAGTAGCGGTGAATGGATTTCCAAAAACATATAGTTTGTCGCCTACAAATCCGGCGTTTCTGTATTGTAGTACCATCGGCATTGTAGGGGCTTGGCGAAGATTTGAGGATCATGTATCAAAGATCCATACCTTCGTTGGTGAGCCCAATTTTCCGACAACAAAGACGATTTCTGGACCAACCGCAAAGATGTCCTTGGTGGACTGACCCAACTCGTGATCATAAGGTAAGTTGGAGTTTACTTAATTTTAACCGAGTATATATTCATGTAGTTTAGTTACTGCAGAACCGGAAAGAGTTCTTAGCAAAAGAAAGTAACCAGAGAACCAGTATAAATTGGTTTGATTAAGAACTTAAAATATGATGAAGCCAATTAAGATAAACTTCTTTTATGAAGGTCGATAGAGAGACGCCAAGTATCAAGGAGGTTCTCTGGCAAAAGCCCGGCGAGAAACCACTGAAGGGAATGAGCCCAAAACGGCGAGCATCGTGATCCAATTCTGATCTGCTCCACCGCCGCTTTTGCGTAGACTTTCGACGACGGTATAAAGAAGCTTGGTTTATCTATAGATGCTATTTCTGACACTATCCTCGTTACCACGTATAACGAACGGTACCTGCCACATTTGTTTTACACACGTACGTGTCTAATAAGATTATTTTCTTTTACGCATACCTGGGGAAATACAAAAATATTACATAATTATATAGAGGTTTTTGAAGAAAAGAAAAAAAATAGTACCTGGCATGGCACCACTAGACGTCGATAAGATATTTGGAACACAAGTATAAACTCATAATAAACATATAAATATATAACAAAACAAATAAACCACTTTAGTGAACATGCCTTATTCAAAGATAATATATTTGGAAAATAAGCATAAACATATATTTATCTTACACTTAAAAAAAGTTATTAAAAAATCTACGATAATCCACAAAAGTTATTACTCCCTCTGTTTCATATTATAAGTCGTTTTAAAACTTAAATTTTGTTTTATATTATAAGTCATTTTATGTTTTGAATGCAAATCTTTGATAAATTTTCCATTTTATCCATATTCTTTTAGTTTATTAATTAGTGTAAACTTTAATTGGTATAACAGATAGTAGAGCAGAAGTATTAAGCAGCATAAGCAATATGCTGCTGAAGTTGTATGCTCTGAATAATGTAGTGATTGGCAGAGCTGTGAAAGATTATATATAAAATTATTTAATATATTTATTCGTAAGCACTATATGTATAGTTATATTTATAATATAATTTATAATAATTTTTTTTCATATTTCAATTGTATTTATTGTATTATATATTTTTAAAATTTTTATTTGAAAATTAATAAAATAATGGTAAATATTTGTTTTAAAAGTATAAAATTTACACTTTAATATAAACATAATTTTTTTTGATATTATTTAACAAAATAATTTTTTTTTTAATTTTTTTGATATTTTATAGGTTAATGATCTACCAAAAACTTCATATGAAAGCATAAAAGAATGAACATTTGCAGAACATGTGGTGCTTCTAAATGGTTTCCTAAATGTTTTGCTGATTGATTGATAAAATGCTTAATGTTTTTTAAAATGCTCTACCAATCAATGCTGAAAAGGAGGGAGTTTAAGGGTTTGTTTTTTTTTAAATCAGGATTTCGAATTTTGGGTTTAGATTTAATTTTTAAAAGACCAAAAAAAAAAATTAATTTTTAAATCAATCTTTAAATCATTTTATTAATTTTAAAAAAGCCTGATCTATTTTGTTATTTTTTTTTGGTATAAAAGATGGTAAAATTCGCAAGTGTGGGAAAATCATCAAACTATTCCTCCCCTATCCACACACGCCGTGAGCGGTCGAACCAGGCAAAAGCCTCTCAGTTCGGTAAGAGTTTTCCGGCAAAGCACAACACCAGAACCTCCACACATGGCGACAACTCACCCATGCGTTATCGGACAAAGAATCTCCGTTCCTCAATTCCGCATCCTCTTCAATTCAAAATCTCCAAATCAGGAGCTCTCGACCAATAAACGCGCGAATTTCTGCGTATCTGTCGGCCTATCACAATCCTTCGCTTCTCATACAACAACCCGGAACCCTAGAAAAGCATCTCTGACCTGTCTGCGCAATTGCGCCGCCGTTGATGGCCCTGAGACCAGTTCTTGTGATGATAAGTGGGATTGGGATCGTTGGAACCGACACTTCTCCGAGATTGAAGAAATCGATAGCGTAGTTTCTCTTCTCAAGGTTCTATCCATCTAAACTCGGTCCTTTGGTGATGGCTTTCGGTTGCTTGTAATAAATTCCTAATTGTGGAGTCTTCTAGCTTATCTAACAGCTTCAACTTGAAGAGGCCATCGAAAAAGAAGACTTTGAAGAAGCAGCAAAGTTGAAAAAAGCTATTGGAGAAGCCACTGTGAATGATGCTGTCGCTGAGATCATGTGCCAGTTACAGGTTAAGATATGTATTGTATGGATTTTTTGATAAAATCAAACTTTTGTGTTGTCTTCTTTACTTGTATATATATATGATAACTTCCTCGCAGATTGCAATACGAGAAGAGCGTTACCATGATGCTTCCAGGTTATGTAGACAGACAGGGAGTGGACTGGTAATTTTATTCGCCTTCTTTATATTTTCTTCGTTCTTGTTAAGCTTGTGAAGTAACAAGTACAAGATTTCACAAACACTTTTAAGTGTTGCAAGGAATTTTAAAAAAAAAAATCCTTAAACGTCTTAATGCAATGTAATAAGTGTTTCTATGCTTGCATGATAGTCCTAGATGACACCTACACACCTAAATCAAGAAAAAGGCGAAAAGTAGAAGATTTCTTAAGCTTTATAAGGGATGCAAAGAATGTTTCATGTCTGTAAACTATTAAGGTAGTTAAGGTTAGTTGACGGAGTATTATGTTTCCTGACATAAGTGATGGTTTCACCTGCTCAGTTTGTTAAGAATTGCTTCATATTATTCCCCAAATCTGTAGTCGAGAATCTACGCTTTTATCTGGACTTGGGTTGTTTTAGAATTTCAAAGCATCATCACGTTTCTGATGTCTGTGTAGGTGGGTTGGTGGGTTTGTTATCCTCAAGATTCTGAGGAACCATTTGGCAGAATTGTACGCATAACTCCAGGTGTTGGTAGGTTTATTGGCAAGAGTTACAATCCAAGGTGAGAGCATGTTTTGCCGAGGATTTTAGTATTTTTTCAAATGCTAGTGGTAGTTGAATCTCATAACTGCTTTGTACAGACAGCTGGTGACTGCAGCAGCTGGAACACCTCTGTTTGAGGTTTTCGTTGTTAAAGACACCGATAGAGGATACGCTATGCAGGTAATTTAAGCACATCACATTTCTAAAATTAAGTTTAGCAGTTCTGGTCACAGTGTATCCTTTTACCTGTATCTCGTGGAAGATTATTGTTACATAATTGCTATTCTACTCACCCGTAAGTTTTTTTTTTTCCTTTAATCAAGTTTTATAAATGTATGTGCAGAAACATTGTCCTTTTTCCTTTTTAAAAAGCACCGAGTAACCCCTTTGAGCTGTTGTGTACAGGTGGTGTATTTGCAACATGTCAAGCAAAAACCATCCATTTCCGAGAATTCCTATTCAAGTACAAAGCAATCATCGAATACCTCAATTGAGAGCCCTTCCAGTGTAAATGTACGAGATAGTGAAGTGAAAGTGGATAAAAAAGAAGATAAACTACTAAATGCTGAGGAACCAACTGAAGAAGGGATTAAAAATGTCATCAAATTTCTAAAAGATAAAATCCCGGGGCTAAAACTGAAAGTCCGCGATGAAGAGATTGTAGGCAGTGATGATGATGCTGCTGCTGAAGAGCTGGTCGGAGAAGGCATTGAGGAAACTAGTTCTGCTGATGAAGAAGAAGATGATGACAGTATTGAAGAAATTGCATCTATGGATAGTGCAGATAATGGAAAGCATATAAATCCTAAGATTTTCATAGGAGGGGTTCTACATAACACAGAGGATTCCACTATAGAGGATGAGCTTGTCCGTGTTTCTGCAGATATACCGGATAATGAAAGAGATTCCTTTGTCTTGCATGTTCCTGGGAGAAAGAAGAGTGATACAGATACAAGAAAAAGCACAGTTTCCCAGGAACAAGTAACAGCTCTAGCAGCTCAAGGATTTTCAGATCTGATGCCAGCAGAGGTTGCCAAGGCGTTCTGGGGTCCAGAGAGACCTTCTTTGAAGGTGAATTCCTTGAATTTACACTGCTCTTTATAAAGCTGAACTCTACCATCAGATTCTTATTATTTAACACCTCTTTATGATGTTGCGTAAATGTGTTTAGCAGGCTTTTGACGTAAGTAGAATTCTGATGTCATGGATATATTTGCTTGGCATGAATGGATTTTGTGTTCAGAATCACACGAGTTTTTAAATACATATAGGAAGCTTCTAGCGTTAACAGTTTCTTGACTCCTTAGATATAAAGATTGTTCGATCATTGTTCTAGGTATCAAGAAATGTCCGTGAGATTGTCAAGCTTGCTATAAAGCAGGCACAAAAAGGAAATCGGCTCTCTGAGTATACAACATTTAATAGAATCATAACCCCTGAAAGCGACCTAGACCCTTTTGATGGTAATCATGTTTTGCACTAGTGTTATTCTCTTTCTTTTGATATGGGTTCAGAATGTATTTGTACAACTCAACTCGGGATCTGTTCTGAATTTGAAGTGCAGGCCTGTATGTCGGTGCATTCGGACCTTATGGCACCGAGATAGTACAACTTAAGCGTAAGTATGGCCACTGGAATGATGCAGAGGAAAGTAACTCCTCAGACATTGAGTTCTTTGAATATGTTGAGGCTGTGAAGTTGACAGGGGATCCAAATGTGCCGGCTGGCCAGGTAATTTATCTTTTTAATGTTTTTTCTTTTTCTTTTTCAAATTATGACATTTTTTGTATGAGATAAAGAATCTAAGATAGGGTCACAAGTTCTTGGTAGGTGACATTTCGTGCAAGGATTGGGAAGGGGAGTCGCATGAGGGATCGTGGATTGTTCCCAGAGGAAATGGGAGTGGTAATGACACTTTCCCCATCTCCTGAGCTTTGGTTTTATGAGAACTACAGAAACTGACCAAAAACAAAATCGTTCTCAGAACCATGCTTAAGCTAAAAACAATCTTTGATTTCCTATTGAAGCAATAGCTTTAAGACATTTCACGGGTTCAATTACGCTGACATTTGAATCGAAAGCTTATCCAGAAGATGTTAACGTACATGCAGCTTGCGAGTTACATGGGAGAAGGAAGAATCGCAGACTTTGGGTTTAAAAACCCAAAATGGGTGGAGGGGCAGCTTTTAACACTCAATGGAAAGGTAATATCTAGAAACACAATAGAGCCGACCATCATTTCTTTGTCTTGCCGGTTAATGGTTTTGGTTTTCTGCGATCAGGGAATGGGACCATATGTGAAGGGTGCGGATCTTGGATTCCTATATATTGGCCCTGAGAAGAGTTTCTTGGTCGTTTTCAACCGTCTGAGACTGCCTGAGTGAATAATACGCCGTCGTTTCATTGTAACTATATTGTCCTTTTGACTTTGTTCCATATACTTACCTCAACAATTTCAAAGCAACATCACTGCGAGAGTGTTTAGAATGGGAAGAAAGCTTCTTCTTCTTTTTCTGTTTTTTTTCTCTAACTGGAAAATGATGCTGCGACCTAGATATTCGATCCGATTTTTGATGTAGTTTTCTGGTTTCTTAGATTTTTGTTGTTAAACAAAAGGCAGCTTTTTTACAAGAAAATAATTTTGAACCAAGCAAATGCCAATTAATAGAGATTGAGATGGCGAGGCTGAACCAGGGTTGAAGCGAGAGTGGGAGAAGTATAGCTCTTAGAGAAGAAGCTATTAGATTAGAGTCTGCCACAGCAAGCCATTGCAATGTGTCATTCCAAGAGGTTGAAGCTGTATAAAAATCCAAATTGGTCAATTACACATGATTAACTACACTAACAGAAAAGACTATATAAACATAAAATAATACTATATACATTCTAAAGTTTGTGCAAAATCGATTGAAAGTAAAATATCCTTAAAAAAAGCACTGGATTTAACTAGCTACAATCTAATAGTGACAGAAAAATAAGAATATTACAGCTAGTTAAAAATATGTAATAGCACTGGATTTTTAGTTACTTTAAATGAATAGACAATAAGCTAATGCAAGTAAAAAAAGCAGTTTTGTTTTGTGTACAGCGCAATAAAGGAGGAGCATGGCGGGCATTTAGAGAGAAGAAAAACCTAACCTTTTTTCTCTCTCTTCCCGCTCCTCCTTTGACATTCCACCGAAAAAGTTGAAATTTCAACTCTCTCTCACCCTCGACCCATTTCTACAATTACCCTTCTCTCAGATTTCCTGTCTCCTTCCGAGGAATCCGATTCCGACACAAACCCCAAGAGGTTAGATATTTGTTTTTATGTTTCCCCTCTTTGTCCCCTTTTGATTTCTTTCTTTTATAGCTAGTTTTCAATTTAATCTCTGAAAACAAGGTTTTTTTCTTTCTTACAATGGCTGCTAATGTGTCGTAATGGAGGTCTGAATATTTTAATTATACGAGCGAGCGATTTGCGTATTTTGGATATGATAAGGGCTTTAACGTATGTGTTCTTCAAGATTCCGATTCATTCGATGTTTCTATTTTTTTTATTCTTTGTGATTTTCCAAATTCCTCATTGTTTGGAAAAAGGGTTCCTTTTTTCTGAAATTGCCCATCCCATTTTGAGTTCGTGGATGATGTTTGCTTATGGTCTGTTTTCATGTGCAGAGAGCTGTTTTATTAGGAGGAAATAATGGAAGGAGGGTCTGTTAACCAATTAAATGGTGATTCCATACATTTTAAGGAACATTCTAATGCGGATCAAACGTTTGACACAACGATAGAAGAGCTCTGTAATAATCTCTGCGAATTGCAGAGTTCTAATCAGTCTCCATCAAGGCAGAGCTTTGGATCATATGGTGATGAGTCAAAGATTGATTCTGATCTACAACATCTTGCTCTAGGAGAGATGCGGGATATAGATATAACTGAAGATGAAGGAGAGGAGGACGAAGTAGAAAAGCCACAAGAGTTTGATTTCATGAGACCAGCAAGTACTACTAAGTCAAACTCTTCAAAGATGGATTTGGAGGTCATGCCAAAGGATATGGAAAACCAACTTGGTAAGAAGAATGCGAACAAATCGAACTTGGGAAATGGTGCCACGAGGAAGAAGAAAGTCGGAACCAAGTTACAAAATGGAAATGAAGAACCATCATCTGAAAATGTGGAGCTGGCACGTTTTTTACTGAATCAAGCGAGAAACTTGGTTAGTTCTGGTGAAAATATCAACAAAGCTCTCGAGTTATCTCTTCGAGCAGCTAAGTTGTTTGAGGCTTCTGCGAATAATGGTAAACCATGTTTAGAATGGATCATGTGTCTGCATGTTACAGCAGCAATCCATTGTAAGTTAAAGGAGTACAATGACGCAATTCCGGTTCTGCAGCGCTCAGTTGAGATTCCAGTTGTCGAAGAGGGTGAAGAGCACGCACTAGCCAAATTTGCTGGTCTGATGCAGTTAGGTGACACTTATGCTATGGTGGGGCAGCTAGAGAACTCAGTGTCGTGTTATACCGAGGGATTGAAAATCCAGAAGAAGGTTTTGGGAGAAAATGACCCAAGAGTTGGTGAAACATGCAGATACTTAGCCGAGGCTCTTGTACAAGCATTACGGTTTGACGAGGCTGAGCAGGTTTGCCAAACGGCTCTTTCTATACATAAAGAAAGCGGTTTACCAGCTTCAATCGCAGAGGCGGCGGATAGAAGACTCATGGGTCTTATATGTGAGACTAAGGGAGATCACGAGAATGCCCTCGAACATTTGGTATTAGCCAGTATGGCCATGGCTGCAAATGGACAAGAGTCTGAAGTTGCTTTTGTTGATACTAGCATTGGTGACTCCTACTTGTCTTTGTCTCGGTTTGATGAAGCGATATGCGCATACCAGAAATCTCTTACGGTACTGAAGACAGCAAAAGGAGAGAACCATCCAGCTGTTGGTTCGGTTTATATCCGTTTAGCTGATCTCTATAACCGAACAGGAAAAGTGCGAGAAGCAAAGTCGTATTGTGAAAATGCCCTTCGGATGTACGAGTCACATAACCTAGAAATTTCTCCTGAGGAGATTGCAAGTGGTCTTACAGATATTTCCGTGATATGTGAGTCTATGAACGAGGTGGAACAAGCTATAACCTTGCTGCAAAAGGCGCTGAAGATATACGCTGATTCTCCTGGTCAGAAAATCATGATTGCGGGAATTGAAGCTCAAATGGGAGTGTTGTACTATATGATGGGGAAATACGTAGAGTCATACAACACATTTAAGAGGGCTGTCTCAAAACTACGGGGGACTGGAAAGAAACAATCAACATTTTTCGGGATTGCTCTTAACCAAATGGGTTTAGCTTGCATTCAGCTCGACACGATAGAAGAGGGTGTTGAGTTGTTTGAAGAAGCCAAGTGTATTTTAGAACAAGAATGTGGTCCGTATCACCCGGAAACACTTGGAGTGTACAACAACCTTGCAGGAGCTTATGATGCAATTGGCAGGTACTAGTGTTAATTTCTGTTTTTACATCCTCCTATTGGCCTCAAACAAACCGCGGTTCGGTTGTGATTATAGGTTGGATGAGGCAATTGCGCTGCTAGGACACGTGGTTGGGGCTCGGGAGGAAAAGCTCGGGACAGCGAATCCCGGAACAGAAGAGGAGAAGAGAAGGTTGGTCCAACTCTTGAAAGACGCTGGTAAGGTTACAGGAAGGAAAGCTAAATCCCTCCAGACTCTAATTGATTCCGATCTCATGACCTTCGTTAACACATAGTATGTTTTACTTTTTCTTCTATATATAGAAATGTGCATACATTATTTTTGTTTTATCTGTATGATTATGTTTGTGGAAGCGTTTTCCTTTCATTGTCTTAATCCGGTGTACTTTGGATAACATTCTCACATATATGTTTCAATTGTTGAATGAGAAGATCATTACCACTTTAGACAACATTTATTAAACTCATGTTCATCTCATAAAAAGCTAAAAAGAAGAAGAGAGAAACACTCCATTTCTCTTGTAGCTTTTTAGATTACTTCTTTATCTACAAATGGTGAGATATATATATATATATATATATATATATATATATATATGTAAGCTTATAACGAAAACCAACTAATTTCACTAACTCTCAACTTACTAATCGGCTGACCTCATTCAGTCATGGCATTAACGTTGGCTAGTCCATAATTAATAATCGAAATCTGCTTCACAATCTCTTTAAGTGCGATCTGATCTTTAAGTATAGAGGTATGCGAGACTCCAATCTCTACGGTTTTCAAGCTCTCAACTTTGTGAATCATCTCTAAAGCTGCTAAGCTCGCCAAGTTAACCGTCCCGTCCCCATCTCCGTACTTGATCTCTGGTTGCTCATCGAATCCTCCTTCTCCATACACCAGAACCTCCGGTGTATCAACTCCTCTTCCATATATGCAAGTGACCGGCACTCCAGGAGTCACCATATCCTCTGTTAAAGGCAACACTCTTGTCTTGTAAGGGACAACTCCTTGAGAGAACCCAATGTCTGCAAGAAACCGATCCATCTCATGAGCAGTGTAGTTAACCTGGGGAGTAACAACAAGCGGTTTAGTTCTGTCGTGAAACACGTTGGGAGATGGAAGTAGCCATTGGTTACTCTCGGAGCTTCTCTGTTGCGGCCTGACCAGCAAAGGGTTAACAAAAGGGACACCGAGTGTGTTTCCAGAAGCAAATGTCTTCATCTGCTCAACTGTCCCGCCCCATGGCGTAGCGAGTGCAACAAAGTGTTTGATGTACTTGCGGCGCCATGAAGCGGAGCTACGGTTGAGGAAATGGAGGACGAAAAGGCCTCCTAGGCTATGGGAGAGGAGTATCACTGGCTTTCCTTTGTTCTCGCTGCTCGTTTTCTCCACCAATTGTTTGAGGTCTTGTAGGAATTGTGAGGCTACGCGGGTCGGGTGGCCCGACCCAGCCAGGCCGTACCTGAAATCATATGGCGCTCCGAGGATGGTTTGGTCGTTAACATACCCACAGCCTTTCTCTAAAGCTTTCACCAAATGTGACATGTAAGAGGTGGCATCTCTGCAAATGACATCAAGCTAAATTTACATATTGATCTTTACTCTTATAAGTATTTAATGCATATACCATACCATTGTCCTTACGATAATACAATTGTATTCTCCTCACATTCTTGCAACATTATCAATTTAGGATGGACAATCTGGTTTACAGTTTGGTTTTGTCGGTTTAATATCGATTCTCTCTGTGATTGTGAATCGCCTAACATTCAACCTCAAAACGCAACGCAACGCAACAAAGCTAGTAAAAAGGTACTATACCGGAGACGAGGGTGGAGGTAGAGAAGGGATTTTGTAGAACCGAAATGAGAAACCCGGGTCTGGACACCAGGGGCATTTTCATAATCATCCAAATCGGCGTCATACCACAACATCATTCGTTCGTTGAAGCACCTAGTGAAGGGAGACAAGAGCACTCCTGGATCGAACCATAGCCTGAACCATCCACCACTCTTCTTGTGGACCGGGTATAACCAGCTGCTACACCAGACGCTGGTTGGTTTGTAGTCTCGGTCCAGTCGTGCCTCTAGCTGGTTACCGCCATTTCCTGGAACCAGAATCAGAGGGTGGACGTTACCCGCAGCTTGATGACACATCGAGGTCATTGTCACCACCATTAAGAGCATCTCTATAACTACCAAATAGTGCGAAGATGGTTTCTTCATTTTTATTTACAAGAAACAGAGTCTCAAGGGTCTATGCAAAGCTGGAGATTTGAAAGAAAACTCCATTGAATTTGGAAAAAGTAATGCACGTATGGGGTTTAAGATAAGTAGTATCTGGTGATACGAAACCCGCTTCCTTATCTGGAGGCTCTGCAGATTTTATTTAACCTGGACCCAGTTTTCTAACCCAAGTCTCTAGTCGGGTCGACCCGACCGCTTTTAAGCCACCGTTGGTTCCTCCTAACTAATAAAAAAAGTCTAAACCCTTATAAAACCTAAACGCCATTTTGCTCCCTCTTTCTCAGAGAAGATACTTCGCCTCCTCCGTCGCCACAATGTTTGAGTACCGTTGCAGCTCCGTCGATTGGAAGCCATCTCCAGTGGTAGCCCTTTCTACCAGCCCCGACGGCTCTCAGGTCGCCGCAGCTCGCGAGGACGGTTCTCTTGAGCTCTGGCTCGTCTCCCCTGGTGCTGTCTCCTGGCACTGTCAACTCGTACGAGCTCTTATTCTTCTTCTCTTCCGATTACCGCATTTTCGATTCGATAAGATTCGTCAAGTATGTCCGGTTGATTTGTTATTTTTCTTTCTCAATTGAGTTTAGATCATCCATGGAGATCCAAAATCGAGAATCTCGTACCTTGCCTGGCTCGGTGCTGGTTCTAAAGGTTTAACTTCCGCTAGGTTGTTTTCTTCGAGCATCGATGGAACAATTTCAGAGTGGGATCTTTTTGACCTGAAGCACAAGGTGAGTATCACTGAATTAAAACTTTTAGCTCCTTGTAAATGATAGGTTTTTCTGATTACTGATTTCCGAAATAAGCACCTTCTCTTATTTGCTCGTTTTCTGCAAGTATTAGTTCTCTTATCAAATCTATTTGTCCAGGTCGTTCTAGAGTCAATTGGAGTATCAATCTGGCAAATGGCTGTGGCACCTCCCTCCACTGAATCACAAGGTAAAGAAACTGAGCTGATTCAGAATGGATACTTGACTGAGAAATCAGATGACGAGGAAGAAAGTGGAATTGAAGATGATTCAGAGTTGGATGAGCTTGACGAGAAATCAGAGGCCTTGGATAGGCATCTTGCAGCTGCCTGTGATGATGGCTGCGTGAGGATATATTATATCTCTGAATCAGACAAGTTAACATACTATAGATCATTGCCTAGGGTCAGTGGTGAGACATCTTTACTCTCCTTAGCATCATTTTGATTCTTCATTATTGTATCTGTCTGTTTAGAGCTTTATGGAACATTATTTTCATAGGCCGTGCTTTAAGTGTGACATGGAGTTTGGACGCACAGAGAATCTTTTCAGGCAGTAGTGATGGGTGAGTGAGAATATTTTATTTTACTTTGTATGAGATGAATATTAATTAATTTCGTAAGAGACACTTATTTGCTTGGAAAGAAGACCCCTGAATGTTTCTTTGATTTGTCTAAGTAAATTTTTTTTCGGCTTCCCTACATTGTTTGTAGGCTGATCAGATGCTGGGATGTTAATCTCTGCCATGAGGTATATAGAATTACAGTTGGACTTGGAGGACTGGGAAATGGGTCTAAGCTCTGCATTTGGTCACTTCTTTCATTGAGGTAAATAGTTATCATATTCATATGTTAGTTTTGTGTCTTTCTTTTCCTATTGCTGATGATCTGCATCTTATATTAGATGTGGAGTTCTTGTCAGCGGAGATAGTACAGGAAGTGTCCAGTTTTGGGATAGCCAGCATGGAACCCTTTTGCAGGCGCATTCTAATCACAAGGGTGATGTCAATGCTCTTGCAGCAGCCCCAAGTCATAACCGTTTGTTTTCTGCTGGTGCCGATGGACAGGTAAATGATAATACTGGTGTGCTCTCTCATGTGAATCCCAGTTAACAATTGATGTATCATAAAGATTGGTTTCCAAGTTAACAATTGACGAGGCATGGGACTTTAAAGTAGAATCAAATACTTTGACCAATTGTAAGGTTTTGGAAAATTAAACAGAAACCTTCCTGCTTTAGCATAACATTAGATGTGTTATTTGGTAGCACTGGTGTCAACTTTCTAATTCTATGTTCATCCGTTTGTAGGTTATCCTATATAAGCTCGCTGGTGGTACATTTAATTCACAAGATTTGAAACCTTCTTCCACACAGAAGTGGGATTATATCGGTTGTGTAAGGGCTCATACGCATGACATCAGAGCTCTAACTGTGGCAGTGCCAATAAGTTCAGAAGGTCAGTGGCTTCTTGAGTTAAACAATATTCAAATTTTTCCAGTATGGTTTGCAATGAAAATTCATGTTAGGTTGTGTTAGAGTTAAAGGATCACGAACACAGAGAAAACTTAAAGTGCTCAATAGAAAAGAATCAGAAACTAGAACGTTAAATGCGCTAAAGTTTCTCCCTTTGTAACCGATAAACCCCCAGCATAGCAGGTAACCTCTATAAAGCTCTTTTTCCCAGGATGAGACTCGAGTATCCTCTGCTTTTTATAAAAAAATTCAAAAGCCACTTTGAAAAAAAATTCCTAACTCGATTTGGAATAGAAATCCTATGTAACACCAATAACCTATTCTTATCAATTTACTTGATAGTTATCACAAGAATCCCTAGCATTGATTTTGAGCTTGGGCCATGCTGTGTATCTGATAGGAAATTAGGCCCAATACTAAGGCCCAAGAGTCAAACCCCTCTACAAAACCCAGGTTATGAAGAGGAAACCCATTAGGCACTTATATACCAACGCCTAACCCCCATCTTCCCGATGTGGGACACTTATCAATACCCCGCCCTTCGGACAGCGACGCCCCGACGCTGGCGACCATACGGACTTAGGCGGTTTTCACATCCTCTGGCTCCTCTCCCCACCCGCGCCCCTGGCGGGCATACGCCGCATGCCTCAGACATACGGGGTATGAGTCCACGCTCACCACACCAATTGATAGGAAGTTAGGCCTTATACTAAGGCCCAAGAGTCAAACCCCTCTACAAAACCCAGGTTATGAAGAGGGAACCCATTAGGCACTTATATACCAACGCCTAACCCCCATCTTCCTGATGTGGGACACTTATCAGTATCCTTTCCACCTGCTATAGAAACAGCCTTGTCCCGAGGCTGGACTCGAGATATTGACTGAAAATTATAGAAGTTCAATTTGTCTTATTCATTCCATAGGCATCATCTTTAGGCCAGACCTTTTATTAAAGTTAGGATCACAATTACATATAAAGTATAAACCCAAAGCTCTCTTTAGTGAAGTAAAATGAAATCAGAAGCTAAAACTTAACTGTGTCAAAACCTTCTCTCGGTTAAAAGCAAGAAACCCTTGACAAAGCAGATAACCTCCCTAAAACTCTTTTCTCAAGATGGGAATCACAAGTTAGTGTCCGAAGGAGTCCTCTTGAGATTACAAATAGAAATCCTATGTAAAACAAGTAACCTAATTTTATCAAACTAATTTATATTTATCACAAGCACCCTAGCACCGATTTTGGGTATGGGCCATGATGCGTATCAGGATGCATATGGGAACAATGTTTTCCTGTATCTAGAAGCTGCCTAGTCTTTTTGTTGTTTTGTGGTTCTTACGCTCCCACCTTTTGCAGGTTCCCTTCCAGACAGTAGTGCAAAAGGAAAAAGTCCTAAACAGCGCAGGAAGGAGAAGCCGGTTGGTTTCAGTTACCATCAATGGGCACATTTGGGGGTTCCAATGCTCATTTCAGCTGGTGATGATGCAAAGATTTTTGCATACACAGTTCAAGAGTTCACTAAGTTCCCTCCACATGATATATGTCCTGCGCCTCAGAGAGTACCTATGCAGATGGTACATAATACAGTGTTCAATCAGACTTCTCTTCTCTTGGTTCAGGATTCTTGTTCTTTAGATATTCTTCGTATTCACATAAGCAGTGATTCTAGTGGGTGTGTCTCCACCAAGCCATTGGTTCGTGTTAAAAGTAAAGATGCCCGGAAGATCATATGCAGTGCAATTTCTAACACAGGATCACTTTTTGCTTATTCTGACCAAATTCGCCCAAGTCTATTTGAGTTGAAGAAAAATAAACATGGAAAGAATCCATGGAGTGCAAATAGAAAGCGACTTCCCAATCTTCCATTTGCTCATTCCATGGTCTTCGGCTGTGACTGCTCTCGGCTGATAATAGCTGGGCATGATAGAAGGATATATGTATGTGCCAATATTTTGCTAGTATCAATTATTCTTTTGCTTGCTTGACCTTATCAAACATCTGAACTTTATTTTGTTGGCAGACTGTTGACATTGATAGCATGGAGTTATTACATACTTTTACTCCACATCAGGAGGTGCTGGAAAGTGAATCTCCTCCTCGCGAGCCTCCGGTTACAAAACTGTATACTAGCTCAAATGATCATTGGCTAGCTGCTATCAATTGCTTTGGGGACATATATGTGTTCAATCTGGAAACACAGAGGTGAACATTTTGTGATCCCTTTCTTCTTAGAATTATTTGTGAAGACTTGTTCATTATGTCTTGCATATTTACAAGCAGCTGCTTCTATATATATATTTTTCATTTAGGCTTTAATTTTGTTTACAGGCAGCATTGGTTCATATCAAGGCTTGATGGTGCATCTGTTGCAGCCGCTGGTTTTCATCCCAGGGACAACAATGTGCTTGTGATCTCAACCTCTTTAAACCAGGTCTTTGCATTGGACGTGGAAGCTAGACAATTGGGCAAGTGGTCATTGCTGCACACTTTTTGTTTGCCAAAGAGATACCAAGAGTTTCCTGGTGAGGTCGTAGGGCTCTCATTCTCTCCATCACCAAGTTCATCATCTGTAATCATTTACAGCTCCAGGTACTTCAGATGTTTCAGTAATGACAATTTGCACTACAAAAATAAAACAAAAGCCCTTCTAATCGTGACATTTGTATTTTTGCTGCAAAGCAGTGCAAAGTGTTTGATTGAGTTTGGGAAGCCGACGGAACAAGACGAAGAGATGGATTTGCCATACGGCAACCTGTCTGAAAAAGTAGAAGGTAGAATTGCAAGCATTGGTTTGAAGAAACTGGGTAATGGGACCCGGAAACGTAGGTTAGAGGAGTATCAAAAAGAGAGCAAGAGTAATGAGAGAGAGAAGTTTGAAATGGTAACTTCAAAGCACCCGGTTCTATATCTAAGACATCTATCGAAAAATGCAATCTTGGTGGTAGAGAAACCATGGATGGAAGTTATCAAGAGTTTAGATACACAACCAGTTCACAGACATATATTTGGGACATAAGGGGAGAGATGAAGAAAGTTTCCCTTTTAATATTTGAGGCCCTGACGTTGTAGGAAAATGCAATAGAGATGTTGAAGAGTGTCGAAAAATGGTGGCGAGTTATATTTGCTTTATGTTGTGCAATATATGCCTGAAATAATTTTGTAAGAGTTTTTTTTTCTATTATTAAGCATTTCTCTTTGCTTGTTGTTCTCGTCCCTCGTTGGATATTGAGTTTTTCTATCTCATAGTTTTTATATATTAGACCATCCACATCGGTAAATTAAATGAGGGTCTTTAGAGTTAAAATCACCATGTGTCACGACCATCCACAAGACACCGTCTCTCTGCGAAGACACCGACTCTTCCCGAAATCGCCACGTGTCGTGGCGTGATTCATCGAGATAATAAAATATTAATAAATATAATATTATTTAAACTAAAAAAAAAAAAAATCGGGAATACACCCAGTGAAGAGACCCCGTTGGAGATGGTCTTAAGAACCTGTTATTGCAAAGGCCCAGAAAGTGGGCTCATTCCCAAGTATGTACAATTACAATACTTCGTGTCTGTGAATATAAAGGATGATCGGATGAACATGCAATGGAAGGGAGATTCAGTTTCAATCTTAGGTACAGATTAGTCCAAAAATTTGAGCCCCAATCCGATGGAAGACATGATTTATGGTTCTGAGGAATCAGCAGTGTAGTCTTTCGGCACTTCACTCCAAACTAGAAGGTCTTATTTAGGGCTATGACTTGCATCCTCTAGAGTCTAGACCATGGGGTGGACTGAGTCTACTACTTCGGGACAGATTGTGCTAACAAATTGGCATGCTTTTTCTATTCTCTAGATAAATGTTTGACCAAATTTTACCAGTCTTTTCTTAGGACATCTCAAAAAGACACTCTAATATATTGTCTTCCAAAATACAATTCAATATTTCAAATTTTGAAATATTGAATAGTGATACTCCAAATATGAAGTATCACTATTCAAATTTAAAGTTTCATATATTTTTTTCATTTTAATCTCTACAATTATATACTTTCATAAACAATTCAATTAATTTTGTTGTTTATCACTTTAATCCACATATATAATTTTAGTATTTCATATATATATATATATATATATATATATATCTTTATAAGTTTAATTTTTGTATAAAAATCAATAAACACCTTAAATAAAAATATTAATATTAATATAGAGGAAATATTACATATCATTAAAAATACATATTACACAACAACAATATTACATTAAGCATATTTCATACAAAATAAAATAATACAAGAAAGTAAAATTACATGAACACATAAATATTACACACACAAAAAGTATAATAATATTAATATTCTGGTAGATTTGATTCCGAACCTCCAAAATTACCAAAGTATTATCCATAGTAATTTGGTGTAACCGAATGTTGTTGTTCTTGTTCTTGTGCTTGATTTATTTTTTGTATGATTCTTGTTTGTTCATATCGAATAAACTCACGGGTATTACTATCAAGGATAATGTCTAAAATCACAGGTAGGACTGTCAAAATGTGACGTATACACCCAAACTTAGCAACCGAACCCTAAATCATTTTTCTTTTCTTTCTCTCTTCACTTTTATGAATCAATCCATTTTGTAGAAATTATGGCCGTAGGATCCAGTTACCATAAAATTTGGTGGACGTGGAACGGATATAGCTTAACAAATCTCGCATATGATAAAATCTTTACCATGCATTGCGCGTTAGACGCCGCATACAAAGCGTAAAACTTTTGTTTATAACGATTCCAACTTTTGTTTGTTTTTTCCCCCTGAATTCAGAATCAGATAAAGTAAAAAAGAAGGCAAAACCACGACAAACGGAAATCTGAAGGCGAGAGAAGAGTAGGTGTCGACCAAATAGAGGATGTTAAACGGCGAAGGCAGGATTTTTAAAGAAGAAAAAAAGCATGACAAATTAAGAAAAGAAACCACAGACGTCAACTAAGAAATCTCCACGTGCCTTTCCTTCTCTCCCACCGTTGCATGGAGCAGACAGACTGCCTCGTGTTACTCCCCAACCACCTATTACTTCCACACACGTCTATATCTCGAAGAACCAAAGACGCCAATAACGCCTATATAATAAAAAAACATTTCACAAAACCTAGAATATACATATACATTGCATGCAGTCAAAAACTCCAAAGTAAACAGAAATTAAGAAAGGGGATAGGTGTAGGCACGCATGACGTCCAGCACCAACACGCGTTGCGGTGACATCCTCTGTGATTGGTGAACCGAACCACATCCCCAATTTGTGAAAAACGGCACATTAACTCATTCTCTCATGCACACGTGTCCCTATCCCCGACCCTCTCTAACACGTACCCATCCTTTTCTCTCCAAATGTCCTTCTTCCTTAATATTCGCCTCTCTCTTATTGGTCCTTCACTCTCCTTATTATAACCTCCCTCTTCTTCACTCTCTTTGATCTTCAACATCCATCTTCTTCTTTCTTTCCTTCCTTCCTTCTTTTTCTTTTTTCATTCACGCCATGATAATGATACTCAACCCTCATCAGTCGCACCATTCTCACGCAACCACCACCACTCTTAAAACAGCTGAGATCTTGTCCAAATATAGACCCATTGCTCCTAAGCCTGGGACGTCTCAAGTAAACGATGATGAAACTTCTTCCTCTATGTCTCACAAGATCAGCCAATCTCCTTACCTCCGTAACCTCTGGCCTCAGCTTCAAGCGCGGCCTACAAGAACCCGCAAGCGAGGCCGAGGCGCTATGGGTCCAACCTCTCCTCTCGCCTTGAAGAGACCCAAGTCGTCAATCACTTCCACTACTACTACTACACAGCGTGTCTTTGGACCTATTAAAACGCTGTCGTTTCAGGCGTTCCCTCATGGGTTACCTAACCTCACACAAGTTGGCTACGCCTTGGAGAATGGTGGCGGCTCTTCTGCTTTGGTGACACTGCCTCTTCTTCAATGCTCTCCTCCTCCTTCCGAATGCATGGAACCGGAGATCAAAGGAAAAGGTGTCATTGATCTGAATAAGACCGCAGAAGTGATACAAGAGAGAGATTTCTTGAAGCAACTACAAGGACCCACAATTACAACCACAGCCACAAACACAAGCAGGGTCATTGCACCGCAACCCATAAGGCCGGTTTGCTCAAGGATCAACGTAGCATGCATAAACCCACTAAGCATCCCATCTCCACCATCTCAAATCAGCAAGAAATCACCACAAGAGGTCGAAGAGGAAGTCGAATCCGACGACTTGCCCGCTATAATATCCGATTCCAACAACAGGGTCAGGCTCGTGAACTCGGCATACAAAGAAATGATGGGGCAGCCTGAGTGCTTGTGGCTAGACTCAATGGTGAGAGGGAAGAGGATCTGTGGGGAAGTGATGATTCACTTCTGTGAATCCAAAATTCCGGAGAATAATGGGTTTTCTTGCTGGGTGTGTATAGAGTGGGGAAGAGACGGTAAGGAGGAGTTTGTGCACGCCTTCTGCAATGTGATGAAACTTGCTTGCGATTCCAAGGATTATGTCTTTACGTGGAGGTTTCACACAACCACCAGAGAAACTTGTTAGTCAAGCTGCAATGCTTAATTAGGTTTTGGAGTATGTGTGTTGCTCTTTTTAGTGCTTTAGCGTAATGATATATATCTATATATATATATATAAATATAATATCTATAGCGAATATGTAAATCTCGGTTAGTGATAAATTTCTGTTGTTAAAATACACTATGAAGAATAACAAGTTACTCCTTAATTATTTTATAATGGTTTTCTCTCTGACGAAACAGGACTTCCAAATTTTAGTTGGTAAATGCCGACTTGGATGTATTCTCAAAGAAAAACAAATGTCGACTTAATTTTGTATACATGACTTGGGGTGGAAGCGATCATACAACGAGAAACGATTAAAAACTCAAATGTAAAGAGCTTAGACTACACCAAGGTTTCGTAAGCAAACTTATATGTCGAGGAGGAAAACTGGAAGAAAGCCTTATATGGACTGAATATATTTTTTTATTTTTTTTGGTTAAGGGGCCAATACGATTGTACTTTGTAACTATTGTAAATTTTCGCACGAAATGAAAGTTTGAAAACTTATTTTTTCACCGGATAATAGTTTTACACACGAATGTCGATTTTATTAACTTTTTCATTTTAGGAATTTAAGAGATTATCGGGATGGGTAGGGATTAGGGCTGGACATTCGGATCTCGGTTCCGGGTCAGATCTTTTGGTTTGGAGGATGTTGGACTCAAATAGGAACCGATATGGTTTTGGTTCGGTTCTGGTTCGGGTCCTCTTGGTTTCGGGTCGGTTCGGATCCAAGATTCAAGAACCAAAAATAACTAAAAAAAATCGGATCTTAATTGGTTCGGGTATTTTCGGATTTTCATGTATATTTTTTTTGTTTTTCGGGTATTTTTGGGTTTTCATGTATTTTTTAGGTTTCTGGGTATTTTTCGGATTTTCGAATATATTTTTCGGGTATTTTTTGAAAATCCGAAAAAACTAAAATATATATATATATATATATATATATATATATATATATATATATATATATGAATTCGGTTTTCGGAAAACCGATCGGTTCTCGGTTCCGAGTCTGTTTGGTTCCAGGTCTTTCTGGTATAAGGGTTTTGGACCCGTTTAGAAACATAAATGATTTCAATTCGGGTCTTTTGGGTCGGGTCTGATTCGGGTTTTCAGATCCGGATAAAATGCCCAGGCCTAGTTTCGTAGAAAAGTATGATATGCTTTTGACAAAATAGAAAAAGAAACTAAAATAGATGGTTTAAAGCTCTAATAAAAAAAGTATAACGTTCTTTTGATAATTTTTAGAAGTACAGTATTTTATTGGCAAATTAGTAGATATGTTGTTTTTCACAAGTTTAAGAAAAGTAGAGTAATTAACTCTTTAATAATTGAAAATAGAATATTTGTTTGATAGTTTTGAAAATACACTATTCTTTTGGCATTTTCCCCAACTGAAGATTGGTGTTTAAACGATTTTGCAGCTTATATCTTACTATTAGTGCAACGCAGATGACGTGAGATTTGGTTTCCAAATCAGATCATAGAGTGCCTGTGAGTGACATTGGTGAGTAATTAATTATGATATTTTTCATCTAAGGAAGTGCCTGTGACATTGATTCAGGTAGATTATGAGATAACCCTTCAAAACCGATGTGGCTCACAGATTTTTATATAACTGATCCAACAAACTACAACTTCAAACTTTATTTATCAAAAAGTTGTCGTCAAGAATTTGCCTTCCTGCAGCTTTGTTTAGAGGCTAAAGAAGATTTTGTTACCTGGTTTCACTTAGTTTGCCTGAGTAACTTCATCCTATAAACTCTTGCAAGTCAAATGAAACCCTGTACCGGAGCAGACAGCTCTAGTTCATATGCAGCTTGGTAAAATTCTGCAGCTTGCTGTGACAAGCCTTGCATTTTGGCAACATGCCCTAGCTTCATCCACGCGTCGTGATTTCTCGGATCCAATCTTAACGCGTTCATCAGAAAACTTTTAGCTGTTGGAAGTGATTCACCATCTGATTTCATCATAACCTCTGCTATAGAAACAATGCTGGGCACGTGATCTGGTTCGATCGAGAGCGACAGAAAGAAGGATACTAAAGCCTCTTCATGAAGTGATTTAGCTTCTAGACACAAACCTATCCCAACCATAGAAACAAATTTATGGAACTTGTTATCAATGCGGGAGAAATTATGAATGTGGAAAACTTTATGAGTTCGTTTTTATGACTCTTAATGTCTTTTCTCCATACCTGTCTCATTCCACCCTCTGGGAGAATAAAAGCGAATCGATCTTGCCTTCTCCAGACATGTTTCTGCATCTGACCATGAACCTAGCTTTCCGTAGACAGAGGCCAGGTCTTGCCAAGCTTCCGTTTCAAATTTCTGTAGCAGAGCCTGGGAATATAGAATAAGAGTAATCAGAGAGATCACAAACATCAGTGAATATGTCTCTTTCATATTATGACACCCAAACTCAATACCTCGGATTTTTCAGGTTTCTCCTGCGCCCGGATTAGGGCCAGCAAGCTACTGCATGTTTTCATTGCCTGCTTAGGTTGTTTTTGAGCCATCTGAAGCACAGCTTTCAACTTCATAAGCTCTAACTTCTCGATATCCCCAGCCTCTTCCATGGTAAAGTCCAGAATAGATTCAGCATCCTTGAGCCGTTTCTCCGCTGAAAGGACAATAGCTAAATGTTTCCATCCTCTAGTTGAAACTCCTCCCACCATACTAGAATACTCAACCGCACCTTCCAAAGCCGCCTGGAGGTTTCTTTGAACTGCATTCTCAACGCTTAGGTTAAATATAACATCTGGTTCCGGATCATCCATGGCCCTCTTTGCTGCTTTATTTAGAGAGAGAAGAGATTTCTTCTGAAGTATAACCCGTTCAGAGTCTAATTTAGAACTTCTTGCAGCGTTTCCATAGCATACACCAAGGAACCTGTGTGCTTGGCTCAAAATATGTTCACTCTGATTGTTTGCCAAGTCGAGCAGCCTATGAGCAAAATTTATGCCGTCCCTTGAGTGTTTTGGATATTCAGAGCACAGCTTTGCTCCAAACAATAACCAAGGAGTGTGTGGTATCTGTCTTGATTCAGAAGGACCTGAGGCCATCTTTAATAGATTGATGGCCGCTTTATCAATCCCTGAAGCACTGTAACAAAGTGAGAGAAGGTACCATCTCTCCCCTCGAGTGTAAACACCTGGAAGAATCTGCTCTAGATAGTTCGCTAACACTTCAAATTGTCCAGTCATCGAGAGGGCGTAAGTGAGATGATCCATGAGTTCTGGATCCCACTGTATTTCCCCAACCACCATCTTCTTTACAAGTATCATTAGTAACACAATTGCTTCCTCCATGTTGTCTTTTTGGCATGCCTCAACACTTCCGTAAAGTAAAACCAAAGCTAAGGATTTCTGCGTAATAGCTAACCTTTGGGGACCCAAATTCCATGGTCTGGATAAAGCACGGCGATATGAAGCAATAGTTTGATGAAAATTCCCTGCTTTTGTCCATAGTAGAGGAAGCAATTCGAGGGCCTTCTGAAAAACTTCCTGTAGTTTACCAAATCCGCTGATTTCGTCAGGCATGCCACTTGGTAGTGCAGATTCAACCATGTCCAGGATTAATTTGCATTCCTCTGCAGCCTCTGTGAAACAATAAACAGCAGAACACTGTGAGCAGATTTCAAAGCAAAAATCCGGAGAGCATCACAGGTTTATACTTAAGAAATATACCTTTGCAAGACCCGAGTTCCATTAGTGATCTAGCTTTAAGGAAGATTGCTTCAAGAAGTAAACTGACAGAATGCATTGACATTGAGCTTGGAGGCACAATAACAACTCTGGAGCGTGGTGGTTTGGATGGACGAGTTCTCTCTACAATGGCTTTGACTATCCTCGGAGTTAAGACCTTAATGTCAATCCCCTTAAACACCTGAAGCGCTGCATCGAAATTTCCTCTCTGATATTCAAGTCTCCCCAGCAAAGCCCTAGCTTCCTAAGACACGGAAGAAGAAGAAGAAAAACTCAACATGAGGAAAGAATGGATGATTTGAGTACAAATTTGAAGGAAGCAGTAGCTAAACCCACCTCATAGTTGAGTGAGAGAGCCTCTTTTAGAGTGGATTCAGCTTCATCCACTTGAATCTCTTCCAGTTTGGAATCCCAATCGCCTCTTCCAGTTCTGGAAGAAGAAAGTCCACTAGCTGAGAAATCTCTTGTAGCTAGTGATTCCGGGGACCCAGGCTGCTCCTCGAACCGGAATCGTTCACCTGAACAAGCACACAACATCTCCTCCTCCTCTTCACAGACGCAGAAATGATGCGAAGAATGGATTCAACAAATCTACCCAGCTTCACTGAGAAAACAAGCTTAGGAAAACGGAAAGAAAAAGATGAAAACGGCGAAATGAAAGAAGCTTACAAGGAAATGGCAGAAAGCAAACGCAATCAGCGACATCGAGAAATGCGAATGGCAGCCATTAAAATAGGAAGTTTCAGCTTTTGCTCTCAAGCAAAATTAGGAGCGAGAAACCAAAACCCAGGAAATTTGTTAAATCGATAAATCAAAGCGGAGATCCGAAATCGATGAAGGGTTCTTTGTCATTTTGCTCTGTGTTGTTCATGTCACTGTAAGCAGCAGCAGCCACGCTGTGTTTTCTTTTTCGTTTTTTTTTTGTTTTTAATGTAATTTGAAATTTTGTTTTGGGTCCCACTTGTACAGCATGCTTGAAAACATTCCCAAAATACACATTGATGTTTCTATTAATTTATGGAGTATAAAAAAGCATCGACTTTCAAATTTTGATCAATTAAAATTATGAATTATTATGTGGATAGTTTAAATCATCATATTTAGTTAACTTTAAATTTAAATTATGAACTTTCGTTGACTCGGTCAAATAAGATATGACTTTAAATCCGTAAACGGAGTTAGAAAACCGTTTAAACCCATGGTTAATTGATATGACGTCGTTTTGCTCATTCTTCATAAAAATACATCAATTTTCAAAATTTATTTATTAAAAGCACAAACTATTGTGTGCATAGTTTAAATCATCATATTTTGTTGACTTCAAATTTAAATATTAAATTTTCGTTCACTCGATAAAAAAAACATGACGTTAAATTCGTAAACAATGTTAGAAAACCATGAGCTTTTAATAATTTTAACTATTATTTAGTTTATTTATTTTAATTAATAAATACAAAAACACACACAAAAATAAAACTTTTTCTTCTCCTCTTCTCTGACGGATACTTCTATGGCCGAACAAACCCATCGATGCTCGGCCAATCTCATCTCGATCCTTCGGTTTCTCCGTCTTGCCTCCTCCGACGTCATCATCGATCGTCGTTCTCATCGTTACATGTGCTCTAAATCTCCAATTTGATTTCGAAATCCACCACCACTTTTTTTGTGCTCTTCTTCTTCTTCTTCTTCCTCCTCGAAAAATCTCTGAAAAATCTAGTTTTTTATGAAGTTTTGATTCTCGAAATCAAGAGTATTCATCGTATCTTGATCTTTTTGTGTGTATTTTTGTATGTATTAATTAAAATAAATAATAATTAAAATTATTAAAATCACGAACTATTTGGTTTTAAGGAGCAAAACGACGTCGTATCAATTAACTGTGAGTTTCAACGGTTTTCTAACCCGGCTACTCATTCCGTTTACGGATTTCACGTCATGTCTTTTTTGACCGAATCAACGAAAATTCATGATTTAAATTTGAAGTCAACCAAATATGACGATTTAAACTATCTACGCAATAGTTCGTGATTTTATTGGCCAAAATTTGAAAATGGATGTTTTTTAGACAATTTTTCCATTCATATATCAACGAATTATAATCCGGGATTGAGAAAATCATATAAATAAAACATACTAGGGCTGAGCAAATTATCCGGATCCGAAAATCCGAACCGGTACCGAACTGAAAATACCCGATCCGAATTTTTAAAATATCCGATCGGTACCTAAATCCCTAAACCCGAAATACTCAAAACCCGACCTGAAGATCCGAACGCCCAACCTTAAACAATCGGCTGAATTAATGTCAAGTACAGTCTAGAAATTAAATTGGGAGAAATGATGTGAATTCCGACAATTTTTCAGTTACAATTCGATCCTATAAATAAAACCCATAACATTTTATTTAATCGGTTTTTTTTTTTTAGATCAAACAGTCGGAACTGCAATCGAATCCCAATTATGATAAGTTTTGAAACAAGGAGGATCAAATCCCAAGCAAAACCATACATGAAAAAATAGCATTAAACACTTGATCCAATATATAACCCCTTTCCTTCAGGTCCCTTTTGTTAAGCCGAGCTTATAAGGATAAATAGCGGCGTCTCTCCTAGTTTCTCCCTTCCCTTAAGCTCTGCTAACTCAATCACGCAAGCACACTCCACAATCTTCGCTCCTACTCGCTCTGCAAACACACAACCAATTGAGAGTCAAGTTTAACTGCAAACATTTCGTTATTCAAACATATGCTGCATTATCAAATGGATGAATCAAATTCTCAAATCTTGCGGTTACCAAGTAGTCGGACTGCAGCAGCGAGTGTCCCACCCGTGGCAACGAGGTCATCTATGATAATAGCACGCTCACCAGGCTCTACTGCACCTACATGCATCTCCATCGTATCTGTTCCATACTCCAACGAATACTCCTCCGAGATAACCTTCCCTGTTCAAGAAACCAAAATCATTAGGATTTTTAGAAATCAAAATTCCCATAATAGATAAACACGGAATGCGAAAAATGGCGTTGCTCAATAAGTTGCCAAATGATACACCTTTCTCATTATTGGTTGTCAAGATATACAACTTAGTCCATAGATATGTAACAACAACCACATAGGCTACTGAGAGTTACCACAAAGAAAGCGAATGAAGTAGCATCATGGATGATCCAGGACAGAGAAAGATCAAAGTCACATTTAATAATTGTAAACTACAGAGCAACAAGACATTTAAACTACCACCAAAACATAAGAGCAAGAAGCCACTAGAGGAAAGAAAACGATACCAGGTAACTTCTTGGGCTTCCTCATGGGAACGAATTTCGCACCAATAGCCAAAGCAATAGGAGGGCCAAAAATGAAACCCCTAGCTTCAACACCTGCACAGCAAACGTTTAGAGGCCAATTAGGAAAAGACTCATCCACCAATTCGTTAAACACACACAGTATCCAATCAAATACTAGAGGCTCATTCGAAACAGAGCCATAAGTTACCTGCAACAACAGATATGCCTTTCCCTTTGTATCTTTCAACAAACATATCAATGGTATCTTTAAACGCCTCAGTGTCGAGAAGAAGCGTCGTTATGTCATGAAACATGATCCCTGCCAAGTATCCAATCCAGAGGGGCAAACATTTTTTAAGAACGAAACACAGATCAAAGATTAAACAAGTGGGAATAGACGATATCGCTATAGGTAAAGTTGAAAAAACACACACACACAAATGACAAAACCCCTTGTATAAAAAAAAAGGAGGAGACCTGGTTTAGGGAAGTCGGGGATGACTCTAATGGAAGAGGCGATCTTGGGGATTCTCGGATCTTGCACATCTTCAGTTGCCATTTCACTGTCCCTACTCGCTGCTGCTTCAACACAAGAATCGGAGATCAACGAAAGGAGTCGTCAGATGTAACACACAGACCTAAAACTCAGCAGCGATGAAAAATGACCAATTTATCCAAATGATTTCCACGCTTTGACGGAATTGCCCCACCCAGCAAAATCTATTTTATCCAACAAAAAAATGAAATAGGAAGTGGTGGGGTCTACCGCAGGAGGAGAAGAGGCGGAGGGGGGTGGTAGAACGGTGGCTTGGGAGGCTGATCGAAGGAGAACGGTGGCAGAGAAGACGGTGGCGAGGAAAAGGAGGAGGAGCAAGACAGACACGATGAGAAACTAATGCAGCAATTATTGTTTGCATTTTCTTTGGATTTGAGATCTTAAAAAGGAATAATTGACAAACGCCGTGATCAACGCTTTTTCAAGTCTCTCTAACCTAACTTGGTGGCCTGTTTTTGGTCATAGGTGGCTAGTTTTTTATTCTTTTCACATTATAAAAAGGCACATGGGTTTTTAGTCAAATGACTCCGATACAGAAGTAGTGGTATCGGTTTGTCCAAGTTTCAAAATTTATGTCAAAATTAGTTTTTCCATGCTAGACTGAGACACATTTTGCATTAGAGGAAGATCGAATATAAAGAAGGAAAATAACGGGTTTTATACTCCGTTAGCGAGCAAGGTTTTATTACGTAAAACATCGTCAAATTCATTTATTTTGTTGTATCATCTTTTGTAATATGGCGCATATATCTGTTTATGTAATAATTTGTTTTTGAACGTTCTATATTAATTTGTTTTTGAAGGTTTCGTATTTTGATTTTGTAATCCCAATTTAATATCAATGAAATTGTTTTGAGGACAAAAAAAAAAGGCACATGTCTTAAAAAATCAACTGATTTGTTAATAAAATATTATGACTAGACAGTAGACACAACACTCCACAATAGTAATTCAAACAAACCACGAAAGTTATGTTCTTTCAGAGTCTCAGACAAATAGGAAATGTGAATCTCCGCAACAAATTTAACTGCCAGATTCAATCCAAATCTTCCTATTCAATACTCTCAGACCAATAGGAAATGACAGACTCGTATCACTTCTCTCTTCTTCTGTCACTGCAGATGAGTAGCTAAGCTAAATGCATTACTAATGAAGTATGTAAGGCAATCGTTTAATGGGCCAGCGGACGTTAACGAGGCCCAATGGACATTAAGTCAAACCATAAGTTTCTCTCTGGTCGTTATATTGAATTGAATAAACCACAAGCAAAATTTCTAGCTATCTGTGACTTGAAGCTATTTCGTTTTCAATCTTCTTCTCTGTTTCGTTTTCATATTCGCTTCTTCCTTTCTTCTTATTAAAAAACCTAATCCCGAAGTAAACTCGTCAACCACTGCGCCCATGACTTCTCAACGATACTCTTTCCTTAAATGCGTTCTCCTCTCTGGGATCCAACCCTACCCACACATCTCCGTCGTCCGATATGACGAATCGCTCTTCCCTCTCCGCCATTCTTCTGTTCCTCTTCTTCTCTGCTTCTTCTGCTGAACATAATGTTCGTACGGAGCGAATTTCAGGTAATGCAGAGCTGAATTGGATAATTTGTTTTGCGATTGAGCTTTGAGGTTCGTATTTTCTCAAGAAATAATTAGTCTTGTTGAAATGGGTTTATTATATAATTTGATTTGCTTAACAAGTTCAAAAAGGTTTTGAAATTCGCTGAAATGCAGGAAGTGCTGGTGATGTCTTGGAGGATAATCCAGTGGGGAGGCTTAAGGTTTATGTGTACGAGCTCCCAAGCAAGTACAACAAGAAATTACTCCAAAAGGACCCTCGATGTCTTACACACATGTTTGCTGCGGAGATTTTTATGCACAGGTTCCTCTTATCTAGTCCTGTCCGAACGCGTAATCCCGATGATGCTGATTGGTTTTACACGCCGATTTACCCCACTTGCGATCTCACTCCTACCGGATTGCCATTGCCTTTTAAATCTCCGCGCATGATGAGAAGCGCCATACAACTAATCTCATCGAACTGGCCTTACTGGAATCGGACAGAAGGTGCTGATCACTTCTTTGTTGTGCCCCATGACTTTGGAGCTTGCTTCCATTATCAGGTTTAGTACTTTGTAAACTGAGCATCTGCTTATGAGGTTATTGCATAAGATTGTAGAATATTCCAATGAATTGGGTAGAAATCGAAATATTTTGATTTGACATTGAACAGGAGGAAAAAGCCATTGAAAGAGGGATTCTTCCACTACTCCAGCGTGCCACTTTGGTTCAGACATTTGGTCAGAGGAACCATGTGTGTTTGGACCAAGGCTCCATCACTATTCCCCCTTTTGCACCCCCACAGAAGATGCAGACCCATCTTATTCCTCCAGATATTCCACGCTCTATCTTTGTCTACTTCCGCGGTTTGTTCTACGATGTTAACAACGACCCAGAAGGGGGCTATTATGCAAGGTACAACATGTTTTTAGTGGACTTGTAAAGAAACTCTTAAGTGATGAGGTTTCGCTGGAAATGGAACCGTCAAAAATAGAAACACAGTATACATCAACATCTACCTGTTAAGATCGCAGTTCACCATTCATCATTAGGAAGCTAAGTTTAGCTAAGATCAAATTGTCTTGGAATCTGCTGAATGGAGTTTCTCTCTTTTTTTGTACAGAGGCGCAAGAGCAGCAGTGTGGGAAAACTTCAAGAACAACCCTCTATTCGACATCTCAACAGATCACCCAACAACATACTACGAAGACATGCAAAGATCCATCTTCTGTCTATGTCCTCTAGGATGGGCTCCATGGAGCCCGAGGCTAGTTGAAGCGGTTGTGTTTGGGTGCATTCCAGTTATTATAGCGGACGACATAGTACTGCCTTTCGCAGACGCCATCCCCTGGGAAGAAATAGGAGTCTTTGTTGGTGAAAAAGACGTCCCTGAACTAGACACGATCCTTACCTCAATACCAACAGAAGTGATCCTCAGGAAACAGAGACTCCTCGCCAATCCTTCGATGAAACGAGCCATGCTCTTCCCTCAACCAGCGCAACCAGGGGACGCATTCCATCAGATACTCAACGGGTTAGCTCGGAAGTTACCCCACGACAGAAGCATATACTTGAAAGCAGGTGACAAGGTACTGAACTGGACGGCTGGTCCAGTTGGTGACCTTAAACCTTGGTAAATATATTTTGTTGTATTTCTTGGGTTTTACCTGTTATGTTTGAGATAAGAGCATACATTTGTTTTTGTATACCAGAAATACTCCTCCAGTGGATTGTTTTTTGTAGATAACATTACTCGAGAAGTCTATATACATGGACCAATTTGAATGTACACCTTCTCTGTGGCCGATCATACTAACCCGAAAAGTTAAATCAACAAAGCAATCGCTAGTGTCCACAAAATGTTAATTTGCCACATGTCAGCTTGTAATTGGTCGAGTGACTTGTGCGATAAAAGATTTTAGGGATATAAGAGCATCTTTATCGCAGGTTCTTATAAGAGGATCTTAGATTTTTTGGGATAAAAATTAAATCAAAAATAATTAAAAAACTAAGAACCGTTTCTTATTTAGGAGACTTAAGAAACGGTTCTTAGTTGCCACGTGTCTATTATTGATTGCATCTCTTCCTTTCTCTCTCTCCGTCGAAAACTCACAACTTCCACATTCCAATCCGATGATTCTCTCAATCAACTCCTCTTCAACCCCTCTGTATCTCCTCGATTCTTCCCTCACCGCATCTCTCACCGATTCATCCCTCACCGCTTCTCCAACATCACCGTCTTCCTCCTTGTCTCTAAATCGGAGGTGAGAAAGGGAGGGCAAATGGATTACGACAAGTACTCGAGGCATAGCTGAATCTTCTTCAGACGAGGTATGAATTGCATGACACACATGCTTAATTTTTGCTTAGACATCGTCTTAATTTTTGCTTAGACATCGTCTAAAACATCAAATTTGATATTCTCTTTTCAGCAAAATGTTCTCCTTAAAAATCTCTCTTCGCTATTGCAGCACTCCATTTATTAGCGGATATTATCGTATAAGTTACGATATATCCGAATATCTTGTGATATACACACATATTTACATAAACACACATATATTTACATAAACACATACATATTTACATGAACACATATTTACAATATACAAAGATATGTATCTTCGGATATGTAAATATGCGTTCATGTAAATATGTATGTGTTTATGTAAACATGTGTGTGTTTATGTAAATATGTATTCATGTAAATATGTGTGTGTTTATGTAAATATGTGTGTGTTTATGTAAATATGTGTGTATATCACAAGATATTCTGATCTGAGCAAGCTGTTCATGCACAAAATTATTGAAGGTTGTTGTCGGCTAAACTCTTGTATGTCGTCCAAAATATGTTGGGTGTTAGAACAAGAATTCGTGATAGAGAACGGCATCAACAATTGAAAGCTGATTTGGTTGAGCATATCTGGCAAAAATTTGGACGTGCTCAAGATAATAATTGAATGTTGTTTTGCTTTTTTTTAATAAAATCTATGTTTAAAATGTAATATATATATGTCAACTATGTGTAATTAAAAAATAAACTCTATTTAAAATAAAAACAAAACTATTAAATTTTTTTTTTTAAGAACTCCTAATAGGGTTCTACCAATAAAGCAGCAAAAACAGAAGTTTCTTAACAGAGTTTCTTAACTTCAAATTTATAATAAAATATTGCTTAAGAACCCCAAATGAGTTTCTCCCAATAATGATGCTCTAATAGTTGAAATGGGCCTAGTCTTACAAGGAAATGGGCTGATCGAAGGAAAGCTGAAACTAATCAAAGACCCTTGCTTTGTCTCTCTCGGATGGGAGGAGGAATGGGTGCGTTTTGGGGAACTCGGGTGATGGAAATAGTGAAGAAGCACGATTCCGGTGGTCTTCTTTGGAAGCGAATCAAGCTTACCCCTACTCGTAAAGCCAATGCCAAAACCCGCCTCCGTCGTGTTTGGCAGGTACTCTTCTTTTCCACCTTTTAGGGTTTATGTGTTTCGCTCTTGATCCATCTATGTATTATTACAAACTCCAATTTCTCGGCCAAGGATGGACTAAGACTGTGTTTATTGTTGATGGATTCATTTCAATTTTATGAGTTTATGTGATGTCTTTGATTAGTTGTAATGAGTTATGATAAGGCCACTCGTGATCACTTATGCTTCTAATTATCTCTTTGTCAAACTAAGAACAGAGTGATGTTATATATTTAACCAACGTAGAATATTTAGAGTTTGCATTACCTATCAACCAGACAAACGCTCGGAATTCATTGTTCCCCGATTTGGTATTTGATATATCATGCAAAAGCTTGTCACTATGCTTGTTTTTATTTTCTTTTATAAAAACCGCTTCATCTCCTTGTACAGTGTTATACTCGAGATTTAGTATTTGGATTAACTTTTTTTCGTTATGCATTCAAAGCTTGTCGATCTATCAATATATATGAACATTTGTCCAATATCCCCGAATTTATAAAAAGATCAGTCCCAACCTCTCTTATATCTTCGTCAAAACACAACTAGTTTTATTAGTTTTGAGGGTTTCTTGCAGAATGAGGCTGTTCTAAGGGCGTGTGGTGAATCAGATGCATCAAATTCGCCGGGAGCTGGCAACACAGAAAGCTGTACCAGTGCGGTAAAAACCGAGTAAGGCGGAAGAGCAGCTACAAACATGGTCCTAGTAATTGATAAGGAATGCTAGTTTAAGTCTCTGTCTTGACCTGATTTAACAAACAAAAAAATATTTGAACCTTGTGTTGTTGGGTTATTGGTTTTAGATGTTGAATCTGCAATGGTTTTTTAATTAAAAAAAGAATAGGCATCGCCACACCAAAGCAAAACATTGTGATTTTAGTATTGATGGTTATTTTGTTGTTGTTATTGTTCGACAGCTACTCAAATGCTTACTCTTGCCAACATCAACTTGGTTAATCCTTAACCTCGTTGTCGCTTTGTTATATATATTACACTATCTGCTAAACACAGCCGGGGCAAGTCGGTGGTTGCAGTTAACTTTTATTTCAGCAATCTTAATGTATTCAGAAATCAAATAAAATTCTAATCCGCCTGTCTGCGTGTGGTAATTTTTTTTTTATAGATTTAAGGGGTTTCTGCGAAATAAAAATTTATAACATAATTTTTTATGATTCAAGTTAAAATCAGAAAATTTAACGGAAATTAAACAAATTCATTTGATATTTTTAACTTAAAATCTCTAAAATCTAGAATAATTTAATATTTTTTTGAGATTTTATATTTTCTGATTTTTTCAATTGTATACAAAATAATTAGTGTTTGAAAATATGTTTAATACTATAGATAAATTATAGAAATATCCATAGTCAAATCTGTTTGTCAAATCTGTTTGACGACAAAAATGTTCTTGTTTTATTAATATTATTATAAACGAGATAATTGCACTATCGTCACTTTTTAAATTTCTTTACGTGTTTTTGGTACTTTCTGAGTTATATGACGATTTTATCTTTGTTTTTTATTGGTTCGTGTACTTTACACCGTTGATTCGTGAAGTATTGTACAATGGTACGATTGAAAAGTCAACACGTGTACAATACAAAAAGTGTTAGTTTCCCAATTAAATTCAAAAAGTGTTAAAAACTTTATAAAACTTTTAAAAAGTGACTATGAATGCAAAAACCCCTTATAAACTATATTCTAATTCTCGCATCCGCGCATGATAATTTTTTTTTGTAGACTAAATTTTAAAATATATAAAAGATGAAATGATATATAAAATTTAATTTAAGTATTATTGATTCAAATATGTTGAATTTGTAATTCTTAAGTTTTTAGTGAGAGGATAATATTTTTTTTTGATTTGTTATGCAATATGTGTTTTAATGTTTACCATATTTTTAATTCATGCTATGCGAAATATAGATTCTAATCAGCGTTGTGTGCATGACAATAATTTTTATACATTATTTTTGTAAATTTTTTATTGAGCAAACACTAAAGAAAATGTTTGACTTAAATTTCAATGAAAAATTTAATGATTACCTTAAATGATAGCAAAGTTTGCTATCTGACAAAAAAAAATTAAATTGTTATTAAAGTTATATGATGTTATTTTATGGTAAATATTAGTAGAATATGAATATGAGTTAGTTAAATATATATCGATGTAATCTTAATTGTAAACTTTGTTATTATGTTAATTTAGATTACCATACAACTAATTATTTTATTGTTTTAATAATATCAAATTTCACAAATTATATATTTATGAGTACTAAAATGAGCTAACTCGTCCGTTTAACTTGCCTCGAAATAGTATTATATCTTACATGTTTTGACAAACCAACCCACAAAGAAACCGAAATTGTAAAAACATAACCATAAATCGCCCACCATATTACCGTATAATATAAATATTTACTAATTTTGATTATTTGAAATTTTATCAAGTTGAAATATTTTTTAATAATAAGATTTATATCATTTGGGCTAATTATGGTTCAATTAAATAAACAGATTAAACCAAACATAATTTTTTAAATTTGGACGTCACTCAAAATTTCAAATTCAGATTAAAATTCATTCTCTTAGATACCAAAACAGCCACGTACAAACATAAAATATACATTTAATCTTTACATTCAAAGATTAATATTATTATATTTTAAATAATTTAATCAATTATATAGAGATTAAATGTTATTTATAAATACTATAATTAATTCGAATGTTTCCCATATTTAACAATAAAAATATTATGTAGATTTTTTTTTTTTATAAAAAGATGTGTTTGACGATAGTTATAGTTATCCATATAAATTATAATCTTATATGTATTTATTTTTAACTTTCTAATTTTGATTTCCAACATAAAAGATGTTAGAAGTTTCAATAAATAAAATAGGGTCGACGATATATTTTCCCACGAAAACTTTCATATAATAACACATCTACACAAAATTTAGTCATAGTTCTATTTACCCATAATTTGAAAGTTAAAACCATTTTTCCTCACGAAATCAAAGTTCGAAATCTATTTGCCACAAAATCAAAGTTCGAAACCTATTTTCCCACGGACCACGATTTGATTCGGTTTACTGTATACCAATTAAATATTAACCGACTAAATACAGAACTAAACTGATTACAATTAAATATGATCCGAAAAATGACACGATCCAATTTTTTACTTCTTCTTCTTCACCCGATTACAATTATCAACGCAACCACCATCTTGTCTTTTTTGAAACCCTACGACAAGAAAAAACCCAATAGATTTGTCGTTCAGTCTTCCGAACCTCCAGGCGGCGTCGTCGGTGTGCAAATCGTGGAGGGACGCGGTTCAGCAGCTGAGGGAATTTATGGTGCTTCTATGTGGATTAGCGAGCCCAATGTCACCGGCTTAGATCTAAATCTGATTGTTCGACCGCCGGGATTAAGTCACGGAGCGCCTCGTACATGTCTAGGAATTTGAAAAGTTTCTCTGACGACCGTTTCGTGAGCACCACAACGCCAGAGAAATCTAGGAACCGGATTGTCACGGCAGAGACCAATCCGGTGAAGTGGCGTTCACGAATCAGGGCATGATCGTGATTGGGGAAGACGGTGTTGCAGAGAGATAGCTCGCCGGGGAAAATCATGGAGAAATAGAATTATAGCTAAACTTTGTGTACATGTGTTATTATATGAAAGTTTTTGTGAAAAAATAGATCGTAGATGCAATAAAATACCGTTAAGATGTTAAAAAAAATGCCATTAATAAATTGTTTTTTTTCGATTTGTCATATATGGAAGATCTAAAGAGGGCTTGCGTGAGTTAAAAATTCTCGAGTTCTTGAGCTCTCTGTTTCTCCTTCTGCAATTGACCGAGCCTCTTGATCTTTCTAGAAACTTCTGTGCTCTGAGGGTTGTACTGCAGAGCCGTTTCAAATGCAGCCAAAGCCTGTCACAATCATCAAAATTTCAAATTCAGATTAAAATTCATTCTCTTAGATACCAAAACAGTCACGTACAAACATAAAATATACATTTAATCTTTACATTCAAAGATTAATATTATTATATTTTAAATAATTTAATCAATTATATAGAGATTAAATGTTATTTATAAATACTATAATTAATTTGAATGTTTCCCATATTTAACAATAAAAATATTATGTAGATTTTTTTTTTTTTATAAAAAAGATGTGTTTGACGATAGTTATAGTTATCCATATAAATTATAATCTTATATGTATTTATTTTTATTTATACTGTATAGATAACTCAATAATTATAGCTATAAAAAATGGAAATACCATTAACAGGTTTAACAATGCTAATTTGTTTTAAAAGAAAAACCTGGGGTTGACAAAAAAGAAAAACCTGGGGCAAACTCGGATCGGTAACGCAAGTACCTAAACGCAAGGCCTCCGTAGCCTTTCCTTTCTCGCCCTTTCACTCACTCTTGTTTTGTCTCTCTCTCTCTTTCGATCGCGACGCGAAAGCTTTCTCTTCCAAACGCAAATCGAAAACCAGCAATAAGCTCTCCGCCAAATCTCTCCAAAACCCTCTCTCTCCTCTTCGTTTCTTCTTCTACTTCTTCACAATTCGGTCATCTCCTTCTTTCACGTATCCTCGAAGTCGGTTGTTCCAATCCTGCAATGGCCGAAGGGAGAAAGCTCGATCTGCCTGACGATCTGATCTTGTCGAAATCGTCTGATCAGTTGAAAGGTACTTCCCGGACCTTCTTCCCTCCTAATCCTCGACTTGGTTTCCTTGGTTCCTGATGTTTGAATTTCTTCCGTTCTCGACCGATTTGAATGTCGACAAACTAATATAATCGTTTGGTTTCCGGATCTGAATTCCTTAGGATGCGGCAGGCATGTATAGCTTTTAAATTTGACCTAATATGTGCTGATTAGGGTTCTACGATATCAATCTATCTTTATCAACCTAGTTATCACTCTAATGCGTCCAGATGCATTAGCAACTTCATGTTTGGGATTAGTGAGCGAGAGATGGAATTTTATTTTACTCCCAATTCCAGAGTTTGGGATCTGGAAAGAAGAACCAATTACTAAGAGAGTGCTTGACTATGTATCTGTTTGGATTCTCTGATTTTCTTCACCTATTGAGTATTGACTACCTTATAATTGTTCTCTTTTCTGCAGAATTGGCGTCAGATAACAGCATTCCGTTGTCTCCGCAGTGGCTTTACACCAAATCAACCGAGAGCAAGATGGTAATACCTAATCAAGGCCTACACACTCTTCTTGTCTTCTCGCCTTATTGTATCGGACGATGATGTACCTGTAATAACAACATTTATAACTTCATAATCCACAAAGTAACAAGTTTTTAGATGAGTTTTGCTGTTTCTCTGTGACATTTTTACTCTTTATTCTCATGGTCAATTCCTCTGATGCTCTTGCTTTGGTGTAGGATGTTCGATCTCCTACTCCAGTGCCCATGGGAAATCCAAGTGACCCAAATCTGAAGGATGCATGGCGCTTGGATGCACCGGAAGACAAAAAGGACTGGAGGAAAATTGTGCCTGAGAATGAAACAAGTCGCAGATGGCGTGAAGAGGAAAGAGAGACTGGTTTACTAGGTGCTAGGAAAGGGGATCGAAGAAAAGTAGAACGTCGCATTGACAATGTCTCAAGCAGAGAAACCGGCGACAGTAAAAATATTGCTTCTTCTGATAGGTGGCATGATGTTAGTTCTCGTGCTGCTGTACATGAACCTCGGCGCGACAACAAATGGTCATCTAGGTGGGGTCCTGAAGATAAAGAGAAAGAAACCCGTTGTGAGAAGGTAGATAATAACAAGGACAAGGAAGAGCCTCAGAATGAAAGTCAATCTGCGGTTGGCAGCGTCCGTGCAACTTCTGAACGGGACTCTGACCCTCGTGACAAATGGAGGCCACGTCATAGGATGGAATCCCAGTCTGGTGGGCCGAATTCTTATCGCGCTGCACCTGGGTTTGGACTTGATAGAGGACGAACCGAGGGCCCAAATTTAGGGTTCACCGTCGGACGAGGAAGGGCATCTGTAACTGGGAGGGGTTCTTCAACTACCTTAATTGGTGCTGGTGCGCTCTTAAGAAATGAAAGTATCCCTGGTAAACAAAGCCCTCCAGCCTCTATGTTTCAGTATCCAAGGGCTAAGTTGCTTGACTTGTATAGAAAACAGAAGCCTGATCCTTCCCTCGGTAGGATGCCCATTGAGATGGAGGAAGTTGCCTCCATAACTCAAGTGGCTTTCATTGAACCTCTTGCTTTTATTGCACCTGATGCTGAAGAAGAGGTATGGTCCCTACTGAGAACTTGCTTCCATTGCCCTTTTTCATAAGTGTGTCATAAATGTTTCTATTTCTTATTTGAAATAGACTTTTCATGAGATTGTTGACGGGTATCTTATCTATTAGGCAAGCCTTAACGGCATATGGAAGGGAAGGATCACTAGTAGCGAAGTTTACACTTCATCTGGGGAAGAATTCGTAGGTGAAAACAATCTGGGTATGTTATCTTGTCTTTAGTTGCTTGGCCTCTATCTTTCCACCTAGCATAATATAACGAATGCTTCTGTGACCTTGGTATTTTGGATGTTACTGCAGTGAAATGCCGCGTACCTGACTCAGGTGACACAAAAGAGGATGGTGCTTTGCTAGAGGTTGTGAATGGTGACAATGGTTCCATGCATAATAGTGATTCGGGTATGTGCTTAATGGGTGGTAACCGTGTCTTCAAAATCATGAATTTTTTAGTTAAGCCATTCTTATGAGTTTGCTGGCATATTTAAAGCCCTATATATTCTATTAAAGCCAAACAACTATTGTTATAGGATTACTTGGTAGTCCGTGGAGTGCTTCAAGTGTCTCAAGACTGAATTTAGTGGCTTCTGAAAGTTATCAAGTTTCTCATGGAAGTCCTGAAGTGGTTAGATCTGCTTTTGATAAATCCTCTGTATTGGACGGAAGGGAACCCCTTGTTGCTTCTTTTGAGCAAGATTATATGGGAAAGCTGCAGCAACCAGATATTGAAGTGAATCACTCTGAAGGGGCTATGCCACCTGACGAGTTTATGTTCTTGTATATTGATCCTCAAGGAGTAATTCAGGGACCGTTCGTTGGTTCTGACATTATTTCATGGTTTGAACAAGGATTTTTTGGGACAGACCTACAGGTTCGCTTGGAAAATGCTCCAGATGGAACTCCTTTTCAAGATCTAGGCAGTGTCATGTCATATTTAAAGGCAGAAAGTGTTCATGACCATATCAGTGATCAAAAGAGTGAGCTAGAAGGGATTAGTTTAAAATCAAATTCGGAGACTGGTTTATCAATTGCACCTGTAGCAGAATCTAATGGTTCATCCTCTATAACTGGCACGTCTCCTTCATTTTCCATGTATAACAACCCCTCAGCCTATGATAATTTTCATAGAAAGTCTGAGTCTGAAGCTTATTTGAAACCACCACATGCTGATGACCGAAGTTTTTTGGACTTTTCTGCTCAAGATGAAGGTTTGTTATGCTGCTAACCTTTTCTCGTTTGTGTGCATTTGTTTGGGCGAACACATTTCTTTCTTTCATAATCATATTAATTTGTTTTGTATTCATATAACTGAACAATCTTTTTGTATTTTTTCTAAATCAGAAATCGTATTCCCAGGAAGAGTTGGAGTTTCTCGTTATGCGTCGGTAAAATCCTCGACAAGTATGCATGATGCTTCAATGGAATTATCTGACCACTCTGCTATTCCTGTTGAATCAACTAAGGCTGCTACTCGAAATCAGAATGAGAACAAGCTGCACCCGTTTGGTGTGTTGTGGTCTGAGCTAGAGAGCGGTAATACACCAGTTAATGTGTTACCTAACAGGTCTTATGGTGCAATGGGGGAGCCTACTGGTTCAATAGACAATTGGCCCATTGATTCCCGAAGAAATACACAAATTGACCCTAACATGTCCCTCGATGCTCTGGCTGCTAACCGGATGTCACACTTTGATTATGAATCCAACCGTTTTAACCTTGGGGATCAATTTCCATCAAATCAACATCGTCAACAGCAATTCCATAATCGGGATATGCTGTCACATTCACATATAAGTGATCAAGCTCAGGATCTGGAGTATTTAAGAACTCTCCAGTTGCAGCAGCAGAAGATTCAGTTGCAGCAGCAGCAGAAGATTCAGTTGCAACAGCAGCAGAAGTTTCAGTTGCAACAGCAGCAGGAGATTCAGTTGCAACAAGAGCATCAGTTACATCAGAAGCTATTACAGGAGCAACAACAGTCCCATGCTCGACAATTTCATTTGCAACAGATTCTGCAAGGACAGACTCCTGATTCTAGGTTTGGACAGTCAAATGACTTTCCTCGATCCAAAGGTGTTGATCAGATTTTGTTAGAGCAGCAGCTAATGAATGAATTGCAGAAGAGTTCTGGCTATCCGTCACATAATTTTGCACCACACATTGAGCAACTTGCCGCAGGAAATTTTGGGCAGTTGCCACATGAAGGCCATCAGAAAGAGCTATTTGAACAGCTACTGCAGTCTCAATACGGTCAAATGCAATCTCAACATGGACAACTGCAATCTGAACCAATCCGGTCTTTGGAGCACCAGCTACTACAGCAAGAGCAGCTCATGCAGTTGGCAAATGGAGTGAGGCACAATACACTATTGGATGAACAGAGACATATTGACCCTCTGTGGCCATCTGACCATAATGATCAGCTTCTAAGAACTAATCTTGGGATCCACCGTTCCCGCTCTTCTGCGGGATTTAGACCACTAGACTTTCACCAACAGCAGCAGAGGCCACCCTTTGAGGATCAGTTTGGTCAACTTGAGCGGAACCTTTCATATCAGCAACAACTTCGCCAAGAATTATTCGACCAGGGTCTTCCATCGGGACTGAATCTGGATGCAGTAAATGGTCTTGGACTCTCTCAGGGTCTGGAATTTCGGGATGTTACTACCCGCATGCAGCCTTCTGGCAGATTGAAATATTCTACTCCGGGTTTCAGTTATCAGAATCCCCGTATACCTTTAGGTGAACCGCATTTTGCACAATTGGAACCAATGAAAGAACGCTGGCCTGGAGCAGATACACAGCTACCTGGTGACTGGGCCGAATCTCAGTTTCATAGATCAAATATTGACTCTGAACATCATAGAATGAGGAGACTGGGCGGAGATTCCAACTCATGGATGGTAGATGAATCGACAGATGACAAGTCAAAGCAGCTTTTTATGGAGTTGCTCCACCAGAGACCCGGCCATCAGTCTGCTGAGTCACCAAGCATGAACCGTGGGGAACCCTATGACAGGATGGCACCCTCAGGCCGCGGCCTAAACGCTTCATCTACTTTTGGGTCGCAGGCATTTTCTGATGAACAGGTAAACAGATTACCAGGAGATGGGAACTATATGAGATCATTGCATCGTAGTAGTTCCTTGCTTTCTGGAAGTATCGATGGTGGGCGGTCAACAGAGAATGAAACTCAAGCCTTGAGTAATATGTTTGCTATGAACAAAGACGCGAATGAGATAAAAAATGAGGGAATGAGAAGGATGCCATTTGAAGTGAAAGACAGAATGGGCAAGCAATTAGACTCATTGGTTCAAGGGGAGCTTCCAGTTGTTACGCCTGCCCAACAGTCTTCTTTCAATATCTCTGGTATGTATCTTTCACAGTAATTGTTACGCCTGAAGTGATGGTTTGGGAGGGCTTATCCCGAGATTTTGTTGGTGCAGACCCATACAGCGACAACTTGGTTGGAGAAGATAGAAGGAAGGATAGGTAAATATGTATTCTGACGTTTAGCACCAGTTGATTAGATAAGTAACGCACACTCTATAGATATAGATATGGCTGCTGATTAAAAATGTTTAATTTGTAGGTTGGTAGTTCCATCATACGGGCAGGAATCAGTTTTGTTAAAAAGGCCTCCCTCATCGCATTCGTCATCATCGCATGAGGGATTGCTCGAGCATATGTCCGATACAGGTAATAACAGGACAGCTACTTCTTCTTATAGTGGAATTGAAGGTATATTATTATCTAAATTGTCTTCTTTTATGCATCTATGGAAAATGAGAGTCATGAGAGGTCTGTATATAATCAGGAGGTGGGAGGCGGGAAGCAGTGGGAAACAAAGGGTCAGAGGCGTCGTTCCGTGAGATGTTGAAGAAGAGTAATAATAGCATGAAGAAGGTGGCAGAGTCATCTGATGCAAGCGAAGGAGGAGGCAAAGGGAAGAAGAAAGGGAAGAAAGGGAGGCAGATGGATCCAGCTCTTCTCGGTTTCAAAGTCGCTAGCAATCGCATTCTTATGGGCGAGATTCACCGCGCTGATGATTTTTAAATCTTTCTCCTTCCTCTTTTGTACAAAATCCTTTTTACATGTAAAGATTAAAGAAGAATCCTCTCTACCTTCTTTAGGCGTAGATTGGTCTCTTTTTCTTCCGTCTCATTAAAACATACGAAATCATAATAATCAATGTTTTATTTTTTTAAAATATTATCTCCCTCTGTTTCAGAAATTGGTTAGTGTTTTATTCATCGTCCCAATATCCTATTTGATGCATCCACTCCCATCTGTTAAAGAGATATTTACATCACGGAAGACTTAGTCAACACCGGGACCAGAACATTTTAAATGGTCTTGTCTCAAGCGCCTTCCGATCATGTGATATCTAGGCCCGGAAGCAGAACATTGCAAAAGTCAACACCATTACATCACGAAGGATTTATTCTCCTTCACACGCAGGTTTGTAGTGATCTGACTAACATGTCTGAGAAATAAGGTTTAGAGATTGCAAAACAAGATTTTGACCAATAGGAGTTTAATCTACAACAAAATTTGAAATGTGTTAACATGGTCAAAGCTAATATTCCAAAAGGTAACAACGTTGAACGGCAAGCAGCAGTGGTAACTTTGTTTGAGGTGGTTGGAGGTTTAACCATTCATTTGGTTACCAATCGGACAGACGGGAGAAATGGGCGGATGAAACGAGCACTCGAGATAAGTGATTGAAAGAGGTCATTTGAAGTTCAAACGAGATGTTTGTTAAACGCAAAAAAAAAAAAAGAAGAAGTGAATTTACAACAGACTTATTTACCAAATGGGCAATTAATGTTCTTAATATATATACATATATATTGATTTTTTTTAAGAGTTTGTGAACTGACCACAAAAGCCGTAGTCATTAAACGGTACATATTAGAGTTATGTTTTCAAGATTATAGGTTTTTCCGGGTTATGCCGAATAATATGTTAGTTCATTGTAAAACGGGTTAAGTAAACAAGTTAGTCCGGGTTGACAAATCTATATATAATCATTAGTTAGACTTATTAAAAAATTCAGATAAATTTAATTTTTTTAAAATTTTATAACAATTTTTAAGAAAAAACTATGTCGCACTATATAGTTAGCACGTGTTGAATCTTAATTTATAAATATTTGACATCGCTTCTAACTTCTATCAAACCAATTTCTCATTTTTAAGAGCTGGCGGAAACTGATGCAATAACTTGGAAAACGGCAAAGAGTAGTGACTCTGATGTGATAATCCAAAGTTTGTCCCCTACTCTAGTGTCTCCGATGAAGGATGGCGATGTACTATTGATGGATCTTGGAAGGAGACCGATAGTTTTTCCTTACTAGGTTGGCACTGCTTTCAGGAAGGCCTCGAAGGGACAATATTGGGAGCAAGAAATCTACTAAGAAGCCTCTCCCCCTACATGCAGAATTGGAAGCACTCATCTGGGCCATGCATTGTTTGATTGCAAATCAGAAGACGACAATAACTTTTGCAACAGACTGCTCCGAGTTAGTGAAGATGGTGTCTACACCCGAGGATTGGCCAGCTTTTGCTTTACACTTGGAGGAATTCGTGAAGAGTAAGGAGGTGTTTTCTTTTTTCTCAATCTCACTCATTCCACGCGCATATCACACAAATGCAGATACGTTAGCAAGAAGTGATCGTGTCTACCCGGTGGATATTACTTTTGTAAACTCGGTATCCCGGTTTGGATTTCCGAACTGTTTTAGGTATTTACTATTTAGATTAAAAAAAAAAAAAATGGAGCTGATAAAATAAAATAGTGGACAAGAACCAAAAACAAACAAAACAAAATTAGTTAAAAAGTAAAACGTGCTAAAAAGTAGTGTGCTAACACAGCTTTGCTGTTTTCCACGGTACAAGCAGAAGATGGAGCAGCTAGTGAGCATGGGTTTCCCCAGCGATGATCGTGTTTATCCGGTGGATATTACATATAAAGTTAAAGAAGAATCTTCTCTACCTTCTTAGGCGTATCGCGCGTTTAGATAGCTCTTTTTCAGACACATTTCTTCCCTCGCATTAAAACATAGGAAATAATAATAAATGTTTTTTTTTTAAATTATCTCCCTCTGTTTCAGAAATAATAATATACTATTTTGAGAAATTGTTTTGATCTTTTTTTCTTTTGTACAAAATCTTTACATGTAAAGGTTAAGGTTGGTTAACGGTCAGAAAACTGACAACTTGCATTAAAATCAAGAATGGCAAATAAATGTAATCAATAAAATTTTATTTCTCAAAAGTAAAGCGATGAGAAAACATATTTACACAAGATTAGCATACACACGCAACAAATATATGAATCATTGACAAAGTTGAGAAACTGGGGACATTTTGGCCAAACACACACAAACTCACAGCGCCAAAACGTCAAAGACTTTGCAAAAGAATGAAGTTAAAAGAGAAGATCAGAAGTTAATGAGAACGCTGGTCATCAATTGAGAAGCAGATGGTTTAATCTGATCACACACTCTCCACTTGGACCCTTTCTCTTTATCAAGATCATACATTAAGGTCTCATGTCCACAAACCCGTGAAAACAGCAGAACCTTATTGTTCCATTCCCCTAGTCTGAACCAGAAACCTCCCTCTCTACGAGGCACAAACACCGAGCTCCATGAATTCTCCTCTGGATCAAACACTCCCAGACGTCCTGGCATGTTCCTGTCCATGAAATACACTTTGTGCCTCACAACAGTATACGAATAGACCGACACTGTTTCCTGTTTATAAATAATTTGCTAGTCAGAGGAACAATGGCGCTCACAGCGGTGAGATCGGAGTGAAAGACAAGATGCCAACGAACAAATTATTTGAGTCAGAAAAACAACTGTCCTTGCTATTGTCCACTAGACATTCTGAATTCGCGAAGGTCAATGTCGCAGGCAATCCGATTCAGGTCTTATGATGTACCTTTCTATATCTTTTTTTTTTGTTTAAATCCAGTTTACCCTCACAGCCTAACATAAACTTGATTATATTTCTTGTATAGTCCAATGGTGGCATAACCACGCGCTCAAAAGCTACATCTGCTCCTGAACAATGGACCATTATCCCTCTACCCATGAAGGTATGTTTTTGTTTTATTCCTTAGTCTAAATGTTCTCAACGTACAAGCTGCAACTCAAAATACGTATCCTTTGGGGATATACAGTTCAGTATTGACTCATTTTGATGCCCTTTACAGTTCTTAATCGGTTATATCCTCATTTATTTTCTTCATTCTGGTTTATGCTTTCAGAAACTTTACATTCTTTGGCTCTGCAGATACTGGCTTTACTAGCTGATACATTGATTGAAATTCAAGAGCAAGTTTTGGGTTGTGAAGATGAGGTGAATGCTTCCTTGAGCTTTTTTATTTCCTTTCCCGTCTTCGAGTTGATGGGAACTTGAGGCTAATTCTTTTTTTGTTTGGAGTAGCAGGATAGCGAATGGGAAGAAGTCTATGAAGGAGACGTTGAAGCTGAGAAAGACTTGCTACGTTCAACTGGTGCCTCTCAATCCAGCAAAGCCACATATGACCAACTTGAAGCAATGGCTCGAACTTTCGAGGTCCTTTTTCTCTTTTACCTATATGGTTATACCATTAAACCTTATCTCATCGGTGTTAAACATTGATTCAACAGAACCAAGATGATGATGGTGATGATGACCTACATGTTACCGACCCCCTTAATGAGGTGACCTCTTGTCTTGTGTTCTACGTATGTTTTGTATCTGCACCTAATTCTCCAAATCTTGATCTGTTTCACCAATTGTCTCTTTCTCTCTGCAACAAACAGATAAATCTTGCAAGTTACCTGGCTGATTTTTTGTTGAAGTTTTCGAGTGGAGACCGGCCTTTGTTTGATAATCTTTGCCAGGTATGGTTTCTATTTATCTGTATAACCTAATAATATATTGCACTTGATATGAACCACTTGGCTTATTTTCCAAAATTTGACTGATTTCATTATAAATATGCAATCATATATCTGTAGAAACAAGAAATCCTTAGAGATTATTCATATCATAAGAGTGATAAATAGTTATATAGCGCTAAAGTGTGTTTTACAATGTTTCATCTAAAAACTTGGTAAATTCATGTGGGGAGGATTGGATCATTATTCAATTTCTAACCACATATCCTAAGTAAACCAATAAATAATGGAAAGAGCAACATCACGCTTTCTTTCTATTATCATGAGCAACATCATCTGCTTCGTCAGTTGATGCCCATTTTCATATTTTATTTAAAATCACGAGTAATAGTAAAATAAAATAAAAACAATTTTAACTTCATCAAACAATCCAATTCCATAAACGGCTTGTAATAAAAGAAACGAAAAATAGTAAAAATAAAATTAAACTGCTCAAATATTGCACGTAGTCGAGTCGAACCAGAGCCCAACTCCGACAAGCAGAAGAAGCCAAGCAAAAGCGAATGGAAGAGGTTCGTCTTGAACTTCAGGATTCTGACAGCTTCATCGAGATGGTTCAGGCGTCCTCTACCTCTGCCGATTCAGGAACATCAGTGAGACATCCTAACTCATTAGCAATTGCTCCTGTTGCTGGAGTTTCAATGGGGTATCCGGCGGCAATGTTGTTGTTAATTTGGCTTTTATTCTTCTCTGTGTGCCTCCCGAATAAATTAAGAAACTTATTTTTGTCACAAAAACATGGTATCGGGTTATAGGCAGTTCCGTCTTCCGTAGAGCATACTTAGCCCAGTGGAGAAGAAAACCCAGCTTTCACCTTGTTGGGTTTTTCATACTGCAGTTACATAAGCATGACGGGCACATCGGTCGTCGCTCTATCCCGTCCCCTATTTTCGTCTCCACAAGCCGTTTTGGTGATCAAATCCCATTTCCAAAAAATTTCAAAAAACTTGGGTACTTCATCGATTCTTCCAAGGGGCTGGTTCTGTTTGGGCGCCATCCAAACGACTACCACGTTTGGGATCCTGATACAAATCAGGAGCACCGAATTCCAAAACCTAGGCTTCATTTTAAACAGGTTTGAATGTCCTTTGTGACTGAGGCAGATTGGCTATCGGACTTCCAAATTGCTGAGTGCGGCATTGTTGGATCAGTGATGAGGGTAGATAATTTTTCATCCAGAACAAGCACCTGGGTCTACTTAGACGTGCATTGATGTCATTGTGAGGATCATGAAGAGCAGGAATGTGTTGCGCTATCAACAACTTGTTTCCGAGTGCGTTGAGCAAGTTAGCCAAATGTTCGAAGTATGTACGGAGGACTTAATATGCAGGGAATACTTGAAGAGGGGTAGGAAAGACGCTGACATGATTAGGTACTTGGCTTAGGGCAAACAACTATGGAGGTGGTTGGCTCATGAAAGAAACGTAATGAATCGAAGCATGTGCTTGTATATTGGAATCTGATTTGGATACTACCCTAAAAACGAAAGAAACAAATCATCGCTTTGTTTTAATTTTTTGTTTGATAACCAAGTTGTCTTGGCCCAGTGGTAAGGAATGTCTATGTGGGCTTCTCCCACTTGGGTTCGAGTCACCTTGGCCACAGTGAATTTAACATGGCTTCCTCTGGCCTATGGAGATTAGTCTGGTGTTTAGCAAGCCCCAGATTACCCCATATTAATAAAAAAAAAAAAAAAAATTTGTTTGATTGTTTCTTAATATTAATTCGGTCGTGCTTTCTCTATCTTGGGATGCAAATTGCCTTGTGGGGGTTTGTTTCTTGGATATTGATGGAGATGGGCTTTAATGACTGAATCTCTGTTTTCAAATATGTTCATTATTTGTGTGTTATTCTGGTCTATAAATAACACAGAAATCAAATCATCACTGTTCTTAACACTGGTTTTTGGCTAATATACAAATCATTTGGACATAAATCTACCCAGTGAAATGGTAAATCTATATTGAATTTATATTAGACCTTATAGGAAAAATGTTTGCTCCAGTGGGGGGGTGGGGGGATCTAAGTCCTAAGTCTTTAATTTTGCCCCTTGTGTCTTCAGCTTTATTGTGATACGTGCAAGCAGCTCTTACCTGGCCGGCTTGTTGAGCACTCCTTTTCATTTGAAGGATGTAATCATGATTCTGCTCGTGGAGATCAATGGGAAAATTGTGGAAAGCCCCTGTATCCGAGGTGCAAGGTGAGTTATGTTTCTCTCCTTCATGGCTATCACCCCCATTAAGTGATTGTATTTGCGTGGATTTATGCTGTTTATAGCACAGCATTACAGGATAGATATATTCTCTGTTTATGTTGGTTTGGCTTTCTCATAGGGGTTCTGTTATGATAATTTTTGGATTGCTTGTGTTTTTATTTCTGGGACAGGTCTGTGGAACCAGACCCCTATTTCGCGGCACAGACCACCTATTTATTGATCTTCCGTTGCTAGAAGATAAGTTGGAAGAGTATATTAACAAGACATCTGTTACCGGATCTTGGAGTCAAAATGCTATTCAAACGACAAATGCATATCTTAGGAGAGGGCTTACAAAGATATGCATTACAAGGGATCTAAAGTGGGGAGTTCGTGTCCCAGATGAGAGATATATGGATAAAGTATGAAACATCACTGCAAGCCAATCACATAATCATATTAAACGTATCAACTACTAATTCAATTCGTTGTTATAGATCTTCGCCGTTTTGTTTGATGCTCCTATTGAATGGGAGAAGTGGTGGAAGAATCCTGAGAATGTTGAGCTTTATCAGTTTATGGGGAAGGACAATGTGCCATTTCACACTGTGAGTGTATAACATTTCTTACAATGGTTTTAGTCATTTCCTCTTTCTTTATCTTTGTCTCTGAAAAAAAACACCTGCCTGTTCCTAGACTTCCAGTTGACCAAGACTTGTTTCTGTTTTGAATATCTTGGAAAACACATGCTTCTGATATTTTTGAAATTTTATTTTTCTGGCATCCTTGTTTTATATAAACACGTCTTCGGTGGAAATTGTATATTATGCTCGTAAGGATCTCCTGGCATCATCTTTGGCATTATAAGTCACCCGATTTGAATTTTATCCATTTTCCTCTGCTGGTGAGACAGACCAAGTGCTGTAGATCTGCTATGTTTTCAGGATTGGAATCAAGAATTGTGCCAGTCCTAGGGTTATCTGTTTTTCTTTTCTTCTTCTTTTGGCATCTTTGGTTCTTGAGACCAATGCTATTTGGTAGTGCACATAAAATTAGGTATTCTCGTGATCGCTTCTTCGATGTCTGACTGTGATTTATATTTTCATGTTTGTCTCCAGTTCTTATCTGAAGCTATTCTCATTGTCCACCTACGAAAGGTTTTTATATTTGTAAATCTGGCTGTTTCAACTGACAACCTGTTGATATCCAGGTGATGTTTCCCTCTATGCAGCTTGGAACTGGGGAAAATTGGACACTGATGAAGACTATCAGTGCGACAGAATATTTAAACTACGAAGGCGGTCAGTTGACGTTTCACCATGGCTTCCATTGGGGACTTAGAGTAGCTGAGTGATTTTATTTATAAACTAGTTTTTTCTTTGGTTTTGCTTTCTCTGCCATTTATAGAAATGTACTTGTATGGGTTTTGCAGAAAAATTCTCCGAGAGTCAAGGTGTTGGAGTGTTTGGTAATGATGTTAAAGGTACAAATATCCCTGTCGAAGTATGGAGATACTACTTGCTGGCCAACAGGCCTGAGGTAACTGGTTGCTGTTACACAAATGGAAACATATTTTCTTCATTCATCATAGGCATGCATAAGTGCGTAAATGTCAACAACACTGATTGATTCTGGATATTGGCCATCTAGGTGTCTGACACAAACTTTGAATGGACTGATTTGCAAGCAAAACTGAATGACAAGTTGCTGAAGAACCTAGGCAACTTTGTTAATCGAGTTCTGAGTTTTATAGCAAAGCCTGAAAAAGCAGGTTGGTTATTTCTTTCCAAATATAAGTAGCTGTAGATGACATATTCGATTGACATATCCAATTGAAAATATGGAATGTGTTGTATTCTTTTATTGAAACGAGCCAGTTGGTGTGCAAGTCCGAGATATTTGAACTTGCACACCAACTGGTTGATGTTTTTTTGTTCGTCTGATGCAGGTTAAGCTAAAGCAGGGGCTGAAAACTGCTGTGCTCATTTCGGGTGAAGCGAACAAATACTTGCAGGTGATTCTTTTCTCAATAACAAAATATATATACAGTATTAGCTTTATTGGCTGTTAAATCTGACCGACTTTGCTGCTATTTTTATTTTGTGGGGGGGTAGGAAAACCAATTTTGGAAACTTTACAGGGAAGATAAAGCTTCTTGCGCAGTTGTTAGAACCATTCATGCCATCCTTTTCTCGTGAGGTCAGTTTTGATTGATTGATTGTGTGTAGTTATTAGAAGAATGCCAATGCTCTCTTGCAATTTTGTAGGTGCTTAAACAGCTAAATTTGCCTCCACATTTTTCCTTCTCTGACGAGAGAGGAGAGCTATTACAAGCAAGAAGGCCTTGGGAGATTCTGCCTTGCAGTCACAGGATAGGCACACCTCAGCCATTGTTCAAGGAATTGGTACAGTAGACAGCTCTCTCTAATTTTATCCATTGAAAGCGGGGCTTTTTGTGTGTATTTTATATATAATGCCATGTAGCATTTTGAGTTATATCTTGTGAAATGATATGATGGCAGAAAGATGAAGAAGTGCAACAGTACAGAGAAATGTTCCCTGGACGTGCTAGGGTTGCAGGAAGCTCTTGGAATTCATTTAGACAACAAAGAAGTTATTGATATAAAACTAGAGATTCAGAACAGGATAATAAAACATGTTTCAACGCAGAGCATCCTAGTAAGATCATCTAATCTAACATGAAAGAAAAAAATCAGTCAAAGCTCCGAGTTTAACTCTTCCCATGTCTGCGTTTTTGGGTCGATGAATCTCGATCCATTGCCTGAAAGATTCTCAATTACGTAAGAACAACTTAGTTTAACCAGCTTCCATTGCCGGCATTTTTGTTTTTCCTACCTAGAGCGTAAAGTTTGGAATTGAAGGAGAAGGCAAAGCCACGCCAGACAAAAGGACAATCCATAAGGCTCCATTGGTTAGTTTCCGGGTTGTATACTTCCGAGGCTATAAGTATCTGTGGAATAGCCTCGAATTACATACACTTGAGCAAATGCAAAGTTGTAACGTGGTATGTTCATGCCCGCCAGTTTTCTCCAGCTGTTGATATAATTCCGACAAGACATCAAGAAATCAAAGGACGAAATCAGAAGAAAACCAGACAATTGAGAAAGAAAGCTTTCGTCTAACAATCCAGAAGAAAACCTCTCCACTCACTCATTCCTTTGCTCAAAATTCAATTAAAGAGAATCGTTTCTAAGGGAATTAAGGAAATAAATAAGACCTGTTAGCAGCAGGATCGAACTCGTAAACATCGGCAGAAGCAGAGACAGTGGTGCTATTGATCCCGGAGTCGTCGAAAACTTCCCAGTACACGTCTCTTCCACACTCGCTTTCCATCAGAACACACATGAACTCCTCCACCGTTCCGGTCAACTCTCGGACCTGTGAAACGACCGCAAAGCTAGAGCGCGGTATTCAGAGCTCAGCTGCGTCGTCCGTCAAGCCGGGTATGATCGACGACGACTCCACCATTTTAATTGCCCCTTCACGATTATTGCACCATTTATAATGGAATGTTCAAAAATTGCTACAAAAAGACTCTGACTTGAGTTAAGTCACTTTGATATAACATTGACCAAGTTTGTGTTTTCGATTTTAAAATCTGGACCATGTTTAAACTAAAAGACAAGGAGAGACTATTAAACACTCATAAATCAATCAGCATTTATAAACTGATTAATTTAAAAGTTTTTTTTTATAAATCAAACTGGGGGAAGAAGATTCAACTAAATTTCGTTTTGCCTGAAGATTTAGTATTGGTTAAACAATAAAGTAAGGAAACCAATCATCATTATGTCTTTAAAATTGGCTCCTTGTCTTATAAAAACAAAAGGGAACAAAATGTATCAAGCGTTGTAACAACACAGGTCACCACAAAACTACTGTCTATAAGGCTCAAGACGATGTTCCTTTCTTTGACTTCGCTGCCAACTGAGTCTCCGGCTGAAATTTACACAACAACAAAAATAAATATGAGAAGAAGAAGATCAATGATGATGGTGAAAATCAGGATTACAAAATTGTGGTTAAAAACAAAAAAAAATTACCTCTTTCTTCACAGGCTCTTCCTTCTCTGACAGAATCAACTCAATGTGGCATGGGTTTGACATGTAAGCTGCAAAAAGATAAGTATTGGATCAGGTGTTGTGAAGAAACAAAGGTCGAAAAAGTCTAATAACAAAAAAACATACGATTGATTCTTCCATGAGCACGATATGTCCTCCGCCTCTGTTTTGCTGCTTGGTTCACTTGGATGTGTGATATGAAAAGGGCATCAACATCCAAACCTTTCACCTGATGAAAATAAAATGGATTTTAGAAACTGAACAGAAGCGCCAAATCTAAAAAATAAAATAAAAATAAAAACAGAGTCCAAAGTCACCTCAGCATTGCTCTCGGCGTTCTTGAGAAGATCAAGAACGAATTGAGCAGATTTAGCAGGCCAACGACCTTGACCGTTTGAATGCCTGTTCTTTGCCTGAGCAGTACGTCCCACACCACGACAGAAACGTGTGAAGGGTATAGCTTGCTTGTGAGCTATGACATCTTCCAAGTACCTTTTGGCCTTGTTCAATGGTAGCTTTCTTATGGCATGCGCTGTCTCCCTAGTGTTCTGTTCACACAAATCAAATTTACAACAAAAACAACAGATTCACCCAAATCAGCAAAAAAAAAAAAATGTACAATGGCCTTGATTGTTTCACTCTATTTATAATTTAGTGAGAACTTTCTCTAAACAAAAACATATTGTATAGGACGGTGAAAAGGTTTAAACTTTTAAAAAAGCAAAATTTAAAGCAAGTGTAGCTTCAAACATTTGAAAAAAAAAAAGAATGTGAGATCACTGACTACTTGTAGATTGATAAAAGCAATTAAAATGGCTGTTATTTTGAGCTGCAAATAAAAAACACTAGCTAATGCAATCATGACCTAATCTACAATACAGAAGGATAGCAGGCTAAAATGTACCATCATGTACTGAACCATCAGCTATTAGAAGAAACGTAGGTTCACCCAATCACGATGACCAATTCGATTTTCCTGACATTTACGTGAGCTCTGTTATGTACAACAGAGCCCTGCTTTTTGCTAATCAGGTTTGTTCTATCTACAAGCTTATTCCCTTGAAAACCCTAGTCTGATTCATTTTCGAGATCTAAGACATTTACCTTGAAGTGGACCCTGAGATCGGATCCCCTCGCCTTGCAAGCTGCAAAAACATAACAATTTAAATTGATAATCATGCATCACTCCAATAACCCAGTAACAGCGAGATAGACAAGAACTAAGAAAGAGTTCTAACATTTGGTGGAATTGTCGGGTTCTTGGGAGTACTTCACCTGAAGAAAAAAACAATAACAAGGCACCGAACATAAGCTAGAAGCACAGATTATGAGCGAAAGCTTGGTAAAGAGTGTGTTAAGCACTTACCATGGCGGCCAAACAGATGAATTGACGGAGAAGAGACTGAATTTCTAACTCTTAAATTTGGAGATAGTGTATATATACGGAGACATATGAAACCCTAAACGGCGAATACATTAGGTGATGTCAACTTTATGGGCCTTTTTGGGCTGCTTCGCCTAACTTTATAAATGGGCTATTTTAAGTTTATAACTTTATGTTGTACTATAGAAGATGATTTTCACAATTAGGGGTGTTATTCGAGTGGTAAAATTAAATGGATTTCGACCGATTTTTTTCAATACTATTTGTGAAGTGATAATCTCATGTGGCGTGTTCACATCGATTTTCAGCCATCTAATTACGTTATTGCCCTTATTTTATCGTTTAATATATCACGTGTCGAATTGGCATTCGTTTATGTTCTGATGACGTGTCTTCATCACTTAAATCAAAATAGAGCTCGGTTTTCGTATTCGATTGGTTTATATTGGGATTATGTAGAGATTAATGGGTCATGGACCTTAATCTCTAGGTAGTGTGTGAAGATTGTCCCACATCGAAAGTGGGAAGAGACATTGAGTAATATATAAGGGACTTGGGCCAATCCACTCATTGCTATTGGGATTAGGTAGAGATTAATGGGCCATGGGCCTTAATCTCTAGATACTGTGTGAAGATTGTCCCACATCGAAAGTGGGAAGAGACATTGAGTAATATATAAGGGACTTGGGCCAATCCACTCATTGCCAATTGGTTTTGCGTTAGAAGCCCAGAAAACTTAACATGGTATCAGAGCCCAAACACACATTGCCCGTAATCCGGATGCATACTAGTGAAAACTTGTAAAATATTTTGATGCGGATTAGATAGAATTGATTGAGCCTTTTTGAAGGCCCATGAGAAAGTCCACTAAAAAGCCCAATAATGTGTTCCAAGCATCCACGACATGTAAGGCCTAAAATCATACGAATGTAAACAGTCGAACTTGTTTCGATTAGAGGTTTGTAATATCTCACAGTAACAGAAACACAACCTGACGGTCGGATTTGAGCATGAATTATTCAAAAGAGTTCACACCGCATTCGCCACAAACTCCTCCTCCATCGCATTCAGAAATCCACACACCTCCCACGATGTGGAATACTCCAACGTTCCAAGAATGTTGGAAAAACAAAATTTGATTAAAGATATAATCTATAAGAGAAAATACAAACAAATTAAGTTCAGGTTGATCCAAAATCACTACTCGTTAAGTCTTTAGCTTTTGTTTTTGTTGATCCAAAATACAAACACAATTTTATATCCTTCAATAATCAGAGACAATAAATGCGATTGCAATATATATTTGATTCAATATGTAATCCTTACTAGAACAGAAGATAAGAAATTGCCATTAAAACAAAAACGATGTAAAATTCCACTTCATTTGATTGATTACATATTTGTAAACGACATTTGATCATCTAGTCCACTTATACTCTAACTTGGGCGTTTCTTGACCATGTGTAAAATAGATCCCATCTTCTCTAGCATCCCAAAAATTCTGCTTACCATAACGAATTATGAGACCACCACTTTCATATGCCCTAAAATCTGCATGAAAAATGAAACCATGTCCTTGCGCTAACTCACAATCAATCTTGGTTTTCAAAATACTATCATTAAAACTAAAATCGCAGCTTTGTCCAGGTTTCAAAAAATGAAACCCTAGGTCGTCTTCGTTTGATATACACCTAACTTTGAGGATGTTGTTCGGACCAAGAGAGTTTTTGAAATGCACCGAGTTTTTCTCCCACGATATCGCATTACTCAACCCAACGCACAATGCAATGATAAGCAAAAAGCACGAGAGGTAATTCATGTTTCCCTTGATATTTTTTGTTGTTGTTTGCTTTAGAGCTAATATGTATCCGAAAGATAAAATGTGCCAATTTATTTATAGAGACCATAGGCGGCCCACGTTTAAGGTAGTAATATATATTAGAATCCTTAATTAATTGTGTGGTAATTATAGCATTATTTATCATTAACTGCACCCACAAAAAAAAATCATTTTTAACCGTATCAATTTTTTTTTATATCTTTGAACGAATATAATTTGCCTTTATTAGCACGATTTTTTTTTAAAAAACAATTAAAACAAAATTAACAAAATCTTTGCCAGCTATCGGATATGGCATATTCAGAAGCCAAGTATAATTCACTTAACTTTGAAGTTCTAATAAAAATACTTTCGAAAAATTACGCATTTTGGGGGCAATAGCCAATAGAATAGTCGGTAAATTTCTTAAAATTCATTTTTATCATTTGAATCGGATATTTTAATTTAGAAACTAGGTAGTAATCCGCGCCTTGCGTGGAATGAGATATCTATGAAAATTTTGTAATATCCGAGTTTAAATGATAAATATGAAACATAAGAATTTAAAATTCTGAATCTAATATATAAGTCTTTTGTAAACCATTTGAGCTACGATGATAGATCTTGTTTAAATTTGATAGGGTTTGTGTGTTAATCTCTATAGTAATTGTGAAGTGATAATCTGATATGGCGTGCTCACATCGATTCCCGGCCACCAAATTACGTTAATGCCCTCATTTTATCGTTTATTATATTATGTGTCGATCTCTCATTCGTTTAAGCTCTGATGACGTGTTTTCGTAACTTAAATCAAACAGAGCTCGGTTTTTCGTATTCGATTGGTTTAGCGTGTTATATTTTATTTAAACTCTTGGATCGGTTTATCGCTTGATTCATAAACCAATGTTTATTTTGTTTAATCTCGCTCGCTTGGTTTCTCGCGGTTTCAAGAGTAACATCTAGAAAAAGTTTAAGGATTTTGATAACTGACAAGAACGGGGTGCCACGAAAAAAAACTATGAACATTGTCTACAAAGAAGTTTTTACTAAGATTTAGTTACTCATACTTGGTGTGGTTTATCTTTGAATTTTTTTTCTTATACCCCGTTTGGTTAATGAGACGTTTTCATACTGATGTTGGAGTTTTTCATGTTTGGTTCATATTCATTAACTTATTATAACGTTTTTGCGTTTCAAAATGTGTAATGGACTACGTTTATTTCGATTGACTTTTGATTATCAATACAATATGCCTTTAGTTAATTTACTGTGTGTCTTCGTACGGATTTCGCTATACTTGATCGTGATTTTTTCGTGTTTAAATTTTTATAATTATCGGTATATTTTAATAGATGTATGTAAAATCATGTCAACATTTGTAATATTAGACATTGGGTCTCAACCTACTGCTATCGAGACATGAATTTACATAAAGTACATAAATTGTGTTTTTTATGTTTCCTTGTTGGTCGTACCTAATTTGTTAACATTTGTATGGTCTTCCTCTTCCTTTTTTTCATCGTATTTGTATATGTCGTTGCCATCTATTTGTTTTTAAATGATTTCAGTTTCCATGTTCGGTAATATAACTTTGTCATACTTAGGAGCCCGCACAGGGTACGGACCATATCTCTAGTTACAAATTACAATTGACCAACAGTGATACAATTTGAGAAAAAACAAAATTTAGAATGATTCATTAATGTTTAACTTTTTAAAAAAATTTAGAATGATTCATTAATTGTTATATCTCTTTCGTTTGTCTTTTTTGAATCCCAAAAGTAGCAAATCTGATTTCAAAACCAACACTCGTGTCCCCAAATTAGGTTAAAGATTGAATTTTTAGCTTGTTTTGTTTAATTTCCCGACTAGAATTCACCTGGTCGGTGTTAAAATCCTGAAATTTTACGCATATTTTCGATTTTGACATTTTTAGTGATTAGGGTTATGCTTGTTGGTTGGGAAGGAACCAAACCGATTGGTATCCGAACCGGAACCGAACCGATTTTCCTTCGGTTCCTCTATGGATCCTAAAGCTAGGATCCGAAAGAATCGAAACTCGAAGGAACTGAATACCCATATGCCCAGGACTAGCTATGGCTGACTCTTTTTATCTTTTTTTTTCTTTTTTTGTTCTTTTTTTATCGAGGGGATCTCATCGGTTTTTTAGATTTCAAGACTAATCCCGCAAGGCGCGTTCACCTTTTTACAACCCCTTACGGGCTGCCAACGTTGGTGTCACTGGAAGGAGTGGGATTCGAGTTAGAGTGGATCCCTTAAGCATCCTAACGCTAGTCAAATGTGGAGTCCTTAAGAATCACACCGGATGGGAATCGAATATGGATGCGCAACGCAAAGCATATAAGACCCAAGTCAACTTACCACTAGCCCAGCACCTTTCAGACATGCTATGGCTGACTTGGTTTAGCCTTTAGTAGAACATCAAAACAAAGGTTAAAAACACAACCTGACGGAAGTGGTGAAGAAGAAGTATCTTAAAACTTGTTATTAACTTTGTATAAATGTATATCCCATCTCACATAGGAACTAGAAAGTGCATACTAGTGAAAACTTGTAAAAAAATTTGATGCGGATTAGATAGAATTGATTGGGCCTTTTTGAAGGCCCATGAGAAAGTCTACTAAAAAGCCCAATAATGTGTTCCAAGCATCCACGACATGTAAGGCCTAAAACCCTCAGACGAATGTGAACAGTCGAACTTGTTTCGATTAGAGGTCTTGTAATATCTCACAGTAACAGAAACACAACCTGACGGTTGGATTTGAGCATGAATTATTCAAAAGAGTCCACACCGCATTCGCCAAAAACTCCTCCTCCATCGCATTCAGAAATCCACACACCTCCCACGGTGTGGAATACTCCAACGTTCCAAGAATGTTGGAAAAACAAAATTTGATTAAAAATATAATCTATAAGAGAAAATACAAACAAATTAAGCTCAGGTTGATCCAAAATCACTACTCGTTAAGTCTTTAGCTTTTGTTTTTGTTGATCCAAAATACAAACACAATTTTATATTCTTCAATAATTAGAGACAATAAATGCGATTGCAATATATATTTGATTCAATATGTAATCCTTACTAGAACAGAAGATAAGAAATTGCCATTAAAACAAAAACGATGTAAAATTCCACTTCATTTGATTGATTACATATTTGTAAACGACATTTGATCATCTAGTCCACTTATACTCTAACTTGGGCGTTTCTTGACCATGTGTAAAATAGATCCCATCTTCTCTAGCATCCCAAAAATTCTGCTTACCATAACGAATTATGAGACCACCACTTTCATATGCCCTAAAATCTGCATGAAAAATGAAACCATGTCCTTGCGCTAACTCACAATCAATCTTGGTTTTCAAAATACTATCATTAAAACTAAAATCGCAGCTTTGTCCAGGTTTCAAAAAATGAAACCCTAGGTCGTCTTCGTTTGATATACACCTAACTTTGAGGATGTTGTTCGGACCAAGAGAGTTTTTGAAATGCACCGAGTTTTTCTCCCACGATATCGCATTACTCAACCCAACGCACAATGCAATGATAAGCAAAAAGCACGAGAGGTAATTCATGTTTCCCTTGATATTTTTTGTTGTTGTTTGCTTTAGAGCTAATATGTATCCGAAAGATAAAATGTGCCAATTTATTTATAGAGACCATAGGCGGCCCACGTTTAAGGTAGTAATATATATTAGAATCCTTAATTAATTGTGTGGTAATTATAGCATTATTTATCGTTAACTGCACCCACAAAAAAATCATTTTTAACCGTATCAATTCTTTTTAATATCTTTGACCGAATATAATTTGCCTTTAATAGCACGATTTTTTTTTAAAATTAAAACAAAATTAACAAAATCTTTGCCAGCTATCGGATATGGCATATTCAGAAGCCAAGTATAATTCACTTAACTTTGAAGTTCTAATAAAAATACTTTCAAAAAATTACGCGTTTTGGGGCAATAGCCAATATAGAGTACTCGGTAAAATTCTTAAAATTCATTTTTATCATTTGAATCGGATATTTTAATTTAGAAACTAGGTAGTAATCCGCGCCTTGCGCGGAATGAGATATCTATGAAAATTTTGTAATATCTGAGTTTAAATGATAAATATGAAACATAAGAATTTAAAATTCTGAATCTAATATATAGGTCTTTTGTAAACCATTTGAGCTACGATGATAGATCTTGTTTAAATTTGATAGGGTTTGTGTGTTAATCTCTATAGTAATTGTGAAGTGATAATCTGATGTGGCGTGCTCACATCGATTCCCGGCCACCAAATTACGTTAATGCCCTCATTTTATCGTTTATTATATTATGTGTCGATCTCTCATTCGTTTAAACTCGGATGACGTGTTTTCGTAACTTAAATCAAACAGAGCTCGGTTTTTCGTATTTGATTGGTTTAGTGTGTTATATTTTATTTAAACTCTTGGATCGGTTTCTCGCTTGATTCATAAACCAATGTTTATTTTGTTTAATCTCGCTCGCTTGGTTTCTCGCGGTTTCAAGAGTAACATCTAGAAAAGGTTTAAAGATTTTGATAACTGACAAGAACGGGGTGCCGCGAAAAAAAACTATGAACATTGTCCACAAAGAAGTTTTTACTAAGATTTAGTTACTCATACTTGGTGTGGTTTATCTTTGAATTTTTGTTCTTATACCCCGTTTGGTTAATGAGACGTTTTCATACTGATGTTGGAGTTTTTCATGTTTGGTTCATATTCAATAACTTATTATAACGTTTTTGCGTTTCAAAATGTGTAATGGACTACGTTTATTTCGATTGACTTTTGATTATCAATACAATATGCCTTTAGTTAATTTACTGTGTGTCTTCGTACGGGTTTCGCTATACTTGATCGTGATTTTTTCGTGTTTAAATTTTTATAATTATCGGTATATTTTAATAGATGTATGTAAAATTATGTTAACATTTGTACTATTAGACATTGGGTCTCAACCTACTGCTATCGAGACATGAAATTACATAAAGTACATAAATTGTGTTTTTTATGTTTCCTTGTTGGTCGTACCTAATTTGTTAACATTTGTCTGGTCTTCCTCTTCTTTTTTTCACCGTATTTGTATATGTCATTGCCATCTATTTGTTTTTAAATGATTTTCAGTTTCTGTGTTCGATAATATAAATTTGTCATACTTAGGAGCCCGCACAGGGTACGGACCATATCTCTAGTTACAAATTACAATTGACCAACAGTGATACAATTTGAGAAAAAACAAAATTTAGAATGATTCATTAATGTTTAACTTTTTAAAAAAATTTAGAATGATTCATTAATTGTTATATCTCTTTCTTATGTATTTTTTGAATCCCAAAAGTAGCAAATCTGATTTCAAAACCAACACTCGTGTCCCCAAATTAGGGTAAAGATTGATTTTTTAACTTGTTTTGTTTAATTTCCCGACTCGAATTCACCTGGTCGGTGTTAAAATCCCGAAATTTCACGCACATTTTCGATTTCGACATTTTTAGTGATTAGGGTTATGCTTGTTGGTTGGGAAGGAACCAAACCGATTGGTATCCGAACCGGAACCGAACCGATTTTCCTTCGGTTCCTCTATGGATCCTAAAGCTAGGAACCGAATACCCATATGCCCAGGACTAGCTATGGCTGACTCTTTTTCTCTCTTTTTTTTTCTTTTTTTCGTTCTTTTTTTATCGAGGGGATCTCTTCGGTTCTTCTATGGATCCTAAAGCTAGGAACCGAATACCCATATGCCCAGGACTAGCTATGGCTGACTCTTTTTCTCTCTTTTTTTCTTTTTTCCGTTCTTTTTTTATCGAGGGGATCTCATCGGTTTTTTAGATTTCAAGAGTAATTCCGCGAGGCGCGTTCACTCTTTTACAACTCCTTACGGGCTGCCAACGTTGGTGTCACTGGAAGGAGTGAGATTCGAGCTAGAGTGGAGCCCTTAAGCATCCCAGCGCTAGTCAAATGTAGAGTCCTTAAAAATCCCACCGGATGGGAATCGAATATGGGTGCGCAGTGCAAAACATATAAGACCCAAGTCAACTTACCACTAGCCCAGACATGCTATGGCTGACTTGGTTTAGCCTTTAGTAAAACATCAAAACAAAGGTTAAAAACACAACCTGACAGAAGTGGTGAAGAAGAAGTATCTTAAAACTTGTTATTAACTTTGTATAAATGTATATCCCATCTCACATAGGAACTAGCAAGTGCATACTAGTGAAAACTTGTAAAAAAATATGATTCGGATTAGATAGAATTGATTGGGCCTTTTTGAAGGCCCATGAGAAAGTCCACTAAAAAGCCCAATAATGTGTTCCAAGCATCCACGACATGTAAGGCCTAAAACCCTCAGACGAATGTGAACAGTCGAACTTGTTTCGATTAGAGGTCTTGTAATATCTCACAGTAACAGAATCACCGAAACCTAGATTTGAAGATTCCCCTGCATCTCACGATGGAATTCTCTGCCGCCGAATTCGAAAGGCTTCTGATGTTCGAGCAGGCTCGCAAAGCTTGTGCGTCTCAGTACGATAACGATCCTCTCGATTCTGAGGTTTGTACCAGTCTCCTCTTGATTATATGATTTTTACAATCGTTCATGATGTTGTATGAAGATGGATTACTTGATTATCTTCATTGTTTTTTTGTGTGATGTTTACTCAGTATTGATACTAATCACTTAGCATACTTTGGGTCTTGAATTCACTAAAATGTCGCGTAGGAATTTGAAAACAGCTTGAATATCTGAGTCTGATAATGAATACAACCCTGATTCATTTACCTGTCAACACTTGGCTGGGTCATTTACTTGAATAGAAATATTAGATTTGGGCGATGAGATTGAGATAATAGGTTTCCTTTATATTGCTTCTTAATTTAGAAGTTATTTTATTTTCTGCAGAATTTGGTTAAGTGGGGTGGAGCATTACTTGAACTTTCTCAGTTCCAGAGTGTTCCTGAAGCGAAGCAGATGTTAAATGGTACATCTTAAAGTTTTGAATCATCCTTTTTTTTTTAACTTCTCTTTGCTCAAAATAATAACAAAATATTGATCACGTAGATGCTATTTCCAAGTTGGAAGCCGCATTGACATTAAATCCAAGGAAGCATCAGGCTCTTTGGTGTATTGGGAATGCCTACACTTCCCATGCTTTTCTGATTCCAGATGTTGATGAAGCCAAAGCTCACTTTGATAAAGCCACTGATTATTTCCAAAGAGCGGAAAATGAGGTACATCTTCAGACTTTATGGTTTTGAATTGAAAATTATATATTGCTATGAGTGTAGTGAGATCAACTGCTTGTTTTTTTTTGTTTCTTAGGATCCAGGTAATGAGTTATATCGCAAGTCCTTAGAGGTTGCAGCGAAGGTACTATTTCAACTTCAGTCTCTGTAACATTAATCGTGTAGAGAATTGATCTTACAATAAACAGTGAGGAGAGAATCATTTGACATTCGATTCAATTTTCTCTGTGTTTATGTCTATATGGGAATAGGCCCCGGAACTGCATATGGAGATAAATAAGCATGGAATGGGACTGCAGACACTAGGTGGAGGAGGAGGTCCTTCCGCTTCATTGAATGCTAGCGTAAGTTATCAGTTGTATTGTTGGTTAATTAGTGTGATGTCCAATGTTTTGTGAAGTGTTTCATAGTCTAGTAATTTGAGGAATTTGCAGGGCGTTAAGAAGAAGAAGAACAATGACTTCACTTATGATGTATGCGGTTGGATAATTCTAGGTGTTGGGATTGTTGCTTGGATTAACATGGCAAAATCCCTTGGCCCTCCTCCACCTCCTGCTAGATAAAGCTGCTAGTTACATTTCCCCCGAACAGAGCGGTTGGTTTTTTAAGTTGAAGAGCTTAACGTTTACACACCCATCAAATTGTTTTTGTTTTACTTAACCATTAGGATGTTTGTTTCTTTCATATCCGTTCCACTTAGGGGGTAAGAGAAGGTATTTTGCCATATGTTTTGGTTTTGTGGCACGAACACACAGGTGTACACGGTTTCTATATGAGTTTCTTATTTACTGAAGATATTACGATCGACTATTCTTGGATGATTGATCAAATATAGTGACAAATAAAAAGCATCTTAAAATGACTCGAGATAATATTTGCAATTCTCCAATTATAGTGGAAGCTCACAAATTCAGTAAAACTCAAAAAAAGACTAAAACCTAAGGGGCATAGATAAACCAAACGCAGCATCGTTAAGCCCTTCGACTCATCATCTCCAAAGAGTAAGCTTTAAAAAATGGCTTGCAAAACGATACTGCGTTCCGTTTTCCTGTCGGAATCACGTCGGACTTCCGGCGCAAGTAGGTGCTTCTTTGTCCCTCCTTCTCCGGCGTCTGTTCCGGTCCATGGTTTGTTCCCGGCGCCAAAGAGTCTAAGTTTTAGTGGTTTTGCCTCTGTTCCCGACCGGGTCCCTCGGCTCAGTTGCACCCATAACGATCAATCCGAGCAAGGCCCGCCTCAAGAAGCTGTTCTCAAGGCGATTTCAGGTGTGCGCCTCGTTAATTTCTTCCTTGTAACTCGTTTTTGAGTGTTTTTGTTTGCTTGGCCGAGATTGATTTGACTATCGGATTCGATATGGTTGGATCTGTGAAGAAGAGGGTAGGATCGATTGACGTGCTAGTGCTGGTTATGATATGCATGCGGCTCTTCAATCGATAATTCGATTAACTAGGAATTTAGATTCTTTAGGGTTAACAATCAAGCTTGGTGAAAGAAACAGATGAAGTTTCATTCTTTTTGGTGATGGGATGCAGAAGTGTCAAAGACTGATGGGAGGGTTGGGAAGACTACTAATATGATTATCGGAGGCACTGTGGCTGATGATTCTGCTAAAGAGTGGCTCGAACTTGACCAGAAGGTATCCCTTGCACAAATCTTATTTCTTGTTTCTACTAGACTTGTTCTTTTATTTTTTGCCTTCAAATACTATGTAGATTTGGAATGCATTCAGTAAAATTTAACAAGGGGATGGATATTGGCTGACTCGAGGCTGGCGTTTTACTTGCCAGGTCAATACATACCCAACAGATAGAGGCTTTACTGCAATCGGGACTGGTGGCGATGACTTTGTGCATGCTATGGTTGTTGCTGTTGAATCTGTTATTGAACGACATATTCCAGAGGTAATTCAATTGTTATGGTGAACTGATGACTTTGTGCATGCTATGGTTGTTGCTGTTGAAGCATAACGTGTATACAAGTGAAAACTGTGTGCACCCTGCTTTGCTTACTTTTGTTCTCTTGCTTTGTTCTATGCTTAGTATTGTGCAGTAGCTTAGCTGCTAACTGTTTATTCCTATAAATTGTTATGTTTGGATGTGAACTATATTATTCCATTAAAAATCAGATAAGAATATATTTTTATGTAATGTCTTTCAAGCAATATACTAATACTGAGAACACGAGAATCCTACTAATCCTGTATATCTGTTTTTTGCCCCCATCAAAGGATTGTGTAAAGCAGACACTATCAAGCAAAGGCAAATATGTGTCGGTGAATATTGGTCCTATCCGAGTTGTCTCTAGCGAACAGGTTTTTCCCTTTTCCCTCTCTCTCTCTCTCGTACGCAGACACATACATACACATATGCAATGCAATGTGTGGGTAAATAGGCACAAGAAGCATAGAGAATTAAACCCAATTTACAAAGTATGAGAGAGAGAAAGTTTGGAGTTGAAGATTGGTGTGATAAAAACTTGTGTTGATTGATTTGACAGGTTCAAGCTGTGTATAATGCAATGAGGAGAGACGAAAGAATGAAATACTTCTTGTAGGTTTAAGGTGCGTAGAATCACGGGTCTTACCTCTTTTCTCTTCTCCATTGCGTCTATGTAAATTATGCAGTGTAAGGCCATCATTTATTTTATTCTTGCTGATCTACACCAACTAAGTATGCCGTCTTCTGTTAGGCTGTGTTTTATCACATCTAAGGGAATTATATTTGTTTTAGGTGGGAGAATTGCTTTTATCTCTTTGAAATAGAGTTGGAGTTGGTTCTAAGATTAATGCCCGGAAAGTTGTGGCTTCTTTTACAAGAGAGGCTCCAAAGTCGAGAAAAAGAAAAGCCAAATGACTGATAAACTCGAGGACTATTGTTTGGATACAGAAACAATTGAAATATTAATATATATATATATATTATGAGCTGATGAACCAGAAGCTCTTCTTAATGAATGGTACATAACATGAAATTCTAAGGCAGAGAAACAAGGTTGTCACTCTTATGGTTGCGTTGGTCTGTATACGTATCCACTACCCTCTAAGTAGAACTCAAGGTATCAATTGGGTTTGATCTAACCGGGTTAGTCATAGGTTTACCGGTTTGCGGGCTTGGTCAGTCCGGTTTTTTGAATTTCACGGATTGAAAAAGGGTAAATTCTAAACAGTGTATTTTCGTAAATAAATGTGCGTCTTGTGGGAAGACTGAAGAGAGCTGCTTTAGTCTATTTATGGTATTGATTAAAAATACGAAGATGGAGATTATTGGGTAAGGAGATCAAGTGGAAGGTGAGGGGGGAAGGGGTTATCCTGAATCTCTAATCTTAAAATTAGGTTAAGTGGCACTGTTGGCCAACTAAAAGCATCCTCAAGTATACTCAATAATGACACTCTCCCTCTGTCTATTCTTTTAATTGGGTATTACAAAAAATCTTCAATGTATTAATGATTCTAACTTGCTTACAAAGCCACAAACACGCACGAGATTGCAATATAAACCCTACCAAAAATCCCCCACTTTTCCATCATTTCATACACTCACACACGCTAATATCACATTTACATATGTTATACACATACACATTTCGAACGTAGCAAGAAGCATCCAGAAAAAGAGATGAAAGATCGTATGGAGCGATGTGTGGTATTGCCGTTCTCGTTGGGGTGTTCAACGCAATCTAGTGTCGCCGTGGCTGCTGCACATCAACACAAGAAACCAAACCAACTCATCAAGAGTACCTTCTGCTACACTCGCATCCCATTTTTTCATTTTTCCTTGCTTCTTATTTGTTTGTTTGTCCTTTTCGGTTTTCTAAGGAAGAGAAGAAGGTGATGAAGATGGCTTGTTTCAAAAAGAAGACGCAAAGATAGAGAACAACGGTGCTAATATTTCAGATGGTATCTACAAAATTATTCGATGCTTCAAGAGTTTTTCTCACTTTTTCATTCGTATGTCCTTTTTTCTACTCTCTTAATTTGGAACACAACATTTCGTAAAAAGTAAAATTTTGTATTTCATATATATATTTTTGGATAAAAAGTATATTATTTTCCATATATATATGTATATATATTATTTTAGATAAATAGTAATAGCAAATCCATATTATTTTTTGGATAAAAAGTTTGTTTTTTTTTTTTACCATACTCCCCTTTGTTTTTGAAACAAATCATCTAAAATAGTGTATAAGAAAACACAAATATTACTCATTCTCCATGTTTAAGGAGCCTTATAAATTAGCTGTTCCGTACCAATTCGTATTCTTGTGTTGGCGCAAAATTATGCATTAGAAAATCATATCTATGGGCTAAGCACTTAAGCTTAATTATGAAGGTATATTTCAACACTAATATGGATTTTGACTGACCTATGATTAAAGATGGGTTTCAACCTATTTTTCCATGTATCCATAGTTTAATTACAAGTAAGTAAAGTCAAAGGCAGAGATCTTGTTTCCTATTATACAATTAACATGACAACACAAGTAAACTTTGGTGTTAACTGTGAAGTATAATTAATCTTTGGAATAGACAATCTTGTCTGTGTGTTATTTTTGTTCCCTTTGAATCAGGTCCAGTTTATGGGGTGTGCTTACAGTGCAAATCTACATGGTCCAACACAATTTTCAACAATTTCTTTTAGATTTTAGGGTTCTTATTTTTAATTTTTTAAAGATTTTAGGCCCTTAGAGCATCATTATTGGAAGAAACCCATTTAGGTTTCTTAAGTAATATTTAATTATAAATATTGGTAGAACCTTACTAGGGGTTCTTAAAAAAAAAATTAATAATTTTGTTTTATTTTAAATAGAGTTTATTTTTTTAATTAAACATAGTTGACATAAAAACATAACATTTTAAACATAGATTTTGGAAAACAAAATGCAAAAGAACGCTTAATTTGGGTTTCTTTCTGATCTTGTCTATGAATCGTTTCATGTTTACCCACCGAACGATTCCAATTCATTAATATGTAAAAAAGTTTAGAATTTTAAAGTTGAAGTTAATAAAAAGTTGAAAAAAAAAATATTCTTAACTTTTTTTTTTAAAGTTAAGAAAAAGTTTTAAAAACAATTTGGCAAAAAAAAAAATATTGCAAAAAAAAAAAATCCGGCGAATTAGGGGTTGACACGTGTCTAAAAACAGTGTAAGAACCCCCTTAAGAACCGGTTCTTGCACTGTTCACATTTAGTTTTTTTTTAGTTTTTTTTTTTGGGTTAAGAACCCCACTTTTTGGGTTAAGAACCTTGTAATAATGATGCTCTTATTTTAAAAAAAAAAATCAAAACATAGTCTAATTTTAAAAAGATTTTAGGCTAGCACAGGGCCATATTTTCCTATGAGCCGGGCCTGCTTTGAACACGGGATAATTGAATAATAAATAGATTCATCTTAATAACGTCACTATATGACCAGGTTACGAAGAGGAGATAGAAGAGAGAGAGATGGAGATAGGGTTTCCGACGGACGTGAAGCACTTGAGCCACATCGGAGTAGATGGAACCATGACCACTTTTGACGTCTGTTCCACCACCTCCTCCTCATCATTTCCATTCGCCGGTTTCCATCTCACCGCCGTCTGATTTTCTTCTACCAAAGCAACATACATTTCTTTCAATATGCAATAGTTTCTTTAGTCGTAACAGGTTATTCGGTTGCAAGTAAATAAATACCTCAAAGTCCAAATTCAATCATGATTCTCAAAAATATGACCCTACTATTCTTTCACCATTCATCCATTTTATAACAAAAATTCACGTGTGGTAAATTTTACAATTGACAAAACATTATTTTTGAAAACAAATAACGCTCCAACTGATGCTCTTTAGTCTTTGCGGAGGAAAAAAATGTACAAGTATTTAGTTACATGGATGGATCTTAATTATAAAACTCGTTACCATTTATAAGAGTGAAATCATTGTTAGATTTTTTTTTCATTCTTGTCGATTTTCTATATTATATAGTGATGGTGTGGTTTAGGAACGCATATTCTACAATAGGGCAAACTGATAAATTTGTAAAGTAAAATATATAAATAAATCGATGATCATAATATTAAAATGATACCGATACAAGAATTTGGGGAAGAACGGATTTGCAGAGGCGAGACACTCTTTCCTTAATTCTGAAAACGTCATGTAGTGTGACGGTTGCATAGCGTTCCGAATCCCAGGATACAACTGCGTTTTTCTTATGATTCGCATCTCCCAAAATCATAAGCTTCCGAACCATTTTTTCTGTGTTGTACTCTCATGGAGAAAAACCATAAGACAAGAGAAGAAAAGAAAGTGATGATTCTGCTTTCATATGAGAGATTATTCATATATATATATATATATATATATATAATGAGAGAGGAGTCACAAGACTTTTGTGGTCTCCATTTTCTAGGAATAATGCACAATTAATTACCAAATTAATTTGTGGTAATAAAGGAGAAGAAGATGTTATAGAATTGACTAGGCGTGGGCATTCGGGTACCCGTTCGGGTTCGGGTCGGTTCTTTCGGGTATCGGGTCTTTCGGGTATAGGGTTGAAGGACCCATTCGGGTATTTATAAAATTCAGTTCGGGTTCGGTTCGGGTATTTTCGGGTTCGGATCGGTTTCGGGTACCCGAAATATAGGAAAAAACTAAAAAATGCTAAATTTGAATAAAATTTGGTTAAATTTTGACAAATATAACTAAGAATTTTTAGATTTTTTATTATTTTAGATATTTCGGTTATTTCGGTCTAACAATAATTGATATCTTCGGATTTTATAATTATAAATATAATTAATATTTTGGGTATATAATTATATTTCGGGTACCCATTCGGTTCTCGGTTCGGGTCGGGTTCGGTTTCGGTTCTTCGGGTATAGGAGTCTAGGATCAGTTCGGGTATTTTGTCCGTTCCGGGTTCGGTTCGGTTCCCTTTTTCGGGTCGGGTTTGGTTCGGTTCATCGGTTCCGGGTATTTTTCCCAGCCCTAGAATTGACCACATCAATTCTCAAATAATGATGATAATTATTCATTATTACTTTTTGACCAAATATATAATTTATGTAGTGATCAATTACATAAATAATAATTTGATGCAAAAAATGGGTTATTGGATCAAGACCCATCTACCCGAACCAACAATCAAACCCGAGTCCGAGCTCGATTCGACTCGACTCACCGCGCGCGTGCATATGGTTTAATGTGAATTTGCTCTTCTCTCCACAAGGTGATCCTACGATTTTGAACCTTGATGGGACTTCTCCAATATATATAAAAGAGGATTTCACCTCTAACTTCCAATGTAGAATATTTGCTAGTTTTTACACTTAGCCATATTTTGAAGCATTTCAAGCTTTCCAAGTCATCTACTTTGGGTCTCCATTTCTCATTCAAATCAACTCAGATTTTGACAAGTGAATACACTATGTTATAGTGCTCACGGCAGCGATTTCATCGTGCCCGAAATCCGGTCATTCTGACAGACGTCTCCGCCGGAAAAGTGGGCAACGCCACTTCGCCAAAAACGAGTTACAACAATCCCCCACATGAATAGAAATGACTCTAAACATATGACGACTCGAAAGAAGGACTTTTGAGAGTACAAACAAAAAAATCCACTGTATATGAGTTGGTAGCACTTTTCAGCCTTGAACCAATCATTGTTAATAGCTATTGGATTTACTCGACCAGGAGGTGAACATAATGTCTTGAACCTCCGGGCTTTGATGTAAACCGAGACAACAACTATAACCTAGCTTCATTTTCTCACAGAATTAGGTTCTCTATTGTGTTCATTTTGGCCGTGAACATGCATGGTTAATCATGAGTGAACTTGAAGAGTATAGCCTGACCTTAATTCTCTTAGAAACGGCCTTATTTCACACTCACTAGGTGATTTTCCAGTAGTCTTTGTTTTAAAAAGTATATGTGATACTCCACTGATATATCAGAGCTATGGTCTTATCATTAAAAGCTATGCTTATCCTTTTATACATACAGTAAGTAAATGTATGAGAGCACTGTTTATCATCTTGGGAACTGAGTAGAGACGAGAAGTCTTTCAGTGCTTTTATTAGATTTTGTTTGATTTAATTGTCCATTTGAACCTTACATCTTGGGATCTCCAGTCACGTAGGTGGGGTTTCCATCAAACATAATCTTTAAGTTATAGGCTTTAAACTCATTCCCTTTTGATGATTTTACAATATGATCTCGTGACACACCTTTAATAAGTGGATCCTAGGTTGTCATCCAATTGGATATAATCTATCGAGATCACACCATTTGAGATCAATTGTCTAATGGTTTTATGTCATCTTTTTTTTAAAAAAAGACATGACTAACCATTATACACAAAACTCAGTGCCCGAGCTATAGTCAATTGACGATCACAGTGTACACGTAATGCTCGGACTATTTTTTTTTTCTTTCCCACATCATGATATTTTCCACCAAGTTTCAAAACCACTCAACTTCCTTAGCTTAAAGCTATATGATGAGGTTCCATGATCACTCTGATCAGAGTTTGGTTGGATATTTCCATGATGTTGTTGCACCATAATGCGTAAAGACATATCCACTTGTGGATTATTAGTTTCTGGAAGCCGATAACCAATCAACATAATTGGATCATTCCAAAACTATTAGATCTTTACCATAATACAATTCATAACTTTTAGTATATCGCAAGTAGCTCAATACTCTAGTTATAGCAAGTAGCTCAATACTCTAGTTATAGCTTTCCAGTATTTTCAACATGGATTACTCGTGTAGAAACTTAGTACATGGATTGAGTCCGCCATATAGAGTATGGTATTATCGGTTAAGCACTTCAGACTTCCGATCACACTTGAGTAGATCTTGAATCTCTCAAGTATCATTTTAGCATAATGAGCTCTATAAGTGATTATTCATTTGGAATATCTTCTGATCCTAATCTCTAGAATCACATCCATTCGACCCATGTATTTACATGTCAAATCTCACATTAAGAGCAAACTAAGTGTGTTCGACCATGTAATTTACATACAAACATAGCAAAATGTATCCGTGCGGAATACTTTTGATGTATATGAACTTATTACATTCATTGATGCTAAAATTATTTGACAATGTCAAATATCTCATGATACTGTTTCAGAGCTTTTGTAAGCCCAAATAGAGACTTTACAAGTCAATAGACTTTGTGTCTTTTCGACTAAGCCATCGATTTTTCAATTTTTAAAATCTATTTACACCATCGGACTTTAAGCCCTTGTGACATATTGATTATCTCCCAAATATGGTTTTCAAAATGGAGTCGATATCACTAATGACGTTTTCCTTCTACGAAGGTTTGTCTGGTGTAGACATGGCTTTAGTGAAAGTTTACGGTGCATTCTCTCTGAGAAAGACCTTTAAAAAATCTTTACCAAAAGATTTGCATCTTCTTCCGCATCATCTCACGATGTGCCAGAAGTGATCCCCTAATTTATAGAGGAACTTGCATTTTTTTCTTCACGTGTTTGCATCGGATTTTTATCCTTACACTGAAACACGAGCTCAAAGAAACATGCATTTCTTGACTCCATGGTTATATTAACATGGATATCCGGTACGACTGATTTAAGAACCAGAAACCGAGAAGCATTGTTGTGTGTATATATCCGACGAAAATACAATCCACCATTTTAGGTCCGATTGTGACCTTTTAGGAGGTGGCACTGCGACTTTTGTCAGGCAGCCCCACACTTTCGGGTATTTGTACGAATGTACTTTAATTCTCCAAAAGTTCATATGGCGTCTTGCCAATAACTTTATGTGGTAACCAACGCTTTCCCCCACATTTCTTGAGATAACTCAGAATCATGCATCTTTGCATTCATCATCTCTTTAAGGGTTCATAATTTTTTTTTTTTCTGCAACTCCATTATATTCAAGTGATCAAGGAGCAGTTTTTTTTCGACGAATAATGCCATGTTCTCTAAAGAACGCATTTAATGTTCATCAAACTCGCCTCCTTTTATCATGTATTACTATTTTCATAGTTTTCTCAAGTTGGTTTTTAATTATCATATTGTATGCTTTGAACTTTTCAAAGTCATATTCTTGCTTCTTAGCAAGTACACACATCAATCATAATAGATATCATTGTGTTAGCAGCGTAATGCCACCATTTAATTTGGTTAATCCTGTCCATATTGACTGTAGAAACTACACTACACGTGTCGATTTCAGTTAGATTGGTCAGGGACATCCCATTGTCTTTGTGTGGACAATCTTGCTACGACATTCGTTAGCATTGCTACGACATTCGTTAGCATTGCTACGACATGTGTCAGCATTGTGACCCATCATGTCACACTTTGTGACATTTTCCATTGAACTTCTTTTAAGCATGTTGCTTTTTGAAGCTAGTGGTGGCTTTCAAAGAAACCTTATATTTCCCCTTGTTTTTGTGCCCAACCACTTTCGCATTATGATCACAATTGTGAACACATTATGCTTTGCGGTTTGTAGATTCAATCCGCTGTCTGACAATTAAGTCTTCAAGGCTCTCAGCCTTTCGCTTATGCAAGAGATAATTTTTGAAATCTTTCCAAGCTAATGAAAACTTCTCAAATAAACAACAAAGCTGGTATGTCAAAGAAATTTACATCCCTTCAGCCATTATCTCATGCGACAGGAATCACAATTGTTTGAATTTTTCCATTATGGACTTTAAAGTCCACCAATTTAAAGTCTAGAAATTTTCGTTACGGCGAATTTCTTAGAACATGCGTTATTAACCTTGTACTTCTTATTAAAAAAATTCAAAAAAAATCCTTAGAAGTATCAACACACTGTAGACTTATACAGTTGTTTGATCAGGCGGATTTGATCAACTTTTTGCACAAAACGTTCTTATGGTACAAGATTCAAAACTGACTAGAGTTATTACATTAGTATTCTCAAGAGAAAGCATAGGCTATCCTCCTTGAGTTACTTCTCTAGTTTTAGCATGGTCAGAGAGATAATCATCTTTCGCTACCATATTATGAATCAAGTTCCATCGAAATAGTCTAGCATTAGTCATGCGTTTACCACACTAGGCACTAACGTGACAATCTGACAAAAATCAGAATTTGGCACAGTCACATGTGGTAGACCACTACTAAACTGAATTTGGTGCGTAGATTCACGAGACTTGTAACCATAACACCTCCACCGCTATCGGTGTAAATAGGATCTGAACATTCAGATAAACATCAGAATTCTAGTCCGTATAGCACACAAGGCCATAGGTGGCAGACCATTCCCAATGTGGGATGTCGACTCACCATACATGTTGTCATCTCAAACGTTTTTGTTAACGTTCTCATTTTGGTCATATATTTCGATTCACATGCAAAAAATCGTTTGAGATCGTTTTGATATGTTTGAAAACGTTTTACGAAACTCGCCAATGGCCTTCGCGTAAATCGTTTGAGATCGTTTCGATCTGTTTTGAAAAAAAAAAGCTTCGCGAAACTCACCAATGGCCTTCGCGGAAATCGTTTTAGATCGTTTCGATCTGTTTTGAAAAACCGTTTCGTGAAACTCGCCAATGGCCTTCGCGGAAATCGTTTTAGATTGTTTCGATCTGTTTTGAAAAAAACGTTTCGCAAAATTCGCCAATGGCCTTCGCGAAAATCGTTTTTCAGATTTGAATAGCCTTTAGTGGGGTTGGGCCTGAACCCACATTTACCCGAGACCGACCCGGCGGCGGTGGCGCACGCGTGTGGGTGGTTTTAGTATCTCCTCTTATGCATACACATGGTGTAGCCTCTTAAGACGAATCAGAAACATTAATGTATAGTCACATAGACATGTTTGATTCACGATGTCAAATCGGTGATAGTCGTACTTGACATCGATTATATTCAAAAGAAACAAGACCGAATTAGTACACTAACCCAAAAATGAATTGCAATGACTAAATTAAAAAAAAAAATTAGAATTAGAAAATTTCAAAAAATTCAGAATATAATCAGATGAAATGCAATCACATATTTAAACAATTTATATAACTCAAATAAATTGTCTAAAATCTTTAAAAATAATTTTTCCAGTTATTAACAAAGCTGGAAAAATTATAAATAAATTGGGAGATACTTTCTGAATTTCTGTTGAATAAACATCAAATTTCAGAACCAAAATAACCTGAAACGGATCAAAAAAATTGATAGTAGACAGATTGAAGATCCATATTCCTGTTTTTATAACAAAAACACTTCACATAAAATCAGTTTTCGTTTTGTAATACATAAACAAAAAATTTTAGAATTAAGATTGTAGGAACGCATATTCTACAATAGGGCAAACTGATAAATAAATCGATGATCATAATATTAAAATGATACCGATACAAGAATTTGGGGAAGAACGGATTTTCAGAGGAGAGACACTCTTTCCTTAATTCTGAAGACGCCCCGTAGTATGACGGTTGCATAGCGTTCCGAATCTCAGGATACAACTGCATTTTTCTTATGATTCTCATCACCCAAAATCATAAGCTTTCGAACCATTTTTTCTGTGTTGTACTCTCATGGAAAAAAACCATAAGACAAGAGAAGAAAAGAAAGTGATGATTCTGCTTTCATATGAGAGATTATTCATATATATATAGAATGAGAGAGGAGTCACAAGACTTTTGTGGTCTCCATTTTATAGGAATAATGCACAATTAATTACCAAATTAATTTGTGGTAATAAAGGAGAAGAAGATGTTATAGAATTGACCACATCAATTCTCAAATAATGATGATAATTATTCATTATTACTTTTTGACCAAATATATAATTTATGTAGTGATCAATTACATAAATAATAATTTGATGCAAAAATGGGTTATTGGATCAAGACCCATCTACCCGAACCAACACTCAAACCCGAGTCCGAGCTCGATTCGACTCGACTCACCGCGCGCGCGTGCATATGGTTTAGTGTGAGTTTGCTCTTCTCTCCACAAGGTGATCCTAAGGTGATCCTAAGGTTTTGAACCTTGATAGGACTTCTCCAATATATATAAAAGAGGATTTCACCTCTAACTTCCAATGTGGGATATTTGCTAGTTTTTACACTTAGCCAAATTTTGAAGCATTTCAAGCTTTCCAAGTCATCCACTTTGGGTCTCCATTTCTCATTCAAATCAACTCAGATTTTGACAAGTGAATGCACTATGTTATAGTGCTCACGGCAGCGATTTCATCGTGCCCGAAATCCGGTCATTCTGACAGACGTCTCCGCCGGAAAAGTGGTCAACGCCACTTCGTCAAAAACGAGTTCCAACATATGGTAGTGGGGGTGGTTCTCTTCTGTGGTGAGAGTATGTCATATTGGTTTAGGCCATATATCGACTCTGCATAGGAGCAAAATTGCAATATTTAGTCAATTTGGCCACCGGAGCTTTCACATGATCTCTCCGGACTCCATGATTAGTCGGTGTTAGGGAATGATGCGCTGGTGGTCGGTGAAAATGTCGTAAATGGCTAGTCACTGAGAAAAACCGATGGTCCCTAATTCAATCGGATTATCTGAGTTATAAAAAAAAAGTTTTCTAAAAGTAAAATAAAAAATCTATTAGAAAACAAAATTTATGCTGCAAATAAATACAACAATTTATGCTGCAAATAAATACCATATTCGTGAACACCATCATTCCTCAATTGCACAGCTCGTTAAGTCTAATAAGAAACGTGATTACATTTCTCCGATATTTTGGGATGGTTATTCATAAGCAGACACATTTCTTCTCTCTCTCTCTCTAATGAGATATGATGAATATATAGAAATAAAATGAGATGAATCTAAAAAATGAAAGCAAAAAAACAAAAAAAAGGAAAGCAAAACAGTAACAAAAAGGTAAAGAAAGAAAAAATGATGGAGAAGAAAGAAAAAGGAGTGTGAGGATGAAGTTATCCTGCTGAGGCGATTATGGCGTCTCCTTCCCTTCACTATCGCTCTTATTAGTCTTAACGGATTCTTCTCTGATCGATTTTCTTCGGCGGTCTCTTGCTCTGAGGTTTCTTCTCTTACAAATTCTTGTCTTATAATTTAGCTTTATGCTTCTGATCCGAGAAAGTGATCGATTCTTAGTTGAATTAATGAAATTTGTTAGAATGGCGAATCGTTTTCTTGCTTATCTTTTTTTTTTTTTTTTTGCTTTTGTTCTTCCCTAAGAAAACAAGACTTGTTTGTTTTTACTACGCAAATTTGAACTTTTTTTCCATCGCCTTTAGTTAGTTAGACGAATGTATTGGGTTTTGGGGACCATTTGCTTTCATGGAAAACCCTAGCTGGGCTGGGGAGGGAGGGGACCTTGATTGGGATCGAAACCTAACTTAATGTCACGCTTTATTAGTTCCATCTTTATTGCTGCAGATAGATCCCCTCACGGCTCAGCTTGGTGCCGTTTTCTTTGACATACTTCACTCAATTGTAGACCCTATCACATAGCTTTTTACCCTTTGGTGGGAACCTTACAAAGCTTTGCGATTACGATGGCTATATATGATTCCGTTTATATTGTGCAAGTTGCTGATATTCTGGGCAATCTCATTGTGGGGTCTGTTGAATAAATGCCACTTAGTTTTTATGTGATGGATAGAGCTAAGAAAAGTAATACCCTTTCTCTTACCCTTCTTCCTCGTCTGGCTGAAACATAGAAAGGTTTCCCTCGCTCAAGTTATTGATAGATGAAGGGAGGTAGCGATTGTCTAGTCTTCTCTTATTTGATTTTTCCTATTTCGCTTTCATTTACTATCCCTAGTTCTGAAAACTTGTGGTTGTTGCTCTGCCTTTGGTGCTAGGTCTATGAAATCAACCCACATCTTCAATGGACTGCAACATGGTATCTCCGATGTGGGACTGGGAGAATTTGATCATGTCCAATCCTTCAAAGACTGAAATTGACAAAAAGCAGCCATCTGTTGTGTGGGAATTCGAGAAAGGTGAAGGAATTGAATCTATATTTCCCTGTTTCCCTGGCCTCCAGAGAGTCAGTAGTGGCTCTACCACCAGTTTCTGGCAGACTGATGTATCGAAAAGCTCACAGTCGACCTCTATCAACTCGCTTTCTACCGAAGTCAAAGTATGCAAGCTGGCATCAGAAAGTTCCCCTGGAGATTCTTGCAGCAACATAGATTTTGTCCAGGTGAAGGCATCCACAGCTCCCGAGGTATCTGCTGAATCAGACCTTTGTTTAAAACTAGGAAAACAGACTTACTCTGAAGAATTTTGGGGTAGAAACAATAATGACATTTCAGCCGTTTCTACGAAGCTGTTGACTCCATCTGTTGTTGCTCGGAAGAAATCCAAATCATGTGGTCAGAGCATGCAAGTCCCCCGTTGCCAAATCGATGGCTGTGAACTAGATCTCTCATCTGCCAAGGATTATCATCGTAAGCACAGAGTCTGTGAAAACCATTCAAAGTGCCCAAAAGTTATGGTGGGTGGCCTGGAACGTCGATTCTGCCAACAGTGTAGCAGGTAAAACCACGATTATGGATCTGACTGGTGGTTATGTTCATGGCCTCATTTTATTCGTAAGCTGCATTCTCTTTACTGGAAAATGCTAATTCAGTTTAGTTGTCCAGAAATAGTTTTTCCATGCCCTATACGGTAGAGAATTGATTTCTTATCGAAATTTCAGGTTGCATGCCGTCTCTGAGTTTGATGAGAAGAAACGTAGCTGCCGTAAACGTCTTTCTCATCATAATGCGAGGCGTCGCAAGCCACAAGGAGTATTTCCATTGAATCCAGAGAGGGTGTACGGTAAGAACCTACAACCCAACTTGACCCATCTTTCCATCCGTCTATTTTATCTCTCGCAATCACACACAGACACATACACAACTTGAATTCAGGGAACTCTAATGTGAAGTGTTTACTACTGCAGATCGAAGACAGCATACAAATATGTTGTGGAATGGGTTGTCCCTTAACACGAGATCTGAAGAAAAGTATGCATGGGGTACCACTTATGATACAAAGCCTACACAGGTGGAAAGCGGCTTTACTCTGAGCTTCCAGAGAGGCCATGGCTCGGAGGAGCATTTGTATGCTAGTAGCAGCCGCTCTTTCTCTGCTTATCAAACCTCTGGCAGGTTCTCAGCAGGGAAGTCCAACTCTCAACTTCCTGGCGAAGGTTGATATATTCACTTCTGTACTGGTCATCTTGTAATTGTAGAGCTCTGGTGTTGAAGGTGATCTATACGTTTTGGCAGGTGTAGGAGAATACTCAGGAGGCCTCCATGAATCACAAGATTTCTACAGTGCTCTCTCTCTTCTGTCAACGTCTTCGGACTCACATGGGACCAAACACAATCCCATGGTCGAACCACAACCAATACATGGCACTTTCCCAACCCATTTCATATGAATAAGGAATGCGAAGTCACTCCATTATAAGTCAGGTTGCATCGGATGGAGTTTTTTTTCGGATAAAATAAAACTGGTTAACGTTCGTTGCTCAGGCTAAACCAGTCACATTGTTAGCTCTGATTTCCTCACCAAACCTATTAAGTCAAACTTTTTCTTGGATCATGTTGTATGTCAACTTCGTTACTCTATCAGACATGTCTACTGTTTCATAAACAGATATCCCCATGTTTCCAATAAATGATGCATCTTGTGACAGAATTTTGAGGTTTCTAAGGGGGAAGTAGAAGGAGCTGAATTATCAAAATCCACTAGATATATGGCTACATAAATTAATTTAAATTGTGTCTTTGAGCCTCCAACAACATCACTTGTAACATCTTCCCATACCTACTACAACAGGTGATTTAGATTTTACATAACTTGGCATTACCAACTGATGTTTCCACACTTTCAATTTGAGAACAAGATGCATCTCCACGAAATTGGTTGTATAAGTGAGAAGCAAATTCCAGCAGTCTAAAATAAAGACAGATACGTTTGCAAAGTGTTTAGTGTTATTGTTGACAATTGACTTTGTTACTAGCAACGAAACAAGGATAAAGATAATAAAACAACCGAAGTTAGCATACAAATGGAGCCAGGATGAAAGCTGTTTTTGCTAGGTTTGGATTACTATCCACTATCCACTAACCGAAGCTAGCCGGTTTTACAAATTTGACATAACTTACTCATCTATTTTGGTACACCATCATATGAAAAGAGTAGAGAAATTGGCTGCGCATGTGGATCAGAAGAAGTTGACAGAAGAGAGAGAGCACGGTGGAAATCTTGAGATTCATGGAGGACTCCTGAGCATTTCTCCCAAACCTGCCAAAGCATTTAACCTTAATTTCAAAGGACTAGAAGATAAAAACAACAGAGATCTACTAGATCCATAAATTAAAGGACCAGTGAAGAAGTGCAAATACCAACCTTCACCATGAAGTTGAAACTTGGACTTCCCTGCTGAGAACCCGCCTGAGGTTTGATACGCAGAGAAAGAGTGGCTGCTACTATCAAACAACTGCTCCTCAGAGCCATTACCTCTCTGGAAGCTCAGAGTAAAGCCGCATTCCGTCTGTGTAGGCTTTGTATCATAAGCGGTACCCCATGCATACTTTTCTTCACATCTCGTGTTAAGGGACAACCCATTCCACACCATATTTGTATGTCTTCGATCTGCAGTAGTAAACATCTCACATTAGATTTCCCTGAAATGAAGTTGTGTGTGTATGATAGAGACAGAGAGTACACAGATGGAGAGATCCTGTGGAAACATCAATTTTCTTCAAATTGTGGTGTAGGTTCTTACCGTACACCCTCTCTGGATTTAATGGAAATACTCCTTGTGGCTTGCGACGCCTCGCATTATGATGAGAAAGACGTTTGCGGCAGCTTCGTTTCTTCTCATCAAATTCAGAGACAGCATGGAACCTGTAAATTATAAAAGATATCAATTCTCTACCGTATAGAGCATGTAAAAACTATTTCTGGACAACCAAACTGAATTAGCATTTTGCAGTAAAGAGAATGCAGCTTACGAATAAAATGAGGCCATGAACATAACCACCAGTCAGAACCATAATCATGGTTTTACCTGCTACACTGTTGGCAGAATCGACGTTCCAGGCCACCCACCATAACTTTTGGGCACTTTGAATGGTTTTCACAGACTCTATGCTTACGATGATAATCCTTGGCAGATGAGAGATCTAGTTCACAGCCATCAATTTGGCAACGTGAGACTTGCATGCTCTGACCACACGACTTGGATTTCTTTCGAGCAACAACAGATGGAGTTAACAACTTCATAGAAACAGCTGAAATGTCATTATTCTTTCTACCCCAAATTTCTTCAGAGTATGTCCGCTTCCCTAGTTTTAAACAAAGATCTGATTCAGCAGAGGCAACAGATACCTCGGGAGCTGTGGATGCTTTCACCTGGACAAAATCTATGTTGCTGCAAGAATCTCCAGGGGAACTTTCTGATGCAAGCTTGCATAATTTGACTTCGGGAGAAAACGAGTTGATAGAGGTCGACTGTGAGCTTTTCGACACATCAGTCTGCCAGAAACTGGTGGCAGAGCCACTACAGACTCTCTCAAAGCTTGAGAAATACGGAACTATAGATTCAATTCCTTCACCTTTCTCAATCTCCCACTCGGTAGAAAGCTGCTTTCTATCACTTTCAGGCTTTGATGGATTGGACATGATCAAATTCTCCCAGTCCCACGGCAACGGAGATCTCATGTTGCAGTCCATTGAAGATGGGGATAGATTTCATAGACCTACCACCAAAGCCAGAGTGACAGATCCCACAAGTTTGCAGAAGAAAAAAACAATCAAATATAGAGAAGGCTAGACAAACTGTATTTCAGTAAGCAAGAAAACACTAAAAATAACTCTGGCTAGCAAAACAGCTACCTTATAGACGACACCCTACAACTATCAATACCAAAAGAAAGAAGAAAAACCTAGTGAATATCAAGAACCACAAACAGCTCAGCAAGCTTTTTAAAAAAAAACTCACTCTTTTGAAGTCAGCAAGAGAAGCTTTCTATGTTTCACCCAGACCAGCAAAAAGGGCAAAAGAAAGGTTATTACTTTTCTTAGCTCCCTCTTCTACTCTCCATCACACAAAAAACAAGTGGCATTTATTCAAATGGGCCCAGAATATCAATCAGCAACACGATGTAAACGGAATCCTATAGCCATCTTAATTGAAAAACTTTCCCCTACCCATTCTCCTCCTTTGTACTTCCAGAAGGTTCCTAACGCATTTCCTCAAACCAAAGGGCTAAAAGCTTACCTTAAGGGGTTTTCAAATTTACACAAGTATGTCAAAGAAAACGGCACCAAGCTCAACCATGAGGGGATCTATCTGCCTGCAGCAATAAAGATTGAAGTAATCAAATGTGACATTAAGTTAGGTTTCGATCACAATCAAGGTCCCCTTCAGCTCTAGGGTTTTCAATGAAAGGAAGTGGTCCCCAAAACCAATAAATTCATCTAACTAACGAAAGGGATTAGAACAAACAAACAAAAGTTTTCCCAGAATGTGGGGGGGAGTAAGAGAAGAAACCTCACGCAGAAAACAGAGAAGAGACGGCTGAAGAAATCTCTGGAGGTCGCCGATCGGAGAAGAAGCGTTTGACTAAGAGCGACAGTGAGGGAGACGAGACACCATAATCGCCTCAGCGAAATGGAATAATCTGCTCACCACTCCTTTCTTGTTTTTTTTTTTTTTGGTGTCTCATTTTTAATTTTCTGCTATATATTTTCCTGGCACACAAACACGGACCACAAAATGATGGTGGAAATGATGAATTACTTGTACCTAATTCAGGCTCTAGCTCTCTAAATAAAATTGGGAAATTTGTCTTGAAAAACATCTTTTAAATTTTGATCATTAAAAACACAAACTATTGCATGAATAATTTGAATCATCATATTTGGTTGACTTCAAATTTAAATCATGAATTTTCGTTGATTCGGTCAAAAAAGATATAACGACGTCGTTTTGCTTATTCTTCTTCCAAATGTGACACTATTGCACATAACCTCTTCCAAATGCGAGAACTGGATGCTATCAGATTACATAAATTCATCTTCTACATATTTAAAACCATAAAACAGAATAATTAATAATTCCGAAATCAACATCCAAATCGAAGAAATCTAACAAGAGAAATCAAAAGATGGTGTGAATAATTACCAATTGGAAATCATCTCGGTGAGCCTCCATCGATCACGATAAGTTGCCAATGGCGTTTGTTTCATTTCCAAACGTAAAAGGGAAAAGATGCATGAGTCGGTTGCAATTTAGGTTTTTTAAGAACGTGACAGTTTTTGACATAATGACGTGGTGAGTTGTGGGAGAGGGCTCACCTCCAATCATATATATGATTATAGATTTTTTTCGACATGCAACATCTTATATTTAACGACTCTACTAAGCTCGTTTTCATCCCTTTTTTTTTGGGTTTTGTCTGGTGACCTGATTACGAGTACTCACAAACTATTAGATTCCTTCTCTCTACCTCTAGATTTTTTTTTTCTGTTTTATTTGTATAGCTCGTTTATGAATTGGGATCAAAACTTATGCTCCAATTTATAGGAGAAAATCTAAAATCGTTGTTTGGGGTTGAAAAAAAAACAATATAGTTTATTGGAATCAAGTTGCCTTGGCCCAGTGGTAAGGAATGTTTATGTGGGCTTCCTCCACCTGGGTTCGAGTCACTTTGGCCATAGTGTATTTAACATGGCTTCCTCTGGCCTATGAGATTAGTCGGGTGTGTAGGAAGCCCCGGATTACCCCATATTAATCAAAAAAAAATATATATATATATATATATATATAGTTGATTGGAAAATATTGACAATTTACAACTTGGGACAATTGGTGAAATAACCAATTTTGGATAAAGTATGAAGAATATAGCCATAGATAAAAACAATTAAGCAAGTAACCATCTGTGTGTTTTTGTGATTATTATGTCCCTGTGACTAAGCAACTTTATTTTGACACCACATATGTTTACCCCAATGATTTTTTTGTTGTTGCATAAATCGCATACTGGTAACTGGTTCAACCTTGTATTAGTACCCAAAAAACACTGATTTTATTTCACGTCTAACATGATTTGAATTTTGTAAAACAAACCCGATTTTTTTTTCATACGTCTATAATGGCACTTGTAACGTAGGAAGTCTATTTTTTTCAATAACATAGCAAGTCTATTTTTTAAAATCGAAGACATAACAAATCTACCAACTAAAAAATACAGACCTTTCATACAAAGTGAAAAAGATAGTATAGAAACATTTGTGCACTTTGCTCATCCATATATTAAACTATCATTTACAACATGTCAATACATGCCTCATAGAGGTTTCATCGCCGAGAATCCACAATTCGTTGGGTTACTCGACGGAAAACTCGAGAATCCACTTACTCAGAGCTTTTTAATTCGCTCGAGAAAGAGTTCGCCGTTAATGAATAAACAAGTTTTGGTGGTCCTGGTGATGGAGCAGCTTTTGATTTTGTGGCTAGAGCTATGTACAGAAAGAATCCAGCTAATACGAAACTTGGATCTGATGCATCGAAACTAATCACTAAATGGTTTTCCTTAAAAATATATACGTTCTATACACATAGAAATTAGCAAATTCAAAAAAATAGACGTTCTACACTAATAGACGTTCTAAACAAATAGATGCTCTCTTCTCTTTCACAAGGCGACGTAGAAGACAACGGACCCAACATGTTTTTGTGTCAATGTGCCTCATGGAGGTTTCATCGCCAAGAATCCACTAAATCGAAGCTTTTCGATTCGCTCTAGAAAGAGGCCGCCGTTAACGGAAAAGCCGAGTTTGGTTGTCCCGGTGATGGAGCAACTTTCGATTTCTTGGTTAAAGCGATGTACGGGAAGAATCCACATGATACGAAGCTTGGATCCGATGCACCGAAGCTAATCATTATATATGTTTTCTTCACAAATAGACATTCTATACACATGAAATTAGCAAATAAAAAATAGCAAAATTACATATATTAAACCATCATTTACAACGTGCCAATACATATTTCACCAACGGCGAAGTACTGGGTAGTGTTGCGAATTAATAAAACAAACAATCGAATTAACAGAAGTCAAATATAGACCCTCCACCATGAAAGGCAAATAGACAGTCTATGTGTTCTATATAGATTTGTTATGATATTCTTATCCAACTGCGAAATAGACTTTCTATACACAAAATTCATATATTAAACCATCATTTACAACGTGCCAAAACATTCTTATCCAACTACGAAATAGACTTTCTATACATAAAATCCACAAAATTAGATTCAATTGGGTGACAGCCCTTCTATACATAGAAAATAGACTTTCTATACACAAAAATAGACTTTCCATACAAAATCACCAAAATTCACAAAAATCTCAAAATACATTCCTGGGTAAAGAGTGATTCCCAGAGGGAGATAATCAAATCAAAGAGAAAGAGAGAAGCTTCTCTGCAATTCGAGAAAATAATTAGTTAGAGAGAGAGAGCTCGTTGTGGGCAACGGCGAGGTATTGCCAAACTGCTTTCTGACATTGCACTAACCCCTGATACCTCCGGATTTCTTGTCTCCAACAGTCGCTCCCGTGTCAAAAGAGAAGCAGGTGAAGCCACGAATACAGAAGCAATTCCATCGATCGAAGCCTTGTGATGAGGGGAGGAAGGAGCGGCGGCGATCGTCGAGGACTTCGATTTTACCATCGACGGTGAGGGATCAGAATTTGGGAGGAACCTCAGAGACGGAGGTGGGGCTTGTCAGGTTGAAGCGGTTATCAATACGGTTAAGGGTTTTTGGTGGTCGACGATCTGGTTTCTGTTGAGTGGCTCCTCTTCTCGATCCTGAGTTATTCGGTGAGAGAAGCTGCGGCGGACCGGCGATATTGGGTCGGCGAGAGAGGCTGTAGCGGCGGAGGAGATCGACGGGATATGGCGATGGATTGGCTGCGAGAGATTAGAAAGAAAAAGATTTTGTGAGATTGAAAATCTGAGAAAGACGCGAGAAAGAGAAGTGGAAAATAAAAAAAATATTGTGAAAGATAAAATTGTATTAATATATAATATATAGAAAATATTTTGTTCAGATTTTTTTTTTGGTTAGTTAGTGAATTATAATTTTATTTATGGTTATACACGGTAATTTCCATTACAACTTCGTGCTTTGACTTTTAAACACGTCCCCGATCAATATTGACACGTCTGATTTCTGTCCAACGAGTTTTCTCAAAGCTTATAAAATCTCAAATAACAATCCAATCATTGACCGCCACGTAGATACCACACGTCTCTGTACCCAATCAGAAATGGGCTGTGACGATGTACGTTGTGATAATAGCATAATGTTCCCTTTTTAAGTGGTAAACACAGAGGTTAAACGGATTTTGTAAAGTTGGCAAAAAAAAAAAAAAGAGAAAAAAGAGAAAAAAAAAGTGAAAGTATTTTCCGGCTCGCGATCGTCAATTCGATTCAATCGTTTCTTCTCCGGCGTGATCATGGTATATCCCGCGATCTCTATGCTTTTTTGTTTGTTTGTTTTCTGGAGATTCATGTTTTTAATTATGCTTTGTACCTCCGATCTCGGATTTAGTCTTGTGTTTGAAATATGAATGATGGGGGATTCATGCCAAAATTGATCTCTCAATCTACTAATCAATTCAAAAAGACCTAAATCGTTTCCGAAATCTGAGTCGGATTTAGATGCATGGCCAAATCTCACCTGGCATTGCCCAATTTCTCTTCTGATTTGCTGCATTGATGCATGAATCGTGCTGCCTTGAGTGTACAATGATGAGTTTCGGAATTTGAATCTAGAAAGACATAATGATGGGCGATGATTATTGACTCAACCGTGTTGATTTTGATCAGACAACCTCAAAGCGACTCGCAGACAGGAAGATAGAGAAGTTTGACAAGAACATTACAAAAAGAGGTTTTGTTCCTGAGACCACCACCAAGAAGGGCAAGGATTACCCTGTCGGACCCATCATTCTCGGCTTCTTTGTCTTCGTCGTCATTGGATCATGTCAGTACCTCTTCTACTTCTTCTTCTTTTTTGGTTTTGTTTTGGGGGTAAAACTTAAATCTATGTTGAGTTAGGCCTCGTGCTCCTTGATTGATTTATGTTCGGAAACATCCTAAAGTGTTGAGATTGGTTTCCCAGATTGGTCTTGAATCTGAATCTATTGGATTGTACTATGCGTATGTTTTTATTTACCTTGTATATGCTTTGTTACAGCCCTCTTCCAGATCATCAGGACCGCAACTAGCGGAGGCATGGCATAAAACCGAATCGCATTCAAGCTAGAAAAAAAACAGTTTTCAAAATGAACATCTCTTAACTTGGTCTCTTTTTCCCTTATACAATACTGTAGAATGCGTTAACTTTGTGTTTACTACATGTTATGAACAATTTTGAGTGTTTTCAAAAAATATCCAACCTTTGATATTGTCTTGAAGTTAGTTGCCAACTTGCCATTGTTGTTATTATGCTTCTGTATTCTTATTGACTTGTCTCAACTTGGTTCGCCATAAAATGATACCAAATACAAAAACAGATGGATCTATTTCCCGCGGGTTTAATGAAACTATTTTCCTCCGAATCCGACCAGCCAAAGGGTCTACGAGGGATGGATTGGTAAGGGAGACACCACACGGTTGGTGGTTGTCGTGAGCAACTCTAGCCCCAATAGTCAAGAGAAGCAATAATTATTTTTAAACGAATTTTCTTGTTCAAATAAAAAAAAAGTCTTGTTCAAAATTCGAAGGTAAATGAAACAAATGATGGGCAATAATAATGAATGAATAGTTGTAGGACTCTTGGTTTGGAAAGAAAGAGAAATTCGAACATAACACACGAATCAAATTAAAGAGAGAATAAAAGAATTGAGGAAATAGTCGTCTTTTTGGATGGGAAGGTTGAGTCTTCATTCTTTACTATTCATTTACGAAGAATCTCAGTGAGCTTTTACAGTTAAGCCAGGGCCGGCTCAGATAAGAGGGCGAGCAGGGCGACCGTCCACGTCCCATATGTTTTTACCCCATAGCCCCACTAAGATTGAGCCGTCCCTGAGTTAAGGGGGCAAGGACTGGTAAAAGAATTATGTTTTTTTTACGGCTGTATATTAATTGGACCGTATAATAAATGTAAAACATAGTTGGAGAAAAGGAAACACTAAAGAAAATATCATCATTTTTTTTGCTTTAATATATTGGTAATTGCTCTGTTAAATGGAAGTGACATGATTATTGACCAAAGCATATTTGATGGGATGACAAAAATGAACCCCCACGCTTTACGACTACTTTACATTCTCTGTGGAATGATTTTGAAAACTTAATTATTACACCAAAAGAAAAAGATAACCAGGCAAATTATGCACACATGTAATTAATTACATTCGATTTGCACATTTTCTTCTTTTTCAACTTGCACATTCAATGACTTTTCAAGTTATTTGCCAACTGATCCATAACACTAAAAAACATTGTAAATTTAACGCCCCGACCGCCCCTACCTGTGGGCCCCAACGACATCTCCCGGCCCGTGGGCCCCACCTTCGTCCGACGGCCGGTGCGTTAGTCCGGGAGGCATGTAATACTTGTTTACTGACCCTGCAATCACCACGTGATCTTTCCCCGTGTTTTGTCCTCACTCACACGATACCGCGAATCACTTCCCGGTAGATCACCCATCCTTAAATTGCTCCAGCTCAAGCACGCTTAACTCTGGAGTTCTCTCTGGACAAGTTCCCGAAAAGATAAGTGCACTTTGGTGACATAGGTAGCCAAATCAATTCTTATAAGCCTCTCCGCATATACAAGAAATCGGGATGTTACAATCACCCCCACTCATAGAGCGCAACGTCCTCGTTGCGCACCAGGATCGTCACCCTAGACGGTGTGGGCCCACCTGACTCCACACACGTGTTTGGGTTCGGCTCTGATACCACTTTTAACGCTCCGACCGCCCCTACCTGTGGGCCCCAACGACATCTCCCGGCCCGTGGGCCCCACCCTCGTCCGACGGCCGGTGCGTTAGTCCGGGAGGCATGTAATACTTGTTTACTGACCCTGCAATCACCACGTGATCTTTCCCCGTGTTTTGTCCTCACTCACACGATACCGCGAATCACTTCCCGGTAGGTCACCCATCCTTAAATTGCTCCAGCTCAAGCACGCTTAACTCTGGAGTTCTCTCTGGACAAGTTCCCGAAAAGATAAGTGCACTTTGGTGACATAGGTAGCCAAATCAATTCTTATAAGCCTCTCCGCATATACAAGAAATCGGGATGTTACAGTAAATATCAGCGTAGACTCAACATTATTTGGGGCCCTAGGTTAAAGACTCAACACTATACGGTTATATGCATTAGAATAGTAGTCATATGAGTTTATCAACGCCTTCTCTTGAGCTTAAAGACTCAACCAAGATATAGTAGTCATATGAGTTTATCAAGAAACATATGGTTCCACATACACAATTACAACAAAAATGAAGGAGTAAGTGGAAAATAGAAAAATATAACGTAACAGAAGAATAAAGTTAAGAAAGAAAAAAAAAGGGAGGGGCAAAAGAGGAATAACGAGGAGAATAATTGCGAAGAAATAATCATATGGGGCCAACTGACATGGAAAAAGATGAAGCAAAAGAGAGAGAAAAAGACAATTCAAGGCTGAAGAAACGAAGAAGAAGAAGAAGAAGAACGAAGATGGTTTTCAAGAGAGAGAGAGAGGCGGAGATGGTGGGAGGTTAAAGCTTCCAAATTCCTTCTTCTTCTTCTTCTTTTTTTCTGTGTTTCGCCCTCAAATCGCTGCAAATGGCTGCTGCTCCTGACCGCCATTGATTTCTCTCTCTCAACACTCTCTCTTTGTCTCTTTGTCGGGGCATGGAAGAAGAGCTTGCCATGCTCAGACAGCTCATCGGCCAGCTTCAAGAGCTCTTGCACAACGGCTCTCCTCCTCCTCCTTCACCTCCCTCGTCCTCTTCCCCCTCTTTTTTAGTTCTCCACAACCCTCACTATCAGAACCGGTGAGCATTTCTCTCTCTCTCTGTGACTAGATCTATGTGTGGTGCCTTTCGATCTTATTTTTCAAATTGGGGCAATTTCGAAAGCTCGTTTTGTGTTTCGTTTAGGGCTTTTTGATTCTCGTTTAGTGCTTATGGGGTTACAATTTCGCTTGTTCCTTAGAATCATGCCATCTCTTTTAAATTAGTTCCGATATGGTCATACAAGGCATCCTTTTGCCATTTTGCTTTATAAAAACTACTACTTGTCTTCACTTAAAGCTGCAAGTCGTATCATTCAATTTCCACTGCTACCCCAAATCTTGTGCTGACTATTACATCATTGGGTCAATAGCAAAGTACCTGCCTATGATATTCTTGGCAAATTTTGGTTACTGTGAATCCTGACTTGAGGCCTTCCCTTTGTGTTTAGTCGAGCTTCACTTCCAGAATCATCTAATTTGCCACTTTTTCTAATTAAGTAGATAGATACATGTTTAGGACCGGAAAAGGGTTGTTCTTTTAGCTGATTCCCTTTTCCACTGGTGTACGTATTTGTGGTTGATTTTAGGACGTGTCTTTGTTGCTAGTGTAATGATTTCATTTTTAGAAAAGAGGATAATGTTGCGCGTCTTTTTCCTCACAGATTTTGTGATGTTTTTTTTCTTTTGCCGTTATGGCAGATGGTGTTTGCCCTTTATTGAGGAAACTTCTGCTGATGATTGTTGTGACATTGTAATGGCTGCTGGAAAGAGGCCTGGGATCTTCAAGATGTTAGAGACTGTCAAGCAACCTGTCAAGCGATCTCGAAAAGAAAGGAATCAAGGAAAATCATGTACGCAAGGAGATGGCATTAGTGGAAACATGGATCAAGAAATCTGGCAGGAATTTCCCAGAGATCTCTTTGAAGCTGTTGTTTCCAGACTACCGATTGCTACTTTTTTCCAGTTCCGCACAGTTTGCCGAAAATGGAATGATCTGATTGATTCAGATAGCTTCTCCCAATGCTGCACCGAGCTTCCTCAGACCATCCCATGGTTCTACACCATAACCCACGAGAATGTCAACTCGGGACAAGTGTACGACCCTTCTTTGAAGAAATGGCACCATCCGATTATCCCTGCACTACTACCCAAGAAGAGTATTGTGTTGCCAATGGCTTCTGCGGGAGGTCTAGTGTGCTTCCTAGACATTGGTCATCGGAACTTTTACGTGAGCAACCCGCTGACCAAGTCTTTCAGAGAGTTGCCCGCTAGGTCGTTTAAGGTCTGGTCTCGTGTTGCAGTGGGAATGACTCTTAATGGAAACTCCACCAGTGATGGGTATAAGGTCCTGTGGGTTGGATGTGAAGGAGAGTACGAAGTCTATGATTCCCTGAGAAATGTGTGGACCAAACGAGGGACCATCCCATCCAACATAAAGCTCCCCATATTGCACAACTATAAGTCACAGCCGGTGGCTATCCACAGCACACTTTACTTCATGCTAACAGACCCCGAAGGGATATTGTCCTACGACATGGTCTCTGGGAAATGGAAGCAGTACATCATACCGGGCCCACCACACCTGAGCGATCACACGCTAGCTGAGTGCGGTGGGCGGTTGATGCTGGTGGGTCTTCTGAGTAAAAACGCTGCCACATGCGTTTGCATATGGGAGCTGCAGAAGATGACACTGTTGTGGAAGGAGGTTGACAGAATGCCAAACATATGGTGCTTGGAGTTTTACGGAAAGCACATTAGGATGAATTGTTTGGGCAACAAAGGTTGTCTGATATTGTTGTCCTTGAGGTCCAGACAGATGAACCGTCTGATAACCTACAATGCTGTTACTAGGGAATGGACCAAGGTCCCTGGCTGTACCGTTCCTCGGGGGAGAAAAAGACTTTGGATCGCTTGCGGAACAGCGTTTCATCCCTCCCCTACAGCTAGGGCTTGATCCTCTCTTCTCTACTCTTGGTTCAATTTTCCTTGACCCTTCTTTGAGGTTGTATCCTTTTGGAATCGAACGGTTCACACGCGGTTGGTTTGTTTCTGTTGTTTGATTTTGGTTTTGATTTTCGGGACTGTAATATATACGAAACATTCGTGTTGTAATAAAGAAACTTGGGTTGTGTGATAACTACCAAATCTCTCAACCCTTTTCGTATTTAGTATCAACTACGTGTGGCGTACCAAGTGAACAAAAGAATAACAACAACGGCCTTCAACTTCAACAAAATATTATTTCGTAACATTAACATCATGTAGTAAACACAAAGTCGACGCATTCTACAGTATCAAGGAAAGAAAAAGAGACCAAGTGAGAAGAAGAGATGTTCATTTTGAAAACTGCTTCTTTTCTAGCTTGAATGCGATTCGGTTTTATGCCATGCCTCCGCTAGTTGCGGTCCTGATGATCTGGAAGAGGGCTGTAACAAAGCATATACAAGGTAAATAAAAACATACGCATAGTACAATCCAATAGATTCAGATTCAAGACCAATCTGGGAAACCAATCTCAACACTTTAGGATGTTTCCGAACATAAATCAATCAAGGAGCACGAGGCCTAACTCAACATAGATTTAAGTTTTACCCCCAAAACAAAACCAAAAAAGAAGAAGAAGTAGAAGAGGTACTGACATGATCCAATGACGACGAAGACAAAGAAGCCGAGAATGATGGGTCCGACAGGGTAATCCTTGCCCTTCTTGGTGGTGGTCTCAGGAACAAAACCTCTTTTTGTAATGTTCTTGTCAAACTTCTCTATCTTCCTGTCTGCGAGTCGCTTTGAGGTTGTCTGATCAAAATCAACACGGTTGAGTCAATAATCATCGCCCATCATTATGTCTTTCTAGATTCAAATTCCGAAACTCATCATTGTACACTCAAGGCAGCACGATTCATGCATCAATGCAGCAAATCAGAAGAGAAATTGGGCAATGCCAGGTGAGATTTGGCCATGCATCTAAATCCGACTCAGATTTCGGAAACGATTTAGGTCTTTTTGAATTGATTAGTAGATTGAGAGATCAATTTTGGCATGAATCCCCCATCATTCATATTTCAAACACAAGACTAAATCCGAGATCGGAGGTACAAAGCATAATTAAAAACATGAATATCCAGAAAACAAACAAACAAAAAAGCATAGAGATCGCGGGATATACCATGATCACGCCGGAGAAGAAACTGTTGAATCGAATTGACGATCGCGAGCCAAAGAAATGCCTCTCCTTGTTATATATTTTTCAAACTTTTGTCTTGCTCGCATTCAAATTCCGTTTTTAAAAGGGATCGGTAATGCAAAACTCACGGCGTACGTTGTTTCATCACAGCCATTCTGTGATTGGATACCGAGACGTGTGAGGTCTACGTGGCGGTCAATGATTGGACTTCTTATATTGGGCTTTGAAATGCTTTAGAAAGCCCTCATTCATGGTCAATGTCGACAGAAATCGGGACTTGGGTCAATCTCAAAATCCTCCGGTCGTGTTTTAAAAAGTCAAAGTCCTCTAGTAAGCTTTTTTCTTTCTCAGTTTTTTTGGGTATAGTTAACATGTTCGTATAATGAATAAAGAAGTGTGTTTGCTTGTTGTAGACAAAGAAACAAAAAAAAGATAACACGAGTTTACTTGTGAATTCTCACTTGTATTGGTGGTAATCAGTTGAAGAATTATCAAGACTCATGAATGAGCAACATCGATTATTTAGTGTAAGAAGTATTTAAAGCATTCCCAGTGTAAAGAAGAAAGACGAAGAAGTAAAGCTATCTTCAACTTTATATCACAAGCAGTATGTATAAGTAATGTCCACTCCCTATCTTGGTTCTTGGACGATGATAATGAAGAAGCTGCACTGTTCTAATATTAAGAATCCTAAATCATTCACACACTTACTATGGCTCTCTATCTTCCCTGTCCAAAGTAACTCAGAATAGAATTCAGCTGCAACTCATCTACAAACCACAAATTCTGGTGTCCCAATCAGAGAAGAGAAAGAAAACTTTACAGTGCAAACTGGTCTAAGTTCTTGGCCTGGCCACATATGGTCACACAGGCCTTTCTATATACACTCTTTTGCAATCGTCAATCTGTTTTTCCTACAAGAAAGTTTAAAATAAAAAGAGGCCGTACTGGCAGTCGAGAAAGCGTGGTGGCTATTTCAGATGAGGAAGATATAGAGATATATGTAGGGGCTTACTACTTCAAGATGCAGAGGCAACACGACTTGTTGTGTTCCTTCACCGTTCTTCTTCCAGCCCACCCACTCTTAATGATTCTGTATCTGAAGGCGAATTGAAAAACCGAGAAACTTCCCGGTACAGCTGCTCTGCTTCAAACGGTTTTGATACATACCCATCCATTCCACACTTTAGACATTCCTCATGCGTGGCTTGAATCACGTCTGCGGTCATTGCTAATACCGGAAGATGCCAACATGATTTGTTGTTACCGTCCTGTACTGTCAAAGCCTCCCCACTCTTAATTCTCTTGTTCATCTCCTCTTCCATATCCCGTATTTTCCTCGTAGCCTCAAATCTGCAGAAAGACGGGTAAAACACGTCAAGTTTTTATTACATATCACAAACTGGCATAACAATCAGACATACCCATCCATTTCCGGCATCTGAATGTCCATGAAGCAGGCATCAAACTCGTGGGGTGGCTTAAGCAATGAGATTGCCTTTATCCCGCTCTCAGAGCACACCACATCAGCTCCATACTTTTTCAGAGCTCCCGCTGCCACTCTGAGGTTTACGTTGTTATCATCCACAATTAAAATTTTTCTGCCAAGGAGAAGATTCCTGAGAATCAAAGCAGGAGGTCCCTTGTGTTGAGGAGTTTCCCTGTTCCCAATACCCAATCCTCGCTGCAAAGTTGCGGCTAGCATACTCGCCCTTAGTGGTTTCACTATCACCAATGGAGGATCTATACTGGTGCTTAAAGTATCTGATATTGACGAGTCTATTGAATTTGCTAACAAAACCAATTTAGGATAATGGACAAGAGGGTCTTTCTGTAGCTTCTTAATGAACACATCTGCTTCCCTATTCCATATTTCTTGCTCTATAAGTATCATATTCACAGTGGTAGTGCAAGTCTTCATAAAACTTAGAGCCTGGTCAACACGTGGAACTACTTCGACTTGAATTCCCAGGCGCTGAAAATGGTACCACGAGACTTTGGCCCTAGCAGGCCTATGGTCCACAACGACAGCTTTCATTCCCTGAAATTCCGAGAATATGGGCTGGTTGTTGTTCTGCGGTTCGCTCTTTCTTTCATTTGAATGCATGCCATTGGAAAATACAGCAGTAAATGTGAACGTGGACCCGACCTTGGGAGTACTCGAGAATCCAATTTCTCCCTTCATCAGTCCAACTAGACATTTGCTTATGCTAAGCCCAATTCCTGTGCCTCCATGCGTCCTGGATATGGATGGCCCAACTTGCATGAAAGGTGTAAAAATACGGGACTGCGCTTCTAAAGGGATCCCTACGCCAGTATCCTCAACTGAGACGATTAGGTTGATTTCAGGTGGAGATGATGCAAAGCTCCTATGCCCATTGGAGCTGAAAGCTTTAAAGTTTTCCCAGCTCCTCTGCCGGTCTGCAACTGGAAGCCCGCTCAGTGTACTTTCAGTAGATGATGCTGTCTCTACATCGATAGATTCTAATAGCTCCTCCATCAAATGAACAGTTACAAAGATGTGTCCTTTCTCAGTGAACTGCCAAGATATTTTATAAACACGATCGCTCAGCTACTTTTATCAGTCAACTAGGATCAGCAGAGTATATAACACCACAATTTTACCTTAATGGAATTACCCATAAGATTTGTGAGTATTTGTCGAAACCTCCCAGGATCCCCAAGTAACATTTCTGGAACACGGTCAGATATGTATACTGCCAACTGCGTTCATCAACAACAGTCGAAAAAATCAGTAAGAAAGACTTGATACAAGTTACAAACCTTGCTTTGCAAATCATAAAGATCATTCTTAAGTTACCTCTACCCCTTTTTCTTGGGACTTGCCGGAGAAGAGTGACAGGACATCATCTAATATTCCTCTCAAATCAAACCGCACCTCCTCAAGCTCAAGCTTTCCAGATTCAATCTTTGCTTGGTCCAAAACCTCGTTTATTAGCGAGACTAAAGCTTTTCCACTTGCCTGTGCGGTCCTAACATAATCCTGTTGCGTAACATCTAACTCGGTGTCCATAAGCATATGCAGCATTCCTACAACCCACATCAAAGTCAACATGAGATCAAAAGTTCAAGATATTTAGTTAAGTTTGTTCGTGAGAAAATATTGCCATTTCGAAACTCACCAAGAACACCATTCATTGGAGTTCTGATTTCATGTGACACAGTGGCAAGGAACTGCATAGAAAACAAAGTTAGATCAAAACCTTTCCCTCTAACATAGAAAGATTTATACACTGTGGAAAACTATCGACTGAGGATGATATATGTACCTGTGACTTTGCAACATCGGCTGCTTCAGCCTTTTTCTTGAGCTGCTCCATTTTATGACAATCTTCTTCAACTTTGTTTATCCGACTCACGGTTGCATGGAATATATGTGCAACAAGCAACGCAATCACGAGGATACCAAAAGATGTCACCATTGATAGCACTGGCCATGGTGGTTTCTGCTTAAATCTACAAAGAGGGAGACGCTCACAACAGAATGTTAGCACCTGGATTCTTGAAAAACAAAAAAAAGAAGAAGAAGAAATAGCAGACATGCTGAATTGGTCCAAATACCTGCAACGCATTTCATGTTTTCTAAATGGATCGCCAAAGTTTAGGAGACTAACACGTTCCAACCCATCAGCTGACACATTTGAGCCATACATGCTAATCGGTTGAGAGTCATTGGTGATATCGTATACATTGACAAGAATCGTTTGCTTGCTAGCCAGCTGATGAAGCAAATTTTCCACAAGGGACTCGATATCAAAAACTCCACCGAGATACCTTCAGGGGCATCATAAGAGATCAATGAGCAAAAATGATATCTATAAGTCATATACGTGATTAAGCAAAATATCTAACTCCAATTATTTATTTAGACGGCTATGCTACACACCCATTAGTAGCCTCAATTCTCTCTTCTGGCGTTGCATTGGAGGGGAGATCTCTCTTGTAGACTGCAAATGTCAAGATCACCCCAAGTCTATTTGTCTTTATCAATGGGAAAGGAGCTGTCAAAACCCCTTTACCTGATCTCCTAGCCCGCAACACGTTTTCACGATCTTCCTGTCAATAAGAATTCAGTGAGATTGACTCAACTCTCAGCTAAAGCAGTGCTCCAAACTATAATTATAATGATCACAACAACTTTAAAACCAATAAGCAAAGATTAAAATATGAACTAGCCATGTCGGCAGAAATCGCACAGTAAATTAACTAGCAAAGAGCTTACTTTCCCAGACAGCATATCGAGAGAAACCACGTGGGAAACCGTGTCTTGAGCAAAGATGACTGGAGCATACTCCTCTTGAACAGGGGATGGTTCCAAAGCTTCCGGGTCGTAATCACCCTTGTGAGCTGGGTTTTGCTCATGAGAATCCATCATCCTAATAGTCCAACCTTGTTGCCTCTCAAATTCTTCCCTCTCAGAATGGAGCACTCTAATAGCATATGCTACCCCGCTCGTGAGAGGCCTCTCAAAGGAAGTTCTATCAGTGTATTCTGAGAATGTCCTCTACACAAAGCTTCTAGATGTTAGCATATTGTTCACTAGTACTCAAGAAGATAGAAATCTGAGAAATAGCTAAGGATCGATCATATACTACACCGTAGGAATAACAAGCAAGACTAGATCTCATCCATGGATCAAAATTCCAGCAACCTGGGGTGGATTCCTAGAGGTTGATATCATAACAGAAATTAAAAAAAGATTGGAAGATGAGGAATCAAGAAAACCTGATCGATAGCAGAAGGAATCTTGCCATGGTGGAAGGTGGAGATCAAGATAGACATGGCTTGAACATGATTCATGCTAACGTTGAACTGATCCTGCAGCATACGAGCCCTCTCATCGCACATACTAGTTAGCGTCTCTTTCCTCTTCTCCATAGCTTGAGAGCTAAAGTAGCGAAAGGTCCAGAAGGAGACCAAAACCCAGAAGACGACCCAGGCCACCACCAGCTTCCTCCACCATGTCTTGCCGAACCTAACGGAGCCAAGAAAGTGATGAGAGAAAGTCGGGATCTTGAGTCCGCTGATGGAGATCTTGTTCCAGAAGCACATCTTATTCTTCTTCTTCATCGTAGTCATCTTCGTCTTCTCAGGATCACCGACAGAGCCGACCAGAAGACCAGGCTTGTGCTCGATCCCACCATCAACGAACCAGGAAACGAACCAGCAGCATATCATCCAGAAGAGCTGCCCAAGCACATGGAACAGACTCATCCACCACTTGAAAACACGCAAGAAACAGAGGGATAGCAACCAACTAAATTCACCAGAAAGCAAGGGTCAGAATCAGAGCCAAACTAAAACTATTTGGTGGCAAAATCAGAGTTTTATTTTGGGTTTTTTAATCCTTATAGCCACCCAGAAACAAGAGAAGAAAAAGACAGAGGAACGTGTCAGATTAGGCTACCCAAAAGGCTCAAATAGAGAGATCAAAGCGTAAGTTAATCAAAAGATGAGGACAGATATGAGATAAGAAAACAAAGGGCAGAAACATGAACAGGAACTTAGAGTTGGAAAGCGAGATTCCTCGAAATCCAAAAAATTCTATAGCGTATACGTGGAATTCGCTCGAGTTTGGTCCGATACAACAGAAAATTTGAGAGAAAGAAGGAGAGGGGCAATAAAGAAAGTGAAAAGGAGCTTGAGGCTTCAGTGGATATCTAATGGAGGAACTAAGAGTTAGGAGTAGGAGAAGAAGAAGAAGAAGACGAAGAAGAATCTATCATCGGAAAAGATGAGAAGAATATGGTGGAAGACAAATGTCTGCTTCCTCTCTCTCTCTCTTATCTCATTATCTTTCTATTTTTATTTTGTTCTGTTATGTTTTTCTTTTTAAATTAAATACCTCATTAACTAATACTACTAATAATATCAAATGAGTTGGTAAAATAACTTACCCTATATATTAAAAAAATGGAACTAAACAGCCGCAGCAGAAAAAAAAGAAAAAAAAAGAAAAGGGGGCCCACGTGGAAGAGAACAAAAGCATATAATATATATATATAGTCTCACTTCTCACCCTCCAATAATAAAAATGAAAATAAATAAAGGTTATTATGAGATGGGGTGCAGTTGTTGGTAAAGCGACAAAAATGTTTGGCCATTATCAAAACTAAAAAAAAAACAGAGTAAGAAATATATAACCCCAAAGTTCAAGCTCTTAGAGCATGTCCATTGGTGAGGTTCTAAAAATAGGTATCTAAAATTTTTAGAACCTCATCTTTTAGAATCCCAACATTTTGTGTGTTAATTTTTAGAATATGTATCTAAAAGTTCTAATTTTAGAACCCCTCTCTCTTCTTTTAGAACCTCTCCAATATTTATCAATTATATATCATTATAATTTTTTAGAACTCTTCTATTTAGATCTTCTTGTTTAACATGCTCTTAGTCAAATAATCCGGTTTTTCCAATTTCAATATACACCTCCTTTTTTTTTTTTTGTATAGAGAACCATTCTTTCTTTCTTACGTCACCTGTTTAACATGTGTCGATATCTGAAGATATGAACAATTTTTTTTTCTAATTGTTTGCAATTTTTAATTTAAATTAAATATATAAAAAACTTGCTTCAAATCGGGATCATGGGTATTAATATCTGTCCAAGCCCATTTAATCAAATAGTTGACATAAGATTTATTAATGTTTTTATACTAATAAATTTGGGTTTCGATTATCATATAATGTAATTTATACAGCTTAATAGAAGCAAATTTATATGAAATCTCTAGCGTGGTGCAAGCAAAACCATTTATTATGGTCGTAGATCCTACTAAAGCAAAAAGAATTGTCCGTTGTTGAATTGTTTTTGTAATTTGTTCGTAAATATTAAAAAAAAACTAGATAATAGGTTTGCTTAAATACATGTGGACTATACAGATTTCGGATCGGACTGGACCGGACCAACCCAATTTACATCCTTGTTTGGCCGGTCCGATGTACGCGTCTTCAAACATCATTGATTGATTCACCCATAAATTAATGGGCCCAAATAGTAAAATGGTAAAGGCTCATTTAACGTATCGTCGAGAGCCTTTTAAGTATCTGTTTGTCTTGGTCGATTGGTATTTTTCAGATTTATCTCTCTACTCTTGAAAGCACGACGCAAGAGAGAGAGACGAAGACGACGACGACAGAGATGGATCCAGACGCAATCGCAAAGGCTTTCGTCGAGCACTACTACTCCACCTTCGATGCAAATCGCGCAGGATTGGTTTCTCTGTACCAGGAAGGATCCATGTTGACCTTCGAAGGCCAGAAGATCCAGGGCTCTCAGAACATCGTCGCCAAGCTCACCAGCCTCCCCTTCCAGCAGTGCAAGCACAACATCACAACCGTCGATTGCCAACCCTCTGGTCCCGCCGGCGGCATGGTCGTCTTTGTCTCCGGCAATCTGCAGCTCGCTGGCGAACAGCACGCTCTCAAGTTCAGCCAGGTTTTTCCAAATCTCCTTCCCTCGATTTAGATAACTTTCGATTTTCAGTGTCTTCCTGGTTGTCGATCACATACGATAGGGTCTTAGGGTTTTTATCGTGCTTTGTTATAGATCGATATGTCATTAGGTCAATAGAAAGCTGCAATTGTCTCGGAATTTCAGACCCTCCTCCTCCATCTTGTCTTTAGTGATAGATCCGTGAATAGGTTGGGAGGTAAAGAGTCCCTACAATGGTTGTCTCGTGTCATCTGTTTTCTGACATTTTTGATTTTTGTCTTTTGGAGCCTCTCTCTTTCCTTCTTCTTCTTCTAGGTTTTGTCAACTATGCTATGATATGATGCGTTTGATGAAGTTGCCTTAATTCTATAAGTGTTCCATGTGTGTATCTATCATCTGCTGATAGTCTTTTTGATGTTGAATGCTCTTTACTAGATTTCTCCTATAGAAAGCCAAATAATATTTTTGCATCTGCTGTGTCTTTGTCATCATTTTTGTGTAAACACGATCAAACTAGTGGAATGTAAACGGTGGATATGCATCGAGCCAAGTGGGATCAATTCACATCAACTTGACCTACTCAAAATGAGCTACATATGCATCTCTCATCACACACTTGATATTATTTCTTTGTCCATATAAAAGAGCATATTTTTTGTTGGATGTGCATGGTTGTTTGGATTTTGCCTCGGTTCATAAAAAACTCCTTGACATACCTGTCTTTTGTGTGTGCGCGTCCAGATGTTTCACTTGATGCCGACGGCACAAGGAAGCTATTATGTGCACAATGATATATTCAGGTTGAACTATGCCTGAGGAAGGTGGTGGCAGGGGTTTATGAACCATTATTACAAGCCAAAAGAGACTCTAATGGGAGGAAAGAAACTGAAGCTTGTTTCAGGTGTTTTGCTGTCTGTTTTTTATTTTAATCAATGAAACTCTTTTGTTACTCCGTTTGTTTTCGGGCATCTTCTCCTTTTGAACCCTTTGTCATGTGGAAAGGTTTGTGCAAACAACTATTCTTTTCTATTTTGATCGTTTTAAAAAAGTACACTACCTATACTGAAAATAAGAAATAATTGAGGGTGAGACCCGTGTTTCCAGACTGCAAATGTATTATAAACTGTCGCAAAAGAAAGCTATCATTTATCATCAACGTCGAAACCGAATTCTCGTAACAGCTCGGGCACTTGTATACGAACTCCAGTGTTTGTGTTGTTTTTTACCTCTTTGGAAGTGGAAGACCCAGGAAGTTTGGTCTTGATTGGACGTATCTTACCTTTGAACATCCCAGAAAACATACCTCCAATAGATCTGATTGGGTGGCTTAATTTCTCTTTCAGCATGAGAATCATTGAGTACTCAGAGAGCTGCCAAGTCAATGTCAGGATGATCAGAGCCGAGAGTAGTATATGGGTTACTTTGTTCTGCCTCTTCACCTCCTTGATGTCTTTCGCTATGTCTTCTATACTCTCTTCCAAATGTCTCTGCCCCTCGCGTTTTCCTTTGGATGGTGAAGAATCTAGCGATTCTTCTTCTTCTTCTTCGGTAGTCTCAACTGTTTTTTGGAACGGCTTTGGTGATTGCAACTGAGTTATAAACAAAACAAAATAGTATCAGCCCTGAAATGGGAATAGGTCATTGTCACATGCCAAGACAGATAATGTTCTGGACATGAAACCAGCAACTTGTCAAGACACAAACGGTACTTTATGAGAATGGCTTTTGTTTACCACAATAATTTGAGAAGATAAGCTCACTGTTACATCCCCAGGACCCAAGTTGTTGTTCAAATAAGAATAAGGACAAACAAATATCTGTTCATCTACTTTTTTAATGATCCATAACGAATTGGAGCTTCGTTGGGAACAAAATTGTGATAATTGACAAGCTATAGAACAAACGACAAACAGCTTGGATTTATTTGTTCGATTCATGAGTAGATCAGGCCAAGCGGATTTGACGAAATCAAAGCGGAACAATTACACAGACTCGTTAGATTTTCACAAAGTCAATGATTCAATCTTGTACCCAGAAAATACAAGGATGGAGGAAGAAAGGTAACCTGAGAAATAAGTGTAGAGAGCAGAAGCTGATCGTCGTCGTCTTCGATGAAGGCGTCACCAGCAGCTTCTCTCTTCCTCTTCTCATCAAGAAGTTTCTCGATGGCTCTGCTCAGAACCTCCACATCCTCACTCGACTCCATTTCTTCTTCTCTGACCTCTCCAATCGAAAGATCTCTTTTTTTTAGGTAGTCTTTGTTTGTCTTGAACGTAAGTCCTGGCTGGACACGTAACATCTAGTGACCACTTCTTGAATAACTCACGGCACCTCCACCATTTTATCATCTTAACATATAAAAATTCGATTTGGTTTTGTTAATTCGATTTTTTACACTTTCGTTAAATGTAACTTACACTAATAAGGATTTGGCTAGACTTTGATTCTGATACAATCTTTCTCCAGATAGCCTCGTTTGGTTAAAGCTTCTCATGCTGGATCTTAAACTCGTTTGGTTTTTGAGAGGTTAAGAAGCTCAAACCTTTACTAACCAAACCAATATGTTTCATAATCCTAAAATCTTTGTATGCTTTTTAAGAAATCATGTTTACATAATAAAAACCCATCCATGAAAGCACAAATCATGTTCTCTATCTCTCTAACAGTATCTTTTTTTTTTTTTTGAAGTAAAAAAAGTAAAACTCCCACATATATCCACATGATTTTTTCCCCCCCACAAACCCCCAAAATACAGAGATAAAGAAGATAGAAAACTCTATTGGATTGTGTTTAATCCATCTTTTTGTCCTGCTCGCTCTGATAGAGAGCTTAAGGTTGTTGTTCACTTCACAAAAGCTTCCATTCTGCCAAAACAAACATTGTGTAACAAGTTACCCATAAATTTAGTTTTCCATAAAAAAAAGCATACAGCTTTAACTCCACAAGAAGGAAAAAGGAATGTAAAAATGGATCTTGGCACAAAGACTATCCTGATTTTGCTGAAAAGCCCTGACGTAACGTAAATCTTAAAAGATAGAAGCCCTAAATTTCGAACAAGATCTCGAAAGAACCAAACCCATTTCGAGATAATCAACAAGGGAAATTTGGATAATCTAAAAAAACAAAAAAATGAAATTACCAGAAACCTCCTTTCCGGAGGAAGAAGGCGGCGTCAAGACGTAACAGAGGATCGATCTCCCAGCCATGGAAATGGCGGATACGATACCGGCGACGTAGAAAACCAAGATGAGAGCAAGAACCCAAGGCATCAAGAGGAAGCCGATGAAGAAAGTCACAGATCCGCAGAGCATAAGAGCGAGCGATATGCCGAGGAGGAGCGACGCGAAGCCCGAGGGAGATATATGCGTCATGGCGTTGGATGACGAAAACCGAGGTCGAATTCGAGCAGATGGAGTAGGGGAATCAGGAAAATGATCGGGGAGAGAAATCGGCATAGGAGGAGAACGAAGGAGACACAAAACCAAAGCCGATAGATCGTAGAAAACCCTAGAATCTTGATCTCGCTGCCTTCTCATCATGAGTGGATAATCCAAGGTTTAATTGCAAAAACTGAGGAGGAGTAATGGAGACGATAATCCCTAAAGAAAACGCGGAATTGAAAACTTCTCTGCAAAGACTTTTCTTTTTTTTTTGTTTATAATACAGAAAACCAGAATCGTGATTTGGATAACGAGAAAAGCATAAACAAAGATGAAGATTAATTTTGAGGGTCCCTTAATGACGCGTTGGGACTTATCTTCTTATCTAATAAATTTGTTCCAATCATACCACACAAGTCGTTTTCTTCTCTCCTTTTTCTTATTGTTTGACTTGTATTTTTATTTATATATATATAAGTTTTAATCAACCGTTTTTTTGTAATGATTGACAATTAACTTAACTTTGGTGAATATAAAAGATTCAAATGAAAGTCTATGTTAGTTTCTAGAGAAACAACAAAACAAAGTTACTGCTGGCCTAATCTATATTTAAAGGTCACAAGATTAACTATGTTCAAAACGCATTTCAATTTATACTTGCATTTATTCAACATCAAACTTGCAACGTTTCAAAATTTGTAAATAATGAACAAATAGTTTGTTGATCGATAATAACATACATGATTCAAGAGCGTTTTGAACAAAGTTTTTGGAAAATAAACACTGAATTAGTATTTCGATTCTCTGGAGAGATTTATAAGAACAAAAACAAAGAAAAAACAAATGTTTGAGTCTATAATTAAATTGTAGTTGAGAGTTGGAATCTGGTCCTTGGCTACTTGTCCTTGTTTTATATTATGATATCGTGTTTAACGTCTCTGTTTACTCTACCTGATTCGTCATGAATGGTTTTTAAATCCGAGGCTATGGCCTTTATGTTTAGGCGACTTAACTCACTGGTTTGAACGAGCTTTTGGTATTGGCGGGATTGACTAGCGATTCTGTAATTAATTCCCTTTGACCGTAGATGTTCACTCTGATGGCCCTTTCAGTTCGGCCCATTACCTCATTATTCATTTGATTTTGTTTGATTTTTTTAACTTCAGTGTACTTTTTTACCATATGTTTATTGAACTTAATTTACTTGACGGAGATTTTAACTCTATAAATTAGCATGTGTCTCGCACATATGCTGATAAATTCTCCGATCAGTTTTCTCTTTTTGAAATATCATATTCTTTCTGATTTTGGTTTTAGCTGAGGTCGGTTTGAGTCTTGCATAGGCCGGCCCTATATAAAGTATAGAGATAGCCCAAAATTATATTAGGTGTGGGCCTCTAGATAGATAACTAGAGGGTTTCTCCTTAACAGATAACTTCTTATTTTCTGTTGGTTTACATAAAAACAAGAGCCTCTAGGTAGTGTGAGTTATATTATTGTCTATCCACTATACACTATAGTTAAAAATATTGTTTGTTTAATTATACTTATACAAAGTCTTACATAGAATAAAATGGGAGTTAAAAAAAGTTTTTTGGAGCTGGAAACATACTTGAAACAAAAACTCTTAGTGTGACAGTGTAGGAGCGATGGCCAAATATGGGGAGTCAAATTTTGTTGATTTTTTTTATTGGATTATAGAATAGGGCATAATAAACATTACACACACACATGCACACAAGACAGAATAGAGAGAGAGAGAGAGAGAGAGGTGATCATAATGTAGCCTAAGAGTGGAGTGGAAAGTTTTAAAATGTCAAAAAAGGAAAAATCAAGAAAGTTTCAAATAGAGTTGGTGTCATAAGGTAACCAACCCAACATGTAATTATTCACACTTGGTCCTGCTCCCATTCCATGATCTTGCTGCCCTTGATACCTGCTCCATATTAAGAATGAATGTTTAATCAAGATCCTAAACAAATCTTATACAAGATAATATATAGAATAGAGAGACCAAAATTTGGTTAAATATTAGATAAAAAGTTAGTTACCCGATTTGAAGAATGGGTTCACATTCCAAAGGCTGGAAGAAAGCTTGGGAGTGTTGTTGTTGATGACGACCATAGTGATCAACATCTTCTGGGTTCGGGTTTAGTTGGAGTGGCATCTGATACCCATCAGCTAACTGCCACGTACACACTTGTATAGTGAATTAGTAATTCCAAGTTGATGCAATTAATAATTGTGAATCACAAAGTATATTACCCTTAGCCTTAGAGTTTTATTGGTCTCGGTCAGCATGCGTTCCTTACTCTGAAGATCGTTGAGCTGGTCGAGCATGAACTGTGTCTGTAGAGACCCAAACTTGATAATATATATGGACATCATTAGAGTAACATATATAAGAAATTGAACAATTCGTACCCGGAGAGCTCTCATCTGCTTCAAGGAAGAATCAAGCTGTCTCTCAAGTGACTCAAGCTCCTTTGTACTAAGAGGTCCAAGATCTTCTCCCAATAGATTCCTATTTCAAGCAAAAAAAAAACACACTCTCTAGCTATAATTAAGATGGTAGCTGAATTAGGAGTTAATTAGTGAGTTACCTTTGGGTTCTCTGTAAGGCGTCGTAACGCTCCTTAAGCTTGAGATACTCCTGCTGGCTACTAAGTTCCTGCTTGACAAAATTTGAACATTAATAATTGTCTTGGAATTAAAGCATAATTATTAAGCACAAAGTAAGGTTAGAAGAAAGAGAAGATAGAGGGTACAACTGCTAAGGCCTCTCTTGAAGGCACATTGGGTTCTGGTGCTCCATAGTTACACTTTTGGTACCTCTCCAGAGTCCGAAGCATGCTGCACCACAGAAACAATCATTTCTTTAAAGAGCTCGAACAAGACCCTTTATTTGTCATTCATATTTACTCAATTTTTCCAATAAACTTTTGCAATCTGAAAAATCAAGTTCAAGTCAAATAGAAAATCTGGGAGTCTTTTCAGAGAAACCCCAGAAAAGTGAAGTAAATATTCAATGGATATTAGATGAATTTGACATTGGCGTCAAAAATCAAACAAAAATTAGAAGCCCTAATAAGGGTTACTAATTAAAGTGAGTCGTAGCCATGGAAACAATAAGTCGTCTTAGCTAGCCAACCCCCAAGAACTTCTCAATCTGACTGGAAAATTGAGTGATTTGATCGGATTTGACGACCAAAAGGTGGAAACTTTAATTTAATTAGCTGTGAAGAAGAGAAACCCTAATCAACTACTTTCATTAGCAGACAGGAGAAATTAACCCTAATAATTTCATATATATATATATATATATATATATGATCAGATCAATGGCTGTTCTGAGAAACATGTTGAGTGACGAAATTTCTAAACTCAAAAGGGTTATCAAAAATAAAACTAAGCAGAAATTCTAAGGATAGACAAACAAATTAAGCATAGGATCTGCAACAAAACGATGATGTAAGAAGAAGAAAAACACAAAAACGGAAATCATCAGAAACTCAAAAACATATCAAATATATATATTAAATCTTTTAAAATGATCAGAAATGGGTATCCCCCAAAATAAAATAAAAATCCTCTTTGATTTTCTTTTAAAGGATGAAAGAAAACACGTACGATACAACACATCAGAGACCCATACTAATATATATAAAATCAAATCAATGCATAGATAAAAATGGATAAAGAAAAAAACCTCGAACTACTGCAAAACTCGTACAGTTTCCCTCTATTTGAGAAGATGATGAGAGCAACCTCTGCATCACAAAGAACAGAAAGCTCGTATGCTTTCTTCAAAAGACCATTCCTTCTCTTTGCAAACGTCACTTGCCTATTGATCTTGTTCTCTATCCTCTTCAACTCTACTCTCCCTCTTCCCATTTTTTGTTCTCTCTCTCTCTCTCTCTCTCTCTCTCTCTCTCTCTCTCTCTCTCTCTCTCTCTCTCTCTCTCTCTCTCTCTCTCTCTCTCTCTCTCTCTCTCTCTCTCTCTCTCTCTCTCCCCTTGCAATTCTATATATATGAGCCTCTCTCTCTCTTTTTTTGTTTGTTTTTTTTTTCTTATTTTATTTCTCTTTCTAATTTTCTAACTTTTTAAAATGTGTACATATATACATTTGTACATATATAACAACACTTCTCTCAAGTACATTCAGGCTTCATTACTTGAATCTTTCATAAATATTCTCTTTATATATACTTTCAGCTTCAACTATATATATCTATTGTGTACTACTTACAAGTTACAAACACCTCATAGGATTTATGCAAATATTGCAAAAACAGAAAACGTTTAATTGCTCTATCGATGCTTAGATATTTTCAAACCTAGAAAATTGTGACTTTTTTTTTGTTTATACATAATTGGTAAAAGATAGAAACAAAGAGTTCTCACCAACACTAGTAGTTGGTTTCAGTTTCAATCTTTTAGTTTTGAGAAATGTGATTTCGGCCCAGTTAAAGAAAGTTGGATGCATTTTTATTTCAATTTATCGGGGATTAATTGGAAATTCCAACATAAAAAACCCTAACTTATTTAAAACCATAAGCTTTTGAATTAATAATATAATGATGTTGAGAGAGAGACAGAGATATTTAATCGGATGCTTTGTTTGAAAATGAGAGATTGGAATCGACGGTGGAGAATTGATGATGAGAGAAGAGATAGGCGCGTGGGACGATGAGAGTGATGGCAACCCTAAACTGAAAATAGTAGGGCAATGAATGAGTTTAGACACGTGTCGATACTTGGATGGTTGGGTCTGATAAATCCACCTGATTTTTGTTTTTAATTTTTTTTTTTACTTTTGTAATCGAGTTCAGGGAATCATGTGACCTAACCTTAACTAGGTGAAGCCTCGTACGATTTTCTCAACTTACGGAACTACCCTTCTGATTGGTGTAAAATGTAAAGTGTAAAACACCCTTTTTTGTGATTCATTTATGTTGTAATAATATCTTAATTCTTACTGTTAGATTTGTTTTCTTTTTTCAATTATTAATGCTAGATATATATAACTTTGTTCGTGAAATTACACTACCTCTATATATAGAAGAAACAAAAAAATATAATAATAGTCTTACAGAGAATTTATATTTTTTTTTAATCTATTATTCTAGTTTATAAAACACTACCCATATGTTGATAACTTTAGTTTGGTATGAGAGTGATCTGAGATACAAAAAAAAAAACATAAGTGGATAAAATAAACAGAGTTTTGAATATAAGTTATAGTTTATTTTGGTTATCTTAGGGTTCGTCCGATGTTAGAGATCATGTCTGACCAAAACTCTTAGTGCTTTTTGTTTGCAAACGTAATTGCTTTATTTTGACCGGTAAGTAGGTGATGGACACAAATGTATGATTCAATTAGGAAAACTAAACATAGCATTATTATTCTGTTTGGTTATTTAAGCTTGTTTTTCTTTGATTTGCAACTTGAATATATATTCTATAGCTTGATCTTATAAGCAAATTTGCATGCGTTCATCCCTAAGTATAGACTCAAGATTATGATGTTTTAATTTGCTTTAATTTAGGTTAAAAAAAGAAGAATTACTGGTTAACTTCAAAATTAGTTAGAAGAGGGTACCAGATGACAAGTAAGCCAAGTACGAATTCACATCTTATCAGATCTGGTCATATGTATAGTTCAATGTAAGATGACGACAATTGATAAAGATGATGTGCAATAAACCAAAAGAGAAACTAAAGTACATTCAACTATTTATTAATTGATGTCATACCAATGATCTTCTATTTTTCCTTCTCTTGCTAGCTGTACTATTTTTTAAAATACCCCAAAAAAAACTTCAAATATTCCTTATTGATATTATATGTGGTGGATCTACAAGGAATGAGACCAACAATGGTACTATTTAAACATTTCAAGAAAACAAAGACATTCTTGATGAAGTCTCTATAATAAAGCTGTTATCCAAAGAACAAAAAATCTCTGTAAGGCATATACTATATTTTAATGATAAGACGCGAGATCTTGTATAAGATATATATAATTCGTAAAAGTGGCTATCGCCGAATAAAAATTTCTACCTCTAAAGCATAAAAAAAAAGAATGAAAGAAAGAGAGAAGCACTTGGAAATACTCTTTTTCGCTTTGGGATCTTATGCCATGGAACACACACACAAGACCCACCAAGATAGATCCATCGATGAGATCTAACGGTCATAATGAGTTCTCAAATCTAAAAAAAAAATGCTATTACACGTAAGAAAGAAAGAAGAATCACGATGCTAAAGAGATCGGTGGGGACCACACATCAACTTGCGATTTGCACTACAAACTAGAACAAATAAATGCCGCGTGAAAAAATCCTACACGACAGCTAAGTTGCCAAGTACTGGTGATGTGGCCCATTGGGCGTGAGATTGAATCGGACGGCTCTAAACCGATGTCGTAGAAGGAATAAGAGTCGTCGGATTAAGCTGCTAAAATTAGACGGACAGGGTCCACATCAAGACGTAATGGGAAGGGGACCTCTTTGCCCAAAATAGAAAGATGGGTTTATATTCAAAGAAGTCACGTCTGATTTTCTGAGTGGGGTTTAGTTTTTGGGACCAGCCTCTGTATTTTTCACCATCCTGCAATATATAGTAAGTTACTGTAGTCTTTAGACTCATAGTCATTATGCATTAAAAGGTACGTTCATCAGCCTCCAAGACATATATATGGTTGTAAATTTTATTTGGTTTTTTTAACAATATTACTAACAAAGTTTTATTTACAGACGCTTATACAAGATTTTTATTCTTTTAATTGTTGTATGTTACTTACTACACCCACTATTAAATTTCAAAAACAAATTAACCATTAAACATGTTGGCATGCACTTAAGTAGGGATTTAAGACATCGAAGATATAATTCTTCAATCCTTGTGAAACCTCATAATCTATATAAGTTTGTGTTTATTTTACACGAGGACATGATTTCCGGTTTGAATGCAAGACATGACAAGTTTTCTGGGTATATGGCATTAAACTGTGAAATCAAATTCAATTTCAACTTGTTCTAAGCATATACGAGGTGTGATTTTTTTTCATTTTGTCACTAAAAATAGATCGGAATTAGTTAAATTTGTTGGAAATAGTTGGGGATTATTTGTTGACAAAAAAAGTTGGGGATTATTTTTGATATAATATTTTTCTTCTTCTTGCGGCATCATTGATATATATATATCCTGTAATGGAAATTTCTGTTTTAAAACTATCCTAGATCGTGAATATAATAAATTAATAATACACCTCCTAGGTTTATAAATCAACCGGACCAGGTATTGTTTGGGATCATAGTTAGACCGAATCTGACCGAACAATTCGGTTTGGTTTTAGTTTGCCTAAACAAGCGAACAATATTAGGAGCAAATTCGGTTTGGTTATCGTCGCACGTTGTCTCTCTCTCTGCCACACTTCGTCGTCGCAAGAGCGCCTCTGTCTCGCCGCAGCTCTCTCTTCCATCTTCTCATACCGCTTCCTTTGTTGCCATCTTATTCCTTCGCCGTATATGGCTCTTCCGCTCGGGAAACTGACCTGCTGAGTACTTAGATTTATTGTGAATCAGCTCTGTTTTTTTTTGTTTTTCTTTGTGGTAGGTTAACAGTCTTAGGAATGAAATACAGTTGCTGGCGTCAAACAGACCGATCACTATTGTTTCGACAGCAGGATCAGGTCCTCTGGACTTTTCTATTTCTTAAATTGGAGTTTTGTATTCCTCACCTGCATTAAATATGAAAAAGATTGGTTTCATATGAAACTTGGGGATGGGTTTTAAAACATTTTTATCTTGCTGGCCATTGTTTTTTGAAATCCTCTTTCAGGTTTTCTCTCTTTTGACACTTTTTTCGCATCAAACAAGACGGACTTATGTTCTTATCGGTGGCTTTTTCTTCCTAGCATCATCAAGTCATTTCATTACTGTAACATGATTCTGTGTTTACTGTTAATCGAAACTCGGATGAAAATATGGTGTCATTATTATCATTGGGGTGACAGGCTACGGATATGTGTGGTGGAAGGTAATGCTTCAGCATACCGGAGCTACTTAAATATTTTACTTGCTCATTGAATTAATGTTGGCTAGTCATGATTTTGGATTTTGGGGAAAAAGTTACATTCGGTTCTCCTTGCCAATTCAATTCAATTCATTTTTTTTTCTTCTTACAACTTGGTGGGCACTGGTTTCTTCTGGAACATTCTCAGGGCTGGAAACTTTCAGATTTTAGGAGTTGGGGCTTTGCATGCTCAGTGTCGGGAGAACAGAAGAATTCAAGAGTCCAATCAGGCATGAGCCTTGTTTATTGTGCAGTTCATTTTTAGGGAAAAGGCTACATAATCTACATTTCCATCTTATTTACCCAGACTTGGTTTATGTATAGGCTTTGCCATCAACTTCATCGATGCTAGCCCTTGAGGCAGCTCCTATGACAGCATCTTCCAGGGTAAATGACTAGTCTTTTTATCTGGTCTCACAATGAATTTCAACTGTTCATCACGTTACTGGGTCTTGTTCTTTCTATTGCCTATTTATCTCTGGTGTTTTGATGTTAGGAGACTCTGTCTTTGCCTCCCCCTGAATCCCAGTCGCCGTCAACCCCTAATGGAGCTCAACAGGTTTGTTCTATCTCAAACTAGAGTTTTGGCCATTTAGAAACTAAATTTCATTGAACTAAGTACTGACTTTTCATTTGGACAGTCACATGGTCCACTTCAGCACACCCAATCCATGTCTGGGTTGAAGGTAAAGAGTCTTTATATCTACTATCCCTCAAGTTCTATGCATCAATATGCGTCAAAGCTAACCTAAAGCAATTTTCTATAAACTCGGGTCTTAGGACATAAGCGAAAGCTCTAGCAGTCGCGAGAATGGAACGTATTCAGGGAAGGCCACGGGAAATGGTGCATCAGGCTCGAGTGTGGGTCTGCTTGGTAGGTTCTCAATGCCAAGAATAGTGAGGACTCTTAGTGCGGTCAACACAGTGGCTACTAACTGAAGAGAAGGAGTTTGTTCATTCAAATATTAGGGTTAACAAAGAAGAAGTGGGCAAGTGTATCTAGTAGATGATTTGAATAGATTATGCTGTTTTTGCACGTGCATCGAGAACAATGCCATAGATGGTGCATAACTTTTGTTACAATTATTAGTTCGTTGTAGCTTATATTTAATTGGTTTATATGTTACAATTATTAGTTCGTTGCTGTTTTTTTTTTTGCCGTAATTCAGCAGAGAAGACTACAAGTGAGAAAAAAAAGAGGATGTTTCGCATATTTTTTTTAATACAAAGAATAAACAAACCAAAAGCTAAAAAGGGTTAATCATGTATGTGTTGAATTGTGGATACAATCAAATTTGTTTAGTGAATTATCTAATTACCCATTGCACACCTTACACCCACATACTTAAATAGCCTTGTATGACGTTAGAGAAAAAAAAATAAAGCTGGGGAAAATCAAAGCAGTAACGAGAAGAAGGATGGTTTCTTTGATTGATTATGTTTGTTCTATTGAAAGAGATTTTGGATACAGAAGCTATATGATGATACGAGATTTAAGGTTGTCTTGAGGTTTTGAAGGATACGTTTGGAAAAGTTGAATAATCTTACAGAGAGTTATAGAAAAGGAGGAGAACATGTCACCGAGGTTGATGATAAGAAGATGCTTGCTCCAAGAACTAGTTAATATTCCAAGACATACAGAAGATCATATTTAACGAGCCAAAAAGGATATCAAAATCTATAAATAATATTTCGTTGAGAAGATAGATTTGTTGATTCAAACATGTCAAAGCACGGGCAACACTAATTATTCAAAGTTAGCATTTGGTATCGTCAAAATTACATAATCAAAGATCATTATTCATTACTTAAACCTCTGGCAAAAAACAAGAACAATGTAATTGACAAATGGACCAGAGCCTTTCTTTCAATACAAAAAGGAAACAGAAGAGAGGGCCAGACAAAACCATCATCGACCTCTTATGTAACTGAATTACAAAAGGGCAGAGCAACGAACTGATTAATTGTGACATATATTCCAATTAAATATAATAAGCTGCATCCCTACAAAAATTTTGCACCATTTTCTCCACCAGGCATTATACAAAATGTATTCAAATCCTCTACTAGCATTTACCCCTTTTGTGGTTTATTATTGATCATAATATTTGAATGATCAAACTCTCTCTTCTTGGTATCGACAAGCCACTATTGGGGTCCACTCGATTTAGCAGCAACTGCGTTGATCACACTACGAGTCCTCCCTATTCTTGGTATTGAGAACATACTAAACAGGCCTGAACTCGTGTTTCCCATGGCTTCTCCAGAATTGGAAAAAGTCTCGCGGCTGCTAGAGCTTTCACTTATCTCCTTCAAACCAGATATAGACTGTGTGTGCTGAAGTGGACCATGTGGCTATCCAGATGAAAAGTCAGTACTCAGTAAAATGAAAATTAGTTTAAAATCAACGAATCTGGTTTACGATAGAACATACCTGTTGTGCTCCATTAAAGGTTGACGGCAACTGGGATTCACGGGGAGAAGCAGGAGGCAGAGATAGAGTCTTCTAACATCCAAACACCGGAGAGAAGTAAGCAATAGAACAGAACAAGATCGGTAACAATCCCAATAACGTGATGAACAGTTGAAATTCAATGTGAGACCAGATAAAAAGATTTCGTCATTTACCCTTGATGATGGTGTCATAGGAACTGGCTCAAGGGCTTGCACTGACGAAGTTGACGGCAAAGCCTAAACATAAAAGAAGTTGATGGTAAAAAAGAGGAATATGTAGATTATGTATCCAGATCTCTGAAATGCACTGCACAGTGGAGAAGGCTCATGCCTGATTGGACTCTTGAATTCTTTTGTTCTCCCGACACTGAGCATGCAGAGCTCCAACTCCCTGAAGCGTGATATCCTTTATGGATGGCAAAGAAATTCAAACTTAATCAACACAATGCCTGATGAACAAAACAAATTCTCCAACTACAACTGTGACAAATGTTACCTGATTTCCCTCAATGCGATGGACTTTGCTTGCCTGACAATAATGAAGATCATAAGGTTACCTCTTCTATTCTATTTTTTTCAGTGAGAAACAAACTGGTGAACACATGTATGCAACTACTAAATTTTCTCACCAGAGTTTCAACCGCATCGAAAACAGACCTAATGTCATCTTTCATATTTGTTGTACCATCCCGTAGTTCATCTACCTAAACATTTTGATAATTTTATCAAGAAAAACAGGTAGAATCATCAGAAAGCCTTGATAGCACAGTGAAACAGAAGTACTTGTGTACATTCAATCTAGCATACCTCTCGTCCTGTTTCTTGAATAATTACTGTATTTTCATCCAAAGTATGAACCAAGCCGTCAATCTTTGAACTTAACTCTCGTTTTGTACCCTGTCATGAAATGTCAATATGAGACAAAACATTGATGTTCTGCAACTGAATTAAAAAAAAATGTACTAGATCACTTGGACGGATTAGCTCGCAAAGGAGCCATCACATCTGATAAGAATCGAATTCACTGGTCAAATCAAGAAAAAATGTCTTTAAGAGCGCTAGAGTAAATATGGGAAGTAGGAACTTGCCGAGAGCGATGAATAAAAACCATCGATCTGGCTGCCAACATTATTACATGCATCTGACAAGCTGCGCCTTGTCGCAAACATAAAATCTGGAAGTTTCCAGCCCTGAGAACGTTGCAGAATAAATCAGCGCCAAGTCAGTTTTCAATAAAGAAAAAAACTACAAGCAACTGAGCCAGGTCAAATTAATTGGAGAACAAAATGAATTGTTTTCCAAAATACAAAGTCTTGACTAGCCAACAGCAATTCAAACGAGCAAGTAATTATTTTTAAGTAGCTCAAATATGGTGAAGTATTATTACCTTCCACCACACATATCCGTAGCCTATCACCCCAATAATAATGATCAAACCATACTTTCTACCACCTGGGAATTAAAGGAAATTGTTAACTACATGCTTTTAAGCTACAATTAGTAGTAAAAGAAACACTGATGTCACAATAATGAAATGACTTGTTAATGCTAGGAAGAAAATGGCGTTGATCAGACAATAAATCAGCCTTCTCTGATGCAAAAAAGTAGCAAAAGAAGAAGAAAATCTGAAAGTGGCTCTCAAAAACCATGGCCAGAAAAATAAAAGCAAATGTAAGAGATTGAGAAAGGTTCTAAGTCCTGTTTCATATCAACATAATAGGCAAACCATTTCGCTCATTTGTCACAGATTTTTAATTGCAGAAGAAAGGAATATAAAACTCCAACATAAGAACTCTAGAGGACCTGATCCTGCTGTCGTAACAATAGTGATAGGTCTGTTTGAAGACAGCAACTGCAATTCACGCCTAAGACTGTTAACCTACAAAAAAAAAAAAAACAGAGCTCAGACAATTGATTCACAATAAATCCAAGTCCTCAACAAGTCTATATTACCCAGCTCTATTCTCACCAATCAAAAGATTCATGTCAAACTAACCTGGGCTACAAGTGTATCATTGCGGGGCTTGCTGGCTGATTTGGCAGGTTCTTCTTGTTTCAGTTGCCTATATACCATCTGTAAATAGAAATAACCCATTACCCCATTTTTCCAAACAGCATCATACACATAAAGAGTCACCAAGTTTTGCACCCCCACATTACGTTGAAAACTTTTTGAAGGCAGAAGATGGGTGAGAGAATTGTATGCAGTTTAGCATAGAAATTTAAATACCTTAAAAGCACCCGAGACCAAATTCGATACATCTGGTAAGCCTCCTTCTTTAGCAAGCACTGACCCAACAAGTCCTAAAGTAAAGGCAAGTTAGATGAGCATATTAAGCATGCGTACTAAATTAATCGATACAGTAAGATATCAATAGATAATTAGTGATTGTAAGTGCATTCGCAAAGAAAATGAACATCAAAATCCCCCTCCTTTCAAAATTTCTCCTCTGGCATACTAAAAATCATCTCTGAAGTATCAAAATTCCGATGCTGATAGCCCGAAAAATAAGCCACGGATGAAAATCAACCCAGTGAGGACACTAAAAGATCAAAAGCCTAAAATTCGTGCTGAAGAAGAATCGATGACAAGCACAGTAATAATTTTACAGGAATCAAAGGGTTTATCAAAAAAACCTAATTTCGCATCCTCTTATTGCGATTGCCCATCGACTAACCAAATCAAAACCCGAGAAGAATTCGAGCACCGAGAAATTATTCAGTAATACAAGAGAAACCCCACTAATGAACGGACCTGCACCGATGAGGATGGTAAGCTTCCCGAGCGAAAGAGCCATGCCTAGAGACGAAAACTCTACCCTGCGAGCTTGTACGGCTAAGGACTAAGATAGCAGAGGAAGCCGCATCAGAAGATCGAAGAGAGAATTGGTAGAAGAGAACTTCCGGGGAGGTAAACCGGCGAATCAGAGCGCGACGACGGAGTGAGGCGAAGAGAGAGAGAGGGAAGAGAGAGAAAATTCGAGGCGACAGTGTTCGTCAAGTGACTTGAGAAACAATATTTTCTCTAAGAATTTGGTGGGCCGACAAATCAAAACGGAGATGAAAAGGCCTTAGAATATGCTCTAAGAAGATGCCCACAAGGTTAAATTTTTTCGTGTGTGTTGTTAATCACAAACTCAAGAATCTCTATATTATTATTTAAGAAGTCATCTAGGAAATTTAAATTTTATTTTATAAGTTATTAAATATTTTTGATAGAAAAAGTTATTACATATTATGTCATTAGAAATAAAAAAAATAATCGAAATAAGAAATGATATAATTGTTTTTTAAAATTATTGATGAGAATATAAAAAATATTTATTTCCCATTAAAAAGTTATTTACTATTTAGTTTCTTACTTATTTATTATGATATTATTAAATAATAATCAATCCATACATATTCAAAGAAAATATATTCGAGATCTTGTAATATTTTTTACTATGGTTATTATATTTTATTTGAATATATATCAAAACAAAAGTTTGAAAAATATTTTACTAATTTTATAAAGAGTTAGACACGAGAAAATTGATTTTCTTAAGAGTTTGTGGACTGGCCACAAAATCCATAGTCATTAAGCGGTGCATATTAGAGTTATGTTTTTAAGATAATATGTTTTTGCGGGTTAGCCCGAATAATATTTAAGTTCATTGCAAAACGAGTTAAGTAGACATGTTAGTCTGGGTTGACACTTGACATTTATATATATAATCATTAGTTAGACATATTAAGATAAAAAAAAAATTTAATTTCAAAACAATTTTTTTAAAAAAAATATCTCGTGCTATATAGCTAAAGCGGATTGAATTATTGAATCCTAGTTATTATTAAAAAGAAAAGGAATGATTTTAAATTAAGACTTTTGACTACTAAAATCATTCGTAATCAAAGTCTAAACTCCGGGGAGCTTTTCATATGCTACTTTCGACTGTTCTTCATCCAAAGTTTCGATTTCTGCAGGGAGACATTCAGCCCATATGTTCTTCTTTTCACTTTGAGGTTGAGGTTGATTATATCCATCGTAGTTCTCTTGATATAGTAGCCTTGTCAGGTTTCAGAGAAGATAGACTTTCTTTATTACATCAACAACACGTTGGAGACACAAGGCAGATCGAGGTGTGTGTCACAAACAAGAATACACACAAAAAGAGACTCGTGAGGATTGTTCTAAGCTTTCTATTTTTATTCTCGTGTGTAAATAAGCTGAATTTCAACTATGATACTGTGCAGTTCGATTTATACAAATGTTTCAACACTTGTATTTTTTGCAGAGGCTCATGACATTACAAAAGTAGTTGGTGAGTGTTTCTAGTTAGGTGTAGAATCTAACTCTCAAAATTGAGCTTCTTTCGGTCATTTGGATTTGTTAAATAAGTTTGTGAATGTTCAGGAATAAATTTCTTTGAAATTTCGAATACAAGCATCAAGAGAGCCCCCATGTATAAAGTCGATTTGTGTGCCATTTAACCTGAAATTCCTTAATTTAGTCAGTACAATTTTCTGACTTGCAGTCTAGTTGGCTTTGGAATAAAATTTCTGCAATGTCCAGTAAAGTAGTAACATGATCGGAAAAGGGTTTCCCAAAATATGAAAATACGATTTAAGAAACAAACTAAATAACCTAAAATTGTGGTATATGTATAAACAATAAACATTAGTTGCTAAAATATATCTATATGAGACACTTTCTCTATGAGAACTGCTTAATCAAACAGACACAGATTTGCTGGCCCACCTTCTGAAACTATGTACCTACCTAATCTCTATAACTTCGTTCCTAAGCAAAAATAGATTGAAACTCCTAAAAAATTAACACCACCAACCCAAAAATGGGGGAAAAAAGAAAATAACACAGTTTCAAAAGCTAACGTCCATACGAAAAAACTTAAAGATGAGTCTCAACAAGAAGAGTAATGGAGAATATGAGTGCATTTTCTTCAACAACAAAAATATACAACATTACATAACAAGAGGTGAGTTATCAATAATTATACCTTAATTAAAAAAAACAAAGCATTTAGCTTCTTTTTAAGTTCCAAAAACAGTGTTATTTTGTAAAGAAGCTTTTGAGCGGAGATGCCTTACGCGTTCGGATTCCAAAGGCTCCAAAAACGCGAATTGAATAGACCCAAGACGTCCGGTAACACCTTCCTCGCCAAACCCTTGTGCCCGGTCTCCGCCGCCACCGGAAACCTCACTATTTCCGTCGGATTTTCCGGTGATTTCACAGGCGTGACTTCATCGTTAGCCACCACGGCCTCCACCGGTTCTGTGATTTTAGCAATCGGTTCCAGGACCCGGCGACGACCTGATTTGTCTTTCTTCTTTCCTTTGCCGTTTGGTTTCTGGGAAGCTGAGTTCTCGCCGCTGGTCAGATGGTCTTCGAAAGCTTCTATGATCTGGTGGATGAGCTCACAGTTCGGAGAAGAATCCCATCTAGACCAGTAACTGGTGTAGCAATCGAAAGATTCACAAACAAAAAGGGGAGGTTTATGAGTTCTCTTCTTATCGCTAGATTTCTTCGAACCAGAAGGGCTGCTTCCTCCGGCGGATACGGTGGTGGTGGTTTTGAGTGACCTGGTGATTAAGTAAGCAAGGACTTCACGATCTTCGGGGGAGAGAGCCGAGACCAGAACGAGAATCACAGCGGGGAGAAGCTTTAGGACAGAGAGACAGTCATCTCCATTGGAGAAAGATAATGGAGGAGGAGGAGGAGGAGGAGATGGGTGCACTTTACCTTTGTTCTTCATTTTCATGGCTGATTTTGAAGACGAGGCGAGGAGAGAGAGAGTTTTCTTTTGCTGCGTTTTATTGTTTTTCGCAAGAAGAAGAAACAGAGTAAAAATATAGCTAAAGTATTTTTCATGTTTATTTATTGATTCTACCCCAATTAATATACCCTGCGGGGCCCACCTTTGGCGCGTATCACTTACCTTATTTTATTCATTATATTGTATTCTTACAATTTTTGCTTTCTGTTTTTTTTTTTTTGCTTCTATAATCAAAAATTCCAAATCTTTGACCTAATAGGACCAAACTTTGATAATACACATTTTGAAAGCTTAAATCATCTCATCCAAATGGATATGAGTCCTATAGCTATAACTAAAAATACAAAGTTTAATCTCCTTTAGAGGGACTTAGAATTATAAGAGCTAAAGTTTAACATCAACAACTTAGTATATAGTGATTGAGGTAAAAATGCTAGATTTCAATCAACCGGTTTGGGTGACTAAAATATTTATAATATTATTTAAGAATATATTTTTGAAAATAAATTTTGTTTTGTAAAGTATTACATATTATTACATTACAAATAAGAATATATAATTGAAATAAGAAATTATATAATTGCCTTTTCAAATTATTGATAAGAATAAAGAAAGTATATATTTATCATTAAATAGGTTATATACTATTTAGTTTCTTAATTATTTTTAATATTATATATTTTAGATAACAATTAATCCATATACATTTAAAGAAACAAATTTATTTGAAATCTTATTATATTTTCACTATAATTTATTATATTTTATTTGAATATATATCAAAATAAAAGTTGAAAAATCTTTTACTAATTTTATAAAAGTTAGACTTTTTAACTGTTCGTGAACTAATCACAAAACTAGAGTCATTAAACGGTGCATATTAGAGTTATGTTTTTAAGATTATAGATTTTGTGGGTTAGCCCGAATAATATTTTAGTTCATTACAAAACGAGTTAAATAGACAAATTATTGGGGACGAGGGTTTCTCCCGACTTAGTGTAAAATGATCGAGGTAAAATATGTATCGCATTCCATATCATATATAGTAAAAGCGAAGTAAATTTTGAGAATGAAGCTCTCTCATTCACCATAAACCGTAAAACCCGGTTAATACCCTTAAAATCGGTTCAAATTAAGTTTTTTAAAAATTCATAATTTGTCGTACCGATTATCGAAAATTAAGCTTTTAATTGGTTTTGTTTCGTAATTGTGGGCTTCTCAAAATAAGTTTTCGAGCTAATTTTTTTTTTGTTGCAAACCCTAGCTTGTCCTTTGGTTTATAAATACAGCACCTTTAGCCCTCATTTAAGTCATTCGGGTCTCGATTTCTATTAGTTTTGTACGTGTTTACTGTTTTAGAGAACATGTTTTCGTTTTTAATTCTATTCAATGTTTATATATGCTGAGATTTGTATATATAAACAAAGTTGTTCTTTCTATCCTTCGTATTCTTTGTGTCGAGAATCTATATTCTCTTGGCGACCGACGCGCATCTGACGAGCGATAAGATCATCGACGGTCATCTTCCTCCCGAAGGAACCGGCAGGGGTAACGGCGGGACCACCACGAATCGTACGCTCACCTTCGTACGCCAGGTAGACCATAGAGCCGTGGGCGAGATTGAACGACGAGCTTCGGAGGTTAGGGTCGGTCATGTCGCTGAACCCTAGGAAATCAGCGGGAGTCTTTGCAAGGAGAAGGTTCCGACTGGTGGATAAGGTTTGGTTGTGGATTAGAGCTGATCCTGGATTTAGGGTTTTGAGTTGGGAGACACTAATATGAGGTCCATCTACGCTCACTCGCTCCAAACCATCTCTGCATAATCATCTTCTTCGTTCAAGCCAAATCAAAACCACAAAACTCTTAATCTTCGCAACAAAAAACTAAACAAATTTGAGAAAATCTCAAAATTTCGAATCTATAAGAAACCAAGAATAAGGGAAGTCGGATAGAGTAAATACTTGAGTGGGAATCAATCCTTCTTCCGATGGGAGTCGAAAAGCTCTGAGATTCCAACAACGTTAAAGCAATAATCGAAATTGTTCTACAAGCAAAAAGATACGATTGCTTTAAACGCTGCCGTTTCCCTTTTCCGCTTCTTATCAACTTTAATGGGCTTTACTAATTAGCCCAACAATACTCAAGAATAAGGGAAGTCGAAAGAGTCGAAAGACACAAGAATAAGGGAAGTCGGATATATTACTTTAATAATTCGATAAATCACATATCATCAAATATAGTATCATTCACCCTAAACCGTAAAATCATATAATTTGTCGTACCGATTATCGAAAATTGAGTTTTTAATTGGTTTTGTTTCGTAATAGTGGGCTTCCCAAAATAATTTTTCGAACTAAATTTTTATATTTTTTGTAAATCCTAACTTGTCCTTTGGTTTATAAATATGGCACATTTAACCCTCATTCAAGTCATTCGGGTCTCTATTTCTATTAGCTTTGTACGTGTTTACTGTTTTAGAGATCATGTTTTCGTTTTTAATTTTATTCAGTGTTTATATATGCTGAGATTTGTATATATAAACAAAGTTGTTCTTTCCATCCTTCGTATTCTTTGTGTCGAGAATCTATATTCTCTTCGGATTATCGATTGTTTTTATTGCCATTTTCGATTAAACATATCGTCTGTTTTCGCCTATTTTCTTCTTAAAACATAGCGTCTATTGATCTATTGATTTTCGGCTTATATTGATCCACGGATTTGCTTATTCTTCACTGCGAAGTCGCTTGTGTGTCACTTTCAAGTTCAGGCGCCGGAAGTGGAACAATCAAAGGAGGCAGAGGAAAGCCGAAAGCTACAAAGTCCTTCTCTAGATCGAGCAAAGCTGATCTTCAGTTTCCGGTTGGAAGGATCGCCAGATTCCTTAAGGCCGGAAAATACGCCGAGCGTGTCGGTGCCGGAGCTCCAGTTTATCTGTCCGCCGTTCTTGAGTACCGCTGAGGTACGATAATCAATCTTCTGATTTCTCTCGATCATGTCTTGGGTGCGATGTTTCAGTTGTATTTGATTTTGATTTCAAATACAATTATGGTTTTTGGTTTTAGTTAATTCTTTGGTTTCTCGATCTCCATATGATTTTGCGGTATCTTAGTTGCGTTGATTTTGATTTCAAACGCGAATCTGTTTTTCGTCTTGATTTCTGTGATAATTGCTCTTTTGATTTTTCGATCTCTGTTCATAAAAGACGCAGAGATTATGTGGCTTGAATTTTTTTATTCTTTAGTTTTTTCTGATCAAAACTCACGCTATGAGATTATCTTAAAGTCTCATCATTCAAGATCCAACACAAACTTTTATGTGGGCATTTAAGGATAAATTTCTCTTGTAATTTTCTTAAAATCTTACATTATTTTTTTACAAATCCTTGTGACAAGTTTGATATATATGGTGTCAAATTATAACTTTTTCGGGGGACTTGATAATTAAATCTCATTGGAATGTTGAAGTGAAAATAGCAGGAAGAAAACTGTATGGGTGACAAGGAACATAAATTTGTTAAAGATGATGTATACAAAGTAGAAAAAGTGAAAAAACTGAAGATATGAAGAAAGCGAAGTTAGAGAAGAGGAAGTTAGAGAAGAAAAAGAAAACCGGAAGAAGAGGAATAAGAAGAAAACCAGAAGATATGAAGAAAGCGAAGTAGAAGAAGAAGAAGATGATGTAGAAGAAGAAAACAAAAAGAAGAGGAATTAGAAGTCGGAAAAGTCAAAGAATATTTGTGTATACTCTCAATGAACAAAGGATCTTAGCAAAAAGTAAGAACACTTATATTTTCACTCAATTTCAAAAGTTCAGCTAGATTTCTAATTAATTAGCAAAAGGCAAATCTGATAAATAGGAGTTTGTGCTTTGATCATCACACCCATTTGAAAAATTGTTTTAGAACATAATTAAACTAAGAAGCTATTGACTTCTTCCACCAAATTACAGCAGGCAAAAAAATTGCGAAGAGGAACACTTATCGCATCACCGAAAACATTTTCTCGCCAATCTCTTTGATTGCCGCTTCCCAATCGAACTTCCCAAAGAAAGGTGACGAGGAGGAAGACAAAGATGAGACAAAAAAACATCGGAAGAATAAGATACATGGAGAATATGAAGATGATGAAGAATGAGAGTGGACAAGAAGAGGACGAATAAAAACAAGAATAAGAAAATGAAGACATACCTAAAGAAAAAAGAAGAAGAAGAAGACGAAGATAATAAAGAAGAAGTAGAAGACGAGACGAAGAAAAACCGAAATAATAATAAGCCAGAGAAGACGAATATGATAAAGAAGGAAACCAATAGAGAAAGACGACGAGAAAATGGCAACGACCCACGAAACATATCGATGTATGATCAAAGAAAATTAATAGATATTGAATTTGACAATACTAAACTGGTTTCAAACCCTGCTTGAAATGTTAGAGGAAATGTACGGAAGCTACGATGAAACGATGTAGAGTTTTTTACGACGAAGAAATATGTGAATAATATGAAGAAGAAGAAGGAGGACAAAGGTGAAGACGAGATAAGTAAGAATAATAGAAAGAAGAACAATAAGAAGAAAGAAGACAAGGAAAAACTGAAAGAAAAACAAAAAGAAGAAGTCGAAGAAGACAAGATGATAAAGAAGAAGAAGTAAAAGTCGAAGACGATAAAAAGGAAGATGTAAAAAGGATGATGGGGAAGAAGAAGAAGAAGAAGAAGAAGAAGAAGCTAGTAAAGAAGAATTCGGAAAATACGAGGACCCATACGTTAAAGATGTGGGAGAAGACCGGAAGATGAAGATGACAAAGTCTGAGAAGGTGAAGATGTGAAAGGAAGCTAAGAAAAACCAGAAGAATAAGGAACCATAGAAGACAAAGAAGACAAATGCAATGAATTAGGAGAAGTCGAAGAACAAGAAGAAGAAGATCGACGAATAAAAACCGGAAGGGAAAAAAAGAGGAAGTCGAAGAAGACGAAGATTATGAAAAAGAAGAAGCCCAAGACGATGAAAAAAATAAGGAAATTATGAAGAAGAAGAAAAATCGAAAGATAAAGAAAAGGAAGAACAGGAAGAAGAAGATAAAGCATAAGAAGTAAAAGACGACGAAAAACCTGAATAATAGGATGTCGAGAATGCGAAAATGATGAAAAAGGATAAGAACGAAGAAGACGAAGGAAAACTTAAAGAAAGAAAAAAGAAAAAAGAAAAAGAAGTCGGAGAAGATGGAGATGATGAAATTAAAACAAGTCAGAGAAGACGAATACGATGAAAAAGAGAACGAAGAATACTAAAATGTTGAAGAAGAATAAGGAAAAAAGGAGGAAAACCATATTTTAGGATTTTGTTTTTTATAAATATTATTAATCGGAGGTAACACAAATAGGATAACATGTTATTTATATATGATACTATAATGTAGTTGATATGATAATTATATTTTTGCTGTAATTTTGTTTTCAAATTTAGATATACAATTTAAATAAGTGGTTTCACGCATGGAAGATACAATGAAATAGTAGTTGAAATGATGAAGCTGTTTTGAGCGAAAAAATGTGTGATTGATATGAGAGAGAGAGAGAGAGAGAGAGAGAGAGAGAGAGAGAGAGAGAGAGAGAGAGAGAGAGAGAGAGAGAGAGAGAGAGAGAGAGAGAGAGAGAGAGAGAGAGAGAGAGAACATGCAAGTGTAATTTTTTTGGTAATGGTAGTTTTACTTCTTTTTTATATAAATTCTATTTTTTAATTCTAATGTAAGCCTCTTAATCAGCCATAATTGAAAGACTCGCTATTAACCATATATATGTATGAACACAGAAATTTTAGAGATATTGAACACGACAATACTGAACCGGTTCCAAACCCTGTTTGAAATGCTTAATGAAAAGTATATAAGCTACAAGGAAACAATGGTTGAAACAATGAAGATGTTTTGGCGTCGAATAAATGTGTTTAAGTTATGAAGAAGGAGAAGGAAGAGATGGGGAAGATGTTTGAAGGTAAATTAAGAGAACAAAATAGAGAAAGAGAAGTAAAATGAGACAAGACTAAACCCATATATTGTGGAATTTATCTTTCATAGTGGAGAAGAAGAGGAAGAAGAACATTCTTGAGATTATCGAGGAAGAACCAAGGAAGATCTAAGTTAGGAATCTAGAGAGATTGAGAGAGAGAGTAATGGAAACCGAAAATGGAAGATTTTGATTCAAAGTTGATTATGGCGAGGAAGAAGACGAAGATGAGACGAAAAAACACGGAAGAATAAGAAGTCGGAGAATATGAAGCTGATGAAGAAGAGGGAAAAGAAAAGTCGGGCAAAGAAAAAGCCGGAACAAGAAGAGGACGAAGAAAACCCGGAAGAAGAAAATGAAGACAAACCTTAAGAAAAAAGAGGAAGAAGAAGCCATAGAAGTTAAAAACAATAAGGAAGAGGGAAAATGATGTAGAAGAGAAAGAAGACGACGAAAAAGGAAAATGATGTAGAAGAGGGAGAAGAAAATGACGAAGAAAAACCAGAAGAGTGAGACAGTGAAAAAAAAATGGAATTCAGAGAAGCCAAAGATGATGAAAAATAAGAGGAAGAAGACGACGAAAAAGGAAAATGATGTAGAAGAGGGAGAAGAAAATGACGAAGAAAAATCGGAAGAGTGATAAGTGTGAAAAAAATGGAATTCATAGAAGCCAAAGATGATGAAAAATAAGAGGAAGAAGATGAAGACGAAGACAAAGATGATGAAGAAAAGGTCGGAAAAGACGAGGAAGATGACAAAGACAAAGAAAAAGAAAAACCATAAGTAGAATAAGAAGGCAGATGAGACCAAGACGTTGAAGAAGAAGAAGAGGAGAAACTTAAGGATTTTGAGAAGAAGGAGCAGAAGAAGACGAAGGTGATGAATAAGAAGAAGAAGAAGAAGAAGAAGCCAAAGACAATGAAAAAGAGAAAAGGAAAATACGAGGGAGAAGATAAACCGAAATATAAAGAATAAGAAGAAGTAGGCGAAGCAGAAGAATTTGAGGATGAAGACGAGACGAAGAAAAACCAAAAGAATAATAAGCCAGAGAACGAAGACGATGAAGAAGGAAAACCGGAAGATATAGACGAAAACAAACCAAAAGAGAAATAAGAAGAAGAATTGTTGGAGAAGACAAAGATTATAAAGAAAAAGAAGTAGAAGTCAAAGACCATTCTGAAGAAGAATAAGAAGAAAAATAAAACAAAGACGATAAAAAGAAGAAGGAAAAGACGAGGAATAACCGATTAGAGCGAGAGACATTTACGATAAAATGGAGAGAGAGTTGTAGCGATGGAGAGATAAAAAATAATTGTTTTACATATAATGTGTGAGTGAATGAAATATTATTCAATATGTTCTCGAATTCTATGATTGTCATTGCTTTATTTCGTATTTTTTATGAATAATATTGGTTGTTATTTTTTTTATTTTTATTGATCGTAAATCTAATATTGTTGTTATATTTGTATTTGGTTTTTTATCGGTAACAAAGTAAATAATTGAATGATATAATTAGTTTATGAAACATATCTGTCTGCGCAAGACGCGTACTATCTACCTAGTAGCTAATAAAACAAGAGATACAAAAAAAAAAAAAAAACAAATTGACGATACATTATATTAAAAAATGACGTTATTAAGTGGGATAGTGGCCTGTGCCAGCTTTAAGTTCAAGGGGCCAATTTGTTTTTAAAAAAATATATTTTTAATAAATTTTTATAATTATATATATAAAATAAGATAAATTTTTACAAAATGAAAAAACTAAATATATTTTTTATTATTTTCATAATCAGATTTCTAAAAAGTTTCATATATATATATATTTATGCAATTCTCCTAAATAGCACTAAAAAACTTAAAGTTCACTAATTTGACACCCTAATTTAGAAAGTGACAAAAAGAGGATTCATTAAAGGAAAAATGACAAATAATAGCACAAATTTAATATAAAAATGACCTAAAATCATTTTTTAATGGAAAAAACTAAAACCTAAATTGGAAATTTTGAACCCAAACATAATGTTTAATTATATTTTAAATTTATTTTGGGTAAACAAGTATTTTTATATAATTATTTATGCTATTTTTGGAATTTTAAATTTAGGGTTTCAGTTTTGGAACAAAAAATAAATTTTGTGTTATTTTAGGGTATTTCTTTATATATTTTTTAAATATTATATTTAAAAAATATATATACAAAAAAATCTAATTCTTTTATTTAAAGGCCTAATTTTTTTTTTTTACCCAAAGACGAGAAAAATATTGAGCCAGTCTTGATATTGGCTTTCGGATTAGGTTAAACCAATTGTAGAACGTTGGTTAGGCGTTGAGACCATCCTTTCTATAACATCCATCAAGTAAATTTCCGCAGATATTAATTTGTCCATGACAAAATTGATGTCATCAACTAATCAATCACATGAGATCATTAGACCATCTCCAATGGTGAATTTTATTAAGGAGTTTTTACCAATTTTTTAATCATAAATTTTGATTATTTAAAAATTTAGAATCCCATAAATTTTTGAACTTTCAATAGTGAACTTACTTAGGGGTTCTTAAAAAAAAAGTTTAATATATAAAAATTCATTAATATGTAAAAAAAAGTTTATAATTTTGAAGTTGAAATTAAGAAATTAAAAAAAAAAAAAAATTTAAGAATATTTTTTTTAAATTAAAGTTAAGAAAAATTAAATAAAAAAATAAAAAAAAAATCTGGCAAAAAAAAAAAAAAATCCGACGAATTAGAGGTTAACACATGACTAAGAAAAGTGTAAGAACTCCCTTAAGTTTCAAGAACGGATTCTTATAATATTTATATATATATATTTTTTCTTTTATTTTTTGGGTTAAGAACCTTATCTTTTTCTCCCTTGGAAATGCTCTTAGGTGAAAAAGGGGAATAATAGTTGCAAACCCTTAACAAGAGAAAGCAAAGTCCACTTGTGATTTCGTTGAATTGAATAATCAATTAGCCTTTCGCTTAACCATACCAACAAAAGCGCACCGATTTGGCGAAAAAGACTTAACCTTTGGGAGACGTCAAAAGGCTCAAAATTTCTGACATAACTCTTAAGGTTGTGAGATTTGCATCTTCATAATTTGTGTTAATCAATTCGAGAATGCCATCGTTTTCTTCGTCTCTCTCCCGCCCATCTTACTGCTCCCGCACCTCGTCTCCTTTCTTGTCGAATCATTCTTCGCTGCTCAATGGTGATCCACGCCGGTCACTCTCCTTCCTCTCCGCCTCTCCTCAGTGGCTAAATCTAGACGAGCTCTGTGCTAGATCGCAAAGGAAGTCCGTTCAGAGTTCTGTTGTCGTGCAAGATGGTGAGTTTCATTGAGTTTCATTGGATTGGGTTGTCTTCTTCTTTGTGCCTTTGATTTGCGGATTACTCGAAGCTTGAAACTTGGATTTATTTCTGCTTGATTTTGCATGTTATTCTCCGACTTTAGACAATTTCAGGTAGTATTCTCTAATGCGCTTACAATTGGTTTTAGGCGCAGTAGCCACGACGTCAAGCTCGGCTGAGAAACTGAAAGACGGAGTTTTATCGATTCCGTCACAAGAAGCAGACAAGGTTACAACAGAGTCTGATGGCAGCGAACACCAGTCAACTGTTAGTATCACGGTGGTCGGAGCCTCTGGTGATCTTGCCAAGAAGAAAATATTCCCAGCTCTTTTCGCACTTTACTATGAACTATGAAGGCTGTCTTCCTGAGGTATAAAAAACCTTCCTTTCTTTCTTCTGGTGATTCTTATATTGATCGATTTGGTAAGCTGGTTTTTACTTGTTGCAGACAAGGATTGACCATTTTTTTTTCTTTTTTTTTCGTCGCAGCATTTTACAATATACGGCTATGCAAGGAGTAAGATGACAGATGGTGAACTTAGAGACATGGTCAGCAAAACACTGACTTGTAGAATTGATAAGAGGTGAATTGTTCTAGCTTTGTACAAGTTCTGGTTTTTTTTCAAGTGTAGGAGGGATTTGTTTGGAGTTTTCCTGATGATTAAACCACCAAGACATTGTTCCTTATTGTTTCTTTTCAGTTTTGTACTTCGTCAGCGATTATTTGTTTATGTGTGCATTCTTTCATCAGGGCAAACTGCGGTGAAAAGATGGAAGAGTTTCTCAAAAGATGTTTTTACCATACGGGTCAGTATGATTCTCAGGAACATTTTGTTGCATTAGACAAGAAGCTCAAGGAGCATGAGGTATTTGATGTTATCCTCTGCTAATTGCTTTCTTCATGATTTCCTTGCAACCAGATTGCATCATTGTTCTGAAGACTAGGCAGGTTATGCATTACCTTGGTAGGTGATGTAGATTGGCACCTGGGCACAGAAGTGGGAAAACTATTATTGTTTCTGTGAAATTAGTAAAAGCTAGAAAAGTTTTTTCTTCTTACTTCTATTTTCTAGGTGTACTTATCCATCACATAACTATTTACAGGGTGGAAGACTCTCGAACCGCCTTTTTTATCTTTCAATCCCTCCAAATATCTTTGTCGACGCGGTGAAATGTGCAAGCTCATCTGCTTCATCTGTCAATGGATGGACCAGGGTCATTGTCGAGAAACCTTTTGGCCGAGATTCCAAAACCTCTGCTGCTTTAACAAAGTCCCTTAAGCAGTACCTGAAGGAAGACCAAATATTTAGGTGGGGATATTGTACTTGTTATTGTAAACTTGTTATGATGATGGTTTTGGATACCTGGCTGATATGGAAAGTTGATTTTTTACAGGATAGACCATTACTTAGGAAAGGAGCTAGTTGAGAACCTGTCGGTTCTTCGATTCTCAAATCTTATATTTGAACCACTATGGTCAAGGCAGTATATACAGAACGTGCAGTTCATATTTTCTGAGGATTTCGGCACTGAAGGACGCGGAGGGTAATTGTTCTTGTCCTATGTCTGACTTTTAATTTCTCTTCTGTGTTGAAGCCTATAATTTGGCACTCTTCTTTTCTTCAACTTCAGGTACTTCGACCATTACGGAATAATTAGAGATATAATGCAGAATCATCTGCTTCAGATATTAGCTCTTTTCGCCATGGAAACACCTGTTAGTTTGGATGCAGAGGATATCAGAAATGAAAAGGTCTCCTATTGTTCTCTTTCTTATAATATAGTTGTTTTTAAGACGGTATTTTGAAATCCTCGCACCAATTCAGGTAAAGGTTCTACGTTCGATGAGGCCAATACAACTTGAAGATGTGGTGATAGGACAGTACAAGAGCACCACCAAAGGAGGAGTCACTTATCCAGGCTATATCGATGATAAAACCGTGCCAAAAGATAGCCTGACCCCGACATTTGCAGCTGCTGCACTCTTCATTGACAATGCAAGATGGGACGGCGTACCTTTTCTAATGAAAGCTGGGAAAGCACTACACACCCGGAGGTTACCAAACTCTGGAATTTTTTTTTTGCAATTTCTCTGATTTGCCTTTTCCGTAAGTAATATGTTTATATTTATTGTTACAGTGCGGAAATAAGGGTGCAGTTCAGGCATGTGCCTGGAAATTTATATAACCGGAGTTCTGGTACTAATCTTGACCGGACTACCAATGAGCTTGTCATCCGCGTCCAACCAGATGAAGGCATCTATTTGAAAATCAACAACAAGGTCCCTGGTTTAGGAATGAGATTAGATCAGAGTAACTTGAATCTTCTCTATTCCGCAAGGTTAGTTGAGAAAAAAAAAAAGGAATCCAGGGAGTCCCTAGTATAGTCTCTCATATAGCCTTTTTTTTTTTTGCTATTGAAGGTATTCGAAGGAGATCCCAGATGCATATGAGAGGCTTCTGCTGGATGCAATCGAAGGCGAACGCAGGTTGTTCATAAGAAGCGATGAACTTGATGCTGCTTGGGCGCTTTTCACTCCATTTCTCAAAGAGATAGAAGAAAAGAGGACAATCCCGGAATCATATCCTTACGGCAGTCGTGGTCCAGTTGGTGCCCACTATCTAGCCGCAAGACATAAAGTCCAGTGGGGAGACCTAAGTGACCAGTGAAAGACCAGAAGAATCAATCAACCTTTGTTGTTCATAGATTCACGTCTGAGAATTCTCATTAATCTTTGTGTTGGTTTTGTGGGGGACCATGGAAACGTTTATTTATTTGGGTTTTCTTTCGTTTACAGGTTGCCCTAGATAGAAGTCGGTATTTTGGGTTCTGTTCCTTGAATAATAAGAAAGGGTTTATCTTTCTACCTTCTCTTTGTTCCCACCATTTTCGAATTTAATATTGAGTTTGGAGCAGCAAATGAAGGAAACAAAACCACTAAATAAAGAACGCTCTACAAAGACTTGAGTAATATGATTCTCTCCACATCACATACAAAAAAAAGGAAAGAAAGAAAGAATAGCAGTTAGAGCCTGTGTTCTTGATCTTGGAGATCTGGCCATTCGAGGAACTTATAATGCAGAAGAGACGAAGGTAGATATGTCTGAGCTGCCGCAGAAGAAGGGTCATTGGGAGGATATATATACTCTTTTCCATAGCCAAGTTCCTTCATCAGCTTAGTCGGAGCGTTCCTCAGGTGTAGAGGCACCCCTTCATTCTGTCCAACAGAGTCCTTCACCACCTTCCTTGCGGCTTCTATTGCTCGGTAAACAGCAATGGATTTAGGAGCCAGTGCCAAGTAAGCGGTGCATTGGGCAAGAATTACATTACATTCAGGCATACCCAAGAAATGCGAAGCTTGATAGCACGCAACCGCCTGGGTAAGAGCTGAAGGGTCGGCAAGCCCAATGTCCTCGCTTGCAAACCTTATAAGCCTCCTCGCAATGTAAAGCGGCTCTTCACCACCTTCAAGCATTCTAGCCAGCCAGTATATTGCAGCATTAGCATCCCCTCCTCGCATAGACTTGTGAAGTGCACTTATGAGGTTGTAATGTTGCTCCCCTGCCTTGTCATAGGCCAGATGTTTGCTCTGAAGAGCCTCCTTTGCATCATCAAGAGACACAACATCACCAGATCCGGCTCGAGCAGTAGCCATAGTAGCTGAGATTTCCAGGGCATTCAATGCGACGCGTGCGTCACCATCGCAGCTGTTAGCCAAGAACTCGATGACAGAATCGTCAACCTCAAGGCTGTTGGAGAGTCCTCTGTCGGAATCATCAACAGCTCGTCTAAGAAGGGTCTCAACATGATTGGGTTTCAAGGGATTAAGAGTAAGAACTCTGCAACGTGAGAGTAAAGGAGTGATCAAATGGAAAGATGGGTTCTCAGTGGTGGCTCCAATGAAGAGAATACTACCATCTTCAATAACGGGCAAGAAGGAATCTTGCTGTGACTTGTTAAATCGATGAACCTCATCCATAAACAACACAGTCCTCTTTTTACCTTCTACATTAAGCTTCTTGGCACTTTCGACGGCATCTCTAACATCCTTAACACCACTAGTAACCGCAGACAAGGAGACGAAGCGATACTGAGAAGGGTCCTTGCAGGAATTGATGAGAGATTTGGCTATTGAGGTCTTCCCGGTGCCAGGTGGTCCCCAGAAGATAATGGAAGGGAGGCGATTGGAATCGACGGCGGAGCGGAGGAGAGAAGAGGGAGAGAGGAGATGGTCTTGACCTACGACGTCGTCTAGAGTGCGAGGACGCATACGCTCCGATAACGGCTGGTGTTGGCGGTGGCTCGATGGTGAAAGCTTGAGGCGCTTGTTAGAATCACCATCACCAACGACGGGGATTAGGGTTTTGGAATTGGGGCGGAGGAAGCGGTCGAGTTTGGGCTGCGACGTGGCGGTGCTGCTTTGGTGGGAAGAGCGGTGGGAGAGAATCCAATCGGTGGCTTTCTGGATGGAATCTCCGCCGGTTGCCGTTAAAGCTTCGGCGGCCAAATCGCTGGGGAAACCCATGCTCACTAGCTGCTCCATCTTCTGCCTGTACCGTGGAAAACAGCAAAGCTGTGTTAGCACACTACTTTTTAGCACGTTTTACTTTTTAACTAATTTTGTTTTGTTTGTTTTTGGTTCTTGTCCACTATTTTATTTTATCAGCTCTTTTTTTTTTTTTTTTTTTTTTTTTTTTTTTTTGTCAACAGTCTAAATAGTAAATACCTAAAACAGTTCGGAAATCCAAACCGGGGTACCGAGTTTACAAAAGTAATATCCACTGGGTAGACACGATCACTTCTTGCTAACTTGTCTGCATTTGTGTGATATGCGCGTAGAATGAGTGAGATTGAGAAAAAAGAAAACACTTCCTTACTCTTCACGAATTCCTCCAAATGTAAAGCAAAAGCTGGCCAATCCTCGGATGTAGACACCATCTTCACTAACTAGGAGCAGTCTGTTGCAAAAGTTATTGTCGTCTTCTGATTTGCAATCAAACAATGCATGGCCCAGATGAGTGTTTCCAATTCTGCATGTAGGGGGAGAGGCTTCTTCGTAGATTTCTTGCTCCCAATATTGTCCCTTTGAGGCCTTCCTGAAAGCAGTGCCAACCTAATAAGGAAAAACTATCGGTCTCCTTCCAAGATCCATCAATAATACATCGCCATCCTTCATCGGAGACACTAGAGTAGGGGACAAACTTTGGATTATCACATCAGAGTCACTACTCTTTGCCGTTTTCCAGGTTATTGCATCAGTTTCCGCCAGCTCTTAAAAATGAGAAATTGGTTTAATAGAAGTTAGAAGTGATGTCAAATATTTATAAATTAAGATTCAACACGTGCTAACTATATAGTGCGACATAGTTTTTTCTTAAAAATTGTTATAAAATTTTTAAAAAATTAAATTTATCTGAATTTTTTAATAAGTCTAACTAATGATTATATATAGATTTGTCAACCCGGACTAACTTGTTTACTTAATCCGTTTTACAATGAACTAACATATTATTCGGCATAACCCGGAAAAACCTATAATCTTGAAAACATAACTCTAATATGTACCGTTTAATGACTACGGCTTTTGTGGTCAGTTCACAAACTCTTAAAAAAAATCAATATATATGTATATATATTAAGAACATTAATTGCCCATTTGGTAAATAAGTCTGTTGTAAATTCACTTCTTCTTTTTTTTTTTTTGCGTTTAACAAACATCTCGTTTGAACTTCAAATGACCTCTTTCAATCACTTATCTCGAGTGCTCGTTTCATCCGCTCATTTCTCCCGTCTGTCCGATTGGTAACCAAATGAATGGTTAAACCTCCAACCACCTCAAACAAAGTTACCTTTTGGAATATTAGCTTTGACCATGTTAACACATTTCAAATTTTGTTGTAGATTAAACTCCTATTGGTCAAAATCTTGTTTTGCAATCTCTAAACCTTATTTCTCAGACATGTTAGTCAGATCACTACAAACCTGCGTGTGAAGGAGAATAAATCCTTCGTGATGTAATGGTGTTGACTTTTGCAATGTTCTGCTTCCGGGCCTAGATATCACATGATCGGGAGGCGCTTGAGACAAGACCATTTAAAATGTTCTGGTCCCGGTGTTGACTAAGTCTTCCGTGATGTAAATATCTCTTTAACAGATGGGAGTGGATGCATCAAATAGGATATTGGGACGATGAATAAAACACTAACCAATTTCTGAAACAGAGGGAGATAATATTTAAAAAAAATAAAACATTGATTATTATGATTTCGTATGTTTTAATGAGACGGAAGAAAAAGAGACCAATCTACGCCTAAAGAAGGTAGAGAGGATTCTTCTTTAATCTTTACATGTAAAAAGGATTTTGTACAAAAGAGGAAGGAGAAAGATTTAAAAATCATCAGCGCGGTGAATCTCGCCCATAAGAATGCGATTGCTAGCGACTTTGAAACCGAGAAGAGCTGGATCCATCTGCCTCCCTTTCTTCCCTTTCTTCTTCCCTTTGCCTCCTCCTTCGCTTGCATCAGATGACTCTGCCACCTTCTTCATGCTATTATTACTCTTCTTCAACATCTCACTGAACGACGCCTCTGACCCTTTGTTTCCCACTGCTTCCCGCCTCCCACCTCCTGATTATATACAGACCTCTCATGACTCTCATTTTCCATAGATGCATAAAAGAAGACAATTTAGATAATAATATACCTTCAATTCCACTATAAGAAGAAGTAGCTGTCCTGTTATTACCTGTATCGGACATATGCTCGAGCAATCCCTCATGCGATGATGACGAATGCGATGAGGGAGGCCTTTTTAACAAAACTGATTCCTGCCCGTATGATGGAACTACCAACCTACAAATTAAACATTTTTAATCAGCAGCCATATCTATATAGAGTGTGCGTTACTTATCTAATCAACTGGTGCTAAACGTCAGAATACATATTTACCTATCCTTCCTTCTATCTTCTCCAACCAAGTTGTCGCTGTATGGGTCTGCACCAACAAAATCTCGGGATAAGCCCTCCCAAACCATCACTTCAGGCGTAACAATTACTGTGAAAGATACATACCAGAGATATTGAAAGAAGACTGTTGGGCAGGCGTAACAACTGGAAGCTCCCCTTGAACCAATGAGTCTAATTGCTTGCCCATTCTGTCTTTCCCTTCAAATGGCATCCTTCTCATTCCCTCATTTTTTATCTCATTCGCGTCTTTGTTCATAGCAAACATATTACTCAAGGCTTGAGTTTCATTCTCTGTTGACCGCCCACCATCGATACTTCCAGAAAGCAAGGAACTACTACGATGCAATGATCTCATATAGTTCCCATCTCCTGGTAATCTGTTTACCTGTTCATCAGAAAATGCCTGCGACCCAAAAGTAGATGAAGCGTTTAGGCCGCGGCCTGAGGGTGCCATCCTGTCATAGGGTTCCCCACGGTTCATGCTTGGTGACTCAGCAGACTGATGGCCGGGTCTCTGGTGGAGCAACTTCATAAAAAGCTGCTTTGACTTGTCGTCTGTAGATCCATCTACCATCCATGAGTTGGAATCTCCGCCCAGTCTCCTCATTTCTGACCTCATTCTATGATGTTCAGAGTCAATATTTGATCTATGAAACTGAGATTCGGACCAGTCACCAGGTATCTGTGTATCTGCTCCAGGCCAGCGTTCTTGTGTTGGTTCCAATTGTGCAAAATGCGGATCATTGAATGGTATACGGGGATTTTGATGACTGAAATCCGGAGTAGAATTTGCCAATCTGCCAGAAGACTGCATGCGGGCAGTAGCATCCCGCAACTCCAGACCCTGAGAGAGTCCAAGACCATTCACTGCATCCAGATTCAGCCCCGCTGCACTTCCAGGTAAGGATGCTGATCGCTCAAATGGAAGACCCTGCTCGAATAATTCTTGTTGAAGTTGTTGCTGATACGAAAGGTGCCGCTCAAATTGACCAAACTGCTCCTCAAAGGGTGGCCTCTGCTGCTGTTGATGAAAGTCTAGTGGTCTAAATCCCGCAGAAGAGCGCGAACGGTGGATCCCAGGATGAGTTCTTAAAAGCTGATCATTATAGTCAGATGGCCATAGAGGGTCAATATGTCTATGTTCCTCCAATAGTGGATTGTGCCTCACTCCATTTGCCAATTTCATCAGCTGCTCTTGCTGGAGTAGCTGGTACTCCGAAGACCGGATTGGTTCAGATAGCAATTCTTCATGTTGAGATTGCATTTGTCCGTACTGAGATTGCATTTGTCCATATTGAGATTGCATTTGTGTTGAAAGTAGCTGTTCAAGTAGCTCCTTTTGCTGGCCTTCATGTGGCAACTGCCCAAAATTTCCTGCGCCAAGTTTCTCCATGTATGGTGCAAAATTTCGTGACGGATGGCAAGAACTTCTCTGCAATTCATTCATTAGCTGCTGCTCTAACAACATTTGATCAACATTGTTGGATCGAGCGAAGTCATTTGACTGATGGCCAGAACTTTTTTGCAATTCATTCAATAGCTGCTCTACCGACATCTGATCAACATTGTTGGATCGAGGGAAGTCATGTGACTGCCCAAACCTGGAATCAGGAGCCTGTCCTTGTAGAATCTGTTGAAAATGTAATTGTCGAGCATGTGATTGTTGTTGCTCCTGTAAGAGCTTCTGATGTAATTGATACTCTTGTTCCAACTGAAGCTGTTGTAACTGAATCTTTTGCTGCTGTTGCAACTGAATCTTCTGCTGCTGCTGCAACTGAATCTTCTGCTGCTGCTGCAACTGAATCTTCTGCTGCTGCTGCTGCTGCAACTGGATCTTCTGCTGCTGCTGCTGCTGCTGCAACTGGAGGGTTATTAAATGATCCAAATCCTGAGCTTGATCAGGATACTTCTGGCCATGTACTGAAGGCGACATCATATCCCAGTTTTGGAATTGCTGTTGGTGATGTTGATTTGATGGAAGTTGATCCCCGATGTTAAAGCGGTTGGAAACATGTTCAAACTGTGACAGCCGGTTAACAGTCAGAGCATCGAGGGACATGTTGGGGTCAATTTGTGTATTTTTTCGGGAATCAATGGGCCAACTGTCTATTGAATCAGTAGGCACCCCCATTGCATCATAAGACCTGTTTGGTAACTGGTTAACTGGTGTACTACTACTCTCTAGCTCAGACCACAATACACCAAACGGGTGCAGCTTATTCTCATTCTGATTTTGAGTAGCAGCCTCAGTCGATTCAACAGGAACAGCAGAGTGGACAGAAAGCTCCATTGAAGCATCATGCATACTTGTAGAGGATTTTATCGATGCAAAACCAGAAACTCCGGCTCTTCCTGGGAATAAGAGTTCTGATTTAGAAAAAAAGATACAAAACGACATTGTTTAGCTATGATGAACACAAAATAAATTAATATGATCATGAAAGAAAGAAATGTGTTCGCATACACAAGTATATATGACCCGAAGAAAGAAATGTGTTTGCCCACACAAATGCTCACATATGAGAAAAGGTTAGCAGCATAACAAACCTTCATGTTGAGTAGAAAAGTTCAAGAAACTTCGGTCCTCAGCATGGGGTGGTTTCACATAAACTTCTGACTCAGACTTTCTTTGAAAATTATCCTGAGCTGAGGTGTTGTTATCCATAGAAAATGACAGAGACATGCCAGTTATAGAGGATGAACCATTAGATTCTGCTATAGGAGCAATTGATAAACCAGTCTCCAAATTTGCTTTTAAACTAATCCCTTCTAGCTCACTCTTTTGATCACTGATATGGGCATGAACACTTTCTGTCTTTAAATATGACATTACACTGCCTAGATCTTGAAAAGGAGTTCCATCTGGAGCATTTTCCAAGCGAACCTGTAGGTCTGTCCCAAAAAATCCTTGTTCAAACCATGAAATAATGTCAGAACCAACGAACGGTCCCTGAATTACTCCTTGAGGATCAATATACAAGAACATAAACTCATCAGGTGGCATAGCCCCTTCTGAGTGATTCACTTCAATATCTGGTTGCTGCAGCTTGCCCATATAATCTTTCTCAAAAGAAGTAACAAGGGGTTCGCTTGCATCCAACACAGAGGATTTAGTAAAAGCAGATCTAACTGCTTCAGGACTTCCATGAGAAACTTGATAACCAACTCCAACAGATCCATGACTTTCAGAAGCCACTGAAATCAATTTTGAGATGCTTGAAGCACCCCCCGGACATCCATTATGACTACCAAGTAATCCTACAACAACAATAGGTGTTCGACTATGGTTCAGAATATATAGGACATTAAAAATGCCAGCAAACTCATAAGAATGGACCTTATCTAAACAATACATGATATTGAAAAACCCAGTTAACTCCTATCAGGAACCTACCGGAATCACTATTATGCATGGAACCTTTGTCACCAATCACAAGCCCTAGCAAAGGACCATCCACTTTTGTCTCACCTGAGTCAGGTACGCGGCATTTCACTGCAGCAACATCAAAAAGACCAAGGTCAGAGAAGCATTCATTATATTATGATAGGTGGAAAGATAGTGGCCAAGTAACTAAAGACAAGATAACATACCCAGATTGTTTTCACCTAAGAATTCTTCCCCAGATGAAGTGTAAACTTCGCTACTAGTGATCCTTCCCTTCCATATGCCGTTAAGGCTTGCCTAATAGATAAGATACCCGTCAACAATCTCATGAAAAGTCTATTTCAAATAAGAAATAGAAACATTTATGACACACTTATGAAAAAGGGCATGGAAGCAAGTTCTCAGTAGGGACCATACCTCTTCTTCAGCATCCGGTGCGATAAAAGCAAGAGGTTCAATCAAAGCCACTTGAGTTATGGAGGCAACTTCCTCCATCTCAATGGGCATCCTACCGAGGGAAGGATCAGGCTTCTGTTTTCTATACAAGTCAAGCAACTTAGCCCTTGGATACTGAAACATAGAGGCTGAAGGGCTTTGTTTACCAGGGATACTTTCATTTCTTAAGAGCGCACCAGCACCAATTAAGGTAGTTGAAGAACCCCTCCCAGTTACAGATGCCCTTCCTCGTCCGACGGTGAACCCTAAATTTGGGCCCTCGGTTCGTCCTCTATCAAGTCCAAACCCAGGTGCAGCGCGATAAGAATTCGGCCCACCAGACTGGGATTCCATCCTATGACGTGGCCTCCATTTGTCACGAGGGTCAGAGTCCCGTTCAGAAGTTGCACGGACGCTGCCAACCGCAGATTGACTTTCATTCTGAGGCTCTTCCTTGTCCTTGTTATTATCTACCTTCTCACAACGGGTTTCTTTCTCTTTATCTTCAGGACCCCACCTAGATGACCATTTGTTGTCGCGCCGAGGTTCATGTACAGCAGCACGAGAACTAACATCATGCCACCTATCAGAAGAAGCAATATTTTTACTGTCGCCGGTTTCTCTGCTTGAGACATTGTCAATGCGACGTTCTACTTTTCTTCGATCCCCTTTCCTAGCACCTAGTAAACCAGTCTCTCTTTCCTCTTCACGCCATCTGCGACTTGTTTCATTCTCAGGCACAATTTTCCTCCAGTCCTTTTTGTCTTCCGGTGCATCCAAGCGCCATGCATCCTTCAGATTTGGGTCACTTGGATTTCCCATGGGCACTGGAGTAGGAGATCGAACATCCTACACCAAAGCAAGAGCATCAGAGGAATTGACCATGAGAATAAAGAGTAAAAATGTCACAGAGAAACAGCAAAACTCATCTAAAAACTTGTTACTTTGTGGATTATGAAGTTATAAATGTTGTTATTACAGGTACATCATCGTCCGATACAATAAGGTGAGAAGACAAGAAGAGTGTGTAGGCCTTGATTAGGTATTACCATCTTGCTCTCGGTTGATTTGGTGTAAAGCCACTGCGGAGACAACGGAATGCTGTTATCTGACGCCAATTCTGCAGAAAAGAGAGCAATTATAAGGTAGTCAATACTCAATAGGTGAAGAAAATCAGAGAATCCAAACAGATACATAGTCAAGCACTCTCTTAGTAATTGGTTCTTCTTTCCAGATCCCAAACTCTGGAATTGGGAGTAAAATAAAATTCCATCTCTCGCTCACTAATCCCAAACATGAAGTTGCTAATGCATCTGGACGCATTAGAGTGATAACTAGGTTGATAAAGATAGATTGATATCGTAGAACCCTAATCAGCACATATTAGGTCAAATTTAAAAGCTATACATGCCTACCGCATCCTAAGGAATTCAGATCCGGAAACCAAACGATTATATTAGTTTGTCGACATTCAAATCGGTCGAGAACGGAAGAAATTCAAACATCAGGAACCAAGGAAACCAAGTCGAGGATTAGGAGGGAAGAAGGTCCGGGAAGTACCTTTCAACTGATCAGACGATTTCGACAAGATCAGATCGTCAGGCAGATCGAGCTTTCTCCCTTCGGCCATTGCAGGATTGGAACAACCGACTTCGAGGATACGTGAAAGAAGGAGATGACCGAATTGTGAAGAAGTAGAAGAAGAAACGAAGAGGAGAGAGAGGGTTTTGGAGAGATTTGGCGGAGAGCTTATTGCTGGTTTTCGATTTGCGTTTGGAAGAGAAAGCTTTCGCGTCGCGATCGAAAGAGAGAGAGAGACAAAACAAGAGTGAGTGAAAGGGCGAGAAAGGAAAGGCTACGGAGGCCTTGCGTTTAGGTACTTGCGTTACCGATCCGAGTTTGCCCCAGGTTTTTTTTTTTTTTTTTTTCTTTTAAAACAAATTAGCATTGTTAAACCTGTTAATGGTATTTTTTATAGCTATAATTATTGAGTTATCTATACAGTATAAATAAAAATAAATACATATAAGATTATAATTTATATGGATAACTATAACTATCGTCAAACACATCTTTAAAAAAAAAAAAAAAAATCTACATAATATTTTTATTATTAAATATGGGAAACATTCGAATTAATTATAGTATTTATAAATAATATTTAATTTCTATATAATTAATTAAATTATTTAAAATATAATAATATTAATTTTTGAATGTAAAGATTAAATGTATATTTTATGTTTGTACGTGGCTGTTTTGGTATCTAAGAGAATGAATTTTAATCTGAATTTGAAATTTTGATGATTGTGACAGGCTTTGGCTGCATTTGAAACGGCTCTGCAGTACAACCCTCAGAGCACAGAAGTTTCTAGAAAGATCAAGAGGCTCGGTCAATTGCAGAAGGAGAAACAGAGAGCTCAAGAACTCGAGAATTTTTAACTCACGCAAGCCCTCTTTAGATCTTCCATATATGACAAATCGAAAAAAAACAATAAGCAGGGGGAGAGAGTAAAAAAAAATCAAGAGTGAGTGAAGGGGCGAGAAAAGAAAGGGTAAGGAGGGCTTGCGTGGTCAACACCGATCCGACTTCGCCCATGTCTTTTTTTTTAATTATCAATGTTTTTTATTAATGGCATTTTTTTTAACATCTTAACGGTATTTTATTGCATCTACGATCTATTTTTTCACAAAAACTTTCATATAATAACACATGTACACAAAGTTTAGCCATAATTCTATTTCTCCATGATTTTCCCCGGCGAGCTATCTCTCTGCAACACCGTCTTCCCCAATCACGATCATGCCCTGATTCGTGAACGCCACTTCACCGGATTGGTCTATGCCGTGACAATTCGGTTCCTAGATTTCTCTGGCGCTGTGGTGCTCACGAAACGGTCGTCAGAGAAACTTTTCAAGTTCCTAGACATGTACGAGGCGCTCCGTGACTTAATCCCGGCGGTCGAACAATCAGATTTAGATCTAAGCCGGTGACATTGGGCTCGCTAATCCACATAGAAGCACCATAAATTCCCTCAGCTGCTGAACCGCGTCCCTCCACGATTTGCACACCGACGACGCCGCCTGGAGGTTCGGAAGACTGAACGACAAATCTATTGGGTTTTTTCTTGTCGTAGGGTTTCAAAAAAGACAAGATGGTGGTTGCGTTGATAATTGTAATCGGGTGAAGAAGAAGAAGTAAAAAATCGGATCGTGTCATTTTTCGGATCATATTTAATTGTAATCAGTTTAGTTTTGTATTTAGTCGGTTAATATTTAATTGGTATACAGTAAACCGAATCAAATCGTGGTCCGTGGGAAAATAGGTTTCGAACTTTGATTTTGTGGCAAATAGATTTCGAACTTTGATTTCGTGAGGAAAAATGGTTTTAACTTTCAAATTATGGGTAAATAGAACTATGGCTAAATTTTATGTAGATGTGTTATTATATGAAAGTTTTCGTGGGAAAATATATCGTCGACCCTATTTTATTTATTGAAACTTCTAACATCTTTTATGTTGGAAATCAAAATTAGAAAGTTAAAAACCAACATATTAATATTCCCTCCGTATTGATTTTGTAATTTTTGATATATTTATACATCTTTAGATCTTCCATATATGGTATATCTAAATCTTTTATATTCTTTTAAAAATCGCATTTTTAACTTTCAAAGTAATAAAAATAGCATTTTAAACTTTGGTGGAACCTTCGAACTAACTAGATTTTAACATGTGCACCCGCGTGAGATAAATTTTTTTGTAGACTAAATTTTGAAATATGGATAATATTTTGTTGATTTGTTGTATAATATGTATTTTGATGTTTATGCCATATTTTTAACATGTGCTATGCAAAATCTAGATTTTAATCCGCGCTGTGTGTAGGGCAATCATTTTTATACATTATTTGTTTTTGGTGAAATTTATATTGAACAAACACTAACGAAATGGTTGACTTAAATTTTTGATTTTTGTAACCTTAAATGATAGCAAAGTTTGTTATCTGATAAACAAATTGTTATAAAAGTTATATGATGTTATCATTTGGTGAATATTAGTATGAGTTAGTTAAGTATATATCGATGTAATCTTAATTGTATATTTTGTTATTATGTGAATTTAGATTACCATATAACTAATTATTTTATTATTTTATTAAAATCAATTTTCACAAATTATATATTTATAAGTGTTAAATTAGGCTGACTCAACAAGAAGCAAGTGAGTCAGTGGTTGTCACACCTCTGTTGCCATTTTACTGGTGTTGAGTTCGACTCCACCTGCCCACTATGTGTGGGGATATTTGGCTATTGGGTTGCCTCATCTTTTTAATCAGCATGTTATCTTGCATTTTACGTTAAAATATTTAATCTAATTTTGTTACAAATAGATTAATCGATCGAATTGAATACATGTAATTATGATGAACAGTTTCACAAACAACGAATCCACAATCCAACTCTCTCCGCAACACAAAGATCCACGACATCTCTTCGCAACACACATATCCTACTATAGATAGTTCTTTTTGCAGTATACGAAACCATGAGAGACGAATTTACCTGCAAAGCACTTTGCTGCAAAACAGTTTGTAATTTTCGATAAACTCTGCAGAAAATACATTTTTTTGATAATCAAACCTGGAAACTTTTAAAACCTTTGATTAATGGGCCAACAGGCTTTCACAATCATTACAAAACCCTTTGAACAAATAGATCAAGCTAAATTGAGTTAGTTGGTGATATATTTGGTCCAAAGGCAAAAGATGAACAAAGTTACAAAGAAAAAGAACTAAACCCTACAGCTGATGACCCACGGATGCGAAGGCCAGGAATTTCGTCGAACACTTGGGCTGCGTTTTAAACTTCTCCGAATGGCGCCTTTTGCCTAAAACCTTTACCTTCTCTCTCTCTCTCTCTCTTCACAGAGATCTAACCTCTCTATTTCCAATGTTTGGCACTCCGTCTTCATCGCCGGCGTTCGGTGCGTCGTCAACGCCCCTCTTTGGTACCCCTTCGTCTTCCCCGGCGTTCGGTACGCCGACAGCCACGCCGGCTTTCGGAACGCCTTCGGTACCTTCGTTCTCCGGCGGATATGGCTCCTCACTCTTCTCTACTCCGTTCTCATCCCAACAGCCACAGCAACAGCAGCAGCAGCAGCAGCAGCAGCAGCAGCAGCAGCAGCAGCAGCAGCAGCAGCAGCAACAGCAGCCGACCTCGCTGTTCTCGCAACCAGCATCTACTGGTTTTGGTTTTCAGTCACCATTCAACACGGCACAGCAAACGCCTTTCCCAAATGCGCAATTGACTACTCAGATGGCTCCCGTTGCTCCCATTCCTTTCTCTCTCGCCGATCGTGATGTCCAGGTTTGCTATTTTTCTTTCCACCGTCAGATCTAATTATCCTCAACCCTAGTCCTTACGTTGATTGAAAAGCCTTGCGTCTCTTACTCGCTTTTGATTTTAGGCCATCATTGAAGCGTATAAGGAAGATCCGACGAATCCCAAGTATGCTTTTAAGGTTAGTTTGGGTGGAAAATTCTGAATTCTATAGTTTTTTTGGAGATGTTTCTGTTTATGTCAACTGTAGTTTCCATTTGCCTGCAGCATCTTTTGTTTAGTGTGACTGAACAGCAGTACCGGGTTAAGCCTGCAGCCGTATCAGATGTGAGAATCTTCTTGATCCTTTCTACTTAATCATAAAAATGTGCACTTTCAGTTCTTGGTTTTATAATCTGAGATAAGGATTTCTTGTTTTGGTGGTAGATAATGTGGGCAGAGGCCATGAGCAAACTTGAAGGCATGGATTCAACAGAAAGAGAGCGACTGTGGCCTCAGCTTGTGCAAGGCTTTAAAGATCTTTCTCAGCGCCTTAAGGTAGATTTCATCATCTGCCAAGTTTCTAAGCTTTTTGTTTGGTGGTTTTAGTGCGAGGAAGTGGGTTTATGGGGTGCTTAAGCAAATACTCTCTTGTTTTTGAAGATTGACATTGAATGATATGTGAAGGAATAATTCGTTCAGCACATTTGATAAATGAATCTTGACACTCTTTTTGTTGGTACCTACAGCTTCAAGATGAAGTTCTCGTCTCAGACAGGGAAAGAATAAAAACAACTCAGAGCAACGTTAAAATGGTGAGTTATGGTTCCTCCTCTCTCTCTCTCTCTCTCTCTCTCTCTCTCTCTCATACTTTTACTGGATAATCTTACAAGAAATTGTTTGATTTTGTTTTTACAGCTTCAGAGGCATTTGCAAGCACATACCTTTCCATCTATTGAAAGGTTGAGACAGAAGGAGCAGAATCTTCAAAGACGCATGTTGAGGGTGAGAGAGAAATTGTCACATTAAAAGATCTTACCTCGTTATGTGAGTCAAAGTTATATTTACTCTTGTGTTCTGGCTTTTGTGTGCTTGAAGGTGATGAGAATAATAGAGGGCTTAGAGGGGAAGGGTTTCCGGCTACCCTTGACAAAAGGAGAGGCCGAGCTGTCTGAGAAGTTAACTGGAATAACAAGACAGGTCTGTTTCATTTTTATTCGACTCCTACTTTGAGGTTTACAAAGTTAGATGCAGAAAAAGGATGTGAATATTCTCAGGTGAAAGGTCATGGAGCAGAGCTTTCTAGGAGGGTGCAAAGTCTGCAGACAATATCTCGTGCTCAAGCAAATTCCTTTGCTGGTGGTAGTTCCATTTATCTCCCGGGATCAACTAAAATAGACGAGCAGTGCCTGATTGATATGCAGGAGGTATGAGATGCGACATTTTGGTCTTTGCTTGTTTTTGCCAATTCATTATAAAACTATGAACTGTTTGGGACTTTTTAAACAGGTATTGCAACAGGAGGTTGAAGCCATAGGAAGGCTTGGGAACGTATTGAAGCGAGACATGAGGGATATGGAAATCATGGTGGCTGAAGATACGGAAATGACTCAAGACACATAAAATGCGGATACTTACTCCAGTTTCTAATGTCTCATTTCCTTTACTATTGGATGGGCACATTGTTATGCTCAAACACAACAAGGCTAGCTTTGGACTTTAACATGTACCTAGTAGCTGAGCTATAACATCTTGATGTATCGTGATTTTTTTATTAAAGTCTTTGGAAGAGATTTCCTTATTTTGGTCACAAAACACGCGTGGTAAGATTTTGAAGTTCAAAGTTACAAATGTTGGTAATTAAAACGGTTACTAAAATAGCGGGTACTCGTCGGACATGATTAAGAGGATAAGTGCAGACCAGCCGGTGAAGACACGTGCACCTTCTCCAGTTCCTTTTGTTTGATCGTAGTGTTCCCAGATATATCCAGTCTGATCATAGTTTCTAACCACGTTCCTGCATCAACAACACAAAATATAGGTAAGGCCACATGTACTCATACAACTTCAACTGTACCTTATTACAAGTAAGTATGCATACCTTATCAGATTGCTCCTTAGTTCGTCGTATATGGTTCTTGCCTTGTCGCTGTACGGTCCATCCACTGCAGAAATTTTGATTGGTTATATGGATTTTTTTTTTTTTTAATGGTGAAGTGAGGGTACCAGAAATGTATGGTACCTAAAGAGTAATGGTGCAGGGAAGAAAGAATCATGTAGTTCATGTTCATCCATATTGCACCTCTCCAATATGGTGCTTCGTGCTCAGTGTTATACTTCATGTACAAAGAACTGGAATAAAGACACAAATGAGTGCTTATGGAATCACGGAAGAATGAAATTTCTTCAGGTATGTTCGTTCTTGCAGGCTCACCTAGTTTTGGCAAGTGAAAGTAGTCCATAGTCACTCCATACGATGCTCCTGTTTGAAATAAGATCGAGCTGTTTCTCGAGTATTGAAGAGTACTTTCATCAAACAACAAATATAAATGTCAAGGTTTAGTTTTAGTTGAGTATATTAGATACTAATGCAAGATATTTTTAACTCAAAGGTGGGATGATTCTAAACATGAAGGGAAAGAAGCTGACGTAACCAATGTGAGGAACCAATCTTAGCTCTGGCTTCTCAAATGTCTCCCTTACAAGCTCGTGAGATACGATACCATCTTCTCCAATAACATCTTTCCAGATTAACCGAACCTGGTAAATCAGATTAAAAACAAAAAATCCACATATTTTTCTACCATGAAAGTTGATATTCAGGCTTATCTGTGAGATAATTCATTCAAATTTCCTTACTTCTTCTGTATTATTACCAAAGTCGAGGTAAGCCCCATGATCATGGTCGTAGTGCATCTGTAAAGGAATTAGACGTGAAGAAGAGATCATGAGGTTCTAGATCCAATCTTTAATAATTAAAGAAAGTGTAGCCTCTCGTAGGCATTTTATAAGAATATTATTAACCTGATTCAGTTGTTTGAAATCTGAAAGCAGCTTGACAATGGAGCTGTAATCCACCTGCATGATATTCAGTTTCAAAAACAACACACTAGCTAGAGAATGTAGTCTAATCTCTTGTCATGTTCTTCTAACCGTCACAAGTCTGTCTTTCTCCCCCAGAAACTCTGTGATGGAGTTCATGCAATCTGCCGCAAGATACATCCAGCATCTGAGGTCGACATGCCTCTCATCTTCAGTTGGGTGTGAAGCCCGAGGATAATCATCCAAACCCGAGGAAAGAGACTGCAAGAATTTGTGAAAGCTGAGGCATCAGGTATCTCTCAAGCCTCCTACCAGTTATACAAGTAGCAGAAGAAAGAAAAAGGAAGCTAGGAATCCCCACGATCCATACTTGGTGACATTAAGAATCAAGAAACAGTACCTGAGGGTTTAGTTGCCGAGTTGTTAAACTGTCTCTACCATGCCAAAAGTAACTTCCCATCTCCTTCCCTGGTGTTTAATCAAAGTCATAATAAAACACACTCATATACGAAATAATTCACACAAGAATTCATATAAGCATATAATGGCACTAATGTATTCAATATGAATTGTATGAGGTAGTCACTTATAGATACTAGAAACACGAAACACAGAGAAGTTGAAGAGTTAAACGCATCCTGAAACTCTGTAAGAAATGGACTCCATGTTGTTTACCTTTCTGGGAAGTATTGAACCACTGAAACCATGCATCTAGCCGTTAAAAAGCTCGGTCAAGGAATGACAAGATTTCATCTCTTTCTTCCTTGTTAAATTTCTCTGTCCGTATCCCATTTATCAGATCTGCAAAAGAAAAAATATCAGCAGGGAATTGAGTGCTTGTCGAGGTATAAAAACAACATATACATACCGCGTATCACCAAAAGTAGTGTAGGTGGATTGCCATTACTTGGAATCTGAACAACGTACTCCTTTGGAATCTTACTGCAGCAAAAAAAAACACTTGGACGTTAGAATCATTGATAACAACAAACAATAATGATGACTATTGAGATTTGTAGGAGTATATATAACAACCTCAGAGCTTCATCGCCCAAAATTTGCTCACGCGGAATCCATCCATCTATATTCATCAGGTCTAACCAGTTTCCAACTATTTCCAAGGTTATACGGAAATCCCAGCGCCTGAATCAAGCACACACACACAAAGAAGCAATCCAAAGAATGATCAAATCTTGTAACTTTGTATTTATGAACTCAAAAGGCATTCACATAAGAACATATCAAGAAATGTTTCAGCATATATTGTATGATCCGGTAACAACGAACCATATCAACAATTGATGGAAACCTTCGTCCAACAAAAACCCCCTAGGAAATACGGGCCGGCTTGGAACTGCTGTGTACAGCTCAGCTGGCCAATATAGCAAGAAATCATCCTCACTTTTATGCTGCAGCTGAAACATATTTACTCTATGAATCTGTTGTAATCTGAAGCGCAAAAAGCAAGAAAAAATGAAACTCACCTGAGTACTTCTAGGAGCCTGAATTTTGGATTGACCATAGAAGTAACCAATGCCACCAAGCATGTTCCCAATTGCAGCTTTACCAACCATCAAAGTTTCAGAATCAAGCTGGAATGAGAGGAAGTAAGGTCAGCTAGCTATTACATTGGCATTTGAAGTTTCTTCAAATTAAGAAAAGAGTAGAACCACACCTTTTCAGAAAGGTGGAAGCAATCCTCGAACTTTGCATCAAATTCTATATGTTTCTCTTCAAGTAGACTAGAGAGTGGCAAACCTACACATGAAAAAGGCTTACAAACCTGTAATCCAATCATCATCAATGCTTGGAAGCAACAGGAGGCTTATAAACCTGTAAGACTCATTATACGCTTTTCCACGTCACAAGTTTCTCCTCTTATCCCAGAGGCGAAGGCAATATCTACAGTAGATTGGGTCGTCGTGGAGATCTGCATGACAATAAATAAGGATGAAGAAACTTCTAAATCATATATAGAATTCATATGAGTAACTTAGGGATGCTGGTTTAGTTTTTAACTGAATCTGTATACATATATCTTGATCAAGACTGATTACCTGAAAAACATAAATGCTAGAAGAATCCTCTGATGTGTCAGAGAGCTGAAGTCGTCCAGACTTTCTTTCCTGATAATATACAAGCCAAGAAGCAAATAAGCACTGTGGTCTTTATAAAACAAAAAACAAAAATACAGTTTGGAAACTTGCAAAGTTGAGATATAACCTGTACAGCGAGATTCTGCAGAACAATATCAGACAGATTGACAATGTCAGGCGTCTTGAAACCGAAATAATGTGTCTCAAGATTGTTCTGCAAATAAAAGAGCAGCGGTTATATCCAAAGGAGAAAAATTGCGTGGCAGTCATAGAACAACTGAGATCCTACCTGTGACTTTAAGTGCATCTGCCACTTTCCTACATCTGCACTTGAACCGGAAGCCAGGAGAGAACTCTCTTTAAGCTCTAATACATCTTTGCCTAAATTTAGACCATTTCCACCTTCATCAGCTAGATAGAAGAAGAGATGTACTCTTTTCTTTACATCATCACTCAACCTATTTTTCAACAAAGAAAACATTGAAATATGGGTATTAATTTAAGCAACAATCATGGAAGCAGAACCACAGCTACTTACAATAAATAGCATATTGGCGCACTTATCATCAGTAATTACCTTTTATTTTTAACATTGATTCGAATAGACCAATCTCCTCCATAACCAAGGCTTCCCTCTTTAGACTTGACAAAACATGTCTCCAATATCATATCTTGTTCAAGCAGCTCCTGCCTCCCAAAATCTATCCCATTGTGTTCTCTCCAGCCAAACGACTTAAGATGGTCAGAGTTTTCACAGAAATGCCTCATCATATGCTTCCCATCATCGTTCAAACCGAGCCACATCAAGCCAGCGACGAGGGACTGAGGAGTTCTGCATTTGCCGTCATATACAACTTAGCAACTTGTACAAGAAAGGAACACACAGTTTCACATGATATGGGGGAATCAAATGATCATCTCCCCTTTAGATGGTAAGTCTCCATTTATCAAATACAACTCAGTTTAGACTAACATGGACGAACAAAGACTACTCCGTTTGGTGAAAGCAACAAAGATGTTTCTTGATTAATACCTCGCCCGAACACCAAAATACACCTGAGGACGATACGTTCCCCAATACAAGCTCTCCTTATGATCACCTTGAAACTTGAAACAAGAAGCTCCAGATTAGCCAAATAAAGAAAAGTAAAGCAAATGATTTGTGAAGAGTAGTATACCATAGGTAAGTCGGTGAGTTTAGGAGAAGGAAAAGGAGTGATAAGACGAGGTCTCTGGGATTCATCATCTCCGAACGGTGATTTGATTCCACCAGGTGCGCTCTTATGGCTTTCTCCGGTCATCATCATCTTGGAATGATGATCGTTGAAGCTGAGAAATGACAAGTGAAGTCTAGCAGGTGGACTTTTTTTTAATCAAGGCTCTGCTTTTTAAAGTTTGACTTTTTTTTTTTTTTGGTTTCTTAAGACTTTAGTTTCCAGACTTTTTCAAGTTCGCTCTTTTATAAATGAGACTCGTGTCTTCTGTCTTCACTACCACTCGAATTTCCCTAATCTCTCTCTGCCTCTCACTTTGATGCCAAATCACAGAGAGAAGAATAAACCCTAAGCCCTGACTCGTCTCTTATGAAGAAGCCTTTTGTGGCGGCTCCTGATTTATGATTCACTTTGTCGGTTTTGTTTTGGTGTTGTTGTTGTTGTTGCGAGTTTTCACACGTGTGTTATTTTCTTCTTCCAGCTTTTATCTTTCTTTTTTTCTTCTTGTCGTGTCGTTGTAGTTGCAAATTTCGTGTCTGGTTCGCGTTTCAATACTGATCATAGATTTTTGCGGGTTTTGTGGAGCTGACACTTCCTTCTTCTTCTCACCACCCTCTTTTCTCGCCTCTCTACCGTTATGCTTCCTTCTTTTCTATTTTCTTCCGTTTTTTATTTTCTGGGTTAAGACTCTGTCTTTAGAGCTAAGGTAATTTTCCTGATTCGATTCTCGAGTTTTCTCTAATCGAAAAATGATTCGTCGCTTTTTCTTAATTTCCTCAGAATTTGGAACAAAAGGGCAAGACTTTGCGTCGGATATCCATGATGCTTTGTTCTGTCGTTACTGATTCCTTCATGTTTATTGTTCCAGGTGAGGTTGGATCATGGATGTAAGCGAGCTCGAGGAGAATTTGTTCGCTGCTAGCGATGCCAAGGTATCCTCATAATATTATACGTTTGAATCTTTTTCTCAAAGATTCTTGTCGGTAGTTGTTGGAATCAAAAAAAAAGGGGGACTTTTTCTTCGTATGTTATTTACGTTTTGATTGGTTTTGTTTTTGATGTTATAGAAATGTGATTCTCTCCAATGCAGTTTTGTCTTTTTGATAGAAAAGGGTGAAAGTTTGCATTTTTTTGGGGTTAATTGTAAGCAAATGTTGGTTGGGTTGATTAAGATATTACCGGCTTTTTGTACATTTTTGTTCTTTTTGGGATCTCCATTCTTGTTAGTTTGATGGGTTTTGTTCTCTTTGCTTTGCTAAAAGTGTGTGTTATGTGCCATTGCTAAAATGCAGTTACATAGAGATATGTGCAAGGAACTATCTGCAGTTTATTGCAAGGTATTGTCGATTTTCCCATCTTTGGAAGAAGCACGGCCTCGGAGTAAATCAGGGATTCAAGCCTTGTGCTCCTTACACATTGCACTCGAGAAAGCCAAGAACATTCTTCAACACTGTTCTGAGTGTAGCAAACTATACTTGGTTAGTTTCTCTTTATCTCTCTTTGTGTGGATACATATTCTCTCTTGTGTTTTTGGTCTCTTGAATTCCTCCATATTTTTTTTTGCCCTTCTGAACAGGCTATAACTGGGGATGCTGTACTGTTAAAATTTGAGAAAGCAAAATCTGCACTTATCGATAGTCTTAGACGCGTGGAGGACATTGTTCCTAGCTCAATTGGCTCTCAGGTGATGTCTATTTCAGTGTCTTTTCCTTTTGCAAATTAAGAACTTTCCAGGAATTATGTATCTCTTGCTAGCTAGTTGCTTGTCTTTTTGGTTTGATAGTTACGGGTTTTCTGATTACTCAAACATACCCCTCATGTTTATTTACTTGTTGAATTTAGAGTTCTGATCAAGAAAATGGCCTCTGCTAGTTCCTAGTTGCGAAATCTAATTTTGATATTGGATTTCTTCAGATTTTGGACATTGTTGGTGAACTAGAGCACACCAAGTTCTTGCTTGATCCATCAGAGAAGGAAGTTGGTGATCGGATAATTGCACTTTTGCAACAAGGGAAGAAATTTGACAACTGCAGTGACAATGCCGAGCTTGAAATTTTTCACCAGGCAGCTACTAGACTGAGTATAACTTCTTCTAGGTCAGCTCTGGCAGAGAGGCGTGCTTTAAAGAAACTCATTGACAGGGCACGGGTGGAAGAAGACAAGCGGAAGGAGTCAATTGTGGCTTACCTCTTGCATCTTATGAGAAAATACTCCAAGCTTTTCAGAAGTGAAATTATGGATGAGAGTGACTCTCAGGGTTCAACACCATGTTCTCCCACTGGTCAAGGTTCTAACGAAGATCGTGTTCCTGCATTTGGGCGTCAACTATCAAAGTTTGGTTCTATTAACTTTAAGCCCATGAACAGTAGGAAATTAGGACAGATGCCCGTTCCACCAGAAGAACTAAGGTGTCCCATCTCTTTGCAGCTTATGTGTGATCCTGTCATCATTTCTTCTGGACAGACTTATGAACGGGTCTGTATCGAGAAATGGTTTAGTGATGGGCATAACTCTTGCCCCAAGACTCAGCAGCAGCTCCCACATCTTTCCCTGACTCCTAATTACTGTGTTAAAGGTCTGATTGCGAGCTGGTGTGAGCAGAATGGGATCACAGTCCCTACTGGACCACCAGAATCTCTCGACCTCAACTACTGGAGACTATCCCTGTCTGACTCTGAATCCACCAATTCGAAGTCAGTTGATAGTATAAGATCGTGCTCATTGAAGGGTGTTAAAGTCGTTCCTTTGGAAGAGAGTAGTACTATTGTTTCCGAACAACAACACAAAGAAGAAGTCAACGCGCCTGATGTCGATGTTAAGGAGACTTCTGATATCAATGTTCTTGAGAGGTATCAGGATATATTGGCAATCTTGGACAAAGAGGAGGACTTGGCTAAAAAGTGCAAAGTTGTAGAAAATTTCAGGCTATTGCTAAAGGATGATGAAGAGGCCAGGATCCTCATGGGAGCCAATGGGTTTGTTGAAGCATTTTTGCGGTTTCTAGGATCAGCTGTTCATGAAAACAATGCAGCCGCACAGGAAACCGGAGCCATGGCTCTATTTAATTTAGCAGTCAACAATAACAGGTTAGTTTCTTTGCTACCAATCTAAGTCCTTAGCAATGTCACTGTCTGATCTTCTTTCTAATATCACCGTTCATGAACACTGATTATTCCTCTGTGGGCTAACTTGTGCTCTTCGTTTGCAAACCTTCTCATAATCTTCTGTTTTGTTATTTTCGGCGGACAGAAACAAAGAGTTGATGCTGACTTCAGGAGTCATCCTGCTGCTGGAGAAAATGATCTCTTGTTCCCACTCCCAAGGCCCAGCAACTGCGTTATATCTAAACCTCTCCTGCCTCGAGAAAGCCAAGCCCGTGATTGGCTCAAGTAAAGCAGTTCCCTTTTTCGTCAATCTTCTCCTTCAGGGCGAAAAAACCGAAACCGAATGCAAGCTGGACGCCCTTCATGCCCTCTACAACCTCTCCACCTACACTCCCAATATTCCCACCCTCCTTTCATCTAACATAATCAAAAGCCTCCAAGTCCTTACATCAACAGGTGACCACTTGTGGATAGAGAAGTCATTAGCCGTATTACTAAATCTAGCCTCTAGCCAGGAAGGGAAAGAGGAGATGATATCATCACAAGGCATGATCAGCACTCTTGCAACGGTGCTGGACACCGGTGACACGGTGGAACAAGAGCAAGCCGTTTCTTGTCTTGTGATCCTATGCACGGAAAGCGAGCCGTGTATCCAGATGGTGCTACAAGAAGGAGTGATTCCGTCTCTGGTGTCGATATCAGTGAACGGAAGTCCCCGAGGAAGAGACAAGTCCCAGAAGCTTCTGATGCTGTTCAGGGAACAGAGGCAACGAGAACAGCCATCGCCAAACAGAGATGAAGCTCCCAGGAAAACCGTATCGGCACCATTACCAATGTCTATACCCGCGCCAGCTTCAGTTCCAGAGTCGGAAGTAAAACCTTTGTCTAAATCAATCTCGAGAAGGAAGACAATGACAAGACCATTCAGCTTCATCTGGAAGAAAAGCTACTCGATCCACCATTGAGAAGAAAAGATAGATTGGAGTGTGACACTGACACATTTTACATCTTACAAGTCATTTGCATAGAGAAAAAAGATATATATATATATATATATATGTATATATGTATATATGTATAGGCCACTTTGTGATGACGCCATTTTTGCTCACTTTTCCTCCCTCACCAGAGGTATCCATGTAGATAGTTTACTGATGTATCAGTTTTTTCATATGAAACTTCACTTTCAGTACAAAACAAAGCATCTTTGGACTAATTATGGAAACCAAGGAACCACGTATGAATCGAGTAAGGATTATAAAAGAAAAAATATATAAAACAAAAAGATCGTAAAGAGTCGGCCCCACCAACATCTCTACCACCATCACCTGCGCGGCGTCTCCGTCGTCTCTGCGCGGCGACACCGTTGCTGTGTACTCTTTCATGATCTTAGATTCTCTATAATCTGAGAGTCTTCTTCTTCAACGATTTTCAGGCTTGAGCTTTAGCTTCTCGACTATGGCATTTCTAGGGCTGATCGAGAGGGTTACACGAATAAGCAGAAACAATTCGAGGGTCAGAGTGTACCCAGCGAGGTACTTCCAAAGAAGGGACCTTTCAAACACGAATTCCTTTCATGGCGAAGATGCTAAGCTCCCTGTTCTGATCGTCGGCGCTGGACCGGTAGGCCTCGTTTTATCCATCCTTCTCACCAAACTAGGTACACTTTACTCCCAAACTTTTTTCTCAAATTTTCATTTCCAAGTTAATTAGGAAGAACTTCCTTTGTCATTTAGCTGAGAGTTCACGTCTTTGAGCGAATTCAATTCTCACCTTCATGTTAGGTGTGACATGTGCTGTTGTGGACAAAGCCCCAAGCTTCTCCAAACATCCACAAGCACATTTTATCAACAACCGATCTATGGAGGTTGGATTTTTTGTGCTCCCTGTAGTTAACTTTTGTTAGTGGTGGTCCTTGATTTCTCAGTTTTCATATGCTTAGATCTTCCGTGAATTGGATGGATTAGCTGAGGAGATTGAAAGATCACAGCCTCCTGTAGATTTGTGGAGAAAATTTATATACTGTACATCCCTCTCCGGTTCAACTCTTGGCACAGTGGACCATATGCAGCCTCAAGGTGTGTTCTTCCGTAAAAATTTATTCTGCAAATAGTTCTCATAGAAATATTATCAATTGAGGAAAAATGCAGACCTTTAACAGAAGTGCTTGTGGTAACAATGAATAGATTTTGAGAAAGTTGTCAGCCCGGCTTCCGTTGCTCACTTCTCCCAGTACAAATTGACAAGTTTAATGCTTAAGCGGTTGGAAGATCTCGGCTTTCATGTTCGTAGTTCCAAAGAGTCAGATGGTCCTGAGCTTGACTCTGTTGTTTCGAGGCAAATTCTTATGGGTCATGAGTGTGTGGCGATTGATGCTAACAAGGAAAGTGTTACTGCAACTGTTTCTTTTCTGAAAGGAGGCAAGCATATGAAAAGAAACATTCAATGTAGTATACTGGTTGGTGCCGATGGTGCTGGGAGTGCTGTAAGAAGGCTCACAGAGATAGAAATGCGAGGGGAAAGAGATCTACAGAAGCTTATTAGTGTGCATTTCATGAGCAGAGAGCTCGGTGAGTACTTAATCAATAACAGACCAGGGATGTTATTTTTCATTTTCAACACAGGAGGTATAGGAGTTCTTGTTGCCCATGATCTTCTACAAGGAGAATTTGTTTTGCAGGTAGCTATAGCCCCGACCCAGAGATCCGGGATACTTAAATCTCAATTTATCTACATAAAGTGGTAGTATATACCCCAGCTTGGCGTGTAATCATTTTTTTTACTGCAGATTCCATACTATCCACCTCAGCAGAGTCTGTCTGATTTTAGTCCCGAGGTATTTAATTTCATTACCTAGAGATGACTGGATTCTTAACTCGTTTTTCGGTACACATCTGTAGTTTGATTTCGGTCCCAACTGTGACCAATTTTGAAATGCAATTTTGCTTGTCATTTTGTCCTTGACCGATTATTTTGTTGTAGATGTGCAAGATGCTGATATTCAATATGTTGGGACATGAGCTTTCAGACTTGGATGTAGCTGATATTAAGCCATGGGTCATGCATGCTGAAGTCGCCGAGAAATTCATGTGCTGTGAGAACAGAGTGATACTTTCTGGTGATGCTGCTCACCGGTTCCCACCTGCTGGAGGTTTTGGTAAGTGTTCCAATTCTTTTCGAAAGGTGAACCATATGCTGCTTCTTTGACAGTTTTGCCGTGTATAGTGGTTATAATTTTGGAAGAAATCTAATCATCTCCATTGTCATACTATTATGATTGAAGATATGGTCAGATGAGATAGTGTGATACCAACGAATGCCACAGAAAACTTGAAAGTTGATCTTAAAGGATCCTTGTTGTCAGTTTCTATTCCTGAGAACTGCGCTGGCAAGCCTCAGGAATTGGTTTGATTTTGATGTACATTCAATCAGCAGTCTTGGAAAATATTTTGATAGCAAATTACATGATTTTTGCAGGAATGAACACTGGAATTCAGGATGCTCATAACCTTGCATGGAAAATAGCAGCTCTTCTTCAGGGTTCTGCAAAATCTTTGATTCTTAGTACCTATGAAACAGAACGTAGGCCGGTATTGTATCTATCTTTTCTAACTTTTTCTTGCCATCCTTTCTTCTTAAGTTGATTCATTTACAAGCATCTAATCGTTACTGCTAGATTGCCCTTTTCAATACTTCACTCAGTATTCAGAACTTTAGAGCAGCTATGTCGGTTCCTTTAGCGCTAGGCCTTGACCCAACAATTGCAAACTCAGGTAAACTAAAACTAGCCTGTCTTCTTCCTCAGTTCATCATTCTGTGGTCAGGTTTACAGCAATTAAATCTCTATGGTGTTGTAGTTCATAGGTTTATAAACAAAACAGTCGGTTCCATCCTTCCAACTGGGCTGCAAAAGGCAATCTTGGATAATGTCTTTGCACTAGGTCGTGCACAGCTTTCAGAATCTTTGTTGAATGAGAGCAATCCGCTGGGATATCAGAGACTTAGCAGACTAAAGAGTATCTTCGAAGGAGGAAAAAGCCTTCAGCTACAGTTCCCTGCAGAGGATCTTGGATTCAGGTATCATCACCATCTTTGGAACTGTAGAATTCTCACTCTAGTCTGAGTAGTACCAAGAATAAAAAAAGAGTAGAATCTAGGGTTGACTGCTTTTGTAAACTGATATCAGCGGTTTAATGACACCAAGAGTGTGATAGTTAATGTTCGAACCATTGTATTTCTGGCATTATATTTGAACAATAGATGTGTGTATATATTCAGAATTGGAGTAACAGAAACTACTCTGTTAATTGTTTAGGTATCTAGAAGGAGCCATTGTTCCTGATAACGAGTCGGAAGCTGGTGATCCTGAAGTACTGAGTGGTCGTAGAAGAGACTATGTTCCTTGTGCTGAATCAGGTTCAAGACTGCCTCATATGTATGTGAGAATACTGTCAGATTCCACAAGAGAGGTTGTTGTTTCTACACTGGATCTTGTTTCGATAGAGAAAGTGGAGTTTCTACTTATAATATCGCCATTACAAGAATCCTATGAGCTAGCTCGTGCTACATTCAAAGTGGCAAATGAGTTTGTGGCTAATGTAAAGGTATGCGTGGTATGGCCTAGTAGTAGTGATGATGGTGTTGAAAGGGAGAGCAAATCAGCATTAGCTCCATGGGAAAATTATGTCGATGTTATGGAAGTTAAAAAACAAAGTGGTGAAGAAGCTTCTTGGTGGAGTATTTGTAAAATGTCGGAGAGAGGATCTATTTTAGTCCGTCCCGACCAACACATTGCTTGGCGTGTGAGGTCTGCTGTAACTTTGGATCCTACTCTGCACATGAGAGATGTCTTCTCCATTATACTTGGAAAACAATGAACAGCACCAATTCTTTGTATTCTATTTATTACCAAATAAATCACGTTTTTTGTTGTTGTAATGGTGTTTCAGGTTTTCTTTACATTTAGTGTAGGAATGGTAAAAACATTCATCAATATGAATAAATAGTGAATCAAACTAAGGCTTTGATTGCAAATCTGTTTTAGTTCTGTCCAGTGGCTTCAATACGCAATATAGCAGAAGAGTTGTCTACGATTGTATGTTCACGTTAGCTAGTAGCTATCCTGGTAAACAAGTATCCAGTTACTGCTGTAACACTTCCAAGCATTCCACCAGCAATGACCTGATCTCAGCACATAGGAAACCGAATCTGATAAGAACAAAAGAAATTGATTCTTCCCAAAGCACAGTGACAATTCAAAGAATAGTTCAGATATTAATCAAAGCAAACACAAATAGAATACAAAGAATTGGACCCCAATCACAGGACCCCACTGATCTCTTCAATCCCCTATTCATACTCGTGCTTTCATCTAAAACTATTGCTAACTGAATGGTATGTAACAGCTATCAGAATCTCATCTCTTGCTTGTCTTATAGTATGAAAGGATTTTTTCAAGTCATAGGTCTTAAAAATATTGGGGATTGGATCAAATTGTAATCTATGAGGATGCTCAGCAAGGTGAGATTTGTGTGTGGTATGTGATCTTATAGCTGTTGAGTCAACTGTATTACATACCTGGGGAGGGGTATGACCAAGAAGTTCACGCAATGGTCTGCTTTCAGCCAGCGGATGTTCTGCAGGAAGTTCGTATACAATCTGATTGAGAACCTGTAATAAGAAGCAGACCCCAGAGATGAGGATACCAGAGCTCAAAGATGAAACAAAGAAAAGTTGGAGCAGCTATCAAACCTCAGCTTGGCGACCCGCATGTAATCTTACACCGGTAGCATCATACATCACCTACCACCCAAATCAATCACATATAACCAAACAGCAGAGAGTAGGTACACGAGATAAAGGAAGGAGGTGAGCAACTTACAACTGATGCCAAGATCAAGGCAATAGCAAAATGTGATCCACCAAAGCCCTCTTGTAAACCAATGGCTACAGCGAGAGCTGTAACGGTGGCTGAATGTGAAGAAGGCATTCCTCCGGACCCAACAAGCTGTTTGAGATCCCATCTCCTTTCCCTATACCTTCAGAATCAAGGAAACAAGTAAAGATCCTCCTTTCCTGTCTTAACTTGTATTTCATACACGAAAAGTCAACGGCTCCTAGAATTTTTAAGATCGGGATTATAAACAAAGATTGACGAACCTTCCTCATTCTTAAGATCGCAATGGAAAATTCTGTCTCAAGATCACTCCTTAAACTATGAATGTAGAGATATATGAAAGCATAAATGCGGCATGAGTAGAGATGCGCGTACCAGGAGGTGAAGAGCTTGATGAATTGAGCGATGGTGAAAGCCGTGACGGCGGAAATCAGGGGGTAATTCGTGAAAATGGAGAAATAATGAGTCGTAGCCGTGGCCGTAGCCGTAGATTCATCCATGGATCTCGTCGGGCTTGAAATCGTGCGATGAGCTAGAGAAAGAAGACGAAACGACAATAATCCATAAGGCGTCTATACCCTTTCTGTTTCTACACGATTGTTCCTCTTCAAACTCTATCCAATGGCGTTTGCGTAGACGTTCAATCTCTTCGTCTTCGTCTTCGTCTTCTTTGGCCAATCTTTTTTTTTAAAATAGAACACTGGTCCATAAAAATAAAATGGTTTGATGTGGTTAAATACGGTTCGGTATACTACAAATTACAAAACCCATTGAGATCGGTTCTACCCTCTCCAATCTAATCTCTCTGCGACTGCGAGTCTCGTCACCAGCTCCAACCTATAAACATAACTACACTGCACAGTGCAAACACAACCTCGTTCGTATCGCTTTTCGATATATAATAGGAGACAAAAACACTCAGACTTTTTCTTCCTACGCTTCTCTCTCTCTCTCTCTCTCTCTCTCTCTCTCTCTCTCTCTCTCTCTCTCTCTCTCTCCTCTTCACTGAGTCGATCTTTACGAGGCTCACTAGTACGGGCGGCTCTTTCTTTCTCCGCTCTCACCGTTCAACAACCGATTCTCCGTTCGATGGCCACCACCGTCGCAGGAACCAGGCTCATCTCCTTGAAAGCCGCCGGGAAGCTCTGTTACCGTGAGATCTCTCATGTCCGCCAATGGGCTCCGCTTCAGTCTGCGATGCCTCATTTCGGAATGCTGCGATGTGCATCGCGACAGCTATTTGCAACCTCTGGTTTTCAATTTCTCTTCTCTTCTTCCTGCGCATTTTCCTTTTCTTTTTTTAAAATCTCCATTCTCATTAGATTTTATCATATGTTTATGGGAATCGCAGTTGTGAAAGCTCAAGCTCAAGAGACCGCTGTTGAGCAATCAACAGGAGAAGCTGTTCCAAAAGTGGAATCTCCAGTGGTCGTTGTGACTGGTGCCTCTAGAGGGATTGGTAAAGCAATTGCTCTTTCCTTGGGGAAAGCAGGCTGTAAGGTTAGTTAGTACTAATACCCATCTGCATATTGGGTTTTGAGTGACTTGTTCTAAAGTCATACTTGTTAGATTTGATCTGTATACTCTTCAAGCATTCAATTTGAGGCACGGTCTTAATTCTGATTCGGAAGCAAACATTGTGTTTCTGCTGCAGGTCTTGGTGAATTATGCTAGGTCAGCAAAGGAGGCTGAAGAAGTTTCTAAACAGGTGATTGATCCCCTCAATTAGATTGCGATTTTCAACTCCCTATCATTCTGAGTTTTGTAGCTCTTTCCTTGTTTTCTGTTTCGGGATATCGCTTTAGACCAATAAATCATAGGTATTAAGTATGGAGGGATGCTGTTAGTGGTATGAAAAGAAATGTGGCGCCTCTCGAGTTTAAATATGAATCATTGATACAGTTTTAGTCTCTGGGACTGACAGTTGAATTTTCTGGCCCTGGAAAATGTTTCATTATTCAGTTTCTTTCTCCATGTTTTCTCTGACATTTTATGCTCTATGGAACTGTAGATTGAAGCATATGGTGGCCAGGCTATCACTTTTGGGGGCGATGTCTCGAAAGAGGATGATGTGGAAGCGATGATGAAAACCGTAAGTGATCAAATTGTACACTATCTTACACTTGTCCTACATCTTATCATTTTCCTTTTGTATTGTTTTTCTGCAGGCTGTTGATAAATGGGGAACCATTGATGTCGTGGTTAACAATGCAGGTATATGAAAACATTGGTTCCCATTGGTTATTACTTAGTTCCTTACTGACATGGCTACATAATTTTCAGGAATTACTCGGGATACCTTGTTGATTCGAATGAAGAAAATCCAATGGGATGAAGTCATTAATTTGAATCTCACTGGAGTATTTCTCTGTACCCAGGTTTGTGTTCCTGCGACCCTGCTGAAATTTTGATACTCAGAGTCTCAGGGACTGAAACTCATTTGCTCTCTGTAGGCTGCAAAAAAGATCATGATGAAGAAGAGAAAGGTATTATACTTCTCTTCGCCTTCTACATTTTCTTGCAAACCATGTGTTATCACTCGTCATACTCCATGTCACCGTCTACATCCTCATACGTTTGTCATTGTTTTTTTGACATGTTACTCCTTCCATGCATCGTAACGAGAATTGATATATAAACTGCCAAGTTGGTTTTCGTTTGAGCTCCTCTATAAGATTAAGAAGTGAAAGAAAGACAAGCATAATTTATGGTACGATCTTGCAGGGAAGAATCATCAATATAGGGTCAGTTGTTGGTCTCATTGGTAATATTGGCCAAGCAAACTACGCTGCTGCTAAAGCTGGAGTTATTGGGTTCTCCAAGACTGCTGCCAAAGAGGGTGCAAGCAGGAATATAAATGTAAGTGACCTACCTTTTCATCATGGTTCATGCTCCTCTTTTTTTCGTTCCTTGGACAGGATTATAAACTTGGTCCGTCGACAATTTGCTTTTATTCCAGGTCAATGTGGTTTGCCCTGGATTCATTGCATCTGACATGACTGCCAAGCTTGGAGAAGACATGGAAAAGAAAATCTTGGGAACAATCCCATTAGGTAATGGAGAGTTCAATTTTTACATTTGTTGCGGGTGGTTTACAAAGGTTAGGATGTATCTGAGACATCAAAATATAGTTAGATCAAAATATTCTGATACAAAGCAAACCGGTTTGATTTTCAGGACGGTATGGACAACCAGAAGATGTGGCTGGCTTGGTAGAATTCTTGGCTCTCAGTCCGGCAGCCAGTTACATCACCGGACAGGTTAACTCATACTCCTACCAAATGAAGATTTGGTTATTAGCCTTGGTTTCTGATTATGTTATCTGCCTAACCATTGTTAAATTCATTTGGTTTGCAGGTATTCACCATCGATGGAGGTATTGCCATCTAGGCACTTGGCAAGATCGGCTTTTGTTTAGGCAAAACGAGTTGGTAAACAGACAAATTTGAGTTCTTTCTGGCACTTGGTACGATTTCTATTTTGCGGATTCTGTTTGGAGAGAGATCTAAAACTCATTTGCGTAAACTATGTTACATAATATGAATCAAAGAGCTTTGTAGCCAAAATTGTTGGTTAATTAGATAGAAATGATGGAAGCACGTTTTGCTCGTGGTGTGCCATCTGGAAGTAAAAAGCTACATATTAGAGTATTACGACCACAATCGCAAGCAACATAAACTTATAATTTCCTTTTACCAGTCTCTGAAGCGACAAGCAAGTTTTCACTAATTTCTTACGGTGAGAAAAAAATCAAGGGAAATTTAGTTGGTTGAATTAACATTTGAAATATAATCCAACTAAGTCACGGATCAAGTAACTACGTTGAATGGTTGTAAAGATATTGTTTGAGGAAGACTAAAAGTACGTAATGACCATTGTAAGTTTGTAACATTGCATCTTAGACTAGATGCTCTAGTCAGCAAACTCAACGCATAAAGTTTCGAAACAACAACAAAAGAACCGGGATATGGAGTTTAATGGTGATAAAACAACGAGTCTTTAAGTCTTAACTATACTAAAAACTTAAAAGGTGATAAAATGGACAGTCATAGAAAATCTCAGACAGGCCGTGATTTATCTTTTCTTAACCTATTTTTGTTTGTTTGTTTGTGGTACAAGAAGAAATCTAAGAGAAGAACTTGTAGGTCTTGGCATTGACAATGATGGTTCTGAGGCCACCAATGGGGGCTAGGATCGTCAAAAGAACTCCTATTATAATGCAGAACTGCAATTTTCATATTCCCCACAACACCAAACAAAAAAAACAAAAATTATTAGTGTACAATAAAACAAGAACTAGAGATCATTAGTAAAAGGAACATACCCAGTTGATTGTCCAAGATAGACCAAACTTCTTTGGTTTCTTGAGAATGAGCCAAATAATGCATGGAAGCTGCAACGGCACAAATTAATTTGTATTATATAACAAGTCCCAACTTTAAAATTATGACAAAAAGTGAATGATTAGTTTGTGCTATACGTAGTAAGTTGTTGGGGCGAAGGCGAATCCTCCAAAGAAGCCGAGTAGTCCACCAAAAAACGGGACACATATCGCAACGAACATGGTGAAAGCTGCACGGTCCAATGCGAGGGAAAAATCAGACAAATGGATGGAGTTGCGAGGAAAAATCAGACAAATGAGGAGTGACTTACCGACATAAAGGCTGCGAGCGATGAAGCGGAGTTTGAAGGAAGGATCGAACTTCATCTTTTTGACCAAAAAGGTTTCCATCATGTCAAACACCGGCATTGCAAAGATCTACGTACCTCCGCAAGTAGTTCAAAGAGAATGTCAATAATATTCATGGGATATTCAATCAGTATAATATACAAGTAGAATATATATGTGGGAGACCTGATAGCTTCCAATGACGTGGATGACCACAAACAAGTTAGCCATGGCGATAAGCCAGACTGGCTTCTCCAAAGTGATGAGAATGTTGTCGTCAACGCTGTTCCCAAAGATCCAATAGCCGAGGAACGCTACAGGGAAGTAGCAAATGGCGGCTACGATGTATGCTACAACGACTCCTCTCCACATTGGAACCTTTGAAGGCATCTCCGGAGTCGATGGGATCGTGGCCTGAATCTCCAACACGACATTGTGACCTGCGTAGGCAAAAGCCACATCTCCCAGCGCATTCAAGAAGTTTAATACATTTCCAGGAGTGGTCGAGGCTCTAGGCGAGTAGTCTACATCTGGATGAACACCTTTGTGCACCGATGCAGCCCAAGCGATAGTTGAGTAACTGTAAATCCATCACAAAAAACCAATATATATTCTCACTGTAAACGTTTTAAGTGGCTACAAAACAAATATGTTTAAGAGGTTTACTTACGTTAAGGACATAACGGCAGCGGCAAGTGAGATGATGGAGATGGAGTTGAAATTAGGGAGGTGAGAGAGAACGAAGTGGATGGAAGCAAAGATCATGATCCAAAATGTAGTTCTGATATCTTTACAATCGGAGCAGAGGAGTTGATGGACTTTCTGGAGGGATTTTCCTCCGGTGACCATATAAACGATGTCGACGCCAACCTCGACGATGAGCTGCTGAGGGACAATGATCCAAAGGCCAAGCTTCTCTCCAAAAGCATGTTGGCCTAGCTCGTGATACCTATCAAGCCTCTTCCCTGGTACAATCTCGTGCATCTCCACCATTTGCCACAGTGTGTACAAAGTTATCACCCATGACATTACCATCAACGTCACTCCAGGTCCCCTATAATTAATAGTGTTTTCAGCACGAAAACTTTTGCTTAATATATAAGTTTCAGAAGAAGAAAAAACAAGAATATATCATGGATCTAATAAAGGTACCATCCGAGATTGGACATGGCGTAGGGCAAGCTGAGAACACCAGCACCAACCATGGCGGTGACATTGTGAAAAGCAGAGTACCACCACTTGGCGTTTCTTGAAGATGTGATCGGTAACCAATCGTCCACGCTCTTCTGCTTCGCCGCCGCAATCTCGCTAGCTGACATCTCAGTTTGTCCCATAAGATCAGATATTGTTTTTGAGAGAGAGAGAGAGAGAATTAAGAAGATTTTAGGAGAATGATGAAGACGAGGAGATCATGAGTTTGGTAATATTTGAAGAGTGGATCGAGATTCGAGAATCTCTCACTTTTTACGATTTTATCTGCTTGATTATTCAACGATTCGTTAATTATATTTAACTGAGATATTGTAATAGATAGATATGAGATTCAAGTTAGTTAGTTGGTTACGTACTTTATACTTGGTCTTTCCCCGTTGTTTAAGGCAACAACACCTGAGAAACCGTTCATGCTTAACTCGTGTTTTTACGTATCTAATGACCACTATACCCCCCTTTCATTACCACGACCTTTCTGTAATTTCCTATTTTCTTTTAAGATCACCTGATCTAACGAGGGTTTCGCTTTTGAAAAGATATTTACTCATGAATATATTTTTTTCTTCTATTTTTGCATATCTTTAAATATTTATAATCAATATTAGATCATTTTTTCGATTGTATAAAAGATTTGATCATATGAATATCTTTATAGCAAAATATAAATTTGCATCTGGATAATATTGGTGTAGGTTAAATTAAAAAAAAAAGATAAATAAATATATGAGAGAATCAAACGGTTAAAATGTTACTCGTTATAATCCCCAAGAACAGATACCCAAAATCTTACATTTGACTATAGGATAAAATCATGTATTGGCGGATCCTTATGATCTATTTATGTCTTTTTATTTTGTTTCCATCTTCTACATAACAATATTACAATGTCTTTGATCTAAGATTCCATAAAAATTGTAGGTACAAAGAATCACTCACTTGCAACCCGTGATAATTATACTTTTTTGCTTACAAGCATACTTTTCTCTTTAAGAAAAAATAAAAATAATCTTCTCTTCTAATCTCATTAATCTCATTGACCAAAAAAAAAAAAAAAATATCTCATTGACCAAATTTTCTTTCTATCTCAATTAGTGGACCAAATCCTTTTTTGGTTTTATTAGAGAATCAAATCGTTATGTTCTCTTATTGATCATTTATTTCCTTTTCATAAATAAATTTTCTATCATATTGTTCAAATGTAGACCCACGAAAGAATGAGTTCACTCGCTTCTTTTGTGTCAATTTAACAAATTTTTATTAGTGTAATGGCCTAAGTTTAATTTGTGATTTCTGTTCATACTTGTATATATATATATATATACTCCTCTAACAGCTTAATGAGATTAACAAATTAATTACTCTCATTCTCTAATTCACTACAGCGTTTCAAAATAATGGTGGTGCTAGTGTTTTTTAAACAGTTCGTACTATCAACTCGGTATCGCTTTGTGTTGTGAATTAAAGTGAATCCGTGATGAACTTAAGTATAAAAACAAGAGAAAATTGTAGCAACTACCCGTTGTCTAGGGTTTGTTATTATTAAATTTGTGAGTAATGAAAACAAATCCTAAAAACCCTTCGTATAAGCCTCAAAACTCCGATACTTTTATCCAAAAAAAAAAATCCGATACTATTAGTAGAGTCCCTTCGAATTCACTAAGATTTTGAATCACTTAAAACAACACTTCGTTTGTACTATACATTATACATCTCTTTTCTGCACCGTTGATTGGTGACATAGTTGGCAGTATAGAAGTTTGTATTACGGTGGTACAACGTCACCTATCTGAACCAGCGTAACCATGTTTTCAGCCTAATCACGTTTTCAGAACATGTAAAAGCTGTATATCATTCATCTAGCTATAATCAAATATATCATTTGGAAATGTTAGAAGAATATGTAAAACACAAGTGAACAGAGAAATTTGGTTTGTGTTATAAAGATCAAATGATATTTATATATATATATTGACTATTAACCAATTAAGTTTTTTCGTGTAATTTTCTTTGGAATTGTGATTCTTTGTCCAGCCAAACGGTTTATCGTTTGTAAGTTTCTTGTTTCCTTTCATGTGGAATGTTAGTTAAAGGCGAATGACAGATTCTTTGTCCAACCAAAGGGACAACTAAAAACAGAGAGAACCAAAAATAAGCAACCAAGAAACTTATATAGACATTGTGTCAAGACAAACCAATAATGTCTAAAATAAGTAAAACAAGATCTTTCTTTCACCCCCATATTTGTTTCTAAACCTTTTCATTCAACAAAATCTTAAAGAGAGACGAAGATGGATTCGGGACTATCGTGGGCTGATCAATGGGATTACAACTCTGACCCGCCTCCAAATTCAACTAAAGAAGACGATAAGAAGAAGAAGAAGAAAAAGAAGGAAGATGGAAGCAAAAACAGTTTCGGGAAGGCCATACTTGGCTTGAAATGGGTGAAGGAACTTCGCAAGAAATCTGATAAGTGATCAATTAGGTTGAGTTGTTTTAGTTACACAAGGGTTAATTTGTTGATTCATTTCTTCCTTGTGATCATTAATCCATCAATCTATGTCTCTCTTTTTTAACCATTCTTCTGATTCTAATTTCCAAATCTTTAAAAATTAGAAAGTTTGTTGGTTGCGGTCTTGCGGAAAATTGTGTGGAGCCATCACTTGGGTTCTTTATCAAACATATGCTTATAGCTACACGAACAATTCAAAATGCAAGAAATTCAAACTGTTGCACATATGCGAACAAATGATTATTTTGTTTTTCCCCTAGTAGAATCGCAAAATTAAATCCACTTATTTGAAGAAAGCGAAAAAAAATAAAATATAAGAATGAACAGAGCCGATCCTGAGTTTTATAATGCCGCAAGCTAAAAAAATTTTTTTGGCTGTTTTACCATATAAAGTTTCGAACTTATGACTTTCTGAAAAACTTTTATAATTTTACCACTAAACTAAAAAAACTTTTTAAAATTTAAGGACCAATTTTTTTTTATGAAAATGAAGGCCGCAAACCCATGCTTGCTTTGTTTGGGCTCATGGCCGGTCCTAAGAATGGATACGAATTCACATAGAAAATGAAAATGATGTCTAAAAGAGGACATTTTAAGTCATGTTGTGAATAAAAGAGAAAGAGGAAATTGTTATGTCTTATTCTATGAATAAAGAGAGGTATATATAGGTTTACATAGACTTGGAGAGCAAGCTGAATAAGGAGAATAAGGAAACCGAGAATATTCTAAACCTTCTAGAATATGGGCCTTACAATGGGTATCCATATAATTAATTCATAACACTCCCCATTGGATGACCATTATACAAAAATGATCCAAATACGCATAAGATACTGCCTCATTAAAAACCTTACTAGGAAAACCCAATGAGAAAAACCATAGTTAAGGGAAAAAGAGTTCAGCGCGCTATTACTCCCCCTCATGAGTACATCGCTTGAAATGTTTGAGATGACGCAATCCAGTATGATGAACTAGCTTCTTGAAAGTAGCCATTGGAGACGTCTTGGTAAATAAGTCTGTCAAATCTTCACTTGAACGAATTTGTAGTAGATGTACATCGACATTCTTCTGCAATTAATGGGTGTCGCAGATGATCCATCTTGAACATTCTCTTGGCTTTTGATGATCTCAATAATCTTTGGAATGTGATAGACCTTCATATTTATACTCCCCTTAGGTGTCTATCATTTGCGTGCTTTTTGCTGCCTCGTTAAAACCTTGTCATGGAAAACCCCAGTGGGATAAAAACCATGATAAAAAAGAGTACAACCACGCACATCATCATGTTTCTCCCCCTGGAAGCATCTTCTTCAAAAGATGCATTCCAATCATATATATCATCTTTAGGGAATTGATATACGCATAACCTTAGTTAATACACTCGTATGATTATCATAATTTCTCAGGTTATTGGACTTCTGATCCATAACATCCTTTTCACATAGAAAATATTTTCTTCGTCCATTTGGACTTCATGCCAAATTTCCTTGTACTTACAATCTTCTAAATGTTCATATTGTACATACGAGATTTCATGCTTCTTGTTATATGAAAGTACATCTTTCAATCATGAAAGAGATATCAGTAAACTACTCAAATAATCTTTAAATGTGGTACTTCAGAACCAACTAAATGTAAGCATTGTTAAATCCTGCAAAGATCTTTGATAAAACATCTCTTTAATTAGATTTACAATTTGGAGAGCTTGAAGACAATGTTGTCTTTCCAAAGTCGTTTCTTCCAAATTTCGACTTCCGATAACTCTTCAAGAGTTTCGATTATGTTCAAATCAAGGTTTACATTGATCCATAATCTTTTGATAATACACATGTGTATATCGGTTATCTTATAATATCCGCTTTAAGAGTATACCTCATGAAACATATTCACTAGAATTTGCTGCTACTAACAGTTTAAATTATTTGAGACTAATCAAGTCTTTCTCTCATTATAAGACTCATAAGGGATATGAAAATAGTTGCATCCACCACAAGAGAGTATATCTTTTCATATATTTTCATTCATCTTTCGCATAAAGATCCACTTATGTCTTACTAGTTGTACACTTTCAAATGTACGGACTACTGGTCCAAATACTTCTCTGCAAGAGATTTTAATTATGCCTCTACGGCATTTTTCATGATTGGTCAATCATCACTTTATGTACATTTTTCAATAAACCTTCTACTACCGCGGTTTATGATCCTCAAATCTCATCAACTGCTTCATTGCATGCAAAAGTATTATCGACGTCGATTTGATTTTGGTTCCATTTTATTCCAGACATGACACAACTAGTCGAAATCTCTTATCATTACCAGGTACATGGATTTCTTTCTTAATCATGTCTAATGTCTCTTATGGAGATCCTCCATAATTCTTTGATTCCTCGATCTTGCCATTTCATAATCTGCTCCATTTCTTTTCGAGGATTCTAATATTTGGAACCAATAGGTCTATCACGCTTCATGCGATCTCTAGACTCAATAGCAGTTGATATTGTCCCCCGGGGACATCAATATTGGAGCGCGACTGGTATATGTGACTTCGTCACTCAATCAGGGTCAAAATATGATTCTGGCATCAAATTTGCTAACTCTGCAAATGAATCATCTTTTGAACTTCTAGTGCACATTCTTTATGAGGATTAAGATAATTTCTTTCACTGATTTTATTTTCCAGCTGTTTATTTTCTTCTTCCTCCTTAATTGTTGGAAACACTGACTCACTGAAATTACAGTTTGTAAATCGAACCTTATCCCTTATTGATGGCTCAAAACATTTACTCATCAAGGGAGATTCATATCCAACAATTCCTAACCTCCTTTGAGGTCTCATCTTAGATCAATGTGGTGGAGCAACATTTCTTCCAAAATCTTTTAGATGGGAATTAGTTGGTTCCTAACCAAAAACCAATTGTGGGGAATAATCAAAATTATTCATTGGCATAATGCGAATCAATGCGGTTTCACTCTAATTAATTAACCAAATACTTTCGCAAAGATACATAGTGGATGATCAGTCCAAAATATCTCCTTGTATACGTACCAGAAAACTAATATATTCCAAATTTATTGGATAGTGAAAGTCGTATTATCAACTTGCTTTATAGACAACACATAAGAATCTTCTGGTTCTTTAATGAGTGTCCACATAATTTTTTGATTCTTTTTCGCATTACTATTGAACCGGAATGGCCAAACCGGTCAAGCCAAAACAGTGAGATTTTCAGTAAACTTTGTGTTTACTATTTTATCTATTACACTTATTTATTGTGTAGTACAATCTAGTAGATAATGTAGGTAGTTTCTCCAAAACACTTTTATTGCCTTAGGTAATACTCATGATGTAAAGATATTCAACATTTCATTCACTCATTGTCTCAACATGAGTAATCTTGAAATCTCCTGGATTTTCTTTATAAATGATTCATCAAATCTATTTTGAGTGTGAAATCTTATGGATATTTCATTACGATGGATTGTGGGATTCTTCAATTCTCTCCCTCGAGATGATGACACTTCAGGTCCCTCCATCTCGAGTTGAATCCCACTCTATAATCAATAACATACCTAACTTGGGTCATGTATTTTATCTTAGATAACTTTTGAGACTTGGGAAAGTATAATGCATCAATGATTGCGTTCCCATAGGCAAATTTATCTCTCTTCTGGAGCATTCAAAAATCTTTATACTACCTCATCTTGTACTCACACTAGCTTATTTTATTGTCACATGAGAGAAATATCTCTTGTATGATACCATCTTTACTTTCTCACTTTTAGTGAGAATATGAGTTCTTGAAATAAACTCTTTGACCTCAACCTTGACCTTATCCATATACATATCCACGTTCATATCTACGATCACTTCTATAGCCACTTCCTCGGTCAGTGTTATTAGTGTGGTCTTTTTCTTTTTCAGTATAGGATGTCACATTCACTTCAGGGAATGGAGCAAAACTAGTAGAAGTGTATCCTGATTTTTTTTCCATCTCTAACTCACTATTTTGCTCAGTTTTAATTAGATCAAAATACTTCTTAAATCTCTTTTCACGATGTTGTGTCTACAAGACAACATTATTTACGTGAAAGGTAGAGTATGTCTTATCTAATATCTTTGTATCAATGATATTATCTCCACATAATATCAATTTGCAAATAATTCTGAACATAGCTGAGTAATGCCCACTTACAGACTTCAAGTCATGTAATTTTAGATTCAACCAAACATATCATAATGAGCTTTAGCAATATCACATTCTTGTGATCATATCCTTCTTTTAGATTGTTTTAAAGAACTTGTGGATTTTTTTTTCAGTCAAATACTCGGTCTTAAAAAAAAACAAGATCGACGGTAAAACAATTTTCGAGAATCGATCTATTATGTCAAATACTCGATGACATAAACTAATAAACATGACATTAATTTACCTGGAATAACGAAAGTTGGAGATTTTGATGGAGAATAGAGATCGTGACGAAAACGGTGTCGAAAAGAGTTTTGCTCAACAACAACATAATTTTCTATTAAAAATCGAATATTCAAACCAATCAACATTGGAAGTAAAAACCAAACAGCATATGAATTCATTACTTTAAAACATAGATCCACTTTAACCAAACTAGTGATTCGTTAAATCAAGTTAAATAACAATGTATCGAACTAGAATGAAGCATCGATTTATTTATGCATGCAACATGATACTACAAGAACTGAATCCAAAATTATTCAATTAGAGCAGAGTACTCACTTTTAAAATTTTCTCAACTAAGTATCATACCAAACCAACGATTCTATGCTAAATTCTAATAAATGATTCTCAGACCAAACAATATAGCATAATAATATTGACCAAACAATAAAGCACATATCTCTATAGTCAAACAATAGAAATATAAAACATGTGACTATATTTCAATAACGCATGTTTGATGTTTCGTTATATTGTTTAAGAATAATATATCTCTGTAATTCTAAATTAATAAAATAATAAACCAGTGCAATATACCACAGGATGACCACGATTATATCATGGCACTAACGGATGTTTTTCTCGATCAAACAATAAAGAATGAAATAATGGTTTTGGTTCTATAATTAATCGAACCAAACGATACTACAAGAAATATAAATAATACTTAGCTCGATCGGTATCGACAACGGGAGAGAGATCAGAGACACGTCAATTAGAGATTTTGGCAGAGATCTCATTTTGCCTTGATCAGAAACGAAGAAAGTCGGCTAGGGTTTTGAGAACGAAGGCAAAACTTTTCTTAGCTCAGACGGCTAGGATTTTGTGCTGATAACGTGTTGTGAATAAAAGAGAAAGAGGAAATTGTTACGTTTTATTTCATGAATAAAAAGAGGTATATATAGGTTTACATAGACTTTGAGAACAAGCTGAATAAGGTGAATAAAAAAACCGAGAATATTCTAAACCTCTTAGAATATGGACCTTATAATGGACATCCATATAATTAATTCATAACAAGTCATTATTATTGGATTAGTTATATTCAGGATCCTAACCATATGGATTACATGGTCATTGGGTTAATCTTTAATATGAACTTCTAATAATAATAAGGAAATATAATAATAAGAGTATGGTTGGTCTTTTGTGATATAGGAATCTTTAGCTAATCTCACCAAGAATCTTAGTTTAAGTGGTTTTAAGAGCCTCTGTCTGGGGTTATAAGAAAGTTGAGAAAATTGTGTGTATCTAATAATGGAGATCAAAGTTGAGATCTTATCAAGAGAAATAATCAAACCGTCTTCTCCAACTCCAAATGATATGAGAATCCTCAATCTCTCTCTTCTTGACATCCTCAGCTCGTCGATGTACACTGGGGCACTTCTCTTTTACGCAGCGGATCCTCAGAACCTTCTCGGTTCTTCATAAGAGGAAAAAACATCCTTGAAGCTGAAGAAATCTCTGTCTATAACATTACCAATCTTCTACCCTCTTGCCGGAAGAATCATGGGAAGTTTCGTCGAATGTAATGATGAAGGAGCTGTGTTTATAGAAGCTCGAATGGACCATCTTCTCTCGGAGTTTCTAAAGTGCTCTGTTCCTGAATCATTGAAACCACTTATTCCCGTTGAAGCTAAGTCAAGAGAAGCAGTTATATGGCCTGTGTTGCTAATCCAGGCCAATTTCTTCAGCTGTGGAGGATTGGTTATCACAATCTGTATTTCTCATAAGATCACTGATGCAACATCTTTGGCAATGTTCATGAGAGGATGGGCCGAGTCATCAAGAGGTTTGGGGATTACATTGATTCCTAGTTTCACCGCTTCGGATTTCTTTCCTCTGCCTTCTCCTGATGAGCTTCCCTTAAAACCGATGGATCATAAAGTCGAGGTTGAAGAGTTGATGAATTGCGTAACAAAGAGGTTTGTGTTGGATGCTTCAAAGATGAAGAAACTCAGAGCCAAAGCTTCAAGCAACCTTGTCAAGAATCCAACCCGTGTTGAAGCCGTCACGGCTCTTTTCTGGAGATGTGCTACAAAGGCTTCTAGATCGAGCTCCGCAACACCAAGAACTTCTGTGCTGCAGATACTGGCGAGCTTACGAGGAAAGGTAGATTCTTTGTATGAGAACACAATTGGGAATATGCTTTCCATCATATTTCTCAAGAACGAAGAAGCTAATATAGAAGGAATTCAAGATGTTGTTGATGAGTTAAGGCGGGCAAAGGAAAACTTTGGCTTGAAATGCAAGGAGATGTCGAAATCCTCATCTATAATTCTTGAGTTTTTGGAAGAGATTCGGAAAGTATATGGAAGAGGTAATGAGGTGGACTTGTGGATGAGTAATAGCTGGTGTAAGCTCGGCATGTACGAGGCTGATTTCGGATGGGGAAAGCCGGTTTGGGTGACCGGAAGAGGCACTTCCAATTTCAATAACTTGATGTTGTTGATTGATGCCAGAGATGGAGACGGGGTTGAAGCATGGGTCACTCTTACGAAAGAACACATGTCGCTGTTCGAATGTGATGAGGAGCTTCTTGAATCAGCTTCTCTGAATCCCCCTGTTTTGATCTAGACAAGAACACAATTCCAAGAGATTTATTATGGGTTGATTCAAAGTTGTGATGTTTCTTAAAAGGAAAAATGAAAATACCAACAAAAAGATCACTGTATGTTTTTATGGCTTCTTACAAAAACATATTTAATGTTGGTATATCAATCTAAATCTCACATCGGAATATAAGATAGAAATTGTTAGCATATATAAGTATATTGTCATATCACTCCAATTAGTATATATATAATGCCATCTCATATCATTCCAATTAGTCAAGAAAATAAAAAATTAATCCTAATCCTACAGTAGATGCATTAACGAGTTCATTAGAATTTTAATCACACTCTAGGTATCAATCAATCAAAACATAAAAAACCCATAGAATCAATGATCCCTAATCATAATCTCAAACTAAATCTAAAACAAATCATAACTTTCACTAGTGATTAAGAAGATTAGCAACCATAACGACCAGATTAAGCGTTGACTTACAAAAGAAATGAGCAAATTAGGAACCACTCAACATCAGTCTCTCACTAGATTCAACCCCATACATCTAGAGGCATTATCATGGCAAGGTATTAAAGAGAGGCATTAAGCACAAGAGAATGACAAAGTCAAAAGAAAAAACTAACTCAAACTCAGTGGAAAGATTACATGCTTCTCAAGATGCAGAGACATTCACACTAGGGCTTAAAGAGACATAGCGTAGCAACTCCTCATCAGTTTCAAATCTAGACATATCGTTCTGGTTAAGATTGATCCAAGCTTCTATGCCATCACCTTCTTTAGTATCAAAGAAAGCTATCAGATTGTTTCCCCATCCAAAATCTGCTTCATACACAGGATATTTGCAGAGGCTCGTGAAGCTGAACGACACAATTTCTCCTTTGGAAAAAATACTTTTTTGTTATTAAACTATGGCCCAAAGATATAGAGCACATGGCCCAGAATTTCTCATGCGAACAATTGCTAGTTTCACTAATTTTGCTCTATTTTCCATTTTTAATTCTTTACTTTTGGGATCTTGAATATTGCAACTATAGTTTTTTTTTGTGGTAATTTTTGTTTGCATTGCGAGTAAAGTATGTCGAGTAGAATGTGAAGCTCAATTGTACTCATCATTCCTTAGACATTAGAGATTTGATAATTACAATTAAGTCCTTAACACACATTTACGTGCCTCTTCAATATGGAGGAACTTTAGTAATTACGATCTTGTTGTGTTAAGTTACATGGACTTTTAACTCCAAAACAATTGGCAATAAGTGGATTGGCCCATTAGCCTATGTTCTTTATATATTACTTCACAAATTCTCCAACTACCGATGTGAGACTTTTTATCACTAACACCCCTTCTCACGGTCAGGCATGAACATATGAAGTGTGGACTCTTTGTGAGAACAACATCCACGAGGTGTCCCAACAATCGGGTGGCTCTGATACCATGTCAAAATTTGCGGAAGTCTCTCTTTATTCTTCAGCCAAGAGACTTATTTATATGTACATAAACAGTATAAGCAGGGCTGGCTTAGAGGGGTGGCAATATAGGCAAATGCCTAGGGTTTTTTTGTTGTTGAATTTTTACACTAAAATACCTTTTTTTGCAGATAAAAGCAAAAAAAAAACCAATTCTTTTTTTTTGACCATAGGCCCTCGGAAATTTAGAACCGTGCATATTCATAAGCTTAACCTAATTCTCAATATTAGAAGATTACACAAAAGAAAAATATACAAATATACAGATACGTTAATATCGGAGAGTATATTCCAATATGTTGCAAATGTCATTGAAACATGTTCGAGCTAAAGGTTTTGTGAGGCATCGAACAATTGGATTTGGTGGATATATGTGATAATCGGATAAATAAATTTTGGTTAAATATGATCACAAATGAAGTGATAATCTAGTGAACATGTGTTTTATGTGTGAGTGGATGAACACGCATAAAAACAAACAAAATTAATTGAAAATATTACTCAGTATATATATATAGGTTGATATGGAGTGCCAATGGAAAAGATTTTCCAAAATATAAAGTTTAGAATAGAAAATAAAAGTGGCTTGGAGTCGATGGTTTAAAAACTACCAATCAAATCGCAACATCATCATTAACATAGTTGGGGGTTGGTGGTCGATGGTCCTGAAGATCTTTACCGTAAACATTTGACTATTCCTTTTAGCTCAATTTATTTATTTGGCTCGTTTATTATTTCTGGATTGCGACTTATAACATATGGTTTTTATTTGTATGTTTGTAGTCGATATATTCCTCTTTTCGAAGTCAATGGAACCATTAGGTAGAAACTGGATTAGTTCAATTTCATTTTTTAATTGAAATTTAGGGTATGAATTATTCCAAATTCTCATTATTTAACTTCATATATAGGGCTGTTCATCTACTTTGAAGTAATTTGATCATTAACAACTAACCAGAGTAATGATAGTATTCTATAGAATCGATTTTTAATAATTACATTATTATATACCAAGTATTGCTAGCTTGATTAGAAAAACATATGGTATTTGAGATGGAGTCAAATAACGTGTTTTAGTCTTGAACATGGACTTTGGTCGATAACCTCTAAATCATAGGAAAAAAAAACTACAGTAATATATTCTCAAAACACTTATATATATGACCCTTTATCAAATGTGAGATCATCAAACCATTATTTCAAAACGGAACAACCTCAATATGTCCATGTGTTGGAACAATTTTTTATCAAAGTTTGTGAGCTTGATAAAATTGTGTTTGTGTGAAAAGAAATAAGTTAAACTCATTCAAATGAAATATTTTCATTGGCTATAATTATTTGTGGGAAGAGTAAAAGTCTCACATTGCTAGTTAAAAACGTTTTCTTTTGTATATATAGAGTGGCTCTGTGCTCGTGTGGGTGTCGATCGATACCCTTTGGTATCGATCGATGTTCGACGAACATTGCGCTTTAGTTCGAGCAATAAAATTTTTTGGGCCGATTTTAAGTCGTAGCCTTTTAGAATATTCTGCGGAATATTCTGTACTTGTTAATCAAGTCTGCGAAAACCCTAGCCTCTCTCCTATATATACTAGCCGATTTTTACCAGAAAAATTATCCTCTGAAACACTAAAAACACAACCTAAAAGTTCTAGCAAAAGTTCATTCAATTCCCTACTGCTTAGAGTAAGTCTTTATTCGAGAGTATCGTAGTTATAATTTTCGACAGATCTGTTATCGAGTGTCTGCGATAACAGATTCATTTGGTTGTATCCTGGGACTCTTGGATCTGTTATAAACCGTCGCACTACGGAAGATTCTTTGAGTTAAGGAAAGAGATTCATCTCGCCTCTATTGATTTATTTATATGTCATCGTTTTATTAATCTCATGTTTCCTTACCGTTTATTTATGTATTCGTGATTAAATTCAATCCTGTCTATTGTGCGAATTTTTGGTCATACAATCTTAACTCAAAGAAGATCCGATTTTCGTTTTATTACTTCAATCGGATCTTTAATCGCGAGTAAATAAACGTGTTTTCAAACGATTTATAAAACGATTATTCTACTGCTGATGATACTCAAACGTTAGAAAACGCTAATTTAGCAATCTGAAACGTGTAGTAGAAGCAATTTTCTGTTTATTGAATCATTTTATAAAAGACGTTCTACTGCTAGTGATACTCAAACGTTATCAAAACGTCTCTTACGCAACTTGAAACGTGTAGTAGAAGCAGTATTGCTTTAAACGTCTTTCACCACCATTATTAATTGCGATTAATAAACGGTATAAACAACGAACGCACGATGTGGTTCTTGTTTGGTTCGATTGCGATCGACACCATGTGAGTATCGATTGACACCTACTGGGCATCGATCGATACTATGCAAAAATTTCATTGACATCGATTGACACTGAGCGTGGATCGATCGATTTAAGTCTCTGAAAATTTTGTATTGGTCGACACTCCGTGTGCATCGATCGATACTGTGCATCGACCGATTTGGGTCTATATAGATCGATACTGTGTAAAATTCACAAGTATCGATTGACACCGTGGTGAATCGATCGATCCCGTGCATAATTAACTTGCATCGACCGACACCTAGGGTGTATCGATCGACACCGTGGTGCATCGATCATCGATCGACACCTAGGGTGTATCGATCGACACTGTGTATGCATCGATCGACACCAGTTGCGCATCGATCAATACATGTTGTTTGGTCCGATATTAGCATTAGAATTGCGATTCTTAACTATACATATCGGTACTAATTAGAAGCTGTGTTTCTTTTGTCTTCACAGAATGACAACCGACGTTGAAAACAACTCTGGAATGGTGGCGAAAACCAATGACAACGTGGAAGAAACGACTGCGAGTCTGATCGAGACGGTCAAAGTTCCATCTGGGAATCATGTTGCTCCTCCAAACAAGTTTGATGGGATAGAATTTAAGATGTGGAAGAAGAATATGTTCTTCTACCTCACCACGCTGAATCTGCAGAAATACACCAGCGAAGTGAAACCTCTTCTTCCAAAAGATAACACTGATCCGTGTGCGCTTGCGAGTGTCACGCATGGGAACATGCCGACTTCTTGTGCAAGTGCTACATTCAGAATAGCCTTTCGGACTCTCTGTTCGGGGTGTACGAAAACTCTGAAACTTCTAAGGAACTGTGGGATTCCCTTGATAAGAAGTATCACATTGAAGATTCTGGTACTCAGAAATTCACTGTGGCAAAATTTATGCAGTACAAGATGGTGGATTCCAGACCATTGATGGAACAAGTCGATGAGGTGCAGAGGCTCCTTCACGACATTCATGTTGAGGGAATGCGGCTGTGTGAAACCTATCAGGGATGCTGCATCATTGAGAAGCTTCCTCCTGGTTGGACAGACTTCAAAAATTACCTCAGGCTGAAGAAAAAGAAGATGAGCCTTGAAGATCTGGTTGTTAAACTTCGCGTAGAGTCTACGAATCGAGAACAACAGATTGTTGTAGGTGTAAAGATTCGCGAACACAATGCGAATATGGTTGAACACCAAAACAACAATCAAGGCAAGTGGCAGAACAAAGGACCCCAAAACAAAGGCAAAGGGAAGATGCCACCAAAGAACTTCCAGAAGTTCAAAAACAAGAATGGTCAGAATGGTCAGACCTCTCAAAGGTTTTTGGGAACATGTAACTTATGTGGAAAGCAAGGACACAAATCCTTCGAGTGTCGCAGCAAGAAGGCTCAAGCGAACTTGACAGAAGCTGACATGTGTGATGTGGTCACTGAGGCCAATGTTGCTGAAAGCCATCCGAAGACTTGGTGGTTCGATACTGGTGCAACCATGCACATCTGCATGGATCGAGAGATGTTCTCGATATACACAAAGAACAAGAGTGCTGACAAGCTCTTGATGGGTAATTCCGCCTCGTCGACAATTGATGGTCACGGAAAGGTTGTTCTGAAGCTAACCTCAGGACAGGAGCTGGTTCTCACGAACGTTGTCCATGTACCAGAGATGTGCAAGAATCTGATCTCTGGATCTCTCATAAGCAATCATGGATTCACTGTGAAGCTGGAAGGTGATAAGCTGATCCTAACGAAGAATGGGATGTATTTGGGAAAGGGTTTTGTTTGTGATAATTTGTTTAAGATGTCTGTTGAGACAGTAATCCGTAAGGATAATGTAACTGAGGCATCCACCTCGAAGAACCCTAAGATGAATGATAAGAAACCATTTGCTTATCTCGCTGAGTCTTTCAATATTTGGCATGAACGTTTAGGACATGTTAATTTCAAGTCTATGAGTAGATTGATGAACATGAACTTGATTCCTAAATGCAAAATAAGCAAAGACAAATGTGAAGTTTGTGTCCAAGCCAAACTCACTAAAACGCCATCACCCAGCGTTCAAAGAACAACCGAACCTCTAGGTTTAATTCACACAGACTTATGTGATTTAAAATACATTCAAACTAGAGGTGGTAGGAAATATTTCGTGACCTTCATAGACGATTGCACGAGATATTGCTACATCTATCTACTGCGTAGTAAAGATGAAGCCTTGGAGAAGTTTAAAGAGTACAAGCTGGAAGTTGAAAACCAACTTGGAAAAACCATAAAAATGGTTAGAAGTGATAGAGGAGGAGAATATATTGAACCATTTGATGCATTATGTAGAGTACATGGCATTATTCATCAAACGACTGTTCCCTACTCACCGGAATCCAACGGAGTTGCTGAAAGAAAAAACAGAACTCTCAAGGAAATGATGAATGCAATGTTTGGTTTAGCCCAGAACATGTGGGGGGAAGCTCTGCTTACCTCAAATTATATCCTGAACAAAATCCCATACAAAGTCACAGGGAAAAATCCTTATATATATTATTAATTAAATTTATACTATAATATATAATTAATTAAATTTTTCAAACTGAAAAAGGAATATATTATTAATTAAATTTATACAACCATAAATTCGATAACATTCAGTTACCAATACCAAAAAGATAATTCACATAAATAAAATAATGAATATATATATATATATATATATATATATATATATTTTTTTTTTTTTTGTCAACAGCCTAAGTACCTAGAACGATTCGGATATCCAAATCGGAGGTACCGAGTTTACATAAGTAATATCTGATGGGTAGACACGAGCACTCCGTGCTAACTTGTCCGCCTTTGTGTTGTTTGCGCGTGGGATTAGTGAGATAGAGAAAAAATTAAACACCTCCTTACTCTTCACGAATTCCTCCAAGTGTAATGTGAAAGCCGGCCATTCTTCGGGTGTAGACACCATCTTCACGAGCTCGGAACAGTCCGTTGCAAAAGCTATCGTCGTCTTCTGATTTGCAATCATACAATGCATGGCCCAAATTATAAGTGCTTCTAATTCTGCGTGGAGAGGAGAGAGACTTCTTCGTAAATTCTTTGCTCCTACGATAGTTTATTCAACGCCTTCCTGAAAGCAATGCCATCATAATCCAGAAAAATTATATGTGTCCTTCCAAGAGCCATCAATATAGCACCACCATCCGTCGCAATGTGAAATCACCGGAGAAGGGCCAATAGTTTGGGATACTATTGCGTGATCGCTATTTTGTGTCGTGTCCCAGCTTGTTGCCTCAGTTTCCGTAATTTTCAAAGTTTCTTGTGGATCTCTATCTATATTTGAAAAAACCTTATCATTCCGCGCCTTCCAAATGTACCACACAATCCAAGGAAATGTTTCATTCTGATTTTCTTTTGGAAGTCTCCAAAAGAGATAATCAAAATTTGAAAAGACCGATGACAATGGAAAAGCACTCGGGGGTGATGGTATCTGAGAAAGTGCCCACGTTTGTAAAGCTGGAGGACATTTAAAAAGGACGTGATTGATCGTTTCCTCTGCCACTCCACACCGTACACATTGTGTATCACAATTGATCCCTCTAGATCGTAAACTTGCTGAAACCGAGAGACATCCCGATATGGCTTGCCAAAGAAAATGTCGTAATTTTGGTGAACAACGCAGCTTCCATGTATGGGCCTGTAATTTCGTCACATCTGGACCATAGAAAATATTTTTATCGTTATCTGAATTTTGTTGTTCGACTTGATTGCCCGACTTAACCGTATATCTTCCCGGCTTTGTATAGTGTCATCCAAGAATATATGGTCGGTAAGTACTGATTATAGGCATACTTCGAATAATTGTCACATCTGCCGGGTCAATAATTGAATTTATCAACCCCACATTCCACGTTTTTGTCACTGGATCAATCAGATGATTGACCATAAGATTCGGGTAATAGTTATATCCTTTACATAGTGCTGACCTCGGGCAAGAAGATGGTATCCAAGGGTCGTTCCATACGGAGATACAACATCATGAACCAACTCTTTTAATTAGCCTTTTTTTAACCAGAGGTATAGCCGATATAATGCTCCTCCATCCATACGACGGGGAATAGCTACGTACATTGTCCAATGGGCCTGTGTTCCTAAAATATCGACCCTTAAAAACCCGCGCAAATAAAGAATCCGGTTTATCCATTAATCGTCATAACCGTTATGCCAATAACGCCGTGTTAAATTCCTCTATTGTTCGAAAACCGATTCCCCCGTCTGATTTGCTTAGATACAATTTTTTCCATGCTAACCAATGCATTCCTTTTTGTTGTCCATTTGAACTCCACCAAAACCGTGCCGCCACACTAGTTAATTGTGCAGTTATAGATTTGGGTAACCTAAAACACGACATAACGTAGGTTGGCATTGCTGATGCCACCGATTTGATTAAAACCTCTTTACCTCCTCTAGATAATAACCTTGATGTCCATCCGTTTACTCGATCATGTTGTCTCTCCGCGACAAAATTAAAAATTTTACTTTTTGCTCCTCTGAGACTTTCCGGAAGGCCTAGATAAGATCCCATGCCTCATATGGTAGAGATTCCTAATAATTGCTTGACCTCATTTTGTACCGTATCATTTACCGAGTGTCCAAATTGCAAAGAAGATTTAGCAAAATTGATTTGTTGCCCAGACACTGACTCATACTGTTGAAGTATGTGTAGGATCATCTGACATTCATCTGTGGTAGCCTTGCAAAAAAATAGACTGTCATCAGCAAATAGTAGATGTGAGACTGATGGGCTTGCTCTCGCCACCTTTAAACCTGTAAGTAACTTCTCGCTTTCCGCTTTCCGTATGTTTGCTATTAATACATCCGTACAAAGTATGAAAAGATAAGGTGATAAAGGGTCTCCTTGACGAAGCCCTCTATTTGGAATTACATGTCCTTTTGGTTGACCATTTATGAGAACTTTATATTGTACTGATTTAATACACCACATCATCCATGTAATCTATTTTTCTGGAAAACCAAACTTCCTCAAAAGATGTTCGATAAAAGACCATTCCACCCGATCATACGCTTTACTCATGTCCGTTTTTATCCCCATAAATTTACCTTTGCAAGACTTATTGGTTCTTAGTCCATGGAACATATCTTGAGCAATCAAAATATTATCCGAAATTAATCGGCCTGACACAAAAGCTGATTGAGTTTCTGAGATCAGGTTTGGTAGCAATCGCTTTAACCTTTGGCATAAAATCTTTGAAATGATTTTATATCCCACATTACAGAGGCTTATAGGCCGTAGTTCTCTCTTCCGGCTGGGTCTTTCTGTCTTCGGGATTAAGCAAATATTAGTCATATTCTGCTGTTTATCAAAAACCCCAGTCTCAAGGAAGCCGTTAACCAATCCTATACTATCCATTTTTATTATTTGCCAAGATTGTTGAAAAAATAAAGCTGTCATTCCGTCCGGTCCCAGAGCTTTTTCCGGGTGCATCATAAAAAGTGTCGTGTGTACTTCTTCTTCGGTAGCCATTTTCGTAAGCATCTCATTATTATGTTCCGAGGCTAGTGCTGAAATATCACTCAGTGCATCCTCAAATTCCATCGGAGAAGTAGAGGTAAATAATTCCTCAAAATAACATACCGCCACCTGCTCAACCTTCTTTTCGGATGTGACCCACCTTCCTAAGGCATTATACAAACCAACTATCCGGTTTCTCGCCCTTCTTTGCTTCACTTGTGCAAGGTAAAACTTTGAATTTTTGTTCCCCACCGTCAAACATTGAGTGCGACTTTTCTGTTGCTAGAAAAACTCCTCATCTCGATATGCTTCTTGTAATTTTCTTGTAATATCTATCAATTCCTCCTGAGTCCTAGTATCATCATTTTGGACCTCTTCTAATGCCCGTTGTAACTCATTTATTTTCTCTTTACCGTATGGTAAGTTATTTTTTCGCCACTTGGATATTTCCCGTCGACAACTACTGATTTTGTCTGCAAAGGAAGAACCGTTTCCACCTGGATTAATCTCCCATCCCTTTGAAATCGAATCCATTAAACCGTCTCGACCAATCCACCGTTTGTCAAACCGAAATTGTTCTCGTTTCCGGGGAAGTTTATCTTTTATTGTAGCAACAATTGGCCTATGATCCGACCTAATCATTGCCAAATATTCGACAAAAGAAAATGAAAAAATGTCATGCCAATCTTCGTTAGCCAAAACCCGATCTAATCGACATCGAACGACTTTCGAATTCCGTCTTCCCCTCCATGATAATGAATATATTTAAATATAAAATATTTATGATGATTTGTAAGTGTAAATGATATGATATATATTTATGTTGATTATAGAAAATATTTATGATTATAATTTATTCACAAATTAATAACAAAACAATGGGTAAGAGTCCGGATGGATAATTTATGTATTAAAAATATATTTAAAATAAAATATAGAACTGAAAATATATATAACAAAACAGGTCAGAAAATTTATCTATCTAATCTATTAAAACAAAGTGCTATTTTGTGACCAACCAAGAAAAAATGCATATAACTCTATTCATTTTATGGATAACTTTTATTCTTTTCCTGGATAACTAGTATTCCTATTGCCAAACAGATATTTTGGTTAAATTAAAAAAATAATTATTAATTATATTTGGTTCAATTAATGAGTAGTTTAATTAATTAATCTGATTATATATATATATATATATATTAATTTTAGATTATGCAAAAAAATTAAATTAAATATTTAAAATTATAAATAAAATCGATTATTATAAATTACATATTACAAAATAATTTAAGTTTTCAATATTATTTTGTTACGAAAATAATATTACTTATTTTGAATTTTTGAATTTAGATTATACCAAATATTTTAACAATCATTTTTTTTAAATGATACAAATTCAAAATTAACATTTTGTATTGAAAAATAATCTTAAATTTTGAATTCAATGTAAATTTTCTAAGATTTCATCAACAGTTACAAAACAATATTCAGAATTAATAACAAAATATGCTTAATTCTAAATTTAAATCTTATTAATACACTCGAATTTATAATTGAATATTTTTCAAACTGAAAAATGAAAATATTATTAATTAAATCTGCACAAGCATAAATTCGATAACATTTCAGTTACCAACACCAAAAAAGATAATTCACATATATAAAAAAATGATTATATTTTAAATATAAAATATTTATGATGATTTGTAGGTGTAAATGATATGCTATTTATGATGATTATAGAAAATATTTATGATTATGCTATATTCGCAAATTAATAACAAAACAATGGATAAAAGTCTTAATGGATAATTTATTTATTAAAATTATATTCAAAATAAAATATAGAACTGAAAATATATATAACAAAACGGGTCAGAAAATTTAGGTAGCTAAAATCACTAATTTTGAATTATACATGTCATACCAAAAATATTTTTTTTGTTACAAAGTAGAAAACATAAAAACAAAAACAAATAAAATTTTTTCGAATGCCCTCATTGTGGATTAATATTTTAGAAAACTATATAATATATTTTATACCAAAAATAAAATTGTTAACACATCTCAAACTTTTACATCCACAAATACATTTTGTCGAAAAAATAAAACTAAACATCAGAAAACAAAATTTAAAACTTACCTCCGTTCTAGGGCGGATTAGAAAAAGATTATGTCAACATAATGAACTTCCGTTACTTTTCATATTGAACTCCCGTTTTAAGACGGATTAGAAAAAACAAATTATATCTAAACACCAAAATAATTATGTGTCTCATATGACAAAAATTAAATATACAAAAAATACACATTATATTAAAAAAAATTGATAAACAAAAAAAAATTCCCGTGCGGATGCACGGGTTTAGAATCTAGTAAACAGTTAAAATCGAATTCTTGGTTAAACGGTTTTTGTTCATGTCACTAATAGTAATGGTAATTAATACTAGTACAAATAAAGTAAAAGGACTATAATTTTCAAGAAATTAAATAATAAATTACATTTTGTTCATTCTATTTTTTTGTGGAAGTGTCTTTTTTACACATTTCACATGAATTAAAAAAAATAACTAAAGAACTTATTTTATCCCAACAAAACTAGATTGACTTGGAAATTGGAGTCTCTAAAAATAGGGGGAAAATCAATAATATTTTTAAAAATGATCAAAAGTTACATTAAAATTATTAAATAACATTTTTCAGAAACAAAAACATTAACCTAAATGATACCCTTCCGTTTCACAAAAGTGTCGTTTTAAGGTTTTATTTTTGTTTAACAAATAGTATCATTTTATGTTTTTATTGCTTAATTTTGAACAAAAATTCAATAACCTTATTGTTTTAGTGTATTAATTAGAGAGAGAAAAATTGTTTAGTATATTAATAAAGAGTAATATAAAACTTTTAGTAGTTTTTTTAATATGTGTGAAATATGTCAAAATGACATTCTTTGTGAAAATGAAGGAGTACTACTTAGTTTGAAGGGAAACATAACAAATAAATTAAATGTAAAATGAATTTTGGAATAAAAAATATAACTGTTTCTTAAATTAGTTCTCATGAGTTATTTTTTTTGGTCAACTGGATTTAAATCTAGATAATAACACAATATTGGTATTAAATTAGTAATACAAATCCTTAGGATATATGTCCCAAAGTATACCCATAAATTTGGAATGGTAAATCACAAAATAAGATAGAACAAACAAAAACAGATAATTGAAAGAAAAAAAAAACTTGATACATTGATTCCATAATTATTATAATAGCACTGACAGGTCACAGATATTGAAGACTTAAATACTTTATTATTAGTATAAGAAGTTTGATTAAAAAAAGAAGAAGAGACAATTTGGTAAGGGAGACCTGGCAACAGAAAGCATATAATGTTTAAAGATAAGGACAAAAGCTATTTTGTCTACATTAATACACTCATTATCGCATCATCCCATTCCACATTACTACAATTTATGATCTCTCTGTAACAGATTACCAAAATTAAAGTTTTTGGCGAAAGACGAGATAAGATTTTTTTCTATTTTCTTTGGCTTTCTCGAAGTCAAGTCTCTTTTCTCTGGCCGCGAAATATCAAGAACGAAAAGTCGTTTTTTTGTTTTTGTTTTTTATTTCTAGAAATTTATAAAGGAAAAGACGTCTCTGCGTCAATTTCGTTTGTTGTTGTCCATCGGGTTCTAAGGATTGTCTGTTTCAATACCCAAACTTTGGATTCTCTTCTCTTCTCTTCCTGTTCGTCTTCTTGTCTCGTCCTTTCGTTTGTTCGTCTTCTTATCTCTTCATTTGGGATTTAGAGGGATTTAGGAAAGGAGATATGTATTATCAGTTGACCAAGTCTTCTTACATGGACTCTTTGAAGATTCTGGAGGCTGACATAGAGCACGCCAATGGACTGTGAGTCATCTCTGGTTTCGTTTCAATTTTTTCTTTCTTTCTGGGTTTAGGGTTTTGATTATCAATTAACATGATTGGTTGACGCTTCGATGGTTGATGAATTGAATTAGCCAATACCCACTTAGGGGTTTTTCATTTCTCTTCTCTATATCCTCTTTCAATGTGCATATCCACATAAAGTACATTCTCAGTCTCTCTAGTCATGAACTTGGATTATTATTACAGAAACTATGCAGAAATGGTCGACAAATTGCAAATCTTTTGTATCTGGTCTCGATGCATATGTTGTATGAAGAAATTTGGGGGTGAAGAGAAGGGTAGTAACTGATTAGTGTCAAAATTTGATTCAGGGCTACTGAGATTCCTATGGGAAAGAGCGGTGTGCGTCTTCAGATGAAATTGGTGTGCAGCAATTTGGCTCCATTCTTCATTTTCCTGCTACAATGGATGGATTTCTCATGTCTGCTTCCAAGATATTTTGATTTCTTCCACATACTCATATACAAGGTTGTTAACCAAATATATATCTCTGTTGTGTGTGTGTGTGAATTGGTAGATTCCCTGATTGTTTCCCTGCTTTCCTCTTGGCTTGTTTGTTTTATAGGTGTCTTCTTTTTCTTGTACAGGTACGTGCTGATGGGAGGTGGAATCTATCCAGGTACGGAAGGAAAGCTACAATTAGGGAGTTTTACGGTAAGCCCTAGCCCTTTTTTTAACGCGGTTGTGTTTTGACTATGTGCTCAATCTTATAAGAGGGTTTTGGCTAAGTGCAGGTGTTATATTACCGTCACTTGAGCGACTTCATATCACCTTTGCTGACTTACCTGGCGACAGCTTGTGGTATCCAAATCCAAAAGCCATCACCAAGAAGAAATATGACATTGAAGGCAACAGATTCATGAGTAGCATTGACTTGGAAAGAGAAGACGAATGCGGGATTTGCTTAGAGCCTTGCACCAAAATGGTGTTGCCTAATTGTTGCCATGCCATGTGCATCAAATGTTACCGGAACTGGAACACAAAGTCAGAGTCATGCCCGTATTGTCGGGGCAGCATCAAGAGAGTGAACTCAGAGGATCTGTGGGTGCTGACGTGCGATGAAGATGTGGTGGATCCAGAGACAGTCACCAAAGAGGATCTTCTTCGGTTCTACCTCCACATCAATAGCCTCCCTAAGGATTATCCGGAAGCCGTCTTCTTAGTCTACAACGAGTACTTGATATGATTTTATCGCGAAACACATCACGGGTGTACAGAAGGAGATAGATCCCAGACCTTTAACAAAGTGTACATAAGAATCTGGTGATTTTCCTTCGTTTTTAGATTATGATGATATAAGAAGATTGTTATAATCATTGTGTACCCTTGTTATGAAAGATTAAGAGAAAAGATGATCTCGGTTACATATTCCCAACGTCTTGTCTAGTTTCTTCTTGCCAGCTCAAACATGTTTCAAGATGAGAGATATAAGAACCTGTTTGCATACAAAGAGCGACTGAAATATGCTATTGACTGGAACTTTTAGCTTAGTGTGTGTGCTTGTGAGTTGTATAGACAGCGAAAAGCAAATAGTATGAAGCTAAAGTAGAACAAATTCCACAGATGAAAAAGCTAAAATAAAGGCCGAAAGAAACAAATAAAGCAATGTCATTAACTTAATTTATCATATAGTCAGTCATATAATTACATAAAAGCAAATTGTGTTTATCGCTATATGTTTAAATTTATGGATGACCAAAATGGAACCGTAACCGTATTTCGAACCGTAACCGTACCGTTTTCAAACCGTAACCAGACCGTAACTGTGTCAGACGGTTAAAACCGTAACCGTTAACCGTAAAAATATATTAGTTATGGTTAAAAAAAATATTAACCGTAACCGTTAATTAACCGTAACCGTATCAAAACCGTTGGTTAACTGCAAGGTTAAATCGTAAAATTTTAACCGTAACCGTTTTAAAAATAAAATTATATATACTAATAATTATAATTAGTTCTGTAAAATTATAAATTCAAAAAAAATTATATATAATCAATTTACCAATAGCAAATGCAAATCTAACAAATAGAAATACTAGTTAAAACTTAAACGTGCTAAACTAATTAATATTTTTAACAAATATAAAAAATATTTTAACAAAACAGTTTTATGAAAAAATATACTCCCTATGTTTCATAATGTTTGATTTTCTGAATATTTGGAAAGCAAACAAAAAATTTCAAATTTAAAATTCACATATACAAAAAAAAAAAACAAATAGAGCTAAATCTCATAATGGAGCTAAATAAAAAAATTGTAAACATAGTGGTCATCATCATTCGTCAAAATAGATAATTTTTATTTATTATTATTCTAGTTTATAAAATTTATAATTATAATTATAAATTATGATATTAACCATGTATTGTCATCAGTTAATCGTAACCGTATCTAACCGTAACCATATTAACCGGACTCGTATTTAACCATAACCGTTTTAACCGTATATTAAACTGTTAAACTTAAAATTAAAAAAAAAATTAACCATAATCAGTGGTTAAATAAACTTATCCGCACTAACAGTTATCGTGGTCATGCTTATTGAAATTGTTGTTCTTGATAGATCGTGAAGTGAGCCTTGAGAAGCGGGTCGGTGGTGAAAGAAAGAAACAAGCTTCAACTATGTTCACTCATCGTTTCACTCTGCTTCTTCTTGCCGTCGTCATCGGGATCTTCTCCTCCTTTTCTCAGGTATCTCCAATTCCCTCTTTTCTCCAAAACCCTAACTATTCTTATGACGATCCGTTTCTTCTTTCTTCGGGACGTTTTTTTCAGGTCCGTGCAACAAGTGAAACCAATGTCAGGATCGAATCATTCTCCTCGCCGTTCGCGACGGATCTTGCAACTCTGCAAAAGCAAACTGGGTACGGTTATTATAATCACTTCTTCTCTTCAAAAAAGAAGCCTTTTTTTGGCAGAACTAGTTCAGTTTCCAGTCCCCAAACATTGTTGTTGACTACATGTGTATTGGAGGATTGTTTCTTCTGCTGATAAAATTAGGGAAATTAAGGTTTCCAGTATGTATTAGATTAGATTCATATACTCTCGTGATGTATCTCTGTGATAGAATCACTTAGCTTTAAGATGATTTTGTTAGAAATCATCTCTGTAATGATTTAAGTTGAGATTTAAGATGATTTTGCTCATAGACAGAGATCTCTGCATGAAATGCTAAATCTATATTCTCTTAAAGTTGTCTCCTTTTTTGTTTGTTTGTTTGGGTGTAGCTACACGTTTACCAACATCAACCTTCTTGGCCGTGCTATGACTCATGCTTCCTTCTCTCAAGAGAACAACAAAGCCCTGAGTATCTTTGGAACCCATATCATTGAAACCTCGGTCTCTCTTCAGGTCCTCGCTAAAGATATCGATATCTCCTCCAAAGTTTTGACTCATTTGATATCAGATGTCTCAAATGTGAATTCCTCATGTGCTCTTGACGGAAACCGGTTGGGTTTGGAGAGGATAATAAAGGTTTCTCCCAAGACAGATGCATCAAACTCGGGCATCGTTTGTGCTGGCTTTAGGGCAATCTTTGGAGCTATTGCTACTGATTCCGGAATGGTTGATAAGGCCATCAAGGCTTTCTTGAAAGTACATGGAGATCGAGCTGGAGAACTAGTGTCTATGTTTTAAATTAGAGCTTTACTTTTTCTTTCGGGTTCCAAGTTCTATGAGACTCTTCTTTAAGGCTTTGCTTATAATGGCAATCACTTGCTTTCTCCTTTTCTGTGTGATGAGACCAAAACAAAATATTGGTTGATGTTATGAGGATTTTGTTAGAAATCATCTCTGTAATGATTTAAGTTGAGATTTAAGATGATTTGGCTCATAGACAGAGATCTCTGCATGAAATGCTAAATCTATATTCTCTTAAAGTTGTCTCCTTTTTTGTTTGTTTGTTTGGGTGTAGCTACACGTTTACCAACATCAACCTTCTTGGCCGTGCTATGACTCATGCTTCCTTCTCTCAAGAGAACAACAAAGCCCTGAGTATCTTTGGAACCCATATCATTGAAACCTCGGTCTCTCTTCAGGTCCTCGCTAAAGATATCGATATCTCCTCCAAAGTTTTGACTCATTTGATATCAGATGTCTCAAATGTGAATTCCTCATGTGCTCTTGACGGAAACCGGTTGGGTTTGGAGAGGATAATAAAGGTTTCTCCCAAGACAGATGCATCAAACTCGGGCATCGTTTGTGCTGGCTTTAGGGCAATCTTTGGAGCTATTGCTACTGATTCCGGAATGGTTGATAAGGCCATCAAGGCTTTCTTGAAAGTACATGGAGATCGAGCTGGAGAACTAGTGTCTATGTTTTAAATTAGAGCTTTACTTTTTCTTTCGGGTTCCAAGTTCTATGAGACTCTTCTTTAAGGCTTTGCTTATAATGGCAATCACTTGGCTTCTCCTTTTCTGTGTGATGAGACCAAAACAAAATATTGGTTGATGTTATGAGGATGTAATTGAATAGGCCCCCCACTGCAATGAAATGTTTCAACTTTCAATTAAACAAAACAAATCTAGGTTAAGTTTGTGTTTAGAATGTCTCCGTAGAAAGTGTTGCAAGAATATGATAGATGTGCAGAATATGAAAGATCTTATGAACAATAGCGACACATTGTATTGAAAGAGTTTACATGTGCAAGTCATATGAAATTGGGAATCCCATCATCATTTTCATTTGTATGTGACAAAAGAATATATCTACTCCACTTAATAAAATGTTAAATTTAATTGCTAAAAAATGATATAACATAAGTTAATTAAGCAAATAAATATAATTTTATAAATTTAAAACTTGATAAAATATACGTATTTATTACTCCTCTGTTCTATATTAAGTGATGTTTAAGGTTTTTGCATACCAATTAAAGATTCATTTATTTTTTATTTTTTCTATACTAAAAACATCATTTATTGTATATTTAAACACAATTTAACAAATAAGAAAATAATCTGCAAAATACAAAGGCTAAAAACAATTAAAAACTATTTAATTTTGTATTGATTTGTGAGAGCATCACTTATTTGAAAACAAAAAAAAAACCTCTAAAACATCACTTATTACAGAATGGAGGTTATAGTTTAGAAAAATTAATCAGAACTCGTGATCATATTATAATTCTGTCTTATGTTACTTTGACTAATTGTGTGTGTGATCTCTAATAAAGTCACGTGAATGGATTTGTTAAACGGAAGCGAAGGTTTCTTATTGGATGAAACACATCACCCACGATAGGGAGAAAACAAAACGCACCGCTTCGGTCGTGCTGCAACGCTTCTCTTACCTGTAGGCTGTAGCCTCCTCCTTCCTCCTCTCCTTCCCTCGCTGATCTCCGACTCAAACCCAACAAAGCTAAGCAAAGCCGTTTCACACAGCTCCTTCCTCCATTTCTCGACTCTCTTCGCAGTTTTTTTTCTAGGGCTCTCCCGGGTTTTGATTACGATATATTGCTCATTCTCTCTCTTATAATCCTTCTCGGGTTTCCGAATTCGTGGTTAGATTTGTTTGGAAAAGCGGATTGAGATCGTATTTAGATAATGCACGAGAATGATGATCTTCCGCAGAATTCGGTTGATTCTGTAACTGATGGATTGGAGAATGATGACGAGTCCAATGGGCAAGAGCTTGATCCTGACCAGGTGAGATTTGTAATTTACCATGAATGACTTCTCTTGTGTGTTTTTTCTTCTCCGAATCGTTTGTAAGCCGTTTGTGGTTTGTTCGTATGCTGAAATGGGGTTAGTATTTGCAGGAAACAGCTTTCGTTGACAGTAAGGAAGATATGTTTGTTGATGCTCCTGAAGAGTTGAATTTTGATACACCCAGCAAGGAAGCTTTGACGACAGATGACGATGACAATGGAGAGCTCGTAAATCAATTCAATGTCTGTGATTTTTTAGTTGATTTGAATTTTTCCAATCATTATTGACAGGTCTTTGTTTTGTTCATTTATGTTTGTTTTCTACCATACAGAGTGAGAAGGAGGAGTTGGAAAAGGAACTCGCAGGGTTGCAGGAACAGTTTAATCAGTCTGGTGAGACTGATTTGAAACGTGAAGATGGGAACACATTGGAAATTGTCACTCGGTTCTCAAAGTTTCTAAAAACTGCCGATGCAGAGCGAATTCAGCATGAGGATGCACTCAGGGAGCTTCGTGGGATTATCAGTGGGAAGGACAACGAGATTGCTGATCTCACCACAAAGATTTCAGAGCTTTCTTCGTCACAGTCAGTTCCCGAACCGGGATATCAGGCACAGAACGAGGAGCAACTTGAGGCTGCAACAGACAGGATTCTGCTTTCTCTTAGTACTGTATTTGGGGAGGAGGAGCTGCAGTATGGTTCTTCTGTCTCCGAAAAGCTTGCTCACCTGGAGAACCGAGTTTCCTTTTTAAGTGCCAAGTATACTGAGTTTTACTACGGTGCTGATCAATTAAGGAAGTGTTTGTCCAGTGATGGGTCGGATCTTCGTTTCCAAGAGGATTTTGGTTCAGCTCTCGGTGCTGCTTGTTCTGAGTTACTTGAGCTCAAACAGAAGGAAACAGTTCTTTTTGAAAGACTTAGCCATCTAGAAGATGAAAATAGGAAACTGGTTGAACAAGTGACCAGAGATAGGGAAATGATTGAGTCGATGAGAGCAGAATCTGGAAAAATGAAAGCAGAGCTTGAGCAAGAAAAGACGAGGTGTAGTAACACGAAAGAAAAGCTCAGCATGGCTGTAACAAAGGGGAAGGCGTTAGTTCAGAACCGAGATGCTCTGAAGCATCAAATATCTGAAAAAACGATGGAGCTTGAGAACAGGTTGACTGAATTACAAGAGATGAAGATTGCCCTTGAAACTTCTGAATTAGTGAAGGGGCAGTTGGAACAATCGTTAGCTGAAAATACAGATGAACTTGAGAAATGCTATACTGAATTGCATGATAAGTCTGTATCCCTGGAAGGATATGAGCTAGCAAAGAAGGAGTTGGAACAGTCTCTGGCTGGGAAAACAAAAGAACTTGAAGAGTGTTTGATAAAACTACAAGAGATGTCAGCAGCAATTGATGAATCTGAACTCATTAAAGGTGAGTTGGTAAAATCTGAAGCTATGGTTGCATCATATCAGGAAATGGTATCGTCAAGGAGCTCTATCATTGAAAATATTGAAACCATATTGTCACACATAGATACACCTGACGAAGGTCAGTCTTTCGATATCATTGAAAAAGTTAGGTCACTTGCAGAAGAGAGGAAAGAGCTCAAAAATGTTTCCCTGGAATACAACAGACTAAAAGATATGAACTTTTCCATTGACTTACCGGAGGAGATCTCTCAATCCAGCTTAGAAACTCGCCTAACTTGGCTTAAGGAATCATTTTTCCAGGCAAAGGATGAAGTTAGTGCCCTGCAAAATCAGATCGAAAGCTTAAGCATGTCTCTGTCAGCAGAAATGGAGGAGAAAAATAACATTAGAAAGGAACTTGATGATTTAACTTTCAGTTTTAAAAAAATGGAAGAAACTGCAGAGCGAGGCTCTTTGGAAAGAGAGGAAATTGTGAGGAGACTTGTGAAAACCTCTGGCTTGATGACAGAAGGAGTCGAACATCATACATCTTCAGCTATCAATTTGCTTGTTGAAAGATCCTTCGAACAGATAGAAAATAAAATCAGGGACTCTAGTGACAGTTCTTATGGCAACGAAGAATCATTTGAAAGTTTGCAAAGTCTCCTTTATGCTAATGATCTGGAGTTGTCGCTCTGTAAGGAAATGCTAGGAGAGGATATGCTGGCTAGTTTGCAGGTGAGCGATCTCTCAAATGAGCTAAAAACTGTATCTCGAGAACTTGCGATGGTGAAAGAAGAAAAAAATTCTTTGGAGACGGATCTTGAGCGATCAGAAGAGAAATCTGCTTTGCTCAGAGACAAACTTTCCATGGCTATCAAGAAAGGCAAGGGACTTGTCCAAGATAGGGAAAAGTTAAAAACTCAGTTGGATGACAAAAACTCTGAAATCGAGAATCTGATGCTCGAGTTGCAGCAGTTAACTGGTACGGTTGATAGCTACAAGAATCAGATAAATAAGTTATCGGGAGACTTAGAGAGCACAAAAGAGCTAGAGGCTGAGCTTGTTGCTATTAAAGACGAAAGAGATCAACTTAAGCAATCTTTATCTCTGAATGACACTTTGTTGCAGAAAGTGATGAAGTCAGTTGAAACTATGAGTATCCCTGTTGATCTAGCAACTGAGGATCCTTCAGAAAAGATTGAGCGACTTGCTGGATACTTCAAGGAAGTGCAGCATGCTAGAGTAGAGGAACAAGAAAAACTGGAAAAAGTAAAGGAAGAAGCCAGTACATTAGCCAGTACATTAGCAGAAACCCACACAGCCTTGAAGTTGGTTGAGGATGCCTTGTCTACTGCAGAGGGTAATATCGATCGACTTGCTGAGGAGAATAGGCAAGTCCAAGCTGCCAAGGAAAATGTTGAACTTGAGCTGCAGAAAGCAGTTGGAGAGGCCTCCTCTCTGGCTAGCGAACTGGATGAAGCTTGTGCAACCAGTAATACACTTGAAGCTGCACTCATGCAGGCTGAAAGAAATATATCTGATATCATCAGTGAAAAGGAAGAGGCTCAAAGCAGTACTGCTACTGCAGAGATGGAGCTAGAGAAGGTGAAAGAAGAAGTTTCAGTTCAGAATAACAAATTAACTGAAGCACATAGCACCATAAAAGCACTTGAGAAAACACTTACCCAGACAGAAAGCAACATGGATTCGCTGTCCAAACAAATTGAAGATGACAAACTTCTTACTACAAATTTGAAGAATGAGTTAGAGAAGCTTCGAAATGAGGTAGAGTTCGAGCGTAGCAAGATGGCCGACGCTTCCTTGACTATAGGATCCCTCAAGGAGGCATTAATGAAGGCGGAGAATAGTTTTTCTGTCTTACAAGGAGAAATGGTGAAAGCTGAAGTCGAGATATCAACTCTCAGTAGTAAACTGAATGTATGCATGGAAGAGTTAGCTGGATCAAGTGGAAACTCGCAGAGCAAATCTTTGGAGATTATTGCTCATCTTGACAATCTCCAGATGCTACTGAAGGACGGAGGGCTAATTTCCAGGGTGAATGAATTCCTTGAAAGGAAATTCAGGAGCCTTAGAGACATGGATGTCATTGCCAGAGATATCATAAGAAATTTTGGTGAGAAGGGATTTGCAGTGGAAATGGACAACTTTACAGAGGTAACTTTTTTCATATCAGTTTTCTCGAACCTTAGAGACAGTATTCTCGAACCTTACAAGATCAATACCTCTTCTGTTTGTTGACTTTTTTCATATCAGTTTACCGTTTCCCCTTTCATTCCTTTTCGCATATTTGTTGGCTTCAAACATGCCTTATCCTATTGGGATCTATACTTTTTTGTTTGCCAAGGATGCACACATCTAGTTAGAATCTGTTCTGTGTAGAAGTTGATTAAACGGAAATAAGAATGATGAATATTATTCTGGGAAACATTTTTCAATAGTACATACATCTATCCAGCTGTTCTCTTGACGCTGTTCATATTTCCAGGATGATTCGACTGTGGCAAAATCCTTGTTGAATTGTCTTGATGATTCAGTGGATACAGAGCCGGAGAATAGTAAAGTGAATGCAGCTGATGAAGACGAAATTTCTTCATCCCTTAGGAAGATCGCAGAGGGGGTCAAGCTGAGAAACAAAATACTCGAGAAAGACTTTGAGGGTTTCTCAACTTCCATTGATACACTCATTGCAACGTTGATGGAAAACATGACAGCAGCTAGGGCTGATGTGATAAATGCCATGGGTCATAATGAGTCCCTGAAAGAACAGGTGAGGAGTGCAGAAGATATTGTTCGTGAACAAGAAAACACTATATCTGCATTACAAAAAGATTCGTCATCTTTGATGTCTGTATGTGGCGAGGCTGCCTGCAAACTGCAGTTGGAAGTGAAAAATGACCTCCTAGAGTTGGTTCAGTTCCAAGAAAATGATAGCGGTGGTGAAACTGAACTAACTGAACATCCACAGGAGCTTCATGTAAGTGACTGCGCCCAGAGAGTAAAAGAACTATCTTCTGCCACAGAGAAGGCATGTACTACTCTAAATCTCTTTGAGACAACAAGTAATGCAGCTGCTGTTGTAATTCGAGATATGGAGAACAGACTAAAAGAAGCATCTGCTGCTCTAGAAAAGGTTGTGTTAGAAAGAGATCTAAACCAAACTAAGGTTTCAAGTTCCGAGGCCAAGGTGGAATCCACAGAAGCGTTTTGCCAAGATCTGAAACTCCAGCTGGAAAATCTCAAAGCCGAAGAAGAGAAACGGCATGAAAAAGAGGTGGAACTTTCTACATTATATGATAAACTGTTGGTGCAAGAGCAAGGTAATTTTTTCTTTTGTCGTCTCTGAGTTCTTTAAGTCTTCTTAACATGTTTATCACTTTACTGAAATGCCACGTGCTGTTTCTTGGAGTTGCAGAAGCAAAGGAAAACCCAATTTCAGCTTCTGATATGCATGCCCTTTTTGACAAGATAAATGGTATTGAGGTGCCTTCAGTAGATCAGGTCAATGAATTAGATCCACAGAGTCCATATGATGTGAAGAAGCTATTCGCAATTGTTGATAGTGTTACTGAGATGCAGCATCAGATAGACCTCTTATCATATGGACAAAAAGAGCTCAATTCCACATTGGCAGAAAAGGATCTTGAAATTCAAGGTTTGAAGGAGGCGGCTGAAGCAAAGAGTATGACCGAGCTAGAGTTAGTTAAGGCAAAGAACGAATTGTCCAAGCTAATATCTGGCTTTGAGAAACTGCTGGGTATATTGGCGGGCAACGATCCTGATGTAGACTCAGACTTCTCCGAGTCATGGACACTCTTACAAGAACTAGAAAGAAAAATAACTTCCCTTCTCCTGGAGTCAGAGAGTTCAAAATCAAGGGCCCAAGAACTTGGACTAAAGTTAGTCGGCAGCGAAAAACTCGTGGATAAATTATCATTCAAAGTTAAAGAATTTGAGGATAAACTTCAAAGCAAAGCCATTCAGCCTGATGTCGTTCATGAAAGGAGCATTTTCGAAGCACCAAGAGCACCTTCTACCTCAGAGATATCCGAGATTGAGGACAAGGTAAAATTTTATCTTGTGCTATTTCAGGTTATTATTGACCCTTGTGGATGCCATCTATTGCACAACAATTCTGGTATTTTTTTTACTCTATCTGCGGCTAAGTTATGACCTTAAAACTATATAATGTAGCTGCTATATTGATTATATCTTAAAAGCAATGATTTAGCTTCGGTCTCTTGCTATGTTCTGATCTTCAAATTTGGACTGGACACGTTTTGTGCTCAGGGAGCCCTGGGGAAAAAATCAATATCACCTGTGCCTACGGCAGCGCAAGTGAGAACGGTGAGGAAAGGATCGACGGATCATCTTTCAATCAACATTGATTCAGAGTCCGAGCATCTGATGAACCACAACGAAACAGATGAAGATAAAGGTCAGAACTGAGGCGTCTGCATATCTATCTCAGTTATTGCTAAACTATGACGTGAGCCTCTAAGCTCACTCATCTTAATAAACACATCTATTTTCTTTTGCAGGACATGTCTTCAAGTCTCTCAACATGTCTGGTCTAATTCCAACGCAAGGAAAGATGATAGCAGATCGGGTCGATGGAATATGGTAAACACTGGCTAATATCAAATAGATCTGAAAAGGGTCCCAAATTGTATATCTTATTGAGCGTTGGGTTTGATTTCTGCAATGCAGGGTCTCAGGTGGAAGAGTACTAATGAGCCGTCCTCAAGCAAGGCTTGGCGTTATGGTATACAGTCTCTTATTGCATCTGTGGCTCCTAGCTTCCATTTTGTAACAAGACAGGTGATTGATTTTCTCTTAGGTCTCTCACATGAAACTACACACAAAAGAAACACACAAATTGCTTTATCTCTCTTCTCTATTCTTCCCATTCTTTGTCGACCCGTAAGCAGAGAATGATAGGTGTCGTCTTGTATATATATACTGAATAATGTCTCGATAATCTGCGAGCTTTTTCTTCTAGTTCTTCAGTTTCATAGTCCTATAATGTTCGATTAGGACTCAGAACGTTATTACAGGTGGTCGTTTGTCTTAAACATTTGTTCCGTACTTAAAAGAAAAGTTTTGCGTCTGCAACGACATTAAGTTTTGAATGACTGAAAAGTTTTGTGAAAAGCTCTCTAATACTATGATCTACCGAAACCAAACTTACTTCGGGAGGAGAGACAGACACTTCTACACTCATACCTATTACCTACTGCTCATTAACTATTTTTTCTCTATTCCCAAAAACAGAGCTTTGGAATTAACGTATTTAAGGTTTGCCTCTAACCAAAAGCAAGAAATAAATCAGCTTGTATCTAACTACAAGGTTTGTAATTGTATTCCACCTCTGATATATAAAAAACCAGATGAGAAACAAAAAAATCTTAGTAGAAAAGCCTTTTTTTTAGGTTATCTAACCAGAAAAGCTGGTTTTTAATCTATAGAAGCGACAGGGGAAAATTAGAATCGAATTAAATGGATGAAAACAAAACCGGAAAGAGATTTAAAAATTTGATTTGAATGGACGAATTAGCTGAGGGCTATAATAACGTGATTAATGTCTTTTGAGTGAAACACTGAAACCCCAATCTACAAATTTCCCTAAAGAATCATATTCTTCCTGTTGTGTATTCTGAATTTTGAGCACACCCTAACTTTTTGTTACACTTTTTATCCTAAATAGTATGATGACATTGACTTGGACTTTTCTTGTAAGCTACAATTTATTGTAATTTCAAATCATTTTTGTGTAAAGTAATTAAGATTGAGCAAAATAATAAAATAAATCTCTCTCTCTCTCTTTCTTTCTCTCAGCTCTAATTTTCCTACATAAAGAGTGAGTTAGCTCCAAAGCCAAAGTCTCATGACCAGAAAAAAATAAAATTGAAACAGAAAGAAGAGCATGCAAAGAACATGGAATCTCCATGTCGTAAGCTTCATAGGATTTCTCTCTCTCCTTAGAATATTGTTTCCTCTCCTGAAATGGTTCATCACCAGATTCCTCCTCACAAACCCCAAACGGCTCAAGCGTTACGGCTCGTGGGCTATGGTCACTGGAGCCACAGACGGAATAGGACGCGCCTTTGCTCATGAGCTGGCTAAACACGGTCTTAACCTCATTCTAGTCAGCAGAAACCCTTCGAAGCTCGCTTCTGTCTCCGATGATTTCCAACGAGAGTTTCCTCACATCAAGATCAAGATCATTCCCTTTGACTTCTCCTCTGGTAATAGTTAATGCACCGTCCTCACTTCACTTTTTGGTCAATCCTATAGGACTAGTCTCTATACTTAGTCATTGACTTACATATAAATACTGCATTATTTTAATTTTGGAATGTACATTAACAATAATGCAATTACTCAATATAAATAAAATAATTCTAAATATATATACATAAACAACAAAATAGTAGGCAATTTTTCTTACAATATCTATTATATGTTTTTGGAAAAGACTTGCAAAAATATACTTTAATTTTTCATAGTATATCCAGAAGAAGAAAAAAATACACATGCAGTTTATATACAAGATTAAACTTATAATATATATATATATATATATATTTTTTTAAAATATATTTTTGTTAGCTTTTTCGAATTCTAATAAACTTTTTCAAGATTAAAGTTGATGGATTGAAAAACAAAATGTGTAGAAGGAGGATATGGAGCAATCGAGGAAGGGATCAAAGGCGTTGAAGTTGGGATTCTCATAAACAATGTTGGGGTAACTTATCCACGAGCCATGTTCTTCCACGAGGTTGACCATCTCATATGGACCAAAATCCTGAGGGTCAACCTTGAAGCCACCACTTGGGTCACACGATCTCTCATCGGACCAATGCTTCACCGCCGCCGAGGAGCCATCGTCAATATTAGCTCCGGCGCCGGCGTTGTTGTTCCTTCTCATCCTCTCTACGCCATTTACGCCGCCACCAAAGCGTAAGGACTCATCTCTTTCACTTTTCATTTAGTTTTTTTTTTCTGTTCAATGAACATTTTAGAGGTCTTCAGAAATATATTATATGGGTTATTAAGAAATAAAATATCACAAAATACGTTACTAATTCATTTTGAGATTAGAAAATTCACATGGAGTGTAAGTTTGTTTACTAAAAGTGTCTCTACATAAAATATTAAAAAGATGTAAATTGGAGAATGAAACGTACTTTTTTTACTTAATCTTTACTTAATTTTTAACAATATTTTTTTAATAAAAATTATGACTACTTTTTTGTAAATATCACGGAAGTCCCAAGCGGCTATTTGTGTTAATTTATATATATATGACGCATTAGTATAAAACTATTAATTAGACTCCTATATTTTTCGGTTACTATCCAGGCGGGGGAAAAAAAAAAAACCTTACATGTGTTTTTTTCCTTCTTAACGTTTTTGACAAACAGGTTAAACCAAAAAAACCTTAAACGTTTTTTTTTTGGTCTAAACGTTTTTTTTCCTTCTTAACGCTGTTGACAAACAGGTTAAACCAAAATTATTTTGGAAACAACACGCACATGCACTAGCTATTCTTTATACTTTGATTCCCCAATTTAATGAAGGTCGGCTACAAAATTGAATATTGGTGGCTTGCATAGAAATTAGATTAAGTTTTTTTGTTTGTTAAATAATTAGATTAAGGTTTCCATTTCGATCTTTCTATTTCCTGGTAGTAGTTGTATAATAAATATGAAAAAGTTTATTAGTTACGTGGACCTTGACGATCCAAAAACTTGTCTAATTGATTCCATTCACGTCTATGTATACTTTCCCCGACACGTGCATTTCAACCTTTTCAATTTATTAGTTAGGTGGGTGCTTAATGTAATTAATGAAAAACAATCACACGAGAAAACCTCAACAACAAAAAACCTCATTTTTTATTTTTATCTTCTAAAATATTATCTATTACTACAAGAACAACTACGATTCAACAACAGATAGTTTTATTGGCCTACTAGGATCCACGATCAACGGTTTTATCTGCATTATATTTGTGATGAAACATTTTATTTTTAACACATTGGACCACGACGAGTGACTCTGCTTACACTGTACTATAAATTTTATTAAAATTTGATTTCTTTAATTTGCATTCTCCATAAATCAAATTTCTTGATGTAAAAACATAAATGAACATTTGTCAACCACTTAACCGAAAGGATTTCCAAAAAAAAACAAAAAAACCTCATTTTAGAGTGTACGTTATTTATAAAATTGGGAACTAACGTTTTCACTTTGAGAACTAACTATTCGTCGTCCACAAGTTGATGAAACTATTGTTGCTACTTTGAAAAAACTTGTCATTTTATTAATATTGGCGTTATTTGATAATACGATTTTTCAATTATGTTATTGAAATTTTTTCATAACATATGTATGAATGTATGAATCAACGAACATGTGCATGCAGGTATGTTGATAAACTATCAAGATCTCTGCATGTGGAATATAAACATTTTGGTATCGACGTCCAGTGCCAGGTACTTTTTTCTTTTCTTTTCTTTGAAAACTACTATATAATTCTATAATATTTTTGTATTTCCCGAAGGTAATGCGTAAAAGAAAATAATTTGATTAGACACGTACGTGTGTAAAACTAATGTGGAAGGTACCATTATACGTGGCAACGAGGATGGTGTCAGAAGTAGCAGCTATAGATAAACCAAGCTTCTTTATACCGTCGCCGGAAGTCTACGCAAAAGCGGCGGTTGAGCAGATCGGAATTGGATCACGATGCTCGCCGTTTTGGGCTCATTCCCTTCAGTGGTTTCTCGCTGGGCTTTTGCCGGAGAACCTCCTTGACACTTGGCGTCTCTCTATCGGCCTTCGTAGAAGAAGTTTATCTTAAATGGCCTCATCATATTTTCAGTTTTTAAACCTATTTATACTTATTTTCTGCTTACTTTCTTTTGCTAAGGTTCTGCAGTAACTAAATTACATGAATATACACTCGGTTAAAAATAAGAAAACTCCAAAATAAACAATAGATAAATTCGTTAAGACATTCAAGTTCCATAATTTTGAACTTTAAATAAATGATATTTATGTGTTCTGATGATTAGGGGCTGCATGCACTGATGCACACACGAGGGCCCAAGGCGTAAACTGTTCGTGACAAACTCATCTCTATCCGTAGCCAAAGATACCACCAATACGATAATTTCTTGATGATGTGCTTTGGTATCCGTTGCTAAGCGTAGCTGTTTTTATTGCCTTCAAACAAATCTATTCTTTGAATTCTTTGGAAACAATTCAGATTAGCTACATCTGATTGTAAACTGATTTTTTTTGTTACAATAAAGTTTAACATTTCCACAATTTTTTTTTTAATATATATATTTTGTGATAAGGCAGTCGCTACAATTCCGTTGCAAATTTGTGAATAAAAAAGCTATCGGATTTTTGTCTTATAAATCGTTGCAAACTTGAAAAAATGTGTCAAAATGAGATGGTTTATTTTCATCAAAAATCAGTTTCAAACCCATATTTGCGATGGAATTTTGGGTTTTTCGGATAGTTTTTTGTTTTCAGTTCAAAAACACATTTTTTTTCTTAAAGTCTTTCTTAGAGTGCCCATGATCAATGTATATAATTGAATGAATGTATTAAAGCATAAGGAAGAAGCCCAAAATTATCTCATATCAAGCTCATTGGCCTCTATGTGTTTAGGGTTTTCAACAAGATATATTCATATATAAGTTTGTGTAATGAGAAGAAGTAAAACAACTTTGGGAGTTGCCGATTGTACAACTCTTCTCCCTCTTTTATGAAATATCAATCAAACATCATTTAGCTCTTGGTGTTCTAAATTCAATCTTCCCATTTTCATTATTTCTTGCACAATAAAGTTCAATGAGCTATTTTCCTTTTTATCTTTGATTTTCTATCACAATAAAGTTTGAATCTATTCTTGTTTCATTACAAGAAAAATAGGCATTGATAGCATATTACGATAACACAATTTCTCTAACTGCCATTCAAAAGGATATGATGGATTAGTGTACTCTATTATAGCATTTGCCGAAATTTTACTAAGCAAAAACAAAAAATGATTTTTGGAACCTAATTTTTGTCATAAGTGCAACATTTAGGCTTAAAAACACACTAGGGTCTTTGTAACTTTTTTCTTTACACTATTTGAAGACCAAAAAAAAAAAAACTAGTTGAACAAAAAAAAATTGAAGAATCGAGAGCGACCTTCTTCTCCTCCCTTTATCCTCGCCGTCTCCGATCTACTACTCTACCGTCTCAGCCGCGGCTGAACCGTCTCTCCCTACCTTCTCTCAGCCTCCTCCACCTCCCGTTCCCCCAACCCAGCTCACCCAAACCCTAACTCACCTCTGATTGAACCCACCTCTCTCCACCCGCCGCCGCCTCTTCCAATTCCATCTTCCTTGAATAGTATTCTCATATCGTAGCTTTCCTCCTCGTCGACCGCGCCTTGTCCACGTAAGAATCGCGGTTTCTCAATCGGCCAGATTCGTACCTGAATCTGGTGTTAGGTAGGGTTGATACCATCTAACATCAGTTCATGTGCAGCTTGATAAGTTAAACTGCGTTTTGAAAGTCTTAAATACATTTTGCGATTGTCAATATGATGAGAATCATGACTTACATTGGCCGTAGTATGTATGTTCTGAATAGACGACAGTGCTAACCTCTCATCATTAACTGCCCCACATGTGCTTAGTCGACCTTGAAGGTAAGTATTGTAGTTCTCGTTTAAACATTGGTTTTTGTCTTTATGTAGGCGTTGTGTGCGCCTGGCTCGACAGTCTCAAGGCATGTCAATGGTGTTCAAGCAAGCAGAGCTGACATGATTATTGCAGTGAGTGCTACTACTTACATTGACATTGACATGTCAATGGTCTTAAAATTCAGGAATCTGTAAGTTTAGAGATTTTCTTAGTATTGTGTCAATCTATAATGCGGCTCACCATGCGAATCTTATTCTCTTTAATAACAAGTGATAAATTGGGAGATTTTGTTGCAAGGTGGGGGTTTTCACGTTCTTGATGATGTTTAGGTTGAATCTGAACGAAGTTACAATCGATCATGGTCAAGTCATTTTACTGATTGATTTCTCAATAATATGATTTGATGCAAGTTGCTCTTACGGTTGTGTTATTGGATTCATCTTCCATTAACTCCATTTGTATTCCTTGTGAATGAACTTTGTTTCTTTCCATTTTCTCTTGTTCTATCCTTTCATGGTGATATATGTCTTGTTTGAAACAGTTGACATCAAAGGTGATCATACTAGTTTTGCAACATACTTCATAGAGGGCACTTAGCATATTTTTTTAAGAGAGCCAGTTATTCCTGGAACACATACGAAGATGAAGAAAGTCTTCGGTCAAACTGTCAGAGACCTGTAAGAATTATAATGCCTGGCAGTGAATGATACCTTTGAAGGCTAATCGCTGTGTGGTTTATTTATTTTTCACTAACGGTGCTTGGCTTTATGTTCTATTTTTTTTAGCAAGAGAGGTCAACAAGAAAGTGCTCAAAGTGCCTGGAATAGAACAGATTGTAAAGGATCCCCTTAGCTTCTTCTCTGTTTTTGTTTTTTATTGAAATTCTGCTGAAACTGAGATTCAAGTGTTGTTTTCAGATCTGTTTATAGCTCCTCCAGTCCTAGCGTTTATTTATAAAAACGCTATTATAACCCTATGATAGCGCTATTCGTGTGCTAAGAATGCCCTTTTTCTTATAGTGTTTTGAACTCGCTTACATGGTATCAGAACTACGGCGGTTCATGGGTTTCTATTTCATGAGTGATTCATCTCACTAGCTTGTCGCTTCTAGCCTTTTGCTCTCCGACAAAAGCTCGTCGATCTGAAGGAAAAAAACGGTTCTGAAAATAACTCAGATCTGAATCAGCAGAAAGATTATGTGCAAGCCATGTAGCTTTCGTTCACCATGTTACCTCAGCTCCAGCATCATCTTCCACACCGATATTCTCAACCTGACTGTCTCGACCCAAATATTTCAGGCTGTTTCGGAGTTCACAAATTGTTTGTTTTGAAGAAGAGGATGGCGTTAATATGAACAGAAGATTCAGAAGCGTCGACCTAAATTATCTCATACTGTTTTGGAAGATTCTCGTTTGATAAAAGTTACTTCTGGGTTTCTTAATCTGTTTGGGAATTTTGATTTGATGCTAGGAGTTTTGGATTACATGTAATGGTTGTTGTTAAGAAGCTTTTGGAGAAATAAGAATAGGCTGGCTTTGGATCAATAAAGATGCATTCATGGATAGGAGTTTCTGGGTTTTTGCTGAGCGCATTCGAGATGTTCGATAAAATGCCCAAAAGAAAGGCATAATGTTAGTTGCAAATTGTAATTAGCTTAAGAAGGATGTTGTGCTGGTTGATTTAGATTTGCTTGCTGGTTCATGAAGCTAGAATGGAATAGGTTAGGATTGGGTTTGATAAGGATATGATCATGGCTGTAAGTTTCTGGTTTGGTGAACGCACATAAGCTGTTCGATGAAATGTCCAAGAGAAAGACAGATTCTGAAAATGCAGATAGTTGTAAGGATTTCAGCAGATCGTGGATAGATTCTCCTTTGCCTATGTGATGGGTACATGAAAATCCAGAATTTTGTCAGAAAGAATGGTCAAAATATACCTCTGAGGGACTATACTAAACTCTCCAAGTACAAAGGATACTTCTGAGAGAGTCATGATAGATCTCCAAGTATAGGCCAAAGTTCTCATTAGATTATGAAGTCAACTGTTTTACGTCTCCATGGCAAGCTGAGAAATTTGTTTACATCTTCATGAGATGCTTCAACTATTCATGCTTCCACAAGAGTCTTACAATTGCGGTTTCAAACTTGGCGTTGTTGTTCCACCCACACCAAATTTGCGGGGGAGTATTAGAGCATAAGGAAGAATCCCAAAATTATCTCATATCAAACTTATTAGCCGCTATGTGTTTAGGGTTTTCAACAAGATATATTCATATATAAGTTTGTGTAATGAGAAGAAGTAAAACAACTTTGGGAGTTGCCGATTGTGCAACTCTTCTCCCTCTTTTATGAAATATCAATCAATCATCATTTAGCTCTTGGTGTTCTAAATTCAATTTTTCCATTTTCTTTATTTCTTGCACAATAAAGCTCAATGAACTATTTTTCTTTTTATCTTTGATTTTCTATCACAATAAAGTTTGAATCTATTCTTGTATTGAACTTGATTACAGAATGGATGTATGTATATAACAAATCCGCAGTACGTTAAACAGAAAACTTTGTGATCCAAAATTCCAAGAGAAATTAATGAGATTATACTTCATATTAAAAACATACTTCACTTGTATTAGTAAAACAATAGTACCATCATTACTTTGAATACTTAATAGAATCACACAAATGGAATGATAAAAATATGGAAATAATGTTAACCTAGCTACTACTTTTACTCCGATTACTAATATTTTCACTCCAATTTTTAATAAAGCTGGTCGAGTCAGGAATGGTCTCGACTCTCGAATACATTTTATCAACTAATATTAAACAACCTCTAATGTTTGACCTGGAATACCCTAAAATACAATGGCGCAATTAGAACACAATATATGAACGGTAAATTTAGAACACTTATCCCATTTTTTTTTTTGGTCAACCAACACTTATCCCATTTTTATATGTTTCGATGGGACATAATACATAAACAGTAAATGTTAAACAAGAAAAAAGAAAAGAAAAAAAAAAATTCAAGACCGGACTACGATTGATGATGAAACCTTTTTCTTCCTAAAAACGACCTCCGTATCCAACCCAAAGCCGTCGACATTTCGTACGTGAACCACCTCCGATCGTCGGAACAGCGTCACTAACGCCTCCACACTATACAGATCGTTCGCCGAATACTTATCCGAGCGCGTAGAAAGAGCCACGTGTAACACACACAAACCTCCTGGCCTCAGTGTCCGTTCGATCTCTCCAACGAACTTCTCCGGGTAAAGCGCATGATCAAACACGTTAGAGAATTCGAAATCAAAAGTCTCATCATCGAACGGCTGGTGATGAAAGTCTCCTTTGACCACCAACGGTGGATACGGAACCAGATCCATCCCGACCGAGTCGGTTACGCCCACACGTTTCAGCGCCTCCACTTCTTGCCCGACTCGGGCTCCGACGCAGAGACATCTAGAGGCGTTGGATAAGAGGCCTTGACGTTTCAAATCTTGGAAGAATCTTGAGAACACTTTGATCTTACGGTCCCAATCTCGTGTCATCCATAACGTACGAAGTCTAGGGTTGAGCGTCTTGTTGAGCTGTCGTTGGATGTAGTAATCGTAAGACGTGTAACCGGGTCGGATTCTGATAAGATATTTTTGGACGGTGAAAGAAGTTTTGTGTTGTTGTAGAGAGAAGAAGAGGATGATAGGGAGAGTGAGGAAGATAAAGACGATGAGATATTTCAGAACCGTCATTGATTGCTTCATTCTTTTTTTTTTCCTCAAACACAAACCTCTCAATCTCTCTCTTTCTAGTTTCTACATGTTCATCGAAAATGAAGGGAATAATAAGGTGAAGTTGAAGGCAAATTGAGAATGTGGCAGCTAATGTATATACGACACGTGCCGAATGGTAATGCTTGGTTATTTAAAGATGAGTATTTAGTTAAGAGGAGAATAAATAAATAATGAGTAGTAGTACTCTCTCCGTCTCACAAAGAGTGTTATTTTAAAGTTTTATTTTTGTTTCACAAAAAGTATCATTTTATGTTTTCAATGCATAATTTTGAACAAAATTCTAGTTTTAACATTATTGTTTTAATGTATTAATTAAAGATAGAAAATTATTTAGTGTATTAAAAAAGGATAATATAAAACTTTTAATAGTTTTATTAATATGTGTGAAAAGTGTCAAAATAATACTATTTGTGAAACAGAGAGAGTATTAGTTAAGAGAATAAATGAATAATGAGGATATTAGAAAGTGCGTGAGTTTAATCTCAGTCATCGATTTGCTTAAAAAGCATGCAGCTCATTTACTAGAGACTACAAGATTGGTGTTAACCTGAAGTGGGTAGGTGGTAATTTCCGATTTCATCATTTTCATAATAATACTTTGAACGAGCTCAGTTTTGTAACACATTCTATGTAGTTAACTTGTGCAAGGAAATTTCAAGTTGGGCGAGGAAATTCAATCGAGTAATCTTTCAAAGTGTGCGAAGGAATTGCAATGAGCCTGCTCATTTTTTGGCTAAGAACATTCCTAGAGACTAGAGATATCTTCTTTTACTCCAATTGTATTAATTCTCCTGTATGGTTAAGTCATGATCTTCACAAGGATTATGTATCTTCAAGTTTATATTAATGGAAGTTTCTGTTGGTCCAAACAAAAAAAACTTGTTCAAGTCACCCTCTATCTAATTTAATCATAAGCAAAATGAGAAAGTTGGTCAAATTAATCAATCGAACTTTTTTTGCGTTTGTCGTAAATCGACAATTGATCTCTCGTCGGAACTTGTCACGTAAACCCTTTGAATGAAAAAATAAAATAGAATTAAGACAAGGTAGATTTATTAACTTCTATACATCATTAATATGTATTTTTTGCTGGAGATGTGTGAACTAAACAAAATTATGGATTAAAGATTATCATTAGGGTTTGGTCTAAAGAAGTGTGATCATTACAAGAAAACAAGATATTCCATACGGTCGAAATCGTCGGAAATCCGTCGGAAATAGACATTCAAAACTGATTTCCGATGGATTTAAGTCGTCGGGACTATCTCGCCGGAAATAGAAATCCATCGGAAATTTCTGATGGATTTCCGAGGGACAAAATATCCGATGGATTTTTGAGTACCAAATATCCGTTCGGAATATCCCGATGGATTTCCAAAGGCCAAAATGTTCGATGGTTTTTCGAGGACCTGTCATCCGTCTGGAATATTCTCGACGGATTTCCGAAAAATCGAATTATACCCGATGGAAAAATCACCGCCGAAAAAGAGAAACGAGTGAAGATTCTAAAAAGGGCAAACTCAGATTTTTCACCCATTTTGCCCGCGGATCCACACTGATCCATCCGTTAATGACCGCATGCCAGTTTGGTCAATGTCCAATTGGACAATTTCAACACTTGGCTAAAATTCTAAACGCCCAAACACTTGCGAACTATGCTTCGCCCATGGACGTCCCATCTGAATGACACCCCTAGTCTAGTGGCCCCAGAACTGTATTTCAATAGATGTAATATGTGTCTTAGTTGGTTAGAATCCATCTTCTTTAATATTGGTTTGCAAATATTATGGTCTGCTATTGTATCTTCAAGTAATTCCGTACAACTCAAATCATTTTCTAGGTGGTATTATTTAAGTTTGTTGTGGAAATGATAACATTCTTATTTCATTGAATCTTGCAGATTCTTCTGAAGCTTACATTTCCTTATTTATATGAGCAGTTTTATATGCCTTATATTCTTGGATGAACTGCAAGGTGTTGCAAGCATATTGGAGAAGCTTCTTCGTTCGGAGAGCAACGACGATGCTTTACTGGCATTTCAAATCGCTTTCCATCTTCTAGAGAAGGGGCAAAACCAATCATTTCTCTTGAGTGTTATAGACTGTCTTATATCTCCCAAGATCGAGACCCGTCTTATAAAATCAGTTCAGGCCGTTGAAACCTATATTGTTCAAATACCAAAACGTCATTACCCAAATGTCTATAGAGATCTTAGCTTGAGTCCCAAAACGCTGTTACCCAATCGTCTCTTGTGTGTCCAAGGATTTACAGAATCTTGTTCGTGCGCGTGAGATACACAAAGTTAGGTGTCGACTTGATAAAAATGCCATTTATCTCGGTTTTGATGATGATACATATAATCCCACCCTTATTAAGTTGTGAATAAGTGGTTCACTCTCCGCAAGAACAAGGATAACCCGAGTGAGGATGTGTTTGCTGCAACGGCTGTGTTACAAAACACACCCCTTTTGGCCAATTAAAAACTTAAAACTATCATATTTCCTAATTCACTCTTATTTTTATCTTTGTAATCATGGGTTTTGATTGGTTTTGCATGTGGTATAATGGTTTGTGTTTTAACTTGTTTTAAGTGGATACTATCATCACCCATTTTTTCAAATGGAATCATTGTTCTCTCATCAAATTCCATCGCAACTATTCAACTATGTTCATGTATGGTTTTCATAACTTTTCTCTCATCAAATTCCATTGAAGGAAATGAGCAGTAGCATAATCAAAATTTTCAAATTATAAAGAAATGATTCAACAAAGAACTCTATTACATAATCAACCGATTTTATCAGAAAAATTACATATTATTTCACACATATCGGATACCATTTAACCAAAATCAAACTTGTTCACCATAATGTTTATTCATAGTTGATGTGTCAAAACTTGGCATTTGTGCAATACTTGTACAACCATGAAGTGAAGAATTTAGAACTTAATGGTATGACACAAATCAATACATGCAATTTTAAATAGTGCTAGAAATCATATGAACAATGTTCGAGATCAAATGAACAAATTAAAAAAAATTACAGATGCGATTTGTGTTAATGAAAAGTGTTATTCAAATCAATAGATGCGATTTGAACACAAATCGCAAATGAACAGTGTTATACAAATCTACATATGATTTCAACACAAATCGCAAATGAACAATGTTATTCAAATAAACATATGAAGTAAAAAATTATGCAATACTTGGCGTTATACAAATCTACATATGATGATTTCAACACAAATCGCAAATGAACAATGTTACTCAAATAAACATATGAAATGAACAATCTACATATGATTATATAAATAAACAATGTTATGCGCCACCGTTACCCCACCGGTGCGTAGCTCTACCCTAACTTGTCAAGTAGATGCGGTGTGGAGTTCGGGTACGAGAAATTATGGATTGGGAGCTTATTTCTTCGGCCCAGGCAGTGAAGTTTTGGGAAAAATCTCTGATAGTTTGACCCATGTATCCTCTGCATTGATGGCGGAAGCTCTAGCGGTTAGAAAATTTGTGTCGTATGCAGCAAGTTTTCACTTTCGAGCATTGGTTGTGCTCTCCCATTGTCAGGCTCTAATCAATTTTCTTAGAACCGGTAACTCCTCTACGGAGCTAAAAGGTATTCTACAAGATATTCGATGTCTTTGTAGATCCTTTAATTTGATTCTATCTCTTTTTCTTTTAGTCCTCGAATGAGAAATGTTGTTGCGGACTCTTTGGCTAAAGAAGCTCTTGTAACCATTAACAATTCCTCCATTGGTGAAGTGTAAGCTTCTATATAAATCAGTGTTTGAACAAAAAATAATGTTATGCAATACTTGTACAACCATGAAGTGAAAAATTTAGAACTTAATGGTGTGATACAAATCAACAGATGCGATTTTGAACAGTGCTAGAAATCATATGAACAATGCTTGAAATCAAATGAACGAATTAAAAAATGTACAGATGTGATTTATGTTAATGAAAAGTGTTATTCAAATCAATAAATGTGATTTGAACACAAATCGCAAATGAACAGTGTTACGCAAATTTACATATGATGATTTCAACACAAATTGAAAATGAACAATGTTATTCAAATAAACATATGCGATTTGAACAGAAATCGCAAATGAACAATATTATACAAATCTATAGATGAGATTTTTGAACAGTGCTCGAAATCATATGAACAGTGTTTGAAATCAAATGAACGAATTTAAAAATTTAACTAAATCAACTGAACATAGAAATCAAATGTGTTCTGATTTTCACGTGGTACTCTGGTGTTGATTGTCTACAGGTTGGCGGCGAATGGATTATGGGCGTCTATTTTTATATTAAAAAATCGTTCATTTGATTTCGATCTATTAAAAATCTCACATCAGTTATATAGATGAATGGTAGTCGAGAAATATATCATAAAAATGATCAAAATGATAAAAAAAAATCGCTAGATTAGAAAGCATGATTTATAGACATATAAATTTGAAACTTTTATTTGGTATGTTTTTTAATTAAATCGTATATTTTGAATAAATAAAAAATTACTATAATATTTTAAAATTTTATGACTGAAACTATTTTAAATTTATTTAATAGTTATTTTATTCCGCGCACACACACATATCTTACCTAATTCGAAGTTAAATAGAAATCATACACAAAATTAGCCAAACCGTTAAACAAGTTCAAGTTGAAGTCGAATATATTAGACATACTTTTAGTAATGTAACTAAATTTTCACATGTGCGTCCGCACGCACGGGATAATTTTGTTTTTTTTATAGATTTAGTGCAATGTTTTTATATGATCATTCTACAAACTTTAAAAAAAAAAATCAATTTTACTGTGTCTAACTCTTTATAAATAAATAATAAAATATTTTCTAACTTTTGTTTGATATATATTGAAATAAGATAGTATAAACTATAGTGAAAATTATTATAAGATTTTGAATAGATTTGTTTTTTGTTAATATATGTGGATTGGTTATTATTTAAAAATATAAATTTTTAATATTTTTTTCTTTCTTTTTTTTTTTTTTTTAGTTAGACCGTTAAACAAGTTGAAGTTGAAGTCAAATATATTAGGCTGACTTTTAATAATGTAATCTGTTTAAACAGCTTAACGCCGATATTTTTCAAAATATAAATTGAAATGTTAACTATATTTGTTTATAATTAGCCGAAAAGCTGTCGTCGTACGGATTGTTTAAAATTATAGCATCACTGTCGTCGTTCGAATTAATGTAACAAATTCCAAACGTAGTTGGTTTAGTCGGTACCACATTACGTATGATTGATAGCTTCAACAACGGACGACCCATCGAACTTCTACGGTCTACTAACTAAGTCAACCATTCTAAAATTACTTTGAACATTCCTTAACCACTAACAATTGGATTTAGAACATCTTTGCACATTCTTATATTAGTTTTAATTTGTTGTCATCAAATTATTTCATCTATATTAATGTACATTTTGTGACATTACCTCGATCCACGTTTTGATCATATATCAAATATATAGATAATATGTGTTAAGAAAAAGCTAAGTGTGTGTTTTTTAAATTGGATTCCGTTGAAAAATAGTTTACATCCGGATCCCTAATTTACGCCAATTAAGATGTTATGACTATAAATTATTACATTCAGGATTCACATTTTCTGTCTTCGTCACTAAAGCAGGGATGTTTTAGAACAATTAGAAAGTATATGGTTTTTAAATGTTTTCCGTAAAATGTAGGGACTAGCTATAAAAACAATATCTTCCACTATCATAGAGCATGCACGTATAAATAAACCCATGAAAAAAAAAATACATTTTCGTGTCTTGGTGATCGAAGAATCAAAATCAACCATGGCTCAAGACTCTTTTGTATGCCTTCTCCTCAGTTTTTCCATCATAATCCTTTCTAATGCAGCCGGTTAGTTATTCAACTAATTACGTTTTTAATTAACTCAATTTGATTTCTCTATGTAAGTGGATTAGACTGAATTTGTGTTTGATGGGGCTTGGTCGTTTCAGACATAAACATAGACTGTGGATCATCAAGCTCGCACATTGATGCGGACAACAGAACGTGGGTGGGAGACACAGACTTTGTAACAACCGGTTTGACGTCCACATTTAAACCATTAATCAAAACCGCTGATTCTCTAACCACACTCCGGTATTTTCCAACGGGGGAGACCAACTGTTACTCCAACATTCCGGTCGATAAAGGTGGGAAAGTGTTAGTTAGGACGAGATTCAACTACGGGGACTACGACGGGGAGGACAAGGCTCCCAAGTTCGATGTCGTGTACGATGGAAAACATCGAGATTCGGTCAACACGACGACATCGATCAGCGGAACTCGGTCGGAGGCGATATTCATTCCTGAGAGCGGGAATACCAGTGTTTGCTTTTTCCGTACGTTTCTAAACGAATACCCTTTTGTGTCTACCATTGAAGTACGGAGGTTGGATGACTCCATGTACACCGATCTTGGCCCCAAGGAAGGTTTCATTCTCCAGCAACGCACCTCCTACGGTAGGGTGCAGGAATTAGTAAGGTAAACACATAAAATGTATTTATATGAATATCATCGGATTTTATCTAGGCGATTAACAATTTGTTTGTACGCATGTTTAAAATTATAAAAGAAAATTTTCTTATGAATCGGAATATGTTCGATTGTTTCATTTACACATACAGTAGATCCAAAGTCAACGAACAACAAATTAGCAGCAATTGTTGAAAACCTTTTTCTAGTAGTATCCAGGCCCAACATAAGATTCGTACCTTCTTAATAAATAAATAAATATGAAGCATATGCATGACAAAATATCGTCCGGTTAATTCCTAAACTTACATTTACAGGTCCCCATTTGATCCTTATGATAGAATTTGGGCGAATACACCGCTTTCGACCGCAACTCTAACAAGTGCTGCCACTTCTATCAACACAACTGGTGCTGATAATCGACCACCGGAGATTGTCCTTCGAACCGCTTGGTCGAAGAATGACATGGCTTTCTATGATATAAGCCTACCTTTTTCCGGGGTAACATTCTACATTGTCCTTTATTTCTCGGAACCTTTAAGCCTTGCTTCCGACCAAAAGCGGTCTTTCTACGTTTACTATGAGAACAAGCAAGTGGGTCCAAGTATGATTGCGCCACCTTTCGGGGCAGTGACGCAAGCTGTTCTTGAAGATGTGTGTATTTGAAGTGTTGATGTACCAATTTAGAAGTAGTACAGGAAGTGCTACAAGCGATACAGGAAGTGCTACAGGCGATCAAATCGTGGACATTGGATGAATTGGAGCCAGCGTAGGCTGGAGTAAACTTCTAGAATATTCTAGAGACGTGCCAAGAGGGGTATATGAGCTGGATAAAGAAGATATTATAGTTTTGGAGTGTTTCCATATTTTTAGAAGAAGATATTGGAAAAAGAGAATATTTTCTAAAAGATTTGGAGATATCTTGAATAAAGGAAATATGCTATATGGAAAAACTTGAAGTGCAAGTTGAAGAATATATAGATCAAGGTCGTGGCCCTTTGATATGGTACACAGAGCTTGAGAGAAAAATAAAGGCAAAAGGTTTTTGTTGGTGTGACATCGTCTGTGTCAGTGAGTGAATCAAAGTCTAGGCTTGGGGGAGTTTAGCTCAGGGTTAGGTTATCCTGAAGAGTTCATGTTATAGAATAGAGCGGTATTTCAAGAGGTTGATCTACGCGTTTGCAATTGTATTGTAATTGCTTTCTTATTCTAGTGGATTCGAATACTGGACGTGGTCCCGGGAAGTAGGAAACGAACCTCGTTAACAAACTTTGTGTGTCTTTACTTTCTGCACTTTATTTGTGTCTCACCTACACTTACAGTTCTGAGGGCTGTGGTGACGACTAAGCTTCCCTACCTGACATTTAAAGCTACACCCGACTCGAATTTGGACCTACTCATCAACGCCCTCGAGCTCTATGTCATTAGCAATACTGGTGGAAACGGGACGAATTCAACGAGCACCGGCGGTGGAGGCAGTCCTAGCACTGGCGGTGGTGGTGGCAGCCCTAGCACGGGTGGTGGTAGCTCGGGCTCCGGTGGTGGTGGAGGCAAATCCGGTACTAATTCTTTTTCATTATCTTATATGTCACTTTAGCAATACTTTTTCATAATCTTGAATCATGATAGCTATACAATAATAAGGAAATAGGTTTGTTTAGTAGAAAAGAATGATAACTATAGACTTCATTTTCGTTCAAGAGTTGGTTCGTTACTATTGAAAAGCTCGCAAAACTTTAATCAATATCCATGCAAAAAACCATTAATGATTTTGCCTTTTTGGTCGGGGCTCGTAACGTAGTGGTTCATAGATACATACTAATGTCACCACCGTATTCATAAGCTGGATTCAAATCGGAAATTATGCGTGTGAAAGTTACACTACTCGTCGTAAATTAAAGACAAATGATTTTGTCTTTATTAACGTGTATGAAGTTAACATGTCACTCATCCCAAAATTACTTAAACTTAAGCGTAATTTTTAGACGAGGATTCCACATATATATGCATTTTTAATAATACAGTATAAATAACTAAACCAATTCATTTGAAACAAAATTCACCAGCATAGTATATTATCTGTGAAGATCCAAGGTATTACAAAATTGAACGTTGCATTTGAAAAAAAAAACTTGACTTTTGAGTTTCTTCGGTCTTCTACAAATTAAATTTTTATAATCAACCCTAAAACTGAAAATTAAGAGTTCTGCGTTACTTTTCTTTGTTTGAACGAGATTTTAGGAGGAAGCAGTAATGGAGATGGAGAAACCAGTAAAGACGGAAAATATGCAGGTTTATCAATTCTCAATATTCGAGTTCATGAAATAACTAATCAACTTCTTCTTCTTTTTGACAGAATTAAGAATTTGTTTTGTTTTATTGAAAGACCATATATAGTTTTAAAAAAAAAATTGAAAACAAGACAATCATTTATGAAAGCTTTTAAAATCAGTGCTAGGAAATAGGTCTTTTAAAAATCACAATTTCGACCAATTGTTTGTGTATAGGAAAAAAAATCACATGTCACGTAAAATGAAAAAGGATTAAAGAGTTGAAATTGGTCGAAATTTCACTCTTGTTCGTGGGACAAAGAAATACAGCTTTGTTATATTCATAGATAACTATTTTTGTACTCAAATAACAATTTGGTTGGAGTCTAATTTGTGATAGTTTATGTATGAAGATTCTTCAGGGAAGTCTGAAGGAGAGAAGCAGCAACTTAGGTTTACCTCTTGGTATTTCAATCCCGTCGTTTTTTTGTGCATGGAGCTGGTGGTTATTATTTCTGGAATTTTGTCATCAAACCCAAGCGCAGTCCCGAATCAGAAAGTATAGTACTACTCCCTCCGTTTCATATTAGTTTTCCTTCTGAATTAGTACTCGATAGATATTATTGCTTATATGAATTTCTGAATTGGTATAATTTTTGTTTTCAAGTAAAATATGATATTATTTTGTTGCAGGGCCACTCACCCAGCATTTTCATTTTGGGAATTAACAAACGATTACGGCAGGGAAAGTAGTAAACTCAACACAGACAGATTAATTAGAAGACTTCAATCATCACCCTCTAGTCTTATGCTATTCTTTCTTTTTTTTTTCTTTTTATCGGTTGCTTGGATTGTAATTTACTATTTGGGTCTTTTATTGGGTGTTGACACTAACACAGTACAAATACAAGACTATCATGTCTAAACATCAACTAGACGAAACATTTGGTGACAACATGATTGTCTTATTAATGGTGCCTACGATAGTCTTTCGATGAGTGCGAGGATTCACGATAGTCACGATCCCGAGAAGAGTGATGTCTACCTGAATCCTTCTGTCTATCTCTTGACCGATGATGACTTCGATCTTTTAGTTTGTCGCTGTCCCTATCACTCTCTTTGTCAGAAGCTCTTCCTTTGTCTCTGTGAGACTTAACCCTGTCCCTCTCTCTACCTCGTTCCTTCTCTCTTTCTCTCTCTCCTACTTTACTTTTTTCCTCCCTTGAGCCTCCCACAATTGGCTGACTGTTTGACTCAGTATCGCTCTTCTTGGAATCTGTAGCGTTTTCATGAGGCGTAGTAATCATTCCATCCTTAGACTCGTTATTAGATGATCCGGGAGTACACTTCGTATCAACAGCATCGCCAACTGCCGGTAACACATCCTGTAACACAAAGGGCGAAGTACTTCAAATCATACTCTGTTTTAAGCAAAAGAAGATGCACTCGGATTTCACATTTTGCTGAGAAAAAGAACGGCTCTGCTTCAACCCTACACAACATGTAATCTGGCAATAGCTGCTCTCGTAAGAAATGAACTCAACATGATCTCGTGCTTATGCAGAAATCACAAAACCTAGAATCCTAGATAGCAATCTACCTCACCTTTGTAGCTAATTGAGCTTGAGAATTCCCGGATCTACTGGAAAATGTAAATGGCTTCCCATCTTTGCAAATGGAGATATACTGAGCCTTTGGAAGACTGTATAGATGAGCAAGAACTCTACACACTTCGTCAATACTAGATTTATCTGCATCAAATGCTTTCCACCAGGGTGGATTCTCTGGGAGAGCTACTTGAAACCTACGTGCAGCAGCATACACGACCCCACAAGCCACAACCTCACTTCTGAACCTTACACAAAGGGTTGTACGCAAACTGCATATACAGACATATCACGAGAGATCAAATAAGATAAAAACAGATATTGAGAAAGCATGACAAACATACTCAAATCAAAATAGAACAGTGCATATGTCAAGACATAGCTGATATGCCGAGCTTCAGCTGAAATGTCAGCTCTAAAACTTATTAACACAATGATGTACAGCTAACTATCAAGTAATCATATAAAATAATCTCAACATTAAAATTTGAGGTTACCTATCATTTGCCAAATTCCAAGCTTCTTGTCTCAATTCTGGAGGTGTTTCAAGTGTGGCAAGGTAGTTTGATATGAACTTGTGAGGATGTTCAACATGACAAACAAAACCCATCTCTTTCAGTATATGTCTCTCAGTTCTGCTTAATTCAACTTTCAACTCAGAGAACTTCTGCAGAAAATCAACAAGTGGGAATAGGATGAGATACAAAAATGATGAACAAACAGCACTTCCAAAGAAAGCTGTTCCAATGAGTAAGAAAAATATATAAAAGTAATGGCAGTGCCTCAACTTTTTGCCTGCACGACACATATAGACATGAAAAATATTCAATTTGACAAAATATGCAATTGGTCATGTAATGGTGCAGTAGGCATACTAACCTTGGAATACAAATCCAGATGATCTATCGGTAAGTTCTCCCTACGGCACTCCATCCTGTGGAATACAATGATGACCTGTCTGGCTTTTTTAGGGTTTTCTTCCAATTTTGATGCAAGCCAGACACAGCTCGCAGCAACTATCTGTAAAAGTAAAGTAAACTCCAAAATCATTATGGTAACATGCAGGAGTACACTGCAAAAGAGTTTACATACTGAAACTAAATCCACTGGTATTCCTAAGTTTAAAGCCCCTCAAGACACAGAGATAGAAGAAAGAAAACAACATAAAGTACCTTTACATCAAATTTGGCAAGAGACTTCTTGCAATAGAATCGGTGGAAAAGAACCTGCCCAGTAGCCATAACTGCCTGGGGTCTAAAGACAAAGGTTAAGAAAACTACAGCTATGTGACATTTTTGAGCTTTGCAAAAATATTGAGACCAAGGAAAGGATACAGTCTGAGCAATATTCCACCCTCCTGGATGAGATCACATCCATAGATTCTAAGTGTGATTTCGGTTGTTTCATCTATCCCATCTTTTCTGGAAGGTGAGGTCTTTATCTGCTCTTCTGTTAGGTAGAAATTGTCGATTGCAGTGTAAATCATCGATTCACTTTAGCTGTTACCATCCAGAGAAGAAGACAACACCACAAGTAGAATTAGATTCCAACACAGACAAAAACCCTTGTAACCTTGCACATGAGTGAGCATAACTCACAATCGATTTCTATCCAAATTATATATATATGAATTGAGAAAGCACACAGCACGATAAAGAATCGATTGGAAATATAAATCATGACAGTAGCAAAACTGAGAAAGAAACAAAGCTCCAGCATAATAAAGAATCAAACTTCTTTCACTAATTCCTATCAAGATCATAAAACCATAAGTAATTCTCCAGTGTTGGATAATTCCTAATTAGATACAACAGTAAGAACCAGACTATCAATAGCTTGATTAAAACGAAAATTGTTTAAGATGTACCGGAAAGCTGAGAGAGACGGCGGCGAAACAAAACCACGGGGAGGCGATTCTGAGAGACGAAAGAAAGGGACACAATCGGGAACGATGGAAAATTGAGAAACATAGAATGTAAAAAAGGGAAGATTAGGAAAAGAAAAAAAATATACAAAAGCAAAATGGGCCTACTTTAACTGGGCCATAGTTGGGCCTACTTTAACTGGGCCCTAATTGGGCCTTTAGACTTAAAAAGGATATATATTAACAAAAAAAAAAAGATTGGATGATTTTCCAAAATGCGTATAGAGCGACAAAACAAAGTTAGTTTGCTTCACTTCCCGGTCGGTCTCGCGCACTGAGACGCGAAGCAAGAACAATACTGCCAAAATCCAATTCCGATTTCTTCTGAACCAAAACCCTAAAACTCACCTACCTTCTTCTCGCTGGAGATGGCCTCTTCGATATCCCTAAAGCCGACGAACCTTCTCCTCTCGTCTTTCTCCACAGGCAGAGTCCTCCATTTCCACCCCTCCCGTTTCAGCCACAGACCGTCGTCTTGTCGTCGGACTCTGGTGGCTCAATTCGGTTTCAGACCAGGTTCGTTTCCCGACCCAGGCTTTTCTCTCGATTTGATCAAGGACCATGCCGAGAATCTTCTCTACACCATCGCTGATGCCGCTGTTTCGTCCTCTGACACTATTGAATCCGTCGCTGGCACTACTACCACTAACCAGAACAATGATTGGTTCTCTGGTATTTCCAATTACATGGAAACTGTTCTCAAGGTAGAAAAATTCTCTCTTTTTTCTTTCTAGGGAGAATGGATTTATGTTGTTGCTGCATAATTAAATTTGAATTGCAGGTTTTGAAAGATGGGTTATCAACTTTACATGTACCTTATTCCTATGGTTTCGCTATCATTCTACTCACAGTGCTTGTTAAGGCTGCTACCTTCCCATTGACGAAAAAGCAGGTTTTCACTTTGTTTCTATTACTGCTCAAGCCAAGATTCATTCAGCTTTTTTATTGAAATTGTGTTTTATTCTCTACAGGTCGAATCTGCCATGGCTATGAAATCTTTGCAGCCTCAAATAAAGGCTATTCAAGAACGGTATGCCGGTGATCAGGTGAAAACCATTTCTTCGATACTGCGACATGGATTTTCTTCTTTACTTTCTGTTGTACAAAAGAAAAGCGTTTCCTGATGCCCATACTAAGTCACAGTTGCATCAATCATTAGTTCATAGGTTTAAGGAAAAAGTAGGTACAAGTGTGTACAGTGGCGGATCCAGGTGAGCCAAGGGGGTGGCAGCAGCTACCACCACTCAAATTTTGATTTTTATAAAATTTCTAAGGAAATTTATATTATTTTAAAATTATGTCCTCACTACCCTAGATAAAATATTGGTTTTGCCCCCACTGAATATAATCTCTAGATCCGCCACTGGGTGTGTAGCTATTGGTTTCATCATTGTGGAGTCGATTCTAATGAATATACCAAAGATTATAGCCCTCTTGTTAAAACAAAGAGCTTACTAATTTTGTTTGTTCATCTTTGCAGGAGAGAATTCAGCTTGAAACTGCCAGATTGTATAAACTTGCTGGAATAAATCCCCTTGCAGGTACGGTTTGCTACTTCAGATTTTCATTTGATTTTCCGTTTGAGATAGTAGTCAGGTCGAGAAATGGGATTTCTTTCTTAATTTCTTCCAGCATGGAATTAAGCTATATCTTCATTTTCTGTTAGGCTGCCTCCCCACCCTAGCCACAATACCAGTTTGGATTGGTCTATATAGAGCCCTCTCAAATGTTGCGGATGAGGTACCTGCAGAAAATTATATCTTTTTGTTTCTGTAAGTGCCTCGAGATTTTTTCTGACAAGTTGTTTGTTATATACTTGTTTCTAACTTTAAGGGACTCTTAACGGAAGGCTTTTTCTGGATTCCTTCTCTTGCCGGTCCAACAATTGTTGCTGCAAGACAGAGTGGCAGTGGAATCTCATGGCTGTTCCCTTTCATTGTAAGTATCAATCTTGAACCTCGATATTAAGTATTTTGAAATAGAATCATTAGACTCCTAGTTCTTGTTAACTTGTATTCAAGTTATTTACTCAAGCATATAAACTGATTGAAGAGGACCTGAGTCGAAAGGTTTTGGACCTCATTGCTGATGCCTTCAAATTTCCATTTTATTTCTCAGGAGGGACACCCACCTCTCGGATGGTCAGACACATTAGCATATCTTGTCTTACCTCTATTGCTCATCTTCTCTCAATATCTCTCCATTCAGATTATGCAGTCCTCACAGTCGCAGGTATAGCATCTTCTGGCATATGTGATAGTCTAGTTCGTAGTTACCTCTAGCTTTAAAAATAAACTCGTTATGAAAAAAATGTAAATTGGTGAATGTCCCCTAAGTTCATTCAGCTAACTAAATTCAACCGACAATGAGTCCTTTATGGAACATTGAAATATATGGGGTACCATTTTATTATAATCATGTCTTTTCTCAGAGTAATGATCCAGCCATGAAGAGCTCACAAGCGGTGACGAAGCTTCTTCCGCTGATGATTGGCTATTTTGCTTTATCAGTTCCTTCTGGTTTAAGTCTTTATTGGTGAGCAGCAGCAACTGGTTTTGCGTATTTTCGTGGGGTTTCAGCTTTCGACTTGCTTTTCTTCTCAGTTTGAAGAATGCTTTTGCAGGTTGACAAACAACATTTTGAGCACAGCACAGCAAGTTTGGCTTCAAAAATATGGTGGTGCCAAAAATCCGGTGGAGAAGGTGACTAATTTGGTCATGAAAGAAGATAAAACTCAAAAAGTTGAGAAATCTATTTCAGAACCGCTAGTTCAGAAGTCTGTTTCAGAACTGAAAATACCAAGAGAGAAGGGTGGTGAAAAAGTGACCTCAGAAGGGCCTAAGCCTGGTGAAAGGTGAGTAAATTTTCTGAAACCTCTCATTCGTTACTAGAAGCTATTTGTTGTTTAACACATTGATGTAATTCCCAGGTTTAGGCTGCTCAAAGAGCAAGAAGCAAAGAGACGTCGAGAAAAAGAAGAGGAGTGGCAGAAAGCTGAAGCAGCTCTGTCAAACCAAAATACAGACAGCGCACAGGAACAGGATGGAAAATCTGATACAGTTGATGTCGCTGAAGGAGATAATGAAAAAACCGAACTTTCTGCAGTGGAAGAAACAACTGATGGCTCTGTCGCTGTGAATGGGAAGCCATACGACGAGACTACGAATAGGAAATTCGGCATTGGCCATGAAACAGAACAACACCATTCTCATGAAACATAGAAGAGGTAAACACCAATGGCGAAGCCAAACAAAGAAAGATGAATTGAGATTTGAATAAGACAGGAGGAGGAATCTTGGTACTCGACCTTGGTCGCTCTGCAACAAAGTTCGAAGTCTATTGATCTTAAGAGTGGGAACACTGGTCTTTAAGGTTTAGAGTTTGTGCAGAGATCATAGGAAATGGCCAAATGGGTTTTTGTAAGTCGTAGAAGCTTGATTCATGTTCCTTATATTCTCATGTATAAGAAAAAATACGTGTATCCTCTCATTCACTTGTTTTGCTCTAATACGACAATAGTTTTACTCTAAACTATGAGACTTGTCTTCATGTAATCAAATTTGAAAGGAAAATGCAAACAATATCAGGAACCGAGGTCCTTTTCACTTTCTGTAATGGCTTGAAGGCAACACACCGTATATCCTAATGGATGATTTTGCCTGCAAACTCGATATAGCTTTTTGATCTATCTGATTGCTGTTTGGTTCAAGTGTCGAAATAACATAAAGTGGAATAAATTCAAAATCAGGAACGCGAAAAAGATTGAGGATGTTCTTAAAATGAAAGCTTGCAAGAGAAAGGGAAAATGATGTTAAACAGTATCAAAAAGTTAATAAAACAAAAAAAAAACACCCAAGAGGCCAAAGGGTAGTAGTACAATGGTTGCAGCCGCACATCAGTATTCAGAATTAGAGATGACATCGTCGATCTTTAGAATCATCTTAACGACTTGAGTTGCGAGTAAAATCTGCTGCTGCTTCCCGATCAATGTTTCAAACACATTTTGCTCCCTCATATCGTTTGTTCCCACGTCATTGCAATCTATCCCATAGAAGGGAATATTCTCCTGTTTCATAATATACCCACAAAGGCCAATTTTTGTTCAGTCACGGAACAAACAACTTCAATGGCAGAAATAGATAATAAGCTCTTCAATTACTTACCTTAATTTGCTGAGATTTAACCGCAGAGAGTGTCTCAATCGGCTGTAATCCACTGTTCTCTGCAAGAGCCATAGGGACAGAGTCCAAAGCTTCTGCAAATGCCCTAATTGCATACTGCATAGAGGGAAGTATTTATATATAATGTCTTTGGCGTTAAGATATATGAAATAAATGATTTCACTTCAGACTCAAAGAGAAGAAGAGGGAAGATCATCTTTTACCTGCTCAACGCCAGGGTATTTATCAGCAGCTGCATCAACCGCAAGTGAGCATGCAATTTCAGCTGCACCACCTCCATATACAATTGATTTGTTGCGGATGAGATTCCTAGCCACACACAGAGCATCGTGGATACTACGCTTCGTTTCTTCTATCATCATTTTGTTACCTAAACCATACCCCCATTATAAATTGTTCAATCAGTCAGTCAATATCTTTGTCCACCGTATTTTTCAGTACATCGATATTTTATCTCTCTTCTATTAAAAATTCAAAACGGTGTTGTTAACAATTACAAAAGAAAAGGCTATAAGTACCTCCACGGATGAAAACAGTGACAGCTCTCGAGTTCGCACAGTGCTCAATATACAGCATTCGTTCTTTTGTTGTGCCAAATGATTTTTCACGAACCAAGCCAGCCTAAACATATGAAAAAATGTGGGAATTCAATGGTCTGATTTAAGCATATTTAACATTCCACTCATTTTACTTGCACCACCTACTGAAAGTAAATAGTACCTTTCCTAACTTCTCTGGGGTCAACTCCTGGAATCTTGGAACAATTCTGCCGCCTACATAAAGACAAAGATCCTATCAGCTCTACATAACTGATTAAAAACACTAGCAGTAGATACTAGTTACTTGGAGTAATGTATTTACCTGTGGCTATTGCGATAAGTTCTAATTCAACACCCCCCACCCATCTTACAGCAGGCAAATTCCTGTGCATCAATAGATGATTTGCCTCATCATCGAATCCCCATTGGCAAATAACTAGTGTAGCACCAACATCCTGCAAATTTGAAGGCATACGGATCATACATAAATCATATCATAAAATGCATTGCGGTGACTAATCTCCATTGTCAAAAGATAAGCCTTCTCCAGTAGTTCACTCAACATCCGAATGATAATGAGAAACCTACCTTGCACTTTTTAACCATCTCATCAAAATATTGCTGCTCTTGGTTGCGCAATGTCTCAAACTTCTCCACTGTGTCAATGTCCACCTTATGCTTAGTTTTAGGCTTCGGTGGCTCAAAGGGGCAAGTCAAAATGGCAATGTGGGCATCTTCAATTTGCTTTGGCATTTGTGGATGACTCATGTCTTTGTCAACCAGTATTCCATATATAAGCTCAGTGTCCTCCAACTTTCCCCCGACTTTACCCTCTACTTTTATCAGATCTAAGTTAACATCCCTCCTCTCTAAATCAGCAACAGCAAGAACTGCTTTTACAGCAATCTCAGCTAAACTGCGCTTGCATCGATTCACACTGTAGCAATGAGCAAAAAAAGAAAAAAAGTTAGGACAACATTCTAGAAAACCATATAAAAAAATATTCCACAACTATTGAAAGGCAAATCAAACATTAAATGGAATATTACATCTTCGAGGATAGAGTAGTCATGCATGTTTGAACCAGCGGCTCAAAATTATTAATGTCAAATTCAAACTTTTGAGCTATACGCTCCAAATGCTCAACTGCCACTCTAGAAGCCATCTCATATCCTTCAGCGATACGGATGGGATGAATTCCCCTATCTAATTGACGTTCAGCTTGCTCCAGAAGTGCACCAGCCATGACAACAACACCTGTTGTGCCATCACCAATTTCATAATCCTGACTCCGCGACAGCTCAACCATTAGTTTTGCAATCTGGTTGTCAACATCCATTTGCTCCAAGATGGTTGCACCATCGTTTGCTGGAAAAACAAAGTTGGAAAAGTTATAATAAAGTAAATAGCAAAAAAAAGAAACAAATTATGCTTCACAGAAAAAGATGTGAATATTTAGGGTGAACCAACTGCTACCAATTTACGCATCTTGAAAAACTGCTAAGTGAAATGAGCTCAGTTTCAATAATCATTGTAAGGCAAGAATGAAAAATGAGCTTGATTTGAATAGGATTCGTAAGACAAAGTTTACATCACGTGAAAATTGCAGCATTTAAGAAACTACTTGAGCTGCTCAGCTAAGCTCGCATACATAGAGAATCGATTTTCAAGACCTAAACAGCGAAAAGCTAGACGGATCCATTCATCAAACTGCTAAACCGACACAGTAAACCCTACTCAGGTAAACAAGAATAAAACTAAAATCCAAAAGCAGAAGGTGAGAAACGAACTGATGGTGACGTCTCCGTCAGGTCCCTGAAGCATCTTGTCCATCCCCTTAGGTCCGAGAGAGGATCGAAGGATCCGAGCCACAGCTTTGCCAGCAGCAATATTGGCTTTCTGAGCATCGATGCCTCTAAGACGCGTCTTTTGATCTTGCTCCCTCAGTATAATGAACGGACGCCCGAACTCATCGAACGCCAGCGCCATTTTCGAGCCTTAACTTAGCTCGATCCGATCGAAGTACAGATCTTTGTGTTTTCTCTCACTGCACTAAGAGATAAAAAGGTTGAAATGGGGAAAAGACGAGAAGAAGAGTGTCTCGAAGCTTTGAGAGCGAAAATGGTTGTGTAAAACCCTAACTCATTGTTGATGGCAGAATCGTAAATTGAAGCTGATTCAAGGGCCTATAAATTATTTGGGCTTTCAGTTAAAGCCCATTTTAATATAGAAACCTCTATGATATACAACAATATGAATGAATGTTCATGGTAGTATTTTTGCTAACTTCGAAGTTCAAATATTCAACATATTCTCACATCTCATAATCATGAATTTTTTAGTGAGGCATCAATGAAATATTCCAATTTTTCAGATAAATAGAAGAAATCCAAGAATAAAACTTCTTCAAAACATGGAGGAACCATTTTTAAAGATACTTCATTAAGTACTAAATTTAATGTTTTGGTCTTTGTCTTCATTTTTAAAAGATTTGCCACATACATCATCATCTTTTACGGATCCGAAATATTCCATTTTATAAATTCATATTTACATGCCGGTAACTTAAAAAAAAAAAAAAAAAATTGTTTTCTAGCTTTTCTAAGTTTACAATGTTTTTAGGTACTCCAGTCGATCTACATTTGCATGTTACCATTCAAAATCTATAATCTTAGCAAATCTATTTTTAGGTACTCCCGTCGATCTACATTGGATTGAACGGTAATCCTCTATCGTCGTTCAAACGTTTTCTATTTTATTTTGTTTCAATCACACAAGACAACTATATATACACAATCAAACCCATCTCCTCCCCAATCATTACAATCTCTAAACCTCAAACCCTAAAACAAATTAAAATAAAAGCTACGTAAGAAGGAGAGAGAGAGAAGAATGGGTCGCCAAAATGCTGTCGTAGTCTTTGGCCTCGTGTTCTTTGCCGTCCTCGGCCTCGCGGCAGCTGCCTCCTCTCCGTCTCCTTCAGCGTCGCCATCCAAAGCTCCGGCTGCCTCCAAAAGTGAGGTCGAAACTCCAGTCACCGATGACCAAATTGGAACCACGACCGACGACGACGCACCTGCTACTCTTGGTGATAATGATGTGGCAGTGGCCGGTCCTTTAGGAAGTGACTCCTCTTACGTTAGCAATGGACCCATAGACTCTGCCCAACAGCCCGAAGTTCTTGACAGCGGGGCGGCCGCTCTTGGTGTTTCTGCGGTGGTCGTTGGCGTTACATCCATCGCCGGTTCTTTCTTGTTTTTCTGAGGTGTGTATTATTATGAGAATGCTATTTCGAAAGAAGAATATTTATATGTATGGATGATTGTGATGCATCTTATTGTATTTTGTTTCTCAATTGTTATGAGAAGAAACCTTGTATTTGTAATAAAACTGAAAAAGAAAAATGAAACTTTCCATTAGCAATGTTAAAATACAAAATTACGGATAAAATACCATTGAATGCAATTCTATTCAAAATGCTTACATTTGTATCATACAATATGGGACAGTGAAAAGGGGCATATTTTATATCCCAATAGAGTTATAATGGAAGATACCATTGTTTTTACGTATAACTTAGTGCAGTGAAATTATCTTAAACGTGTGTCCTTAAGGCTTAAATTAGTATTTTAGCCGTCGGGAGCATAATATTACATATCTAATATGACAATTTTAACATCGAATAAAAAAGTTTTTCTAACCTTGTAAAGGCTAATTAATACAAAGGAACAAATTTAAAAATATACTTACGTTTTTTTCTTTCAAATATACCATATTAAAATCTTACGAAAGTTGGAAAAACTTCATAAATTTATGAAAAATTTCTAAACAAAAACATTAGGAAGTCTTTCTAAATTTCATAAATATTTTCATGTAGGAAGACTTTAACGAATGACGGCGGTGAAGTTTATCGTCAAATTTCTATGCATGTATGATGTATCACAATGCCATCATTATTTGATGGTAAACTTTCCCGCCGCTATTTTGTAACATGTTTCAAATTGGTGATGACAAATACAAAATAGAGTTCTGAAACAACAGACGGTATTTATCTCCATTTGTCAATCTTCTAGCAAATGGTGCTTATCGAGAAATATTAAATAACTAAGTGTCGAAAAGTATCTTAGGCAAAACCTACAGGTTACAGGGTCAAGTGACACTTGGAACGAAACTAATATTACATGATATGGTTCTGAACTTGTAGAGTTATGGGTTTCGGCCCAGAACTTTCTGATAATCCAAAAAATAATAAATACTAAATATACATAGAATTACAAGAAAGTTAAACAAAATATTTGTTAAGTAGAGTGCAAACATATGGTCATTCATTCAAACGCCAATAATATAAATGTAATAACATGTACTATTTCCATTAATTTTCATCGAACAGCCCAATATGAATGAATATACTATATAGTTTTCTCTTCACAAAAAAAAAAATTACATTATGGAATTTGTGGTCACACACCAGCTTCTTGGTTGGGTTTGGGGATCTTCCACTTAAGAAACACAGCGAGGGACCCATCAACGAGTGAAGATAGAGCCGTACGCGTAGTGCATACGGTCCAATAATGGTGTTTTACTCTCATAAACTAGCACCTCTTTTCTTTTTTCTTTTGCTTTTTCTTTTTTTCTTCTTCGATCTCTTTTCTATCTTTGGGATCTCTTTAGTCTTGTTTATCAAAAAAAAAACGACGTATTTGGGGTATTACAATCAAGTATCAACCATCTAAAGTACCACCCTCATGTCATCCATCATACTTGATAGAGAAAGTTCCACAATTACGCAATCGTCCGGATATTCGATATTCGCAAAATTAGTTTTCAACGATGTAAAAGATATATAAGCTTTCTAAAACGAGCATGTAAAAAGTGCCAATTAATATCCAGGTAATGATGATGTTTGTGGATGAGTTATGGAATTTAAAATAAAAGAGCCAAAAAGACCAAAAAACATATGAGTGCTCTTCGAATTTGACAGCTAGAGAGGAAACCTATGGCAATATTTTTTTTTTTTGTAAAGTGTTGTGCTTCTATGTTTTTTTTTTTTTTAATGAATGTAAAATTTATTCAACCAAAAAATTGTTTTTACATCAAGTGCTACATGCTTTTGAAATTTTGAAAGGAAAACAAAATTTGTGAAAAAAGATTTCGACTAAGCGGTTGAGGCAAACCATTGTTGGAGACTTTCGTCATACTTTAAATCCCCAGTAGCTTTGATTGAGAGTAGCTAATTGCAAATTTGTTTATCTATGAATCAAGCAATTCGGCATGAGGTTGAAAGCGCGTCTCCGTGCCTCCTAGCATTCGTTCTTCTATGATATTATATTTCTCGCTTTAAGTTAATTAAACCAAAGAAATATCTACCTGAAGATAGAGATATTATGATTAAACAAGATCAACTAAAAGTACTTTTTAGGTGAGGTTATAGGGTTTTGAGACTCGTAATCTTTTTGGCGTGTTATCATTTGCGAGAGTAATTTGCTATTGATAGCTCTGGTTCAAACCCAACTACTATATTGATAAGTGCATGTTGAAATCATAGTTGAATAAACAAGATGTTAAACAATCATTAAGTTCAAAAACAAACTTTTCAACAACCACCATTTCCCTTCCGCCTCCAATTCCTTCCACATTTCTTCTCTTCTACTCAACGTATTCTTGTGTCCTTCCATGTTTACTATAATTTTATAAACCTCTCGTCTTAATTTTGGGTTCTGGTTTGATTTGTGCAGAATGATGATGCAACTTATATGGAATGGATGCTGCAATTCATCGACCACTCGTTTTCTAATTTCCCAACGGAAGAGGATAACTAAATGGATGTCGATCTAAAATACGCTCGATTTCTAGAATATCCGACAAAAAAAACCCCTGAATAAGTTACTTCCCTTAGACAAACAATAAGAGTCCTAGCATTCAAAGTACTTAACATACAAAAACCCATGAAAAATGTATTGCCTGATCACAAACAATAAGAATCCTAGCATTCAAAGTACTTAACATCATGTCCAAGATCGTACACTTTCATTGTTTCCTCTGTAGTTCTAAAATCCAAAGTTTAAATTTCATTCCAAAGGGGTAAAAAACATGGTTTCTTCCCATAGGAATCACCTTCTCGACCTCGCCTTTTCCAAGAAGCTCGATGACCGGGATCTTGTCCCGAGCATCGTGTTAGGATAGGGAAGACATGTAAAAGAACCTATATATAGTTGTTGTTATTTAGGTTTCAGGTCCTTCTCTTGTGTAGGTATGGACCAAGTTGGTTTCGGATTAGTCGATCTTTACCTAACATAATTTTTTTTTTTTAATTTGTGAATGCCAGCATCAATTACTCTTGTTGGTGTAGACAAATGAACTTTTTTTGTTTATTAGTATGATATGATAGACCATAATCCATATGGCAAAGTGTAGGTCGTGTAATAGCCAATCTTTTCCCTAATTACAAATCAAATTGTAGGTTCTTCGAAACATATGAGAAAGAGGCAAGAGCCTTCCTACCAACCTTTCACTATTCTCCTAGTCCACTCCTGATAAAAACAGACCTTTCCTATTTGTATTTTTGTATGTATCCATTTGGTTAGGGCTATTAAATGTGTCTCGGTTTTGACATTGACCCCATTCATTTTGTCTCTTTTTTTATTAGCAACTTTCCAGCAACGATGTGACCAATCTCTAATCCTTTTTTTATTAACACTACTATTGATCACAATTATTCAACATACCCAAAGTGCGTCTACATCTTCATAAACCTCATTGTTTAGCTCATAATCAATTGGGTCCTACTCTCTCCTTGGCCCATGCGCTATCTTCCAACCTCATCAATGCTGTAACGCAAACCCAATCTCGTCCTTCTTTTTCCTTGATTTTGAGTTCTTCTTTTTACTATTTGGTATTTGACTATTTGCTCTAAATTTACCATGTGGACGTCGGTCGCCTATGAGTACAAATGTACAATCTTTTAGTATATTAACCGATACAGCTCGAGACATTTTCCAAAAACACCGCTCTGTACTTACCTGCCACGTGGCGAAATCTCTCTGCACGACGCGCTTCTATATATATATGTAGATTTACATATCTAGATATCACTTCATCATCGTCTTCACTCACTCACTCACACACACACAGAGCTAACTTGTCTCACCAACGTATCCACGCTTTCAAGAGAAAGAGAAACTTAACGAGCATGAGGGTTATCTCATGGCTGTTCGATTCGGAAGATTCTTCCCAGAGAAGACGAATTCCAAAATCTCCGAAGCATTTGGATTCCGGCGACAGCGCCACGTCATCTTCATTGAGCGAAGCCACCGGCTCTAGCAGCCTCCATAGCAGTCTCTCTCTCCAGACTCTCCCTTCCGTTCCCTCCCTTCAGAAATTCCCCTCCGACACTCTCGCCGTCACCGTCTCTCACTCCGTCACCTCCTCGTTCAAACTCCGGGAACGGAGTCTCCCCGTCACTTGTCTCGCCGTCAACGGCGGTTATCTCTTCGCCGTATCCGGACACGAAGTAAGCATCTACGATCGCGCCATGTGTGCTCATCTCGATACTTTCAACGGCCAGGATCCTTTCTCGGGAACCGTTAAATCTGTCGGTTTCTCCGGCGATAAAATCTTCACTGCTCACCAGGACGGGAAAATCGGAGTTTGGAAACTAACGGCGAAAAGCGGTTATAAACAGTTAACGACGCTTCCCACATTAAACGACCGTTTGCGACGTTTCGCTCTCCCCAAAAACTACGTTCAAGTACGCCGTCACAAAAAACGTCTCTGGATCGAACACGCTGACGCCGTTACCGCTCTCGCCGTTAATAACGGCTTCATTTACTCCGTCTCTTGGGACAAGACCTTGAAAATATGGAGAGCCTCGGATCTTCGTTGCAAGGAATCAATCAAAGCCCACGACGATGCCATTAACGCCGTTGCCGTCTCTGCTAACGGCACCGTTTATACTGGATCCGCGGACAGGCGTATCCGGGTTTGGGCGAAACCCGCCGATTCGAAACGCCACAAGTTAGTCGCGACATTGGAAAAGCACAAATCGGCGGTTAACGCTCTGGCATTAAACGACGACGGATCGGTCTTGTTCTCCGGTTCGTGTGACCGGTCGATTTTGGTTTGGGAGAGAGAAGACAGCTTCAATTACATGGCGGTGAGGGGTGCTTTGAGAGGACACGACAAAGCAATACTTAGCTTGTTCAACGTGTCTGATTTGCTCCTCAGTGGATCTGCCGATCGGACGGTCAGGATTTGGCGACGTGGAATCGATTCCAGTTATCGTTGCTTGGAGGTTCTGTCCGGTCACACGAAACCGGTTAAGTCGCTAGCGGCGGTTACAGATTCGGAGTTAGACGGTGGGGTCGTTTCGATCGTTAGTGGAAGTCTTGATGGTGAGGTTAAATGTTGGAAGGTCTGCGTCACCAAACCGGATAATTCGATTTACACGAATCTCGTTTTATGAATTAATTAAATTTATTTGTTTTAATATTACAACTTTTTATTGTTTGGCGACCAATTTGGCGTTTTTTTAACCGTCACTCACAATACAATAAATTATTGCATAATATATTTGTGTGCATATAATAAGGTTAAGAAAACAAGGTTATTAATAATGTTACAAAGAATAGTATAAGAGGTCATTAATGGTTAGATATAGACAGTAATGGATTAAAGTTGGACAAGTTGGGATACCTGCACATGGTCTTCAGGCGTAGAAATGAAGATGCTGCCTGTGTCACCTTGAAACCTGGAGAAATCTATCTGTTGATGTTTGATAAATTTATGTCTATGTTCTGTATCAGATTCCTTATAGTTTCGTGATTGGTTGTCTGAAAAAAATATACTTTTAAATTATGTTTCGACTGTTTTGATGTAGGAATAAAGATCATTATGATATTCCGAATATTATATTCGCATGCAAAAGTCCATATGAACCAAAGTGAGATTTATCAAGACAAATATTGGGTTACGTCCATAACAATAAGTCAACAGACCCGTGATCGTGAAGGTGGATAAGATATTATAACTGTGTTAACTTTATAATAATAAAAAAAGAACATTCGATGTACTTGTTACTCTAAAATCAAAGTGAGATTTATCAAGACAAAAGGTACTTTATTAGTTGTTTCATCGATCTCTACTGTTCAGGTGAGAGAGTTCGAGAGGATAAGAGCAATACTATAATAAGTTTTAATATTGAAGAAACTAGCCAAATCATAACAATTTGTACTACTATTATATTTTCAGTGTATCACATCTAAATTTTAATCCGTATAATAAATGTTGTTAGCAAAAACAATACATATTGAAGGAAATTACAAGTATGTGATATCGTCAAAATCTGAACTTGTTATATCAATATATTCATCAGTATAATTATTACACATTACTCTGAATATTAGTATTGTTATAAAAAAATACAATTTAGATTTCACTGGTTTATCAATACAGTATTTCGTCGATCAGATATTGCATTTGTATAGTACCTTACTTTTGCTTGATTTGCGGATGACTTCCTAGCTTTTCATAAAACTCTATTGATTCTATATATAGAAAGGATTCTAGCTACAATTGATGAGATCATTATACAAACTGGTTTACAAAATATCAAAATGGGATCTTACAATGGAGGTCGAATGGTAAAGGTATCAGACCTCGACCTTTAATAGCATTCGAATTATTGAATAAACTTTCACTTACAGGCTGTAATCCATTAACTCAGAATAATACACAAAGAAAAATATCTCTCTTTCATAGGTTGACCACAAAAATGGAAATAATAATATTTGTAGCATAAAACAAGAAAGTACCAATTAGTATCAATTTAAAGGAAGCAAAATACTTGGAAAAACTAAAGAAACATAGTTGGAGAGGCCGACAAAGAAAGCAAGGGCGACTTATAAAAAAGGGACAAATATGGATCACATATACTGCAACTTGTAAATTAATAGAAATTTCATGATACAATACCCTTTATTTATTATTAATGGGTTATTCGCACGTTATATTTTTGTTTATTGATATATAATAAAAAAAGTACATAATAATAGCAAAACTTTTACTTAATTTAATATTTTTAATTTTTAATAATAATTTAATATATCTAGTATTTAACAGGTTTGTATATATTTAATAAAATAAAATTTATTTTAAAACATATAATAAATACAATTCAAAATCTACGAAAAAGAAGCAAGTGGGCAAGTGGTTGCCACACCTCTGCTGATATTTTACCGATGTCGAGTTCGACTCCACATTCCCTCCATGTGTGAGAGTATTTGGCTGTTGGCCGATCTATTGTGACTCAAAATGATGAAAAAAAACAAAACATACGTTAAAAAAATAATTGATACTTATACATTTTTCTTGAAATATGGGTCAAATTTCCATTAATCTACATCAACCTCATTCTGAAATCATCTGGCATGCTTTCAAGATGCACTCATAATCTCTCTCTCACTTTATCTCTCTTTATCCTTTTTTATTTATATCTCACTATTTATTTCTCACTCATCAACACGATAAATTAAACCATATACCACATTTTGATATGATTTACACCTAACCTTCACTATCCATTTTTCTGGCCTATTTCGGTGTTTACTTTATAACTTGAGCGTTGGAAAACTTTCTGGAGGACTTCACCCATTCGTCTTTAGCTTGAACATGTTATCATTTTGGATTAATATAATTTGTCTCTCATAACATGCATTCTTGCATACCCATCAAATGATTGGAGTTGCAATTCTAGCTTGTAAAAGCTCTTGCAAGTATTCATTTATTTTTATTTTTTTCCCCTATAACCCATCTAAAATTAACTGACAAATTCTGAAAATTTGTCCTGATCACAACAACTACTCAGTAATTCTGATTTTTTATATAACTGGTTTTTGAAACTAATTTTTTTTAAAAAAAAAATATTTAAATTATAAACACTATATAAGCGATTTTGGTCCATATTTGAGTAGAGGTTTTGTTGGCGGACAGAAGCGGTTGAATGGTCATTGAAATATCACTGAGCAAAGCACTATAGATCGGTTGATCTTGTCGCTTCAAGAGTGTATACGTTGAATTTGCAGAGGCAACACCATTTGTGGTGATGATGGACGGCGGAACCGCATAGGGTTCATCGAGATAGCTTGTGAGATCATATCCATTTAGTAAAGCATGGATTTGACGATTCCACATCAGAAAATTGGTAGTTGTGGGTTTGGTAACATTCACCATATTAACGTTTAGAAGAGTGTGAGATTCGGAGATAGAGATGGTCTCGTTGGAGTTGACAGGAGAAGACATAGGATATCAAGGATCTTGTGTTGAAAATTTGGAGAAAGAGGATGGCGGCGAGAAAAAAAAATTAGAATAGAGGTTTAGGTATCGTAAGCTTTGATACTATATAGAATTGAGCGCTGAATAATTTATTAGATTGATGAGTTTACAATATATATATGAATACATAGGCATGATTATGAATTTACAAATGACTAATATATACTTCTACAAACACTTAACTCTACAGTTATAGTCTTGTCCAATCAGACTAAAAAACCATGAAAAACCAGTTAAATGTTCTTTATATCCAAATAAAATTATAAAAGAAAACTAATAAGTGTATATAATATTTATGTCTAATTTTATTTTATGATTTAACATTTTAATATTTTCAGAATTTATATTTTTGTAATATTTTTTTTTATGTTTTGAAACAAATTTGGATATTAAAAATATTAGAAAACCCAGATTCGAAAAGTTTTTTTCTCGGACTTAAAGAACCATATATGGATCTGATTATCCTACCCGTTTCTATCTAATCTTATATCTTATTTTAAGTATACATTAATTCTATCATTTAAATAAATAAATATAATCTATTTATCATAGAATCATAGTGCTTTGCATTTACATAGATAAAAAATACGGACAACATTTTCAATAGTTATAAGTTTACAAATTAGTGAAATTATTATTAATATCACGTAATCATCTAAAACTAAATATTTTTCTAAACTGTATAAATAAATCTGATAAAAAATAAAATTATTAAATTAAAGTTTCTTTAAATCAATAATATATCATTTATCTCTTACAACAATAAAAAATACGTACAACATTTTCAATAGTTATATGAGGCTAAGTTTACAACTTCGTGAATATATTATTAATATTTTCATGTATTTATCTAAAAATTAATGTTTTTTTAAATTTTATAAATAAATCTCATAAAAATAAAATTAATAAGTTGAAGTTTCTTTAGATCAATAATATATCATCTTTTATAATAATTTTAAAAAAAAAATTCGAAGGAAAATTATTATATTATTGGATGACAATTATTATGGAATTGAGTGATTCTACGAGATTAGAGAATATAATGGAGAATAAGTGAATGATGATGTATCACAAATTTAGAGTATAAAATAATGATGTGGCATCAAAAGAACACAGAAAATTCAACTTTATATATATAGATTGTTGGTCAAACAAGTACAATTTTGAATCGTTAGCATGTAACATTTTGCTGACTTGTTACAAAAATATATATAGAGACGTCGCCTTTACAACTAAATATACAAGACTGGGAGTTTTCAGTTAAACTATATTTTACAAAGTTTTAATGATATTAGATAATAGTCTGCAACAAACATTTATTTTTCCAAAGCATTCCTCACTATTGGTGGCATATCAAAATATGATCAATAGTTTTGGAGCCTTTGTAATAGATCAAGAGGAAATACTACATTTACTTTTCGATTACAGTTTTGAAAAAAATATGACACTTTTATTTACTATCCTGTTTTTTGTAAAATGTCTAGCAAAGTTTTTGTGTATTGCTTGATGAGAACGTACATATGTCCAACTCTGCTTAACTCGATCAAAAACAGATTATGTGAAGTGGTAAAGATTCAGCCACCACCACATCACTTAGAGTTTCAACATCATTATACGCATATTTAAGGTTGACTTTTAATCTTTTCAAAGTCATCGGCATAATCTTCAAACAAATCCGAGGTCACTCAAATTGATTATTCTTTCGGATTCGAGTAAGGGAACACATTCTCAACAAATGCACGCGACAAGAACACATGTCTTTAATTTGTGTTAAGATCCGACAATGTATATCTCCCCTCTCTGAATATGGAGACTCGATCAAAACAAAATGTCGACTAAGACTAGCGAATTTATTACTATGGCATTTTTGATTATGTGCATTTCAAGGCACACAAACACCCGTATCTCAAAAGAGAGCAATTCATAGGTCTTACCACAATGCAAATCACATTGTGTGCGACTAATTTTATAATTTACGTTCATTATATGTAAATATCATATAATGTATTAAAATACACATATATGAAGATGTTTTCTTTGTAATTTTACACACATAGATATTATATATATATATATATATATATATATCTATTTATATTTTTGTTTCTACACATACATCTATGAGTTATTTAAAAAACTATAATTAATCATAAATATTGTATAATAATTACCACTTTCGGACGACTATTTCTGATCACGTTTTTCAACCACTACCCGACGACTATTTCCAATGATATTTCTGACTATTTGAAAAGTGTGAAAATCATTTTCCGATGATTTTGAGTAGTCGGAAATCGGTGTTTCCGACCATTTTCTGATGAAAATAGTGGTCGAAATCTGAAATATTTCTTGTAGTGTATTTTACTATTTTTATATCTGAGATGTAAAGTCAGACAAATACATAGACTGTACATCACACATTTCAGAGACATGGAATGAGAAGACCCATCTTGTGTGACAAAAGTGGACAAACTTGACACATACCTTGGTACGTGTACGTGACCGTGAGGATGAAAAGTAGACATGCAAGTTGCCCAACTTGAGCTCGTCTTATTACTAAAAAGGTCCTTTCTCATGATGATATATTCCTTTTTCTATTCACAGATATATATTAATTTTACAATCGGGTGGCCCAAACTTTTGTTTATTCTTTATATGGTGGAGAAGATTGCTTTCCGATTACGATCTTAGACCGAAAATTTGAGGATTGGCTAAGTTCGAATATAATTGTTGAAGTTCATGGATCCCTAAAGTTCCCATCATCTCACGAATATGGATTCATATGTGTGTATCCATTGGGCAGATAATTTAAGTAGAAGACGACAAACATAAGCGTATAATCTAAACATTAGATATTTATTTCTTACGTGCATACTGCATACGTATAAATCAATTTTATATTAGTGAACTACGATATTATTGTGGTCTGATTTATGGTGTGTGCTGTCTCGCGATTCACGACCACATAACTCAAGTTTAATAAGTCTACTAGGAGTATAACTAATTAACGAAAAGGAATCAATAATAAGTTTTTTTTTGGTTTTAATGTTAATTTTATTATCAAAAAGGTGAAAAAGATACATAGTAATATTATTACAACCCATAAGCTTTTGAAGGAAGATCACAAAATTGGAACATAAAAAAGAGATTACAAAGGATGCGAGAAATAACCAAAATAACATTCAAGGAGAGATTGAGAAACACTCGAAGCATAAGCCAGGAAGGAAATGAGACGATTCCGCATGATGCTGTCGATGCTAGTTTTGATAGAAGTAGTAGTAGAAGAAGTCAACGTGAATATTCTTGCGTTACATTCTTTCCAAATAACGTATGAGGTAACCTGGAGAAGAAGCTTGGCAATAGATTGGTAAGAAGCCTGAGGTGATGTCCTAATTTGAGCAACCCAAGATGAAATAGATTGCAAGAGGAAGGGAGGATTAGACCAGATTCTTGCTGCAAGTGATAACCAAAACGAGCAAGAGAAAGCACATTCAAAAAAGAGATAAGTATGAGATTCTAAGCCGGCAGAACAGAGCACACAAGAACCTTGGACATTCATTCCCCAAGATATGAGCCTATCACGCGTCGGAAGGCGAGCAATGTACACCTGCCAGAGTAGGAAGGAAAACCGAGGAACCGGTTCCTTGAACCAAACCATCCTCCACCACAAGACAGTAGGAGATAATACTCTTAGTTGATCCCAAGTACCTTTAGACGAGAAGGTGGAGGAGTAGTTACACGAAGGATTTCTCCAAAGATAAGAGTCATATCCATATGATGGGTCAGGAATCAGTAAGGAAGTCAGACATATCAGCAGATGTTCAGAAGCATCAGATTGAGCACCTCGCAAACACCAATTTCCATTCTGAGTAGCCTCACGAACTCTTGCTTCTTTATGCAGCCGAAGCTGAGACGGGCCAGATTCACCCAAGAGAACAATAAGAGGCCCTAGGCCAGTCCAATAATCAAACCAAAATAGAGCCTTAGCACCATCATTGACCTCACACTTCAAAAATTGAAGAAGAAGAGGCTTTAAACGCAGCAAGCTTCTAATGCTCCACAAGAACCGAGAGCTATCCGAAGAGGACCAGAAACATTGCCTATCAAACAAATTTTTATTTATCCAATCCACCCATAAGGAACCCGCCCTAGTGAACAAGTTCCAAATTAGTTTCAGGTGGAAGACTACCTCAAAATCCTCAAGCAATCTAATACCCAAACCTCCTTCAGACTTAGGCTTGCAAATGTCAGTCCAAGCCACTCTAGCACCTACAGCCGACGAAGTCTTGTTTTTCCAAAGGAAAGCTGAGCAAAGAGAATCAACCTTCTCATCGAACTTTTTGGGAAGAACAAACACTCGACTCCAAAAATTAACCATTCCATAAATAACAGAGGAGATGAGAAGAATTTTCCCTGCGAAGGAGAGAAAATTAACAGTCCATCAATGCAGCTTGTTGGTAATTCTTTCCACAAAGGGTTGCAGCGCAGCAAAGTTCAGCTAGGAAGGAGAGAGAGGCAGACCTAGATACCGAGTTAGGAAGCTCCCCAATCTGATACCAGTCAAAGTACTCAAGGCTGAAGTATATGCCATGGAGTAACCGGAGAAAAATAGCTCATATTTATCGACATTCATATCAAGCCCTGAGATAGATTTGAAATCTGAGAGGAGAGAAACCAAGTGGTAAACAGAATCCCGAGAACCATTTGAGAAGACCAAGAGATCGTCAGCAAAAAGGAGATGAGTGAGCAAATGCCTCTCACATTTAGGATGAAGAGCAAACCTTCTCTCTCTAGCTGCCCCGTCAAGCATTTGAGTAAGAACCTCCATAACTAAAATGAAAAGATATGGAGAAAGAGGATCTCCCTGTCTCAATCCCTTTTTTCCTTCAAAAAAACTTGCAAATTCTCCATTCAAAAGGTCCAAAACTGAACTCGGGCTCATCCATTCCTCCTTCTGGTGATGTAGAAGGATCTCCTCCTTGCAATGCCGCTGGCTCCAATGCAGATAAGACTGTTCCAACCAGCTCTGGTGCTGCAGAGGAACCACCTCCTTGCAATGCCACTGGTTCCAATGCAGATAAGGCTGCTCCGGCCAGCTCCTCTAACTCGCCAGCTCAGGACCCTCCATATTCTGGTTGTCAGTCTGATTCTTCTTCGAATGTTGCTGCTTCTGCGCCAATCAAGGTTTCTGATGGACTTGAAGATGCTCCTTTCTTCCTTGTTTCCCACAGGAAGAGTGGCCGGAAGGCCACAAAATCCCTTTAACAACCCTTATTATTTTTTTTTTCTGGAACATTCGTGGTTTAAATAGTAGTCAGATGCAGGTTATGGCCAGGGAGTGGATCACCTCCTTTAGGCCTCTTTTTGGAGCTTTTTTGGAAACGCATATACAACCCACACACTCAAGGAGAGTGGAGAAAGCTATCCCTCCGGGTTGGAAGTTTTTTGGTAACTTTGACAATCATCACACAGCAAGAGTGGTAGTAGTTTGGGATCCAAGGATCTCTGTGGTGGTTTATAAGTCGACGGCTCAGCTTGTTACCTGTGGTATTTTCTTGGAAGCTGAAAATATCAGTTTTACAGTCTCTTTTGCTTATTCTTTTAATTTGGTGGAGCAGCATACTGAGCTTTGGGAAGAGTTGTGTATATTAAATTCTACTACTCCGGTGTCAATGTCGCCTTGGGCTGTTGTAGGTGATTTCAATCAGATCTTGCGAGCTTCTCAACACTCTAATTTTTCTGTTTCAGAAGTAGATATCTCGGGCTTGGAGGATTTTGCTTTGGCATTGGTTGATGCTCATTTGTTTGAAGGCCCCTCTAAGGGATTGGCTTTCTCGTGGTGGAATAACAATGATACCAACCCGGTTTCTAAGAAGATCGACCATGCTCTCATCAATGAATCTTGGGCGGTGTGCTTTCCTTCTGCCTTCTCTGAACTCCTAGATCCCAGGCAGTCGGATCATGCACCTTGCCTATTTCATATGCCTTCTCTAGAGCTAAGGGTTTCTAAACCTTTCATGTTTTTTCACCATCTAATAGACCATCCATATTACCCTGAGATTGTCAGTTCAAACTGGGCAGCATCTTCTATTGAGGGAACAAATCAGTTCAAGCTTTTGCGTGCCCTCAAGCTCCTTAAGCCATCTCTCAGGAGTCTAAACAAATCCAATTTCAGTGGTATTTCTCAAAGGGTTAAGGATCATGATGCAGTAGTCTCAGCCCTCCAGCAAAGGCTTTTGATTTCTCCAACAGTGGACCTTGCAACTGAAGAGCATCGGAAAAGGGAGAAGTGGAACTTTCTTCTTAAGGCTGAGGAGAAGTTTTTGGTCAGAAATCTCGTATTCAGTGGCTTCACCTAGGGGATCGCAACACTCCCTTCTATCATAAGATGGTCACTAAGAGAAACTCAAGGAATCACATCTACTTCCTTCAAGATCTCGATGAAAGGAAAATTGTTTCTACTTCAGCAATCAAGAGTCATGCCTCAGAGTACTTCTCGTCGATTCTAGGTCAGACTGATTTGGTTACTTCTCCTTGCTCTTTGGAATTCTTGCAGAACATTCTGCCTTTCCGTTGCTCTTTCTCTCAGGCGGAGGAGCTCCAGAAACCGGTTTTAGAAGACAAGATCCGTGCTGTTCTTTTTTTAATGCCACTGAACAAAAGCCCAGGTCCGGATGGATACTCAGTCGAATTCTATAGGTCTTCTTGGAGCATTGTTGGAGAGGACCTAGTGAATGTTGTTCAGGAATTTTTTACCTCCGGAAAGCTCCTAAAGGATCTAAACAACACTGATGTGGCTTTAATCCCAAAGACTCTTGAAGCTTCAAAGCTCTCTGACTTTCGGCCTATTAGTTTGTGCAATTTGGTGTACAAAGTCATCTCCAAAATCATTGCCAACAGATTAAAACCTCTTCTCCAGCTTTGCATCTCTCCCAACTAGGCATCGTTTTTGAAAGGCAGAAGTTTGGGGGAAAACGTGTTACTTGCTTCTGAAGTGATTTGACATTACCAAAAGCTTCTCAACGCTGCTAGTTCTCTTCTCAAAGTTAACTTTCGGAAGGCATTTGATACTGTATGTTGGGATTTCCTACTTAAGATCCTCGAAGCCCAACAATTTCCACATTTGTACAGAATTTGGGTAAGTGAATGTATCTCTTCCACCAGATTTTGAATCAATAATAAATTAATAACTTAGAAGTTTCAAGTTTGTTGTTCTCTACGTTTTCACACTACATTTATGCACAATTGGGTGTATATAAATCTCCCAATAATATCTGCATGCCTTTGTTTAGTTTTAATATGAGCGTTGACCGTCAGCAAGTAGGAATATATAACCCACTAAAAAATACGTTTGACAAAAGATAAAACTATGTATAATGCATATTTAACTTAATGCACATATATAAACCGCTGAAAGTACAATTAATTAAATAATAATTTCCAAGACGGTCTTAGACAATATGTAAGCCATGTCCAAATATTTTATTAAACATATGTTTGATGTACGAATTTATATAAAAATTAGGAGCCTAATTAAAATAAATATTCAACATTATTTCTATAATCATTAAAAAAATCGGGCCATGTTTCAAATACAACACTTATACGTGCTAAAAGTCAATCTTGAATTGATTTTGTAAATTGTAATTTGTAAACAAAGTTGGCTAGAGTATTTTCTATCTATTACTCCCTCCGTTCTAAATTAAATGAAGTTTTATAGAGTTTTTTTTTCACAATTAAGTGATGTTCTCACTAACCAATGTAAAATTAAATGATTTTTTATTATTTTTGACCAATTATATTTTATAAACTATTTGTTCATTGGTTCAGATGAATAATAAATGAAGTTTTAGTATAGAAAAAAAACAAAAATTAATTGTTTCCTTAATTTGTGTGTATATTACTAAAACACCACTTAATTCAGAACAGAGGAAGTATTTCCTTATCTTGCTCCACAAGATTGTCCGTCGTTCGTTGATCATGGAACTAATCCTTCTGCTCTTGTCTCCTGGAGTGAAAAATTCAAAGAATATTTAGACAATCTTTCAAAACAGGAAGAAGTTTTGGAAATACTTTATGATCTCGTCTTTATCCTCAGGCAATTTCTTGACTTCACTATGCCATTAGACAATATATATGTCATTGTTTAGATATCTATGGTTTATAGAAATGGCCAGGGCGGCATCCCAAACTTTTTATCCTATTCTAAAATAATAGTTAGGTTCTTTTGTGTATAAATTTTCGTATCGATAATTTAAAAATAAATTATATTAACAATAAATTACAAGAGTAAATAAAGTCAATGTTAATAATTAACTGAAAAATTAGTTATATACTGTACAATTGATAACTTGTAAATTAGTTAAGTATGAAAGTGAGAAAAGTATTAAACCAAAAATATCCACTTTATTCTAAATAATTACAAAAATATTATTGACCTGAAAAATTAATTTATGGCAGATTATATCGGCGAAATTGTTCATCAAACGACTGGTGACACTGTTTATCAAACGACCGACAATACTATTCATTACCGAAAAATATGTTGTTAACGTGCTAACAATATTAAAATGATAACAATTATTTCGTTAACGTGTTATATAAAATGTTAACGTGTTAACAATAATATCATGTTATACAATATTCTCGTATATAATTAATATGATAACAATTATAATAACATGCTATTACAATGTTAACGTGCTAACCATAATATCTGATACATATAATATGCTAACAATAATATCCGGTATTTGTAAGGTGCTAACAATAATATCTGATACTTGTAACATGTTAACATATAATAAATCTGAATAATATTTGTCTTAACTTAATTATCTTAGCAAATTTATACATATAATTATACCGATAACCCATTAGCTAATTTTGTTATTGATTAACTTCAATGTAATTGACATAGAAAAACAAAATTAAACACCGATACGATGACCACCACTGTCGCCGTCGTCACCGACACCATCAATGTCGTCGGCATTGTTACCGTCACCGATACCATCACCATCGATCGTTGGCGCCATCGTCGCCACCGTCACCATCGTTGTAGTCGTCACCACCATCACCATCGTCACCGTCATCACCACCGTCATCACCATCGCCACCATTGTCACGGATACTATCACCAACCTCCACCTCCACCATCACATCATCATCTTCCACCATCTATCTTCATCTTTTCTTCTTCTTCTTTCTTATTCTCCTTTCTTTTTCTTTTTCTTTTTCTTCTTCTTTCATCCATCGGAGAGTGTTAGATGAGAAAAAGAGAAAATTGTAATTAATTTGAAAACATAGGGATAAGATGGATTTTTGTTAGTAAATAGTAAGTTGTGAATAATCCTCTATGAGAGAGAACTAATTTTAGCATTATATGTTACCATATATTGCTATTTCTGAAATTACAATGATAATAATTTATTAAATTCAAAAATATAAGTTTGTTAAAAAATATTAACTTCATCAAACAACATTCTTTTATCGCAGTCAATGCACTTGAAAACCTAAAGTTTATTGGTAGATATTTAAAATCTCTTATCAATAACATCAACTCATTCGAATCAGACATGATATATTAACAAGGACAAGTTAATTGAAATTCAAAAGAAAAGAAAAGTAAAAGTAAAAGTCACTCTCTCTAGTCTCTGATATCTCTATATATATTTGTTAATGTTTTCAAAAGTCATTTCTTCGATTCACATTAAACTCTAATATCTTAGTTAGTTGATCTCAAATATTTTCCTACACATTTTGAAAATCTCATATATGGGTGATCACATGTGGTAACACATAGAAATTGAACATGTTAAGTATCGATGGCGTCAGTAATAAATATTTTCCTCACGGGTATTTATTCAAATATATATCATATATCCAATTATCGACCGTCAAAATTCATTTTGGATTTTATCCCCAAAAGAAAAAGTTCATTTTGGATTTTCACATGACCATTAGGTAATTTCAACTATTCACCGACCGTTAGATTACCAATTCGCAGAAAAATACCATTTAGTGCATCGTCATTCAATTCGTCATTTTTTCTTTTCTTTGAAGACCCACAAAACATTATTCTTGGATTCTTTATTTTGTTTCTCTCACTAAAGCAACTTAAACACTTTTTTTTTTTTTGGTTTATCACTCAACTTATATGAAAGTAGTCGAAACTTGCGGAAGCTAAAGAATTCCGATTCAAGATTTCGGACCAAGATTCTCTAAGGAAAATTGAAAGTGTCATCTTTATTGAGTTAATTGAAATTCAAAGGAAAAATTATATCGAAAAATATTGTAACCAATATCTTTTTTTTGAACAGCTATATGTCATAATCTGCGACAGCAATTATCTACTCATCAACTCCATAAAAAATCACTCTCTGTAAGAGTTAAAGAATGGGGACCATATATTAATGTCTAATACCTTCTTAATGCCATTTTCTTGCAAACCTACGAATTTGAAGTCCGTTTTCCTTTTGCGTCCACGGTTACATCATTGATGAAAATTTTGCTGAGACTAGAACGACCCCTAATTCACCATACGCTTTAAGTGGTTGGGAGTTGATTGAATTTAAGATGATCAAGACTAAGTACTCTCCCGAGTTTGTATTGATCTATGATAATAGAACTAAGAATGCCAAACCAAATTCTCTGGCCAAAAAAGTTCTGAATCAAAAGTTTTTATTTTATTTTTTATTAGTACTTTTTTTTGTTTTGTCATCATTTTGAGCCATAACAAATCGGCTCAATAGCCAAATACCTCCACACATAGATGACATGTGGAGTTGAACTCGACACCGGTAAGATGGTAGCAGAGATGTACGTAACCACTGACCCACTTGTTCATTCTTTATTAGTACTTTTGTACCACCATAGTTAATTGCGGATATTTGAGACATTTTTGATTAATCTATAAAAAAGTGTGTTTATTGTTAAATAAAATAATAATAATAATCAAGGCGAAGAGATCAATTAATTCTGCAATAAACATTTTTTAAACATTGCGTGATACAAATCAGGATAGTTTATATAAAAGCCAAAGTGTACATTTCTGTTAAACACAAGAGCTTTTGTTACTTGATTAATATTTTTGTGATAAGCTATATTAATCAGTATCCCCACTGTTGTGATAAGGATTCCATATTCAGAAAAGTTATATAGCCTAATAGTTAATACAGTTTATATAAAGGTCTAATGAAGTTGGTGTGATCATTTAATAAAATTGCTAAATTGGTCTCATAACTCCGTTATTTATAGCCATTGCCATCCTAATTATACATTTGCAACTCACACAAAAACTTAATCGTTTGTGTTTTTCCTCCCCAAAGGAAAACATTGAGGTGATGGATATGATGAACATGCTGATTTCTGCGGTGGAATGGGTATGCACTCACTTGAGGTTATCGGACGTGGGTTTAGCCCTAGTAGGGCTTTTTCTTCTTAGTTACTTGCGCGAGAAGTTAGTGAGCAAAGGCGGGCCAGTGATGTGGCCAGTGTTGGGGATCATACCGATGTTAGCCCTAAACAAAGACGATATTTTTGGTTGGTGCACCAAAGGCGTGGTCAGAACCGGTGGGACGTTTCATTACAGAGGAGTTTGGTTCGGTGGGTCATACGGTATCATGACCGTAAACCCTGCTAACATCGAACACATTCTCAAAACCAATTTCAAAAACTACCCAAAGGGCGAGTTTTATAGAGAGAGGTTTCGTGATCTTCTTGAAGATGGGATCTTTAACGCTGATGATGACCTGTGGAAGGAAGAAAGACGTGTGGCTAAAACGGAGATGCATTCTTCTCGTTTCTTGGAGCACACGTTTACTACGATGAGAGATCTGGTGGACCAGAAGCTGGTGAAGCTGATGGAGAATATGGCTACTTCGAAGAGAGTCTTTGATCTACAAGATGTGCTCTTGCGTTTCACCTTCGACAACATCTGCATCTCGGCCTTTGGGGTTGATCCGCGATCGTTAGAGATAGATTTACCGGAGATTCCTTTCGCCAAGGCTTTTGAGGAAGCTACAGAGTACACACTCGCAAGGTTTCTGATGCCTCCTTTTGTGTGGAAGCCGATGAGGTTTCTAGGGATTGGGTATGAGAGAAAGCTGAAGAAAGCGGTTAGAATCGTTCACGCGTTTGCGAATAAGACAGTGAGAGAGAGGAGGAACAAAATGAGGAAACTAGGGAACTTGAATGATTCCTCTGATCTCTTGTCACGCCTTATGCAGAGAGAGTACGAGAAAGAAGAAGGTATCACAAGAGGAAACTACTTTTCGGACAAGTACTTCAGAGAGTTCTGCACAAGCTTCATCATCGCGGGTCGAGACACCACATCGGTGGCCCTCGTATGGTTCTTCTGGCTTGTTCAGAAACATCCCGAAGTCGAGAAGAGAATCCTAAGCGAAATCAAAGAGATTCGAGGGAAACTTGCAAAACAAGAAACCAAAGGTCCGTTCGAGGCTGAAGAGCTCAAAGAAATGGTGTATCTGCAAGCTGCTTTGACAGAGTCACTGAGGCTTTACCCATCCGTGCCAATGGAGATGAAACAAGCTTTAGAAGACGACGTGTTGCCCGATGGGGCGAGATTGAAGAAAGGCGCTAGGGTTCACTACTCGATCTTCTCGATGGGGAGAATAGAATCGATTTGGGGGAAAGATTGGGAAGATTTCAAACCAGAGAGGTGGATCAAAGAAGGAAGAATTGTGAGTGGAGATCAGTTCAAGTACGTTGTGTTCAATGCAGGTCCGAGGCTGTGTGTTGGGAAGAAGTTTGCTTATACTCAGATGAAAATGGTGGCTGCTACAATCTTGATGAGGTATTCAGTCAAAGTCGTTCAAGGACAGGCTATTGTTCCCAAGCTCACGACCACATTGTACATGAAGAACGGTCTGCGTGTTACCATCCAGCCCCGCGACTAGTAAGCTAGCTCAAACCAGGCCTCGTCATTCGGTTTATCTTATTCGGGTTGCTGCTTATTAAGTTTAGTTATGCTTTTAGGAACTAAAAACATTTAACTTTTAATGAATATCGGTTCAGTTAGATTTCTGCATAAAAATGTTGTTACTAAATGCTTTTAAGAATAAAGTTTGGTTCGATTTTCGATATGTCCACTGCCTCTAGTACAAACATTTGATATATGAGCAAGACTTGCATGAAATGTTTTCATGCTATCACGAGTTGAAAACAATCTATTGTTTATTAAGAAAGCTCGAAAGCGGAAAACGAATAACAAAACCAATCACTGCACTCTCCATTCAATCCAAGAGCAGTGAGATGTACAGAAAGAATAAAAGGAAAACACACTAAGATCTTATTTCCCTGGAGGTAGAAACAATGGTTAAGCCCTCAGAAAAAAATAACGGGTTTCGTTCACCTCGTGGTCGATGATCTGTTGAAATAGAATCACCATTCTTAATAGAGCTTGATACGAACTGCAATAGAGATGCGGCAAATGGGACAGGTTCGAATGTCTTGTCCACATTCATTGCAAGTCTGATGTCCACAGTTGAATGCCATGTTCTTTTTATTAATCACACAGATTGGGCAAACCTGAAATTCATGTGAAAAAGATGGTTAACTTACTGATTAATATGCACGATTTCGTTATGCTCAAAGACATATATATATATATACAAACCTCGCTCTCGTTACTACAAGTCGACAAATGCGGTGCAGTGGCAACACTGCTTGACCAGGAACTTTTCGAGCTGTTGCTTAGAGATCGATTAATACCACTTACTGGTGGCGGACGAGCAATCTTGTTTGGATAATTTCCCGTTCTTCGTCTGCATATTTGAAAGCAAGAACATTTTTGGCTGGTTATATAAACAGTTACATAGTAGCAGAGGTTATAGTGATACACTCAATCAAATTCTAGGAAATTTACCCAAGTAAGCCGAGCTCGAGTGTGGCTTTATACTGAGACGGGATCTCCATCAAGGCGGAAACTGCAAATTCTGCTTCTTTTCTTCCAGGATCAATGTTCTTCCACATAATCTCCGTGAAATTCACAAACTGTTCGATTCAAGAAAGGAAATAGAAAAGCTGTTAAAGCTGTACCGAGACAAAGGTGATCATACTGTTTCAGCGGCATTACCTGGAAATTGTCAAAGGCACGAGCGGGGATGTTATCATCAAACTGTCTCATTGTATCCCAAGGACCATCTCCAACACCAACAAGAACTATTGATAATGGATATCGACTGTGATTTTTTTTGGCACCATAATTAGTTAGATCACAAGAGGTCATTTATTCATCTAGTTTTGACTGAACCTAAGCAAGAAATATTTTTACCTTGCTCTAACAATAGCATCAATGGTCTTTCGTTCTTGTGAACTGAGGCCACCGTGCTGTGTATCAACACTTCTTGTCACCTTATAAACATCATAATCTAATTATTAACCTCAGGTGATAAACGTGGGATAACGATTGTAACGAAAACCAAAATCTTTATCTACCTGTCCATCAGCAATGATGAGGAGAACATGGTACTGCCCCCCGCTTTCTTCCACAATCGTTATGGCCCTTTCGATAATGGGTGCAAAAGAAGTCGGCCCTGTGACAGAAGCAAGCAAAGATTATCATGTAACAGAAGAAACACACAAGCAGAAGAAGTAAAAAGAGTTTTTTAAAAATTATTTCAACCTGAAAGACACAGCTGAGGAACGATCTCTCTGTAACGTGTAAGTACTTCTTCAAACCCGTTACAGAATACATCATCCGGATAGAAACTGAAAACATCCTGATCATGTGTTGTAGCTGCAAAGAATAAAACACAACAAAACCATTAATTCTCTGGTATACAAATAAAAAGACTAATAACAAGTCTTACCATCTCCAAATCCATAACAAGGGATCAAGTTATCCTCATCAAAAGAGGATAAAGTCTTTCCGATGATGGAAATGGCTTGCTCGTACGGGTTTGGAGCTGGTCCGATGTCATGTAAGCTCTTCTTGTTGAATGACCTCGCTCCTGAAATCAATCAAACCAACCACAACCACAACCAAGTCAGCAACATTTACTTTAAACCTTACGAAATTCAATCAAATTGCTTACATACATAACAAAGTTTCCAAATTTTCACCTGTCCACTCGTTGCTCTTTGTGACATCTATACCAACAATCAGATTCGACGACTCCAAACCGGCTTTGGACAGAGCAGCCGTAACCTACAATAACCGGCCATTCCAGAAATCTGTCAACAAAGTAAAAAAGAAAACAAGAATCTCATGAAGAATTAGTGATGGAATTGACCTCGTCGATGGAACGGTAGTCATCTCCGATATGTGAATACTTATTGCCTTGTTTCGCCGCAGAAGAATGTTGTGGCGTGTAAATTTGTTGAGGATTCTGTAACCAAGTAGAAGAAGAAGACGAACTTTGAGAATACTTCCGACTGTCTCTCCTGCTCGAGCGTTTCGAACTGCCACTTCCCATCAGAGAGATTCAAACTAAAACTCAGAACTATAGTGAACAAAGACGATCGCCTGCAACAGTTTCAGAGACTATATATGTCAAGTTTGTGCTGGATCCGAAGTTTTGACATTGTTGAATCGGTAAAGTTCTTTTTTTTTTGTTTTTAATGTAAATCGGTAAAGTTCTCTTTCACGGCGATGCTTCAGTTCAGTCTTCGACTTTAATTTTAAAAACCATTATAAGAAAGAAAAAAAAAAGGATCGCTTTCAAGGACTGAAGCATCGCCGTGAAAGAACAAGAAAACCATGAAGAAAAATTGAAACTTTTCAACTCGGATCGTAAGAAAACGATGAAGAAAAAATTGAAACTTGAAAACCATGAAGCAAAATTGAAACTTTTCAACTGGGATCGTAGAAAAAAACGAAAATTGGAGAGAGAACAATCAGTAATTTGAAAGTGCATTATGTAATGTTACCTGGAATCGATTCTCGGATTCTTGTGAAGTGAATTTTCGGTTTATAGATACGCTATATATACGACGCCACGCCGGATTTATGATTTTAATTCCCTTCGCAATTTGGATTTTGGTGGAGAAAGGAAAATAAAACAAAATAAGAAATTATAAAAAGGAATGATTATCCTCTCGCTTTTTGTTTTTTTGTTTGTTAATACTTCCGAGTGAAAACAATTATTATCCTCGGTCGACTATATATACTATCGGGAATGATTTATCAGTTACTGACCTAACCAAATCTATAAGTAAGATCTTAATTATACACTATTATTGACCATTTTATTTGCCGATTATCTATTAACCATGATCTTAAGTAACTGTTATACCTTTACAAGTATAACATAGTTGAAGTGAGGAATAGCTCTTTCTTCGGGCTGTCGGACGGTCTGCATAATGGACGTTTTTTCAGTCATTTTTCTTGTTATTTTATCGATTATATCTCAGTTTCATTTTATCTCGAGTTTTCAGACTCTTTATTATTACTGGTTTGACACCAATTACTTCATAGTTACGGTGTCGATATAAGTACTGATTGCATTTTTTTCTATGTTTTTTATTCTTTTTTGTCATGGGACTAATTTTCTAGATCGAACAATTTGTTAACACATTTTGTAACACCAGATCGTTTTTATTTTTTAATAAAATATTTACATATTTAGCAAAAAAAAAAAAACAAAAACAAAAAAAACATAGTTCATGTAAAATCTTCTTTATATTTAGTGTTATCTTCTTTCTAACCGAAAGATAAAGATTTTATGTCATCTATTTTGTTTGATGTTTCGTATTCCTTAGAGACCATTTTTTTTCTAAACTAATACTATGTGAAAAGGAAATTATTGACGTGTAATATTGCATGAACGATTTGAGACTTTTTTGTTGTTATTCGAAATATTTTTTCTTAAACTAACTTTTTGTTAGTAAACTAATTACACTTGTGCTATTAGAATCGATATTAATACATATTGAACTTTTAATTTGTTTTATTTATTTATTATTTTTACGATATATTGGATAAACTAAAATCATCAATTATTCACTCAAGACATGTAGAAGATATATACAATCCGAAAGAAATAGAAGAGAATAATCCATGCTAGTTCTTAGCATTTCAATAGCTACAAACGAAAGGTCCCGTTCAAATTATAGCTTAAGAATAACCAAAGATCCTAATTTTAAGAGAATCAAGATTTAGCACTTATGTCATAGTTCCAAAAACATCAATGTTTAGCTTTGACAAGATCTTTGAATCCTAAAAGAAAATAGAATTTGGCACCGAGAGTCAGCCTTATTCAAAAGAGGACTAGAGTTTAGGACTATCACATCAGTCATAATCTTAACTAGACTTTGACAATGGCTTATATAAGAAGAAGAGATAGGAACAAGCAAATTGATTAAGAAACCTTAAAAGCAATTGAAATTCTCCGTTCGTAATTGAAAACTTAAAAGTCTAGGATGAAATGGGCCTAATTTCTAACATAATGGGCCTAAAATGATACAAAAGTGGCCTACCAAATCTTTTGATTAAGAAATAGATATTGTAAACTAACCCAAACCCGAGATTGGTTTGTTTTGTTGCTTTGCCGTCGAATTTGAAGTTCCTCCGCCGTAGAAGATCGCCTCTTCTTTCATTAACTCCGACATAACACTGTCGGAAATCTCCATCCTCCGGTGAGAGACGTCTGATTGTTAGAAAGGTTGATTCCGATCTTCCATCTTCCTATTTTGCCTCGTTGGTGAAGCAATTGCGTCAATTTCTTGCACGCCACTGTTAAAAAAAAAACCTAGATCGGAGAGAGGGCTCTTCACTGATCGACGGTGGGAATGTCTAGCGGAGCCGACGAGGACGCCGAAGCTGTCCTCAGCGATGTCGAATCCGATGAACTAGCGCCTGTTGTTTTGAATGATCCGCCGCGGGAAGAGGTACCGGACGAAAGGCTCACGGAGCTAATCGCTGAGCTCGATCGCGAGAAGAAAGCTAGAGAAGCGGCTGAGAGTTCGAAATCGGAGCTTCTAGTGTCGTTCAATCGGTTGAAGACTCTTGCTTACGAGGCAATCAGGAAGCGTGACGAGTCCAAGCGAGAACGAGACGAAGCCTTGAATGAGAAGGATAATCTATCAAAGGAGCTGGAGAATTCAAATAAAGGTAAAGATGAATTGATTAGGCAGCAGGATGAGATGTCGAGGAAACTGGATGAGGCTGTTAGATCTAGAGATGGTTTGAAAGCAGAGATCGAGAATTCGTCGCATATGTTGGTTTCTGGGATCGAGAAGATATCAGGTAAAGTAAGCAGCTTTAAGAATTTCTCGAATGGGGGTCTCCCGAAGTCTCAGAAATACACAGGTCTGGCTTCTGTTGCCTATGGTGTCATTAAGCGTACAAATGAGATTGTGGAGGAGCTCGTTAGGCAGATTGATACGACTGCAAAGTCTAGGAATGAAGCTAGGGAGCAGATGGACCAACGGAATTATGAGATAGCCATTGAAGTTTCTCAGTTGGAATCAACAATCAGTAATTTGCGATTAGAGGTTGCAGAGAAGGCTTCAATTGTTGATGATTTAGAGAGGGATGTGAGTGAGAAAGACAAGAGGATTGCTGAACTTGAGAAAGATAATTTAGAGAAGGTAAGTGTACTAGAAGGTGAAGTTGTGGAGCTGAAACAGTTGGTTGATGAGTATGATGGAAAGTTAAAAACTATGGAACTGAAGATGGTAGCTCAGCGTCCTTTGTTGATGGATCAGCTGAATCTTGTGTCAAGGATCCATGACCAGCTTTACGAGGTTGTGAGGATAGTTGACGGAAATAGTTCAGAACAATCAGATTTGTCTGAGTCTTTCTTTATGCCTCAAGAGACAGAGATGGAGGAGAACATTCGAGCTTCTTTAGCAGGTATGGAATCCATCTTCGAACTGACCAAAGTGGTTTCTGGGAAAACACAAAGTTTGGTGGAAGAGAAGAGCCATGAACTGAAGAATTTGAACGAAACTGTGGGTCTCTTAGTTAAAGAGAAGGAACATATTGGTACTTTACTGAGGAGCGCTTTGTCCAAAAGAATGATAGCTGAGCAGCCATCTCAAAAAAGTGAATTGTTTCAAGCTGCAGAGAATGGTTTGAGGAATGTTGGTATTGATTTCAAATCCACTAAACCTTTAAAGGATGGGAAGTTTCAGGACTCTCGTGGTGATAATACTCATGATCATAGTACAGAAGAGAATGAAATATATTCCCTGGTCAGTGTTCCTCTTGGCCGGTTTTGTTTTATGAGCCTCATTCATTCGGGTACCTTTTGATGTATCCACATCAAAATGCAGGCAAGCACATTGGAGACTATTGTCAAGGCATCTCAGCTCAAGATTGTTGAACTGCAGCATTCGTTGGAGGAATCAAGGCAAGCTCTCTGAAACAGAACTCCTTCTTTATATCTAATAACTTTTATAGATTACATTCACTTGGTTTCACTAGGAAAGTAAATGATTTGGTTTACTTCAGAGCATCGGGTGGCCCCACGAACCATGGGTATTTTTATCCGATCAAATCCAAATAGTATGAATATGATTCCACACAGCTTTCTATTGAGAACACTAACTTCCACATGTGCTTGCGACACTTGATGTTTAATGATAGTCCGTGGAAGTAACTATTTAAAATGCATCTATGTGGTTTTCTGTGTAATGCATATTTTTATATATGTGATACTCGTAGTTGTCCACTGTAGTTTTCTGTCCACAGTGATCCTTTGCTTGCTTTTGTTGGCGCAACTTACCCAGATCACTTCTTTTTTGAATAAATCAACCAGGGAAGAGACTAGTTCACTGAGGAAACAATTGGACTCTCAGACAAAGGAGCTTAATCAGAGAATGCACCAAATAGAAGAACTTAAAGAAAAGGAGAGAATAGCGAATGAAAATGTGAGTGATTTTCTACTTGCTAAAGTTGTGAAGTCTTGAATAATTTGTCAATGTATGAATGGCTTATAATAAGCTGGCACGAGAATTTGAGCTTTTTAGAACATTGGTTCCCTTCAATGCTTAGGTTGAAGGGCTTATGACTGACATTGCTGCTGCTGAGGAAGAAATTGCAAGATGGAAAGTAGCAGCCGAGCAGGAGGCTGCTGCTGGTGGAGCTGTTGAACAAGACTTCACGTCACAGGTACGTAATAAGTCCTTTGTTAGTCTAGTGCATGAGCATTGTAATTACCGTAAGTGGCTTGTGATAGATTATAACAGTGTTGACAGCTCAGCAACTATAGTTGAGTCGGTCAGGTAGCTAAAAGGAAGTTTAGGAGAATGAATTGGGGTATTCATGAGTGTATAGGGTTTGGGATTTGATAACAAATGGTGTGTCGGTCTTGGTGAAGTGAATAAAAGAGTTTCACTGGTTTTGGATCCTATCAATGTGCTATGTTCTATTTCTAGGTACGCGTTACCTGAAAACTAAGAATGATGGTCTGAACTCTTATTGTCTTTGTTTGTTCAGTTGTATGTTCTTAAAGAAGAACTTGAAGAGGCAAAGCAAGCGATTATAGAATCAGAGAAGAAACTGAAGTTTAAGGAAGAGACGGCTGCAGCAGCAATGGGTGCAAGGGATGCAGCAGAGAGATCTCTGAGACTTGCAGACAATAGGGCAACTAAGTTGAGGGAAAGAATACAAGAGCTAAACCGTAAAGTTGAAGAATTAGAAACCCATCGAGATATGAATACTTTAAACAGAGCTAGGTATGTGTGTTGGCCATGGCAACTTCTCGGGATTGATTTTGTAGGAGGTCGAAGAGTTGAGTCGGGACAACAACAGAGTTCAAACGAGATGGAACTCGCTGAACCTCTACTATGAGAAAACCGGTACTTTATACAGTTACTCTCTGTATTTGTTTTTGATTTTTATGTATATACCAGCTGATAAAATTTTAAAGCTTTAATTTTGTTTCGTGTTGTAATGTTTTACTAAAAGGAGTTTAATTTGGCTTGGCAAAAAGTAGGGTGTTACAGTGATCAATAAATATGAAACTTACCATCCTTTTTGTTCAAAATCTTAGAGTGTAATGTCTCAGATGATGAATCTGTCGGATCAAAGTAAATGATTTGGACATTCTTAAGTTTTGCATCCAAATTTAACAGCCAAGTCTCACAAATGATCCTGTCTTAGTCCTTGCAACATTTTGTATGTAATGTGTGTATAAATTTTGTCAAGAACCCACTTGTTATTGCTTTCTCCTTTGTTTTTTTTGGTTACGTAGTGAGATGTGTGTCTTGGTCAGATGTGATACTTGTGGACATCGAAAAGAGTAGAAAACTAGAGAAGGCTAGGAACAAGTAAACTTGATAAATTATCTGATATTACCCAAGGACTACTAATTTTTAACAGATAATTAGCGGATTGCAAAATACACAAATGATGACATGGACCAAGAGAATGTCATGCTTTGCTTGAAGCTCGAAAGATGATGGATGCACGGAGGAAATGCAGGTGGAGGGAGAGGCACATAAAAGTGATGCGGTAGCTGACAATATTTACCGGAATGGGCTGGCGATGTCGATGTTATTTTTCACCTAAGAATGTCTTCTGTAAATATGCAACACGAGTATAGAAGAATGTCTTTGTAATACAATTTACGCATTAATTAAATATTCTGTAATTAAATTTAGTTAATCAAATTAAAAATATGCATATTACGCAGATCTTAATATAATATTAAATGTTGTAACGAATATATATGCACACATTAAATGTGATATATAGTTTAAAAAAAAAGTGATATATGTATATAGCATTGACTTTTGAACCGTTCAAACAGGTAATTTAAAGTTATTACTTCTTGATCTTCATCTTTGTAGTTGTGTTTGGGGTCATAATGAGTCATGCATGACTATTAAGTAAAAAAATCGTGGACCCCGGGTGATCCTATTGCCCCATGGATAGAGTCGTCCAGGAGTAAAACAAGGGGCACTTGCAAAAATGATCTAAAATTTGAGGTCAAACACAAACATAACCTCTTTTTTCTTCTCTTCAACAAATGCTATTTTGTGTCCATTACACCCTTCCAATTTACGATATTTACGAAAATGCCATTCTGAGAAAATGAGTAGACTTCTTTTGAAGTCTGCTTCATTCTGAAAAATACACAAAACACCTTTGGATATCCACTTATTTACGAAAATACCATATTCTTCAATTTTCTCAACCACCATGAACAACCAATTTCAAGCTCTAAATGGTTCTCCAACTAATTTCTTTGGCTCTAACTCCTCATCTTTATGCTCATAACCTCATAATCTTCCATTTCTTCTCCATTTTCATCCAAAAAACTCTCTCATTTTCGTTTTAAAAATTTACAAATTCTTAGATCTTGCTTGTTTCGGTGGCTATTGCATAAGAAAGACTGGACTTCTTTGATATTGGTTAATCACAGTGTTCTGGGCACTCGACGAAGTTCAAAACAGCCTCAAACCGGATCTAGGTAATTATTCACTTGATTTTCGTTAATTTTCAGATCTGTTTCGCGATAGTAGACTTCAAATGAAGTCTGCTCTTCATCGTAGACTTCATTTGAAGTCTACTAGTCAACCATAGGTTAGTTTTGCAATTGACTATTTTTTTCGTTTTTGTCAGGAAACTTCAGGTGAAGTAGAGTTATCATTTGAAAACAAAAAAATCACCCGTAGACTTCATATGAAGTCTCCGAAAAAGAGAGGCTACTTTTGTAGTTGACCAAACTTTGACTTTTATATGGCAGGCTTCATCTGAAGTCTTCTGGAGAAGTCTTCAAGAGAAGTCTTCTTTTAAGTCAGTTTAGTATTTGACCAAAATTTTGACTTTTTAGGAAAGTTAGTTTTGCGTTTGTCAAAAAAAAAACTTTTTTGAGTAGACTTCATATTTTTTCAAACTCAAAAATTTATGAAGTCTACAAATTTAGAGTAGACTTAAAAAAGAAGTCTATTTTTTCAAAAACTGAAGTAGACTTCAAACGAAGTCTGCAATGAATTTTTTTGGTCAAACTCAAAACTAACCTTTTTTTTGAAGTCTACTTTCAGTATTTGAATTGCAAAAGTGACCCATTTTCAGTAGACTTCAGTCTGAAGTCTTCTCTAACGACGTAGACTTCATTAGAAGTCTTCTTTAACAGCGTAGACTTCAAATGAAGTCTACTTTAAAAGTCAAACACTGATGAGATTCTGGTCAAATGAAAAATTAACCCTTTTTCAGCAGACTTCATGAAAAAGTCTACTTTTATAAAGTCAACAGTTTGGTCAAATGAAAAAATAATCTGTTCCACAGTAGACTTCACACGCAGACTTCTAAGAATTTATGCAGACTTCAAATGAAGTCTTCTTTGTCAACTTCTCATAGAAGTCTATTGTATAACGTTTTTAAAAAAACTCATTTAGAGCATATTTATAACGAATCTTTGAGCTTTTTTTGTTCTAGTATGTATTTTAACTAGTGCTTTTGCTGTTGTATGAATTTTATGTGATTTAACTATACAATTATGGGTGAATCAAATTTGTTGATTGGTTAGGCATTTAGCTCGTAACAGAAGACTTCATTTGGAAGTCTTCTTTATTTATCTAGGACAGACTTCAGAGTGAAGTCTATGTAGATAATTTTGTTAAAAAAGCATTTTTAGCATATTTATAATATTTTTTTAGATTTTCTTGTTCTTACATTTGTATTTTTGTTTTTGCTTCTCTATGAGTTTGACTTGTTTATGTGTTAGAATTATAAAAGACTCATTTTTTTGTTTGATTAGGCTTTTAGCATATTTATGTAGACTTCTGGTGAAGTCTTCTTTATAATTGCAATTTTGTTAAAAGTTTATGTGTTTTATCCTTATAGTGATGGAAACTTGTGTTTTATCCTGATAGACTTATAGTGATGGAAACTTGGCGAGAACTCGAAATGTTGGTAACGTTGTAAGGTGACAGAAGTCTGTTATAGATGCTATCTTAAGAAATTGTTTTTAAGTTCTGCTATGAATTGTTTCTATGTTCTGTTAATAATTGTTTACAAGCTGATTTGGGAACTATGTCAAACGGCTTTGTCAAGTTCCGGTTTGATGTTGGCATCACACAAGGTTGATCGTAATGTCATTCCAAGTGCATGGCATTTATGATGGGAAGTGAAGTCTGTAGTCATTAAATAAATATGAATGAGAAATCTGTGAATTTGAAGTCTGAAATCGAAGTCTAAAAACGAAGTCTGGAAACGAAGTCTGGAAACGAAGTCTGGAAACGAAGTTTGGAAACAAAGTTTGGAAACGAAGTCTAGAAACAAGTATGAAAACGAAGTCTGGAATCGAAGTATGCAAAAAGAAGTCTGGAAATAAAGTCTGTTAACGAAGTCTGAAAACGAAGTCTGAAAAACAAAATTAGAAAACCCAGAAATATGAACAAAAAATAAAAAATCCAGAAATATGAATAAAATTAGAAAACCCAGAAATGTTCAATACATTTACAGCCTTGTTCAACAGAAAACCCAAAAATATGAAAAACATTACCGGAAAGTCAACAAAATTTTTACATTTGAAAAGACAAACCACAAAATCAGGAAAAAATCAAATCTAACTAACAAAAAAAATAACAGTAAATCCACAAATCTGAAAAAAATCAAATATAATCTATCTAACAAATCAAATCAAATATAACTAACAAAAGACAAACCAAAAGACAAACAAAAATATCAGAGAGATGAAGCAAAGATCAAACATCAGGAAAATCAAATCTAACTAACAAAAAAAAATCTACGAATCTGAAAAAAAGAGCAAAATCCACAAATCTGAAAAAAGAGCAAACTCTACGAATCTGAAAAAAGAGCAAAATCCACGTTTCAAAGAGATCAACTCCTTCTCCTACAAAAAAAAAAAAAGAAACAATAGTCATTTAGTAACCCAGATAAAAGGAAAAACGATAGATCTAAACAAGAGAGAGAGAGGCGAGAGAGAGAGAGAGAGAGCGCAGAGAGACGAGGGAGAGAGAGAGAGCGCCGTTTGAGAGAGGCAAGATTTTTTTACATAATTAGGGTTACTTCTTTTATATACGATGGGGTAAAATTTCCGGTTAGGTAAATTTATTTCAATAGATTTCGGTTTAGCAGACTTCTATATGAAGTCTACCGATAATTCAACTATAACCTATAAATTATTTCTTGGTTAATCTGATCAAATTTTATGAATTTTTGATTTTTAAAACATTATAATTGAGTATAATAAAATTTTAAAACCTCATAAATTTATAACATAATATTATTTCTTTTTATTATTTAAATATAAAATTTAATTACAGAGCATACTTCATGAGAAGTCTACATGTATAGACTTCTATATGAAGTCTACCTGCGTCTCAGGGTTATAATCGTAAAAACACGTACTGGGTTTTTGTTTAGTCATTGAGGAGGTAATTGTAATTTCACTACCCCTGCAGGTTACTTTTGTTTTAACTCAAATAAGGGGTTTAGTTTTGCTGAAAAAATAAAATTTTAGGTTATTTTCAACAATTCCCTCGTAAAACAATGAAGCATACTAAGGGGAAAAAAAGCTTGGCAGATCCCAAAACTAGGGGTGGGCAAAATTACTGAACCGAGCCAAAATTCTTTAATTCGAACCCGAACCGAATTATAAAATAATCCGAATGGAATAGAAATTACTATACCGAATTACCCGATCCCAAACTAAATAAAACGAATGGAATTAACCGAACTAACCGAAATCTCAAAAAAATAATTAATAATTTTAATTAAATATATAAATATATAGTTAAAATATACCTAATTATAGAAAAACCGAACCGATATAAATTTTTTTTCCGAATGGTACCTATTTTCGAAAACCCAGAAAACCGAATAACCGAATGCCCATTTCGACCCAAAATTGTTATTAGAAATGGATACTAATTAGCTCAATTTACAATTGTTTGAAACCAAGAACACTGTTGATCCCGTGGATCACTAAGTGTGTTTAAAGAATGGTTAGGAGATGGGAGGTGAGATTTTCGTTAATAGAGCAATTTAACCACATTTAAGACAGGTCGGGAGAAATATGAGTAGGCCGGGGGCCGTGTTTCGTTTTATTGATGAGAGAGAAGTAAACGCTTTAGAATTACGAACTGGTTCCGAAGGACGTCCAGTTCGGCGTTCTAAAGTGTTGTCTTGTTACAAAGAGAGAGAGGTCGGGTAACTTGTGGTAGGTGAGAGAGTAAAAATCAGAGTCTCCCTCATTAATGACATATGAGGGGTATATATAGTCGGGGTCGGCTTCCTGCTCCCCGGGATCTCGGGCCACGTGTCGTCTGCGGCCTCTTTCGCGGGTAAGGTGGCCTAGGAGGCGTGTCCCGGCTTTCGAGGAGAGAGGTCATGATGAGCTCGGCGTGGCGTGTTGCAGAGCAGTGCACTGTTTTACCAACTCTGCTCCACCTGCTCCTTCCTGCCCTTGTCAGCTCTGTAGGGTTGGTGGGACGTCGGGTCGAAGGCACATCCCTACGCGGGTAGGGTACTGCCTTACCAACTCCCACGCGCCTATTCTTCTGACACTCCCTGCTCTGGCGGGGCATCAGCGCGGGCCCGGGGTGCGTCGCTTTCAGGTCGGCTACCGAGCTGAAGAGTGGCCTTGCAGGTCGGTGGCATTAAGTCCGGTGACCGTACCGAAGAACGGCCTTTCCTAAGATGGGCCTAACTAATTGGGGGTGCTAGGCCCACCTCCAACAATAGGCCCTCCCCCAGTTCGGTATCGCGAGGCGAAGTGAGCGTGCCGAAGTTGATCTAATGTTAGTTCGGCGCATCTTAGAACGGTCTTTCCGGGCTCAACTGTGTTTGCCTTTTCCGAAAAACCCGTAGGAGGTTGGCGCGTGCTCACCACGTGGGACGACAAAGGACGCTTCGTTTTTCGCGTGGACTGCCCACGCGCGGCGTGTAAAAGACGCTTCGCGTTTATCGAGGCGTCCTTTGCTTTTTGGCGTGGGGAAACGAAGAGACGTCATCATTACGTTTCTGGGCGGCCGTGCTTCTTTTGACACGTGTCCAGGCGTCGCTTCACTGTCTCCCTTCTTCTATTTAAACCCCCTTTCTTCCTCCTGTGAAAACCTTCTGCGCATAACCCTAAGGTAACCCCTTCTCTCTGACTACCTCCTCTCCAATTGTTACTTTATGTATTTTTCGACTTCCCATTCTTCGTGCAATGGCGCCGATGTTAGACGGTATTAGGGCTGAGTCGAGTGAAGACTCGGCGTCTCGCGGTGGCGGCAGCGATTCTCCAAGCTCTTCCTCCGACGGTTCCGAACGTGCTTCCCCTCCGTGTCGAGGCGCAGACAGTGGGGAACAGTCTGCTCCTTCGTCTTCGAGGGCCGCCCCGTTGCTCCCGGGGACCCATCTCCGGCCGAAGACGGTGGTTAGATCCTCTGGCGGTCGCGGTGTTGGCCAAGCTGAGGGTAGAACCGGGCATCTGGGCGACCGCGGTGGTCGTCAGGGCGGCCGTGGAGGCGGAGCTCGAGTGGCCAGGGTGAGGTCCCCCCTGGTCCCCTACGAGCAGGGAGGGTCACCGACCTGGAGCACAGCGGAGTCGGTGACTCTCCTGGGGGATCTGTGTGGCTTTCCCGCCGGCGTTGAGCTCAGGGTACCCAGGGCGGAGGAGCGCCCGTGGACTCCTCGACCGGGCTTCGTCTGCTTGTACGAGTCGTCCTTCCAGAAGTGCGGCTTGCGCCTTCCTCTCCCCGAGCTGTTCGTCCAGTATTGCCGGGCGCGGGGCTTGGCCTTCTCGCAGGTCTGCCCGTCCACGATCCAGGGGTTGATCGTGCTGCTGACCTTGGGGCACGAATGCGACGTGGAGGTGACGTTGCCTATGTTCGAGGCGCTCACCCAGCAGAAGGCAAACCCTGGGATTCCTGGGACCTTCTATGCCGCCTTCAAGCCCGCGGCGAACGTCCTGGAGGCGCCCAACTCGGGGTCCAAGGCGAGCAAGCTGTCGAAGGTCGAGGACTGGTCTCGCAGTTACTTCTACATCCGGGCTACCGACGTGGCTGGGCTCAACCCGTCTGCGAGATACACCCGGGATTGGAACTTTTCCCCGGGTAGGGATTTGCAGGTCGGGCTGACTTCTCCTCTCTGGCTCTGTCTGACTGTTTTTGTTTGCTTCGCTTTCAGGTCCTCATTCTTCTAGGTTCAAGCTACCGGAGTACGCAGGTATCGTCGCAGTGCTCAGGTCGGTGCGTAAGAGAGAGTGGAGGTCATTCACTGCGGAGAGAATAGCAGCAGCAATGGCCGGAGGTCGGTGAAATTTCCTTTTCCTTCTTTTTTTTTTTTTTTTTTTTTTTTTTGCTGATGAGTGGCCCTATCGCAGGAAGAGCACGGTTCACCAGTCCGCGGTACGCGGACTCGTTTGTTGCACCGCCGCCGCCGATACCCGAGGTGCCGGTCAGGCGAGACCCGGCACCTTGGGTTGCGGGGGAGTCCTCCGCGGCGACTCCCTCGAAGAGGAGGGAAGACCGGGCTGCTGGTGGGGAGACCGGCAGAAAGAAGAGGAGGACGGGAGAGTCCTCTTCCGCAGGTCGGGAGGTCATCCGGCCTACACTGCCCGGGCCGGAGCCCCAGGTGCCTGCGGCCGACGTGCCGGCAGGGGGGTCGATGAGACCCGGGCCCAAGGGGGCGATGAGGTCGGCGAGGCGATCGTCGTCGTGGAGGATCCTGCTGCGGTGCAGGAGGCCGAGGATCGCAGCGCCGAAGTGGGCGGCGCCTCGGGAGGTTCCGACGATGGGCCTCGGGACTACAGCTTCTCCTTCACCCACGAGGATGGAAGCAACCAGATAATCGTCGATCAGGACGAGTGCGCCGAGTTGGCGCAGGCCATGATGTTCGGGCAGAGGTACCCGCACTTCGTCCCGCTGGAGATGGCGGAGTCCGACACCTTCCGTCAGATGGCGCGATCCGCAGCTCGGGTAAGCTTCTGCTCTGGTCTAACTGCTTTTAGCTAGACTTGTTGCGCGTCTTTGTTAACAATTTGTTTAATGCAGACGATGGCCCTTAGTGCCTTTCTGGCGGAGGCCTACGAGAAGAGGCTCGCCGAGCAGGCCGCCTCGATTAACTTCCTCCGGGAGTGCCGGGAGTCCAGCTCGCAGATCCAGTCTACCCGTCTCCACGGGCTCGAGAAGGAGCTGAGAGATGAGAAGGCCCGATCTGCGGCGCTGGAAGAGGAGGCGGTGCGGTTAAGAGCCCGGGCGGTCGAGGTGGCCAGTCTGCAGTCTGCACTAGAGGCCGAGAGGGACCGTGCTGCAGCTGGGTGGGATCGGGCGTCGGGGCTCGAGGAGGAGAACGGGCTCCTGAAGGGGGAGCGGGAGACACTCCGCTCCAGGGTGAAGGGGCTGGAATCCGCCATAGGCCGGGCCAAGGTGGCCGTGGCTGCGGAGAGCGATCGGGTGTCAGCCCGGTGGGAAGCGCGGAACCGGAAGTGGTCCGCGAAGATGGAAAAGATCCGCGCCCACCTGGACGGGCGCCGCCGGGCCTTAGAGCCTCACCTTCTGTACAGCCAGGTGACCGGCGTAAAGGCCTGCCTCAAGAGGATGGAAGCAGAGGACGGGGTGTCGGTACCGTTCTACCGGTATCAGAAGCTGGACGAGGACGAGGCGGCATTCGGTGCCGTACTGGACGGGATGGACTTTCCGGATTTGACCCCGGAGGATCTGGAAATCCCTCTGGACCGTGCTCACGGCGTTCTGCTTGAGCACATTATACATGTCGCTCCCTCTAGCACCCCCGTGGTGGATCTGACCTTGGAGGCTCCGCTGGCTGCTGAGGACGTTCTTGCGGTCGCTGAGACCGTCCAAGCAGATCCCTCGATCCCGCCTGCTGACGAGGGAGTCCCCGAAGCTGCTGGGATTGTGCAAGCAGATCCCTCGGTCCTGTCTGCCGTTGAGGCCGGTACGGACGCGCCGTCCGGTGAGACCGGAACCGACGTGCCACCCGGTGGAGTCGTGGTTGGGGAAGAGGGGTCTGGGCAGCCCTTCCTTGGTGAGTACGGGACCAACGCGAGGATGGTGGCCCCGGCTGATTTAGATGGTACCCGTGCTGACGGGAGGGAAGACCGACCGGCCGATGCGGCCTTGTAAAAACTTTTTTCCTTTTTGTTTTCTTCTTTTTGTAGACTGGGCCGTAGGCCGTTTCTTTTTGTAAGGACTGGGCCGTAGGCCGTTTATGCAAAGAGCAGGCCGTTGGCCCCTCTCTCTTTTTTTCAAGTGCCGTTTCGAGGCTTTTGTAACGACTAGGCCGTGGGCCATTTTTATAACAGACGAGGCCGTTGGCCCTTTTGTGATAATCGAGGCCGTTGGCCCTTTCTTCTCCTTTTTTTTTTTTTTTGTAAGTGCCGTTTCGAGGCTGTTGTAATCATTAGGCCGTGGGCCCTTTTTGTAATAAACGAGGCCGTTGGCCCTTTTGTATAATGAAAGAGGCCGTTGGCCCCTTTTTGTGTAAATGCCATTTCGAGGCTTTTTTGATCGGTAGAGTAGGTCGTAAACCGTACTCTGTCAAGTAAGCAGGTCGTGGACCGTGCTCTTGTATTGGGTGCGAGGTAATCTCGGCTTAAGGCACTTATTGCTTGTGTACCTTGTTTTTTTGGTGCGGGTAGCGAGCCCGGCTTAGAGACACTTAATGCTTGTGTGTCTAGTAGAGGTGCGAGCCCTGGGCCCGGAGTTCGGTCCCCTTTTTTTTGTAGTGCGAGCGTTTGGAGCTCGGCTTTTTTTTTTTTTTGTAGTGCGGGCGTTTGGAGCTTTTTTTTTTTTTTTTTTTTTTTTTGTAGTGCGAGCGTTTGGAGCTCGGGAGCGTTTGGAGCTCGGGAGCGTTTGAAGCGCGGGAGCGTTTGGAGCTCGGGAGCGTTTGGAGCTCGGGAGCGTTTGGAGCGCGGGAGCGTTTGGAGCTCGGGAGCGTTTGGAGCTCGGGAGCGTTTGGAGCTCGGGAGCGTTTGGAGCGCGGGAGCGTTTGGAGCTCGGGAGCGTTTGGAGCTCGGGAGCGTTTGGAGCTCGGGAGCGTTTGGAGCGCGGGAGCGTTTGGAGCTCGGGAGCGTTTGGAGCTCGGGAGCGTTTGGAGCTCGGCTCTTGTGCGCAGGTCGGGGACCGTTTTCCTTTGTCTAAAAGGTTTTATTAGATTAATAGCTGAGGCCTGGTTAGGGGTTGCCTACGTACCCTTTAGTAGAAGGGATCAAGCCAATCGTAGTTCGTTTGTTTACAAAGGCGGAGAGCGGATTGGAGCCCGGGGGCTTAATAGTAGAACCGTTTGAGGTTGATCGAATTCCATGAGCGCGGGACTGCGTCGCCGGCCATCGTGACTAGCTCGTATACGCCGGGCTTGACGACCTTGGAGATAAGGTAAGGGCCCTCCCAATGTGCACCGAGCTTGCCCGCGTTCAGCTCGGCGGTGTTTTCGAAGACTTTGCGGAGGACCAGGTCTCCTTCGGTAAAGAACCTGCCTCGAACCCTCTTGTTGTAGTACTTGGAGGCGAGCTGCTGGTAGTTTTGGATTCGGAGGAGGGAATGGTCCCGTTGTTCCTCAAGGAAGTCCAGCTCGCTGAGGAGGACGGTGTCGTTCAGGGCGGGCTGCTGGGTGAGCATAGCGCGGCGAGGAGTGGGGAGCCCGACCTCAGAGGGGGCCATTGCCTCCATTCCGTGCGAGAGGCTGAACGGTGTGCGTCCTGTCGACGTCTTCGGCGTTGTGCGATGGGACCAGAGGACTCCGTCGAGCTCATCGGCCCAGGACCCCTTCTTGTCGTCTAGCCGCTTTTTGAGGCCGTCGAGGATGGTCTTATTGGTGGCTTCGGCTTGTCCATTCCCTTGTGGATATCTCGGGGTGGACTTGCTCAGCCTGATTTTCCACTTCGCGCAGAAACCTTCGAAGAGGGCCGACGTGAATTGGGCACCGTTGTCGGTCACGATCTCGTAGGGCAGTCCGTGCCGGCAGATGACGAACTTCCAGACGAATTTCCGGACGTCTTCTGCCGTGATTTTGGCGTAAGCTTCGGCTTCGACCCACTTGGTGAAGTAGTCGGTCATGACCAGAATGAAGCGCTTTTGCCGAGATCGGGGTAGGGGTCCGACTATGTCCATGGCCCATCGCATGAAGGGGTAGGGTGCTACCGCAGTGGTGAGGAGCTCGGTAGGGCAGTGAATGAGTGTGCCGTGACGCTGGCACTTCTCGCACCGGGCTGCGAATTTTTCACAATCCTGCAGCATTGTTGGCCAGTAGTGCCCTTGGTTCCGGATTCGCAGGGCGAGAGCCCGGCCGCTGGAGTGGTTTCCGTCGGCACCTTCGTGCATTTCTTTCATTACGTCGAAGGTTTCCTGCCCGTGGAGGCACCCGAGAAAGATTCCCGAGGCGCTCCACCGGAACAGATTGCCGTCCAGCATCGTGTATCGGGCACACTTCTTTCTTAGCCGTCGGGCGGTCCACCGATCTGCGGGAAGGACGCCGTCTGCGATATATAGCAGCAGGTCGATTCGCCAGTCCGGCAGTTCGGGCTCGGCCGGGGGCGGTGGTAGGTTCTCGGGAGGTTGGGCGTCTTCGTCAGGGTCCGCGACCTGGGGACCGATCAGATAGGCTCCCTTTGGCAGCTCGACGTTGGGGAGGTCGATACTTTCCACCGGGATTACCCGTCGTTGCTCTGGAGCCGAGGTGGAGGCTAGTGCTGCGAGGGCGTCTGCGGAAGTGTTATCGCCTCGGGGGATCTTTGTCAGGGTGAATTCGGAGAAGTCTGCGGCCATGCCTTGAGTCACCTTGAGGTAGGCGTCCATGCGATCATTCACTTCATTATCCGGCCGGACCGGCTCGGGCTGTGGAGGATGGTCCTGAGGGGGTACGTACTTAGGACGGCTATCGTATGGGATTGGAAGTAAGGCCGGAGCTTCCTAGCTGCGACGACCACTGCCAAGGCGAGTTTCTCCAGAGTCGGGTACCTGCTCTCCGCGTCGTCTAAGGACTTGCTGATGTAGGAGATAGGTCTCTGGTCGCCGCGGTCTTCCCGCACTAGTACCCCGCTGACTGCCGACGTAGAGATGGCGATGTAGAGGCAGAGGGTTTCCCCTTCCTCTGGTTTGGACAGGACGGGAGGAGTAGATATGTATTCCTTCAGCTGCTGGAGGGCTTCCTCGCACTTCTCGTCCCACTCGAACCGTTTGTTAGCCCGGAGCAGCTGGTAGAACGGGAGGCACTTGTCGGTAGAGCGGGAGATGAAGCGGTTCAGTGCGGCGATTCTCCCGGTAAGCCGCTGTACTTGGCGCGTGCTCTCAGGGGATTTGAGCTCGGTGATCGCCCGGATCTGCTTTGGGTTGGCTTCGATCCCGCGCTGGGTGATGATATAGCCGAGGAATTCGCCCGAGGTGACGCCGAAAGAACACTTGGCCGGGTTCAGCTTCATGTTGTATTCGTTCAGCGTCCGGAAGCAAGAGCGGAGATGGGCGACGTGGTCGGCGGCGACTAGAGATTTCACCAGCATGTCGTCTATGTACACCTCCATAGTGCGGCCTATTTGGTCGGCGAACATCCGGTTGACGAGCCGCTGGTAGGTGGCCCCGGCGTTCTTGAGTCCGAAAGGCATTACCTTGTAGCAGTAGATGCCTCGGTCTGTGATGAACGCGGTCTTCTCCTGGTCGTCGGGGTGCATGGGGATTTGGTTATACCCCGAGAAGGCGTCCATGAAGGAGAGCAGCTCGTTCCCCGCGGTGGCTTCGACGACTTGGTCGATCCGAGGGAGGGGAAAGCTGTCCTTTGGGCACGCCTTATTGAGGTCGGTGAAATCCACACAGACCCTCCATTTCCCGCTCTTCTTCTTGACCACCACCGGGTTGGCCAACCAGTCCGGGTATCTGACCTCGGTGATCGAGCCGGCCGCGGTGAGCCTTTCGACCTCGTCGTTGACTGCCTGGGCGCGCTCCGGGCCCAATTTTCGGCGCTTTTGCTTGACTGGTCGGCAGGTCGGATCCACGTTGAGCTCGTGGCTACACGTCGCGGGGTCTATGCCGGGCATGTCGGCGGTTGACCAGGCGAAGGTGGAGACGTTCTCTCCCAGAAAATTGACCAGCTCCTTCTTGATGGTCTCGTCGAGGTCGGTTCCGATGCCGACGCAACGGGCGGGGTTGCTCGGATCGATGTTGACCTGGGTGACGAGGTCTTCCCCCGGGAGGTCCCGAGCAACTGTCTCGCCGGGCTGATACGTGCTGACGGCTAGGCAGGCCGGCGCGGCGCGGCGCAGCTTGTGCTCAATGGCGAAGCAGGCGCGAGAAACCCTCTGGTTGCTTCTGAGAGTGTACGTCCCGGCCTGGTTGGGGAACTTGAGGCACTGGTGGTACGTCGACGTGACTGCCTTCATCGAGTGCAGCCAAGGAGTTCCAAGGATGATATTGTAGATCGGGGTGGTATCGAAGACCACGAACTTGACGATTTTCGTCACCCGACCTACGTAGACCGGCAATTCGATGGTGCCGATTCCGTTGACGGTATCCCCGGCGAAACCGGTTAGCGGGATGGAGTGCGGCTTGATCTCGACCCCGTTTAGATTCATCCTGGCAAGGGTGTCCTTGAAGATGAGGTCGACCGAGCTGCCCGTATCGACGAGGACTCGGTTAACGTCGCAGTCGGCTACGCGGACTTGCACGACGAGGGGATCGTTGTGGGGCTGGTGGACCCCGGCCGCATCGGCCTCGGTGAAACATATCCCCCTTTTGCTCGTGTCCTGAGCGTCGATCTCCGGCCCGGAGTGCCACTTCAGGGAGACGTCGGTCTTCCTCTCATGGCGCTTGATGGACCGCACTGAGTCGTTGCACGAGAGGAGGCCTCCCATGATCATCCCTATCAGAGTCCGGGCCGGGGGAGGCGATCTGCCCGTTTCCCGGTCTCGCGAGGGAGATCGTCGCCGCCGGTCGTCGTTTTGGGCGTGGTGATTAGGCCTAGCCCGGTTATCCTCGCGACCTCGGTTGTCACGGGGTTGCACTCGATCGCCATCCCGGGGATGTGGGCGCAGCCGCTCCGGTACGTCGATTTCGCCCGGTTGAAACTGGCTCAGCAGGACCTCTGGAAGGGCGCGGCAGTAAGAGGTCGGGTGCCCCTTTCGCCGGTGGAAGTCGCAGTAGGCCGACCTGTCGTACGGCTCGTCTGGTCGGGACTCCCTATCGCTCGGGCCGTCGGGACGCCGGTCCTGCTGGTGGGGGTCCCGTACGTACTTGTTCCAAGGCAACCCCGGCGCGGGGCCGGTAGGAGGTACGGGATCGCGCATACGGGGTCCTGAGGTCGGTCCGTTAACAAGGAACGCAGCGGCCTGCTTTCCCTTGCTGCGCTGGTACTCGTCATCATAGTGTTGACGAGGCTCCTGGTATCTCTCCTGGGGCCGCTCCTTCGCGGCCGGGGCCTTGTGAGAGGCGCTGTTTCTCGATTCAGCCGCCTTCTCCTCCTCGAGCTCGACGAAGAGTCCAGCGCGGTGCATGGCGTCCTCCAGCGAGCGCGGCCTGTTGAGCTTCATGTCGTCCTTGAAGGCCGAATCGGCCCGTAGCCCCTTTCTTAGAGCAGGCAGCGCGGACTCATCCGTCACATTGCTTTGGGAGGCCGTGGCCTTGAAGCGTTCTATGAAGGACCTGAGCGACTCCTTTGCTCCCTGGTTCATCGCCCAGAGGTCCGCGCTGGATGCGGACTGCCGGATATAGATGGAGTAGTGCTCGAGAAAGGTGGTTGACAGGTCTCTGAAGCTGTCTATGGAGTGCGTCTTCAGCCGAGAGAACCACGTGAGAGCCGGGCCGGTGAGGTTCTCTACGAAGAGTTGGCAGTGGGCGGCTTCCCGCTCATCTGGTGAGAAGTGGGCGCGGCCCATGGCGATGGTGAACGCCGTGAGATACTGGGCCGGGTCGGTGGTTCCCGCGTAGGGCTGGAGTTTGAGCTTCCCGAGGTGCTGGAGCGGGACGGAGGAGATCCGGCGGGTGAACGGCGTGTTTTGCGTCTCTCGGAGGACGCGATCTATTTCCGGGGCCGCACTGGTGGCCTGATGGATCTTAGAGGACATCACGCGGAGTGTCTCCTTCATAGCTTCGAACTCGGCGTCCCTGGCGCGTTCGGAGCTGGATCGGAGATGATGGGCTTCGTCGCCCGGGGAGCTCCCTACGGCTGGGGCGAAACGTCCGCCCGGGCCTTCGGAGCCTGACGGCGAGTCGCCGGGCTGGCCCCTTCGGATACGAGGGGTTTCTTCCCGAGAGGCCGGCTCTCTGAAATGGACGTCGGGGGATCCGGTGTTGTCCGACCGGTCCCGGGAGGCTGCTAGCGTGGCGAACCGTTGGTCGGTCGCACGCGTCAGCTCGTCTATTCTGGTGAGTATGGCCTGCATTACGGCGGACAGCGTGGGCTGGTCCTCCGGGGGGTGAGGCGCGTTGTGCGCGGCGGGGCCGCCGGAAGGAGTGGGCGCTGGGGCCGGTGGCGGAGCCCTGAAGGACTCCTGGGGAGTCATCCGGTCGGTGGCTGCCTGGGCTGATGGCCGGGCTGTCGTCGTCGCTGCTTGAGTTGGTGGCGGGGCCGTTGTCTGGGCCTGGGCCGTTGCTTGGGCCGGGGTCTCTAGGCCTGATAATACTCTTGGGGGCGGAATAGCCATCGTTGCTGCGGTTGCGGCGGTGGTTGAACTGCTCCTTGCGTATAGAAGAATCTCTAAACCCCCTCCCTCTAGCGCCAATTGTTGATCCCGTGGATCACTAAGTGTGTTTAAAGAATGGTTAGGAGATGGGAGGTGAGATTTTCGTTAATAGAGCAATTTAACCACATTTAAGACAGGTCGGGAGAAATATGAGTAGGCCGGGGGCCGTGTTTCGTTTTATTGATGAGAGAGAAGTAAACGCTTTAGAATTACGAACTGGTTCCGAAGGACGTCCAGTTCGGCGTTCTAAAGTGTTGTCTTGTTACAAAGAGAGAGAGGTCGGGTAACTTGTGGTAGGTGAGAGAGTAAAAATCAGAGTCTCCCTCATTAATGACATATGAGGGGTATATATAGTCGGGGTCGGCTTCCTGCTCCCCGGGATCTCGGGCCACGTGTCGTCTGCGGCCTCTTTCGCGGGTAAGGTGGCCTAGGAGGCGTGTCCCGGCTTTCGAGGAGAGAGGTCATGATGAGCTCGGCGTGGCGTGTTGCAGAGCAGTGCACTGTTTTACCAACTCTGCTCCACCTGCTCCTTCCTGCCCTTGTCAGCTCTGTAGGGTTGGTGGGACGTCGGGTCGAAGGCACATCCCTACGCGGGTAGGGTACCGCCTTACCAACTCCCACGCGCCTATTCTTCTGACACTCCCTGCTCTGGCGGGGCATCAGCGCGGGCCCGGGGTGCGTCGCTTTCAGGTCGGCTACCGAGCTGAAGAGTGGTCTTGCAGGTCGGTGGCATTAAGTCCGGTGACCGTACCGAAGAACGGCCTTTCCTAAGATGGGCCTAACTAATTGGGGGTGCTAGGCCCACCTCCAACAAACACAAGTCAAAAAGTAAAATAAAGAGGCTAAGCTTTGTCGAGCTAGAGTAAAAACATTTTGTTTTGGTATAAAAGGTATTTAACAAAATCAGTTTAGGAAGTGTTCGATTATTTATGGAAACATAAATTAAAGAAGTTTCCAAAAGCTTCCCTTTATTTTTACATTCGAAATTTTAACATTACACAATTTCTGTAACCTTGAGATACAGATACCCAAAGATACTTGGGAGTTATATCGGCATCTTCAGTTGACAGGAAAGTTGGCAGAGTCAATTCAGATCTAAGACTAGTTCATCTTTCTTAAATTTATTAAGTCTCTCCTCTTTTGCAAGTTGTAATAAACCATGAGACAGATATTAAGGAAATGGGAGTGACATAAAAATCATTTCATTATATATATTTCAAAATCTATTTGCATCTCCATTTATTCCAAGCTGAAACCTCAAAAAGCATTAAAGCATAAGGTATAATATCTTATGATTCAACGCTGTTCCCCTTGCTTGCAGCATCTTCTGTGACATCTACTTGATCAGCAAAGAACAAAATCTGCCAACAAGGTAAATATAGATCTTGAGCTCAAGACAATGAACCAAATCATAAATGAATCAGTAGCTATGTAGTCAAGCTTACCTTACTTAGGAACTGGACATTTGATGAATCAGTAGCCATGACTTGCACTCCAAGACACGTGTTTCGGATACTGCAGAAAGGGCAAAAGATTGTATTGAAAACGCATCCATCTTGCTTGCACCAAATACCCTGACCTTTTGAGCTTTCAAAACTTCTGCAGATCCTCTGATTAACCAATGAGCAATCTGTTTTGATAACTGACACACTTGTTGGCATTTCTGCAGAACCAGTTCCTGATGTTTCTTTCAGAAGAGACAGCAAATACGTTTTGGACGACCGAGTAAACGAGCACTTGAGATATGAGTTGTTCTCAGGGCGGCCTAAAGGACTTGCGCAGAGCAAACAAGATATTCGCACTCGCTGATCCACTTCCGGGTTGTAGTTTCCGGATCTTGTTTCTGTACTCCCGAACCCAAATTCAATTCTTCTTGTCAAGCTCGTGTGATCCATGGGTCTAGTACTAGGAGCATTACTGTTTCCTTGTTCAAGGTCGATGACTGGAGAGCTAGTAAACTTTCTTCTCTTCAAAGCATGGGAATTAACACTCATGTTCAAAGGTGACTCTGCTTCTAGAGTCGAATTTGCAGACGATTCAGCTCCGAGAGGAGATCTTCTGAAATTTGCAGTAGATTTATGCTGCTTCAAGATTTGATCAAGAGATTTTAGACCTGTTGCTGGGCCGTAGCTTTCATTCTTCGAAATACCATTGATCATAGCGAAGGTTTCCTTAACAAAAGATGTATCTGGATCTTCATCACAGTTGGTCACCGACGACACCTCACAACACCTGCACATGACAGTTGATTCAATTCAAAAAGTTCACATGACATGCTAGTTCTTGTAGTTGAAAAAACTAATGCCACTTTAGGATAACTATTCCACATTATACTTTGAGATATGGTGTGATCGAATCTTATATGTAAGTATTAAACAAAGCTTGTCTGATATTTTTACCCGGGCTCAGGTTGGACCTCGCACTCAAGGTCAATGACTTCTTTGTAGCATTTAGCTTCAGCTATTTTTGGTTTCCAATCATTGTTGTGATCCAAAAATCCCTTGCTTTCGTTCATAAACCGATGCTTTGAATTCGAACTTGTATAGTCCTCCACGTCTACCATCTTCCTACTACCTGTGATATCCTCCTGCACACAAACTGAATCCATGAGAAAAACACCACAAAAACAGAAAAACAGTTTGCTTTTAGAGTGTACTTTTGGTTCCTCCACGTGACTAGATTTGTTCTGAATCTGATTTTCTGAGGAAGAGTTTTGCTCAACAGTAAAACCCTGGGACCCGAACATCTTACTGTCAACTCGCTCCTGCAGGCAAATTTCTCAAAAAGAACATCTTAAGGATTATTATTATGTAAGAAAGTTTCAAGGAAGGGAATGAGATAGGTTTGAACCTTGACAGTGTTGAAAAAAGATCTTAACCCTTCCGTAGAAGCTTCGAAATTATCATACAGTTTGATAGAATGCCTTAGCCACTTTGAAATAGACGCTCTGTTCCTCGGTTGTCTGTATCGCTCATCTGGACACCAACCAAAACCAAGGAAACTGAATTGAAGACAAAAAATGTTTCGAAGATATTGAAAATAATATAACTTACCTAAAAATATGATGGCACCGTAATCAAACCTATGCCGGATACATCGCCCTGTAAATGACAGAATAGCCTGTTACAGTATTTAAAAATTGACTGGAACCAAATGCAAGTTTATCATCATCACAACGCACCAGCTGCTTGATTTAAAGCACGATAAGCTTGTTGGCAATACCACTCACTCCCTCCAAGAAGATTTTTTGATGATTTATGCGTATCATTATATTTTCTCTTTAGTTCGACTAGAATATCATGCCTGGCAAGAAAGCGATTTGTTAGAAAACTGTTCCCTCCAAGAAGAAGAAGAAGATTTGGAATGAAGCTGGAAGAATTTAAAGGGATCTTTACAAGTTTGGAAATGGAATGCCAACAATTATCTGTATGTAAGCATCAAGGTGCCTAAAGCTTATATTGCAACAAAGAACCAAGACAATGCAGTTGAAAAGGATACCACAGCCCTGGCATTGTCATCATTAAAATCAAGCCCTTCTGAAACCTGTGAGAAACATTTAGACTTTTAAGCTCGAATCGAATCTTGAAAGGTAAAAGCTACACATGTCATGCTATCATAAGGTCCATATCTTGAATCGAACATTAACTTACCAAGACAAAGAGAGAAAAAAACAAACCTTTCCTCTACATACCGCAAGAAATGCAGCCCCTTTCTTGGAATCATTTTGAGCCTCCCCTGCTTTATTAAATCTTATATTTCTTCCAATCAATCTCTTCTTTCCGCGTATACAATCATAAAATCCCTTCAGAACAGATTCAAATTCGTCCTTGGCTTCTCCTCTTGGTTCTGCAATCAAAGAAAGTAATCTGAGATTTGTAACAACAGCTTTTACATATAGATATGTTACTCACCAAATGTCCTTTTTCACGCAGAGCCGAGACCATTGACCAGTTTCACGCCAGCGCCTGCAGAGTTTTTCCATCAACTTATAGCTTGGAAAGAATACGAGAGAGCCAGCTGGTACAATAGTGAAAATTTCTTCCAACGATTTTCCTAGAACATCCTTCAAAGAAAAGTAGAGAATTGCTATTTACAATGCACAAAAACAAGAAGAACACATTCACATACAAAAAGAGCTTGAACCAGCTGGTACCTGGAATGTATATGCATCAGCTGTTTTATAACTTGCATTTAGAGCATAATTACCAGGACCATTGGAGATTGCACCAGCCCACACCTGGAACAAATTAAAGAGGCTATAAAATCATAACATTCGATTTCTAGAAAACTGTTGCTAAAGTGGAGAGCTTTAGTCAGAACCTGCAGATTTGCATCAATCACATGTGGAGCCTCTAAACAAGTGCCAAATTGTGTCCCCAGTTCAGATGAGAATGAATCCATCGGTGACAAAGTCCTATATTTCACAACCAAGAAACTCAATTACTGAGAGAGATGGCTCAAGAAGCAATAAAAATTTACCAAACCACTAAACCAATGGGTTAAGAGCAACATAATATTGCTTACCCTGATGTTAAAATGATGGATAAAGAAAGATCAGCTAAGTCGTTGAAAACAACAGACGGATTCATACACCACAAACTGAAAGTATGCGTCCAGCTGGTACCTGAAGAGTCTCCTGCATCACAACAGAGCAACGCAATGAACGGTAGAGTTTTCACACATCCAGCTAAAAAAATTAACTTGTACCTCTTTTGGTAGAACGTTGTAAACCCAGTTCGTAATCCAGGATGTGACTTCTATCTTTCGAAAAGAAGTATCCAAGTGTAGCGAACAACTCTACATGAAAATTGTGCAATAAGCTGCCATCCTCAAAATTATACATATAATTACAAAAAACAATGCTTAATCAATTTATCAAGACGCAAAAAAACCCTTCTAGTGTCGAGACAGATATCCCACTCAAATGAGGCATATCTGGTTCTGCTTCCTCTGATCTATGGATCACCTTCACCAGTAAGCACGTCACATTCAAGCTTCGTATAAAGGCATGTGGGCCTAGCAAGATAACATAGAAGAAATGACTTACCTGATGAAAGTATTGCAATAAGATTGGGAAACCTACTTGAGTGATATTAAATTCCTTGAGCTCTGTTAACGCTTTGTCTCCAGTCCAACTTTTAAATGATAAATAGCAAAAAGTTTTATGAAAACACTCAAATGAAACAGAAGAGAAGTTTACACTTACCCGGAGAAATAGAGCTCAGGATCACGTTTTGCTAGCGAATCCGTTTTTCTTCCAATCCAGCTTATCAATCCCTAAATACATATACAACACTCCATATTTATTAAAAAAGTAATCAGCAAAGATACTATCTGAATATTATCTTGCAGATAATGACTTACATCTACTACTGCAAACAAGGGTTGATATATCTCTGGCTCCTCCACACTCATCTTATCTAGTTCATTATGCAATTCTGCATAAAACTAAGCCACATTAGTAAAGTAAATGTCAGTGAACGAATTAGCCGTTAGTAACTAGAGTGATAGTTTGTCTAGTACATACTGAAAATAGTCTCTTCTTCCAAGTTAATGCTTGCTGCTTCACGACAAATGTCTTCCATATTGCTGTAGACGGTGAAAGTGTTTAGTAGACGGCCTTAACCATCAACATCACCAGAACTTATGTTTCATACCGGTAAATTATAAGTGTAAATATATTAAAACTAACTGGGTTTTGAAGATTACTGTGCTTCATCAAAGATTATAATTGCTCCATTAAGATATCTTTCAACTGCTCTTCGAATCACAGGATCAACTATATAGGAATAAGGGCAAAAAACCAATTGTGCGCCTGCCTCGAGCATTTTCCAAGAAGCAAAATATGGACAACCTACAAAAAAACAAAAATTTGAGATTAAGAAATTGAAAAATACAATCAATCAACAAAATAAAATTAAACCAAATCTAACCTCTAACTTTTTTTCCAAATTTTACAAGATCTTCAATATCATGAACCCCATGTTGATCGTTTTGCATAAGTGATTGGTAATTGATACGAGGGACGCCTCTGGAAATTAAGGGAAAAAATACACGATTTGTCGAACGAACAACAAAAGAACCAAAAATTATAGAGCTTAGATAGGAAAAACTCACTTGAACTCGATACATTTTTTTTTTGGGGATCATTTAGGAGCAACCGACTAGAAAAGGAATACATGTTAGTATAGAGGTTATGCTATAGCTGATATTGGTATGAATGAATGTAGATGAAATTTACCATTTTTCATCTACATTCTCTTTCCCTTGTACCTGACGATTTGTGCAGTAACGTTTCCGTGCAGCCTAACACAATGAAGATGGACCTACAAAGGAAAACAAACAAACAAAAAATCAATTTTTTACCAAGGTCTTCTCAAAAGTGAGCAAGATCAGTTTTGACATACCAATACAGTCATGGGCACTCTGTAACCAGTTTTCCGATACTCACGAATGACTTGAGTGATCTGAGCATGAGTTCGTCTAAGAGACAAAAACAAGCAATCAATAACAATAAGAGAAAGAGAGAAAAAGGTAACAAAGTTAATGATGTAATGCTTACGTAGCGTAGAAGATGGTAGGAATTTGAGGTTCCCAATCGGAAGGTAAACGACCATCTGTTCAGAGAATACTAATTATAATCTAAACCTAAGCATAGATGCATTTTCAATTTCATTTCACGAACCTGAGGGCTTCGTTTCAGGTATGAATCCACTTCTAGACATCAGATGATGCAAATTCCCTTCCGGAAACCGCGATATATAGCTCTGTTGCCAAGCGAGAACCGAGCAAAGCAATGACAGAGATTTGCCCGTACCAGTGGGAGACTCGAGCAGTGCGTGGCCGTGACCATCTCTCTGGGCACGATCAAGCGTAGATATGACCCGGCTCATAAACGCAAGCTGGGTTCCGTACGGTTGATAAGGGAATTCCACTTGAAGGCCTCCGATTTGGTAGACATTTTTAGGGTTTTTAGAGTTTAGGGTTTGTTTCTCTTCATGCTTCGAATTCGATTTGCTTGTTGTGGAAGCCATCGTCCTCGAGTTCCTTCCGAGTCGTCGGTGACGGAAGAAAATAACTTAAGTCTCGAGAATTTAGGAATATATTTTTTTTAAAGATTGCTGTTGAATTTGTATTTACTCAAACTATATAAAATATGGTTCTTAGTCATATAATCATCTAAACCAAACAGCCACCTACAAAACCAGTAACCAACTCACTCGGATTTGAGAGACACAGTAGGGTTCTCGGATTCAGACATTTCACAACCCAACAGCCACCTATAAAGTTTCAGTGAGAATACGTACCAAAGACATCAAACGAAAAAAATAAAGCCTGAAACTTTGTTGAGGAACATTAAAGGTTGAAACTTCCCAAAGCCTAATTATATAAGCAGGGAGATTGATTCGAGATCAAAGAACTATATATTGTCCAAATTCGAGAATAAAGTAAGCTTTTTTGGGAAAAAGGAGAAGACAAAGAAAGAACCTTCTCTTGAGTCGTATCTGCTGCTCTTGAGAAACCAAAGTAAACGGCTTTGCTCCTTTCTCACGCTTCTTCGGAAAACTGAAACCCTCGTTCCCTTCTCTTCTTCAATTCGCATTTTAATTCGGACCCCTAAATCAACCCGACCCGGATCCGGCCAAGGTCTTAGGCTTTATAGCTTTCAGAAGTATGGGCCTTAATTTTGTTGTCGTCCGACAAATGGACACAGCTTTTGGATTTTTGATTAAGGAATTTGGTTTGCGGATAATTTGGATTAGACCGTTAGCCAGAAAACCTTTAATAATTATTATAGTTCATATGTTACTAGGTGATTCGCCCGCGCCTTTTAATAAAATAGTTCTAACGTTTGTTACCAAAATTATATAATTCGTTTCAAATTTTAACAAAAAAAAATTTGTATATCAAAAGTTTATATGAAGTTGCATCATTGCCTAGGCCGCAAACCAATAAGCAAAGAACGCCCAAATAAGCCAACAATGATGATTCGTGTAAGAATAGAATTATGTGGTTATGCCTCCGAGAGCCGAACAGATTCTGATTTTTTTTTCTCTTTTCAAAAAATATGAAAAAACTATTTTATTTATCTCGATAAATCAATTCTAGAATATTTATAAAATAACTAAATCTGAAAAAGCTGAAAAACATATTTTTTCCAACCGAAATAAATATGCGAATAAAATAAATTAAATGCATAAATCAGAATAAATAATGATAAATTTAATTCAGCAAAATAAATAGATAAATCGCTGCAAATTCTAGAAAAATATCACCAATTTTTCTATGATTTTTGTTGAATAGATCAACACAGATTTCCACAGTTTAATCGAATGAAACATGTTCTTATAACAAAAACACTTCACAAAATATCAGTTTTTCGTTAGTGCAATAAGCATAAACGAAAATTTTCAAAATTAAAGAATGAGACATAAACTATTTTGTATTGCCAACCAAAATCTGATGCCATTACCCCAACCATCACAAAAATTGAAGTTTGAAACAAAACCAACCAGAATATTAGACAAGACACATATTGGCATCATAACGAAACAGACTTCTCCACACAAAGAATGGAATACAGAAATCAGTCCCTTCTAACCTAGAAAAAATATAACCAAATAATTACAATAAAAGAAAGCAAAAGTACGATCGACGCCGAAGCCGACGTCAGTCGGGTGAAAAATGACAAAAACTGTGGCTTTTGGTTGATCGCTTTGATCGACGCTTTTGGAGAGAAAACGGTTAGAATAGTTGAGGAAATTATATATATATAGTTATAGTTGCCAAAACGGTGGATATATGACTTTTGAACCGTTCAAAGTTCAAACCGGAACTTTAAGGTATTATTATTAATTACTTCGGGACGACCCTATTACTTCTTGATCTTCTTCTTGTTTGGGGTCATTTTTACTCATTAGGACATCTACTAAATCGGGTAAATATTTCGCCCATAAGAGTAATTAAGTACCCAAATCAAAGCCAATTAATTGAAAATTTCTAAAATTTCGGGAAAATTCCCCTTTTTGGTTTCCATTTCCATTTGCAAATTCAGTAATCATATCAGAGAAAATCTAAAAATTCTACAAAATAAAACAATAGAGCTAACGATACAGCTTTCACTTCTCTCCTTTGAGACAAAACCAAAACCCACGTCTTCTCTGAATACTCAAGGATCTCCAAAAGCTATCACTAATTTGATCGAAACGCATTTCTCACCTCAAGCTTCCGCGGGTGTTCTACTGATTTGTAATGTCATGATTTAATTGTTTTCTTTTGTTCTTGTTGTTTGGATAAAATTATGTGTTTTCTTTGTAATACCAATGCCGTTTGATTCAACATCTTAAGCAACATCTCTGATCCAACGTGAATACAGAGCACTGTTTTGTTAATCTAGATGATAAGCAAATTGAGTCTTTGATTAGATCATTCGAATTGATCACATGTTTGATTGTGTCGCTCGAGGTGATTTGGCTCATTACAGTTTTGCTAATTATCAAATATATATAATAGGAGTAATGGTGTTAATGACATTTGGAGCTTAGAATCAAAAGTTGTAATTAAAACATAACTATGGGAATCTTGTCACGCAGGTAAAAAATCCCTTTACCTCGTTTATTTTCTTGTTCTCTACATAGACACAGAGAAGCTTTTAAATCAAGATAATAATTGTTGTTATTACAGCCCAACTAGTAGTAGGAGATCAGAAGACAATGGCATGAAGCTTCTTGCAACTGCTTTCTTTGCTGTAGCTTTTGGCATTCTCCTTGGACTCTCTTTTCCATCTTTATGGATCACTAAGGTTAATCTTCTTTCTCTTCAATCTTTTTCTTCTTAGATTTTTCTCCATCTGTTGCCATTTTGTATTTTGCAGGCGAGTCTTGCTATCTCACATAGAGATTCAGATACTGCAACTCCTACACAGGCCATTGATATCTCAAAGGCATGTTTTATGTAATTGTTATAGAATTTTTACACATTTGTTTGCATGTTTCAAGAACAATGTGATTTAAATCTTGTGCAGATATGGGTTCCTTCAAATCCTCTAGGTGCTGAGAGATTGCCACCCGGTATTATTGCATCCGAATCAGACTTATATATGCGCAGATTGTGGGGGAACCCTGAAGATGTTTGTCTCTCAAAACACAATCTCATTCTTGGACTTTATATTTCTCATGTGTGACCAGTGACACTCTTCAATTTTTTTGTCTCTGATTGTTTCCTCAGGATTTGAAGAAGAAACCTAGATATCTAGCAACATTTACAGTGGGTTATAAACAGAGATACAATATAGATGCATGTGTTAATAAGGTTGCTTCATGCCCTTTTTGTTTTCTGTTTTTTTTTTTTGCTTAATAGTAAAATCCTCTTTGTTTTCTGGTTTATTTTTCAATAGTAAACTCGTTATGTTTTGTCTTATGAAAAACAGTTTTCAGACAATTTTACCATTGTTCTGTTTCATTACGATGGGAGAACAAGTGAGTGGAATGATGAGTTTGAGTGGTCGAAGAATGCAATACACATAAGTGTCCTGAAGCAGACTAAATGGTATTAATAGCTTTACTTAAACCTGTCTAAGCTCTCTTTTCTTTTCCCTAATTATATGACTTTCTTGACTCTCATATATATATTGTGAATTTAAGGTGGTATGCAAAGAGATTCTTGCACCCTGACATTGTAGCGCGATACGATTATATATTTATATGGGATGAAGATCTTGGAGTCGATCACTTTGACGCAGAAGAGTGAGTTTCTTTTATTTTCATCTTCTTGATCAATTTTCTAACTAAGTTTGTTGTTGCAGATACCTACACATGGTCAAGAAGCATGGTCTTGAGATTTCACAGCCTGGTTTGGACCCAGAGAGAGGGTTTACATGGCAGATCACTAAAAGAAGAGAACATATTGAAGTCCATAAGTATATATGACATATATATAACTTCCTCGATCTCTTAGATGATTTTTGTTACATTACAAACTGTTATATATATGTCTTTGAATCATATCAGGGAAACAGATGAGAAACTTGAATGGTGCTCTGATCCTCCTCGGCCTCCATGTGCTGCGTATGTTAAAAGATCTCTCTATAAAACTCAATGTTCACATTTCCTCATATATATAACTTTGTGTCTTTGATAACACAACAGATTTGTGGAGATAATGGCTCCTGTATTCTCAAGAGATGCGTGGCGCTGCGTGTGGCATTTGATCCAGGTTACAATTACTTTATTATCTCTTGTCTTCTACGGATTCTATTTTAAAAGATACATTTTCTTTTTCCCTAACTCTTTCTTACACCTTATTATGAACCAATAACAGAATGATTTGGTTCACGGTTGGGGTCTTGACTTTGCACTCAGACGATGTGTTGAGGTACACAAAAATAAAATACATGTTGCTTAGCGTTTATAGTAATGTTCTTGTTTTTAGTAATGTTATATGTGAAAATGAAGGAGCCTGCACATGAGAAGATAGGAATAGTAGACTCTCAGTGGATCGTTCATCAATTTATCCCTTCCCTTGGAAGCCAGGGAAAGGCAGAAAAAGGGAAATCGCCGTGGCAAGGGGTAAGAAAGCTTAGTCTAGTCTGAATAAGAGGATTGGTCTTGCTTTTGAGAGTTTCATAGGTTTTCTAGAACAAAACCTTGACAAGCAAGCAACTCGATGGGTCCATATGTCTTAAATTTGTGTGCGGTTTGTTGTTTTTGCAGGTGAGGGATAGATGTCAAATGGAGTGGGAAATGTTCGAGAGAAGAGTGGATAACGCGGAGAAGGATTATTTCAAAACGTTACAAGTTCAAAGCCCATCCAATTCAACCACCTTTCAATAGAAACCTTACCATATTTAGTTGTAGCCAGGAAGATTTTAAGGTGCATCTTCTTAACATTTACATACAGATCTTTATAGGTAATTTGGATACCAATCTCTTTAAACAGATTCCATTGAATACAAGAAAACGGAAGGTCAATAAACTCTTCTTGATTTATCAAAATCACTTTTGCCCCAAAAAAAAAAAAGATTTGAGAGGAGCTGAAACAGAACAGGTGTGTGGACTCTGAAAGATTTGTCCACATTTTGTGTCAGCACATCCGTACGGATGACGTGGTATGCTTACTTTAGCAATTGTGAAAGTTGAGTCGCCACGTGTCGACTGAGAATCGACCTCGGGAAACCAAGGAGCTCTCCACAACGCACCATCTGGTTGGCTCATCACAACACGTGTCAGAGAAACAGCAGAAACAAACGAGAGAGAGAGAGACACACAGATTTTTTATTGTTTCGTTATAAAAGACGAAACCCCACTTACCAAGTCACAATCATTGAGAGGGGATGAGTCTAACGACAACCTCTCTCGTCGTGACACGTGTTTAGACCACCGCTGGTTAAAAAAAAAGCCAGTCGCCCATCGGAATATGAGTGGCGGCTAATCCTTTCATCTCTCCTTTTAAAGATTATCAAACTCTCAAACTTTCAAAAACGCTTCACAATAAAATAAGAAGTTATATTTTTTTTAAATGGGTCTTCCGCAATTTCAGACAGCGTCAGGAGGAGTACTGCCACTTCTGGTGATGAACACGGTTGTTTCAGTCACTCTGTTGAAGAACATAGTGATGTCTGTTTTTCAGATTATTGGATCTGATACTGAAGAAGCCTTCAAGGAGATAAATGAAGACGAGCGTGAAGAGGATTTCTTGAGGAGAGGAAGAATCTCGATAACTCAATTCAAGTCTCTTTGTGAGAACAGAGGAGAACAACAACAAGAGAAAGGTGTGGGGGAGTGTTGTGTGTGTCTTTGTGGGTTTAAAGAGGAAGAGGAAGTGAGTGAATTGGTTTCTTGCAAGCATTTCTTCCACAGAGCTTGTCTAGAAAGCTGGTTTGGTAACAATCACACGACCTGTCCTCTTTGCAGGTCCATTCTCTAGTGGTGGAAATCTTGTTTAACACTTTTCTTTTCTTTTTTTGGCTTTTGTTATGTTATAGGAAAATACCAACATTCTATATCCTCTGTTTTGCTCCTCTGTTTTTTTTGGCTTCGTCCTCTGTTTTTATTACCCTCTGTGTTTATGTTTTCCCCCCTTTTTTTGGGTTTGAAAAGTGTTTTTTTCATAATAAACAAGGACTTGAATTGCTGTGTTGTGTTGTCTAATGCAAATATCACTCTTAAGCTCTTGTGTTTACATTATAGATGGAACTATATGCTTAGAATCTGATATATCTTGCATTTTTTTTATTTCCTTGTATTCATGATTAGGTGATAATTTTTACCTTTTAAGTGGTACTAATTAGCTTTGTGGTTTGTGTTAGTGTAGTTGTTGTATTCAAATCCGTATAACATGTTGGAAAAAAAAAAGTGAGACTAAGGATCAAGAAGTCCAGGAAATTACCAATTATTCATGCACCTTTATTACAAAAACCAAGGATCAAGAAGTCCAGGAAACAACACCAATTTTGTTACAAAGACCAAAATAAAAACCAGAAGACGAACACAATATCATTTAATACAATCTATATAGAATATGGGTTATGTCCTTATTGTTTCTTTTTCTTCGTCAATGGACTAGACGCTTTTAGTCATCCACTTACAGAACTGTCGATGCTCAAACTTGATGAATTCCTCTGCTTCCTTGTCAACATCCTCTTCTTTTGCAGCCTCTCTCGTACCCATCTTCTCGCTCTTCGTCCTCCTCATATCCGCATACTCGAAGACCTGAAGAGGTTCTTCAGCTGCATAGGAAACTCGGAACTCCTTCACCGAGTCCCGGTGATGATGATGATGAGATTTGTGATTGGAGGAGTTTCCAAGTACCATTCTTCTTCAAATTCAAACCCTTTAGCTCTTTTCTCTGTTCTGAGTGTGGTTTTGTTAGAGATACCTTTGAAAACTATCGGAGGTAGAGGTATCTATAAATAAGAGATGTAATGTGCAACATAAAACGATGAGAGTGAATCCGATTCCCTTTTTCTTTGTCTTTTCCGAGCAAATATAGATTTATATTCTAGGAGGCTTTGGCCGATTTTGATATCTTTTATGCACATGTCTACAAATTTGGTATAATGATAGATAGGGATCTAATACGATATGGCGTGTAAAAGATTAGCATCAGCAACAAGCAAGATTATTGATTCGAAAACATTTTAAACATAGACCACATGGGGCGGTTTTGTGGCAGGCGAACCGGTGCAAATGGCCAGGCGCCCACAACTTTCTTTCTTTTTTGGCTAACTTTTTTTTTTGTGGTGGGCCAAATTTTGTTTTGATCAGGTCCCACATCCTTCGAATATCTTCGGATCCTTGAGGTGTGCGCCAACGGTTTTAAATTTTCTAAGATATATGGCCAGAGTATAAAGGGAACAGTAAATTGTAGTTATTGTTGGTTGTTCGTCATAGTTTGATCGAATTAGATGCCTCAATAATGATGTGTCTAATGCGCAAGTTTTAGTGGAGAGTCTTGTCCTATCGATTTGTCTTTTGTGCAAACCAGGTTGATCCGGCCCATCACGGGTTTGACTTTACACCAAGAAAAAGAACCAAAAAAAACCAAGAGCCTTGGGAAGAAGATGTGAGGTTGTTACATGGCCGAGTCCAACTGCAATCATTTTTACAATTTTTTTTATGTAGCCCGGTAGTTCAAGCCGAAGCCCGACTAATCCGGGGCTGCGCTAGTTCGTTGGGTACAAATACACCATGTTTAATATTCAGATCGAAATTGACATCTAGCTGGCCTAATGGCAGCAAAGTTATATCCCAAATGAAAATCAAACTTAATAGGGAACGAATCTTACGCCTTGCCTTCAGGACCGTGCTTAGCTTGTTAGGAAAAAGGCATTTGCCTCAAGCCCCCAAATTTTATCTAATATTAGAGGCCCCCAAAACCAAAAGTTGCAATGTAGTGTATTGGTCAAGTGAAATGTATGGGTTCGAGTCTTTGCATACCATTTGAAATGTTTTTAATTTTATTTTCTTCTTTTATATGGATCATTTTCCAAAAAATTGCTCCATAAAATCAACTATTACCAGACCACCATTACTAAGTTCATTTTTATAGTTGTCCTTCTCTGTAGTCTCATGAAAGACGACAGTTTTCTTGATTTGCCATTGTAGCACTATTCTGTCTCTACTAGTAACATCTAAAATTAATCTGATAGTGCCCTTTAATTTGAAGCACTTTAAAGGCCAACATTTTGAGGAGACAAGTCTAATACCAAGAACAAAAAAATCGTTTCCTGACGAAACTTAAAACATTTGAAATATTGTACCATGATGTTGAAGCACTTTAAAGGCCAACATCTTGAGGAGACAAGTCTAATACCAAGAAAAAAGAATCGTTTCCTGACGAAACTTAAAACATTTGAAATATTGTACCAGGATTGATAAGTATAAAGAAATTATCAATAAATAAATTTATCAGACATTCGAAGATAGTAAGTTTAAATGTCTTTACACACACATTTCTAGTGACAGAAACCCTTCCACATATAAAGCCAATAAATAAATACAAGACAGAGTGAAGAAATGAGAATTGGAAAAAATGCTACTATCCGGCTGGCCACCCAAATGGAGAGATTCCGTAAGGATACGATTTCGAGCACCGGCGATGGAAAAGTGACTATATCAATTTGGTGTCCGGTCCTAGAAGATTATAGTCCTACGTCCAAATTTTTTTGGTTTTAGCAAAATATATATATGAAATGCTACCTTGTTTTGGTCACTAGCTAGCATAAGGATCCATAATGCTCCAAAGCAAAAAAAAAAAAAAAAAAAAACATAAACGAACCTAAGATTCCAGTGACTACTTAGCCGCTTCATCTCCGGTGCTAGAATCATCCGGCTTATCCATAGGATCTTGAAGTATGTTTGTAGTCTCAACGCTCTTAGTACGTTGCAGCGAAGGAGTTCGGTGTAGCCTGCACCTGAATGACCCCGGGTGAGTGGTCGGTGAGCAAAGGCAGTTGGTCTTAGTGATACTGGTCTGACGAGATAGCCCGCCGGGGCCCACTGACGTCGTACCCTTTATGGTAGCTTCGATCTCCATGATTCCTTTGTCGTTCATAATTTGAATATGAAGGGGAAGAGGAATCGAAGATGAATTTAAAGAGTTATACCTCTTTGTGTGTATGTGGTCAATTTAAGATCTGAAGAAGCTTTAAGGCTGAACAAATCTTTCTTCTTCTTTTTTGTTTGGTCATCACGGGAATGATGATGGCGTCCATCAAGGACCAACTATATCCTTCAACTTTTCATAATGTTTCAACTACTCATATCCCCAAAAGCCACATCGGTCCTTTTCTTGTGTTTAACGGATGCATGATGATCCATGATTATATATTACTCCTATCAATTATCAATTATCAATTATCAATTATCAATTATCAATTATACACTTTTTTAAGTGCAGTCTAAAAGTATTAATTTTTTTTATATAGTGGTCACTTTTATGTGCAATCCAGAACAAAATTAAGACAATATACATCTTATTATATAAAGCTGAATCTTTCAACGTGGGTGTGACACGTAGGCAAAATTATAACTCACGAGATCGTGACATTTGTCACGGTTGTTAATTTAGATTTTGACATGTGTCAATTTAATTAAAAAATTAAAAAAAAAAAATATTAAAATATTAAAATGGGTTAAATTAAAAAAAACAATCTTAGTAAAAATGAATTAAAGTAAAGATTAAAAAGTGTAAAGTAAAGAGGCAATCTTACAAAATATATATATATATATATAAGTATAAGTAAGGAAAACTTATAATAAAGGAAAGTGACAAAAGGAAACTTAAAAGTTTATAATGTACAACCATGATCAAACTTAAAAAAAAGAAAATTATAAATATACTCTAAACTTAAAAGAAAAATTATTAATATACGATTTAAAATCGATTCCTAATCCTAAAAAGTAAATGGAAAAAGTAGTTATGTTTGGATTAAGAAAAATTAAACAAAAATTATAAAGAAAAGTCAAAGTTAAAAACAAAAACCATATTTTAGTTTAAAATAAATAAATTAAACAATAAATTACGATCATAAAAAGAAAAGGAATAAAATCCAAATTTTATTAAAAAAGCATATTTCAATTTAGAATTAGAAAATTAAACAATAGATTACAATCCTAAAAAGCTAAAGTTTTTAAAAAAGGAAAGAACAATTAGTAATTCTTAAAAAAATCACACACTTAAAAAGGAATACAATCCTAAAAAAAAAAAAAAATCCATCCCTCGACTCTAGATAACCAAATTGATACCTTATCAATTTCACATTCAGAATTATCAATTTCACATTCAGAATTCTAAAAGGTAAAGTTTATAATTTACAACCACGACCAAAATTAAAAAATGAAAATTATAAATATATGACCAAACTTAAAAAATTATAATCCTTTCCATAATGACAAAAGTAAACTTAAAAAGAGAAAATTATTAATATACAACAACGACCAAACTCTATATAATAATCTACACATTTCTAAAATTTTTAAAAAAGAATAAAGCCAAAAAAAAAATTTTAAAAACATATTTCAATTAAGAATTAGTAAATTTTTTTATCATATAAAACTAAATGTTTCAAAAATACTAATTCACCTGATCGCGACATGTGTCAAGTCAAAGTTGGAAATATTTAAAATCGATTAATAAAAAACTTAAAAATTCTTATTCATAATTTTAAAAGAGAAGTTACTAAAAATAAAATTAAAAAGTTAACGAATTAAATTTAGAGAAATTGATCAAAATGGCATTTTTGTAAACTTTCTAACCAAACTAGCACCTAATGAAAAAAGCCCAATTTTTAGCATTAATTAAAGAGACAAAAGACTATTTTATCCATAATATCATTCTCACCTAATCTTAAGGAGAATTAATAAAAAAACAATTACTAAGACGACGGAAAAAAAAAGACGACAATGAAGATAAACATGAACATGTTTTACAAAAACGAGTGATTCAAAATCTGCAATGATAGGAAGGGATGATTCAACATCGGAGGGTTTCGTGATTAAGAAGGAGGAATCGCTGGATATTATTTAACGAGTGGTTAGGGATTTACAAGCGGAGGTGGAGTGTGGAGGGACGAGTGAGGTTTGGTTATTAGCTAAGGATGACATGGAGGCGAGAGTGACGCTCGCGATGCTCAATGCGATAACGTCGCTGGTTAGTATGATTGACGATTCACCAATTGAAGATGCTAAAATTGCTTCACTCAATGCTCTTCTCAATCTCGGAATCGGCAACGATGCGTAAGTCTCCATCGCTCGATCTTCTAATTTTAATTTTTTTTAGTTTGTTTTCAATTGCTTGTTCTTGTGCATCACAAATTGCAATTAAAACGCCAACTTTTTTGAACTCTGGACTGCATGATTTCTTATTTTAACAAATGGAGTTGTGACTTGCGAGTGTTTGTTAGTGTGAGCACAAGTTTTTTCGGAGCATTTATAGTGCCTAAAAACGCAGAAGAAAAGAACTTAGTATAACATTGGATTTTGCATGAATCTCCCGGAGGGAGAAGCTATGGTGACGATTTTATCAAATCCTCTCTCTCCGAGACTTACATTTCTATGTGAGTTCTGCTCTTTCTCTCTTCTCTCTAGAAATTTTGATCTTTCGATATAGTAAACTGGTTTTGGGAAAAATAGGACAATCGAGGAGGGATTTCCTCCACCGTTCATCATGATTGGGGAAAGCGTACTGCAGAAACCCTGGCCATGGATTATCACCGAGGTGCAGATGTGGAGGTAAATTCTGATAATCATCCCATGACGAATTGATTACTAATGAGAATCCTCTAATGTCTACTCACTGGAACGATATTCTCCTTAACACAAGTTCCACCTTAGCTTCAAAGGTTGTTAATTTTTGAACTATGTGATAATGAAGCGGAGACTTACATGAAGGGAGACGAATCGATCGATTTCATGTTGTTTTCTGTTTTTGTTCATTTCGGAAGATTTTCCGAAATACGTTATATATGTTCCTAAATACGTTTCATTTTCAAGAAAGAATCAGTTTTCATCATTTGTTCATTTAGGAAGTCTTTCCGAAATATGTCATATATGTTCCTAAATACGATTCATTTTCAAGAAATGATCATTTTTCATCATTTGTTCATTTAGGAAGTCTTTCCGAAATACGTTATATATGTTCCTAAATACGATTTATTTTCAAGAAAGGATCAATTTTCATCATTTGTTCATGTAGGAAGTCTTTCCGAAATACGTTATATATGTTCCTAAATGAAAATCAAGATAATAAAGATGCAGATTGCATAAAACTACAATATTACGAGTACTAACTTAACAATAGAAATTCAAACATAACATAAAAAATGAAAATGTAGTCGTGCCATGTTGTAGGATTGGTTTTATAGTATACATTAATGTGTCAGAATAGTAGATTAGTCAAACGATAAATTTATAACTGTTTCGGTTTAATTTTTGTTTGTATGGTCCATGGAACCTTTCAACGAGAATGGTGTGATTATTATGCTATTCTGCAGATTATTATACTATATAATTTTGTTATTACCATACGTATTGGGCCCATTGGTCAATTTCAGATGATGAAACACACCTTGTTATTACCATAAGTATTGGACCCATTAAAAACATTTTCCTAAATAAGTTATATATGTTCTTAAATGGTTTATATATGGGTTTCATTTCTAAGAAATGATCATTTTTCATCATTTTTCATCATTTGTATCTTTCTTTATTTTTTTGTGTATCCAAAAAAATAACACATATGTTCTGATGCTTCATTTACGCATGAAAATCAACAGAAAATATCATTTTTTAATATAGTTTTATGTTTTTGTTTATTTCGGAAGACTTTCCGAAATACGTTATATATGTTCCTAAATACGTTTCATTTTCAAGAAATGATCAGTATTCATCATTTGAATCTTTCTTTATTTCTTTGTGTAGACAAAACAACAACACATTTGTTCCGATGCTTCATTTACGCATGAAAATCAACAGGAAATATCGTTTTCTGTTTTTGTTCATTTCGGAAGACTTTCCGAAATCCGTTATATATGTTCTTAAATATGTTTCATTTTAAAGAAATGATTAGTTTTCATCATTTAAATCTTTCTTTATTTCTTTGTGTAGACAAAACAACAACACATTTGTTCTGATGCTTCATTTACGCATAGAAATCAACAGGAAATATCGTTTTCTGTTTTTGTTCATTTCGGAAGACTTTCCGAAATACGTTATATATGTTCCTAAATACGTTTCATTTTCAAGAAAGTATCAGTTTTCATCATTTGAATCTTTCTTTATTTCTTTGTGTAGACAAAACAACAACACATTTGTTCTGATGCTTCATTTACGCATGGAAATCAACATGAAATATCGTTTTCTGTTTTTGTTCATTTCAGAAGACTTTCCGAAATCCGTTATATATGTTCCTAAATATGTTTTATTTTAAAGAAATGATCAGTTTTCATCATTTGAATGTTTCTTTATTTCTTTGTGTAGACAAAACAGCAACACAGTTGTTCTGATGCTTCATTTACGCATGGAAATCAACAGGAAATATCGTTTTCTGTTTTTGTTCATATCGGAAGCCTTTCCGAAATACGTTATATATGTTCCTAAATACGTTTCATTTTCAAGAAATGATCAGTTTTAATCATTTGAATCTTTCTTTATTTCTTTGTGTAGACAAAACAACAACACATTTGTTCTGATGCTTCATTTACGCATGGAAATCAACAGGAAATATCGTTTTCTGTTTTTGTTCATTTCGGAAGACTTTCCGAAATACGTTATATATGTTCCTAAATACGTTTCATTTTCAAGAAAGTATCAGTTTTCATCATTTGTTCATTTAGAAAGTCTTTCTAAAATACGTATTTCGTGGTTCATTTTTCACATTTGATCTCATTTGTTCATTTAGGAAGTTTTCATCATTTGTTCATTTAACATTTGTTCATTTTTGGTTTTGGTCATGGTTCTGTTATTGGAACTAGATATTCGATGAGAGTGTTTATTCTGAATTTCACCAGCAAAAATTACACTAATTCAATTATCTGTCAATATTTAGGAAACCGTCCTACACATTTAAGAAGATATTTCGAAAACGTATAAATGAGATGAGAATTTATGTGTTCATTTATACAACAACTCAAATTTAGGAAGCCGTTCTACACATTTATGAAAACTTTCTTAAAAATATAAAAAGAAACTTTTGTGTCTATTTATACAACTCAAATTTAGGAAGTCGTCTTGCATATTTAAAAAGACCTTCCTAAAACATATAAATGAGAATTTTTATGTTCATTTTTGTACAACTCAAATTTAAGAAGTCATCTTACACACTTAGGAAAATCTTCCTAAAACATATAAATGAGAATTTGTGTCCATTTCTTATACAACTCAAATTTAGGAAACCATCCTACACATTTAGGAAACCATCGTACACATTTAGAAAATCATTCCTAAAATGTATAAATAAAATAACGACGTAGAGGATCTGTCATCCTCTCATTGCTTTTTTCAAGGATAATCCTCTCATTACTTTTTACAGAACTATCTTGATGCATTAAGCAAAACAGAAACAGTTATATAACAAAGTGGGGACATGCTTAACTGCACAATCTTATTAAATCAGGCAACGAGTAGTAGTTGTTTTCTCAGAAAAGGCTCTCGTTGAGCTGTTGGAAGTTTCAGTTCAGAATATGAATCATATACATTTGTTGCTGACGAGAAGTAAAAGTCCACCATGTCTTTGCTCACATCTTCTAGGTGAGGATATCCCACTGTAAGTTTGGAGGAAAACAAACCAGAATTTTTTCAAAAAGTTAAACATGGAACATTCATAACCAAAAGGAGTTGCAAATGTATATAGATTAAGGCTGATGTGTTTCAGTATATATATTATGGCTTATGTACCTTTGGATCAAAGTCTTTATCCACCAAAAGAGCTCGAATGCCCTATCAAAAACCAAAAATTTAAATGTATGAAGAATAATGATGCTTTCTTTGAGAAATTGGTGATTGACTTTATCTCGCAGAAGTTACCGGAGACCGTCTTTGAGACTCCTTAAAGAGATATACGGTACTCACATGTGAGACACGAGATTATCCAATATATTGACAAACTTGTGTTTTCCTACTAACTGCAAGAGTTGGTTCAATAATTTTTTTTCCGAGTTATTGGTCATTGGCTAAGCTAAAAGGTTTAGCAGGAACAAGGGTTTTGTAAATATCTCCTAACTACCGATCAGAATGGTTTAGACATTTTATGTCATGAAGGCAAGAAAGAACCTGTAGGAAGTTGTGCTTTTCCTTGGAGGTATCTGCATACACACACAAACCAAAGAAATACGAGGACAATCCCACTTACTGTAACAATCCCGCAAAGTAAGAGACGCCATGAGAAAGCATAAACCGTAGGATAAAATTCAAATGAGTCCATCATTGGAAATTCTCTAGTTAAATCTAAAATAACAGCACTTCATGTGGCAACCAATTTGGAATCTCAAATTGTACCGGAATGAACAATTGTCTCAAACAGCTAGTATGATTTCAGAGAATCCATCAAGAAATCGCCAAGCCTGACATGGGATAAGATTAAATACTCTCTATTCACAATCCTTGAGAATCTAATATACAAAATATCTTTGAAAATTCTCTTGCTGATAGTTAACTGTGTAATCGAGCATGCAGCCCTTAAACCATTACGAATTTATAATCAAATTTGGGTAATCAAGACATGAACTTGACATATGCAAATTACGGTGATTTACTAACTATCGTAACTGGTCGTAATGCGAGTTACAGTAACTGGTCGAGTTTTCCCAATACGAGGAAGGTCTAGAGGAAGAGGATTTGAGATTTTTGATCGAAGAAGATAAAATATCTCGATTTTGGGCTATGAGAAGTTTCGAGATTAGAGAATGGCATCGGGAAAGCTTCGAGATCAGAGAATGGCGTCGGGAAAGCTTCGAGATCAGAGAATGACAGAATATCTAGCCCCATGAACAATTTGTCGGCGATCAAAAGATGAGAACGTTTTTCCGGCTAGATGAAGAATGGCCTCGGGAAAAGGATTCTTTTTTTTTATTTGCGTTTGTTCAAGGTTAAATGACTCTTTTTCCCTTTTAATGAATGCTAGTTTTGGGATTTTCACCATTGGGTGCTAAATTATTGAACTTTAAGTTTTTTGTGCTATTTTTTAGAATTGCCCTAAAATTTATCTTAAAAGGCAAAATTAATATAGAAAAAATATTACTTAATTTTTTCATTTAGATTAAAGAAATCTTATTATATAAAACTAAATCCCTCGACGAGAGTGTGACACGTAGGATAATTTTCAATCACGAGATCGTGACATGTATTGTTGTTACTTTTTTTGTTGACGCGTATTGCTGTTACTTAAGATCGCGACATGTGTCAAAATAATAATCTGAATAAAAGGAAAAAAATAAAAAGAAAAATAAGATTCTAACTAAGATTCTAACAATCATGAGATCGTGACATGTGTAAAAAATAAAAATTAACAATGCAATAATATAAACTTTCCTATAAGACAACATAATAAAAAAGCAAAAAAAAAATTGTTTTTTATTTAAATATAAACTAATAAATAATAAAAATATATATAAACTATAAAATTTATATATGATTCATATATATATATATATATATATATATATCTTATTATATAAAGCTGGATCCCTCGACATGAGTGTGACACGTAGAATAATTTTTAATCACGAGATTGTGACATTTGTCACGATTGTTAATTTAAATCTTGATATGTGTCAATTTAATTAAAAAAAAATAAAAATGAATTAAAGTAAATATTAAAAAGGTTAAAATAAAAAAGACAATTTTAGTAAAAATGAATTAAAGTAAATATTAAAAAGTTTAAATTAAAAAAGTCAATCTTACAAAAACAAAACAAGTATAAGTAAAGAAACCTTATAATAAATGAAAGTGACAAAAGAAAACTTAAAAGTTTATAATCTACAACTACGATCAAACTTAAAAAAGAAAAATTATAAATATACTCTAAACTTAAAAGGAAAATTATTAATATACGATTTTAAATCGATTCTTAATCCTAAAAATTATTAATATACGATTTTTTGTGGAAGCCCCCTCGGTCCAGTGGTCGACCAAGGGTTCATTAATGCTTCTACACCCGGAGGTAGGGAGTTCAATTCACAGAGGATGCACATTACAGAAGGGAAATTTTCAGGCGATTTACAGCGCGGTGCAAACATAACTACTCGTCGTGGTCCAGCGTTTCAAGGGTAAAATATTCCATCACGAGCATGGTGCAGGTAGACCGTTGATCGTGGATTATTGTGGGCCTGTAGAATTGTATTTGTCTTCGTAATTTGTAATTGATAATATTTGAGATGATTAAAAAAAAAAGTAAATGAAAAAGTATTTATGTTTAGATTAAGAAAAATTAAACAAAAATTATAAATAAAAGCCCGAGTTTTTTTAAAAAAATCATATTTTAAATTAGAATAAATAAATTAAACCATAGATATTAATCCTAAAAAGAAAAGGAATAAAAGCCAAATTTTATTTAAAAAACATATTTCAGTTTAGAATGAGGAAATTAAACAATAGATTGCAATCATAAAAAAACTAAAGTTTTAAAAAAGGAAAAAACAATTAGTAAATCTTAAAAAAACAAAAAAAAACTTAAAATGGAATACAATCCTAAATAGAAAAGGAATTATCATTCCCCACCTCTAGATAACCAAATTGATATCTTCTCAATTTCACATTCATAATTCAAAAATGTAAAGTTACTAAAATATATATCGTATTATATAAAGTTGGATCTCTCAATTTGAGTGTGACACGTAAGATAATTTTCACTCACGATATCATGACATTTGTCACGGTTAATTTAGATCTTGACATGTGTCAGTTTAATTTTAAAAAGAAATGAATTAAAGTAAATATTAATCAAATTAGTTTTAATTTATAATTTATCCTAATTGGCAAGATTAATATAGTAATGAAAAAATATTTCGTAATTTTCCATTTAGATAAAAAAAATTAATCATAAAATAAAAAGAATTTTAATTTCTCACCTCCATATAAACCACAATTTGGTATTATATCAATTACACCAAAAAGAAATAAAAGTCCAATAATCGTATCCACAACTATTTACTGCATCTATTCACTAAATTTTTCTTTCAATGTATATATGTATTTTATCGTAAACTTTGTTTCTAAATTTATGTATAAGATATTTTCACGGGTGATCTAATTTTGTTTTCCATTTTATCGTCTTTCATTTTTTCACGGGTTATAAAAAATTAAATTACAAATCCGCATATATGCGGGTACTTATCTAGTTATATATAAATGTGATAAACTATAAAATAGTAAATAACATTTGTGTGATTCTTTAAAACCAAAGACAAGCTATGGCACTATTGTTCGGGATCAAATCAACTCGAATTTACCAAACTTGGAAGATCTTGGATACTTGAAGAGTACCTTCAAAGATCATAATTGGGATGGTTGTTTTTGTTGATTGATCTTGGTTAATTATTCACATTCTTTGTGATTTCTTGAAACACTACATCAATTAAAGGCATACACAAACGCCTCATATTTTAGTGAATTACTCGCATGGGGTTAATTTTTAAGGGTTTTAAACTGAATATTCAAGTCATACTTACTTTGTTAACGGGACTGTTCACTCCCAAGACTAGTATGCAAACCGTGGAGATTTTGGCTAATTATCTTCTTTTTTTGGTCATCTTATGTTATTATTGGAAAAACAAGAAAGGATTATAAGAGCTGGATGTCGAAAGATATAACACCGGAGTCAAACGCTCAAAAGAGGGAGACAAAGTTGAAATACTACGCCCAAACAAGGGGAGACAAGCAAGAACCAAACGAAAATTACAAACAGGAAACAATACCAACAACAACTAACAGTACCAAGCGAGCGAAAGAGATAAAATGGGAGCAAAGGCGGAACCAAAGTTAAAGGAAAGAAGACGAACACTTTGCCTTATTACTCTTGCGAAAAAGATGCCGAGTGAACCTTGATAAAAATATCTTTCCACAAGACTTTTGAAATCGAAAAAAGCCACAAACAAACAGAGCCTGACTAAACCACCTCCCGAGAAACCGGAAAAACGACCTCGTTTTAAAACCGAAATTTGTTGGCAAATCTGCAAACCAAAAACTCCAAACCACAAGACCATCCTCTGATCAAAAGAACCAGACAATTGAAACTAGACGACAAAGACGACAACGAACGCAGAAGAGCTGCTCCGTTAACAAGAATACAGTCAAGCCCCTTCGCCAAAAACCACAACTGACTAGAACCAAAACATCAACCAAAAGAGAAGCGAAAGCAATCCAACCAACAAACACATAACTCTACAATCAAACCCGCTGAGCACGAACCAAACCATGACCCTGAAAAACCAAAAACAAAACAAGTAATCCGAAGACGATGGCATATAAACCTCTGAACAAGCCAAAATCTTCGATTAAACCCCATAATCAACAACTAAGACCTACGATAAGCAAAACCGATGGATAAACCAAACAAATAGAGCAGAGAATCAGACAAAAAGCACAAATGAATCAGCCTCCACAACTTGTAATAGCCAAAACCTTCGGCGAGAACAGAATCGAGAAACAGAAATTGCAGCGGCAAAAATCGGAAATCCAGACCACAGCCACTGAACCCTGCAAAATCCGCAAACGAAAACGCCTAACCCTGCAAAATTCACTGCCGCATCACATCAAAGACCCACGCCGTGAACCTCGCCGTTGCTCCAAAGGTATTCTTCTTCACCAACCGAGCCATTGAGGCAGGCATAAGAAAAACAAACATAAGCACATATTAAACTCTAGATGACCTCTCACAGCTCCGACGAGGAGCGCCGAAAGCCGGAGAGGCCAATCGGAAGATTTTTTTTTCTTAAGCGGCTAGACCTAATCGCTTCTCTCTCGTTTTTTTTTTTTTTGCATGTAACTTTGATTTTGACTATTTATCTAAAACCGGATATTTTTCATGCAAGAAAACGAATAGCATGTGGATTATCTCACTAAAAAGACAAAAGAACAAAGTTATATTTTTCGCATGTAATTTCGACGATATTCGATTGACCCTTTCTAAAAGAAAGTCTCATACCACAATCTTAATAGTATAGTGTCTTCTTCTTTTTATTCGTCTTGATGTTTTTGCCCGTAATGTGGTGGGCGAGTGGTTGGGCGGAACTAACAAAGGGTGCAACTCTTAAATATGGGTTCGATTTTCCGCTTTTGCTATTAAACACGATTTGTTAGGAAATCTGTCAGTTAGGGTTTCCAATTGGTTTACATAGTAGTCCAGAAATGTAGGCGACTTGGCTACCCCCCTAGCACTTAGTCGGAAGGCATACCAAACTTGGGGTCAGGCGGGGTGGTAGCTCTTCGGGATTTCTGTAGTCCACTCTGTAATACTTTGGTGCGTTCCTACATGGGACTGACCAGATAGTCGATAGGGTATATCAAAAAAAACAAAAAAAAAAGCAAAAACAAAAGTACAAAAAACAAGAATAACATGGATAACTATCATCAAAACTTAATAATAAGGACTAAACGATGTTAAGATTCAACCCAAAAAACCACTGATTGCAAGGACCGCTTTGTCTATGTTCCAAGCATGTAACTTAAAACCGTCTCCGTGCATCACGTTATACTCTCTCATGGAGCCAGACTGGGCTACCAATGGATAATATTAGGCATCGACATTTTTGGTTTCGGTTTGGTTCCGGATAGGAACTATTCGGTTCTGGATAGGAACCATTCGGTTCTGGGTATTTCGGATAGTGAGGTTTAGGATCCATTCGGTTCCGAAATAATTTTGGTTCGGTTCCGGTTCGGTACCAATCGGTTCTGGGTCGGTTCGGTTCCGAGATTTTAGAACCGGAAAATATCCGAACTTATTCAGTTATTTTTCGGTTTCAGGTATTTATTACCCGAAATACCTAAAATATACCCGAAATGCCTAAAATATACCTGAAAAAAAATACTAAATAAAATATACCCATAATACCAAAAATATATCTTAAAATCTGATATATATTTAATATTTTTGGATATATAATTATATTTCGGGTATTCGGGTACCCAAAATATTTTCTGCTATGGATATCAATGAGTAGGACCTAATGGGTATTTTGGCAATTTTGGTTCGGTTCCGATTCGGGTATTTCAGTTCGATTCCGGTTCAGGTATTTCGGTTCCGGTTATTTTGCTCAGCCCTAGATAATATAGTGTCTTCGATGTCCAAAATAAATAAAAATATATATTGTTTTTTCTTTTAATAAAATTCGTTAAAAATTTTGAGATTGTTTTTTCATGGAATGTTTCCTATTATATATGTTTACTTCACGGAAATTAGGCTACATTAGACCACGATTATTGCGGTTTCTTAAGGTAGTCTCTTATGCTTATTTGCTTATTTAATTAGAAGAGATTAAAATGGTTAAGAGACGTCTCTTATTTTGGAGACGTAAGATATGGTTCTTAGATGACATGTGGCCAATTGTGAGTGGTTCTACAATTTGGGGAGAAAAAATATTTTCTTTCTCTCTTCATTTTTCCCCGACCAAAATTTGTTCCTCGTTCTCTCCGTCGAAGGCGACGACTCTTCACTTTCGGCGTCGGCATCGTCGACAGTTCCGGCCAGTGACGGCATTGGGTCATCTGCATTGGAGGATCGGGAACCCTATTACGACGCGACGGTAAGGGATTTCTTCTCTTTCCCCTCTTTCCTCGGTTTTATCGGATATCTCACTCGTCGGTTTTACTTGTTTAGATCGGTTTGATTATTTTCTTGTTTAGCTGGGTTTGATTATTTTCTTCCTCCTTTTGATTCGATCGGTTTGATGATTTTGTTTTGGTTGTATTTCTCTTCCGAATTGAATTAGGGATCGAGTGTATGATTCTTTGATTTTTTGGTAGAATTTAGTGTTTGACATTAGCAATTGATGTTTGAGGAAGATAAGTGTTAATCGATCCGGATTTTGTGTTTGATTAAGTGTAAATCAGAACTTAATTTTGTGTTTGATCTAGTTTTATATTTCAATGGTTTGCATGAGATTGTTTTTGTTCTTGTGGCTTACTAATTGTGTTGCTAATTGGGTTGCTAGTTATGGGGGCCGTGAACATGAGATTTGTTTTGTTCTAGCTTCTCACTCTCTTCTCATTTCTTCTATCTAATTTCCGTTTTAATAGTTTTGAGCTTTGATGCATTTTGTTTTTTTGTTCTAGAGGGAGTTTGAAGGTATTGAACAAAACTTAAGACCATTTTTTCAGATGACATTGGTTTCAAAATATCAAAAGATCATTTATTTTTCCATTTAACATAGCAATGTCTCTTTGTAGTTGGTAATAAATGCTTATTTAGAGTTAGATAATGGTAATAAAGGCTTGGTTAGACAGGTTTTGAATGCTCTTAGTTAGGTTTAAGTCTTGTTGATGTGGTTAGATAGGTGTTCAATGCGTTTTTTTTCTTTGATCTTCTTTAAAGAAGATATATTTCTTTGATCTTCTTTAAATAGTCGATGCTTCTTCTCCTTCCTTTCATGTTCGAAACAAATCCCTTCCTTCTTATCTTTTCTTTCCCTACAACGGGTCCTTCTTTTCTTTCATTCCTTCTTCTCTTTGTCTCTTCTATACCCTTTTAAACCGATTCATCTTTTCTTTCATTCCTTCTTCTCTTTCTCTCTTCTATTCCGTTTTAATGGATATGTCCTTTACATATCCATATTCTCAGCCCTAAAATTTTGTTGACTTGTTGAATAGTTGATAAGCTCAAATATAATACCATAAAAGTAATAAGTTGTAGTTGCAGTATATTTAGGGGTTGAACCACAAAGACTCAAGAAAATCACACAATAGACCCAAGAAAATCACACAATAGACCAAATAGCTTCGAATCAAGCTAAGCAATTCAGTGAAACAAAAAGCAAATAACAATAAAAGAGATTGTAAAATCGATGGAGAGAATATAGGCCCAGGGTATTTCTCAAGAAATTAATGACTGCAGATAACCAATCAGTCAGGATTCTGATTTAGCGCGGTTCTTGAACTCAAATCACTAAGTTATAATTAACCAACTGTCGTTGCGAGAATTATCTAAATCTAAACTTCAGAATCCCAAATATCTTTGCAAATTCCTAAGAATAAATCAGCTTTAATATCGAGTTTGATATGTTCACAAATCAACTAAACCAAATCTCTTTGCGAATAATTAATTTGCTCACCCCAAGGTTCTGTCAGATTTCTCAATTGCACTGTCGTGCCTAATTGATTAACCTAAGATCTAAGCTCTAGGTGATCAGGCTAGAATTAGCTTTGATAACAACCATCTAATCAATTACCAGCAATCAGAGAAATTCCTATAAAAAAACCCTTAACCTAAGATGGATCTACTCAGACATGGGGAATGAAACAATCAACATAATTGAATAGATCATTAAATTAAACAATAAGAAAATAGTAACAAGAGGGTTCGAAATCTTCTTTCGGACGAACATAGTTCTGACTTGTCTCCCTCACAAAGATCTCTCTCACAAAACCAAAGTAGAATAAAGCGTCTTAGCCAAAGTGGCTGAAAAACCTAACTAATACCCTAAAACACGTTTTGGACTTTGTTGTAAATAATTAAAGCAAAATCTCCAATCTCTCTTCTGCAATCGCGACTCGTGCCTGTCTGCAGTCGGCATCGATCGATACCATAAGTGTATTGGTCGATGTTCGGGCTTCGATTCGGGTACCTCAGTTACACGATCTCTGCTTTTCTCCAAAAAGCTCCAGAATGCTCTAATATCTCTAATTGTGCTCCAAACGTGCTAAAACCTGAAAAGACTCTAAAAGACTACGAAAACACTAAAAAGACTCTATAAAAGGACTTATATCATGGCTAAAAGGGGTAAAAACCATGATATATCAATAGTCAACAAGAAACTCGCCTTGATGATTCCTTCGAGCAAGTCCCTGTCTTCTCTTCTCAGTCTACACCTCAAGAGCGAAGAGAAAGAAGGCCTTGGACCCCCCCATCGACGATGTGTTGCTCATCAGTTCTTGGCTCAACACCAGCAAAGACCCTGTAGTTGGTAACGAGCAAAAAAATGGAGCATTCTGGAAGAGGATAGCAGCCTACTATGCAGCAAGTCCAAAGGCTGCATCACGTGAACACCGTGAAGCTAGCCACTATAAGCAAATATGGGACAAGATAAACGATTTGGTGTGCAAATTCTGCGGTGCATATGAGTCTGCAACAAGAGAGAAGGTCAGTGGCCATAATGAGAACGATGTGCTTAAGCTTGCTCACCAAATCTTCTTCAATGATCACAAGAAGAAGTTTACTCTTGAACACGCATGGAAGGAGTTGAGGAATGACCAGAAATGGTGTGAGCTTTCAACAACAAAGACTGAAGCATTCTCTAAAAGGAGAAGGAGTGAGGAGGGTTCATAATCACCGGGCTCGCGTGCAGAGGAGATGAAGAGTGGCGAAGATGATTTTTCTAGCAATCGTCCTCCTGGTGTGAAGGCAGCAAAAGCCAGAGGGAAAAGAGAGAAGGCTGAAGGCAACACTCTGTCTGAGTTTCAGAGGATGTGGGACATTAAAGAGAAAGACTTAGCAATAAAAGAGAGACTGTCCTAGATGGGTCTTCTTAACAGTCTCATAGCAAAAAAGGAACCTATGTCTGAGTTTGAAGAAGCTCTAAAGAAAAAGCTCATTATAGAGATGTTGGTTACTTAGTGAGTTTCGAGTTTCGGTTTCAGCATAAGTTGTTCTATTTTTTTTTAAACAGTTTGTGGTTTAGCTTTGTCTGTTTCATGTATCAGCTTTGTAATGTGATGCTATGTTATGTTATGAATCGGTTATTAGTCAACTCTGTACTTGTAATTTTGGATAATGATATTTATGTCTTTGGTATACTCGGTATAACATTGTAGGTGTTGATTTTAAGATCAAACAGCTGAAAGTAAGAGGGAACATTGACGAGTTCAGATTCAGAGGCTCCCAAAGAATCATTCTCGGTAATGGTATGATCGTACCTTAACTTAGCAGATTTTTGTGCTAAAGAGGCTGAGCTCTACTCGTAATGGTGTGATGAGTGGGAGTCGGCACAAAAGAACAACACAAGTCACATGCCTTAATTCCTATTGTTTTTGTCGGCACAAGATTTGGGGCCATGTTTGTCGGATTTTTTTTTGTTTTTAAATGGATTGGGTTTTGTATTTTTGCTATGTTTCATTTGACACCATAAATCTTGTTGTTATTTGCCACTACAAATATGATTCATGACTCTTCTATTTCTAATTTGTAAACCAAACCCACACTTGAAGAATTCAAATGTTTTATCAAAATTGTTTTTCACTTATTTCTTCTCTCATTTACCTTCTTCTATTGTTCTATTCCAATGTGGTTTCTTATTTGATACCACAACAATCGTTTAACTACACAACAATCATATTCTCTCATTCTCTTTTTCTTTTACTTTACTAAATCCACTTTAAAAAAAAAAATTTTATGGCTTCATCTTCTAATAATGATTTTGATGGATCAATTGATGAAAATTTTGATCAATATTTAGATCAAGTTTTTGAACAACCTTTTGAGAATCTGTTCATTGACTATAGACAGCATCAGGAGGCAACCAAGTCAAGAAAAAAATGAGCTTTTATCGAAAGAGATCGGGAAGAAGCCCATATACGTTTATGGAACGATTATTTTAGTGAAGATGCAACATACCCTGCTAATCTATTCTGACGCCGTTTTATAATGAATAAGTCATTGTTCATGAAGATTGTTGATCGACTATCCAATGAAGTTCGATACTTTCGGCAGAAGAAAGATGCTCTCGGAAGGCATGGTCTCTCGGGACTTCAAAAGTGTACAACAGCAATTCGTCTCTTGGCATATGGCACTGCGGCTGATACTATAGATGAATACCTCCGGCTCGGTGCAACTACTGTTCGCTCATGTTTGGAAAATTTTGTCGAAGGAATAATAAATTTGTTTGGCGATGATTACCTAAGAAGACCCACAGCGGAGGATCTTCAACGCTTACTTCATTTTGGAGAGCAACGCGGATTTCTCGTAATGGTAGGAAGCATCGACTGTATGCATTGGGAGTGGAAGAACTGCCCTACCGCGTGGAAAGGGCAATATTCACGTGGTTCAGGCAAACCCACAATCGTTTTAGAGGCGGTAGTATCATATGATCTGTGGATATGGTATGCGTTTTTTGGACTTCCATGTACCTTAAACGATATAAATGTTCTTGATCGCTCACCCGTTTTTGATGATATAATACAAGGTCAAGCTTCGCAAGTGAATTTCTCTGTCAACGGAAGGGAGTATAATTTGGCATACTATCTGACAGATGGTATTTATCCAAAATGGGAACTTTTATCCAATCTATTCTACTTCCACAAGGCCCAAAATCATCTTTATTTGCTCTACATCAAGAAGCAGCCCGAAAAAATGTCGAGCGTGCTTTTGAAGTCTTGCATGCTCGATTTGCCATTGTTAAAAATCCAGCTTTTTAGGATAAAGCAAAAATAGAAAAGATTATGAGAGCTTGTATCATACTCCACAATATGATAGTAGAAGACGAAAGAGATAGATACACACACTTTGATATTTTATAATTCCAACAAAGAGAATGAAGTGGAAGTTCAAATGTGGATCTCACGTTTTCCACATATATGCCTACAAATCTTCTCAATATGTTGAGTGTTCGAACTAGAATTCGTGATAAACAACAACATCAACAATTGAAAGCCGATTTGATTAAGCATATATGGCAAAAAAATTGAACATGATCAAGATAACAACTGAAAATTTATGGCAAAATATTTTACATGTTTTAATGTTTTGTATTAAGTATGTTTTAATGAAATAATTATCTTTATTTATAATAAAACATAATTTTTTTTTTAAACTCCATAGGGGTTCTACTATTAGACATACAAAAAATTGAAAATCTCTTACTTAAGTTTCTTAACTCATTTTAATATTAAACAAATGGTTAAAAAACTTATTTGGGTTTGAGCGTTAATCATGTTCTTACTAAACATGCAATGATGCAAATTCGAGTAATTATATGGTTATCGAGTTTTGATGGAACAAAATACTTGGACATTTGATTAAATAGGAATTGTGACGGTTTAGCGACAAAGAAGGGTGTAACGATATTGTGAACTTCAAAATATGTGCTCCCGATTATTTGAGAGGGTAAGAGAAAAGGAGAAAAAGCAAGAGGACAAAGGCTGTCTTTATGGATTCCGAAGTCAACTTATTAGAAGAAAAAAAAATCTAATTTTCTAGAGATCTCTTTTTGTCCTTTTGGTGTTGTCTTTATCCCAAAAAGTATTTTTATATTTTTTGTCATATATTTTTCTTATTAACTTTGCTCATACTCGACATATGTCATATACCATTAATTAACTTTTCTCATACTCAGATAAATTTTTTTGTTTAAAAGATAAATATTTTCCTTGCGAAAACAATCTATCTTGATAGATAAACTGATCATACAACTAGACGAAAAAACGAAAGACAAAAGACAAAAGACTATGAGTTAGTTTACCCCTAACCTCATTTCTCGTAACCCTAAAAAAAGCAGTGGAGTGATCAGCACGTAAGAACGGCAAAAATAATGTTCTAATAATCATGAAAGCAATACTGATAAAACATTCCACCATTTCCGTTCTGCTGCATCTTAGATGAATCAACCCCACTCTCATCATGAACCCAACCCAACTCTCCATGATATTTCACCTGACCGAATCCGTTTTCTTCGGCATTGACGTGATCCGGTAAACGAAGATCTGTCTGAAAACCAGTCTCTAGCATTGTCGGGAAAAAACCAACTGACGGTTGGTTGGTCGTTGGAGGTGTAGAAGCTTGCTGAGAGATAGGTTTTGGTAAGAAGCCTTGAACAATTTCTTGAAGAAGTCCAGAACCAGCTGGTTCCGGTTCGAGGATTGAAATCATACTCTCGTTGTCAATGGTACTTGACCTCTTCGCTTTAGGCGAGTGATCTTCGGATACATCGTTAACGTTAGCAAAGGACTCGTGAACGACGCCGCTTACGTTAGAGAGATTACAAGGTGGGTAAGCGAAAGGAGAAAGAGACTGAGAGTTCAAAACGTCGCGTAGAAGGAACATGTTCATCGGAGGAGGCGAGAAAAGACGGTGGTGATAAGAGTCAAGTGAAGGAATTGGGTAGACGAAGTTGGTTCGAGCTTTAAGACCACGCATGGCTCGAGCGGCGCAGTCGTATGCGCAAGCAGCTTCCTCCGCTGTGTCAAATGTTCCGAGCCATCGTCTCTCCTTCGACATCGGGTCGCGTATTTCAGCAGCGTAACGACCCCATGGCCTACGCCTCACACCTCGGTACCTTATGGTGGAGCCACCGGAAGCACCAGCACCGGAGGCAGGTTTTGCGGTGGTTACACCTCCGGGAGAGCCAGGAGTGGTGGAGGAAGGTCTTGATGGCTTTCTCTTTAGAGAATTGTTGTTGGTTTCTCTGTGCTCGGCGCCTTCAAGTCTCATGATTGCTTCTTCCATGTTTGTGCAGGGAGGTTTTTCTTTAGCAATGAAATTTATTTTTTTGGTTCTGTGGTTCTATTAGGGTTTTGAGGCACCTGAATGTGATGGTGGCTGATAACGTATATATTTATAATAAAAAAAATCACACATTTTCTTGTAAAATAAAAGAGACCTACGTCTTTTTGACTTATGACACTATGAGAAATGCAGAAAGCAGAGGTACGTTTAACGAAGTTCATGTTCCACGTTCGGACTCTTATGTCTTTATTTTTCTACGGACTTACATAAATATGGAGTCGTAAGTTACATGTCTTTTTGATAAGTAACAATACCGTAATTATTATATACTGTTTTTATCTTAAACCTTGAACCAATTCTTCCTTATTGTCAGCTGAATTTAAAGGTACAGTATCTCGACAATGATAATTTTATCTTTTCGATTTATTCTCTAGTTTTTATTGAAAGACATGAATCTTTCAGAAAACTTTCTTGAAAAAATTGAAAACTCCCATGCTTGAAAACTGTAATAAGATTGGAACACTGAATCACCATTTAAAACAAACAAAAAAGTTTCTCCGTTCTGACTAATTTGAAAATACAAAATTTGTTTTCAGTTATCTGATAACAATTTCAAAGATTAAATTTCTCTGTAACACAACTTGTTTTCACCTTTTTTAGAGACCTTTTCGTGAACAGTGTTTTAAAAAAATAAAAATAAAGAAGTAATAATGATAAATAAATACAGTAGTTAAAAATGATTTAGACAGTAGTTTGTTATGGATGGCAAAGGAAATTATGATGTTTGGAGTTGAAAGAAGAGAGTTGAGAAACGTGAAATTATGATTCTGAATTAATAACACTGGCGGCGCTCAGAAATTGTTCCTTCTACATGAGGTTATGTTTTGTCTGTTCTTTTTACGAGATTATGGTCGATTTGCTTATTTAGGGTTTTGCTTTATTTTTTTTATTTGTTAAATCTGTAAACCGAAGTCACGTGGATTTGTCTCAACTAGGGCTCCTTCTTCATGGCGTGTAGCCTCTTTAGGGCTTTCCTACTGTTGCTCGATTGTGACTAATGACCTCACGCGTTTACAGAAATTAATCTCCACCACTTATTTCATATCTTTTCTTTTTTTCAGTTAATCTATATAATTACACTTTTTAACATCTAAATCATCGTAAATCTCTTTCACCATCTTGATCTATGTCTGTATAGTATCTTAAACCTGATAAAGTAAGACCACGTCCTCTACTGTCCGAACCCTTAACACATGGGTTACATGCATTGTCGTGCTCTACACAATACGTATTCTTTTTATTTAATTTTGAAAATGTAAATACAGTATATCACGTACGTTAAATCGCATGAAATTCTTTTTCATTTGCAATCTTTTTCCTTTACAAAAAAAAACAACGATTTGCAGTTTTAATCATTGCATGTAAGTAACGGTCGATCCGGGAAAAAAAAACATAAACTAGGTTTTTTCAACAAAACGTTGGCAAAATCGTATCTAGGAACATAAAAGATTAAAGAAAGATGAGTCTTGAATTCCTTGTGGCAACCATCAAATGATCGTAGCAAAGTGGTTTCGCCATGTTGAAGTTTGCCATGCCAGGGAAACAAATTTCCTCAATGCGAAATGTTCACTTAGTGTTCTGCTTGATCAATGATTCACTTCAGTTATAAAAACAAAGTGAACAATATTCACATAGTTTTGTTAAAATTAGGATAAAAAATATTAAATCGGAGCAGGTGTGAATGTTCTTTCTGAAGGGCCAGGTTATACGACTTCAGAAACAAAAACACTTTGCTCAACTAAGAGTTCATATTTTGGGTCACTAAAAAAAAATGAAGTAAATGTAAGTTTGCTTTACATTTAGATGAAATTAAATTACAAATAAGGTCCGAGTTGAAATGTATGGGAACCAAAACATTAAAGAAAAGAAAATGAAAGGCAAAAATGAAGGGGCAAAGCTAGGAAAGTAGGTTACATGCAACGGGTACGACATTAAAGTTGATACCAGAATTGTCTCCTCTCTCCTAAACGCGTGGGTTTTTCTCTGCACAATGCCTCTCTCTCTAGCTATAATATGCATGTGTTTGACTTTTTTTTTGTTGCTCACACGAACGAGATCAGGTTATATAATTTGATATCTGTTGTAAACGGATTACTATTTGAATGAATCCGATTCATTTCCGATCTGATCCTCACAATCTCTCCGTCGTACTCTTCGAATCGAATTGAAACAATAAGAAAAGCAATTGCGGAATATAAAGAACACACGAGAATTTAACGTGTTCAGCCTCCACGACTAATGCAGTCGCAGCCTACTCACGCCGGGATCTTTTTCCGGAAATCCACTACTTCGCCGGAGAAGATGATACAGAGAACTCTCTCTTTCTTGATCACAATCGTTCTATTCTCTCTCTAGAACACGATAGTTTCGACTCAAAGATCGTAACGACCTTTAACAACCCAATATACAAACGCGACTTTGACTCACGCACCAACAACCTCCAACAACCTCTGTTGAGTCATCCCAGAGCTTTAAGCTTCAGCCTTCCCGCGTAACAGATTAAATGACGTCGACGTCTGCTTCACCTTGGGCTTATCTCTTTTCAGGCCCACCAACTTAAGCCCATTTCTAACAAAACTCCACCAATGGCTTAACTGTTGATTGCTCCACCTGAAAAACTTCTCCGAGTAGCTTTCCTTGATCCCAGACCTTGAAACTCTCATTCAGTTTCCACCTGAAGCAATTTCAATGCTTCATTCTCCTTGTTTACTGGCAAACACTTTGTAAAGATATCAGCAGGATTGGTTAAGGTTGAAATCTTCGAAACCTTAATCAACTTTTCATCGATTTTTTCTCTGATAAAACTCATCTTGGTTGCCATATGCTTCGTCCGTTCATGATGAACATTGTTTTTGGCCAAGGCAATAGCGCTTTGCGAGTCACAGAACAGCTCCACCTGCTTCTGACAATACCCAAAATCTTCCAGCAAACCCCTTAACCAGATTGCCTCTTTCACGCACTCTGTTAAGGCTATATATTCGGACTCTGTTGTAGACAAAGCAACAACCTTTTGAAGTCCAAATTTCCAGCTGATTGCAGTACCTCCGAGAGTAAAAACATAACCAGTAATGGACCTTCTTCGATCCAAATCCGACGCATAATCTGCATCACTATATCCGACCAGCTTTAACTCTCCTTTCTTCTGAAACACCAACTTCGTATTAGAAGTACCTCTCAAGTATCTCAGCACCCATTTCACGGCTAACCAGTGCTCCTTTAATGGATTTGCCATAAATCTGCTCACTACTCCAACTGGATACGCAATGTCGGGTCGAGTTCCTATCATTGTATACATAATGCTTCCTACATCATTTGCATACGGAACTGACTTCATGTGCTCAGCTTGTTCTTCCATTTCGTCTTCTGTAGCTGATTTTAGCTTGAAGTGCAACCCGAGAGGTGTTTTAACTGCTTTTGCTTGATCTAGCTGAAACACTTTTAGAATCTTCTCGACATAGCTCTTTTGAGACAGCTCCAATCGGGATTCTACTCTGTTTCTGCTAATCTCCATGCCAAGAATTTTCTTAGCATGTCCAAGATCCTTCATCTCAAAGACTTCATTTAACTGTCTTTTGAGTGAATCAATCTCCTGCTTGTTCTTCGATGCCACAAGCATATCATCGACATAATGTAACAAGTAGATATATGACCCATCTGCAAGCTTCTTTACATACACACAACTGTCAAGGTTGCTTCTGGTGAAGTGTATACCCTTCATAAACTGATTGAACTTCTGATTCCACTTTCTCGGACTTTGCTTTAAGCCATAAAGCGACTTCTTAAGCAGACAAACCAGATCCTCTTTACCCTTAACGGCAAATCCTTGCGGCTGTTTCATGTAAATCGTTTCTTCTAAATCACCATGCAGAAAGGCAGTCTTTACATCTAGTTTCTCCAACTCCATATCCTCATATGCTACAATCTCCAAGAGTACCCTTATAGAGACATGTTTAACAACAGGTGCAAAGATCTCATTATAGTCTATGCCCTCTCTTTGTGAGTACCCTTTGGCTACAAGCCTCGCTTTAAACCTTGGCTCTTCAACACCAGGAATCCCCTCTTTCCTTTTGAAAACCCACTTGCACCCAATGACTTTTGACTTTGTAGAAAGCTTCACTAGATCAAATGTTTTGTTCTTAGCTAATGAACTCATTTCCTCTTTCATAGCATCATTCCACATTTCCCAATCTTTGTCTCGTGTTGCTTCGGCGTAGTCATTTGGCTCCAATACTTCACATTCATCAGTTGTAAGAAACACATGCTCCACCAGTTGATTTTCACGGTATCTCAGAGGAATACGTGTCTCTCTCCTCACTCTGTCTCTGGCCAGGAGATATGTTTCCAGACTTGGTGCAGTTTCAATGTCTGCCTCATCTTCATCTGAGCCAGTTCCATCCTCTGAATCTGAGACATCCTGATACTGAACACTCTCATTTCTTAACTCTGCAGACTCCTTTCTCTTCCCCATATCAATTTCAAGCCCCACTGTCTCCCTTTGCTGATCAACCTGTGTTGTCTTTGCACTCACACTCTTAAGATCCTTGTAGAGTTGATCTTCCTTGAATATGACATTCCTGCTAACAGTACATTTCTTCTCATCAAGTAACCACACTCTGTATCCTTTTACCCCTGCCGGATAACCCACAAAAACCCCCTTCTTGGCTCTAGGATTTAACTTTCCATCGTCTGAATGCACATACGCTATACAACCAAACCTTTTCAGATACTTGTAATCCAGACCAGCCTTGTCGTACCACATTTCATCCGGTATTTTGCGATCTATAGCAGTTGATGGTGACTTATTGATCAAGTGTACTGATGTAGAAGCAGCTTCAGCCCAAAAAACCTTCGGTAAGCCCGATTCATTGAGCATACTCCTGACCTTTTCCATGATTGTTCTGTTCATTCTCTCTGCTACTCCATTTTGTTGTGGAGTGTAGGCCACAGTCTTGTGTCTTAGGATTCCATTTTCCCTGCACATAGAATCAAAAGATTGATTACAGAACTCAAGCCCATTGTCTGTCCTTAACTTCTTAATCTTCTTCTCTGTTTGATTCTCCACCATAACTCTCCATTCATTGAACTTTGAGTAAGCTTCGTCTTTGCTTTGGAGAAATTGAATCCAGACTTTCCTACTGTAGTCGTCAATTATGCTGAGAAAATATTGACAGCCTCCGAGTGACTTAGGGACATAAGATGAACCCCAAAAGTCTGAATGAATATAATCAAGAATTCCTTTAGAAGTATGCTTCCCAGTTTAAAATTTCAGACGGTGAGCTTTCCCAAATATGCAGTCTTCGCAGAATACCAGCTGAGACACCTTCTTACTGTCGAGCAAACCTCTCTTAGCCAGGAGATCAATACCTCGTTGACTCATATGGCCAAGTTTGCTGTGCCACAAATGAGTATCATCTGGTTTAACCACACTTGTGCACGACCTTTCCTTTTCATTAAACCCTTTTTCACACAGAAAGTATAAGGACTGATGTCTCCTTCCTTGCAGAACCACTCTGTTGTCCTTTGTGATCTTCAGAACGCCATCTTTAGATCCATAACTGCATCCTAGTTCCTCAAGGGTTCCCGGAGAGATCAAGTTTCTCTTCATATCTGGTATGAATCTCACATTTGTAAGGATGACCACAGAATTGTCCTCATTTACAATTTTCACTGAGCCAACACCTTTGACCTTTGACACTGTATCATTAGCCATTCTTACTGAACATGAGCGACTCTCATCCAGCTCTATGAACCAGTCTTTCCTCCAAGTCATATGAAACGAACATCCAGTATCAATAACCCAATGAGTCTCCAAATCAGAATCTGTAATATTGAGTAATTCTTCCACAAACAACATGTCAACCGTTTCTTCATCTTCTTCACCATTTACTAGTGATGATTCTCCACGTTGCTTGTTGCTTTTCTGATTCTTCTTTGGGCAATTCATTTTGAAATGTCCCTTTTCTCCACATGACCAGCAAGATTTCTTATTCTTTTCCTTATCCCAATCTTTTCCTTTCTGCTTCTTAGGTTCTGCACCATGTTTCTTGTTTTCAAACTTAGGCCAACTTGGAGTTGATCTTTCTTTGACGTAGAGACTATCTGCTACCACTTTCAGATCTTTTCCATGAAACCCGATCTCAAGTTCTTTGGACTTAATCCCAGATATTACCTCTTTCAATGTCAACTTTGCTTTGCTGTGTCTTAATGTATCCCTCAAGCCAGCAAAATGCTGCGGCAAAGACATTAACAGCATAATAGCCTGATCTTCATCTGAAATTGTAACCTCCACGTTTTCAAGATCAGCTATGATTCTCAGAAATTCATCTACATTCCTTTCTATCGTTTGATTCGAATGCATTGCAAAGCCAAATAGTTTCTGCTTCAGATGAATTCGGCTTGTCAAGGTATTAGGACTGTAAAGCTCGTCTAAGAGGATAAGCATACCAGAGGCCGTCTTCTCCTTCGTTACCTTTCTCAGGACATTATCAGCTAAGCTCAAGACTATTGTGCTTCTTGCTTTGCTCTGTTTTTGACGAGAACTTTTCTCTGGATCCTCCTTGCTTTCTTCCGTCTTCGAGCTCTCAACCTCCGTGGTACCTTTCTTCACTTTTTCCTTCTCTTCTATATCAGGAAAGATTATTTCAAGCAGATCTAAGAGATCTAGATGAGCGAGTAGCTTTTCCTTCCACATCATATAATCGCCGGTTCCATTGAACTTCTCCAACTCGTGTCTCGACGGCATCGTGACGAATCTTCTTCTCGAGCCTAAGCTCTGATACCACTTGTTGTAAATGGATTACTATTTGAATGAATCCGATTCACTTCCGATCTGATCCTCACAATCTCTCCATCGCACTCTTCGAATCGAATTGAAACAATAAGAAAAGCAATTGCGGAATATAAAGAACACACGAGAATTTAACGTGTTCAGCCTCCACGACTAATGCAGTCGCAGCCTACTCACGCCGGGATCTTTTCCCGGAAATCCACTACTTCGCCGGAGAAGATGATACAGAGAACTCTCTCTTTCTTGATCACAATCGTTCTATTCTCTCTCTAGAACACGATAGTTTCGACTCAAAGATCGTAACGACCTTTAACAACCCAATATACAAACGCGACTTTGACTCACGCACCAACAACCTCTAACAACCTCTGTTGAGTCATCCCGAAGCTTTAAGCTTCAGCCTTCCCACGTAACAGATTAAACGACGTCGACGTCTCCTTCACCTTGGGCTTATCTCTTTTCAGGCCCACCAACTTAAGCCCATTTCTAACAATATCGATTGCTAATAATTAGAATACCCAAACTACTTTACATATTCTATATGGGCGGCTCACAGCTACACACAAAAAAGCATATCACATATCTACGAATTTCAACTAAAATAACTCATGTTTACATATTCTAACAAGAATAAAATGCATTGATAAGAAGCCAAATGTGTTGCAAACTTTTTCTGTCGTGATATTTGTCTAACCACGACAAAAATCAGCATTTCTAGCGAAACAATTAAACATCAAATTTTAGCCAACAGTCAATTTGAAAAACAATTATAGGTCAAAATTTTCATTTTTGTGTTTACAAAATTATGAAGCTTCCATTAAATAGAACTTAAAATTGTGCCATGAAAACTATTTCCCCGGCTAGTTTTTCACCACCGTCGCATTTCCAATTTTGTTGCCACGTTTTGTCTTCCTATTTTTATTTGTAATACTTGGAAAGCAATTAATGCTACAAACAATTAACCCTTGTTACAAAAAAAATAATGCTACAACTTGAATTCGAAATATCAGAATGTCATAATTCGAAGCAAAGGATCCCGGGCCGTAGGCCATGTGCCAGCGAACGACATCAATTCAGAGCCGATCAAGTGAACTTGTTTGTGTTCATGTCTTGATCGTTCTTGATTAAATTGGATTAGTTAGATGTTATGACTTATACAATACTATTAATTATATGATTACTCCGATTATTAATTATTACCTATAAAGTTTCTAAGGACTTTAGTTTGCTAGAAAGATATGGATATTAAAAGCCAAGATTTGGGTAGCTACTGGTTCCCTCTTAAACATACACCAGTCAAAATTATAACCTAAACCTATATACCAATTTTACGAATTTACGCACGTACGTACGATTCATAACTCGCTTTCACCTGATCCCTCATCTCTTTAACATCTATATAGTAAATTTTTTTTTTTTTTTGGTGGAGATCAGTCTCATTAACGAAACAGTTCATGGCTAAAAAGTTTTAAAATGAGCTTCATAATTTCCCTTTTTCCACCATTGATTAATTACCATCATTTGTTTGGAGACTGTTTCCGGTTGTACTATAAATAATATGTAAGCCTTTAAAAAAAATTAACTGAGAGTTACTTCAGGCCTCTTCTGAACAACTTGTCCCCTATGTTAATAAAGCTACCTTATATCTAGATATAGTAGATACACACATTTGGAATTTATTTTTTGTCGTCATTTGGAAATATATTTATTGTAACATTGTTTTTACTCAGAGTAATTCTCCTGCAGTAAGGGTAAATAACTTTATAAATTTTTAGTTATAACCTTTACAAAAAAAACAGCCCCTTCTATATGTTGTATACACAAATATTCGGTTGTCCAAAAATTGGCACCCAGTCCTCGTATTTTTTAAGATGTCAAAATTCCCCTTAAATTAATATGTTTCCAACTTAACGTATATAGTTCCACTCTAAAATTTTATTTGTTGCATTTTTGTTTTGCTATAACTGTTTTAACTTATAAGTTTTTCTAACCATATTTCGATTAAACTTATAAGTTTTTCTAACATTTTCTAATTGAGCAAATGGTTTTCAGTATAGTTTCAGGTTTTATTTGCATGAAAGTCTTTTTATTAAAAAAAAAAATGTTTACCCGAGAACGTGCAGAGGCCTTATGTAAAATATCTAGGTTTTGAAGTCCTTTCTTCGGGTCTTGTAATAACACAGAAACGTCGTATTTTTATTTTTTAGTTTACCGGTCTAAACGAATCCTCGGTCATAGATGGAAACTGATAAGACCCGCCGCCGAATCTAAGATCGTTTGTTTGACCGTAAATTGAACGGCTACGATTTTCTAGATCGAAAAAAAAACGAAAATCCAATAAGAAAGATACACGTCGTCAAGTGGGATCATCAATCTGAGTTTGATTGAAGAAGTATGGGTCCCACTGAAGAGAAGAAGCGTGGGATTTGATATGAAGAGATCATATATATTTTTGATTTGATGCTCTGTCTTTGTTTCGGTCATTGAAAAGTTATCCTACGGTAATTGTTTTTACTTTGATTTTTTTTTTTTTACCCTACGGTAACTGTTTGTTTCTGAGTCCTAAGGACCGAGTTATTTTTATTAAAAAAAAGTCTAGAAAACTTGTTTTTCTCATAATTTAGATTATTAAAAAAATCGATTAATTTTAGCTTCGCAAATAAACAAATTATATATGAGATGAATAGGTTGATCCAATATAAAATTTATATAGATGTTATAAGATCAGAATTTAGAAGTGATAATCAAGTCCATGAGCTAACTTAAACGATACCAATAAACGGCATAAAACGTTTTGTTTTAATTTGAGGGTGTAGAGTAACCCAACTTGCGGTTGGTTCAAAGTGCTTACCGGATCCAAGTTCGAGTCTAGAAAGGGATGATTTACGTTGTTGAACCGCTACAAATCAAATAGTCAAAAACTGGTCTTGGACTTACGAAAGCTATAGGTCAAAAACGTGGAATTTTCTGATTACTCCCAATTACAAGTCCATGCTCCCGTCAAACAAAAGCAATTCCTACGGAGAAGTAGTTTCAAGTCTCTTTCCAACTTTTGGAACGATTCAATTTGTTTAGCTTCTAGACTTTGGAACCTCACAAAACAAAGAAGGTCACAATCTTGGAGTCTTGGTCTTCGGTTTAAAGAAAGAAACGGAAATTGGAGTAATCATCACAATTCACAAGTGTCATGGCTTTGTTGCTGACACGTAACCACAACTCACCCAACACCGACCCTCTTTTTCATGCTGTTTATTCAAGGAGAATGATACGACTCTTCTTTCTTTTAGATCATTATTACACAATTCCTAAATTATCATATATATTAACACACAAAGAGAGAGATGTGTAAGAAGAGACTAATTTGGCGTTGCCCACCAACCTAACTTCCCTTCTACTTCATCAACAACTCGTGTTCAAGATTTTATAATTATAAACACGCATCCCGCGTGAAGGATAAACGCACACATCATAAAAACATATAAACAGATTTCTTCTGGCTTCACTGCCGATCTGTGATGGAGAAGAAGGCCAATCATGGAGATGATGGGCATGAGAGTGTTCCTCCTATCCATAGCCAAGTCGTGAAGATCAAGAAAGAGTTTGAGAAGATTCATCAGCTTGAGATGCCTAGGGTGATTCGCGAGATCACGAGTCCGCGACGTTCCCGATCTCCCCTCGGGTTAGGGGAGAGAGAGAGACCCATCTCTGTTGGGAATTGATAACAGAGAGAGAGATGGGTGACCTGTGTATTAGGGTTTCTCTTTTATCTTTCAATGTAAATATCTTTGGTTAATGTGATGAGTCTCCTGTTTGATATCCTGAAGCAACAAATCTTTCGCTTTTCTAGTTCATAGATTCATCTTTGAACCAGCCATTTCATAGAGAAATCTCGATCGCTTTATTTATTTATTTTTTTTCAAAATGAATAACCTTAAAACAAATTCATCTTGGAAATTGAGGTTTAAAACAAGCAAAGCCTAGAGAACTTACAAGATGATTCTTATGCAGCAGTTGGTGTCTCCTGAGACGATAGTAACTTAATCCTTCTCGTGAGGTCTTTCATGACATCTATGATCACCGATTTCTTCTGGATTCGGTACTTGATGCTCAATTCTGCTGTGGCTGAAACACCTTGTTTCAGTATGGCCTCGTCTTCCATTATCTTTGTTGGAAAGTGGCTCAATGCAATCACACAAAGAGCGATCACAGTGCGAAAAACGGCAATCTCGTTTGCGATTCCAAGAGGGGATATGGCGGATATAGATTTTAGTGTGTCTAAGTCATGCTTCTCTACTTCCACCAATTCGCCACAAAGCAGTATCCTTATGGCTGCCAATAGTCGTCCCTCTACTTGCTCTGGACCCCCTATGGTTACCTATTAGTATAAGAAGAAAACAATTAGAGAGATGGTTCAATTTCATCCTTTGATTCTTCTTCTCAGAAATATAAAGACTGCTTTAGTTATCAAGTTAGAGAGATAACGGTTTGAATACCTTGAGATTTGGCATTTCCCCAGCTAAATTTAATTGGGAAAGTAACTGATGTTGCCATGGAGCTGTTGAAGAGAACTTTGGGGAAGAAACACCAGCCGCCATGCTTGCAGCGTCCATGAGCTGTTCATCGTATTTAAGCTCAATGGTGTCGTATGGATTTGATTCGATCACAAATCCGTAGTCCAAAAGGAAAAAATCGTTGCTAAGGCAACCATAATTGAGAAGCAAAGGATCGTTTTCTTTGACTTCAGTCTCTGCAACAACCTATTGCATGAAGAAAGACACTGTTCATTTGCGTCCGGTTAAACAAAAACCACTTTAAAAACAGAGAGATCTCAGACGCAAACCTTAACTAGGGTGTTTGAGTCAGCTCCGTCCTGTTCTTGAATGATCCATACATTTGGTTTGAAGCTATGGTTGCACATATCTATCAGAGGAAGCATCATGGGAAGATCATCAGAAGATCCACCTTGAAGCTTTTTATTACCATGTAAGCGAAATGCTCTAGTCGAAACAGCTGACATGGTCCACCCGAGGGCGGATGCATTTACATCTTGGCCGCTGAAAGGATGCTCACTGGCCTTAACATCTTCAAGAGAACGTCTAATCTCTTGCTCAAGCTCAAGAAGAAAACGGCATCTTTTATTGACCTGGTCCCAAAGAAGAAGGCAACAAATCCGCATCATCTAATGGAATGAGTACAGAATGAGACTCATATCGATTAGGTTCAGAAATCTATCTAACCTGATGGAGAAGAGGAGCATACTGCAAGTTCTTTATATCTTCTCCGGGAAAGAATATTGGAACGGAATAAGTTTCCGGGAGATTGCTAATGTATGGCCACCAGAAAGAATCTGCATTGGCTCTCTCTTGCAGTAGTCTCAATCCCAATTTCATTGCCCACAATTCTTCTGCCAAAATTCTCCAGCATGTTTCTCAATCAGTAAACGATTCACCAAAATTTTGGAAACTTGATTCTACAGAATTCTGTGAGCTAAGCTTCAGATTCAAGAAGATACAAAACCAAAATGTAAAGTATTATCCCAAGAGGGAGGACTGAATAATCGTCTACACTGAACAAGAGCAAGAGATAAGCACTCACCGGGAACTCGACGGGCCAAAGCGGCAAGGAGAGAGGACGATGGCGCATGATCTGATTCGAATCGTAACGGAACGTGAGGAGGGAGAGAGATTAGGTCGGTGCCTTGGCGGATATTCTCGGTTGAAATGAGGCCGACACCAAATGGGGTGTCCTGAGACAGCTTGACGGCGTGGTGAACGAAGCCGCCTTCTCTCTTGATCCAACGCACGAGGTCCGCCGGATGAGGCGCCAACCGCGACGGCTGAGACGCGGCCGAACATGTGAAAGTACGAATGTGAGCTGCAAGAGAAGCCATCGCCGTTTTCGAAGTTGCCATGTCTGACCGACGACGCGGACCGGGTCAGCTATTGCTGGAGGATGAAAAGATCCGGACCGGGTCGGATAAGACGGCTGGGTCCATTGTTTAAAGCCTAAAAGGGGGATTTACAACTCTAATGGGCTTTTTACTTCGTCAACAATGGGCTGTTTATTCATTTCGTAATCGTTGGTTCGATAACAAATTTCAGAATAAGATTTTGGCAATAAGGTTGGCGACTAACGAATAAAAATAGTCACTTAAATCCATTAATGTCGTTAACAACTACAAATATGTGACTATAGCTACATGTCGATTACAAAACGAACATGAATAGTAAAAAAAAACCAGATTAAAATCCATTATTTATTCACATAGTTTTCACTGTTCAATTATTCAATTCCAAATCAGAACTGAAAACAAAAAAAAAACAATGATGACGAAAGGAGGAGGAAGAAGAAGATCAAAGTCTACCTCTGAGCTCCCATGACGTTATCACGCCTAGATCCCATCGTCATCATAATCTTAAACTCTTCGAAATCGATGGTCCCATCTCCATCCTTATCGACGCCGCCGATCATCTTCCTACATTCCGCTATCGAGCATTCGTCGCCGAGACTCCTCAAAACCTCGTGCAGCTCCTCCGCAGAAATCGATCCGTTCCCGTCGATATCATACACCGAGAACGCGTCCTTTAGATTCTCCAGCACATCGTTCTGGTCCATCCCCTTGGTGTTAAGCTCCACGAACTCCTCGAAGTTTATGTAACCGTCTCCCTTCCGGTCGATCTCCGTTATCGCTTTCTGCAATTCCTCCTCTGGAACCTCGTGACCTAGACTCGCCATTATCGCACCGAGCTCCTTCGACGAGATCTTACCGTCTCCGTTGACGTCGAACTTTTTGAACACCGCCTCCAGTTCCCGGATCTCCGTTTTCCCGGAGCGTGCCTTGTGCAGGAACGGCGATTCTGCTCCGATTCGAGCCACGGAGCCGCCGCCGCCCGGAAGCGACGAAGACGAACCATCAGATTCCTTTTTGTTGTTGAACATTGTTCCAAATTGAAAAGAGAATAGGAGGAATTAGAGAGATATCCGTATTTGTGTGATTCCAGAGGAAGCGGATGAATCTCTGAATCACTAGCTAATTTCGGATTCTCTCAAAACTAAATCTGGAAAATTCCTTTTCCGGTTAATTCTCAGATTACATCAATCCATTTAATTTCCATATATCATGTATTGGGAAATAGAGGTGGAGCGCATGGTTGATAACATCATGCCTACAAAATTCGAACATGGGAATATTATTTTAAAATTTTTAACTTATAGACCGATACTGTATATATTTATTTCTCTTTCTTGCAACTTTACTCACACATATACTTAAACTTAGTTTATAGACCACATATCCTAGAACTAATTGAGTTTACCATACAATTTTGGGCACTTGACAAAAATACCATCTTTTTAAGGTTTTGTTCCCAAAATACAACCAATTTTAAAAATTTCTCAAAATAACACAAATTTTACCTTTAAAATGCCTAAAACCTATTTTTAATGAGGGAAATCTAAACCATAAATTGAAAAAGGGGAACCCAAATATAAAGTTATAATTTTCCTTATATTTTTTTGGGTAAATATGTTTTTTCACAAAATAATTTGTGGTATTTTTGGAAGTTTTAAGCTCATGATGTTAAGCTTGGAACAAAAACTTGAAAATGTGATATTTTAAGGTATTACTCTACAATTTTTTTTTTAAAGTAACTAACGTGACAATCTGACAAACATCAGAATTTGGCATAATCACACGTGGCAGACCACTACCAAACTGAATTTGGTGTGTCAACTCACTAAACTCGTAACCAATAACATCTCCACCGCAACCGATATAAATAGAATATAGACATTCAAATAATTATCAGAATTCAGATCCGTATAGCGTACAAAGTCATAGGTGGCAGAGTACTCCCAACTTGGAGTGTCGACTCACCAGAGTCGTTGTCATCCAAAACGTTATGGTTAACATTCTCATTTTAGTGATATTTTCGATTTATTTTGGACACAAGCAAAACCAAATAAGTATATTAAAATAATAGAAGTTCTAATAAACAATTAAACAAATTGCAAGAAATCATTAAATTAAAATTTAAGAATAATTAAATTTCAAAAATTAACAACATAATTAAAATCAACGCAAAGACAAAAAAATTAATACAATTAGACAATTGTAATAAATTTCACAAATTAATTGTTCAAATAATTCCAGCAATAAAACAGGGGCACTTGCAAAAATGACATAAAATTTGAAGTCAAACCCAAACATAACATATTTTTTCCTTATCCTCAACAAATGTCATTTTGTGTCCATTACACCCTTCCAACTTGCGATATTCATGAAAATGTCATTCTTAGAAAATGAGTAGACTTCTTTTGAAGTCTTTTGAAGTCTGCTACATTCTGAAAAATACACAAAACACATTTGGATATCCACTTATTTACGAAAATGTCATCTTCTTCAATTTTTTCAACCACCATGAACAACCAATTTCGAACTCTAAATGCTTCTCCAACCAATTTCTTTGGCTCTAACTCCTCATCTTTATGCTCATAACCTCATAATCTTCCATTTCTTCTCCATTTTCATCCAAAAAACTCTCTCATTTTCGTTTTCAAAATTTACAAATTCTTAGATCTTGTTTGTTTCGGTAGCTATTGCATAAGAAGGACTGGACTTCTTTGATATTGGTTAATCACAGTGTTCTAGGCACTCGACGAAGCTCAAAACAGCCCCAAACCGAATCTAGGTAATTATTCACTTCATTTTCGTTAATTTTTAGATCTGTTTTTGCGATAGTAGACTTCAAATGAAGTCTACTCTTCATCGTAGACTTCATTTGAAGTCTCCTATCAACCATAGGTTAGTTTTGCAATTGAATCTTTTTTTCGTTTTTGTAAGGAGACTTCAGGTGAAGTCTGTGAGTTATCCTTTGAAAACAAAAAAATCACCCGTAGACTTCATATGAAGTCTCCGAAAAAGAGATGCTACTTTTGTAGTTGACCAAACTTTGACTTTTATATGGCAGACTTCTGAAGTCTTCTGGAGAAGTCTTCAAGAGAAGTCTTCTTTTAAGTCAGTTTGGTATTTGACCAAAATTTTGACTTTTTATGAAAGTTAGTTTTGCGTTTGACAAAAATTTCAAACTTAAAAAAAAAAAAACCTTTTTTTAAGTAGACTTCATATGAAGTCTACAAATTTAGAGTAGACTTAAAAAAGAAATCTATTTTTTCAAAAACTGAAGTAGACTTCAAACGAAGTGTGCAATGAATATTTTTGGTCAAACTCAAAACTAACCTTATTTTTCTTAGATTTCTTAGACTTCAAACGAAGTCTACTTTCAGTATTTGAATTGCAAAAGTGACCCATTTTCAGTAGACTTCAGTCTAAAGTCTTCTCTAACGACGTAGACTTCATTAGAAGTCTTCTTTAACAGCGTAGACTTCAAATGAAGTCTACTTTAAAAGTCAAACACTGATGAGATTCTGGTCAAATGAACAATTAACCTATTTTTTAGCAGACTTCATGAAGAAGTCTACTTTTATAAAGTCAACAGTTTGGTCAAATGCAAAAATAACCTGTTCCACAGTAGACTTCACACGCAGTTTTCTAAGAATTTATGTAGACTTCAAATGAAGTCTTCTTTGTCAACTTCTCATAGAAGTCTACTGTATAACTTTTTTTTTAAACTCATTTAGAGCATATTTATAACGAATCTTTGAGTTTTTTTTGTTCTAGTATGTATTTTTACTAGTGTTTTTGCTGTTGTTTGAATTTTATGTGTTTTAACTAGACAATTATGGGTGAATCAAATTTATTGATTGGTTAGGCATTTAGCTCGTAATAGAAGACTTCATTTGGAAGTCTTCTTTGTCAACTTCTCATAGAAGTCTATTGTATAACATTTTTTTTAAAACTCATTTAGAGCATATTTATAACAAATCTTTGAGTTTTTTTGTTATAGTATGTATTTTTACTAGTGTTTTTGCTGTTGTATGAATTTTATGTGTTTTAACTAGACAATTATGGGTGAATCAAATTTATTGAGTGGTTAGGCATTTAGCTCGTAATAGAAGACTTCATTTGGAAGTCTTCTTTGTCAACTTCTCATAGAAGTCTACTGTATAACGTTTTTAAAAAAACTCATTTAGAGCATATTTATAACGAATCTTTGAGTTTTTTTCTAGTATGTATTTTTACTAGTGCTTTTGCTGTTGTATGAATTTTATGTGTTTTAACTAGAAAATTATGGGTGAATCAAATTTATTGATTGGTTAGGCATTTAGCTCGTAATAGAAGACTTCATTTGGAAGTCTTCTTCATTTATCTAGGACAGACTTCAGAGTGAAGTCTACATTTGTATTTTTGTTTCTGAATAAGTTTAAATTGTATATGTTTATAATTATAACAGATTCAATTTTTTTGTTTGATTAGACTTTGAACATGTTTATGCAGACTTCAGACAAAGTCTTCTTCATAATTAATACACATACATGCACATATATGCAGATTTTAAGTGAAATTTGGTACATAAATAATTGTTATGCGATTAAGTAGCTAGCAAAAAAAAAGTATATATCAAAAATTGCATAAAAATTAAGATTACAAATTAAGATTTATATATTGCATCAAAAATTAACTTTAAAAATGAATGTTTTGTGATGAGAACTGAATACAAAACAAAAGATAGTCATTACTATTACTACATTAAGAAAATTAAAATTCAGAAGAGGTTATCATCATAATCTGCTTTGAGTGTAAATTTATCTGAATCAAACCGCCAAGCTTGAGGAGTGGAAGGCATCATCGTAGAGCCATAACGTAGTGGAGAGCACCATGGAGTTGAGTTCATATATCTGAATATGGAAACAAGAAAATACAATAAAGACAACACATATTAACCACATATATACATGTAGAAGTATATGTTGAAAAACACAAGTCCAAAAAGAAGACAAATTTCACAAACAATCCAATCTCAAGCAATTTACGGATGCACAAATCTCTGAATTTAAAAAAAAGCATAACATCAAAGATAAAAATCATAAACTCACCATAAACTCTCATTACAAAAGATATCTCAAACTTTGTTTAAGCAACCTATGAAAAAAACTTTGTTTTAGCAACCTATGAAAAAAAGTAATTTTTACTCTTTTTTTGGATAAAACATACACAAATACTTCAACACTAAATAAGTCATGCACAAAAACAAAATATGTTTTTCCGCAGACTTCACATGAAGACTTCACTTGAAGTCTACTCTTCGAAGATAAATAAGAGAAAGAGTAAATGACAGATATTTTGGGTCTTTAGACCATGGAAATGGATGGAAACTTAACTCTATAATGGTTTGAGCTCTGCAACACCTTCGATTTACGCAGATTTGAAATTCAGTCATGAATTATTGACAGATCTGTTTCAAAACAAGTCATAAATTTGAAAAAAAAACAGAGATAGCAAATATGAGAAATGAACCAGGATAAGCTAGTGGAGCAGCCATGGAATAAGCAACGCGAGATGGAAAAGAGAAGGGAGACGAAGGAAAGAGGAGGTGTGACTCAGATCTGCAACAATAAGAGAGGGATAAATGTGAAAAACGATTGAACAAAAATATAAACAATAAGATAAGGTCTGAAAAGAGGAAGAACTTCAACTTACTGGTTCAGAAAGAGGAAGATGAAGATGACGCTGGTAAGAGCTGCAACAATAAGATAAGAAGTGAGAAAGAGATGAAGATGGAGAGAGATGAGATGAACGACAGCCGTTTTAGAGAGTGACTCAATTTGTTTTTATGCAAAATTAGGGTTAGAAATCCTTTATATAAAAGGGTAAAAAATTTTGGTTAAGTTAATAATTTCCGGTTTAGTAGACGTCTTTTGATGTCTACTCCAAATAGACTTCAAACGATTCAAACGAATTCTACTCATTATTCAACTATAACCTATAAATTATTTCATTGGTTAATCTGATCAAATTTTATGAATTTTTTATTTTTAAAACATCATAACTTAGTATAATAAATTTTTAAACCTCATAATTTTATAACATATTATTATTTTTTATTATTATTTAAATATAAAATTTAATTACAAAGCAGAATTCATGTCATATAAAAGTCTACCGGCGTTTCAGGGTTATAATCGTAAAAACACGTACTGAATTTTTGTTTAGTCATTGAGAATGTAACTGTAATTTCACTATCCTTACTTTTGCTTTAACTCAAATAAAAAGTCTAGTTTTGCTGAAAAAATCAAATTTTAAGTTATTTTCAGCAATTCAATCCAAGTCAAAGTCAGAGAATTGTTTCCGTTTCTTTTGCAAAATAATTAAGCAATTCAATAGCCTAGTGCTATTTAAATAACAAAAGATCGAAACCAAACCAGAACCTTTTAAACCGGGGTAGACGAGATTGAAAAGCAATCTAGCTTTTGACAAAGACATCGATCGCGTAACAAAACTGAACCGATCAAATGAATTTTTTTTTTTCTCGTTCCCACAAAAGCTTTAAACGAGTCAGAGGCAGAAAAACAAAATCAAATCCAATTAACCAAAAACAATTGGCAAAATAAATTCGTGTTCTTATAACACAAATAATTGTTCCGAGATTTTGTTTTATGATTTAACAAATGTCAGAAACCATTAATCGCCACCTGCCTGCAATATATTATAAACTAGATATATGGCAACAAAAACAGATTAGAAATATTCTTAAGAAAATCTGCAAAATAATCTGAATAAATTGCAGAAACCCTCATAAGTGTTAGTCCACAAATTCCAAAATTTTAGTGTGTTTTGAGGTTATTCCTGAAAAATAAATAGAACATGTGAAAAGCGGGATATAAGTTAGTTCAACACTTTTCCGTTGCAAAAGAGTGTCTAATTAAGCATTTTAGGAAAAATCTCAGATTTTTCAACATTTAAAAAAATTCATAGGTGCTAGTACACAAATTCCATAAAGTTTGTGTGTTTTGAGGTTATTCTCAAGTTTTTTCAAAATTTAAAAAACTCATAGGTGTTAGCCTACAAATTCCAAAAATTTAGTGTGTTTTGAGGTTATTCCCGAAAAATGAAAGAAACATATGAAAAGCGGAAAAGAAGTTGTTCAGAAGTTTAGGCCATTAATGTTTGCATGGTTTTTAGATTTTGGTTTTTGGTTTTTGGATTTTAGTTTTTGACTTTTTGATTTTAGATTTTGAGTTTTTGATTTTTCTATAAATTTTAATTTTTTAAAAACTTGACTGGTGATATTTAGTTCTTGGATTTTGTTTGTTTTTAAAAAACGAGACTTATTAGATATGTTATTTTTTAAATTATTTTTATAGTTTTTATTTTTAGTGTTAAACATACAAATTAATTAATAAGAACATATTATTTATAAAAATAATAATTACTACAAAAAATTATCAATAAAAAAGTGCACTATTTATTTCATAAAATTATTATTAAAAAAAGAAAAAACAATACATCAAAAAAAAAACAAACAAAAACTACAATCATCGTGAGTTCCATAATTTTTTGGAAATTAACGTCTTACTCCTACGATATGGGTGGTTACTCAGTAGGAATCGTCTATGACAATCAAACCAACACGTCTTTCGTCTATGCCTCAGTTGGAACACATCATTGTTATCTTGGCAATACGGACACGATAACCTTCCATGTGTTGTCCATCCAGATAATATATTGTATGTTGGGAAATCACTTATGATCCACATAAATACTGCACGCATCATAAATTTTTGTTGTAAAGAAACATCGAACGCTTGAACACCATTTTCACAAAACATTTGCAACTCGTAAATCAATGGCTGCATAAATACATCGAGTGCTCTCTTAGGATGTTATGGGCCGGGAACGAGAATGCTAAGGAAGAGGAACTCTCGTTTCATGCACAAAGATGGCGGCAAATTGTAAGGTTCACGATTACTGACCACAAGGAATATTGCCTCAAATGCTTCCCAAAAGGGTTGAAACCATTTGTACATAATCTGAGGTAGACATTCCTTCGCTCATACCCGAAACTAGGATACACTGATTGAAAATGTTTATATGCTTCTACATCTGAAGGATGCGCAATTTCTCTTTCGGTTGTATGCTCTGCATGTCATCTCATAGACCGCACAGTGAACTCAGATTGATATAGCCTCTTCAACCTATTTGTTATCCGCAAATACCACATCCGCTTATATGAGACTGAAACTCTCCCACATGTATCCTGAAAACGAGGTTTGTGACAAAAGCGACCTGTCGAGCGGTTTGCATCCTCCCTCCAGTAGATCATACAATTGTCGATGCAAACATCTATCATCTGATACGCCAATCCAATATCAGCTACCAGTTTCTGTATTTCATAGTACGAAACTGGTGAAAGATTATCTTCAGGCAAAATTCCTTTCACAAAATCAGCTATCGAATCCACACAATCCTCACTCAAATTGTAATCCGTCTTTATAGTCATCAACCTAGTTGCAGTCGATAACGGCGAATGACCCACCCTACAACCTCCATATAACGGATATTGAGCTCCATCTATCATATCAAAAAATATATGCGCTTCTGAATCAGGTTGCTCTACTCTATCTATATCCTCAGCAAACGACGATAAATTTTCACGAAAAGCATATTGCACCATCTGAACAATATCTATGTTTTCAGCTTCACTTTTTGGTTCTTCTAATCTATCCAAAATATAGTATTCACTAGTGCTAGCATAATCCACCATTGATTTATTTTCCCCATGGCAATACCAAACCTTGTAACCCGACATAAACCCTCGCCTATACACATGCGTCCATACTGAACTTACAGATTGCAATCTACGATTTTTACATTGTGTACAATGACAATACATCTTACCGGATTGCATGGTCATCTCTTGGTTTGTCGAAAATCCCATAAATTGCGTCAGCCTTCTGCGAACTCATCCGTACATAACAACGTCGTTGGATCCTGATGAGGTTTGTCCATTCACGATCGAAAATAATCATTCTGATTTGAAGAAGACATTTTTTTATGATGTTATAAAAATTTTTTTTGGAATCTTGGTTATGAATGAGGGGAGGTGGGTATTTATAGAAAATTCCATCATACTTTCCGACGGATTCCAATGGCTATAAAACGGCTACATAACGTCTAATCCGTCGGGAATTTGTCGGAAATAAAACGACTATATAACGGTTCTTTTTGCCGATGGATTTCCGACGTCCGATTCAAAATTTTTGTCAGAAATCAATCGAAAATACCGACAGATTTCCGACAACTCATATTTTCGTCGGAAATTGCCGAAGGATTTCCGACGTCCGTCGATTTCCTCGGAAATCCGTCGAAATTTTTTATGATGATTTTTTTATGTTGGTGGGTTTTTCGATGTTGTTTTATGATAACTTTTTGATGTTGCTTTTATGAAGACATTTTTTATCGTTAAAGTTTATGATTTTTCTAGCAATTGTTTTGGAGTATTTGCGTACACAGTCACTTTCGCAAAACTCTTTTAGTTTTCTAACACTTTGTGTACTGTCCAAAATGATTTAACACTTTCTCTTGCAAAACGACTATTTTATCCCCTGTTGATGCACGCGCGTACAGTACACCCCTGTTGATGCACGCGCGTACAGTACAGGAGTTTGACTGGAAAGTCAAGGGGTGTACAGTCCACAAAATGCTATATCTTTAAGCACTTTTTGGAAAATACTAAAAACTAAAAAACTTTTGAAGAAATGAAAAATTAACAAAGAATCCTGTTTTTTTATCCCATTAAATATATTTTTTGAATCCGCCACTGACAAAGAGAATAAGAATTTTGAAGAAAAATCCTTACGGCTTTTCACAAGATAGAAAGGATGTTTAACACACACACAAAAAAAAAAGTAAACTATTTCATATTTTATCTTGAACGCAAACACACACACAAAAAAAACAAGAAATTTAAGTCTATACGATATTGTGTAACTTTTTTTTTCAATTTGAAATTTTAATAACTCCACAATCTATATTGCTTATACCCCGCATTGCATGGGAGATTAAAAGGTCTGATCATCTTCTTCGTTTTTGAAGATATGATCATCTTTCATTGGAGATTATGTAATTCACTGTGATCGCATTCAATTATGAATATTGTTAAGAAACATTGAAATGGTGCGTGGCAATTAGAAAAAAAAGAGGGGGGAAAAGACATAGTATCATTATCAGAGTCCATGCAAAGAATACTTCTGTCGTTTCAAAATATATCAAGAAAATTGAAGGACAAAATAAATATTCGGTCATATTATCTAACAAGGCCCAAATTTTCGACTCGATTCATCTTTCAAATTTCCACACGTTCTTTAATTTTATGATTCGAATATATGATTATTGGTCCCATTATGAAAATTCTCATTGAAAAAAGGAAGAATCGGAGACCCTTTGCACTGATACATAAATAAGGCATGCAGTTAGAGTTGTTTATTAGGACAGAGCTAGAAGAAGAGAGTCAAATGTCCCCATGAGTTCCCTTTAACGCTTCATTGTTAATTACTCAAAACCACATTTATTTTCTTAAATATTTGATCGATCTTCGTATTTAACACTGAAGTGTTTGGGGGGACTCTTGGTGCCATTCTGGCATTGAAGTGGTGACTGTTGCAGCGATTTCATGGCTTCTTTTATGTTAGTAAGCTTTTAGTATTCCAAATGTTTTCATGAATTTTGTCTTTCGAATGGTCTAAGTGTAACTTAACCATAATGTGATGATAGGTTTACTGTATATTAGAGACTGGTGTTTAGGAAACACGGAGACCTTGCTATCGAAATCGTTGCCGTCGAGGGAGTCGTCGAAACCCTAGCAGTTTCGGCAGTGATCATGGCGACTCCGAATGATTCTCGGTCGGGCATGTCAAGTCGCCCAACAAATCCAAGGGAAATAAGATATTTGTGATCCATTTTTGCTGCCACAATCCAAACCATTGATATTAATTTGTTTCTTAGAATAGGTTTGGTGTAATTTGGGCTTAATCATCTACTTTATAAAGAGTGAAGGGGATCTCTCCAGCTTCGACACTTGTCCTCTCTTTATTGGTCATTTTTATTTTCTAATTAATATTATTTCATTAATATTTACTTTTTCTCATTTTATTATAGAACATTAATATTTACTATTATATGATGTATATCTACATAAATTAGTAAGAGAAATAGTTACAACATTTATCGAAGGACAATAGATAATAAATTATGGAAAAATAGTTTTTGCAATGGCGCCAATAGTCAAAATAATTTTTTAACAATAAATTTTTCATGTCCACAAACAAATGTAAGTGAAAAGAATAAATTATCGAAAAAATGACTATAGATTAAGAAAGTTTCAAGTAATTAAAATAAAAATTAGAATAAAAACCATAAGATAAAAGAATATAATAAAAGAATCGAATAGATAATAAGTTATCAAGAAAGAAGAGAAGAATATAACAAATAAAAAACATAAAAGACGGAAACAAAGATAAATACAAGAATTATAAAACGTAGAAAAGAGAAACGAAATAGTGAAAGGTATGTGAGAACAAAAACTCAAAATGGTAAATTGATAAAGTTAAAAAGTGTGAAAAACAAGTAAATATTCAGAAAAATAAATGGAAGAGATTACTAAGGTCATTATAAAAGAAAAATATATATAAAAAGATACAAGATAATATTGAAGGTCCATCGATTCCTCGAGTAGTGTCGTCGAAAAAGAGGTATTGGTAATCGATCTGCTATGGCGACAACCAGTCCAGGAAGAGGCCATGATCGCCCTCGCCGTAGATGTAACCTCCTCCATCTCTGTCTCTGAGGATGACGCGAGTTGGTAGTATGGTGATTCATCAACCTAACAAAGACGAGAGCTCCAGCTCTTCTAGCGATGATTCGTTTTGAAATAGTAATGATCACATATTCAATCTCCTGAGTTACAAAGGAGCCGAAGAAGAGGATTCTTAATCGAACGGCGACATGCCAACTTGTTTCAATGGGGCATGCGGCATCGGAAAAGGGGCACCACCAGGCGGGTCCGGTGAAGATGAGTTTAGGTTCGATGGCTAATCATGATCAGTCCCAGCAACAACAAGCGCAAGGAAAACATATATTTACCGGTGGTGGAATGGATGCATCGTCGTTTATGCTAGGAAACCAATTCCATACGTTTTATGTAACCGGAATGTTGGGGAATCCAGCCTTAGCAGCAGCAGCCGGAGGAGGTTACATGTATCCGATGTTGGAGAGTGCTCTAAACCATGGTGGGTTGAACCATGCTTTGTTGCAGTCGAGCCATATGGGTGGTATTGGTGAGCTAGGAGTTGGTGTTGGTCTACCAGTTATGGAATCTTACTTTAGAGGTCAGAGCCTGCCTAATGCTTATCGTGATTCAGATACCGGAAAATGAGGGAATGGTAAAGATTCGGATGCTGGTGACTCGTTTCATGGCTACTCAAAATATTTATGGTACGCTCTCGCTGTAACCTCTTGTGTTTTATAGCAAATCATGTGCTCATATTGTGGTTTAAATGTATTTGGATAAGCATATGTTGCATGATTCATAGTAGGAGCGTGTGTATTTGGCTTAATGGATATATATATATAATGGGTTACGATTTTGTGATAGTAATCGAAATATCATCTGGCATGATGTCTCTTTAGATCTGCATTTGTTATGAAGAATTTTTTTTAAAAAGGTACAAACCCTCTAAATAAAAATACACGCGCATTAACGCGGGGACTCACCTAGTATATATAATTAGGGAGTTCTCTCTCCATCTAAGATATCAACATCATAGATCTGTTGTTATTTATTGTCTTTTATAAAAACTAATTAACACACATTAAATTCTAAAATATACTTTGTATTGGCGATCTGCCAACTTGAAGAGACCCTTTTCTTTGTCGATTGTTTCTTGGGATAATTAGAAATATAGGACCAATTTAGAAGATTCTTGTCCCTTTAAGACTTAAACACTTAATTTTGTCCCATTAAGACTTAATTTAATGTAAAACCAGTTTTACCCCTTATTTTTAATTAAAATATTATTCCCATAAAAATTGTAAAACATATGTAAATTGTTAAAATTGTAAAACATATGTAAACATACGACCAAAAAAAAACTTTCTTCCCATTAAAAAAAAAAAATACCCTCTCTGTCTTCTCCGTCGCCTCCCCTCTCTGTGTCCGCTGGCGATTGATTCTTTGGGTAAGTCAAAATTTGGCGAAATTTCAGCTTCCTCCACTACAAAAAAACAGGTCAGATTTTGACCACGAATACTGTCAAAAAATGGTCGAAAACATCTGATTTTGATCATTTTTCGACCAAAAAGAGTTGTCTATAATCGATGGTCGAAAATGATTTTTGGTAAAAAAATGGTCGAAAATTTTTGACCAAATAAAGTCGTCGAAAACTTTTTGACCAAATAAAATCGTCGAAAATTTATGACCATTTATATGGTCAAACATTTTCGACCAAATAAGTCGTCGAAAATTTTTGACCAAACTAATTGGTCGAAAATTTATGACCAATTAATGTGGTCAAAAATGTTTGACCAGATAAATGGTCAAAAACTTTTGACCAATTATTGACCATGTATTTCAAAATTTTGACCAACAAAATATTGAAAATAAATTCCGAAAAATATTAAATTATAATAAAATGTGTATTATTAATTATGTAAATTCGATTTAAAATTAAAATTGTTAAAATAAAACAAATATTCAAATCTGTTTAAAAAAATACATATCCAAAAACATCTCTAAATAAATGCTGTTGAGTATCAAGTTTTTGTTTCCTTTTAGTAATCGCAGAGTAGTGTAGAAAGGATTTTACCAACAAGTAAACGAAAAAAAAGTAAAAGAAATCACACTCCTTAGCTTCATGACATCTACGCCTACAATCTCTGCTTTCTTCACGCCGCCTTTGAAGAATTGCTGTGTTGGCTGCATTCATCAATCATCGTAACGCACATCTCAAAAAGTGGATAACATTATAGAGCTGATATAGACTCAAAACTAATTCATGCTTGATCCTAGAATGTAGAGTAATCTTTGAAAGGAAACAGAGGATGTTACCACAGCAGAGACATTTAACTTCCCAAGAGCATTTGAAAGACCGCCCTACAAATATGCAAGAAGAGATAATTTAATCAATGAAACTTACAGTGATACTTATAAGAAGATGGGATACAAAGAAAGAGCTTATACATGTGTGAAATGATTTCTCTACTCAGTGACTTATGTTACTTTTATTAAGGATGTAATATCAGTAACCAGTTACAGCAAGTAGAGTGTAGCAATCTTTGTTTATACCTCAAGACTTTCTATCAGTTAAGATATTCATTTGGTTCTATACACCCAATGAAAAAGGCTTTGGATAGCAGATACTTCAAAAGCTTCTAATCACAAAACAAAAACCATAGAAAATGGTGGCTTAGGTCTTACGATGGCCTTGTAGAGACATACCTCGTCAATGTCGACCTTATATGTTGTTACATCGGGATATTTCTTACTGAGCTCCAATATCACATCAATGCAGAGGCAGTAAACGGGAAGTTCCATTGGTACCGAATCAAACGCCGCTTTGAAGAGTTGCGAAGCTCTGCGCTTCTCGGGTTTGTCAGGAAAAACCTGAATCATGTTCGATGTACATAGGTCAGAAGAAACAAATACGAAGGATGACTAATAAATAGAGTAATGAAGGAGATAGATTACAATGCAAGCTCTGGTCTTGATTTTGCAGGAGATAGATTACAATGCAAGCTCTGGTCTTAATGAAGGAGATAGATTACAATTCGATTTACCCAGACAAAACAATACTCATTTACCCAGATAAAATGAACAACGACAGATCTAAACAAGGAGACATATTCTGATTCGATTCCAGGAAAAATCAGAGAAGATAAAAGGAACAACGACAGATCTAACGAGAAAACGAAAATCAGAGAAGAAAAATCAGAGAATCGAAATTCCAGGAAAAACCCAGAAACTGGGCAAGATAATCTATGCAAGGGACAAAAAAAAACTTACTACTCGAGCTAATCGAATATCAGAGCAATTACGGAAGAGATCGAAGAAGAGAGAAGAAGAGGAGAAGATGAGATTACGGAAGGGAAGAAGAAGAGGAGAAGAAGAGATTATAGAAGAGAGAGAGAGAGAGAGAGAGAGAGAGAGAGAGATCGAAGAAGAGAGATAGAGAGAGCGAAGAAGAGAGAGAGAGAGAGAGAGAGAGAGAGAGAGAGAGAGAGAGAGAGATCGAAGAAGAAGAAGAAGAGGAGAAGATCGCGAAAAAAAAAAAAACGCCTGCTATGAGTAAAGAGATGCGATGAGTTTTTTTTTAGTTGTCTTAGGGTTAATGATAATGGTCAGAAATTGGTCACAAATATTTGATCGATTTTGGTCGATAATTCGTCAGTAATTTTGACCGTTTTTCTTAGAAATAAATGGTCAAAAACTTTCGACCGTGTTTTGACCAAAATTTGAATCAGTCGAAATTTGGTCGAAAATAACTGACAAATTTTCGACCAATATGAAACGGCTAGAGACAGTTTGACTGTTTCAGGTAACGGTCGCAAAATGGTCAAAAATATTTGACTAAATCTAAACCATAAATATTGGTCAAAAAGTTTCGACTAAATATCGACCGATTGAATTTCAGTCGTTTATTGGTCTAAAATCAGTCGATAAATTTTCAACCAAATAAAAAATGGTCAAAAATTGACTTGTTTTCTTGTAGTGCTCCTTTAGGTCGGAAGAAGATTAAAATGATCCAAGTGGTTTGGGATTGCGAAGGGGAAGAAGATACGACCTGGGAACCAGAAGAACAGATGAAGGAAAAGTTTTCTAAGTGGTTTGAGAAGCAACCAAAGTTAACAGAAAAGCAGAAGAAGAAGAAAGATTCGAGGACGAATCTAATCATAAGTGGGGGAGAGTTGTAACGCCCGTGTTCCGCAATTCTGCCAAACGAGAGAATTTGGCTAAGGCAGAATTGAGTTTAGCCGAGAATAATTGGAAAGAAGGCAAGTGTTCGTGAGAAAATGAGTTTAGCTGAGGAAATTCAATCAGATCGGGTGATTTCCAAACTGATTAAGTTTTAGCCGAGCTAAAAATCAGCTGGCCATAAATTTTGGGAATTTAGCCGAGCTAAATTCAGCTGGCCGAATATTTCGGGACTTGGTCGGATTTCAGACAAGCTGGTGAATAATTATCGGGGGAAATTAATTATCGGGGAGGATTAATTTTCCCGGGGAAGTTTTTTTCAGATCTGCATGAGCGGTTATCGGCTTATGCGTATTTTTGGTATACGCGGAAACGGTTTTAGCCGAGAGACCTTATAAAAATGTAACCGTATTACATTTTTAGCCGAGAAAATGTATAAAAATATAAATGCGGCAGTTTGGAGCGGTTACTCGGGGAAAAAGGCACGCGCTGACAGTTATGGCTTTTGGGGAAATCAAAAATAACCGTGGGACAGTAATTGGCGGATTAAAAGGACTCTTGGTCTATTTTTAATCGGATTTTTGGCTGAATTTTCTTCCTTTGCGCAACCAAAGAACTTAGAAAGATCGAGGGGTAATATCTGAGAGAACTATCGAGGGAAATTTGATTATTTCCGAGGGAATCCGATTCATCCGAGGGAAATTCTATCCGAGGGAATCCGATTTTAGCCGAGGGAGAATTCAGTTTATCCGAGGAAAGTTTATCGCGAAGAGTTTTAGCCGAGAGAGAATCTATTCCGGGTCCGAGGAAGAAATTCTTGCCGAGAGAAGGAGATTGTCTGTTCGATTCGAATCGAATCCGAAGGAAACGAAGGTGAGTTCGTGAACGTGGCCTTAAGTCTGATCGTTTCTTGAGTAGATTGTATTCTGTTTGTCTTATGAATACGATGTTTATCATATATTCATGTTCTGTTGGCTATCCGTGGGATTATTTACCTTATCGGCGAACTAGACTGAGTTTTAGCCGGTGAGTGTATATAATCTCTCGGCTAGGTTCTGTTTTCTGATAAGTATCTAATTGGTTCTGGTCTATTCTTGTTGCGATTTCATGCTTTGGCTAAGTGAGTCGGGATGACCGTTCTCACTAAGCATTTATGTTGCTTATGCCTCCTTTTTGGATGCAGATTCTGATTGTAGCCGAGACGGTACATATGATGGTTGATCAGTTCGCGGGACAAAGGCTGGAAATGGGCGGATGTGTTTGCGGTCTAGTTTACATTTTGTAGTAGCTTATATGCAAACTTAACAAATGTGCTAGAACCTCATTTGTTTTAATTCAAGTTTTCTGTATTAATCTACTTATGTTCGAAAATGACTAAGTCTATCTGAACCAAACGCAAAAATGTTAAGAAAAGGTAGAAACTAATCCGGCTAAAAATTTAAAAGTTGGCTAAAATTGAGAAAAATCGGATTAGGGTCTTACAAGTTGAGTACGAGAAGGTTTTAAGAGATCCAGTTTTTGGTCCGATTGTGGCAATTCATGAAAACGGTCTTGGGTATTCAGCGAGATTGATCCACACCTTCATGTGTAAACAACTCATCACTGACAAGAAACATGAGCTATGGTTCGTGTTCGCAAGGAGGCCTCTACGTTTTTCTCTCCAAGAATTTCACGCAGTTACTGGGCTCAACTACAAAGACCCTGAGAATTGTGACTTCGAGAAATGGAAAGATGATGATGGTTTTTGGAGTAAGTTGCTACTGAGTAACAAATGAATAAGCGTGAAGAAGATAATGGAGGAAAACCTAGAAGGTGTACACAACTGGAAGCGTCAGGATAGATTGAGGTTAGTGTACTTGTGTGTTATTGCGGGCTTAATCATGGCGCAGAGTGCGGCTGTTAATATCCCACACAAATACATCAAATTGGTGATGGATATTGGTCATCTTCGGAAGTACCCATGGGGTCGTCACTCGTTTGACCTTCTAGTTGATAACATCATCAAAACTCGGGTGAAGCTGTCGCATCCCAAAGGCTACACTTTGGATGGTTTTTCAATAGCATTGCTGGTTTGGATTATGGAGGCAATTCCAGATTTTGGAACATTGTTGGGGAAAAGAATAGACAATGACATCACATCAGTTCCTAGATGCTCTAAGTAGAAGGGAGCGGCTAGAGTTTCGTATGAAGAGATTTATCAGCTAGAATCGACAATGACAAAGAATGTGAGTAGTTTTTTGAATAATTTACATTATTTTTAGTACAACATTTTATTTCTCCAGGATCAATTAAACTGTATTGTTTATTATCTTGTAGGAAGTTCTCTATCCATTCATATCTTCCACGGGGAATTTTGATATAATCGATTCATCTGAGTTTGTAAGGGCGGCTGAAATGACTGATGGGATAGTAGATCTCATGAAAACGATGATCGATGGGAATAATGACTGGAGTGACCATATTTGGGATGTTGAAGAAGCAATTAACACTTCTTCAGAGGTTAATATCCAATCTACAGAGGTAGAGAATGTGCTTGATGATGTTGATAGTGAAGTTGGAACTCCAAACGCTACTGGAAGCTCTGTTTCTGGTTTGAGGAGTGGCAGGAAAAGGCTAGCTGATCATGGTTTTGAGGCACGTAAACACAAACTGTTGTGCCAACGATCAGCGGGGAAAAACCAAGCTTTCGATGAAGACATTAAGTCTTTCATCGAAGGAGTAATTTAGGCTTCATTCAAGACTTTGGAAGACAAGATGATTGAAGGATTTCAAAGTTTAGAGAGTAAGTTTACATTGCTTAATGAACGATTGGACAAATTGGAGACATCAGCAGCTTTAATCCCCTCCACTGCCGAGACATCTGAGCCCAACAAAAAGGTAAGAAAGACAAGAAACTCTAAGTTATGATCTAGTTTATTTTGTCTCTTCTTGGAACGAGTTGTTTTTTGTTTGTAATATATGTTAACATATGTTTGACGAACTGTTGTTGTCTTATTTTGGTATGTAATATAAACTTGTTGTCTTGTTTTGGTATGTAATATAAAATTCTTGATATGTAATATAAACTAAATGTTGTCGTCTTAATTTGGAATGTCATTTGAATTTTTGTGTGTATTTATTAACAGGCCGACAAAACAGAGAGTCTACACGAAGTATTGTTGAGTCAAGTATCAGAGATCGATTTCAGAATGGGTACACAAGATTTTCTCAAAAAAACAATGGGTCACCTCTCTCAAGATTCGTTTGTAACCTGATTTGATTCAACGCCGCCTACAAAAAACGAAGAAGCAGTCACAAGTCCGAAAGGACATGGTGAAAAGTCCACAAATTCACCCTTCACCTTCATACCATTGTCATATATGGTACGAAACCCGAAAGACAATGCTGATTACTCATTAGTTTTCGTGTCCGAAGATTCTTGGACACAACTATTTGAGTGGTCTATGTCGCCCAAGTAAGTCTCTTCTAAATCAAACTATTTCCTCTTAATATAACTATTCCTTTGTTCCTTATGTCGAGGTGAGTATAATGCCAACTAAACTTTGCCAACTAAACTACACTTTGTCTTGCTATTTCAGAGACTTGCAAATTGGTCCAAGTATTTTTCATTTGAGTTAGTTCATCGTATAATGGGACGTAATGAATGGCTACGAACCGAAGTGAGTATTAGACATGATATTTAGCTTACGAATATTACACATACACAACATATTTACACATATTTTTCAGGAAATTGATGCAGTTATGTATTTATTTCGAGAGAACACATCTCTACGACGATGGGAAGCATATCGTGTTGTCTTCATGGACTGTTCATTTAGCATCCGAATCTATGGTGCATTCAAGAAGTTTTTGGAGAATAAAAAGATATACAAATTGGACTCTTGGATTTTGCATTATGGAACAGGTGAGCTTCCATCTCATGGAAGAACACACAAAGTTTGGGATGTCGACGTTGATCGTCTCTACACTCCGGTCCATGTAAATGGTAATCACTGGATTTCTTTGTGCATCAATTTCTTTCAAAGAACGATTGAAGTCTTCGATTGTTCAGGCTTGAAACACAACAGATATGTGGAAGCATTCGCAGTTCTGATCCCTAGGATTGTGAAGGAAGTTCAGTCATCAAGAAATAGGAAACAACTGAATATTAAACAATATTCAGTCTCCTACGTCCCGATACAGCCTGGTTTAAATAAGAGTCATTGTCATTGTGGAGTATATGCGTTGAAATACATTGAGTGTCACTTGTTTGAACTAAGCATTTCCTTGATGGACGATGACAACATTTCTGAGGCTCGGCATAAGATTGCATTTGATCTTTGGAAAGCGGCAAATGATCCGGTGATGATTGATAGAATGTCGAAGTATGAACCTACACGAGGTGAGTCCGATTTTGTGGAACTTGACTGAGATAGCCTTCTTTGTTTCCAAAAGAAATACAGACTTAGTCTGATATTTGTAACAAACATTTTTGTCTACTTCATCGATTAAGGGCTAACTTTGATTGTATCTCCTTACTTTGGGTTAACTTTGATGTTTAAGCGACTGCAATCTCTTTTTATTATTCTCCTCGATCTTATTGTTCTTCTCCTCGATCTATTCTACTTCCTCCATAATACTCTTCACCGAATTTGCGATTTTAAGTCTTAAAGCGACTGCAATCTGCTTTTTATTTGTCTACAAGATAGACTTAGCCCATTTCAAAACATGGCCATACTCACCCTACAACAAAAAAATTGAACAAAGGATTTACCAAAAGAAATGAAGTTACACGATATATGGAATCTCGGACTTACTTGTTTTGCAGCAACACATTTGTAGAATTTCCGATTAGGATTCTTAGACGTCGTAGAAACACAGATTAAGGTTTTCTCTCCACAACGACATCTTCTCGGTATCCCTCTACTTGAAATGGCCGTAGAACCTGATGAGATGTAACTCATTTCGTGCCAAGAATAATTGCAACCACTTGTGAAGATAAAAGGGACCGATAGAATGCCCATCTCGTGCCAAGAAGAATTGCAACCTCCTGTGAAGATTTTATCGGTCACATGACCGATAAACCAACCGATAAAAAGGAAGATCATGAGACCAAAGACGTCGAGTTCCTGTCAGGTTTCTGTGAAGGGTTTTATCGGTCACTTGACCGATAAAACAAACCGATAAAGACGAAGAGGGAAGCCGAAGAATCGACGTTTCTGCAATCTGTTTTATCGGCCACATGGCCAATAAAACCGACCGATAAAATGGAGAATCAAGTTTCAGAAGTTAATGAAACATAGAAAACATGAGTCCAAAAAAAACCAGATTGAAACGAACCAAAAAAACAAAAGTTATCAACGGGACAAACATGAGTCCTATATTGCCATGTCACATGTCCCTCTCTTGTGACCTTCAATACCACAGCGACTACACTTATGCTTTTTAGTTTCTTGTGATCTTTGTGAAGAACGTATCGTGTCTTCAACTGTTTCGTGTCTTCGTTTTCTTCGTCTACCAGCTGCTCTTCGTGTTTCCGGTGGCAGAACTTTCGCTTCTTGAACTTCCAATGGGACAAGCCATGAGTCCTCAGGAACACTTATTGGATTAATGCATTCCTCATAAGCCGTTCTCCATGCAACAGTGGTATACATTTAAGATGATTTTTTTTTCTTAATTTATTAGCAAAATAGGTGCCAAATATTTAGTGTAAGAAATAATTCAGTTGTATACCTGTCATCGGTTATTGGGTGTGACTTCTTGCCCACTGAAAAAGCTGCTTTAATGGCGTGTCTGCAAGGAATTTTTACTAAGTCATATTTTCGACATGAACACGTTCTTCTCTCCAAATCAACAAGACAGTCGATTACGTCGCCTTTCACTAGAAATCGATTCTGGTTTACCGGATAAACAATAAATGTTTTACCCTTCTCAATCCTCCTATCAATCTTTTTCTCAACCTCAATGGTTAAAGGGTCCTTCTGCTTTGAGCTTAATCTTCTAGGCTCATAAAACCACCGAGTTAACATTTCTCTTATGCTATCCAACAAAGGAATAACTGGATACTCTCTAGGTGATAAAATTGCAGCATTTGATGATTCAGCGGTGTTATTGGTTCTAACGTCATACATGAATCCTGGAAATTTGCAACGAGCCCATTTTGTGACATCAGCCTCCTCTAGATATTTCCCAACAAGCGGACTAATGCTACAAATATCCTTGAATCGCCTATCAAAATCAGCAACCCTATATTCTTTCGAAGCCTTTGTGATCATTCCAGTCAAACCCTTTGTCTTGAAATATGTAACCACATTATTCAACAAATGGTGGATGCAAATTCCATGGGAAGAAAGCGGATACACTTTACCAAGTGATTTAATAACGGAAGTATTTCTATCTGACACAAAAGCCAAACCCAGCTCGTCCCCAATAACAACCTTAAGTTGCATTAAAAACCACTCCCATGAACGGTCGTTCTCTGAATCAACAACCCCGAATGCAATTGGGTACAAGTTAGAGTTACCATCTAGAGCTGTAGCAACAAGCATGACTCATTTATATTTACTCTTCAGAAACGTACCATCGACAACAATGATCCTACGAATGGCTTTGTAGAATCCTCTAACTGATTGACCAAAAGATATAAATAGATATTTGAATCTACCATCACAATCAGTTTCGTAATTAGTATGCGTACCCGGATTAGCTTCTTTCAACATGTGCAAGTATTTTGGAAATTTTCCATAACTTTTTTCTGGAATACCTCTAACAGCATTAACTGCATACTCACGAGACTCCCATGCTTGGCTATAAGAAATCTCACATCCATGCTCCGTACGCATAATCTGTATGATTTCTCTCGGTTTAGGCCCTTCCTTGACACCCTCATACTTATTCATAATCAGACTGCCAATTGTTTTCGATGAAGGAGTCCTAGCGTAATTATTCTTTCTGGAAGGAGCACACATATGTTCAGCCACATACTTGTTGATTTTGAAGTACGTAGACCCCTGTAAACTCTCTGCACGAACACGCCAATTGCAGTCGTTATCCTTGCATCGTATGGACCACCATTGTTTTGTTGATTTTTCAACAGTGTAGTCAAAGTTATGCTTCATTGCACAAATTTCCAGAGCCGCCTTCATAAATTTTTTACTTCTAAAAATTTGGTCCATCTTTAAACCATCCGTCAACCAAAACCGAACTTTCTTTTTACTGTCTTCTTTGTTTTCAGAAATTATCCCATTATCGCCAGCTACATGAAGATTGTTTTTCAAGTCATCAATCGCCTCTACTACTTCTATCACAAATTGTTCTGGCTTTTCAGGAAACTTAGCATCATCACCACCTCGACTTGAATCAGATGGCAACTTAAATCAATCTTCTCACGTTCATCTGTAAATGTGACACACAAACGTAGCGACGCATTCTTCCTTGCATACCCAACAAAGTTTTTCAATTGACGATCATTTGTGATAATAACTGGGGGATATCCTAAATTATCAATCAAATTGCTTGGTAGATAACTAAACTCGACATTCTGTTCGATTACTCCATAGTCCTCCATAACCATCGTTTTTAACTCATCAAGAGTGGTGCTTGATTCCAAAGTTAGTAATTTACCTCGTTTTTCTTCATCTACAATGAAAATCCACCCCTTATTGATATCCGATCTCCATAAACCAGATGAAACATACATATGCAGCATATTTGAAGAAGAACCAAAACAAAAAGCATGAAAAAATCCAAACCACGACGAACAGAATATGTATATTGTGGAAAAGAAAGTTCCGCGTGAGAGAGTAGGGGGAGAAGAGAAAAGGGAAAAAAAAATATTTTAAAAGATTTTTTCATTTAATTCAAGATTTTTTCAGATTTTGTTAACTACCAGTAGAATATATATTCTACTATCTATAGAACAAAGACAAAACAGCAGAACTTCGGATTCTGCAAAAAGTAGAATGTAGAGAAATATGTAGAATATGTATTCCAAAATCTGTAGAATGCAACACAAGTTGTAGAATATATATTCTATAGGCGAAGTAGAATGCATAAGAAGTCGTAGAATATTGATTTTACGTTTGATAGATTATAGACACAATACCAGAAAACATATTCTACAGAATCGTAGAATTGGTACGATTTGTAGAATATGTATTCTACAGAATCGTATATATGGTGAAAAAAATATTTTTAAATAAAAAGATTTCTTTAAATAATTATTGAATATATTTTTTTTTTCTTTTTTGGAATTTTCTAATTTTGGAAGTATTTTAAATATTAATTTTATAATTAGTAACATTAATTAAAAGGATACGTGAGTCAAAAAGTGACAAAAATTCACAAAGTCTTAAAGAGACAAGAGTCTTCTAAATTGGTCATATATTTCTAATTGTCCCTTGTTTCTTTACACTGATATATTTTGTGGATTGTGTGGATATAGTGGGCATGTTTTCCTATTTAAATAATTTTTAATTTTGAAATTCGTCAAATAAATTTATATGGAGTTCACATAATTACTATGTATTACAACATTATATTGGTCAAAAATAAGTTAAGTTTTCTAAGAAGAAAATTGTAAAATATTTTATGGAAGCACCATTTATTCAAACTATAAAACTTTAATATGTTAACGGTTTACACAAATTTTATAATAAAATAATAGAAACTTTCAATCTTGATACGTTAACTGCTTACACATATTTTATAATAAAATAATAGAAACTTTCAATCTTGAACTATTCACTTGCTCTATTAAAAAAACTTAAACAATTATTGTGGAACATAAATGTATTATGAAAATGATAATAATTTTTGTAAAAGAAAAAAATTATAACACAATTTTTGTGAACTAATCACTTCCTTGATTTCCTAAGTCGCCTTCCATATGCTCCGATAACCAAGTCTCCCGAGGCAAGCACCATACCACTGCCACTAACTACGGATGCTCCGATCAGCGACACTGCTGAGGCCAGCACCATACCACTGCCACTAACTATGGATATTGGACTTGATGAATACATCAAATCTGTGTACGACGCATTTGAAAGTGACCTTCCAAAAACTATAGCTTTTACCAAGCTCTTAGTATGAAAAGCCAGAGGTATGAAGTATATATTTTCTCTGTTACATTTGGTTTCCCAATCAACACGGTTCTGACTTGACCTATGTTTTGTAGCGTTGATAGCACTAATGTCAAGGAAAACATGGAAAAACTAAGGGAAAACATGGAAAATCTACTTAAAGACCACCCGAGACTACTTCCGGATATCAACTCGCTCGTTCCCGAGGCTACTTACATCTGGTTTCCCAATCAGCACAATGATGTAGGTTCATTTGCATTTTTTGTGAGGTTCATTTGCACTTTTTTGTGGTTCATTTGGTTTGATTTGTTTTGGTCCGTCGGAAATCATCCAGTTTTTTTTGTAGTGTGACTATATAGCAAGTCTTTAACGTCAAAATAATAAAGTGGAGTGGAGTGATGAGAATTAATTCTCATCATAATGACGTGAATGAATTTTATGTTACAAACTTAATCAATTTTGATTTTGTTGTTATAAAATTCATTTCAAAGAGATATTTTTGTTGACTCAATCAACAACATAATTCTAAATGAATTTGGATCAAAATTCTAATATTATGGACCGTTGCCCCATTTGCCAGATCACGAAACCCAAAACCAAAGTTCGGCACAAGTATTTCCTTTATATACAAGAGGGATTTTACCTCATGATGTGAGACATTTTACCAATGTTACATTTTAAACTTTCAAAACAATCCACTTTCGACTCTCATTTCACATTCAAATCAACTATGATTTTGACATGTAAATACACTGTTATATTGTTCACGGCAACAATTTCATCGTAAGCAAAATCCGGTTATTCCGATAGATTTTTCCGTCGAAAAACCCATAAAAAAAAATTAAAACAATTTTGTCAAAAACGAGTTATAACAATAATCTCATAAGAACTTCCAAAATGAAATATGCACATTGGTAATATTAGATGTCGAATTCTTTAACAGCAAAAAAATATTAGATGTCAAATTAGATGCACCGTTCGGATATTATGTGGAACGTTATAGACCGTATAAATAATAATATTTGTCTATAGTGTATATAATACCCATATTTCTAAATTAAAATATCCGATTCAAATGAGAAAAATGAATTTTAAGAATTTTACCGACTACTATATTGGCTATTGCTCCAAAATGCATACTTTTTCGAAAGTATTTTTCTTAGAACTTCAAAGTTAAGTGAATTGTATTTGGCCTCTGAATATGCCATATCCGATAGCTGGCAAAGATTTTGTTAATTTTGTTTTAAAATATATATATTTTAAAATCGTGTTAATAAAGGCAAATTATATTCTGTCAAAGATAATCATTTAATTTGTTCATAATTATGAAATATATTTCGTTTGAATATATCAGTTGTTAAGGAAATTGTTGAAGCAATTACGGAAAAAGTTTGTTATGGATTCATCGCTGATTTTAATTCGGGTAGTAACTAAATAATTTAAAACTTGGAAAATATGCAATATCAAAACAGAAAGTTAATCGAATATTTAGCCAAGTTCCTTTAATCCAGGAGTTTAGAAAACTAATATATTCGAGATTTATGATTGCAATATTTGCAAAATCTCAAAATTAATGAATACTAGATGAGTCTTCTACGCGCGGGTTTTTTTGGTATTTGATTATTTTATGTATTTTTATAAATGTGAGTATATTGTTTTATATGATTTGCATATAATTTTTTTAATAAGAATTATTTATAGATTTTCTTAGAAAGATATCTATAAATAATTGTTATTAACAAAATTAATGAGAAAATCAGTGCGGGAGAGAGTGACAAATGTCCACCTTTTTATTGTTTGTTCATTAATTTGTAATTTTTTCAATGATATTGCATGTAATATTTTACATGATCAAGATCTCAAATAGTATTAAGATGTTCGTTTGCAATGCATGAGGACGTTGTTCCTTCTTCTTTTTGACAACGTGAGTAGTACGCATGGCATAATAACCGAACCGAATGAAACCGAACCGAATCGAACCAAAATTAATGGTTTGGTTAGGTTATGGTTACTTCATAATAACCGAATGGTTTTTATTTTTGATATCCATTGGTTATGATAATCGAATGGTTATTAACCGATAACCAATGGGTATCCATGGATATAAAAAAAATTATGTTTATTTCCCCTAATTAACCAAAATAACCGAAATATAACCGAAATAACCGAACCGAAATAACCGAAACTAACCGAAATAACTGAAACTAACCGAAATATTTCTGAAATTTAACCGAAATAACCGAAATATTTTGAAATTTAACCGAAAATAACCGAAAATATTTGAAATTTAATCGAAAATAACCGAAAATAACCGAAACCATTCGGTTAACCGAAAATAACCGAAAGATTTCGGTTACCAAACGGTTATTAATTTTGATAATCATACCGAACCGAACCGAATGGTAACCGAACCGAAACCGAACCGAAAACTGTTACTAACCGAATGGATAGTAAAAGACATAACCGAACGTAACCAAAAACCGAAATAACCGAACCGAACCGAATAACCATTTGCCCATCCCTAGTGCGTAGTTCCTTCTATAGGAGGTTGTCAAGATACCATTTTAATTCCCAAGATTCGACAAAAAAAACGTTAGCTAAAATATTATCTTACCGCAATCTATGTTACAAAATTTTAATATGATCAAATTTGGTATTGAATGAAAATCACACCATTAATATCTTATAGAAAAAAATAGAAACTAGATTATACCCTATGTTTTCCTATCAAAGAATACAAAAGGAAGGAAGTTTTTTTAGGAAAATGAATATATATTAAAAAAATTGATACGGTTAATAATTATTTTTTTGGTTGGTGCAGTTAATGATAATTAATGCTATAATTACCCCTATAATTACTACACAATTAATTAAGGATTCTAGTATATATTACTACCTTAAACGTGGGCCGCCTATGGTCTCTATAAATAAATTGGCACATTTTATCTTTCAGATACATATTAGCTCTAAAGCAAAAAAAAAAAAAAAATGAAGGAAAACATGAATTACCTCTCGTGCTTTTTGCTTATCATTGCATTGTGCGTTGGGTTGAGTAATGCGATATCGTGGGAGAAAAACTCGGTGCATTTCAAAAACTCTCTTGGTCCGAACAACATCCTCAAAGTTAGGTGTATATCAAATGAAGACGACCTAGGGTTTCATTTTTTGAACCCTGGACAAAGCTGCGATTTTAGTTTTAATGATAGTATTTTGAAAACCAAGATTGATTGTGAGTTAGCGCAAGGACATGGTTTCATTTTTCATGCAGATTTTAGGGCATATGAAAGTGGTGGTCTCATAATTCGTTATGGTAAGCAGAATTTTTGGGATGCTAGAGAAGATGGAATCTATTTTACACATGGTCAAGAAACGCCCAAGTTAGAGTATAAGTGGACTAGCTGATCAAATGTCCTTTACAAATATGTAATCAAATGAATTGGAATTTTACATCGTTTTTGTTTTAATGGCAATTTCTTATATTCTGTTCTAGTAAGGATTACATATTGAATCAAATATATATTGCAATCGCATTTATTGTCTCTGATTATTGAAGGATATAAAATTGTGTTTGTATTTTGGATCAACAAAAACAAAATTTAAAGACTAACGAGTAGTGATTTTGGATCAACTTGAGCTTAATTTGTTTGATTATATTTTTAATCAAATTTTGTTTTTCCAACATTCTTGGAACGTTGGAGTATTCCACACCGTGGGAGGTGTGGATTTCTGAATGTGATGGAGGAGGAGTTTGGCGAATGCAGTGTGGACTCTTTTTTCTTTGGTGTTCTTGACCCGCTGGTTCATAAACTGAATCATTTGTATGTTCGACGGTTCATCTGTACTCTATAAACAGAGTCGTGAATCGTGATACGTATCGGAAGTGACGTGACAGGAATTTCAAGAGCACCTCAAGTGGATAAGAAGAGATGAGCAAAGAGAATATTGAGTTGTTGTGAGGTAGCCTTTAAGGCTATCGGAGAGATGGGAATTCTGTAACAAACCATAGATTAATCTTGTATCGTGTATTGAGAAATACAGAGAGATATATAAGATCATTGAATCTCAAAACTCTTCATGTCACAAAAAAAAAAAACATTCTTACTAAATTTATTCAACCGAACTGGTGCGTTCTCGTATGAAATCAAAACGTAACAAACTTCATTTATATAACAACAAAAGCTCTGCAGCAATTTCTGTCAAATGTCTCCCACTTATCTTCAACTATATTTCTAACAATATAAAATGAACATTAAGAGATAATGACCTTTAGAGTCTCAAGGTAAGATCAGGATTTGAGCTATTGTTATCTACTACACTTCCATTTGCTGCAGCTGGGTTCAGACCAAGACCTGACTCTGTAACAGCCACCACCACCGGAGCTTCAGCTTCCTCAACGGCCTGACGGAAGCTCCCGGGCCAGAAGAAGTCGCTGCCATCGTCATAGTCAAAGAACAATGGCACGGTGTTACCAAAATACCCTTGATGATGAAACCTGGAAACATGAGGCAGAGGCTGGGATAAGGTGTGGTGCAGTACACCGGAGTGGGCTTGCATCCCGAGGGAAGAAGAGGTGTATGTGTAAGGCCTGTGATGGTGGCCAAACATTCTTCCCATGTGCATTGCTCGTTTCGCCATTGTACGTTCTCGCTTGTGAGCGTTTTGGTGACCTCCAAGAGCTTGAGAGCTATAGAACTTGCGTCTGCAGTAGTTGCAAGAGAAGACTCTCGGGTTGGATTCACACTTTGTGCCCTTTGTGTCATCGTTGAAACTATCGTTGAGCTTGAGATCGAGCGAGACAGGGATGATCGATTCGGGTTTGGACAGATCTTGATTTGACGAGGTTTCTCGCCCTCTGGCTGGTGATTCTCGCGAGGCATCATCAGATTCCGTCATTTAATCGAACTTTTTTGGTCTCAAAAACCTGAAAAAAATCATATTAAAGTCAAAGCAGATCAACAAAATGTTGTAGACCTTCAAAAGGGGAAAATCTACAAATCTAAGAACTGTATATAGGTAAAGACTTAAGAGCGTAACCAAACCTCAAACAAAGTGCTTGAATTTCGGACAAGGATCAGAAGTGTTCGAAGCTTAAAGACGACCAATCAAAATGAAGCTTTTGACTTTTGAGATTTAACTAGGAGAGAGAAAGAGAGAATCCAAGGCAGCAAATTCAGGATAATTAACAAGAATCGAGGGAAAGCAGTTTGGAGAGTACTGTGCTTACGAAGATTTGTTGAGATCTGGGGAGAGACAGCCGACAGAAGCTGAAGTAGTTGACTTGGAAGCTGATAAGAGGAGGAAGAAATAATCTAAGAAAAGGGGTACTCTTTGTGTGTTACCAAAAATGGGTCAATCCATATGTAAGGAAAATAAAAGCCAGAAAGAAAAGATAGGATTGGTGAAGAAAATCAGAAGATAAGATGTACTGAAGGAGAGAGAGAGAGAGAGAGAGTTATGTTTAAACAAATATGGAAAACGCAAATGTTGGAGACATGGATATGGTCTGGTGAAAACACATGGGGGAATCTAAGTGTCTGCCAGTTAGACCTGTTTTTTGTTTTTTTGGTGAATAGTTTTCGACTTTTTTTTTTGGGGCGGCTTATCAAAATAAAGATAGTAGCTTTTTTCCTAAATTGATCAAGTAAAAAACTTTTTTTAAAATCAATATAACAAAAAGTTTTTTTTTTACAACAGTGTTTGTAAAAGTGTGCAGTGGCAGACCCACGTTGAGGAATAGGAGTCATATGATACCTGTAAAATTTATATGTTAGAGCATGTCCAGCAATGATTTTTGCTGGGTTTCATAGGCCCAGAAATAAATTTAAAATGGATTTGAAAATGAAATTTAGTCTGATCCGTATCATTCTGATGAGTTAAATGATACGGTATCATTGTGTATGTGGCCGACGGAAAATTTGGAAATAAAATTTTCTTTTCTCTCTTCGTTCTCGTCGCCGACGGAGATAACAAAGATTTTCCGTCGATCGGAACCAAATCTCCGGCGATAATCTCTTCCTCTCTTCATCGGTGGTGGTCGTTCTCATGGATGTCGAATATCAGCCCTCACAGGTTCGTATTTCATCCCAAAAATCAATCTGATTTAGATTTTGTTCTGGGTTTGTTTGGATTTCTCAAGAAGAATGCTTTTGTTTGTAAATTAATACTTGTTTCGGTTAATCTAAAATGGCGCTTTAAGTAAAATGTACACAGTTCAGTTAATGATGATGAGACAATAGTCATATAAGTATGTGTTTATGGTGATGGCTAGTGTCTCAGTGAATTAAATTACACAATTCACCGTAATTGAATCCAGCTTAGGTGCCATTTATTGAGGTTGTGCCTTATAATGACTTAAACTCATGTAAACAAAACACAAATCTTCTTCATTACGTATGATAATGGATTCTTCTGCTCCTTTTTCTTCCTCTCAATCCTTCACCAATCTCTTGTTCAGTCAAGAAGACCTCACTTATCCTGAAACTTTTGAACAACCACTTTCCCCTTGTAACCCAACACCTACATCCTTAAGTAAGGTTAGATGGACTCTCCCTGAAGAAAAGGCCCTTGCCTCTGCTTGGTTGAACACTTCGAAAGATCCAATAGTGTCCAATGAGCAGAGATCAAGTGCTTTTTGGGAGAGAGTTGCTAGTTATTATAGAGAGTGTCCTGAGGTTGCAAATCTTCCAATCCGAGAGTTTAATACTTGCAAGCAGAAATGGCAAAAGATGAATGAGCTAGTGATGAAATTTGCGGGCTGCTATGAGTGTGCAGAACGTATTCCTCGTAGTGGAGAGAATGCTGATGATGTACTTGTGCTGGCACACAAGTTATATTTCCAGGATCACAAGGTGAAGTTCACACTTGACCATGTTTGGAGAATTCTGAAGAATGAGCAGAAATGGCAAAGCTTCTGCACTAAAAAAACCAAACCAAGGAAGAAGAAATCAAAGCTAAATGATGCTGCTCCTGCGAATGGAGAAGAAGACCCAATGGTGAGGCCTATTGGTGTTAAGGCTGCCAAGGCAAAGGCAAAGGGAAAAGGTAAGAGTGAAGCTACTGATTGTGTGAAGGAGCTTCAGTCTCTCTGGGAGATAAAGGAGAAGGACAACAAATTTAATGAGGGAATGTCGAAGCGTAAGCTGCTTGACAGCCTAATTGGAAGATCTGACTCACTGTCAGAGAAAGAAATGTGTCTTAAAGACAACCTACTCACTGAGCTCCTGTCTGCTTACAATCAGCCTGAAATCGTAAGTGTTTTTGTGTTTTTATTCGTTAATGGTTAAAGTATATGACCTGATTTGTTTTGCTTGCGTAATGATTCTCTTCCTTTGCTTAATGGTCTACAGGAAGAAGAGCTTGGATCCTAGTGTGTCGGCAAGGAATCAAGTGTGGTGGGTGATTCTCTTCCTTTGCTTATACGATAATTTTTGTTGACTTTGTATTACACAACAAAAACTACTATTTAAAGTACATACATCAATGTACCTTACCACCTAGTACTAAGATCAAAGGATCGCAATGCCTTTGGATTTGATCTCCAGCTCTACTTCTAATTCTACCTTTTTGATATTCTCTCTTTTTTAGCTTGAGGTCAGGTGCTTAGATGGTTTTGGAATAGGAAGAGAATTGTAATTTATTGGGTTAGTAGTAATATGCGAGATGAGATCAATTAGTTTAATAAGAAACGTATAAAATATTTGAAATTCGTGTGTTTTAAATGTAACTCATGTTTGAGTTCTGTGTAGTAGATCTTTCTTTAACATGTATGCTAGTTTGACTAAAGTAATTTTGTTAATGCTTAATGGTCTACAGGAAGAAGAGCTTGGATCCTAGTGTGTCGGCAAGGAATCAAGTGTGGTGGGTGATTCAGACTGTGGTAAGACTTGTAATTTGCTGTTTTCCTTTGGCTTCTTTTGGTATTTTGTAATGTTGTGTTTTGGTGGTTGTACCAAACACATTCGGAAATATGTAAACGCATGTGTTTTGGTGGTTGTACCAAATTATTTCTGTACTGTGTAATGTGTTATTTGTTTCATCTATATGTTTGGCTACATTCTAGTCTGAAGCTCATTTTCATAAAATCAAAGTTCCTTCTCCTTGTTTATAGTCTTCTCATTCTCAATCTCTTTTTTCAAAAACACAAAGTGCCTTTTCATTCCCATATTTTGTTTTCATTCTCTATCTGTTCGGTTAGTGTTTTTTTCATTGCAAAAAGTGCCATCTATATGTTCGGTTAGTGTTTTCTTCATTGCAAAAAGTCATGGCATCTCCTCCTCATGGCATTTCAAATCAAAATTTTGAAGAAACTTTTCATGAATACATCGATCAAACTTTTGTTAATTGTTTTCAAAGAGGGTTAGATGATTGTAGTAGACGTCTATCGTCCCAAAAAATAAGAAAAAAAAAACTACTATACAAAGAGAACGCGAGGAAGGAAATGTTCGATTGTGGAACGATTACTTTATCGACGAGCCGATTTACCCTCATGCGATGTTCCGACGACGATTTAGAATGAACAAGCGATTGTTCATTCGTATTGTTCAAAGCCTATGTCAATTTCCATATTTCCAACAAAGAGCAGATGCTACCGGAAGGATGGGTTTATCGGCCTTACAAAAATGTACAGCGGCAATTCGGCGTCTGGCATATGGTCTTGCAAATGATGCGATGGATGAATACCTACGTATGGGTGCAAGCACTGTGAGTGAAGCCTTAGAACATTTTGTGGATGGAATTATACATTTATTCCAAGATGAATACCTGAGAAGGCCTACACCCGAGGATCTCCAACGATTACTCAATCTTGGAGAACGTCGCGGATTTCCCGGGATGATTGGAAGCATTGATTGTATGCATTGGGAGTGGAAGAATTGTCCTACGGCTTGGAAAGGCCAGTTTTCACGCGGACATGGAAAACCTACTATTGTCTTAGAGGTCGTGGCTTCGCAAGATCTTTGGATTTGGCACGCTTTTTTTGGATCTCCAGGTACTTGTAATGATATCAATGTTCTTGACCGGTCACCGGTTTTTGATGATATATTGTACGGCCGAGCTCCCCAAGTCAGCTACTTTGTCAATGGGCACGAATACCATTTGGCTTACTATCTCACAGATGGTATATATCCCAAATGGGCAACATTCATTCCATCAATTTCCCGACCACAAGGTGCGAAAGCATCTTTATTTGCTAGTTATCAAGAAGCTGCCAGAAAAGATGTCGAGCGAGCGTTTGGAGTCTTGCAGGCTCGGTTTGCTATTATTCGAAACCCAGCTCTGTTTTTAGATATGGAAAAAATAGGTAAGGTAATGAGAGCGTGCATCATATTGCACAATATGATTGTAGAAGACGAAAGAGACAAAGGGACTCAGTACAATTTCTCCAATTTTGTAGAAGGAGAAGGAAGCGGGACTTCGCATGTGGACTACACGTTTTCTACACAGACACCTACAAATGTGAACAATATGATGGCCAATCGAGCTCGAATTCGCGGAGAAGGAGTGCATCGACAATTGAAACAAGATTTGGTTGAGCATGTTTGGCAACATCATCACCAAAGTAACTGACTTGTGACGACTTAATTGTCTTTTTTTCATCATCCTTTTATATTTTTCTGGAATTTGAATGTTTTTTTTTCCTGTCAATTTTAAGTTTTTATGGATTGTAATATTACCTTTTGTAATCTTATGTTTTTATATATTTGATTATTCTCCATTTTGCAAATAATAATTTTTTTTAATGATATCGATACCGGTATCACTGCTGGAAACAAATTTGCTACAAGTATTATAGTAAATCTCAACCAATAAAAAAATATAAAAAATAATAATAAAAAAATGGTTATGAAACTTTGTGAGTTTTTGGTTTGATGTAACCCATGTTCTAAAAATTTCCGCCTAGCTCCGATTACTTTTCGATTATTCGTTAAGTCCACCCCATTCGCCTAGTTGGCCTAGGTGGCCGCCTAATTTTTTTTTGGTTTTTTAAAAAAATTATTGCTTAACAAAAATCTTGAAAATTTCTAATTTGGTTTTACTATATTGTTAGAAATTCATTAAAAATTATTAAAAGTCCAAAAAATCATTAAAAGTGATTAAAAAGTCATAAATTTATAAATTAATATGTTAAAAAGTCAATAAAAGTCAAAAAAACTAATCGCCGATTAATCTCCGATTAATCACCGATTTTTGGGCTAGGCGCTAGGCCCAACCCGACCGCCCGACTAGTGCCTAGCGCAATTTAGAACATTCATGTAACTTAATACACCCTTGTCCAATGATCTCTCAAAGGAAGCGGTAAAGATTGATAATCCTTGAATCGAAATTCAAGGCGATTGAAAACGTAACCCCGGGAACGTGGAGCAGGCTCGAAGGCGTGGGAATCCACCCGAAAATCCTTCCAACACTCAGCTCGCTATTGACGCTCTCGACACGACGTTCGGTAGAGTGGCTGCCCACAAAGAGAGATGGCGATCTCTTTGATAAACCTGTTTCGAAATCCCTTAGAAATCCACTAAGAAAAATCGGAAACAAGAGAGAAAATGTGTTTGATTTTATTTGATAATTGTTGTTCTGATCAAAGACCTTACACGCAAATATAAAAGCAAGAGGGGAGTCCAAGGGACAAACCATCCTCGAAAATACAAGAAGAAAATCGTAAATGAAAGAAGAGAGTTTAGAAAATTGTGTAAATTAAATGCAGAAATTGACTAAGGCAAAATCGAATGTCTTTTGGTCTTCTTGAGGGATTTTGCCGCGGAAAAATTGCTGAGGGATTTGCTGCGGGATTTGGGCTTGAGAGAAAAACTGTTCCAAGGCCTCGTTAAAAACCTTGTCACGTAAAACCCGTTGGGTAAAAATCGTGACTAAGGAAAAGAGCACACTTGGACTTGTATCGAAACCAATGCGGTTCGAGGCACTTCTTCCTTCAAACCCACGGCTTCGTGAACATGTCGAACGAGTCCTCCAAGTGCGTCCTTAAGCTTCTTCGCCTTAGCTCTCGTCATTGCTCCTTCCGGGACATGCAAAGCTTCCTCGGGATCAAGTTCCTTCTCGCTAAATGTTTCCCCGGGAAGTTCCCCGGGAAGGTGATTAACCTCCGTTGAGCCGTCTAGGATCATATCATGCCCCTCCTCTTCAAAAGGATTTGTCCTCAAATCTGGACTATCTGCAACAAAAGGGATCAAGTCAGAAACATTGAAACTCGAACTAATAGAATACTTACCTTGTAAATCGATGACGTAGGCGTTGTTGTTGATCCGTTTGGTTACGCGGAATGGACCATCTGTCCTTGGCATGAGCTTAGACTTCCGTTCGTCCGGAAAACGTTCTTTCCGTAAATGAACCCAAACAAGATCACCCGGTTCGAAAATTTGCTCTCTCCGGCCTTTATTAGCTTGCTTACGGTATTGTTCGGTCCTCTTCTCGATGTTCAACCGCGCTTGTTCATGCAATTGTTTCACGAGCTCAGCCTTCTTTTTCCCATCAAAACTCAAACGCTCATTGGAAGGTAACTCGGTTAGATCCAAAGGAGTAATAGGATTAAAGCCATAGACTAATTGAAACGGTGAAAATTTAGTGGCGGAGTGAACAGCATGGTTATAAGCGAATTCAACATGCGGTAAACAGTCTTCCCATGTCCTAATATTCTTTTTAATAACAGCACGCAAGAGAGTGGACAGGGTTCTATTCACTACTTCCGTTTGCCCGTCAGTTTGCGGGTGATAAGTAGTAGAAAACAAAAGTTTAGTGCCTAACTTAGACCATAATGTTTTCCAAAAATAACTTAAAAATTTAGTGTCACGGTCGGAAACTATCGTCCTAGGCATGCCATGCAAACGTATTACTTCCCTAAAGAACAATTCTGCAACTAGTGATGCATCATCCGTTTTAGGACAAGGAATAAAATGAGCCATCTTAGAAAATCTATCAACTACCACAAAGATGGAATCTCGACCTTTTCTAGTCCTAGGTAATCCAAGAACGAAGTCCATAGACACATCAACCCACAGAACAGTAGGGATAGGTAAAGGAGAGTACAAACCTTGCGGACTTACCTTGGATTTGGCTTGCTTGCAAGTGACACAACGTCCGCAAATTCGTTCCACGTCCTTTCGCATATGCGGCCAATAGAAATGGGCTTGCAATGTACTCAACGTTTTGGCGACTCCAAAGTGTCCCATAAGGCCTCCTGCATGTGATTCCCTAACAAACAATTCTCGCAAAGAACAGTGAGGCACGCAAAGTCTATTTTCAAAGAAAAGAAATCCATCATTTCGAAAAAAATTTCCAAAGGCAAATTTTTCGATTGCGTGATAAGCCTCTGTAAAATCGGAATCACTAGCATATAAATCCTTGATTTGCTCAAATCCTAGCAACTTAGTTTCAAGAGTAGAGATAAGAACATACCTCCTTGACAATGCATCGGCAACTACATTGTCCTTACCTTGTTTGTATCGAATGACATACGGAAAGGTCTCGATGAACTCGACCCACCGTGCGTGACGTTTGTTCAGCTTTTGTTGTCCTTTTAAGATGCTTGAGAGATAGTGTTGCCACGTTTGTAAGGCTCGGACCAACGCATAAAGCTCCTTATCGTACGTCGGGTAATTCAACGTTGCTCCTCCGAGTTTTTCGCTAAAGTAAGCGATTGGTCTCTTCTCCTGCATAAGGACAGCACCGATACCTATACCAGAGGCATCACATTCAATCTCAAATGTTTTAGAAAAATTAGGTAAAGAGAGAAGTGGGGCGTTGGTAAGCTTGTCATTCAACGCTTGGAATGCGGTTTCTTGTGCTTCTTCCCACTTGAATCCAACGTCTTTCTTGATAACTTCGGTTAGAGGTGCGGCCAATGTGCTGAAATCCTTCACAAAGCGCCGGTAAAAGCCTGCAAGTCCATGGAAACTCCTTACTTCGCCAACGGACTTTGGACTAGGCCAATCGCGGATAGCCTTCACCTTTTCTTCATCCACCTTGATTTCCTGTGCACTTACAACAAAGCCTAGAAACACCAAGTTATCCGTACAAAAAGTACACTTCTTCAAGTTCGCATAAAGTTTTTCCTTCCTAAGAATATCCAAAACAGCCCTAACATGCGTAACATGCTCGTCTATGTTCTTGCTATACACTAAGATATCATCAAAGTATACAACCACAAAGACTCCTATAAATGATCGCAAGATATGGTTCATTAGCCTCATGAATGTACTAGGTGCATTAGTTAACCCGAAAGGCATCACTAACCATTCATACAACCCATGCTTAGTTTTAAACGCTGTTTTCCACTCATCCCCCTCTTTCATCCTAATTTGATGATATCCACTTTTAAGATCGATTTTAGAAAATATGCAAGACCCATAGAGTTCATCTAACATATCATCTAAACGAGGAATGGGATGGCGATACTTTACAGTGATGTTATTTATGGCGCGGCAATCGACGCACATACGCCACGTTCCGTCCTTCTTCGGAACAAGCAAAACCGGCACCGCACAAGGACTCATGCTTTCACGGATATGTCCTTTTTCCATAAGTTCCGTGACCTGCCTTTGGAGTTCCTTAGTCTCCACGGGATTAGTCCTATATGCTGGTCGATTTGGAAGAGCAGCCCCGGGCACAAAATCGATTTGATGTTCTATTCCCCGGATAGGCGGTAATCCGTGCGGATTGTCATCGGGAAAAACGTCGTCAAAATCCTGTAAAACAGAAATCATCTTGCTCGGCAGCTCTGGCTCAAGGTTAGTATAACTCATAAGAGTTTCTTTAAACATAAGAACAACAATAGATTTCTTTGTAAACAAAGCTTGTTTTACCTCACTAGATTTCGCAAAAAGAGTAGAATTCCTTACGGTTTTCGTCTCGGCGGTTGTCTTTGGAGTTGTGCTCGAAATCATACCTGTATGGGCTTGGGATTGGTCGGTCTGAATGTCACTCTTAGCCTCGGCCTCTTTCTTCTTATCACGTAGTTTTTGGTCTTGGTAAATTTCGAGAGGAGTCATAGGAACTAATACCACTTTTCTTCCTTTATACGCGAAAGAGTGTTTATTTGTGATACCGTCGTGAGTCACCTTGCGGTCAAATTGCCAAGGTCGACCCAGCAATATATGCCCAGCCTCCATAGGTAGCACGTCGCAGAGAACTTCATCCACGTAACTCCCTATAGACAAAGGAACCAAAATTTGTGTCGTTACCTTTAAGTGTCCCTCGTTGTTTAGCCATTGAAGGTAATACGGTCGGGGATGCTTCGTCACTTCTAGACCCAGCTTCTCCACAAGTGTAGTGCTTGCCACATTCGTACAGCTTCCACCATCGATGATAAGGCTACACACTTTCCCTTTAACTCGGCATCTAGTGTGAAACAAATTTTCCCGTTGTTCTTCCTCCTTGGGACGATCTTGTATAAGTAACGTTCTTCTTGCCACTAGTAACTCTCCATAATTAGCTTCCTCCGCAGTCTCCTCGAATGCTTGTGAGACCTCACAATCTTCTTCCGCTTCCGATTCTATCTCCCCGTCTCCTCGGAGAACCATAGTTCTTTTATTCGGACATTCTTTGGCCATATGCCCGCGGCCTTGGCACTTGAAGCATCGAAGATCGTTGTTCTTGGCTTGAGAAGTCTCGGCTTTCTCATTTGGATTCCGAACATATGTTGGAGTGAAAGGTTTTGAATCTGTTCCCGGCCTCACATCCGTTCTTGGCCGAATACCGGAACTATTAGTGACCGGATTAGGTCGCACGCTAGAACCGTAAGAAGGTTTCGGGGCGTTCCTCCTCTTGAGTTGTCTTTCGATGATGTTCGCCTTTTGTAGCATTTCCTCAAGATCCCCATAGTACTGAAGTTCCAGCAAGTCTTGAATCTCACGGTTAAGACCTCCCAAAAACCGTGACATAGTGACCTCACTATCTTCCTCGAGTCGAGCACGTGTCATGAGCATTTCCAACTCTTGGTAATATTCCTCGACACTCCGTGCTCCTTGAACAAGTCTTCGTAACCGGTTGTGAAGGTCACGTTGGTGATGACTAGGAACGAATCGCTTGCGCATAACAGTTTTCAATTGCCTCCACGTCACGATTGCTTCCTCGTCATGACGTCTTCGCGAAGTTACTAATTGTTCGCACCAGCTGAGTGCGTAATCGTAGAATTCCGTCACAACAGCACGCACCTTTTGAACTTTGGTAGCTTCGTTGCAATCAAAGACGAGCTCAACCTTAATTTCCCACGCCAAATATGCATCCGGATCATTCTTCCCGTGGAAAGGAGGAATCTTCGCCATAGCACTTCTCGTGTTTACTCGCCTCGGCCTCCTTGGATAATTACCGGATGAATGACCCTCGGAATCATGCTGCCTAATTCACCGTGGTCGGTCTTGATCCTCATGATCGGAAAAATCCTCGTAATACTCATTCCCATTCAACGGTCTATTGGCGGGATCGTTGTTAGGACCATTTGCCGGATTTTTCGCGGGATTGCGGGATTCGTTGGTGCAGGGGCTGCCTCGGAAACCCTTAATAGTTCTCTTTGCATGAGATCCATACGTGTTGTCATCTCACCCAGCAGCCTTGTGATCTCGTTAGTAGCGGCTTCATGGACCGGTTTGCCATCGGGCAAAAGTTTCGCGCCTAAATCGGTGATCAAACGAGTCACTTCTTCCATGACGGCTTGATTATTCGGTGAACTTGATTCGGAAGTGTCTTCGGACATATTGGTACCTGAAATCAAGATACAAACACGTGAATAAACGGAAAAAATTTAAACGAAAATTTAACAAAGCAAAAAAAAAAATCGGTTGTGATCGAGAGATTGTGGCGATGGTCGAGAGGAATTGGCGATGGTCGAGGGAAAGCGACGATGGTCGGTTACGGTCAGACTCCTCGGATAATCCCTCGGATTTATGCTCGTCACGGCCTGATCTTTCCCAAAAATTTCTCGGTCACGGATTTCCCCGGAAAACTCCTCGGTCTTGTGATTCCCGAAAACGAAAACTTCCTCGGACTCGCGATTGATATGCCACAAAAAAATTCCCGAAAATGCTGATCCTTAGTTCCTTGCAAACAAAAATCAAACCCAAACAAACACAAGCTTAGGTCGATTCCAACACAATCAAACAAGATAGATGCAATTTTTTTTTTTTTTTGAATGAAGATGAACGTTTTTTGCAGAAATTAAAAAAAACAAATATGAATGATTTTCTCTCTTTTTTTTTCTTTTTTTTTGATTTATGATGCAACTAAACAACCTAACAATGATCTAGATGCAACAATTTAAATTAAAACAAATTAAATGAACCCAGAAAAATTGATGAACACGCGATGAACAACAAAGAAGATGAACGGGTTTGCAGCAATTAAAAAAAAATATGAACGATTTTTTTTTTTTTTGATTTATGATGCAACTAAACAACCTAACAATGATCTAGATGCAACAATTTAAATTAAAACAAACTAGAATGAACCCAGAAAAATTTATGAACACGCGATGAACAACAAAGAAGATGAACGGGTCGAAAATTGAAAATTATGCAATGGAATGATCGAAAAAAAAAAAAAAAACGAAATGATAAGATGAAACGATAGTACCGGATTCCTTGAGTGCTCTGATACCACTTAATACACCCTTGTCCAAGGATCTCTCAAAGGAAGCGGTAAAGATTGATAGTCCTTGAATCGAAATTCAAGGCGATGGAAAACGTAACCCCGGGAACGTGGAGCAGGCTCGAAGGCGTGGGAATCCACCCGAAAATCCTTCCAACACTCAGCTCGCTATTGACGCTCTCGACACGACGTTCGGTAGAGTGGCTGCCCACAAAGAGATATGGCGATCTCTTTGATAAACCTGTTTCGAAATCCCTTAGAAATCCACTAAGAAAAATCGGAAACAAGAGAGAAAATGTGTTTGATTTTATTTGATAATTGTTGTTATGATCAAAGACCTTACACGCAAATATAAAAGCAAGAGGGGAGTCCAAGGGACAAACCATCCTCAAAAATACAAGAAGAAAATCGTAAATGAAAGAAGAGAGTTTAGAAAATTGTGTAAATTAAATGCAGAAATTGACTAAGGCAAAATCGAATGTCTTTTGGTCTTCTTGAGGGATTTTGCCGCGGAAAAATTGCTGAGGGATTTTCTGCGGGATTTGGGCTTGAGGGAAAAAGTGTTCCAAGGCCTCGTTAAAAACCTTGTCACGTAAAACCCGTTGGGTAAAAACCGTGACTAAGGAAAAGAGCACACTTGGACTTGTATCGAAACCAATGCGGTTCGAGGCACTTCTTCCTTCAAACCCACGGCTTCGTGAACATGTCGAACGAGTCCTCCAAGTGGGTCCTTAAGCTTCTTCGCCTTAGCTCTCGTCATTGCTCCTTCTGGGACATGCAAAGCTTCCTCGGGATCAAGTTCCTTCTCGCCAAATGTTTCCCCGGGAAGTTCCCCGGGAAGGTGATTAACCTCCGTTGAGCCGTCTAGGATCATATCATAACTAAGATTCTATAACTCATTTGGTGTATATAGTTTATATTTGACACTCTCACTTGGGTTCGATCATTGGATATCGGAAAAATTGTCTAAAAAAGCATCGACTTATAAATTATGGCCATTAAAAGCATTAACTATCGAGTCGGTAGTTTAAATCATCGTATTTTGTTGACTTCAATTTTAAATCCTGAACTTTTGTTGACCGAACCATAAAATGCACGACGTTAAATCCGTTAACGGAGCTCATAAACGGAGTTACAATCCCATTTAAACCCAAAGTTAAATGAAACTACGTCGTTTTGATATTAGATCTAAAACTTTTTTTTTATTGAACAACGATTAAATCCAAAATCGATTCTTTCACCCTAAATCCCGATTTCTTCTTCTCCGATTCCACCGATTTCTTCTTCTGCTTCTTCTTCTTCTTCTCCATCGATTTCTTCTTCTTCTTCTCCACCGATTTCTTATTCTTCTTCTTCTCCTAGACAAGATCGATTTCTTCTTCTTCTTCTCCTAGACATATCGATTTCTTCTTCTTCATCTTTTTCTTTTTTTTACACATAACGAGCTAAAAGGATACAATCAAAGAATTGGAAAAATATGTGTTGTGGAGCAAAAGGGAAATCCGGGATTACAAAATGATGATCAAATCGTGTTTTGTGTGTCTTTGTTTGATGGTAATTGTTATTGTCTACTTGATGTTTGGTAAAGCAAGAGAACAGAAAAGTGTTCTTGGTTCTTACTAGTGTCTTTGAATCGTGTCTTTCTCTTGTTTTGTGTCTTTGGTTTGTTTTGTGTCTTAGTTTTATGTATTTGGTTTGTGTCTTCGTATGGTTTTGTGTCTTATGCAATGAAACTTTGGTAATCTAATGAAACTTTGTTTTCTTTCTATTATCTGTGTTTGATCCGATAAAAAACCTTTCAAACTAAACCATCACAATAACTTTATTAAACAACATGATCTGAAACTGACATGAAACTGAAATGTGAATCATAAAACAACATGATCCGAAAACAACAACATACGAGATTTGATTATTCACTGCATCACCTACTTCCACGATATCATGTGTGATAAATTCTTCATTTCCGGCTCCAACATCAGATGCTTCATCTTCGGCTCCAACATCAGATTCTTCACCAACTCCTCCAGTCCTTGTTGCTTCTTCCTTTTTCCTCTCGGCATTTCGCAGATAGAAGAAGAAATCGATGGAGGAGAAGAAAAAGAAGAAGAAGAAATCGATGGAGAAGAAGAAGAAGAAGAAATCAATGGAAAAGAAGAAGAAGCAATCGATGGAGAAGAAGAAGAAGAAATCGATGGAGAAGAAGAAGAAATCGATGGAGAAGAAGAAGAAGAAATCGGTGGAATCGGAGAAGAATCAGGATTTAGGGTGAAGGAATCGATTTTGGATTTAATCTTGTTCAATCAAAAAAAAATTTGTTTTAGATGTAATATCAAAACGACGTAGTTTCATTTAACTGTGGGTTTAAACGGGATTGTAACCCCGTTTATGAGCTCCGTTAACGGATTTAACGTCATGCCTTTGATGGTTCGGTCAACAAAAGTTCATAGTTTTAAATTGAAGTCAACAAAATACGATGATTTAAACTATCGACTCGATAATTGATGTTTTTGATGGCCATAATTTGTAATTCGGTGCTTTTATATACAATTTTCTCATTAGATATCACTATATATATTTTTTTAATGCTTGCAACCCTCTAAAAATTAATCATGGATCCGCCGCTAAAGTGTGTAGCACCCTGTATAGCGATGGTATGCACGTCGAAAATATTGTTTATTATGCGTTCATTGTGTAGTGTTATTATAAACTTATTTGTTTTAAACTTTTAAAAGTTCACAAACCTTTGAGACTTTGAAACCTTTTAATAAACCGTAGTTTTGTTAAATGGCAATCTGACTACGGTTTGGTTTCACTTCGGTTTTCATAATTCCTGGTTCTAGCGCGGTTTTGAAAAAAAAACTGAAACCATTAAATCATTTGTTATTCGTTTTTATTTTAGTTCAATTCAACAAATTTTTTTTATTTGATTCAGTTTAACACCAACTGTCGCCAAGCTCCTTTTTTCGTGAGAAGAGAACTAGTAATACGAAATCAAAAATTCTAATACAAAATCTCCGTCATGATTTAGAGGCAGAAATAGTAAAATTAAGCTTAACTATAGCAACTAGCTAGTCTCCGTCGTCATTTGGAGAAAAAAATAGTAAATAAAACCCGAAAGCTTGGTTTACGGATTAGGATAGAAATATGTGATGCTTTCATGGCACTACTTGAATAATGGTGTTGAGAAATTTTTTTAAAAGAACATCACATTTGAGGATTTTTTGGAGTTGTTTGAGTCTTAATGTAACATAACTGTCACAACGATGGATCATCGAACTACCCCTAAAAAGACCAACGATGAAAAAATTTGACCGATGATGCTTGGCATTAAGGGAGATAGTGCACTTGCGGCAGATAGAATGACATGGATTTTTGGAGAACAATTAGGCCATCGATATATACAGAGACTAAATTTTTTTTTATATCCAAAATTTTTCCTTACGAACAGAATTTTAATTAAATGATCTACTTAATAAAAAAATTCCTTACATTTGGTTGATTAATTACGAACAAGGTTTTTATATATAGCACATGACATAGTTCACACTCTTCAAACAAACCTCATTTAATTTACAAAGATAGATTAATGGCCATTAGATGAACATTTCAAAAACTTATGACAAAATAGATATGGGTTTCTTATATGACTTCTTTGTCCGGATGCGTTTTGTTGGAAAATGAATATGATCTATAATATTATTTAAGAAGACGTTTTTGAAAATAAACTTTGTTTTGTAAGTTATTACATGAAATGTCATTACAAATAAAAAAAAAGATAATTGAAATAGAAAATGATATAATTGTCTTTTAAAATTATTGATGAGAATATGGTAAGTATTTATATTACATTAAAGAGATTATTTACTATTTAGTTTTTTAATTATTATGATATTTTAAATAATATTCAATCTATACATATTCAAAGACAATATATTCGAGTTCTTGCAATATTTTTCACTATGATTATTATATTTTATTTGAAAATATATATATATATCAAAACAAAAGTTTGAAAAAATATTGTACTAATTTTATAAAGAGTTAGACACAAAAAATTGATTTTTTAAGAATTTGTGGACGGACCACAAAAACCATAGTCATTAAGCAGTGCATATTAAAGTTATGTTTTCAAGAATATAGTTTTTTGCGGGTTAGCCCAAATAATAATTTAGTTCATTGCAAAATGGATTAAGAAGATATGTTAGTTCGGATTGACATTTCTATATATAATCATTAGTTAAACATATTATAAAATTCAGATAAATTTATTTTTTCTTAAATTTCAAAACATTTTTTTTTAATTATTTCGTGGTATATAGCTAGGGCGGGTTGAATCTTAGTGATGTTACATTTAGGAATCAACTTTAGCATCTAACCACAAAAAAAGAGCAAGCAAATTGTATATTTTAAAGTAAAACAAAAAAAAACATTATATTGTTCAAATAGTTATCTCACTCGTCAGTCGTCAGAGTTCTTCAGAAATATTTTAATTTGGATCTTTACATGAATATATAATAATTGAACTCGAACAATTAAGTACATACAATATGTAGCAGAAAAAGGAAAAAAGAATTGATCATTATTTTAGATAGGGTAATTTTTTTGTTTGTGTGTGCGAAGAGATAGGGTAATTAAACCATTATTTTAGTTACTTATAAAAGCCGAACAATCCATTTATTTTTTGGGATCTAGGGTGAATTTAGTGGAAAACAATAACAGATTGCAAAATTAATAATATATTAACGAATATTTTGACATTACGTAAGTGGATAATTCAAAAATTAATAGACTATTTTGCTTTTCGATATTTTTTGTTTCCTCTTCCTCCTTTTTTATACAACTTTACTTTCTTCCTTCTTTTTATTCCTTTGTTATGCAAAATTATGTTTGTTATCCTATTTCTCTTCAGCTTACCGGATCGCCATCTAGAAAAAACGAACATGGTTTTGAATTAGTTATATAAATAACAAGTTAAATGGACTGAGATCATATTTCGCGTTAGATATGTAATTCACAATATTATGTATTGTGTGTGAAACAAATCAAACAAATGCAAAATCAATTTTGGGATTGTGACCAACGATGAGTTGGTCTAGTGGTTAAGTATTTGAATTACCGATAACGTAGAAATTTTGAAGGTCACGAATTTGATTTGTATTGGGAGAGGTCTGTTCTCCAAAAGAGAGTCCAAAAAAGAGTTAAATTAAATAGTCTAGATTTCGTCTTTGCGATGTACGGATCTTTGGATCCAAAATCTCCTATTCATAAAATAAATAAAAAAAAATATTGGGATCGCGGCAAAACAGAAAAAGATAATGGTGTCTCCTTATTTATTTATTTTTGTCTTTATGCATTGAATAATTGACCAGTGCCCACTTTTGTTCCATTTCCACCCAACTTGTCTTTGGGGCTTTGGGCCCACCTCAATTCATTAGCTTTCATACATCTTCGGGTTTCGTCCACTTGCTTAGTTGCTTTCCAATCACATTTCACAAATGATTGTTCTATCGTTTCTATGTTGCTGGTAAAAAAATAAAATAATTATGGGTCCGCCAATAAATCCAACATTAGAATTACTCGACATCATAGAGCACATGAAAACATCCCGACCCTAGATGATGAGTCACCATCGTAACGTCGAACTACTTTTGAGCTTCCAATGGATCATTCGTACGTGCCCATCCACTTTTGAAGAATCTATTCTGCATTGCCTAATACTTTGCCTGGCAATTAATAATCTATTGAAGAATCTGTGGAACGGTTGCATGAGTTTAGCTATATATATGCACGACATCCACATCCACTCATCTTAACTAGCAAAATTATCTAATAATCAAAAACTATAATGCTTAGATATATATATATATATATATATATATATATATATATATTTCTACCCAATGTTCTAAAAATCAGTCTAAGCGCCCTATTAGGTGTCAAATCATCCATAACCGAATTGTTAAGATAAATCGGAATTTCGGTTTAGGCATCAGTCTAAATCGGCCTAATCGGCCTAAATCAGTCTAATTTTCGATTTAATATATGTTTAATTTTTAAATTGTTTTTTTAATGGTTTTTATAAAAACTACGCCGTTTAACTAAGTGATAGAAAGAAAAAAATTGTTAAAACGTTAAGTTATTTGATTAGGGATAATCTAATTATATCTTCACCACCATTTTGTTTCTTCATTCGTGAACTCTGAATCTATGATCAACAAGCGGCGATCCTTCTTCCCAACTGTGCTTTTTAATGCAACTTCACAAGTTATTTGATCTTTCTCCTTCTTTATTTCCATTTTTTTTCTTATATATTAATTTTATTTTGGTTTTTCATCTTCGTTTAATTTATTTATACGCTATTTTAAGTTTTAAATTATGTTTCTATATCTATTTATTTGTCGTGTTAATTCACTATTTTATTTTCAAACATTTCACCAATGTAATTGGTCAGGGGTTTAAGGTTTTTTAGCCTTAGCAGTTAGCAGGACAGGGGTTTGACGTTCAAAAATTCAATTATTTGGTCATACAATTGATTCAGGTTAACAACATACGAGAACATTGGTTTCCTCCGTCACAAGGATTGATGAAATGCAATGTTAATGCGAATTGGAGAAACTCTCATCTACACAGTGGTGGCGCATGGCTGGCTCGTAATGAGACTGGGACTGTCTCTTATCACGCACGGGAATCATTTACGCGCTCTCCGAACCGCATCACGGCGGAACTCAGAGTCACCATCTGGACTATGCAGAGTGCTCGCGACTTAAGACTCTCCGACATTGTTATAGCTTCAGATCTGGTAGCTCCTGTGGATATTATCATCAAACCTTGAGCCTGGCCACACTTTGGAGCATTTAGTGATTACATCAATCGGTTGAGAAGTAGCTTTCAACAATGTGAGTTTGAGCTGGAAAAACAGAGTTCGAATACAGTTGCTCGGAATATCGCAAAAAGTGTGATGAGAGATGGCCGATTCCAATCATATTTGGCGATGGGAGGTCCATCGTGGCTTCACGATCGTCTTCGACAAGAAGCAACACGAAGCATCTAGTCATCCTTATTTTTAGGAGTTGATGCGTTTTACTTTCGATGAGCTTTCACTCTTTTCTTTTTTAAATTGTAACAAACCCTTGGTTTTAAACCACCTCGCAATGCATTTCAGATGACAAAAAAATTGATTCAGGAAATAACCGAACGACTATTAGTCCATAGGGTGAATTTAATAGATAGCTTTCAATATTTGCAAAATTAATTTTCTAGTTATAGATAACTTAAAATTAGTTTTGCAAAAAGCATTGTGCAGATTCTGACCAAAATACCCCAACAAATATTGCAAACAAGAAAGTGGTTTACATGATCTGATTATCATGATAACTCATATTTACATATATCTATTTGATTATCAAGATAATTCATATTGATAATTCTTATTATCAAGATAACGCACATCGATAACTCTTAATATCAAAATAACTCATATTTGATAATTGATATCTATTTGATTATCAATATAACTCATATTGATAATCCTAAACACTAATCATAAACTCTAAACTCTTAACCCTAAACCTTTAAATCATGAACCCTAAAACAATAAATCATAAACCTTAAACCCTAACTCATAAACCCTAACCCCTAATCATAAACTCTAAACCCTAAATCTTTAAATCATGAACCCTTAAATAATAAATCATAAACCCTAAACCATAATTCATGAACCCTAACCCCTAATAATAAACTCTAAACCCCTAATCATAAACCCTAATTCATGAACCCTAACCCCTAATCATAAACCCTAAACCGAAAATACTAAACCATAAAATCATAAACCATAAATTTGAATATTGAACTCTAACCTCATATTAATGTATAGAGAAGTTATATATGAATTACTGATATTCGGATAACAATTTCAACCAAAAAATATGCAGATAACTATATACGAATAACAATGTTATCATCCAGACAAAGTAGATATAAAAACCATTAAACACTATAAATATTAAAATTTGAATTTTATTTTTTTACTTTGGGAAATACAAAATTTAATGAAAAGATTTGATTTCATCGAGTTTTCTTCTAAAGATGTCAATAAACACAACACAAAATTCCGCGCGAATCGCGGATCAACTATTAGTATATAAAAAAAGATCCATAAAAAAAATTTGTTTTGAGATTAATAAAAAAAATTAAGAGAAGAACTTTCTTCGTTTCTTCAAGATGTGTTCTTGATTATTTTTGGATCTATGTCTCATGTGTGGATTCTTTGAGACTAGGTTTGTGTACTCATCACAAGGGCTTTCACACCATTGAGTGGCGTTCTTCGATCCACCCAACACCATCTATTCCGCTGCCTAAAAATCTATATCCGAAGAGTTTGTGACAAAGTTGAGTATCTCCCTTGAATCTTACATCACAGTTCCATGAGGTAAACTATATATATGCACGACATCCACATGACCACATCCACTCATCTTAATTAGCAAGATTATTTAACAATCAAAGACCCATGCTTAGTTATATATATATATATATATATATATATATATGGATTTAACCCGCGCTAATTATAGTGCGCAGTAATGTTTTTTAAAGAAATTATTTAGAAATTTAAGAAAATTGCTTTTATCTTAATTTTACAATATGACTAACTAATGATTATAGATTAAGCTGTCAATTTGTAATAATTTGTCTATTTAACCCGTTTTGAAGTGAACTAAAATATTATTCGGACTAACCCGCAAAAACTTATAATCTTGAAAACATAACTCTAATATGCACCGTTAAATGACTCTAGTTTTTGTGATTAGTCTACGAACTCTTAAGAAAAATAACTTTCTTGTGTCTAATTTTTTATAAAATTAGTAAAATATTTTTTAACTTTTGTTTTGATATATATTCAAGTAAAATATAATAAATTATAGTGAAAAATATAGCAAGATTTTGAATAGATTTTTTTTTTGAATAAATATGAATTGATTATTATTTTAAAATATATAGTATTAAAGATAATTAAGATATTAAATAATAAATAACTTTTTAATGCAAAATATATACTTTCCATATTCTAATCAATAATTTTAAAAGACTATTATATATTTTCCTATTTTAATTATTCTTTGTTATTTGTAATGGCATTTCATGTAATAATTTACAAAACAAAATTCATTTTTTAAAATATTTTCTTAAATAATATATATATATATATATATATTCCTATCACTCCAGAAACTCACAAGAAAATCTTATAATGATAATACTGGGAGAAAAGGCACAATTTTTCCACCATAAATATCATGAATTCATATATTATATTTTGAAAATGGTCATTTGAACCACAAACCTTTCTTAATAACAACAAAAAATGTTTAGATACCATGTTGGAGCGTTACACGTAAATATTTTCTGAAAATTACTTTTTTAAAAGAGTCAGTTTTACACTTTTACTCAAAATAAGTACTTAAGTGAGAAATATTTCGAAATCTGAAATAATAGTAGGGGCGAATAAAACGTACAAATTCATTAATTAATATTGCTCAACACATGGATAAAGAAAATTACACCAACTGCTAAACGGTTAATCTTTTAAGGGGGGTGTATTCAATATGATATTTAGGAAGATTTGGAGAGATTTGAGTTTTAGTGAGTTTTTAGATGATTTGAGTGATATATGAAAGTTGTTATGATTTGTTTTTAAATAATTTTGAAATCTCACCTAAAACCATGAGATTTGAATTTTTATTTTTTAACTAAGAAATTCCACCAAAACACCTTCAAATCACTAAAAATATCTTAAAACCCATTACTTCAAATATTTCTAATAACAGTGGATTTGAAGGTTCATTTAGAAATCACTAGTTCAATAACATGAGATTTTAAAAGACGTTTTAAAATTCATGTTTAAATAACATATAATTTGTGATTTAAATACAAATCACTCCAAATACTAGATTGAATACACCCCTAAGTTACATAGTTCTCATGAATATCATCTAAACAGAAATTAGCGCTTCTGTGGGAAGCTATAATTAATTAATTATGTACCAACCACATGTTCGTATATGAGCAATTGTTAATTAAAATAATACAAAATGATAAACTAATTGTCAAACTAGTACAATTTCACATATGGGGCAAATATATTTCAAAAGATATACTAGTTTGGCAATTTATCTTTCATTTTGTACTATTCGGGACCATTTCCACTAAATCTTATGTGTTACTTACGAAGAAGTTATATAACTTCGATTGTAAAATGGCAGACTGTTTAAAATTCGATTTCCTTTTAATGGGAAATTCCTAATTGATGCTGCTCTGGAGCTGGAGCTCTTGCGATAAAAATGATATGATATCTCCACTTTTGTGGTGCCTTAAAACATAAAAGAGGATACAAATAGTGATCACTATTTGAAAACGATTGACATGCGTATTGATGGTTTTCTTGGTTAAAAAGGAAATGACTGCATAACGTAAAGGAATACCATTTCCTGATTTTAGACTTTTAGTAGGACAGGCGTTTTTCGTTCACAAATCCAATAATTTGGTCATAATATTGATTCAGGAAATAACCCAACGATTATTAGTCCGTAACTAAAATTGAAATCAACAACCGATTTGCCTGCGTTCAAGGATGATGAGGATTAGAAAGCCCACTTTGAGTACCAAGGCCATTATTGGGCTATAGCATTTAAAATTCTACAGCCAAGCTCTAGAGTTACGGTAACATTTCCTTTACCGCTGAAATCACAATCACAATTCATAAAAAGGGCATTATTATGAAGATAGAAACACGCGTCCAAACAAACAGAAGGAACATTCCACAAAATTCTCCACACTTTGAGAACAAACATAACTCTGTTTTTAAGACTAACTCTCTTGTTCAAAGACCATTTCAGATTCTCTCAGAGAGAGAGAATCGATTGTAAAATCCTTCATTAATTGTAAATGAGATACATGAGAAGCTTATAACAAAGCAAGTAAAATAAACCATAGAGCTAAATCAAACGTTAACCAATATCAACAGAACCAAGAGTCAACCAATATAGAACCATAGATATATCTACTCTAATAGACCAGGATCGAATACAAAACACACAACACATAAATGCAAAACAAACATGACTCTGTTTTGGTAGCGGAAGAGACCTCTTCCAAATAGAAACGAGCTCCAACCGCGTTAATCGAATCTCCGGATCTTCCAAGGAATCCTACGAGTTTTTCTCCGCGTCTGCCTTTCGGCTCCACCACATATTTTATATCACTATCCGACATACCGAGCACTTGAGATCTCGCATATGAGGTCACGAGCTCAAACCCCATCACCGTGAGCACAGTTGAATTGGTACATGATATGATAATTGATGTGATGTGTTCTTGCGGGTACTCAACTTCCAATCCAGCCTAAAAAAACAAAGTAATCAAAATCAGAGTAAGCAAAAGGGATAGTATAACTATTTTCAATAAAAATGTGATACCTCCTCTTGGTCATTTGTATAAGACCCGTGTTCTCGAATCTGAAATTTTTCATTTTCCACATATTGGATCCTGATATATGATGACATGTTTGTTCTGTTTACCCTAACGGTCACCCTCCTCACACCTTTGAACGCACCATCATCGAATGAGAATCCGTCGTTACCACCGTGCGGCAAAGGTGGCACTACCTGTGACTTCGGGTCTACTCTTTTAGAAATGCACGATGTCGGAGAGAAGTGAGATCTTAACGCATTGATTCGGTCACCGGATCTCCCAAGGAACCCGGCAAGTTTGTCGACGCCGCCTTTTGGCTCCAACACGAAGTTGGTGCCGGTTTGGGACAACTTGCCAAACAATGGGGATACTCTCCTGTACGACGTGACAAACAAAAGGCTCGATACAAATGTTCCTTCAAGAGTGCTATCGTAGATTTGCGTTCCATTGATAGAAGTGATGAATTAAGGGCCGCAATTTTTTTTATATATATATTTTTTAAAAAAAAATAATAATAAAATTTAGATTGAAAATGGCCTATAAAATTATTTTTTAATATATTTTTCATAAAAAAATTCTACAAAAATATTACACAACAAGTTTTTTTTAATTAAATTTACTATAACACCTTCACAAAAAAAAATTTAAGGATCCAAATTTTTTTTTTGTTCTAGGGCCCATAATAACATTGAGCCGGACCTGACTATCGTAGATTTTCGTTCCATTGATAGAAGTGATGAATTCTTCGGGATATGCAACTACGAACTCCTACAAAAACAGAGGAACGAAAATTAAAATCAGAGAATGACGACCATTAATTTCAATCAACATATACAGAATACAATACTCAACCTGCCCATTGTGATTGCTTCCATGTTCTCTAATCTTAAACTTGTCTTTCGACAGGTACTGGATTTTGATGCCAATCACACCATTATTGTCGGTATACACAGTCACCTTCCTCACGCTGTCGAAAGCACCGTCGTTGAATTGGTCTCGGTTACTAAAAACACCAAAAGGTCCCACGGTTTCTCTCTTTGCTTGATGATAGATGCAATACACGAATAAGAACGTGAAATAACAGATGGGGGAAACTTTACAATTTATAGTAATAAGAAAAGAATAGGAAGATGAAATTAATGGTTTGATACATATATTCATACCACACATGAAACTACAAGAACACTCTTATAATGATCATATTAGGAGGAAAAAAACATAATTTTTTGAAAATATGCTTCTGAAAATTAATTTTTCTTGAATCACCTTCATAGCAGAAGTTTACCGGAAGAGTGCCAACGCCGATTGGTGGAGGAGCACCAACGTAAACCATTGGAGGAGCACCAACATAAACCATTGGAGGAGCGCCAACTTCGGCGGCAACGGCAACATAAAGCCAGTGATTAGTAAGAGCGCCAAGATCATTTGTAAAATAAAATAAATTAACACTGAAAACACTGACATGAAACCACCGAAAGAGAATCACTTTTATGATTAATGTCAGATTGTAGAATTTGTTTTTTTAATATCCAACTTAAAATTGGCTCATGAGCTAACACTTTTTTTGAGCATTATATATATATTATGAGTCGGTATTGAAATTTAAAAGGCTAAAAGCCTTAAAGTAAAAAAAAAATTGATTGAGCAAATTTTGAGCATTATATATATTTTGATCATTCGTCACATTTTACTAAACCAAACAAAGCAGTTAAAATCATATTAAGCAAAACAGGTAATTATAACTATTTTGAATTAATATATGCATAAAAGTGAAACCGACTTGTATTAAATAGAGCTTTAAGAGTGCTTGGGGAGCAAGGGAAGCAACCGAGTTTAATGTTAGGTAAGGTTATAATTGGTTTATGCTTTATTCTTGGTTGGATAGTTTGTATGTAAGGAACTCTATCTTGTTCATTGATAAATGTTGATTCAGAAAATCACACAAGAAAATTTAAACGACAACTTTGATCGGAATCTCGTTTTATTAGATTAAACTCAGCGGAGTTACAAGATTATTTGATCGAAAAAATGAACTAAAAAGATAAAATCTAAGATCTCTGCTCTTAATTACTTTAGGTCTCGTTGATTATTCTCAATAGCCTGAATGAGGTGATGATCCCCTTTATTTATAAGGTTTTTAGTCGGCAAAATATCAGACAATCTTTCTTTTCCTAGTTCCATCAGATAAAGGAACATTTCCTTTTTTCCCCGCCGAGATCGGAAAATATTCCGCAAATCTCGGAGGTCGGTTAGCTTCCATGACTAGTTGGGCCTTGAACGAGCTCATGGGCCGGCAACTGCGATCACATGCTTCTTCCGGACTCAAACCATCGTAAACCATAATCAATTGGGCCGGTCTCGCTTTAAACCGAACTAAACCAAAAAATGCTAAACTCACATTCAACAATAAACTAGATACGATTTGGAAATTCTCTCTTATTTTCCTTAGGGAATATAATCCTTCATATATATACATACTAGGATTTAACCCGCGCTAATTATAGCTCGGAGTATTTTTTTTTAAAGAAATTATTTTGAAATTAAAAAAAAATGTTTTTATCTGAATTTTACAATATAGCTAACTAATGATTATAGATAAAGCTGTAAATTTGTAATAATTTGTCTATTTAACCCGTTTTACAATGAACTAAAATATTATTCGGGCTAACCCGTAAAAACTTATAATCTTGAAAACATAACTCTAATATGCACCGTTAAATGACTATAGTTTTTGTGGTTAGTCTACGAACTTAAAAAAAAAATAGTTTTCTTGTGTCTAATTTTTTATAAAATTAGTAAAATATTTTTCAACTTTTGTTTTGATATATATTCAAATAAAATATAATAAATTATAGTGAAAAATATAGCAAGATTTTGAATATATTTTTTTCTTTTAATATATATGAATTGATTATTATTTTTAAATATATATTATTAAAAATAATTAAGAAATTAAATAATAAATAATATTTTAATGCAAAATATATACTTTCCATATTGTAATCAATAATTTTAAAAGACTATTATATCATTTTCTAATTCAATTATTTTTTGTTATTTGTAATGGCATTTTATGTAATAACTTACAAAACAAAGTTTATTTTTAAAAACGTCTTCTTAAATAATATTATAGAGATACTAAACCGACATATGAGACTAACTTAATGTAAAGCCCAACTATACAATATAAGCCCATATATTCTCATAATGTTCCCCTTCAAGTTGGAGCGTGGAGATCAACAACGCCCAATTTGAGAAGAAAATTATCAAATTGAGAATGCCCAAGAGGATATCGGCAAGTTGGTCATGAGTCCGAACGTGAATCATTTTGATAAGACCGGCCTTAAATTCATCGCGAACATTGTGACAATCCATGAGCCATTTTTCCTGTTAAAAATAAGCAAACAAAGTAAAAAAACACACACACACGAAATGACCTCTCGGATTGAGCTTTAGAAATGAACTCTCGGATTGAGATTTCGAAATGAACTCTCTGATTGAGCTCTGATTGAGCCTGGGTCGACTTGTAAACATTATGTTTAAGAACCCTGCACTCACGAAATCAAATCGAAAACAAAAATTTCAAAGTATCCATAACCTCATTTCGACTTCAGCTCTCGGAGTGAGTTCGAATTGAGCTTTCAAATCCATGGCAGCTAAACCTCTCGGAGCATGAATTGGGCTATCGTAGCTTCAGTACTTGGATTCACAAGTATAACTTCTCTCAATCACTAATTTCGAATCCATGGCAGCTCCATTTTTCTTCTCTCGTTTTTTTTTCTGGGTAACTAAAAGAACACTAAATCGATTTGGGGATTTATGGGTTTAATGTTTTTATTAATTAATTATTTTTAATTGATTTAACCACATTTTTGAATTCTGATAACGGATGAGTTTGAATCTTAGACCGAATTAATATCACCGTTACTATTCCATTTAAAAAAATGACGGCGCATTTACATGATCCACTTTGAAGGTGTTATCTGTTAAAGTTTCAAAGTTAAAGGTTCATAATACTAGCTGTCAACTGTGGAGGTTTAAAGTGTTAGTAGCTGTCAGTTTCAAATTTTTTTAATACGATTTTCCCAATTTAAAAACTAAAAAAGGATATTGGGTTGGGCCTAGCCTTCGATAAGTTTTATGAGGGGTCGTGATTATAATTTTTTTTCTTGGGTCTAAGATTATCATTTTACATAGTTATAGTCGTAAACCATAAATACAAAACGTTTGCGTGCTTTTAAACTCTTTCCGTCACTGGCTGGCTCTTTCCATTCTTTCATTTGTCAGAAAATGAAAAAAAGACTCTGTTTTCAAAAACAAATTGTCAGAGAAAAAGGAAACAAATCCCATTGAAAACAAAAAACAAATTGGAAAATAGAGACAAAAAGGAAAGAATAAAGATTTGATATTTCCCTCGATTAATAAGTCAAAATTTGATATTTCCAAAGCAATAAAATCTGCCGTTTCGTTTTCTCTTCTTCACTGAAGAAGAAAATCTCCGCCGAATAAACTCCTTTCTTTTCTCTCCCTTTGGTGTCCCCTTCAAGGCTATTGAGATACGATGTGACTGAATCAACGCCTCCTGCGTTTGCAACGTGATGAGTTTTAACAGTTGAGGAAGATGATCATCGGGAGAGTTTTGTTTTGTTTCCTCTGTTTCATCGCCTTGGTGTACGGGCAACCGAGTCCTGATATGGCGACCATGATTGCTCTGAAAACCTCCTTAAAGTCGGCAAAGCTCAACTGGTCCGACCCGAACCCTTGTGTCTGGACAGGTTTAGGATGCGACGACAGAGTAAGCCGTCGGGTCACCCGGATCCAAATCGGGAATAAAGGAATCTCAGGAACGCTACCTCCTGATCTCTGGGATTGAAGACTCTGGGATTGTCGGTAACTCGCTTGAAGGTGAACTTCCGATGAGCTTCGCTGGATCACCTGTTCAGGTTCTGTTGGTCAACGGGCAAAAGGGAAACGAGAAGCTCAATGGGTCAATCTCTGTTCTAAAGAACATGACTGCTCTAACCAATGTATCGCTTCAAGGAAACGGGTTCTCAGGTCCCTTACCGGACTTTACTGGTCTGGTCTCGCTGAAAATGTTCAACTGCAGGGAGAATCAGCTTACGGGTACCGTACCGTCCTCTTTAACCGAGTTGAAATCTCTCTCTCTTGTGGCTTTGGGGAATAATTTGCTTCAAGGACCAACCCCAAGCTTCAACTCTACAAAGGCTGATATGACTGGTCTCAATAGTTTCTGCTTAGATACTGCAGGTACTCCTTGTGATCCTCGTGTTACCATTCTGCTTTCGATCGTTGAAGCATTTGGTTACCCGGTGAGATTTGCGCAGAGCTGGAAAGGGAATGATCCTTGTGATGGTAAAAGCATGTGGGTAGGGATAACTTGTACCGGAGGTGAAATCACAGTTATCAACTTCAAAAACATGGGGCTCACCGGCACTATCTCTCCACGGTTTGCAGATCTTACCTTTGTTCGGGTTATCGATCTCTCTCAGAACAATCTTAACGGTACTATTCCACAAGAGCTCACTAAGCTGAGTAACTTGACAACTCTAGACGTTTCGAATAATCACTTGTATGGTCAAGTAACGGATTTTAAGCCAAATGTTGTAAACACGAGTGGGAATCCTGACATGGGAAAAGATGCCCCTGGTTCGTCTTCCGGGAGTAGTAGTAATGCTGGAAAAATCGTGGGTTCTATTATTGGAATTGTGTTGTGTTTGCTTCTTATCGGATTTGCCATTTTCTATTTGGTCAAGAAAAAGAAGCAATATCATAAGATGCATCCTCAACAATATGACCAAAACGCACTCAAGATTACTATAGGGAATCTAGGTGTTGGTGGAAGTGAAAGTGGGCTCAGTGGTAGCGACGCTCATCATATGATGGAAGATGGGAATACTGTGATCTCAATACAGGCTTTGCAGGATGCTACGGATAATTTCAACGAGAAGAATATACTTGGTAGAGGCGGATTTGGAATTGTTTACAAGGGGGAATTGCATGATGGGACGAAGATTGCGGTTAAGAGAATGGATCCTTCGATTCTAAGGGGAAAGGGTTTGGATGAATTTAAGTCAGAGATTGCTGTTCTAACTAAAGTTCGCCACCGGAATCTAGTGAAACTTCATGGATTTTGCTTAGAAGGCGATGAGAGGCTTCTGGTTTATCAGTACATGCCGCAAGGAACATTAAGTAGGCATATTTTCCATTGGCAGGAAGAAGGGTTAAAACCTCTAGAGTGGTCTAGACGATTGATTATTGCATCGGATGTGGCTAGAGGAGTAGAGTATTTGCATACTTTAGCGCATAAAAGTTTCATACACAGAGATCTCAAACCTTCTAATATTCTTCTTGGAGACGATATGCATGCCAAAGTTGCTGATTTTGGATTAGTCCGGCTTGCCCCAGAAGGCGCACAATCGATTGAGACCAAAATTGCTGGAACTTTTGGTTATCTTGCACCAGAATACGCAGGTATGGTTTTATGCTTATGTCGGTTGCTACTTGTACTTAACTCACTAAATCAAAACACTGAAATCTTTATCTATCATTGCAGTGACCGGAAGAGTTACAACAAAGATTGATGTTTACAGCTTTGGAGTCATTCTCATGGAGCTTTTAACGGGTCGAAAGGCTCTTGACGCTAAGAGATCTGAGGAAGATGTACACCTTGCCACTTGGTTTAGTAGAATGTTCACAAAACAAAAATTAAACCCAACGGCTATTGATGAAACAATTGAGTACAACGAAGAGACACGCAGAAGCATCGACAAAGTAGCTGAGCTTGCCAGTTATTGCAGTGCCAGGGAACCACAACAAAGACCCGACATGAGTCACGTGGTCAACGTGTTGGTCTCACTCCTTGACCAGTGGAAACCCGACGAACGAAGCCGGGACTCTGAAAATATCTATGGAATTGATTACGACACAGTTCTTTCTCCTTTGGAGATAATAGAGGGATCTAGCAATGTTTCCCTTGCTTCATCTTTCCGTGGAGATAATACTCTGACGAGTATACCGTCTCGACCTCCGGAACTTGACAACACATTCAAATCAGGACAAGGGAGGTAAGTGTGTTAGAGAATTAGCTGGAAGGAGAGATTTATGTTTTGTTCGAAGAGATCCTGTTGTAGGGTTATGAATTGTGAACATATCTCTTTTTGGTTACCTTGATGATCAAGTTAGGGTTTCTTTTTCGCACGGGTGCTTAAATGAAGGTGTTATTGGTCCCTTGTAGCAGACCAGCTAGATTTTGCATGTCCTAGATATATAGACCATTTAGAGCACCCTATTGGTGAAAAAATGAGGGTGTCTTCACTTAAAAAAAATAAAAAAAAAATGAAAAAGCAAGAGAGAGAATGAGAGAATGAGAGAGTGAGAGAGTGAGACATCGTGTCTCTAGGAAGACACTTTGGACACAAGTTTAGACAATCAACGCTGATGTGTCAGCGTCTGAGTGGTTCAAATTTTTTTTTAATTTCATTATTTAATTAAAAAAAAATTTAAATTTGTTTTTTTTTTTGTGAGACATTCTCCAGCGATGGAGATGCTCTTAGGCTGGGCATTGCCATTGACTCCAAAATTCACTCTCCAAAATTCACTTGTATTGATTGATGTAATATTTGACAAATAATGAAGGCAAGCAACTATTATTTTGATTTTATTGGATTCGACAACTATTTTCTTGTACGATTCTTCAAGACATATCATACATTGATTTTACTGCAACTTCGAGAAGTATATTCCAAACAAAAGAACACATGATATGCAAAAACTTACAAGTAAAAATTACACATTTATTTAATACTACATGATATAATCAGTGCCGTGCCTAGCTTTATAGAGGCCTAAGGCGATTTATAAAATATATTGTTGTTTTATTTTGTTTAAATATGTATTTTGATTTATAGTTTTATTTATTGTAATACTATTATAATTTTTAAAAACAAAACGTAATTTTAAACATCTTAATACATTTATTGTTGTTGTGCCTTCTACTATACATAACAAAAAAATTATGTATCTTATATATTTGGTTCAAGATATATAATTTATTAAAAAATGTGGCCCTTTAAATTAGAAAAAAAAATTGGTGGCCTAAGGCAATTGCCTTTTTTGATATAATTTAATATCACGTGGTATTTCTTTTCATATACCATACATTGTACCCTATTTTAAGGTGAAGAATATATAAATGAATTTTAAAAGCTCCACATCACAGGCTTGACTGACTCCGGAAATATATGGAATCCTTGAATAATGATGCGTACTTGGATTGGTAAAGTCTATACCCAAATGTTCTGACATATTTTTCCATAAATTATATATATCAAACAATATTATATGTGTGGTGAAACCATTTAACAATAAGAAAAAACATTTTGTGGTCATATACACAACGCCTCTTTATGATTTTGCGTCAGAAATACCACAAATACAGCTTTACAAGGATCCTCTTGTTTAAGGGGGCCAACCAGACAGGCGGAACAGTAGCACATTAAAGTTACATATTTGTTTCATTTTCATAAAAAACCCAAATGGTATTTGTTTTGAACAAATTTTGTTTTTTATTGAGAGTTTGTATTCGTTTGCTTATTTTTTTATATCCTTTCGGAGGATCGAATCATGTAAGACATTTTATAATCTATTTTGTTCTTCTTTTCGTATATAATAAGATGTTTTATTTTTAACAAAAAAATAAGAAGATGTTTTATTGGTGATTTATCATCACGTATATAATTCATTACTTTTAAAATTTTAATATTCATCAAAATATCGTGGACTGAAAATCATGAGCCCATGGGCCGGTTCACAGTTTTCACGCCCACTCAAAACGACATCATAGGATTAAACCGGACCCGGTTCGTATGGAAATTGTACGATATTATATGATTTCATCAAAGACGAGAGGAACAAAATTGGGTAAGGAGAAATAACAGGAAAAGAATAGTCCCCTGCAAAACATCATCGTCTTCAATTTCACTTTGCATCAAAATCAAATGATCTCTCCAAAACCCTAATTTCTCTTTGTCTTCTTTGATCAATTGTTCGTTCCTCGCTCCTCCGTCTGATCTTCCGATATCAGGAATGCTTATTTCTGCGGATTCTCCAGCAGTCTAAACCCTACTTTTCCTCGTCTTCTAGGGTTTCGAAAACGGGAGTAGCAGATATACAAGAGAGGGTTAAAGATGTCCCTTCCGCTACTGGAGTGTAAGTACGTGACGGAAGAGTTTGTTCGCGAAGGGAAGAATGGCAACTACGGTTCCAAGCTGCCCAGCTCCGTACCGATGCTTCGTTTCCTCTACGAGCTCTGTTGGATTTTGGTATACGCACACAAACCTCTCTTCCTATTCTCCAATAGCTCTATGCACATGTGTTCGAGTTGCTGAAGCTGCATCGTAATGGATTATCAGGTTCGTGGCGAATTGCCGATTCAGAGCTGTAAGGCGGTGTTGGAGAGGGTGAACTTTTTGGGTAATCCATCGAAAGAAGAATTAGCTTCCTGTTTTGCGGATGTCGTGACTCAGATAGCTCAAGACGTAGGTCTTTCCAATACTTGACCTTACAGTTTTGACATTTTTTAGCTTTCTAATGATTGTACACTGGTATTAATACCGACTGTTCTCTTTGCTTCGTTTTGCAGCTAACCATGTCGGGGGATCACCGTTCTCGCCTAACAAAACTGGTCAGTACTTTTACCTTCTAGAAACTGTTTGTGGTTTTGAATTTTCTATTAGTGCAGTTTCTTCCTGACTTTCCATTGTATACTTGATCCAAAATACTCTGAGCTGCTTACTAGGAGTTATTAGCTTACGTGTTGTTATATTGAATTTGATGATTACCAACTTAATTCTCTTCGTTAAGATATACTTTATGTTCTCATTTACCATCACCTCAAAGTTGCTATGCTCACAGCTACCAATCACTTGTTTTCCATTTATAGGCGAAATGGCTTGTGGAATCACAGACAGTCCCTCAAAGGCTTTTCCAAGAGCGTTGCGAGGTAAACATTATGTTACGTCCAGCCAATGAATAATCAGGAAATTTCCCAATAAACAGAGTAACACGAAGAGAAATTTTATACTTATAGTACTTAGGAAAGAAATACAGCTTTGAGAGGTTTCTTAACAGAGTCCCCTCTATTCCCCCTTACAAACCTCACTCAGTTCTTGATAATTCCTTCACTGATACCCTTCATATATATAGGTATAGCATATGCATCATGCAATCCTACTCCACATCATACAATCGGTTACAAGAACAAGTCTAGAATAGGTATAGCATATGCATCATGCAATCAGTTCTTGATAATTCCTTCACTGATACCCTTCATATATATAGGTATAGCATATGCATCATGCAATCCTACTCCACATCATACAATCGATTACAAGAACAATCCTACTCCACATCATACAATAGATAGAGACTGCTAATTAATTGTGGTTACTGTAGCTGCTAAGGTAGTTAAGTTCTAGATGTTGACTTCAAGGCTGAAGCCTAATCCTGAAGCCACAGTAATCCCTTAGAGTGTAGAAAGGTCCTCCCAAATCCAGTGGACCAGCTGGTGTCACTAAATAGCCCTTTTCTTCTGCCTGTAGGTGTAAAGGATAGGAGGGTGCAGGTTCTAAAATGTATCACATAATTCCCATTCTTAGTAGTTTGTTACTCAGCTAATCTCTCTATTTTCTTGTTTAGTAAGAAAGTAACTTTTCTGAAGGAGCTGATGATTGATTTCATTATTTTCTTTTAGGAGGAGTTTCTATGGGAAGCTGAAATGGTTAAAATTAAAGCTCAAGATTTGAAGGGGAAAGAGGTGAGGACTTCACACTTTTGTAACCACTTTTCTATTGTGACATACAAGTTTGCTATAGGGGTAGCGGTAATTTTATACGACGATGATATTATCTTGTTTAGTCATAAATTCAGGTGTACTGTAGTCTGATTTACGTAATATTACTTTGAGTGAGGTGCTCTTGCTGAAGATTTATGTATAAAAGAGTTTCTCCTCTACCAGTGTAACTGCTGATCATTGTTTAGAACTAACAATTCTGGTTGGTGCCACTCAGGTGCGATTAAACACTCGTCTTCTGTACCAGCAGACGAAGTTCAACTTACTCCGTGAAGAAAGTGAGGGATATGCCAAATTGGTACGTCATAGAATATCTCCAGCTTTTATCTGTTGTCATTCTTTCTGTCCACTTCTTTTCTATACCCTATTGTTAGATACATATTCGCTCTTTTCTTCTTTTCTTTTCCTCGAAATCCACCTTAGGAATGCTCGTCTTTAATTTTTGGAAGGGATGATCTGTTCAACAATGCTGATATGGTCTTTCCTTCTCACACGGTTCCAGTTGGGAGGCAAATCTTCTGCTAGATTAATTATAGTATAGCTTCGCAGAGTAACCAACATATATCTCAGTAGAGTTTCTATTGATTTGTGGAGTTTGGTTGAGTCAGAGTTTACAATACACCAACTTATTACAGTAGTTCCTTTTGTGGAGTGCAGGTCACCCTTTTATGCCGAGGATCTGCAAGTTCTTCGCATAATGCATCAGCAGCAACTATGGGAATTATCAAGGTTTTGATTCTGCCATACATTATGTTTCACAGATGTATTCTGTTTACATTTTCTGAACTGAAATATTTCTCGCAGTCATTAATTGGGCATTTTGACCTGGATCCGAACCGTGTTTTCGACATTGTAAGCTTTCACTGTCGCTTCTGTCATTTTTTTTGTTTGATATTGCAGAATGCATTGATCTGTCCTTCCCTATTATTCATGTACCCTTTGTTTCTGATGAATAGGTTTTGGATTGCTTTGAACTTGAACAAGATTACGACACATTTCTGAATCTAATTCCTATCTTTCCCAAGGTTTGGAATGTCTTCCTAGTGTTGTCATATTCTACACCGCTTAGCTTGAGAGCCTATTTTTTCCTAAAAATTTCTCTTGGATATGCAGTCTCATGCTTCACAAATTCTTGGATTTAAGTTTCAATACTATCAGAGATTGGAGGTGAATAGCCCTGTTCCATCTGGGCTCTATAAGCTTACAGCCTTGCTAGTGAAGGAGGAGTTTATCAATCTTGAAAGCATGCAAGTACTTTTTCCTTCAACTATTTTTTCCCTTTCTTTTCGTGCTTTCTAGGTCCTTAGGAGCCACTGGCGGATCTTCAAATCGAGCATTATGTGTGGCTTTAAGGAAGTACAGTGATTTTATCCTTTTTCGCAGATGGTGCCTTTGAAGTTTCCTTTCTAATTGGATACTTGTACATAGTCTTCTTAATGACGACTACTTTTCTTTTTCATTGTGTGAGCATAAGACTATATCAGTTATCAGTTGGAATCTAAATGAAAGATTTTTCTGCACTTTGTCTCCTCTTTTAGTTGTTTGGTAGCGATGTCTCTTAAGTTCGTTTCTTAATGTAATCTGAAAGGAAATTGATGGGGTTTTGATTGTCAAAAAGCCTTTTGGCTGTTCTAAGTTACTTACTTCGAGATTGCTCTTGGGGGGGACTACCTAGTAAAGATAATTTATTACCTTGCAAGCAACTCACTCAAATCATTAACTTCTTTTTTCAGTGCACTAGATTGCTACATTTATATGTGTCTCTGACAAGTGAAACTATACTAAATCTATAAACCTTATGTTCTAATGTTGTTTTTCCCAACTGTTGTGAACAGATATGCACATTTGCTACCTAAGGACGAAGAAGTTTTTGAGGATTATAATGCTTCTTCTGCAAAGCGATTCGAAGAGGTACAGTTCAAAATATGACCTCTTCATTAAGAAGTTTGTAGATGCATGTGTATATATGTTTCAAGATAGTTTTGTTCTGGCCTAGCGTTAAAACCTTTTTCCCCCTTGAGACAAACGAACAAACTTGTTTCCTCTGCTCTTACTATGATTTACTCATCTTGCCTTTAAATTTTTAACTAATACTTAGATACTAAGCACTTCTCCATCTTCCTGGAAGCCAGCCAATTATTTGTTGTTTTTAAAGCCTTACTTTCACATGTTTATTCACGAGTTATGATATTTACAAATCCCTCCTTTTCTACAGGCTAATAAAATTGGAAAGATAAATCTTGCTGCTACCGGGAAGGATCTTATGGAAGATGAGAAGCAAGGAGATGTCACAGTAGATCTCTTTGCTGCTTTAGACATGGAAACTGAAGCTGTTACTGAGCGATTACCAGAGCTTGATAATAATCAGACCCTGGGCCTCCTTAATGGTTTCCTCTCTGTGGACGACTGGTATGTATACCAGTTCCTCTTGATTTATAAAACAAAGATATTTAACTCTTCTAAAAGCTTAGTTTGCCATCCTTTTTTTCTTTTCACTTAACAAATCCACTATCATCAAAACAATCTGTTTGGTAAAACGTTTCTCGAAACGTTTCTTCATGAGCGTGAGATTTCTTCTAGGATTACTTTGTATGACCGTTATTTTTGTGATAATTGAATCACTTTTTTGTTTATTACTTGAAATTGAACTTGGAGGACATGTTGGATGACTGTTACTGCTGTCTTCTGTAGAATTCATGTCTCAGATTGATACTATCATATAAACTTTGTTTACATTTTAATTCATGATATACAAGGCTACTTTGTATATTTAATTTATCCTAAAGCCATTGTACTTTACTCTTCCCCTTTCTGCTCAACTAAAGTGAAAACACTTGGTTTTCTTTTTGCGTTAACTCTTTACTTGTCTCAGGTTTCATGCCAATATCTTGTTCGAGCGTCTTGCTCCTCTTAATCCAGTGGCTCACAATCAAATTTGTGGTGGCTTGTTTAGGTTAGTGACTGATCCTTTCACTCACACTGTTTTGTCCTCAGATGAATAACTACTTCATTGCTTTGCATCTTCAGCTCTATGTATCACCTAAGGAATATCGCAGCTCTGGCCACTAATCTATGATGCCAACAAAGATTTTTTGTTTTTGTTCTATGTTTCAGGCTTATAGAGAAGTCAATCACTCATGCTTATCGCATTGCCTGTCAGACACGTTTTCAAAAAATTTCGCCTGCGGGTACTGAAAAGATTACACACGCTGCTAATACAACTGCCAATAGGACTTGTCTAGATCTTCCGAAAGAAGTGTTTCAGATGCTTGTTACAGTTGGACCCTACTTGTACCGTAATACACAACTGTTGCAGAAGGTGCACTAATTCTTAAAATACTGAATGATACAAAAGATTGAAGATTGAAGCTGATATATGTTTACCATTGTGGCAGATTTGTAGAGTATTAAGGGTTTACTACTTGTCGGCCTTAGATCTTGTTCGCAGTAGCGATGGGTCGTCAAATCAAGAAGGTAGTGCATATGAAATTTCTCGTGTGCACCTGAAGGAAGTTAGGTTGCGAGTGGAGGAAGCTCTAGGAACATGCCTTCTGCCATCGTTACAATTAGTACCTGCAAATCCAGCTGTTGGTCATGAGATTTGGGAAGTGATGAGTCTTCTTCCTTATGAGGTTAACTTGCTTCTGTTTTTTTTTGTTCTAAATATTTTTGTGTTGAATGTGATGGTCAATCCTGCTGATTAATTTTGTCTTTAGGCTCGTTATCGCTTATATGGTGAGTGGGAAAAAGACGATGAGCAGAATCCTTTGCTGTTGGCAGCAAGACAAGTGGCAAAGGTATAACAGTATGACTTCTTCGAGCTGTTATTCTTATATGATACAAATGGAAATATGCATCCTTCAGACCCTCAGGAGCCTATTCTCGTATGTCAGTTGGACACTAGAAGGATTCTGAAACGGCTTGCAAAAGAAAATTTGAAGCCGTTAGGAAGGATGGTGGCAAAACTTGCTCATGCCAATCCCATGACGGTGCTTCGGACAATTGTAAATCAGGTGTCAATCTACTGAAAATGTGGTGTTGCTTCTATTTTTGTAGCCAGGATTGTTCAGAGGGCTAACCGTCAGGTTCTTGTTGCAACAGATTGAAGCATACAGAGATATGATTCCTCCTGTTGTAGATGCCTTCAAGTACTTGACACAGGTTAGTAAAGCCTTGTGCGTCTTTTTTATATGCTATGCCCTTGTTCACCTTATCCCCTTACCCAGGCTTTCTGTTCATTTGTTATGAAAAAAGTCATCGTGATGAGATAGACGGATGGTCTTTTTGCCAGTGCCTTGTTTCAGAGTGCAAAGTAAATCTAGTTTCATTCGAGTGAGAATGATTTGGCTTTGTAGGTTTCCACTGATACATTTTACTCATTAACTCTAGCATTCATTCTGGGTTAGGTTTAAACTAATGGAAATGTGGATATGTTGGTTTGGCTGATACCCAAACATGGGCTTCTGAAGAAGGCTATAATGAAGTGAAATAGTCATCGTAAATTGGGATGCAGTCAGATGGATCTTAATTCTAACAAATATTTTTTCAAATACATTGAGGCAGTCTGTCATGTGTTTCTGTTTTCTGGCTTCGTTTCTTGCAAAAATATTTTGTTTGCTAAGTTACCTGGAGTCGGCTTTCCTTTCTAAGTTATTGTTGTTATTGAGATACTTCTGATGCACGATCTGATGCTTTCCAAATTATTCCTGATACACAGCTTGAGTATGATATCCTGGAATATGTCGTGATTGAGAGACTGGCTCAAAGCGGACGAGATAAACTCAAAGACGACGGGATTAATTTATCAGACTGGCTTCAATCTTTGGCTTCATTTTGGGGTCACCTGTATGTGTTCTTCTTTGGAAGCATTAATACATGCTATAAATAGTTTCATTACGATTTTGGAGAGATAATTGATTGCTATAAGTGTTTTATTTTGTTGTGATTACATATACTAGGCATATTTGCAGTTATGCCCAGGATAGAAAAGCACAGTGTGTAAAGCTGTTTAAGGAGTAAACTTGCAATTTTGATGTTTAAAACCATTTTGGTTACTTGGTGAATTTGGTGGTACCTTTTCCATCTTTTATGTTCACTTCTAGTGTTCATTCGCTTACAGACATGTGTTGTAAGATTTTGTTTGGTTCATTTTGGATTGCCTCTCTATTTTCTCTCTTTACTGTTTGGATAGTCAGTTGAATTTTAATGTAACTATTGGTTGCATATGCTAGTGATATAAGTTACTGGAATTTTGCTTGATATATACTTGCTGCAGAAGTTGGGGAGTACCTTATTTGCTGACATGATCGATGCTAGTATGCCTGATAGGATGAAGAGTGTTTTGCATTAGCCGTTAATTTTTTCATGTGTTCCTCCTGTTAGTTTTCTTTATATGTTTCTTCTCGTGAGGCTTTATCTTTTTTGTTCTGACTGCCATTAGAATATTGCCATTCCACCTATTTTTAACTGCATGATGCATATATAGCATTATTCAGGAAGTAATAAAAGCTGTAAAGGCCACCTTTTTGGAGCATTTTCATAAACAATATCATGTTATCCAGGTGTAAGAAGTACCCATCAATGGAGTTGAGGGGTCTTTTCCAGTATCTCGTGAACCAGTTAAAGAGGGGCCAAGGGATTGAACTTGTTCTTCTCCAGGTTGGTTTGTATTCCTCAAATTCTTATGATCCAACTTATTCACACTAATGGTGGCTGACTGTAATATACAATGATGTTTAGGAACTGATCCAACAGATGGCAAACGTACAGTACACTGAGAACCTTACTGAAGATCAGTTGGATGCCATGGCAGGAAGTGAGACTTTACGTTATCACGCAACATCCTTTGGCATGACACGAAACAACAAGGTTTGTCTTTTTAGATCCTCAAAATTTAAAATATCTACTTATTAAATCTTGAGAGCCTGAGAGGAGCCAAGCTTTGGTCTGCACCATTAGTGCCTGTATTTTCTTACTGTTGTTACTTGTTAGAGAAAATCGATGATGTTGTCTGCTTGAAAATCAGGTTTTTTATCTCCAGTAATCTGAATGAAACATTATGGATTTGGTTATATTTAAGTTTGATACCCTACATCTCCGTTTTAGCGCATCGTTTTTCAGCTGCATATATTCTGACACTGGTGTGCGCTTCGTTTATGCATTTGCATGCATACATGTTTTACAAACATGTGATGGGTTGTGGCAAAATTATTTATCTGAAGTCATTCATTTAGAATGTCTGGTATTGTAAGAAATGTGTTTCATTCAAAACCTCCTGTTCCGTACTTCTATAGATGCTAGGCTCTGTAGATAAAAACATATGTACTTGCGATAGTGGCATCAATATTAATAAGCTTTATTTATTTATTTACCTCGGAGATCATTGAGGTATCTTAGTTTTTAAACAATTCTGATTTCTCTTCCTGGTTTTTGCAGGCACTTATAAAATCATCCAACCGTCTACGAGATTCGTTACTTCCAAATGATGAACCAAAGATAGCTCTCCCTCTTTTGTTACTTATCGCCCAGCACCGTTCTCTGTAAGTTGACAAATCTGATCGCTTGAAATTGTTTGACAATATTTGTTTGTATGGAGCATAAAAGTCTTTACTGGAGCACGATGCATAGTTTCTACATCATATACCTGGAAACATAAATTGAAACGGAGAGAAAATGCCTATCAAATCGAAGTCTAAAACTACATATCTACATTGTAGATTTTATATTTGGTGTGACCACGGACAATGTTCCTATCTCTGAATTGAGTATGTATGATGTACACTTAATTCATTTGGTCTAGATTTATGTTATTATAATGTAAACTACCTGATATGCAGAGTTGTGGTAAATGCGGATGCACCATATATTAAGATGGTCTCTGAACAGTTCGACAGATGTCATGGAATTCTCCTCCAATACGTGGACTTCCTTTCTAGTGCTGTTAGTCCTGTTGCTGCTTATGCTAAGCTGGTACCTTCACTTGATGAGCTTGTTCACACATACCATCTTGAGCCCGAGGTCTCTCGATCTTTCTTTCCTTTGTTCCTTGTTCTTTACCCTTGTGTTACTGCACTCTTCAACAATATGGATTTCATCACTTTTCACATGTCTTTCTGGTCTACATCGTTAGCTATTATTGCCTTCTTTTTGTGATTACTTCGCTGCATTTTGAAGCCCAGGCTTATGTTCTGAATCCCCTGCCAGGTCGCTTTTTTGGTATTTCGCCCTGTGATGAGGCTCTTCAAGTGTCGACGGAATGGTGATGTTTCATGGCCTTTGGATAGTGGGGAATCTATGGATGCAGATTCTGATATATCAGAATCTGAGAATTCCATGATTCTCGATCGGGACGCATCTAAAAAAGCTGTAACGTAATATTTCAACTCAATCTGTTTAGTATATTAGGTTGCTTCAGCAACACTATAGACGTGATGTTTATTTGAAGTTTCAAATAGTTTCTTTCTGAAGATTTGAAGTGATAAGCTAGTTATTTAATTGCATTACACCTAGATGCTGACTTACTGGACTTTCTCTCGTTGTTAATATGTTTGCAGGTGGTCTGATGTTCTTGATACAGTAAGAACAATGCTGCCCTCGAAAGCTTGGAATAGTCTGTCGCCAGACCTCTACGCTACTTTTTGGGGGCTTACCCTGTATGATCTCCATGTTCCCAGAAATCGTTACGAGTCTGAGATATCTAAACAGCATGCTGCCCTTAAGACACTTGAAGAGGTTTCTGATAATTCTAGCTCAGCAATTACGAAGAGAAAAAAAGAGAAGGAAAGGATTCAAGAATCTCTTGATCGTCTTACCAGTGAACTGAAAAAGCATGAAGAACATGTTTCTTCTGTCCGTAGAAGGCTTTCACGTGAAAAGGATAAATGGTTGAGCTCCTGTCCTGATACTTTGAAGATCAATATGGAGTTCCTGCAGCGTTGTATTTTCCCTCGTTGCACATTTAGCATGGCAGATTCTGTGTACTGTGCTATGTTTGTACATATGCTCCACTCTCTTGGAACACCCTTTTTTAACACAGTCAACCACATTGATGTACTGATATGTAAAACGCTACAACCAATGATATGCTGCTGCACTGAATCCGAAGTTGGAAGACTTGGGAGGTTTTTGTTTGAGACCTTAAAGATTGCATACCACTGGAAGGTTACACTTGAAATTTCATTTTACTTTGACGATGAAAGTATAGAATTGGGTTTTCTTCTTTCTAACCTAGTTTCTAATGTCTCTTATATTTTCTCAGAGTGCAGAATCAGTCTATGAACATGAGTGTGGAAACATGCCAGGGTTTGCTGTTTATTACAGATACCCGAACAGCCAGCGTGTCACATTTGGACAATTTGTGAAGGTTAGAAATTCTGATCCTTGACTTCTATAATTATGTTACTTTTGAAGGTGTAAACTCTAACTGTCTCAAGTTTGAGGTGGTATAAACTCTAAAACTGTCTCAAGTATTCTTGTTCGTTACTACTATTGAGTGTTCTTTATTATGATAAGCCTAGAGTAGAAGTGCATTTTAATACACTCTGGAAGTATTAAGGGCTAACTTGAAGATCTTTCAATAGCTGAGAGGCTATCGCATAGAAACTTTGACAAGATAAAACGGACAAAAAAGGAAATTTTCAGTTTTTGATGGCAGTTTAGGTTGGGGTGAAACTAAACCTGTCAAGAGTTTGTTTACACACTCTCTTCTGTAGTCAAGTTCCGAGTTACTAAGTGCATTTACACACTGAAGGCTTGCAAATTCTTTAATATCTTTGTCTTCTCTGGAGTCGGGTTCAAAATGGTTTATGGATTATACTGTTTGAACTAAACGGTTGCTTTTAATGTGAATAAATCTCACGACACTGAAGGCTTACTTTTATTATTTGTATATTCTTAGACTCTCGATTCTCGAATAAATCTTACCATGTAAATCCCGAGTAAATCTTACTGTTTGAACTAAACGGTTGCTTTTAATGTGAGCTGGACGTTCTTACCTTATATATATATATATATATTGATTTATTGAACTCATGGCATGACGCCTAGAAAAGTAATTATATACCATTTTATCTGATGGAACTGCATTGCTTCTGCTCAGTGATTTTGATATATTCCATTTCATCTTTGGATGTGTATTCCCTATGTATTTCTACTATTTAGCTGTAACGTATTCTGCTTTAATTACTGGTAGCAATGTCTTGTTTCTTCTGTGTTTCATATCTGTATCATCTGTTGATCTTCCTGATAGGTACATTGGAAATGGAGTGGAAGAATCACACGGCTTTTGATCCAATGTCTGGAGTCAAATGAGTACATGGAGATTCGTAATGCCCTAATTATGTTAACAAAAATATCTGGTGTTTTCCCAGTTACTCGGAAGACTGGATATAACCTCGAGAAACGGGCAAGTACCTCCTTACTAGCCAGTCTTATGAATATGCTTTAAGTTGGTGTGATTTCTATCTCTTCATGTGTTTTTATTTGTGAGAAGATTAATCTTTCCTTTCTTTGTTGGTCTGGTCTCACAGGTAGCCAAGATTAAAAACGATGAGCGAGAGGACCTTAAGGTCTTGGCAACTGGTGTTGCCGCTGCTCTGTCTGCAAGAAAAGTGAGTGCTAACGATCGCAATTTCATGTTCAGTGTTTTATGCAATTTTCACTGAATGTCGATTATTTGCAGCCATCATGGGTTACAGACGAAGAATTTAGCATGGGCTTCCTTGAACTAAAGGCTCCGCCAGTACATACTCCAAAACATGCTCCTTCCCAGAATGGCTTGGTAGGTGGTGTCTCCCAAGGTGAATCAACTGGGGGAAGATCTTCTATTAACCAGCAGCCTGAGTCTGGCGGCAAGGACCAGTTGTCAAAAACTAAACCAACAGATGGGAGAACAGAAAATATACCTTCAAAATCTGATCAAGGACATCCAAAATCAAAGGGAGGCAATCCATCGGATACCCAACCATCCATGTCTAAGAAGCCAATGGAACTAAAGGAAACAGATGAATCACCCAGAATATCTGATGAGAATCTTGTCAAAGCTGCCTCAAAGTATTCTGAAGCCGAGGTACCACCGTGTTCTTTGATCTTTTATTTGTTAAGTTAGCAACCCCTGCTTTACCTATGCACCCCTAATTTGTCACTAGCAGTCCACAGATATATAGGAAATTTATCCTGCCCATGTCTACTTTCTTGACAGCTCCTTTTCTAAAGGACTGATTTAGGGGAAGTGATGATTAGATATTGTATTTGGGATTACCGTGTAGACATATGGACTGTGTTTAACATATCCCTTCACATGGGCCGTGGGTTTTGAGTGAGAGCGCTAAGGTCAATTGATTTGATCCCAAGATAATGCAATATGCTACAATCTACACTCTCCGCCTTCACCCCAACCTATTCCCACCCTTTTTATGTTGGAACTTGGTCGCCAAAAAATTTCAGCTAATTAACATTTCAGGAAGATTTTGGGCTCCAACTTTGTATCATGTATAATTATTTTTGGTTGGCAGTTAAAACCTTCGTCTAAACGGGGTGCATCGGCTGCATCAATGAACAAATCAACAAAACAAGATTTTGGAAAAGATGATGGAAAGTCCGGTAAAGCTGTTGGAAGAACATCCACAGCTGACAAAGATCTTATTTATCTGGAGAGCAGGCAAGCAGGTTTGACTAAAGCTTCTCCCAGCACAGCAGCCAATGGTAGCTTAGCTACTGGTTCGTCCAAAGGTTTGAATCTCACCCACAAAATCATTAGATGTTCATGAAAGCTAATGAAAGCTGGATGGACTTGTCAGGTATTCTAACTTAATCTCTGATGCAGTGAAAGATGATGGTGCTGAAGCTTTAGATACACAAAAGCAATCTTCTCGGACTGTTCATTCCCCTAGGCATGAAATTAACACTTCTTTGAGATCGAGTGATAGGTTACAAAAACGAGCTAATGCTGTTGAAGATAGTGACAGAATAAGTAAACGCCGTAAAGGAGATGCTGAGCACAAAGAGCATGACAGTGAGGCTCGACCGACTGATCGAGACAGATCAGCAGAGACTCGGGTTGATTTAAACAAAACATCCACTGATGACCAAAGCACCCATAGGGATCAAGATAGGTCAAAGGATAAGAGTAATGAAAGACAGGACCGAGATCACAGAGATAGAGTGGAGCGTTCTGATAAACCTCGCGGAGATGATGTGGAGAAAGTACGAGATAAATCCTTGGAACGTCATGGTAGAGAGCGGTCAGTTGAGAAGAGTCTAGATAAAGGAACAACTAGGAGTTATGATAGAAACAAGGATGAAAGAAACAAAGATGATAGAAACAAACCGCGTCATAGTGAGGCATCACTTGAGAAATCTCATTCTGATGATCATTTTCATTCTCAAGGTTTACCCCCACCTCCACCTTTACCTCCTAACATCGTTCCACAATCTATGGCCTCGAAAGAAGAACCCGAAAGAAGGGCTGGAAGTACAAGGCATTCTCAGAGGCTTTCCCCGAGGCATGAAGAAAGAGAAAAACGGCGCTCTGAAGAGAATTCATCAGTTTCTGTTGATGATGCAAAGCGCAGAAGAGATGACGATTTTCGTGACCGAAAGCGAGATGACCGAGAAACAATCACTGTGAAGGTAACATGGCTCCCTCTTTACCCCTGTTGGTATTAAATATTGTAGAATATCCACTGTAGTGCATCATCATGGTTTCTTATTGCTTTCTCTTATATACTCTTGTGTTATGGTAACTCAATTATGATTTCTTGAAGTGCATTATTGTTCGAGACATATTTTATCAGTTTTTATTACAAAATTGAAGAAGAGAAACTCCATGGTCTTTCCGCAATGGTCTCGCTGTTTAAGCATAGGAATAAACATCTTATGTCAACTCTATGCAGGGAGAAGAAAGAGAAAGAGAAAGGGAAAGGGAAAGAGAAAAAAGTATCCCGTTGAAAGATGATTTTGAAGCCTCCAAGAGAAGGAAGGTTAAGAGGGATCAACAGGTCACATCTGCAGAGCCAGGGGAATACTCTCCAATGCCACATCAGTCATCTTTATCAATCGGTATGGGACCATCATCGTACGAAGGCAGAGAGCGAAAGAGCAGTAGCATGGTTCAACATGGAGGTTATCTTGAAGAGCCAAGCATGAGACTTCTTGGTAAAGAAGCTTCCAGCAAGATGGCTCGTCGTGATCCTGACCCGTATCCTTAAAAAAAAGAGCCTCGTTACCAACTTTATAATCTCTCTACTTGAGTTTACATCCCTTATATGATGCATCATTAATGGTATCTTCAGAGTTGCAAAATCCAAATCTAAGAATAGCAATTTCCTTGACCTTGGTATAGAATGTATGACCGTGAGTGGGAAGACGACAAGAGGCAGAGAGCAGAACGGAAGCGGAGAGATCGGAAGTAGACTGATAATTCGCATATCCTTCGGGTTGTTCTATGAAGAGAGAGCAGAATGTATTGCACACTGCTTTTGTTACTGAAACCATTCCATGACCATGCGGTCTACATTGTGTCATTTGGCTCCTCCGAGTTTGATAATGACTTGTAAAAATTTGAGATACACGTACCATTTGACCATTACGCCGCAAATTTTTTTTTCCTTTTCAAATTGCTTATGGAGCTTGTAAACTATAGACAGCCAATCAAATTAATAGTGAAACAAATATCGATTTTGTATCTTTCTCTTGGCTTAGAACGGACTTGGAAAGCCTAATTTGTTTTAAAAAGAGTTTTTAAACATCTGTATATGTAAAACTAAAAGACTTGTATATATACATTTTTTAAAAAATTAAAATTATTGTCTGCTTCGACTCATTTCTGTCATTTGTTTACAGTCAAGCTAAAATATCAGTCAGAGCTAGATCGTATTGCTGTGCAATCGTTGAGCAAGTGTACCATGTTTTGATCTTATAATTTACTTGTGTAAACATTTTTTCGATTAACACTACTCACCTAATCTCTGGTCTAATACTCTAATCTTGGGTGTTTATTAGTTTTCTGGCTTCTGGTGTGAAAGTCATTCTTCGTGGGATGTTAATATCGAACCAAGCATGCATCAAATGTGCCAACTCCATGATTGGTATGGTGTGCAATAACTTTGGCCGAATAAGAGTGCAAATTCACAGTTTAAGTATAAGCTGGCTTTGACCCCAAAAAAAAAAAAAAGTATAAGCTGGCTGGTTGGTAAATTTGGAAATTCCTTCGTTATAATGAGTTTGTGTGTGTTGGTTATAAAGATTGAAATATCTTTTGCCTTCATATTTCAAAACCAGATTTCAGTAGAGTCTCCATCGCTCTAGGATGTCACAATGGTCTTCTTGTCAGGCATTTGTTTTAATGACATCAAACACTTTAGGCCGACTATCACTTCAGTCCAACATGGTAAAGGGGCTATGTACAATCAAAACAAATGAAGATATATTTTTGATAAATTCAGTTTCGGAACGTATAACTTTGATAATACGAGTATGAGATCGCAGGATTCATGAATTATGTGTCAAAACGTTATTTCATTCTTCCAAGTAGTTATATCGATCAATTAAGCCGTAAATAATTTAGCTTTAACAGTTCATATGTTTTTTAAAATTAGCAGATTTTCTCACCAATCAGCAGTTTTGCTGTCTTAAATATTGTATACCTACAGAAAACCAGATCCAAAAATCTAAGAACGAGCATAAAATAATCAAGAAAACACATATTTTAGAAATAACTCTTCAGTTCAGGTCTCCATATTTTTTCAGCATATTGAAATCTCAGGAGAACGAAAGTTTTAAGTTTTAACATCATCAGAGCAAACCCAGAAACTACATTTCAATTGAAACCAGAAAAAAAAAACTTGATTTTCATAAAACTTCGAGTAAATTATAAATAAATAAAAACTAAATATAGATGCCTTCACTCAGTTCAGGTCTCCATAAATTTTCCGCATGATGAATCTCGGAAGAACGAAAGTTATGTTTTGATCATCATCGTGAGGCAAGTACTACATTAATAAGATCAATAGCCTAATCAAAACGAAGCAACGGGATCACTATTTTTGAAAATTCAATAAAAGAAATCGAAGATGAAGTTGAAATAAGCGACGAAGGTGATTTGTTTACGATCTTATCACCACACAATCACTTTATATATATGCCATTGGAAGAGGGATGCAGAGTAAACCCTAGCTCTGTCTTTGGGTCATATGGGCTTAGAATGGGCCATTGTTAATGTCCAGACCATCAAGGACATTGTTTTCGTTTTCTTACGGTTTGATTTGGTCATAATGCATTTCTTGTAGTCACATTTGAAAATTTAAGATGGAAAACCTGATTCGGAGATTAGTAAATCTTGTGTTCGAGGAGCACCACCACCAAAATCTGAGTCTAAAACACACATTATCTAACGCTTTCATGATGTTATATGTTCTTGGCGCAATGGGTTCAGCAATATAAAGCATGATGCTAGAATTTTCTCGAATATTACGCTCTCTATAATTATTAGGTTTGGCGTGATATGCGAATAAAATATAAACTATTTGGACTCTAAAATTGATAATATGTATAATTATATTTTAAATTAAATCGCTCGTTTAGTTATCCAGAAATTATGTTTTGTAATTCGCAATTTCAAAAATTTAAATTTTTATATAACTTAAAATGAATCTTACTGTTAAAATCTGGTGAGTTATAATTATCATATGTGTCATGCTCAAGTTGAACGCACTCATCTTTATATAATAAGATTTTTCTCACTCCGTTTCATAAAAAGTGTCGTTTTAAGATTTTATTTTTGTTTCACAAAGAATATCGTTTATGTTTTCAATGCAGAATTTTGAATAAAAATCCAATTTTAATCTTATTGTTTTATTGTATTAATTAGAGATTATATTTAGTGTATTAATAAAGGGTAATGCAGAACTTTTAATAGTTTTCTTTATATGTGTGAAATGTGTCAAAATGACACTCTTTGTAAAACAAAAAGAGTAATAGTTAGTTAACTACATTTTTAAAATAAATTATTTTATTTACTAAAATTGACTTCTTCTTTTTTGGGGTCAAGAACTAAAATTGACTTTAAATCTTCATTTTAAATGTTATTTTCATTTTAAATACAATTACCGAATCCAATCCAAATAAAACTAGATTTAAGATTGTTTTAGTCAAATTATTTACAGTCCAAACAACTTAAACCCGAACCTAAAATCTAAAAAACCTAAACCAAAGTTTATATACATCGAATTTGGTCTAATATATCTTCACTTAAATAACCTAAACCCTACCCAAAACTTAAAAAAACATAACTCAAAACCTAATTTGGCCTCTCTTAACCGTTTTCTTTCTAAAGCGCCACCATGTACCGCTTTTTCTTGTCGATTAGCTGCATCAAAGGCGTTACATGGACGGTTAGCTTATTACCGCAACGGTAAAAAGCTAGCTACCATTTAGACTGCCATATCCTATCACGGGGTAAACGTGGCGCCAGGCTATTGTTACACTATCAACTTTTGAGATTCTCTTTAAATAAAGTCAAAGCTTCTGATGAAGTTGAAGGCATCACGGGAGAGAGAGAGAGAGAGCTATGGAGAAACTGATTCCGTCCAAAGGGATTCTCAAGAGCGAGGCTCTTAAAAAGGTTTTGTTAAGTTTTAATTACTCTAATTTCTCCCTAAATTTTTTATCTTCAAAATATAACTTACTATATTGTCTGATGATCGAAGATGCTTTATCATTAATGATTTAAGATTTTCCGTGAATATGAATGCTACCAACACATATATTATACAGTTGTGGTTATAAATCAAACCTTGTTATATGTGAAACAGTACATCTTCGAAACGACGGCGTATCCAAGAGAGCATGATCAGCTCAAGAAATTACGAGAAGCTACGGTCCACAAGTATGGCAATTTGTAAGTCTGGCTACAACCTCCCTTGTCCATGTTTCTATAACCATTAGTTAACTTGAGCTAATGTTTTTTAAGAATTTATATGATCCTATTCTTTTTAGCAGTTGCAAGTTTTATAACGTTAGATCCTATATATGTTTATAGCTTGTACTTCCACTCGCATAAGTATATGTGATGTTTTTTTGTTTACTTTTAAAACATAAAAGAAAAAGGTTATAGTTTCACTTGAAAAAGAAAAAAACCAAAAGGGAGTAATAATTAACATGTGAAGTGTGAATACAAAAACAAAGGCAAACAAACAATCAAGACTTAAATTGGAGTGGGATGTGGTTCTCGGGGTGGATCACTTTGGGTCTTTTGGGTCACTCAAAATCTTCTGAGAGGAAGATCGTTTTGGACAATCTCTGCTACAGCTCCGGGAAGTTGGCTTTGGAAGTGGCTTCTCAAGCTGAGACCGCTAGCTAGGCCTTTTATATGTTGTGAAGTAGGATATGGTTCTATTGCTCGTTTCTGGTATGCTGATAGGACGAACACTGGACCGATTGATCTAACGGGTGATAACGGCCCTCGTGTGACCGGGATTAATAGGTACGCCTTTGTGAATGAAGCGTGGACAAATGGTGTTTGGATGTTGCCTCGTGGGAGAAATCCAATCACCTGGTTGCTAAGAGAGGCTCTATACCGAGTATATCTCTAGATCAATCTTCTGGATTGGATGTGTTCAAATGGAGAAACACTATGTTGGGAGAACCAGGGACGTTCTCTGCTTCTAAAACATGGGACGTTTTGCATTCACGAGGCCCAACTCTGGATTGGACTAAAACAGTGTGGTTTTCTCAGCATATTCTTAAACATGCTTTCATTCACTGTATTGTTGCTAGAGACATGATGCCTACACGAGACATGCTGATTAGTTGGGGACTTGCTGTCCATAGCACTGTTTGTGGTGTTGTTGGTCGAGCGTTGTAATGCGTTTAGGTTTGCTTTGTAAGTTTTAAATGGTATCCCATTGGGAGTTACGTTACCAAATGAAATAAAATAAGTAGGTATTAAAAAAAAAAAAAAAACCTAATTAAATTGGCTACATAGTTGAGACGTAAATACGTTAGTCGAATCAATTATACTAACAATAACTAATCATTTGTGTTTATATGCGTAGAAGCGAGATGGAGATAACGGTTGATGAGGGGCTTTTCCTATCGATGGTTATAAAGATGATGAATGCCAAAAATACGCTAGAGCTCGGTGTTTTCACGGGTTATTCGATGCTCACAACGGCTCTCGCATTGCCTGAGGATGGCCATGTATGTATACAACAACACTCTTTCATTTACTTACCTCAAAATCAAATAAGCAAAAACGAATAAGAGCTAACATCTACGAACTCTTTGGATATACATATAGATTACTGCAATAGACATTGATAAAGAAGCTTACGAGGTGGGTCTAGAGTTCATCAAGAATGCAGGTGTTGATCACAAAATCAACTTCATCCAATCTGATGGTCTCCAGGCCTTAGACAAGATGTTGAGCGTACGTAATCCTTTATAAATATCATCAGTCATGTTTTTGTTTTGTTATATTATACTATTTAGCAATTATTTTGTTATATTTTCTTAGATAAAATCTAAATATGTTTAGTTTAGTTTGCGGCTTCTTATAAAAATCTTTAGCAGTCCCCTGAGGCCCTGGTTATTATTGAAGATGACAAAATATAGACGTTTTATGATGACAATGGTTTATGCATGATGGTGGAGCACAGGAGAATCCAAAACCGGAGTTTGATTTCGCATTTGTTGATGCTGATAAACCAAACTATGCCAATGTACACGAGAGGCTACTGAAGCTGGTAAAGGTTAGTGGAGTAATAGCGTTTGATAACACATTGTGGTTTGGGTTTGTGGCGGAGGAGGAAGAGGAAAGAGTGCCAGAACACATGAGGAGGAACAGAAAAGCCCTCATGGACTTGAACAAGCGGCTCGCTTCTGATCCTCGAATAGAGATATCTCAAGTCTCCATCGGTGATGGTGTCACTCTCTGCAGACGCCTTGTGTGATTAAGAGACGATCATCAAAATACCAAATGTTTCTTGTTTTTTTTTATTTCATCAAGTTGTTAGAATCTTTAATGCACTATCTTCCTCTCTTCTTGAGAAATTAACAAGCTTCAAGATATGAATAAAAACCATTTATATAAAATCATCTCTCATATATTAGCAAACCCAACATACAAACGAATAATCACACAAGGACCGAAGTAGAGTACAAACAAATAAGGAATCAGAGGTACACAAACTCTCTCTCTCTCTCCAGAGAAGCCAATACAAAGCTCTCTAACCTATACACCCAAACAAACTAACTTCCGAAAAAGAGACGAAAATGTTAGCCAAAATGTCAACATTTCTCTCCTCCTCGGCTTTTCTTCTCTCCTCCCTCTAACCAGTTTAAACCCGATCTACGTCACAAACTCTCTCTTTTTACTGGGCTATAGGTGTGAGGATGGGATTATCAGCATGCTAAGTTATATGGTGATACAATCAATCACATGAGGTAAGAAAAAACATAAAGTAAAAGCATGATATAAGGTTAAACCGCTTAATAACAAGAGTCTATAACATTATGGAAGCTCCCCTCACTGGGTACTCTTCGTTAACCCACTTGCTCCAGCAGCTCTGCGCAAATCCAAACACCAAAAAAGTCAGTTTGGATACTAAACTGTCTATCAAACAATCTAACTATGTAGATTTATGAAAGGAAACTCTGAAAACTGTATAGCAAGCTGTAAACGGATCATGATTCACCATGAAATGCGCCATACAAAGTGAAAACTAGATAGATATATACCTTCCCGCAAGTATCTGGGCAGTGTTGGATGAGCTCTTGCTATTTGAAAACCTTTTGGCTCTGTTGTCCTGATCCTTCTCCACACGCATTGCAGCAACTTCTTTCTCCATGGCAGCTACTTCCCTTCTCATCTTCTTTGCTTCAACCTCCATTGCCTTTGTTAATGTTTCCACCTTCTTCGCTAGCATCTGCAAACCTCAAATTATCAAACTGCCTCCGTTTACAACAAGAACGGATTCATATGTGCATACAGAAACATATGCAGAAATTCTACCTCGATTGCATCATCCTTATCTTTGAGGCTTTGGTCTTTTTCATGAGAGGCTTTCCTCAAAGAAACTACCTCTTTCTGTAATAAATCATACAAAACACCTGGGACACTGTCCTCAGTTGCGGCTGCAAGGTTTTCACTTTCTGGCTTCTCCTCCGAATTTTCTTTCCACCCATTAGCTGTCTCAGCTTCCTTAGAGTCATCAGAAGCCTTGCTGAAAGAATAATTCCCAGGTCCGTTTAAGAGTGCTTTGCCCCTGTCCAAGGATCTTGTGCCTCCATCAAATGACTTAGATGTTCCTTTAGCATTCTTCAACACAGAAGTTGAATTAATAGACAAGGAATGTCTCATCTGGGAAGCTGGAGCTTTCTTTGATAAAGAACCGTTTGATGGAAATTTTTGTAAGTTCTCAGCTCCACCAAGCGACTGCCTGCGAGAGGGTCCGTTACTCATGTTTCTTGCCTCGGATGTGTTCCTGGTGCTGCTGCTTGAAGTTCCTCTAAGTGTCTCCTCAAGCACTTTAAGCCGCAGTTGAAACTTTTCCTGGTAATTGCACAAACAAATATCTTACTTGTTGTTGTGTGAGCAAGATCAACTGAGAGAAGCTGGCTAATGCATAAGATTCATTACTTTTAACTGTGCTTCGGATTTAGCAGCTCGATCTGTTATGGCAAGCTTATCGCGAAGTTGCTGCATTTCTCCCTGCAAAGAGTAGAGAATCAAGAGCTGAGAATGTCGATATGGCTGTGCCTTGCTCACTGCATAGAATTTGCAACCTAAGAATCTAGGAGAGGGTGCCATCATATCTAATTAAACCTGTAGAAACCTTCTTTCTTCAAGCCATTGCTTCACAGGCATCACTTTATCATTACCATCTTTCCACTCATTTGCTACCACCGTGGCAACTCTGTTTGCTGTAACCTTTGCACGTGCAAGCTCCCGGTCAAGAGTTTTCCGTTGTTCCTGAAAGACACAGCAAGAATAGAATTCCTTCATCAGTAACCAATTCGTGTGGCAAGAAACTAGAGACTTATGGCTCTTTTTTTGGCAGTCTTGTGAAGTTTGTTTAGTTACATTCATCTCTTGAAATTTCCTTTGGTAATCCCTCACGGCATTTGCAGCAGCACCACCTGCAAGAACAGCCTCTTCCAGCTCCCGTACTGTCTGAGTGAATTTTTCCACTTCAGCTACCTTCTGCCTATGCATTTTGTCTACAATTTTGTTTTCTTCCTAGTAACATAAAATAAATTTAATCAGATATTTGGCAAACGACGTGTGACTGGTAGATCCCATCTCTAGCGTGTTTAAGTAAATACAAAGAATAAGATGATAACTACAGAACCTGACAGATTTCAATTTGTTTCATTAACTCCTGGTTCTTATTTTGAAGATCATCGACCAAGGCTGCTTTTGCCAGGGCACCTTCAATGGTCCTCTCAGCATCAAGTAAGGCAGCTTCCTTTGATTTAGTCAGACGATCCAAAGCCCTGTTATCTTCTTGAAGCTTCCCAATCTATGCAGAAACAAGGCAGTTGATCAGTGACTTGATTAATTTTCAATATCCACATATGGAGGTAGAGATCAAGCAATTAGACTTAAAAAGGCAACCTCTGATCGAGCAAGCTTAAGTTCAGCTTCTAACGGAGCAAGGATGGCTTCAATTGGAGGCATGTCATCATCCTTTTGGGCAGCATGGACCCTTCTTAAGGTGGCCTCAGCAGCAAACTGAGCAGCCATTGAGGCTTTCTTCTCCTCATTGATTTTCTTGATTTCTAGATTCTGCAACACAGTTGATATCATATGTCTATTAATATTAAAAAAACGAAAGGTGAACATAATCGAGCTAAGGAAGGATTATGGAGCAATACTTTGCTTTCGAGAATGGATTCGGTCAACTTGAGCTTCTCACCCAACTTAGCAAGCTCCTCAGTAAGCTAATATTCCAAACAAACAAAAAAAAACATAAAAGGAAAAGTCAATCCATGAGAAGCATGAAATCTCACTTGCAACTACTTAGACCAATAAAGAGAATGTACAGATCTCTGACAGTTGAAACATAAAAGTCAAGAACAAACACATGATGTATTAATTGATCAAGATGAAGACTAAGTGGATGAATGCTAGTACCCACTGGGATAAATGCACCTAAACCATTCATGGTAGATGAATTCTTCAACTAACAAAAGTAAACTTAGAAATTGTGATGAAAGGAAGAAATAAAGTGAACACAACTCAGATTTGAAATTTAGCAACCATTATTGAAATAGTTGAACCAAAAAAGAAGAATCTACCCCAAAAAAAATCGAGAAATGATTGAACTTTCCTTACGAATTGCTAAATGTGAAATTGAAAGAAAGAAAAAAAAAAGCTTCAAACGAACACAAGACAAGACAAAAATAGAAAATGAGAAAACAACAACACACCTCTTCAACAGCTTTCTCTCTCTCCCTCTCAGACAACCTGAGCGCTTTGATCTCGGCGTGTGCTTCCCCTAACTCTCGATCCTTATCTGCAGATTGTTCAGAAGCAAGAGACTAAATCAATCAGAAGAAGCAAAAATCAAAATCGAATCCGACGCATAAAACAAGTAGATCGAGCAAGCATTTTATCAACCTCTAACTTCGTTCTCTAGTCGATTAAGCTCCACTTTCACTGGATCCGAGCCATGGAGCAGAGTGATGAACTCATTGTCGGCCGCAGCGTCGAAGCTCGGCCTAATTGGCCTTCGTTTAGAGGAGCTTTTCCCTCCGCCGCTCTCCTTGTAAGACGCCGACACCGTAAGTGACGGATACGACGCCGCCGGTTGCGTAGCCTGCTCGGTTACCGTCGCCGACACATCTCCGTCACCGGAAACATCCGACATCTCCGATCTGATCCCTTGCACGGACACTTTGAATCCAAAATGCTAGTAGACACCTATAGAGATTATATAGGCCAACAAAAAAGGAGTATCAGCAGTGAGCTGCTGAATAATGCAGATTTCGAGACAGAGACGAAGATAAAAAGAGTTCTTGGGATTCAAATGCTCAGGCTGGTTTTTTCAGACACGAGGAGAGAATGATGCTAACCTAGAGAGACAGAGAGAGAGAGTTGAGAACTCTTTCGTTTTCTTTTTTTGAGAATGAAAATTAGAGAAAAAGAGATTTAAATGCTGTTACAGTTGTTTCTCTCTCTCTATTAGATTGACAAGACAGCGATAGGATGACGCAAGATTATGTTAATTAATCCATCATCTCTTCTTAATACCACTAAAGTTCGAACATGCTACTTTTCAGATTAATCAATAAACTAAGTAAGTTAATAGAGATTAGTACTATGTTTTCCACTGTTTTTATATAGTCGATTACTGTCGCCGGATCTCCTAAACATTTTTACCTTTATGTTTGTTTAACTATAAATAAATCAAATTTTCATTAATAATATATGGAATAAATCAAATTTTGGTAGAAGGAGATTTTTAGTTGAATTTATATTTGACATTTTAATTATTATATCTGAACTTCAAAGAATTTTATTGGGAGGCTTTATGGTGGATTTTTGTTTGATTTATAAAGTGTTTTACGTTTCATTAAGACTAAACACAAATTCTCTTTTTAAGATTTCTATTAGCATTTTCGGTTCCGGTTCCGATTTCGGATAGGAACCATTCGGTTCTGAGTAGGAATGGTTCCGGGTATTTCGGGTAGAGAGGTTTATGAGCCCATATAGGTACCGAAATGATTTCGGTTTGATTCCGGTTCGGTTTCGGGTATTTCGGGTATAAATGTTTAGGAACCAAAATATACCGAAACCATTCGGATCTTAATCGGTTCCGGTTCGGTTCCGGGTATTTTTTACCCGAAATGTCTGAAATATACCCAAAATCCGAAATATATCCGAAAACCCGATATTTTACCCGAAAACCCAAAAAAGTTTTAAGGAACATATATCCGAAATACCAAAAATATACCCGAAATTATATCCGAAAATCCAAAAATATACCCGAAAAAAAAAAAAACTAAAAACAATATACCTATAATACAAAAAATATACCCAAAAACTTGATATATATTTAATATTTTTGGATATATAATTATATTTCGGGTATTCGGGTACTCGAAATATTTTCGGTTCGGTTCCAGTTCTACGCGATACCCATAGGTATCAATGTGTAGGATCCAATGGGTATTTTGACAATTTCGGTTCGATTCCGGTTCAGATATTTCAGTTCGGTTATGATTCCAGTATTTCAGTTTCGGTTATTTTTCCCAGGCCTAATTTCTATTTTGTTTGTATAGTACATTCCTTTTTTCCAAAAGATAATTTAGAGAAAAGAGAAACACCATTCGAATTTATTTTATGTAACTTCTACATATTATAAGCAATTTATATGATATATGGTGAGATGTATTTAACTTTTGATGATAAAAATATAGGTAGATAGTAGTAGTTATTATGTTGACGTGGTCAATTGTCTAATTATTTGTAAGAAAAAGGTGTAATTAGTGAAAGATTAGATAGATGCTTTGCGCGTGAAAAGAGGGAAAATGTTCGATGTCCCAAATATTTTGTTTCCCTTTTTCCTTTTTCAAGGGATAATGCTTCTTCTCTTTTTTCTCAAGTAAGGTCTATCCCTTGTAAAAAATTCAATGGGCCACGATAAGAAAAGTATATGAACTGTCACAGCTATTTTACTAATATTTAGAATCATATTCTTAGAGATCACTCAAGATTATCAGCCGTAAGTTAGGAATAAAGATACGATATCATCTTCATAACTGTAATAGACGCAGAGGCGTGTTGTTTGACAATAAAACATTTGGTAGATTTTAATTAAGACCCCCAAAAGTGTTGAAGTTATCCTAGTGCAGTGGTTAAATGCAAGTTATATAGATGGAGAGTTCAATACTTTAGTTCTATTTTTTCTATCTCTTTATTCTATTTCATCGTATTTTTATCAATAGTGTTTTTTCACACATAAACTAAACAAATGCTATCGTGATGTCATATAAAATAATGTCACCAGATAAAAATAACATGTTATTTATTAACAACATGCGTGAAATTGATGCTATTTATTAACAACATGCGTGAAATTGATGCTATTTTCAAAGAACATGAGCAATAAGTTTTTTTTTTTTTTTTTTTTGATGATCTAGGCTGATCGGTCGACATCCAACTGGAAAAATGAAGACTAGCTACCTCATGCCAAACCAGTCAGATTTCACGTCTTCCGATTATTGCCTAGAGTGAGTTGGTCCAACTGACAAAGTTTTCTCATAGGTTTTCAACTGGGCCGAAACCCAGTGCCAGCTTCCACACATAGTCGTGATTAATGTTTCGAACACCAGCACAAAGAGGGAATCGAACTCGGGTTCCCCGTTGATGGAACAATTCCACCTCCCCACTACCAGTCGACCACGCCCATGTAGGCTCATTCCCATGAACAATAAGTTACTCAGCTTTTTTTGTTTCATCGGTCGTTTATACAAAAAAAAATTAACATATGGTCATCTAGAACATGTATTATAAGACATGCAATTTTTTATATATATCATTTATCAATAAAATTATATATTTAAAAAGAAAGTATTGTAAGCAAATGTTTTTTTTATGCTAACTCCCAAAAAAACGTCTATTTTTAGATATATGTAAGGAAGACAGATTTATTTAAAATTGGATACATTTTAACTATTATATATCAGTTAAGATACATATATGTGGCTGTTCAACAAAAAAAAATGGTACATATATATGTTAAGGTTCATATTGGTCTTTTCACAAAAAAAAACAAAAAAGGTCATATTTTTAACATGCATGTCTCTTCAACATGATGGACTTTTTTAAAACATTTACGGACTGAATCCAATTTCTTTTGGACCGAAAACACATATCCCATACTTAGACCAATATGAATTTTGATATCATTCTAACATCTGTGTTTTCATCTCAAAGTCTCGATTGACCATGAGACGAATGGCATATATTACATTAGGTCACTTGCATTTTTTTTTATACAGATTTTTAACACATAATTTTAAATTAATTTCAAATTTTAAAAGAACAAAAGCTAAAAGTAAATAAATAAATAATTTTTTAAGTATTAGAGTACCATTATTGGAGGTTTCTCCCCAAGTCTCTCACATTAAATATATATAAAAAATAGTTATCATAAATCAAAGTATGAGAATCGATTCTCATATGAGAGACTCTTGAAAAACCCTCTTATGGGACACATGTCTTGTTTTAAGTGGTTTACATTTTGTGTAGTAAACTAAATATACCATAGTTTATAATACTAATTAAATAAGTTGTATATTATTTTATTTTTTTCTATAAATCATAAAATAAAATTTTCTTTCTATCAAGTTCCATTATGCATGAGTATAAATTATATATATATATATTATTTTATCATCAATATTAGTTAAAATTAATATAATAAAGTTAAAAGTAATACAATAAAGATTAAAATTTATATTTTTCTGAGATTTTTTTTAAAAACTGTATAATTTTTTTCTAATGATTTAGAGATTAAAATTTATATTTTTCTGAGATTTAGATTGGCACATCATCAAATAAAGATTATAGCCAATTAACGATAATGATTTTATATTTTGTATAAATTTATGCTATGTTATTGTATGTTTAGCTGTTGTTTTTAATAAAGTACAACTCTATGATTGTATTTTTAATGTATTACATTATTAATATTTTATGATTTTATAAAATTTAATATCAAAGATTATATAAATAAATATAAAATATATACAAATCATTATATTTTCAGATGTAATTTATTATGTTTGAAAAATATTAATAAAATATTCTATAATTTAAGATAAAATTGAAAATAAGTTTTTAAATTAAAATATTTTAAAAATATTAAGTTATTATGAAAATATTAATATTATATTAGTGAAAAACTTAAGTAGGTATCTTACCAATGGAAGTGAAAATTTAGGGAGAATTTATCAAATTAAACAATATTAAAATTATTAATATTATATTTTTGAGAAACCCATAGAGTCTCTCACCACTAATGATGTTCTTATAACCGTATTATACAAGAAGACGGCATAGCCGAACTTCAGAACTCAGATGAGCTTTAGATTATAACTCGAAACTGAATTGTTCTTTCCACAAAAATGATTAGGCCGGGGTTTAGTTTAAATAAAATAAATCGACATCGGCTTCAATTTGTATTATTATATTAATAATAATAAATGAAGTTAAATGTCAAACAAGAAAAGGAAACGAAGATGGAGTTAATAAATACAATTATATAAAAAAACAGGATAATGTCTGAAACCTTTCTTCATTTTTACAGAAAAATAAAAGTAATACTTTTGTCCTTTTTCCCAGAAGTAAGAAGTAGTATAAATTAAGCAGACGATATAATTTGATATTCCCCGGTCGGAAATTCTGCAATCTTACTTAAACGATATTTTATTTAATTTGTATTCCCGTACTCACATGCTTGCTTCCACTCCAACGTGACCTGTCGATTAAATATTGATTTATTTTGGTAGGCTTAAATTTTAGGAAAAAAAGCTTAAAAATACATGAATACTACAAAATTTAGAAGTTTAATACACGTACTATTTTGACACCCAAAAAAATATACAAATTAATGGTGACACTCATTTTAATACTCCAATTATCAAAATTTGTAGTTTTAACACCGATTACGTCAGTTATGTTGATGTTAAAAAACACCGTTTAAACTAAAAAAAAAGTTTTTCACATGTGAAATGACCATTCATGCCCTTGATTTTTTTCTTCTTTATCATCTTCTTCTTCTGATGTCATTCACATCGAAATCTATTTCAATGGCGGGTCGTGGTAAAACTCTTGGATCTGGGGCTGTGAAGAAGGCTACATCAAGGAGTAGCAAAGCCGGTCTTCAATTTCCGGTGGGTCGTATCGCTCGTTTTCTGAAGAAAGGCAAGTATACCGAACATGTCGGTGCCGGAGCTCCGGTCTACTTAGCCACCGTTCTCAAATACCTCGCCGCCAAGGTAATTATCTTTTTATCCTCCTCTAGGAATCTCGTTCTCGTAGATTAATTATGTAACCGTAATTTTAACGTTTTTTTTTTTGGGAAATTGAAACTAGGTTTTGGAATTGGTTGGAAACGCGGCGAGAGACAACAAAAAGACTACATTCAACTCGCGGTGATGAACGACGAGGAACTGAGCAAATTACTCGGCGATGTAACAATTGCTAGTGGAGGTGTGATGCCGAACATCGACAAATTACTCGACGATGTAACGATTAATCAATCAATTTTTTTTCCATGTGTTCTTTTTTTTTTGGGGGCTTTTTTAGATTTATTATAGGTTTTGTTTCTTCATTATGTATTGTGAAGAATCTCTTGTTTTAACGGGTTTTAATTGAATGTTCATAACTTCATATGCTTCAATTTCCGATGAAATATAAAAATTCAGACGACTCTGTTTTCTTCAATTTTCTAGTGTTTCGAGTAATGATAACCCAAAATTGCTAAATTCTCATCATTTTAATCTCAGTAGATCTGAGTTTTTAAAATTCTATTTAATGCAATTAAAAGTTGTTTCTTTTTTAAAAAAATTCTAGGGTGTCGAGTTAAGTTAACCCAGAATTGTAGATTTGCATGAGTAGATATGGGTTTTTAAAAAATGGTTTTTGTTTGAATGACGAAGATTTGCGTAAAGATAGGATTTTTCGATTTAAAAACTGGGAAGCCGATGAAGATGAAGAAAAAGAAGAAGAAGAAGAAAAAAACCAAGGGCATGAATGGTCATTTTACATGTGAAAAATTCATTTTTTTAGTTTAAACGGCGTTTTTTAACATTCGTTCGACAGATTAACGGGGCTGACAGAATCAATGTTAAAACTACGAATTTTGATAGTTGGAGTATTAAAATGGGTGCCAACATTAGTCTGTGTATTTTTCTGGATGTCAAAATAGTTCGTGTATTAAACTTCTAAATTTTGTAAAATTTGTGTATTTTTAAGTTTTTTTCCCTAAATTTTAAAAGTAACACTCAGTTGATTTTTCCAAAGATATTGCTGTAAAATATCAATACATTGGGTCCAAAACTCAGAATAATTTAATAATTTTTTTTAAAATATATTTTGAATTTGGTTGGGGCGATTTTCTGACTACCAAACCAACTGTAATACATGTACAAACTCTTCGTCGGAAACATCTATGAGAGAATTGACAAAATATTCAAAATTTCATACAAACAACATGCAGCGAAGCCAACCCTAATTCGCCCGCGAAATACAGTTCAAACTAGGCCCAAGCGTTCGAGTACCCGTTCGGATTTGGATCGGGTTTTTGGGTTTATGATCAGAAGCCCATTCATGTATTTTAAATCATTGGGTCGGGTTCAGTTCGGAACTTATCGGGTTCAGTCCGGGTTTAGTAAACTGATTAGAATTCATCCTTACCCGAATAACATCTTGGATCCAGTTACATCAGATATTTTGTAACCGAAGTAACTATGGGTTCATGTAAGTTTGGATATGTACGGATATTTTTACCCATAATATGATCAAAACCCGAAATACTTCAATATAATTCAACACACGTTTACAAGTCCCAAATAGCAAACACGTAATTTGGAGTATATAAAAAAAAACTTCGATTTTACTTCAAATTTGTTCGGGTTTACTTCGGATTTTGGGTTATATCCGATTCCGACCCGATATCCAAAATACTAAGCATCGAATCCAATTCGGATATTTTAGAAGATCCGTATCCGATCCGAAACCGCTATTTCAGAGCGGATTCAGATTTGGATATCAGGTATGGTTACAAACACTCAGACCTAGTTCGAACCATACTAAGCCGACTAAACATTAAATACACTCGTACGGAAACATCTACTTTGAGATGGTAAAACTACATTTAATACTCTTGCGTTATTGGTTTTTCTTACCGCTAATTTGTTACCGTTGTATGTACTAAATAGTTTTTGAAGTGCAACGTCACTAATTTCTTTAACGTCACCGATTAATTTGAAAGGATAAAACAAAGGAGAAATTAAATGGGGAAAAAGGCAAGCAAAGCTGCTGGGTGCACCCATGTGCCACTTCTTTGCTATGCCTTGAAGAATCAAACAATGCGAGTGGAGTGTAGAGACTTTTGTTCCTAATACCACTCCTTAATATCTGCCCATCCTATCATTATTTCACAACGCATATCTACTAATGTTTATAAATTATTTTTCTTATAGGATTATAACATACTAAAATATATGGGTTCCAACAATATAGGGCTTTGATTTACTTTTCTTCCATATTACAATAAATTCAAATATACCACATGCATGGAAGAATTTGCATTTATAAATATATATATACACTCAATAAAGGAATCTCCTATATATTATTTTTAAAATAAAAATAAATAAAATCATATTTACCTAAAAAAAAAGAACATTTAGAGCAACTCCAATGGTGTGTCTCATTGAGACATCCTTATTAAAAAAAAAGAAAAAAAATGAAAAGAGAAGAAAGAGAGTGAGATAGGTGTCTCAAATGAGACATCCAACAAAAAAATTTGAGACACCCATATCTTATGTGTCATTTTTTGGTTGGTCCATTTTTTTAAAAATTAATTATTTAATTAAATTTAAAAACAAAAATTATTTTTTTATTGGTTGAAACATCCTTGTGGGTAGGCCTGGAACGGAGCGGATATCCGGGTTTTTCAAGATATCCGGATCCGTATCCGTATCCGCCGGATAATCAATTTCATTATCCGAATCCGGATCCGAAAGCTCCGGATATCCGAGTTCCGAATATCCGTTGAAAAACTCGGATATCCGCGGATATCCGGATCCGATCCGGTTTTTTTTTTTTTTTTTTTTTTACAGAACCCGACGATCTTTAAAATCTGAAACTCATTCATGAATCTCAAATACTAAACAAAAATATGATGATCTAGAAACACAAAATCGAGTTTAATTTCACAGATCGAACACATCTATAGTTTCAAACCAAGACATAAAAACGAAAGTTAAAACAGACAAGGTTTAGATCTTAGTCCGCCGAGAAAATCGTTTCCGATCATCATCTTCAAATCAGAGCCGCCGATTAAAAGCCTACAAGTCGCCGACTCTTGTTCCGGTTCCGGTTCCGCCACCGGGAATGGCCGGCGATGACCAGTCAGTCATCATCGAGCAGCTGTTCAACGCGGCCGAGCTAATCGGAACCACCGGAAACAACAACGGCGACCACACCGTGAAGCTTGGAGACCCATCGAGTCGCCGACTAAGACACGGCTAGATGGTGATTCGCCGGTGAAATCGTGAACGGTGGAAGTGATTTTTTAGATCTAGGGTTTGGAAAAGGGGGCGACGTGAACGATGGAATACTGAAGAAAGTTTATAAAAAAGGGTTTTGTTGTGTATAAAAAAATGAGATGGGTAATAGGCTAGGTTAGGCGATAATGGGCTGTAATAGAATAATGGGCTACATGAATAAGGACGGATAACGGGTATCGGGACGAATCCCATGAGAAAAAAAAAAAAATTTGTACAAGTATTAAAACGGATATCCGATATCCGATCCGAATTTTTTTTATTATCCGTATCCGTATCCGTATCCGCCGGATATGTTATTTCACTTTCCGTATCCGTATCCGGACTACCCGGATATCCGTTTTTTCGGATTGGATCGGAGCGGATACCGGATCGGATACCGGATACCGGATAATAATCCCAGCCCTACTTGTGGGTGTCTTACTATTGGTGATGCTCTTAGAGGGATTTATTCTGAAGAGGGATTTATAGGAATTTTTTTTAATGGAACTGTGTATATAAGTTTAATAGGAATTTTTTTTAAATGGAACTGTGTATATAAGTTTAATAGGGATTTATAGGAATTTTTTTCTACAATTATTTTTGCTCTCAGAACCTTCGTTTCTTTATTTGATCATAGTCAAAAATTTAAAAGTTTCCCTAATAATGAATATATTCAATTTTATGTATTTTTGATTTTCTAATATTCGAATTTTCTAATAGCATTGTGGATCAAATATCTAGTAAATAATTGTTTTCTATAGCTGAAAAAAAAATAAAAGAAAGACATGGGGGGTTGTGTTTGCTTATGAGTTGGGAGGGGCGAATCATTTGTTCGTCCTACTGACTTCTACGATTTTTGTTCCCCCTTGTAGTAATGAAAGAGATAAGATAACCCCTTTAGGTTGCACAAAAAAAGAAGAAGATAACCCCTTTAAGAATGGATTTTTTTTTCAATAACGATATATATTTATGTAAAAAAGATTAAGTTGGACGACATCAAAAATATCAAAAATCGACGAGATATCCAAAACGTCCAAATAAGTTGGGTTTTGGCAAGCAACTATAATAATTTGGAGACTTGGACTAGCACGAGTGCGGTCAGGTTAACCTCTAAAAAACCTTAGTCCAAACGATTCATGTCTGAAAGTCACAAATATTTTCAGAATTAGATATATATATAAACCCTAATCCTATTTATTTATTAGCGCTAAATCTAATTGACATGCATAAATCCAAACATTGGCAGTGTAGCTCATTCAAGCACAAGACCTTGTACGCTTGTACGGAGTTTTCGTAAGGTGAATACTCGAAGTGGAAATACAACATCGTTCGGGTTTGATGTATGGTCGGACTTAGGGAGTTTAATTAAGAAGCTTGGTTCGAGAGGAATTGATATGGGTGTCCCACTCCATGCATCAATTGCTTCGGCTTGGACAAATCGAAGAAGACGGAGACATCGAACAGAGATTCTGAAAAATATTGAGGATGTGCTCGAAACACAACGACTACGATCAGATCATGAAGCTACTAATGTTTCTCTATGGAAAAGCACAGAGGATCGCTTTGTGGCTCATTTCAGTTTGAAGAAAACATGGTTTCTTACTCATGAAACAGCTCATTTAGTTGATTGGCACAAAGAGATTTTGTTCAAGCATTCCATCCCAAAAATACTCGATATTCACATGGTTAGCGATTCACAATCGCTTATCAACAGAAAATCATATGGTGAATTGGAATGTGTGTGCTAATGTTAAATGTGTCTTCTGCGGAGATCCAATGGAGACGAGACAACATCTGTTTTTCTCTTGCGGTTTTTCAGCTGCGACTTGGACACAATTAGCAAAAAGTTTACTCAAAAAGCGATTCACAACAGATTAGCAAAGCATTTTCCTTATCATATTTAATATAAAACTTGAGCGAATCACTCTGTTTTTAACAAAATATGTCTTCCAAGTGTCAATTTATTGCCTATGGAGAGAACAGAACGCTCGCCGTCATGGTGAAACTCCCACCTCTTCTTTTCGACTTGTCTAATTCATTGATAAGCTATCTTCAATTCGTGAAAATCGTATCTTCGAAGAAGCTTTTCAAATTTGGTTCGCATCAAGGAGTAGATAAGTAGATTCAGATTTTCAAATTTTCAAATAAACAAAGCACTTGATGTAAAAATGTTTTTTTTGTTTGAATAAATTTTATATTGGATTACAAAAATAAATCGTGAATCTCAATTTAAGTTAGCTTGTTTGCAAAAAAAATCTCAATGATCCTCTCCGTCGCCGTGAAAGCCAAGAACTCTACTCTCATCTCTTGGATGCGATTATCCTCCCTTTCCTCCGCCGCGTCGTCGACAGTCTCCCTGAATCCAGTAACCTTCTCTCTCATGCACATATATATGTATGTATACGACCTGATCATGCCCATTGGAATCATTATGATTGTTTTTTTTCTTCTTCTTGGGATTCATTACTAGAGTGGACGATTCCAGCAAACACTCGCGGGATGTGTGGAGGTGAAAGGGAATTCTCTGCATTCCGGTAAGCTTTCGACGGTGAAGCTACTTCCGGAGATCGCCGGAGCTGGGAGATGCTTCGAGTTTCGGTCCAGATCCATCCCCGCGTCGATTGAATTTTCTCAGGAATCGCCTCTTTGCACTACACTGTTGAAAGACGAGCTCAAAATCCGAACCGTTGAACACTTGTTGTCAGCTCTTGAGGCCAAGGGCGTTGATAATTGCAGGATTCGAATCGAGAGCGAATGTGCAGATGATCGGGAAGTTGAGGTTTGTTTCCAGAAAACTCAACCATGTAGTTTTTTTCCTGAATACATACATTTCGAGTAACCACTTGCTGAATCAATGGCCCGTATTGTCGATTTGTGTGGTACTTGGCTGAACCATTTGCTACTTTCGAATGGTTTGATTGGATTTGCCTTGGTCATTGGTGATGTGATGAATGTAGGCAACGTACTAACCAAGTGACAGATCCCTATTTTGGATGGATCAGCTAAAGAATGGGTTGATGCGATTGAAGAAGTGGGCATAAACGTAGCTCAAAACCATGTTGGTGAAAGTGTGGGGAAGATGGTAGCACATCTGAACAAGCCTGTGCACGTTTGGAAGAACGATTCTTTTGTAGCTGCATTTCCCGCTCTAGAGACTCGCATCACTTGTGGTATCGACTTCCCACAGGTTCAGTCAAATGGCATTTTAAGAACACAGAAGAAAACAAACTTCTTTCCTGCTTGTCCACAACGTATTGACTAGGTGTGGGGTTTATGATGAACTTCTATTACTTACAGGTGCCTGCTATAGGCTGCCAGTGGTTTTCTTGGAAACCTCTACACGAATCTTCCTATGCAAAGGATATCGCACCATCGAGAACCTTTTGTGTCTATGAAGAGGTTTGTCCCATCATTGTTGTTTAGGAGCTTTAAAATCAGTAACTGGTGTTCCTTCTTCAACCATCTGTTTTGTTTTTTTGTTTTTTGCAGGTGGAGAGAATGCGTGAAGCAGGCCTCATTAAAGGAGGTTCCCTGGATAACGCTATCGTTTGTAGGTAAAGAATCTTGCATGCTCAAGACTCTGGTTATATGGTAATAGGCAAAATATTCAACTGAAACCGTCTCTAATGCAGTGCCGAGCATGGATGGATGAACCCTCCTCTGCGGTTTGACAATGAAGCATGTCGACATAAGATCCTGGACCTTATCGGTGACCTCTCCCTTGTAGCACGAGGCGGAAATGGAGGACTCCCTGTGGCTCACATAGTCGCATTTAAGGCAAATGCTACTTTAAAACATCTTCTAGTTTTCTTGACATCTAAAGTGAAACTGGTTTTGCTAATAGAATGCGTTTATGTCTCTCTCAAATGCAGGCGGGTCATGCACTGCACACTGACTTGGCACATCGTCTCACCATCGACTGAAGAGTGTGCTCGTTGCCGACCACATTCTGCAGAAACCTTGATCCTTTTTTTTGTTGTTTGTTTGTTTATCCAAAGACTCGTACCAATATGTGATTTTTTTTTGCTCAATCGAATTTCCTTGCTCTGAAATCTGAATACACTAATTGTTAAAACATTAAACTAACTTGGGTACTATTTTAACAAACCGTTCCAAAACCAAATCTGATCCATTTTAGTTCGCAGGTCTCTATGATGGTAATTGTAACCAAGGCATATCCAGAACTTCAAGCAAATAAGGCCCATCCTCCGACGAACATTTCTAAAGAGGTTGCATCAGTGATCTCAATGCAAATTTGACAATCAGATTAACCAAACCGAACTGAATCTGGATAAAATTGAAATGCACACAGCCAATTTTTTCGTTGAACGTGTCAAATCACATAGTTTTCTGTTCTCGAAATTTGACAAACTAAAAAAATGGAGGACTAAATCGAAGCTTTATGATATAAACAATGGGAAGATGACAAGGAGCATTTTGCATTGGCAAACTTTATTACAGGGAGGCACTAATCGTACACAGCTGATTTTCTCATTCAGGCAAGCCTATGTCAAGTTCTCAGCCTCCTTTTTCTCTACAAGTTTGATGAAATTGCGGACAATTGTCTTGCCTTCAGTTGTTATAATACTCTCCGGATGAAATTGAACTCCCTGTGAACCATTTTCACAAGAGTTTTACAGTACTGTTTTTAATGGAGGCGGCAAGAAGAAACATGAAACACTTGAGTGGGGGTTTTTTTACCTGTATATGCTTGTGCTTCCTGTGTCGGGCCGCCATAACCAAACCATCGTCTGTCCATGCAGTAACCTCGAGTTCATCACTGGGAAATGTATCTTTTTCGATCACGAGGCTGTGATATCTACCTACAAGGAACGGGCTGAAAAAGAAAGACCAACAAGAGTACAAATTTACGGACTTATGATTATGGTTTTCACAGAAACATATAATAGAACTCATTGAAAAAACCTGATTCATACTTAGATAATCCAGAGAATAAACCTTCTTCTCCTTTCTCATCATAGTAAACCATTGAGCTTTTCCCATGCATAACACCAAATGGTGATCGCACGATCTTTCCTACAACCAAAGTTCATACAAAAGTGCATTAGAGTTGATGATCCATTAAATAAAGTATAAAACCATGTTAGAACAATAATAAGGGCAAATTAGATGTCTTTATTTCGTTATGCAACTAACCTCCAAATGCTTCTCCCATACACTGCAAACCCATACATACTCCAAATAAAGGAACACGTGGTCCGAGTTCCAAAACAGTTTGCAAGGAAATCCCTGAGTCTTGAGGGGTACCTATCAATTTTAAGGAACCTGTTATCTTCTTTTTCTTCGCTACAAGAATGTTAAAAGATACACCACACAGTCTGAGGCTAAAATATTTACCAGGCCCAGGAGAAATCAGCACCCCTCTTGGATTTTTACTGGAAAAAGGAAAGCATAATAAAGGAATCAACACCCCTTGAATAGCGAAGATTACGTTTTAAAGAGTATACATATGGTTTCTTCTCACCTTTTGAGCTCCTCTACTGTAAGTTCATCATTGCGGTAAACTTCAAAATGGCATCCTAGCTCTCCCATATACTATGGAAAAATATGGGTATACAGAAAAAAATGTTGTTTATCATAAAGCACAAGAAACCATATCATGACAACGGTAAAGACAAATAAAATGCACTTCACGCGATTATGTGTAGAGGAGCTAGAAGTGAGACATGATCAAAATGTATATTAGGGATCTATGAGTTATGTGAGAAGATATCCAGAGCAGTCAAAATTTCACGAGACAGCGAGTTATTACAACCACGAATAATCAATCTAAAGTTAAAAACTACAAGCAGCAAAGAATTGATGTATTAGCTTTTGCTGGATCAAGAACTACTCCTTGCAACGACAAACATGAGCTTTCTACATACAAACGAAAAAAAAAACACTATTCTCCAGAGAAGTGGAGGCTTTCGACAATAAGATTCAACGGCGACATAACGACTCTGATTACATAACAAGAGAGAATCCAAGCATCCACATAACCTTGAATTAGGCTTGATGCCTTTGATGACACACTTAGCACCAAAACTTTAAAATTTTAAAATTCTCCAATTAATCATCATTTCAGCTGATTTTCCCCACAAACAGATTCAAATCAAAATCTGTTTCGAAATCAAACCTGGCAGAGATTGTAGGTGAAGCTGTCGTAATTATCAATCACGATGATGGGACCGTTCGGCTTAGAGGAATTCACAACAGCGAAAGGTGGCGAGTTCGATTCCGCCATTTCAATCGAAGCTTTCGCAACGACATCTCTACGACTCTTCCCAAAAACCGAAACTCCTATCACAGCGAAGAAAAAGAAGAGGTGAATAATCGAAACCCTTGATCCGAATAACGCCTCTTATCGTGAAACCGAGATCAGCGAGACTTACTGGTCGTGTTGGAAAGGGGCTTAATGAGAGAAGGGTTTAGGCGAGTGGTGGAGCCGGACTTGGGTTGAAGAAGACAAGACTTGTACAATGTAGTAGCCGCCATTGTCGGAAAAGCAAAGATCCTTCTTTGATTCCAAGAGAGAGAGAGAGAGGAGTTTTATAAAGGTCTGAGAGAGAGAATTGGGAATTGACAGGTAAAACGGTGCGTTTATGGAAACATGGACCACGTGTTTAATCAGTAGGTGAGTTATTTGATTAGTAATCTATTTTGGTCAAAGTCTAACCATATTTATCTAAAATGGCGTTTAGAAATTTAGAATCAGTCTATTCGCAGGGTCAAATTGTTAATTTATCTAAATATTATTGCAAAATATATTGATATAGATCTTGCAAAGATCTCCTTGCAAGATCTCCATCTAAACATATAACTTCCTATAAAATGATTAGATCATATATGGAAACGAATCTGATATAAACATATGTGTCCATTATGTGTGGCATCTTTTCTCGAGAGCGATTCTCTTTTCACATGAATCTCAAAATTTCTAGCATTGTAGCATCTGTTACTAATAATGGTTGGTAAAAGAAAAGAAGACTCATAAGTTATACTTCCTATGTTTTTTTTATAAGGGGTTTTAGACATTTTGTTTTGTTATTTTTTATAATAACTTCTCATATTCTCATGCAAAATTTAATTAATTATACTCATTAATAGAAATCATCTGATTATAAGACAAAGCCAAAGATATGGGTTACCGAATTGCGTCAGAGTTTAAATTCAGTCGCTTGATTATGTAGCTGGCAACTCACTCCCAAACAAGGCCTCTGTCTTTGAAGCTTCAGATTTCGTATTTTGCTTTATTGTTTGAGAAGCACAGTTTCATCTAAGTTGAAAGACAAACATAAAAGAAAGAACTAAGTTATCGTATGTTAAAGTATAATAACAATTATCAAAATCATGTTCTAAAAATTCTACCAATCATCTTCATCAAAACCAATCGTGTACATCAAAACCAAATGAAGCCATATGCTTCACCATGCCTTTATCAACTCTCTTCTGCTCTTGCCTTCAAATTTAAGTATTAAAAACAAAACAAAAACATAAAAAATATGAAAAGCATAAGAATTTTCTACGGAGGCGATAAGAAATTTTAAGATTTATGTAGAAAAGAAATTAGATACAATTGATAAGTAAAAAAGTCTGAAGCATAAGCATGTGAACATTAAACACATATTTTGATGTTTACCTAATCATGTGGTAGTAGTTGCAATCATTTTCCACTAAATTGTACGCAGTTTCAAAGGCAACAATAAAGAAATCCCACAAAGATTTTATCTACGGGAAAACTAAATTTAGGAGAAGGATAGTAAGTACGGAAGCGTTCTTACAGTATCGATGTCGGAGGAGAAGATTAGATTTTGGACTTAGAAGCGATGTTTGGATTTTCTGCCGTATCAATTTAGAATCTACTCCAACTCACGTCTCCTCTGTTTGGATTTCTCTGTCACTTGTGTGGGTTTTCCTCTGGAAATTGTATGAGGAGTCCACGGGGAACCCACTTAGGAGAATATGGATTCAATTGACACTATGTTCTTTTTAAATTTCTTTATATTTTATTTGGTTTTATTATCATTAACACCACTCCAAAATTGGTGTTGAACCCATAAACTACTTTTTTTTTGCAACCCTATTTTATTTATCCTGACCCATAAGCAAATTCTAAACATTACTCATATTTTTAATAGTATTCTCCTATCAAAATGTTTAGAAAAACTCTGAATTAATGTTTAACTTAAATTTTCTAAACAACTAAGCCTAGTTGTCAATAAACCTAATTGAATTGCTCATTTGTGATGCTTTTTTATCTCCCATTAATTTGTTTTATGAGTTTGAGCACTCAAAGTTGATGAAATTAGCTAAGTTCTACCCTGATGACTTTAGTGCATATCTCTTGAGCAGCAATTGACTATATACATTGATAATGTTTGAAGTAATTAAAGATTTAGTCATTTGGAGAGTTGGAGATTTTGCTCGTATGTTGTGGATACACGAAAACATTTGCCATATCCTTTGGTTTATAGGCTTTTGAAGTTAGTTTTAAATTTTCATGTTGCAACTGCAACTGTTGAGAGATGTTTTTCAGCATTGAAGACCGTGAAGACAGATCGACGCAATCGGATTGCTGATCAATTTCTTAACGACTGTTTAGTTTGTTTTATTGAGAAAGATGTGTTTGAGACTATTACGAATGAGATAACGATGAAAAGATTTTAAGATATGAAAGATCGTAGGATGATTTTTTAAAATGAGATATGAAAAAAAAAATTGTATTTCTATTTTTCAAATTTAACTTGCACCCGGTAAAAAAAATTATTGGGTTCGCCACTGATGAGGAGTGTAGGTAATCTCACATAAGAGTTACAAAAGAGATTGGAGTTAAGAGAGAGATTGAAGAGGAGAAGAAAAGTGAAAGATGAATCGAGGCGTTCTCTTCAATTTTTTCATTTGGAAACGTAATAAAGAAAGGAGGAGTCGAGTTGCCCAAAAAAAAAAAGTCGATGGGAATTGAGTTTTTTTAAGGGACACATGGTACTCCCTCCAACGATGACTGGTAAGCACCTGGAGAGAATTAGCCTTTTTTATATATTAGAATAGGTAACTATTTAGATTTTTTTCAAGTATCTTAATTTAAATAATACAAAAAAAAATCAATAAAAACAATTAAGTCGGCAAGGCAAGGTTGCATCTTATTTGTTTTGTGATATAAATAGATGATTAACGAATATCATCTCTCAGACACCTCGGCAAAACATTTGACCACTTCAGATAGCTAAAAGAGGAGAGTGGCTCACGCAGGTAATTTCCAGGAATTCTGGATGAACATCAAGTTTTCTCTCAATTTTTTTTTGGATTCTTTTTGAATTTTTGGAGTCACTCAATAATATTAAATCATAGGCCTATGTAGAATTTAGTTGCTTCAAGTTGATTTTTCGTGTGATTTACAATGAGTTAAAATGGGAAATCTAAATCCGTGTATAACATTTTTGATGTGTCCCACTTGTGCAGAATATTGCCGGAGACATCATAAAAAACGATACCCATTTCGGTTCTGGTGATCTTAACCGACATGAAACCTTGCCCATCGTAGAAGAACTTCATATCCTCTGGTGTTGTCCAATTGTAATAGCCTCTCCATGCCTTTGACCCACCACCACTAGTTATAAACTGAATTGGACTGCAAAACAATACAATAATTAGATTATAAATCTATGCGTTCATAATTTTTTTTTTGTAATATATAAAATATGAAATGAGGAATAAAAAATAATTTAAGTGTTATTGATTCAAATATATTTAATTTGTAATTTGTAATTTTATAATAGAATTAATAAATATTTGACAACATATTTAATATATATTTAGCAACATGTTTAATTTTAAAATAAAAATAAAAGATGTTTGAAAACCATTTCTAAAAGTACTTCTATTTTAATAGTATAGCCCACACACTTTCTCTTTTTACTAGCCGTTTCATCTAAACGGAACTTTAGATTATATATAACCATATTCGGTGCTACCTCTGAGATGTGCTGATTTGTTGCAAACAATGATCATGACCGTTCACATAGAGATCAACGTTATTCGCCTGGAAAATCCCCCCCCAAAAAAAAGTTAACATGTTATACTAGCTAGTTTTTTTTTTCTCCGAATGAAATTACAACTTTTAGTATTTAAAACAAAAAGGATTTGTTAGTTGCAAACGCAAAATGTCAAAGAGAAAGTTAGCTTAATGAGAAAACACAAATGTTAGTAACATAAATATTTTTAAAAAAAAATAAACATAAATATATATATTTTTAAATCACATATAAACAGAACACACAAACACACAAGTTGGCTTTTTTTTAAATTACGTTTGAAATAATCGAGACATAACTCTATTTAAAAAGGGAAAATTGATGAAAATAACATAAAATTTGGTTTTTTCAACAAAATTAGACTCCTTATTTGAGTTAAAGCAAAAGTAACCTGTAGGGATATTGAAATTACAGTTAACTCCTCAATGACTAAACAAAAATCCAGTACGTGTTTTTACGATTATAACCCTAAAACGCCGGTAGACTTCATATAGAAGTCTACATGAAGTCTGCTATGTAATTAAATTTTATATTTAAATAATAATAAAAAATAATAATATGTTATAAAATTATGAGGTTTTAAAAATTTATTATACTAAGTTATGATGTTTTAAAAATTAAAAATTTGATCAGATTAACCAAGGAAATAATTTATAGGTTATAGTTGAATTATGAGTAGACTTCATATAGAAGTCTACATGTAGACTTCGTTTGAATCGTTTGAAGTCTATTTGAAGTAGACATCAGAAGAAGTCTACTAAACCGGAAATTATTAACTTAACCAAAATTTTTCCCTTTTATATAAAGGATTTCTAACCCTAATTTTGTATAAAAACAAATTGAGTCCCTCTCTAAAACGGCCGTCGTTCATCTCATATCTCTCCATCTTCATCTCATCTCTCTCCATCTTCATCTCTTTCTCACTTTGTATCTTATTGTTGCAGCTCTTACCAGCGTCATCTTCATATTTCTGAACCAGTAAGTTGAAGTTCTTCCTCTTTCCAGACCTTATCTTATTGTTTATATTTTTGTTCAATCGTTTTTCACATTTATCCCTCTTATTGTTGCAGATATGAGTCACACCTCCTCTTTCCTTCGTCTCCCTTCTCTTTTCCATCTCGCGCTGCTCATTCCATGGCTGCTCCACTAGCTTTTCCTGGTTCATTTCTCATATTTGCTATCTCAGTTTTTTTTTTCAAATTTATGACTTGTTTTGAAACAGATATGTCAATAATTCATGACTGAATTTCAAATCTGTGTAAATCAAAGGTGTTGCAGAGCTCAAACCATTATAGAGTTAAGTTTCCATCCATTTCCATGGTCTAAAGACCCAAAAGATATGTCCTTTACTATTTCTCTTATTTATCTTCGAAGAGTAGACTTCATGTGAAGTCTGCGGAAAAACATATTTTGTTTTTGTGCATGACTTATTTAGTGTTGAAGTATTTGTGTGTGTTTTATCCAAAAAAAGAGTAAAAATTACTTTTTTTCATAGGTTGCTGAAACAAAGTTTTTTTCATAGGTTGCTGAAACAAAGTTTGAGATATTTTTTGTAATGAGAGTTTATGGTGAGTTTATGATTTTTATCTTTGATGTTATGCTTTTTTTTTTTAAGTCAGAGATTTATGCATCCGTAAATTGCTTGAGATTGGATTGTTTGTGAAATTTGTCTTCTTTTTGGACTTGTGTTCTTCAACATATACTTCTACATGTATATATGTGGTTAATATGTGTTGTCTTTATTGTATTTTCTTGTTTCCATATTCAGATATATAAACTCAACTCCATGGTGCTCCCCACAACGCTATGGCTCTACTATGATGCCTTCCAATCCTCAAGTTTGGCGGTTTGATTCAGATAAATTTACACTCAAAGCAGATTATGATGATAACCTCTTCTGAATTTTAATTTTCTTAATGTAGTAGTAGTAATGACTATCTTTTGTTTTGTATTCAGTTCTCATCACAAAACATTCATTTGTAAAGTTAATTTTTGATGCAATATATAAATTTTAATTTGTAATCTTAATTTTTGATGCAATTTTTGATATATACTTTTTTTTTGCTAGCTACTATTGTAATGGTCATGAAGTGTATGGTCATAACTATTGTAATTGTCATGAAGTGTATGACCATCTAGTGTAGTTGATGCAAGAAAATTGAATCTGTTATAATTATAAACATATACAAATTAAACTTATTCAGAAACAAAAATACAAATGTAGACTTCACTCTGAAGTCTGTCCTAGATAAATGAAGAAGACTTCCAAATGAAGTCTTCTATTACGAGTTAAATGCCTAACCAATCAATAAATTTGATTCACCCATAATTGTCTAGTTAAAACACATAAAATTCATACAACAGCAAAAGCACTAGTAAAAATACATACTAGAACAAAAAAACTCCAAGATTCGTTATAAATATGCTCTAAATGAGTTTAAAAAAAACGTTATACAGTAGACTTCTATGAGAAGTTGATAAAGAAGACATCCAAATGAAGTCTTCTATTACGAGCTAAATGCCTAACCAATCAATAAATTTGATTCACCCATAATTGTCTAGTTAAAACACATAAAATTGATACAACAGCAAAAGCACTAGTAAAAATACATACTAGAACGAACAAAAACTCAAAGATTCGTTATAAATATGCTCTAAATGAGTTTTTTTTAAAAACGTTATACAGTAGCTTTCTATGAGAAGTTGACAAAGAAGACTTCCAAATGAAGTCTTCTATTACGAGCTAAATGCCTAACCAATCAATAAATTTGATTCACCCATAATTGTCTAGTTAAAACACATAAAATTGATACAACAGCAAAAACACTAGTAAAAATACATACTAGAACAAAAAAAACTCAAAGATTCGTTATAAATATGTTCTAAATGAGTTTTTTTTTAAATGTTATACAGTAGACTTCTATGAGAAGTTGACAAAGAAGACTTCATTTAAAGTCTACATAAATTCTTAGAAGTCTGCGTGTGAAGTCTACTGTGGAACAGGTTATTTTTGCATTTGACCAAATTGTTGACTTTATAAAAGTAGACTTCTTCATGAAGTCTGCTGAAAATAGGTTAATTTTTCATTTGACCAAAATCTCATCAGTGTTTGACTTTTAAAGTAGACTTCATTTGAAGTCTACGCTGTTAAAGAAGACTTCTAATGAAGTCTACGTCGTTAGAGAAGACTTCAGACTGAATTCTACTGAAAATGGGTCACTTTTGCAATTCAAATACTGAAAGTAGACTTCGTTTGAAGTCTACGAAAAATAAGGTTAGTTTTGAGTTTGACCAAAAATATTCATTGCAGACTTCGTTTGAAGTCTACTTCAGTTTTTGAAAAAATAGACTTCTTTTTTAAGTCTACTCTAAATTTGTAGACTTCATATGAAGTCTACTCAAAAAAAGTTTTTTTTTTTTTAAGTTTGAAATTTTTGTCAAACGCAAAACTAACTTTCATAAAAAGTCAAAATTTTGGTCAAATACCAAACAGACTTAAAAGAAGACTTTTCTTGAAGACTTCAGATGAAATCTGCCATATAAAAGTCAAAGTTTGGTCAACTACAAAAGTAGCCTCTCTTTTTCGGAGACTTCATATGAAGTCTACGGGTGATTTTTTTGTTTTCAAAGGATAACTCACAGACTTCACCTGAAGTCTCCAGACTTCACCTGAAGTCTCCAGACTTCACCTGAAGTCTCCAGACTTCACCTGAAGTCTCCAGACTTCACCTGAAGTCTCCAGACTTCACCTGAAGTCTCCTTACAAAAATAGTCAATTGCAAAACTAACCTATGGTTTACTAGGAGACTTAAAATGAAGTCTACGATGAAGATTAGACTTCATTTGAAATCTACTATCGCAAAACAGATCTGAAAATTAACGAAAAGGAAGTGAATAATTACCTAGATCCGGTTTGAGGCTATTTTGAGCTTCGCCGAGTGCCCAGAACACTGTGATTAACCAATATCAAAGAAGTCCAGTCCTTCTTATGCAATAGCTACCGAAACAAGTAAGATCTAAGAATTTGTAAATTTTGAAAACGAAAATGAGAGAGTTTTTTGGATGAAAATGGAGAAGAAATGGAAGATTATGAGGTTATGCGCATAAAAATGAGGAGTTAGAGCCAAAGAAATTGGTTGGAGAAGCATTTAGAGCTCGAAATTGGTTGTTCATGGTGGTTGAGAAAATTAAAGAAGATGACATTTTCGTAAATAAGTGGATATCCAAAAGTGTTTTGTGTATTTTTCAGAATGTAGCAGATTTCAAAAGATTTCAAAAGAAGTCTATTCATTTTCTCAGAATGGTATTTTCGTGAATATCGCAAGCTGGAAGGGTGTAATGGACACAAAATAGCATTTGTTGAGGAGAATGAAAAAAAAGGTTATGTTTAGGTTTGACCTCAAATTTTAGGTCATTTTTGCAAGTGCCCCATTTAAAAAGAGCAAGAAGAAAGTGAACCTCAAGGATGGGTAAGAGGAGAGATTCAAGCTCTTTGGTATTCCCATGAATGGAAGCACTCTTGATGGCATGATGGCCCACCACAATTTTCCACATTGCTCTTGATTCTATTAGACCCATCTCCAAGTCCTACACATAATAATTAGTACTTGAGAGAGTTGTGAACACCATCAGGCTAATTAATCCATATATACAAATTACTACATATGGTATGTGTTCTCAATTACTGTTAAGATGTTTTGAAGATAGGATTCACGCGTTGATACGCCTCTCCAATCGTAAGTTTGGCCTTGTGGATTGAGGAAATATGCATCTACAAAAGGAGTTGTGTCGACAAAGAAGAGCTCTGCAATCTCTGCACGAATTTTTGAGCCAAATATATATTTTTAGGTAACAAAAACATGTAACATATTATGATAATAAACATTAATGTAACTAAATATATCTAATAACTAATGTGACTAGAGTACCAGCGTCTACGATGAAGGACCTCATGCAAATCCAACGGCTGTCCATTGATCTGAGAACAGGACTCAACTGTGCTTCAACATCTCCTCTATAGTCGTGATTCCCCAATGCTGAGTAGAATGGACAGTGACATATCTATTATTCTCTTTTTCGTTTAACATTAGTTACCTTTTTTTTAATGAATTTGGGATATTATTACCAAGATACCATGGCTTTCGCAAGCTAGGAGAAGTATAAATATTAGTGAATGAGAGTTGAAAGGCGGGGTCGTCGATGCTTTTCATCCCGTTATCGTAAATGTTATCGCCTGTCGATACCACGAAATCGATATCCATCTTCTCCCCGATTCTTCCCATCTATGTTACCATCAAAAAAATCTTATAATATCTAACAAACATTGGTACACATATATAGTGTGTGAATAAAGACCTGGAGGGCAACTTGGGACTGGTTGTAGAGTCCACGTCTTCCCCAATCTCCAATCACCAGGAAACTGATCGAGCCATCAGAGTTTGGAGCTTGTTCGACCGTTGTGATCTCTGCCTCAAGTTTTGGAGCCAAAGAAAGAAGCAGAGTGATCATTACAATGCTCAATGAGCCGATTCCAAACTTAGTACCCATTCTCTTCTTTTGTTTAACGAGCTTTTTGTGATAGAAATCAACATATATATATATATATATATATATATATATATATATATATAAGTCGACTGTGCATGTGAGTCCTAGTGGTTTCTTGCTTGTGAGCCACATTTGCATAATAGCTTCCACATGGTGGACCAAACAAAATTATATATGATTGATCGTATCATCAAAAGCTCTATACATAGCTGTTTTTGTCCATATATATATATTGCTCTCCTCCAACTTAAAAAAAAAACTGATTAGAAAATCTAACATGTGATAGTTTATTTGTTTTATCACACACTCACGCACACATACTCCTTTTTTTAAAAAAATTAGACAAATCAGATTTCATAGATTAGCTATACTCTTCACCAAATGAAGAATTGTTTAAAAAGATAATAAAACCAACATGACTAACAAATCTGATGCTACAAGAGCCAAGCGAAGAACATAAAAGCAGAAGATAGAAGCATTAATCATTATATTTAAACAATAAACATTGTCGAAAAATCTTTGTATCTCGACAACCTTAGACCTAAGCAATGGAATAACACCAAATGGCCGTGATTGATACCGCAAGATTAGCAATCATAAACGCAGACAAACTCAATAGCTTTGTCTTATTACCAAAATTCTGACTATTATTAGGCCATATATTTATCTTCTTGATTTAGATACTTTATTTGAATTCACCGTCAAACATATATTTCATGTGTTTGCTTTTTCAACACATAATTCACCGTCATACTATACCAAAATCTTTGAATTATTAGAAAGCATGTGATTGGTTTTTAAATGCTAAAGAAATCGTTTTGCCAAACTTGATTGCGTATGGGCAAAATTTATCTTCTTCTATTTATATTTTTTTTGTTTATCCTGCTATTAAAAAAAAAAAAAGATAGAAGAAAAGATAAATAGAAGAAGATAAATTTTCCTCATACGTAATCAAATTTGGCTCTCATGTCTCAAAAACAGCTCCACGGAAATGCCAACGACTCCATATCTGGTCTACACGAATCAAACTTTCTACCAAAAGCAAAAGAACAAAATTAATTGCATCACCTTATTGGATTCAGTTATAAAAAAAAAAAAAAAATTAATTAATTGCATCACCATATCATTTATAATCTTTCTAGCCGAACTGTTGTTATATATCCAATAATTTTGTTCGATTGAATTTTTTTCTTTCTTTCAAAGATAACATTATAACGAAAAAGTAAGTATCGTCATCACGAAATTTATATAAAAATAACATCCAGTTTTTTAGATTAAAAATAGGGAATACTATAATAATATTTTCAAAATATCATTAACTATTCTAGCTAGTTCAATATTTAATGAATAAACTAGACACCTGGGCTATACTAGTTAGACCTCGTTTGTATCGAAAAAAATGAAATTAATCAATATCACGATAAGGAGACCCTCTAGATAGTCCAGCAGGTTTACTACTCAGGCGTCTTGGATAGACTATTTTACTACCTTAAAATCCGTGGCCAAAAGGATCATCTTTTCTTTTTTTCTTAGACGTTAACAACCCTTTTTTTTTCTTTCTTGTTTAGTATATTCAGAAATGGATGTGGTGACTTTTGGAATCATAGTCGGACTTATCATTCTCTTCTTCTGCATCGTCTGCTTTATCACCATTGAAGCCACTTGCAAGCGCCGCTCTTCATCTAGATAAGATTTCTTTTTTTTCCTTAATTGAATTGCCTTTCTAGTTCTGTTTGCTTTATTCCTTGATCTAGATTCTAGCACACACAATATTCATTAATATTGATCCGTTGAATTTCAAAATCCAATAATGTTTCAGTCGTAGTAACCAGAAGATCTGATATTTTGGTTCATTTATCGTAAATTCATATGAGAAGATCTCTAAGGACTCTTTGGATGGATCTTTCCCCTAAGGTGACTAACAGAACTTGTGTGTAAAATTCGCCCTATGAATATGTGTGTTATCTATCATAATCTTGTTTAAATTTTAGTTTATTCTTTGAATCTCTATTTGAAGCCCAAGATTTGATGTAGTTATGCAAACTCGAGATGGCTTTAGTTTTCCGAATCTAGTGAGATTAATTAGTATAAAAACCACTCTTCTGCAAAACTCGTACATTGGCAAGTTTTACTGTAATGGTTACTCCAAGACTTGATGATGTTCCTTATAACTTCGGTCCTTAATTATAGTATCATCATATGATTAGGATAAAAATATAATAAAGTGATGAAACCGTGTCCTGAGGCCGACGTGCAAGAAACTAAGCAACACGTGCCAGCATATATTTCTATACCTGTTTTTAATCAAAAATAAACGAAAAACCGGTTACAACGGTCAAAAGCTAAGGGTGGCAAAAGAAACAAAACTTAAAATAGAGAGAAAATGTAAGGTTTGGTGGTTTGAGAGAAAGAGAAGAGAGGAGAAGGAGGAGGATGCAGCTATGGAAACGGGCTTCCGGTGCTCTCAAAGACCGGAAAAGCTTGTTTTCCATCAGCTTCTCCCGGAAAACCTCCTTCCGCAACCCTGACCTTGATTCCGCCATCATCCACGCAACCTCTCACGATGACTCAACCGTCGATTACCACAATGCTCATCGTGTCTACAAATGGATCCGTTCCTCTCCTGCCAATCTCAAGCCGCTTGTTCACGCGCTTTCCTCTCGTGTCAACCGCACAAGAAGCTGGATCGTCGCCTTGAAAGCCCTAATGCTAGTCCACGGTGTCCTTTGCTGCAAAGTCCCGTCCCTTCAAGAGATTCGTCGCCTCCCTTTCGACCTCTCGGAGTTCTCGGATGGTCATTCCCGTCCCAGCAAGACTTGGGGTTTCAACGCTTTTGTCCGCGCCTATTTCTCGTTTCTTGATCAGTACTCTTTCTTTTTGTCCGATCAAATCCGTCGCCGCCACAAAAAACCTCAGCTCGATTCGGTTAACCAAGAGCTCGAAAGTATCCAGAAACTTCAGTCTCTTCTCCATATGCTTCTCCAAATCCGTCCAATGGCTGACAACATGAAGAAGACGCTAATCCTTGAAGCAATGGACTGCGTAGTGCTCGAGATCTTCGACATTTATGGAAGAATCTGCAGCGCTATCGCAAAGCTTCTCATCAAGATCCATCCAGCTGCTGGAAAAGCAGAAGCTGTGATGGCTCTTAAGATTGTAAAGAAGGCTGCATCTCAAGGAGAAGATCTTGCCCTCTACTTTGAGTTCTGCAAAGAATTTGGGGTCTCAAACGCGCATGAAATCCCTTTATTCGTGAGAATCCCGGAAGAAGACATTGAAGCAATCGAGAAAGTCATCAATGGAGTCGAAGAAAAAGAGGAAACAAAGGAGGAGGAGCAGGAAGTAGAGGAAGAGAAGGGTATCATATTAGTGGAGAGACCAGAGTTCCAAACAATCATAACCGATAAATGGGAGGTTTTTGAAGACGACTATTGTTTCACATGTAATGAGATTAAAGAAACTGATCAACATAGAAAGTATAAGGTGGATCCGAGTCCGCTGCCTCTTATAGTTATCGACGAGCCAGTTTACTTCACTCACACGTTACCAGATTTGATTACCTTTTAATTGCAACTTGATCAGATTCATTTTTTACTCCTTGGTTCTCTTCTGTTCTTCTATTTTCCCCCTTCTCTTTTGTTGAATATGCGGATGATAATAATCAAAACGTTAGACGATATATATCTCAAATTTTTCAAGATTTTTTAGTACACATATTTTTTACATCCATTTAGGCATTTGAGAATCTGAGATATTTGCCTAGTCAAGTCTATGTCTTAGGGAAGATAATATATGCCGCCTAGATTATTTAGGTCCTCACATTCTGTTTGTGAGATTAGTAAATAGTTTGAATGTCGCGGCTATGTGACCTTGATGATTTGGTATCTTATTTTTTAATATTGCACAAGTAATTAAGCCCAAAGAAAAATTGTTGTTTTTCTTTTTATTCAGAGAAAATAGAATACAATAATTAACCGTATACTTAGATATGATAATATCGTATTTTCCGTATAACTAATAAATTTAGAAGTTAAAATATCGTTAATAAAACATATATGTTGTATATATTTTATAAATTACATATGTTTTTATGCTAAGTAGGAAAAAGTTTTAGATCTGCTAATGTTTAAAGTATAAGAAGCTGATATTCTTTTTTTCTGGACGTCAGATGATATTCTAATTTTTTTTTTTGTATTTGTGTTACTTATTAAATGTTTGCCTCTTCACCAAATTGCATGGTGAATATTTTGTTGTCTTTTATGTGGTAATAGAAATACAATCATTTTGATTTGACTTCTTTGATATGAAATGTTTGTAAAGATAGCAATAACGTAGATGACAAATCGCTATCGATCATAAGAAATGGTATATTGGCCAAAGCAAAGACTTTAAGAATGGATCATAAATTTTGGAAATAGTACTTACCCCAACCAAAATTACAAAAAAAAATCATAAAAGTTTAATGAATTGTTGACAACAAAAAAGTTTAATACATTGATTAAAATGTTGTACAAACTCTACTGTTTTTAGAATTGGATTATAATTTGATTAGGCCTAATTGTGATGCAAGCTGGAAAAGAAATTCCAAAACTTAATTTGCGTCTCTTTGGCTATGAATAAAATGAACGGAAAGTCATAACAGATCTCCAAAATATGTCTTAACTATACTGATATAGTCTTTCTTAATTAGGGCTGGACATATTTACCGAACCGAACCAAACCAAACCGAATAACGTTATTTGGTTCGGTTCGAATAACCCGAATAACCCAAATGAATATATTTTTAAATTTATTCGGTTTTTGGTTTGGTTTGATTTATTAACCGAATATCGAATTAACTGATTGGGTAACCGAATTAAAACAAAACTCATATAATACCATATAAAGTTTTGGACTTAGTAGTAGATTTGAATATTTGACGCTTCGACTCCTTTGCTTCTTTGTAATTTGGACAATATTTTTTCTTCTTTCTTTGTTCATTTTTGTTGGATAAATATTTTTCTCACAATAGTCAAACTCTTCATCTTATCTAAAAATATCTGTATTATCCAAAATAATCAAAATTACCTTAAAGTGATTTTAGTTTGGTTATTAATTGTAAGAACCGAAAAATCCGAAAACCGAACCGAATCGAAATATAATTTAATCCCGAACAAGGCCTAAAATTTTAAAACCAAAAAACCCAAAAACCGAAAAACCCGAACCGAACCCAGCTAATTAACCGAATACCCAGCCCTAGTCTTTTTTTATTTTTTATATTAAAACTGATTTTTCTTATTCTTTATTTTTTTTAATTAGTGATCATCTTTCTTAAACATGTTAAACTGATAAAACAACATTGTAAGAACCGAAAAACCCGAAAACCGAACCGAATCGAAATATAATTTAATTTCGAACAGGACCTAAAATTTAAAACAAAAAAACCCGAAAACCGAAAAACCCGAACCGAACCCAGCTAATTAACCGAATGCCCAACCCTAGTTTTTCTTTATTTTTTACATTAAAACTGATTTTTCTTATTCTTTATTTTTTTTAATTAGTGATCATCTTTCTTAAACATGTTAAACTGATAAAACAACAAATAAAAAACATGTAAAAAAGTGGGAAGATGTTAAAGCAAAATTTTTTGACATAAATGCACAAAAATCACTTATTTCAACTTTTTTTAGTAAGTTAATACTTTTTTGTCATTAACGTGTAAATAACGAAAATACCTCTCTCTCAGTCTATCTACGTACCGTCTACATGCATACATGTCGTATTGTACATGAGCTAAATTGTCATTAATAGTGAAATAAGTGTTACTTTCTTAAATAAATTCAAAAAATGTTTTAAAAAATTAGAAACTTTAAATAAATGACTTTACATACAAATTTTTATTTTTTTTTAAACTGAATGTTAAAGCGATTTGAACTAAAAACTAGAGACAAAGCAGAGTATGAAGCGAGAACAAAAAAATATATAAATCAGTACGATCGATCATGTACTAGACAGAGGTGATCCACGAGTTGAACACCAGTGGTTCGCTTAGCTTCGACTCGGTGGAGTAGCAGAGCGAAGTGGTACGAGTTTTGATGGAATTATATATCAATGGTTCGGAAGAGTTGAAGAGGAGAGCGATGACTTTGGTGATGCCTTCGCATATTCCGTTCTCGCCAAATATGATCGTTTCATCCCAATTAGAAGTGATACGGAATTGAAGGAGCTTTCCGCTAATTTTCAGCCATACGTTATGTTGGTCTAGTGGTTAAGGAGGAGTGGGTATGTGCCTCTCCTACCGGCTTTGGGTTCGATTCCCGTTGGGAGGGGTCTCCTCCGAATGAATGACTTTAACATAGTTTGGGCCCCGCTCTGGGGATATACGGGCAGTGGCGGATCTAGAACCTATTTTCATCCGGGGCAATGGTACATAAAATCATATACCAAGAGGAGCAAAAAAAAAAAAACTTTAAGCAATTACACCCAAAAAAAAAAAATCATGGTGGGCAACTGCCCCTGGAGGTCTTCACCTGCCTCCGCCCTGTATACGGGTCTACGGATCCGGAACCTCGGCGATTCAAAAAAAAAAAAAAATCTTGTTTTTGATCATAAGATATTAAAATATTATCATTACAATCAAATATTTGTGGCAAAGTTGTAATTCGCAAGTATGATAAGGAGTACTATTGAAATTAAAGTTATTTTGGCAAATTTTTATAAATTTTTGTGTTAGATATATGGACAACTTTTCCAAAAGGCCGACATAAAACTCTGGAAGGCAATGTATTTTCTTTTTGTATTCTTTTTTTTTGTTTCTCTTCTTATATTTTATTTACGTTGGGACGAATTTTTTTCTTCTATACATACAATTTTTGAATGGTAAAAAAGACTATGTTATTAAAGGCAAACAGACTAATCATGGTGATGGAGTAGTGGATTTGGATTTGAGGATTATAGCGTCAAGTAGAGAGTATGTTATTAAAGGCTTGCCCACCCATGTGTGCATGAAATATGTAATGCTTTATGCGAAGATTACGACGTAGAGACAATGTCAGTTTCTTATATCTAAATTAAATGTTCTACACCTTTTATTTTTTTACTACTTTATGGGTTGTCAATAAAACTTTTCTCCTCCTCCATTGTTACTCCTTGAAAAGCAAAAAGCCGATATATGGGACCAAGTCCCATGTTATCATGACTCCTCTTCGTTAAATATCAACTAAATTAGGTAACAATGATGCTTGGTTTTGTGTACTTCTCTCTTTTTTAGCGACGACGCAATATGTACCTCTCATTTAATTAGAAGTATTTAGAAATTAGAACATATATATCACAAATGTAATAATTTTATTTTTGCGATCCGTTGTTACTTTCCGTATAGCAATTATCTGAATCTTTGTAGAAACTTTGGTTCAATAGAAAATTTAGAATTTAATATGTTCGTATAATTTGTTTTGTGAAGTGATAAATTTCTGACGAATAAATTATTTATTTTTAATTAAGTTTCAAAATATATTTCTAATCATATGACTATTAACATGCGATCTTTTAATATTTCCCAGTAACATTTTATTTTTCTTAAATTTATATATAGTTTCTTCATTTTTAATATATCAAATTGATTGTAGGTATTATCTCATATATAGATTTAAGAAAATATTTTGGTGGAAAACTTAGAAAAGAATAGCTTACTATATATCTTTTTAGAATAATATATATATAGCTTTGTTTCTCAGGAGATACTTATAAAATATATAAACTACGTACTTATAAGTTATATATCCAAATTATTCAGCTAGACAGATATTTAAATTTACTACTGTATTAAGAATTCTGCAAATGGTGGCCGGTGAAGGAGAGGAATTAGAATCCAAATTTGTAAGCATGGCTACTCAAATATATGTACGTGTGTGTGTATGTATACTCTATATATATGTTCGAAAATATGTGCATATTTTAAAAATATATATTTATTGTATATAATTACCACTACAAAAAAACATGGTGTTTTTCGACGGACGTGGAATTCGGACGACATTAACATCCGTCGGAAACCAGTATCCGTCGATAATACGTCGGTAATATTCCGACGGAAATTAGACGGATGTTGTCACCCTTCCGAAAACCCAAAAAAAAAATTGTTAAGTAATATCCGTAGGAATGTGCACTTGATATTAAACACGTGTATCTCGTTTAAACCAGGTTTTACAACTCCAATCTCGCAAATCCGTCGAAAAATTCCGACGAGCTGTAACCGACATATTTTGTCCCATCGAAAATCCGTCGGAAATTATTTTTCCGACGGATTTCCGACGACATTGCATGTTTTTTTGTAGTGTACGTACACATTCATTACCAAAAATCCCACGGTAATAATATCAGTGGAGAAACAGTGGAAAAGGGCCGTTTCCAATGCATGCATTTGGAACACAGGCTGACCAACTATGAACAAAGAGTATACAACAGACAGATTGAAGAACCATGATCTCATCGAAAAGACAGATTCGATAGTAAACTTTTTAACAAAAAGAAAAATGAAAACATGATCTCATCGAAGTTGTTCAATAACGATAATCTTGTTTCAACACATATCGTAAACAAATAAAAAAGAAAGCGAAGAGAAAGAGGCATATTTCAACATAATCGATTTGGATCCGTGTTCCACCTTAGTTAGGCCCGTGTTTCATATGGACCCGGTCTTTTTACACTTTTTACAAGATTGGCTCTTTCGTGACACTTAAAAAATCAGTCCAAGGGTCTTCACTCTGTCTACTATGCTTATACTATATGATATGATGGCACCACATTGTATATGGATTCCAATTTACGTTCCTCACCCACGCAGAGACGTGAGTTGATTATGTGCACACGACACATGTAATAATAAGTAATGATTTGTCCGACTTCCAAAACAAAAAATTCCTAAGTCCTTTAATTTGTACAAACATTGCTAGCCATAACATTTTAAAATTTGTATCGGACATCATTAAGTATAGTACTTGTGAAGGAACATGGGTTTTAAATTAAAAAATCAGTTGATAATGAATAGATTAATATAAATTATTTGTATATTAGTGTTGTTCTCTTAGTTTTCACTTCCAATGTAGACACTCTTTTTTAAGATGTTACTTTTTTGATCATACATATCGAATCGATAATTTTTTGTATGGGATCAACTATACGTATTTGAAGTTAGTGAAATCTTAGAGTATTATTAGTGGGAGTCTCTCATACATTCTCTCACAATAAAATAATAATAAATTTTGAGAAATTCATGAAAGAGAATGACAAGAGTTTCTCAAATGAAATTTTTTGAGAAACTCATGAGAGACTCATATGCCACATGTCTTCATCTAATTGGTTCAATTTTTTTTATAACTTAAAATTTAATCAAATAATTAAAATATATTTAAAATAATAATAATATATTATTGAGAGACTCATTCATGAGAGACTCCCACTAATGATGCTCTTATAATACCATATTAAAAAAAAAAATTCAATTCAAAACTTTAATAGCATACACATATCCTTTAAATATTACTACTTAGTGTTGATCTCCTCACAATGTTTATTTATTAAAATTTATAATATCCAATTTTTCAGTTGGAGCTAGTAGTTTAATACTTCATCCGTTTCAATATAATAAATGTTTTAGAAAAACACACATATTAAGAAAACAAATTAATTTTGATTATTAAATGCATTATTTTTTGTGATTAACAAATTTTAATAACTCTAAACCAATAATATTTTAATAATTCGAATTAATTTTCTTGAAGTTTACAATTTATCATTATTAATTAATAAAAATGTATAAAAAACGTAAAAAAAACTATCTTTTTGAAACAATTTTTTTTCTAAAACATTCATTAATTTGAAACGGAGGGAGTATAGTATGTATAAGTGCTGCCACCGTGGCATAATCAGCATTTAGAAGAAAAAGAAGAAAAATCTCTTTTAAAGAATTAGTCTTTTCCGATAAAATTTGTGGAGAATAAGATTTTGTGATATGAAATAATAATGACTTCGATTTGTTTTGTTGTGAAAGAGGATGTTCTTTTGTTTTTTTCCTCCAAATATCTATGTGGGCTCTAAGTTTCAACTCCGTTTCTTTTAGGTCACATGTATCATGTATGTATGCATATACATAGAGAGAGAGAGAAAGAAGATGATGAGTGTATGTAAAGAAGAAGATTAAAATATCAAAGACCATACAATGCCTTCTCCAGGTAAGGTGCGAGGTCAATGAAACAATTAACAAAAAGAAGAAGAAACTTTTGTTTTCCAGGAAAATAAGAAAAAGAGAAGAGAGAGTAATAAAGAGAAAAAAAGAAAACTTGCCTCGGAAAAGAGAGCTGAAACAAAAGTTGATTTCAGAAAGCAAAAAAAAAAACCTTTGTTTCTTCCTCTTAACTCATCTCCCTTTTCTTCCTCTATTAGTAAAAGCTGAGACAGCACTATATATCCACCAAATAAAAAGAAGAAAAAAAGAGAAAAATCTCTCCACATGATAAAACAAAAGATTCTTCGATTTTGTTTTTCTTTTTCAATAGTCACACAGTAATTGGTACACTTCTTCCAATACCAACATCGTTTAAGAAAACAAAATAAAAAAGAGTTTTATTATAAATCTCATCCGATGATGTTAAATTACGAGAAAAACAACAACCATCGAAACTTTCCCTCTTCATCTTCCTCCGATCTTATTCTTGCCATCAATGGAGCAACCACGACCAATAAGAGAAAACGTAGACCCGCAGGGACACCAGGTTTTTTTTCTTTCTATAATTCAGCTTAAGTTTTAAATATTTGTTTTGTCTAATATTAGGTTTTCAATAATATTTCACCTAAAGATTTGATTTTTGGGATTGGGTTTCCGATAACTTCCAAAAAGTGTTGTTGATATTCCAAATAAGTTATCGATAAAATTATTTTTTGGGGATTGGGTTTTTGATAACTCACCTAAAGATGTGATATTCTTGTCTATTGGGTTTCCAATAATTCAGCTAAAGATTTGATTTTTAATCCTGTGTATCGGTGCTAACAGATCCAGATGCAGAGGTTGTATCTTTATCACCAAGAACATTGCTAGAGTCAGATCGGTACGTGTGTGAGATCTGCAACCAAGGGTTTCAGAGGGATCAGAATCTCCAGATGCATAGAAGAAGGCATAAAGTGCCATGGAAGCTTCTGAAGAGAGAGAAGAAGGATGAGGAAGTGAGGAAGAGAGTCTACGTGTGTCCTGAGCCGACGTGTCTCCACCACGACCCGTGCCACGCCCTCGGAGATCTGGTCGGAATCAAAAAGCACTTCCGTCGGAAACACAGCGTCCACAAGCAATGGGTTTGCGAGAGATGCTCCAAAGGCTACGCTGTTCAGTCTGACTACAAAGCCCATCTCAAGACATGCGGCTCACGCGGCCATTCCTGCGACTGCGGCCGCGTTTTCTCCAGGTTCTTCATTATCATCATCAAAGTATTTGATTCTCTAGAAAACCCTAAATAGTGTTCTCTACGCTGATGATTTAGTTTCTTGGTTTTTCCAAAGTTTGATATTTATTTGTACAATTTAACTGTTTGGGAAAGACTATCATTGGAAATATGGAATCTAAACCAAAGAATGTTTTATAGAATATTTATCTATATAAAATGCATATAGATTTTGACACAGCCTACCAATAGAAGCTCAGTGCTTGACTGTTGCCATATAAGTTTATTTTAAATAATTAATTTAACATATGTATGTTTTAGTATGTGATCTCACATTGACCCCATTACGGATTTCCCATTACCCACACTTTGTTGCATTTGTTTATTACACAAACTAAAAAGTCTTATAATCACATAATCCCCTTTCCAAAGATACCTAAATCCATAACTCAATTTTATATTATTGCCTTCTTCTTTTGATTACTTACGTGTTATAGGGGGGATTAGCACCCCCTGGTTTAACTCGGTTCGAACCGAGATCGGTTCAATCAAGACCGGTTTATGATGGTTCGGATCGAGGATAAGTCGGCCCGAAAACATTGGGCCGAGCTCGGAATCTCGTTGAAAGCCCACCTCGGCTACCGATCTAGGCCCATCACAAGTCCGGTCCGTTACAACAGATGAAACCGGAATATTTCCCTTTTCCCACCGATCTCGGAAAAGGAAATATTCCCTTGGGTCGACTCGTCGAGATATCAGGAATTTATCCTTATCTCGGCGAGAAAACCGGAAGATTTCCTCTTCCTAATCGAACTCGGAAAAGGAGAAATCTTCCTTTCAACCGCCTCAAAGACACTATAAATAAGGAGGCCATCGCCTCATTCAAGGACATCCACAACTTCCGCAGAGACAGAGAATACAAGAGAGAGCTCATTACCGATCTTGAATCCTTTTGTCTTTATCTTACTTAAATCCTTTTGTAACCCCCGACTTAGATCAATAAACGAGATTCCGATTGAAGTACTGTTTTACCCTTGTTGTGTGATTTACGGATCAACAATTGGCGCCGACTGTGGGGACAATAGAACAGTACTTTCGGATATCGTTTGATTGAAGTTCGGCAATGGTTCTTCCAGTCGATACCACCGCAGCCCTCGTCGACAGCTCGGACAACAACGGTCAAAACCCGCGCACTGACGAACCCAATCCAGTCAATACCGAGCTACCAACAAACGGAGGAGGGCTTCCTCCGAACTCACTTATTGGAGGAGATAATCAAACCAACCCCCCGACAACTCTTCCGCCGCCTCCGGCTGCTTCGATATTCACGGATCCGACCGTCTTTATGGAGGCCATGGCGGCACAGTTCGCCGAGATCAACAAAAGGAACGAAGAGCGGATCACTTCACTGATAGCATCCCACTTCGAACACCGAAACCAGACCGGTATCCTCGAACCAAACCCGATCACCCCCGCCAACGAAAACACGTTACGCCGAAATCTCTTGTCCGACTTAACCGACGCTCAACCCCCAGGCACGATCGACATGCCGACAAGAAGATCCGCGTCCGGTTCGGAAATTAACATCGCAGACCAAGCTGCCATAAATTTGGAATTCGCCAAGGTACAGGCCCAACTGCAAGAGATGCGGACCAAAGTCCACCAGGCTACAAGTTCGGCACCGGAAATCGACCGGGTAATTCAGGAGTCACAGAGGACACCGTTTACCGACACGATCATCAACACTCCCGTCCGGCGATTAGAAAGAGTCAAGATCATATCATACGACGGGTTTACCGATCCTAAACGCTTCTTGACCTCGTTTGTCATCTCAATGAACCGATTTCGTTTCGGCTCGGAAACCGAGAAGAACGCAGCCATGTGCCAACTATTCGTCGAAAACTTATCCGGAGCCGCGCTTGATTGGTTTTCGACGCTCGAGCCAAGTTCGGTGAACAGCTATAACGAGCTCACTACCAAATTCCTCAAACGCTTCACCATGTTTGTCAAGCAGAAAACAAAGAACGCCGAACTCTGGGCCCTCGAGCAGAAGCAGGACGAGCCCCTACGCAACTTCATGGAACGTTTCAAAACGGTTGTACCCCATTGCACGATCGACGACGAAGCCGCAATCGAGGCTCTTTACAAAGCCACCTGGTACGAATCGGACTTTCACAGGGAGATCAAACGCAATAATCCAAAGACATTGGAGGACATCCTGCACAGGGCGCATATCTTCATCATGGAGGAGGAAGAAAGATCCGAGAAAGACAAACTATACGTTCCCCCGAAACAACCCGTCAATGCGGCCCAAACCCAGCAATCCTGGTCAAACACTTGGGTTCGGTCGGATGAGCCAAAAGAGCCCGACAACACTGAATCCGCACCGTACTGCAATTTCCATAACCGGTATGGAAATCATTCAACCGAAGAGTGCCGACATCTACAGGAGTTCCTGATGATGAAGTACAAAAAGGGGGAAGTTCCAGTCGAAGGAGCCTTCCAACCCTCGAACAGACCGCGCCATTAAAAAAAAAAAAAAAAAAAAAAAAAAAAAAAGCCGAGCTCCAAACGCTCGTACACAAGAACCGAGCTCCAAACGCTCCCGAGCTCCAAACGCTCGCAAAAAAAGATCACCGAGCTACTACACATACGCTCGATTCTAATACCATATGAACTACGAATGGCTTGATCCTTCTTTCGAAGGTACGTAGGCAGCCCTCACAAGGCGCAGCTATAACATTAATAAAATTTTACCAAGGCATTCTACCGAACTCGTACAGTTCGTACCTTCAAAGCCAAACTTTATGTTTGCCGAACTCCAACAGTTCGTATTTTCAAAGCCAAATTTTATGTTTGCCGAACTCCAGCAGTTCGTATTTTCTAAAGCCAAACTTTATGTTTGCCGAACTCCAACAGTTCGTATTTTAAAAGCCAAACTTTATGTTTGCCGAACTCCAACAGTTCGTATTTTAAGCCAAACTTTATGTTTGCCGAACTCCAAACAGTTCGCATTTTGGACCACCAACGGTTCCCATATCAACGTCCTGGCCAGGCGATCTGATAAAGCCGAGCTTAGCTCGCACGCATCCTCATGGTGCAATGGATAATACACTTTCCACATTCAAAGCCGAGATCAGTCTCGCACCAACTTCTCAGATTATCCGAGCCAAATAAGCCGAGCCCGTCTTGCACACTCGGATTCAATGTGAGAAAACCTAGAGCATATTAAGATGAGCTGTTCACGTACTCTTAAACTAAACTCTAGGGTCAAGCCGAACGTCCTTCCTCGCAAATCTAAGCCGACTTCTCAACAGTCGCAAAAACTAATAAGCCGATTTCTCAACAGTCGCAAAAACCAGTAAGCCGGTTTCTCAACAACCGCAAAATCGATAAGCCGATCTACAATATGGATTGCCGACCTTGAGCAGGTTCAGTCGAACTTGTCCTCTTCACCCGGCTAAGACCGTACTATTTACGGCACCACTGTGTACGACAAGTTTGAGAAGTCGTATAAAGTACGACTTCAAATATATCAGAGCTCGATACCAAAAACTCACCGAATTCGAAAGTTCGTAAAATCGATTCAACCGTAAGAACCCCAATCTAAAGAGGATCCGTCCTTTCAAGCCGAACTTAAGCAGTTCGTATCATCAAGCCGAACCCAGTCAGTTCGCCGAACTCGTACAGTTCGTATCATCAAGCCGAACTTAAGCAGTTCGCCGAACTTGAACAGTTCGTATCATCAAGCCGAACTTAAGCAGTTCGCCGAACTCGTACAGTTCGTATCATCAAGCCGAACTTAAGCAGTTCGCCGAACTCGTACAGTTCGTATCATCAAGCCGAACTTAAGCAGTTCGCCGAACTCGTACAGTTCGTATCATCAAGCCGAACTTAAGCAGTTCGCCGAACTCGTACGGTTCGTATCATCAAGCCGAACTCAAGCAGTTCGCCGAACTCGTACAGTTCGTATCATCAAGCCGAACTCAGTCAGTTCGCCGAACTCGTACAGTTCGTATCATCAAGGCGAACTCGAAATAGAATCTGATCATACCGATCTCAGTTTTAACCGAGCTAAAGAATACTCCCCAAAAATTCGCCGAACTCATAAACTCCCTCGCCGAACTGAGGGGGGGACCAATTGTTATAGGGGGGATTAGCACCCCCTGGTTTAACTCGGTTCGAACCGAGATCGGTTCAATCAAGACCGGTTTATGATGGTTCGGATCGAGGATAAGTCGGCCCGAAAACATTGGGCCGAGCTCGGAATCTCGTTGAAAGCCCACCTCGGCTACCGATCTAGGCCCATCACAAGTCCGGTCCGTTACAACAGATGAAACCGGAATATTTCCCTTTTCCCACCGATCTCGGAAAAGGAAATATTCCCTTGGGTCGACTCGTCGAGATATCAGGAATTTATCCTTATCTCGGCGAGAAAACCGGAAGATTTCCTCTTCCTAATCGAACTCGGAAAAGGAGAAATCTTCCTTTCAACCGCCTCAAAGACACTATAAATAAGGAGGCCATCGCCTCATTCAAGGACATCCACAACTTCCGCAGAGACAGAGAATACAAGAGAGAGCTCATTACCGATCTTGAATCCTTTTGTCTTTATCTTACTTAAATCCTGTTGTAACCCCCGACTTAGATCAATAAACGAGATTCCGATTGAAGTACTGTTTTACCCTTGTTGTGTGATTTACGGATCAACATTACCTACTCCAAACACATCCATTATTCATTCCTCGTGTTTTAAACTCTATATTTTCATCATTTAGTTTCGGTCATTTACAATAATTTCCAATTCTTTTGGTTGTTAAAAAAAAAAACTATTAAGTACCTCATTGTTGATTCTTCTCTTTTTTATTTTTCTTTCAGGGTAGAGAGTTTCATAGAGCACCAAGATACTTGCACCATCCGGAAACCTCCACCCACCATCCACCGTCCACAGCAGCAAACGGCAAGCCCTGCCGCTCCATCAAGAACCTTTTCGACCTCAAGCATTGGCCCTTTATTGCATGGACTTCCTTTGTTAAGGCCACCACCACCCGACCAACATCCACTAGCTTTTGCTTACCCTTTCAATGCTTCATCAGCTCCTTTCGAAAGCCTCGAGCTTCAACTATCAATCGGATTGGCGAGAACATCAGCACAAGTGAAGAGGAACGAAAAGGGAGAGACGAGTTTAACAAAGGAGGGAGCTAATGAAGAAGCGAGGAAGGCGGATCAAATGAGACAAGAAGCGAAGAGGCAGATAGAGATGGCGGAAGTTGATTTTGAGAAGGCTAAGAGAATAAGGAAAGAAGCGAAAGCCGAGTTGGAGAATGCTCAGGTTGTTCGAGAAGAAGCAATCAAGAGGATTAATGCAACAATGTTGGAGATCACTTGCCATTCTTGCAAGCAACTGTTCCAGCTCCCCGTTATGGCTGATGAGAGTACGTCGTCTCTTGTTATGAGTTATGTTTCCTCGGCGACAATGGAAGGGGAATGCGAGTAATCCAATAACTTCTTCACAAATCCACACAAGGGCAAAAGAGAACAATAATAATTTTTAAAAATTAAATGATGGTATTTTAGTGGTTACTTACCATTTTGTGGATCAATTTTTTTTACTATATGCATCATTTTCTTTGTCACTGCAGAATTCATGTAACGATTGTAAATTTCAAGAATCATTTTGAATTTCGGTTAAAGATCTTCTCGTTATATATATATATATATATATATATATATATATATATATAAAAAAATGTGTTATAATTATTTATTTCTTGGAATTAATTATATTTTATTTGGTTTTGGGTAACTTGATACTATTACGTACTTAGGATTTTTTCCCAAAAAGAAAAAAAAAAATAAAGGAGACAGACTATATATGGTAGTTACTGATGTAGGGTTTGTTGATTGGTTGGTGACTTGGTGTAATTTGTAACTTTGTTTATGGAATTAGCGTTGTTGAAAGATGATTCACTTTCTATTAAGCTGAACTTGAGCCTTAGTCATTTGAGGTCTAAAAGAGAAGAAAACTATAAAAGGAGCTAAAGAATAATTAGATCTGGAAATTAGGTGTTGGCCCAAAAGGAGTTACACGTGATATAAGAGTCAAAGTAGAGACTAACGGATTTATCGATCAAGTCATCTTTTTCTTTGATTTTTTTGACCGCCATTGATAAGCTCTCTAAGCTCTGAAACTTTGTAGCAACTCAAGCTCATAGTGAATTCCAGGAACATATCCTGAAGAGAGATGTACCCGGTTGTTTGGGAAACTCTATAATCTTATGTGTTCTTTCTTTTAAGCATTGAATTCTGCAAAACACACGAGAGAGAGAGTGATGGTGAGGCGAGATTCATCTAATGGAATCTGAGTGAATCGTATTGGTATCGGCAACAAGTGGTATCAGAGCGTAGGTTGTATACGTTCAAAGGATACCTAGGCGATTCAAGGACCGAAAGAAAGAAGGAGAAGAAAGGGATCGGAAGTTACCGGTTCAAGGAAGAAGACGATCATAAGACTTCGCGGACCACAAGCGAAGAGATCCAGATCGCTAGCAGCCAAGATTCAATTCTGGCTCAGGGAGTTTCCTCTCTCTGAAAACTCTAACACAGACTTCCACAAAACTCTTTTATTCGATCTTCAATTTCAAGACTATCCTTAGTAGATTAAAAGATCCATTGCTATTGTGTGGTTTACTTCTTGATCTTCATCTGCAGGTGACAGGTTAAAGAAGAAATCGATTAGTCATGGATCCAACACCAGGGAGGTTTGAGATGGAGAAGTTCGATGGAAAAGGAGATTTTGGGATGTGGAAGTACAAGTTATTGGGACAGCTTGAGATTCAGGTATTGGGATCAGTGCTGAAAGAAAGTTCAACATCAACTTCAAGATAAGATTCTACAGAAAGTGGGGCTGAGGTAAAGGTTGATCCAAAGGCAGCTGATAAGGATTTGAGAGTACGAAACCTGCTGGGAACATGCTTGAGTGATCAAATTCTCAGAAAGATCATGAATGAGCCTACAACTCTAGATATATGGAAAGCATTGGAGAATGATTACCAGACAAAGTCTTTGCCAAATAGAATTTACCTGAAGCAAAGCTTCGCAGGCTTCAAGATGGAGGAGCACAGGTCCATAGAAGAAAACTTGGACACATTCTTGAAGCTGGTTGCAGACCTTGCTAGTCTAAAGATCACCGTAAGTGATGAGGATCAGGCCATTCAAATCCTGACTAGTCTTCCACCAATATATGAACCATTGGTTCACACCTTGAAATATGGTTCTGGAAAAGACACACTGACTGTTAGAGAAGTAACAACTTCAGCTTACGCAAAAGAAGCAGAATTAAGACAAAAAGGTCTTCTCAACAAGTCAAAACAAAATCCAGAAGGATTGTATGTGGAGAATAGAGGACGACCTGATAAGAGAAGTGACAACAAGGGGAGCAACAACTACAAGGGTAAAGGCAGGAACAACATCAGATCTAAATCAAAACCAAAGTTTGGACTGAGGGCATGTTGGATCTGTGGGGATGAAAACCATTAGAAGAAGGACTGTCCACAAAGGAAAAGAAATGATCAACAAAACAAATCATCCGCAAACATGGCAGTCATACTACTAGAAGCCATAGCTCTAACTGCGAGTCTACAAACAACAGAAAATGAGTGGGTTCTTGACTCAGGTTGCACATTCCACATAACACCAAGAAAAGAATTACTTTCAGACTTTGTGGAAGTAGAAGAAACAAGAGTATTGATGGGAAACAATACACATTGTATGGTAAAAGGAAAGGGCAGTATTACAATAGATAATCCAGATGGCTCAGTGATTACTCTAAGCAATGTAAGATATATGCCAGATATGGGAAGAAATCTTATCTCATATGGCCAGCTTGAACAGTCAGACTGCAAGTACAGTGGACAAGATTTTGTAGTGAAATTCTACAAAGGAAAACAAAAGATCTTGTCAGGAAAGTATAACCAAGGATTATACTACTTACAAGGAAAAGTCAGAGAGCCACAAGTGAACATAGCCAAGTCACATGTGGATACGACAAAGAGATGGCACTCCAGATTGGCTCACATGAGTCAGTCCTCCATGGAAACCTTGGTCAGAAAGGGATACCTCAAGAAAGAGGAGGTTAAGAAGCTCGGGTTCTGTGAAGCATGCACCATGGGAAAGTCACACAAGCATAGCTTTCAAAAGGGACAGCATACAACAAAGAACATATTGGAGTATGTACATTCAGACTGATGGGGATCACCTAATGTGACGCCAAGCCTATCAGGAAGCAAGTATTTCCTAACTTTCATTGATGATTTCTCTAAGAAGGTGTGGATTTACTTCTTAAAGACTAAAGATGAAGCTTACCAGAAGTTTGTGGATTGGAAGAAGCTTGTGGAGACTCAGACAGAGAAGAAGCTGAAATGTTTAAGAACAGACAATGGGTTAGAATTCTGCAATAATCAGTTTGACAAATTGTGCAGATAAGCTGGTATAAAGAGACATAAAACATGTCCATATACACCCCAACAGAATGGTATCTCCGAAAGAATGAATAGAACAATCATGGACAAAGTTAGGAGCATGTTAAATGAGACTAGTCTGAGTGGTGAGTTTTGGGCAGAGGCTGCTTCAACAGAAGTATACATCATTAATAGATCACCATCAGCATCTATTGATTTTGAAGTGCCAGAAGCTATTTAGACATGAGGGAAACCAAGCTACAGTCATCTAAAGAGATTCGGATGCATAGCTTATGTTCATACTATTTCAGATAAGATCAGTCCTAGGGCAACAAAGAGTATCTTTCTGGGGTATGCACAAGGAACTAAAGGTTACAGGCTTTGGTTGTTGAATGAGCAGAAGATAACAGTCAGCAAGGATGTGATCTTCAATGAAGAAATGGTGTTTAAGGATAAAGAGTTGAGTGTGGCAGAATCAGAAGAGACAAGGAAGACAACCCCTAAGAAGAAAGTTACCTTCAAAAGTGACTTGGTAGATGTTCAGTCGATTCAAACATCAACATGAGAGACTTCAAATCAAGGTGGAGCCATTTTAGAATCTAAGACTGAAACACAGGATGAAGATTCAAGTTCTTCTGATGAAGAGGGTTCCACAAATGAAGAAGAAGAGGATCTGGGGGATTACCTTTTGGCCAGATATCAGACTAAACCTCTTTCACGATATGGAGATGCAGATGTTGTTGCTTACGCACTATCCAGTGCAGAGGCCATAAATCTCGAGGAACCTAAAACATTTATGGAAGCACAAAGATGTAAGGACAAGAATAAATGGAATGGGGCAGCTCATGAAGATATGGATTCTTTGAAAAAAAATCATACTTGGGATCTAACAGACATATCAAAGAAGCAAAAGGTTATAGGCTGCAAGTGGATATTCAAACAGAAACCAGAGATTCCAGGAGTAGAGGAACCTAGATACAAGGCCAGATTGGTCGCAAAAGGATATGCTCAGGTTGAAGGGATTGACTACAATGAGGTATTTGCACCAGTGGTTAAACACATGTCTATAAGGATCTTATTGTTAATTGTGGTAAATCAAGACATGGAACTTGAACAGTTAGACGTTAAGACTACTTTCCTACATGGTGTGCTACATGAGACTATCTACATGAATCAGCCAGAGGGTTTTGTGCAGAAGGGTCAGGAACACAAGGTGTGTTTGCTAAAGAAGTCGCTCTACAGATTAAAACAGTCACCAAGAGAGTGGAATCACAGGTTTGATGCGTTTATGATTCAACAGAAATACAAAAGAAGTGACTTTGATCCGTGTGTCTATCTCAAGGGGTCAAAAATTGATAACATGACGTATCTACTGCTCTATGTGGATGATATGTTGATAACTTCAAAGGACAAGCTTGGGGTTAAAAGGTTAAAGGAATTGTTGAGTACATAATTTGAGATGAAAGATTTGGGGCCAGCCAGAAGAATCTTGGGAATGGATATTTTCAGGGATAGAGAGAAAAGTACGTTAATTCTCTCACAAGGAAACTATCTACAACAACTAATAAAGACTTTGGGATGGGAGATTGCAAGGTTGTGCAAACACCCATTGGTTCTCAATTCAAATTGCAGGCACTAAGTGATGAACAGGAAGAAGCACATGCCAAAGAAATGGATAACATACCATATGCCAGTGCAGTTGGGAGCCTCATGTACGCGATGGTGGGTTCCAGGCCAGACCTTGCCTACGCAGTTGGTTTGGTCAGCAGATACATGAGAAAACCTGGAAAGGATCACTGGTCAGCTGTGAAGTGGATAATGAAATACATAAAGGGAGCATCAGAAACAAGCTTTACATTTACAAAGGAACCACACTTCAAAGTTAAAGGGTACAGTGACTCAGATTTCGCAACAGACTTAGATAAGATAAGGTCTATTATAGGTTTTGTATTCACAGTTGGAGGCAACACAGTTAGCTGGAGATCATGTTTACAGAGAGTAGTGGCCCTATCTACGACAGAGGCTGAGTACATAGCCCTATCAGATGCAAGCAGAGAAGCGGTTTGGTTTAAAGGTATTTGTGAGGAATTGGGTTTTAAGCAAGATGCAGTGGAGCTATATTGTGATTCGCAGAGTGTGATCTATCTAGCCAAGAACAATATGTTTCACGAAAGGACAAAGCATAATCAAGTGAAATATAACTACATCAGAGAAGTAATAGCCGACGGACAGGTAAAGGTGCTGAAGATTAACACATCGGTGAACCCAGCTGACATGTTAACAAAGGTTTTACCTGGAGAAAAGTTTGGCGGGTGCTTGAAGATCCTGAAAGTAATCGACGCCTGAGATGGCGTCATCGGAGTCATCTTCAGGAGAAGAGAAGATGACTGAATCTATTATCGTAGGTTGCATTGCTTGATAACAAGAGATTTCGGAGATAGGAAGCTAAAGAGACAGCTGATTTTCTGGTGATTAGGAACTTCGGCGGATGATAACTCCGGTGGAGAGTTGTCGGATTCCAGGATCCGGATTCACAGACATCGTCAGCTTGACCTGTCGGAAAGGAAGCGTGAATCAAGGTGGAGATTTGTTGAAAGATGATTCACCTTCTATTGAGCTAAACTTGGGTCTTAGTCACTTAAGGTCTAAGAGAGAAGAAGACTACAAAAGGATCTAAAGAATAATTGGGCCTGGAATTTCAGGTGTTGGCCCAAAAGGAGTTACACGTGATATAAGAGTCAAAGCAGAGACTAACGGATTTACCGATCAAGTCATCTTCTTCTTTGATTTTTTTGACCGCCATTGATAAGCTCTCTAAGCTCTGAAACTTTGTAGCAACTCAAGCTCATAGTGAATTCCAGGAACAAATCCTGAAGAGAGATGTATCCGGTTGTTTGGAGAACTCTATAAGTTTCTGTATTCTTTCTTTTAAGCATTCAATTCTGCAAAACACACGAGAAAAAGAGTGATGGTGAAGCGAGATTCATCTAATGGAATATGAGTGAATCGTATTGGTATCGGCAACAAGCGTAATAATAATAATATTTTTAAAAGATGTTTTGTTCTCTTGAAACTAGTGGAGCATTCTAGACAAAAACAAACAAAAAAATAATGAATGGAGCATTGATTGAGGAGGGGAAGCGGTTTAAATTCGAGAGAAAATTGATAAGAGGTCAAAATTTGTTCATAGATTCTCAGGTAGAAATGATTGATGTCCACCTAGTAAAAATATGATCACGAGTCGCCTCTTTCTCTTTCCCATCGTTACATTCTCGTAGTTGTTGTAGCTTAGTCTCAATCCGACCCAACAAGAAATCATCTCTCTCACATAAAGACGGAATCTTCTAAGATGCCATTTAAAAAAAAAAAAAAAAAAATTAATGTTTAAAAATGTTCATCAACAAAACGAATTGTCTTTTACACTAGAAGAAGCAAAGCTATTTAGAAAAGCCAGAAGGGGAAAGAAAAAAAACATGTCTTAGGCTCTTAGAACAACTTCAATGGTGAAATACCATATTTTTTTATATTGGATATCTCAACAATACAATATTACTTTATTGTATTGGTGAGATACAATACATTATTGTATTGTATAAAAAAAGAATACAAAAACATGTATTGGGTATCTCACCAATACAAATTTATTTTATTTTTTTAATTAAATAATTAAATTTATATTAAAAAAAAGAATTAGATCAATGAAAAATGGTCACATATGTTTTAGGTATCTCAAGTTTTTTTTTTGGTATCTTTCTCTCTGCTCTTTTGAATTTTTTTTTTTTAATGGTATGTATCTCAATGAGATATCCGATTGAGGTTGTTATTAGGTTATTGCTTCCAATTACAAAATAAAATAAAAACATGTGTAAAAGAAACGTGGAGCGAGCCTGTCCATCAAGTCAAATGAATAAAATAACAGATCTAAAGATCGACAAATTAAAATATGTAAAAAATAAGAGATTTTTTTTTTTGACGTAAAAAAAATAAGAGATTTAATTATTATTTTTATAGAGATTTAATTTTCTATATCGTCTTTGATACAGTTAATATACTATAATGTTATGTATAAAGAGGAGTCAAGATGACAAGAAAATGGAAAGCGATATGCATAACACATTATTATGATAAAATTATGTAATTGAGATGAATCTTTGCATGATTTTTTTTTTTTTTTGAACCTTTGTTGCATTAAATAATTTTTTTGGTTTTTTGTTTTCACATAATAAGTAAATCGGTTTTTTTGTTTACATAATGCATAAAATTATATTTTTTAACCTTTTTTACATAATAAATAATTTTTTTGTTTTTTTTTTGCATTATTTTTTATTGATACAAGTTACTTGATTTGCCACAATATTTAGCTACTTTTAGAGTTTAATAAAAACAAAAACAAAAACTTAGCTACATCTGGAGATATATTTTTTTGGCAAATAAAGGTTCATACACTAATTACGGAAAAAAGATTAGGTTTTACCTCAACTGATCATGTGGTAAAAAAAACTATTGCTTTCGTAAGAAAATCAAACTTGAATTTTAAAAAGTGGTATTATTCCAAATGTCTCATTTTACTTGGCCAATCCATCTTAATTATTTTGCATAATTATATATATATATATATATATATATATATATATATCTAACTATATATTTAACTATAACCTGTTCTTTTAGAATAAGATTTACAAATAAAATTGTTAACAAAAAAAACATTGTATGGCGCTTGAAAACGGGATTCTATCACATGTTGATACCTTCAAAAATTGTGAGCTTTTAAATTGCTTTATTCATTTATTTTTTTAGTTTTATTGTTACACAACGCTGTCTCATTTGGTTAAATTAGTATCAAAAATATGTATATATAGATATTTCTTGGTAAAATTATAAATATGAGGAACCATGTGTTATATAAAATGAAGAGGAACAAATTCAAAGATGCCCACCCATGATGAAAAAGTCAAAATCAGTGTCAAAGGGAGAGAGAGAGAGAGAGAGAGAGAGAGAGAGAGAGATGCAATGATGTAAACACACATGGAGAGAGATGGAGTAAATGCTGTGTTTCAGAGCAGAAGTGGTTGTCGTTTCCTTTAGAAGAAAAGAAACTACATGAATTTCAGTGCCAAAAGATTGAAATGGTGGTTAGGAGTCAGGCTTCTGTCTCTCTCACCTGACCCTTCCCTCACTTCCATGATCTCTCTCTCTTTTTCACTTTTATTACTCTTTCCTCTAAAGTCCCCACACACTCTCATCTCATTTCACCTTGTGATCTCCACAATTTTACAATCTTTTATGTTTGTTCATTGTTGTACAGTATATAAAAAATAAGCTTACTCTCAAGAACCGAACTCTTCGTCTTTGGACATTTGTATATTGGACTGGCAAGTCCGTAAACCCAATACATGGCCCAAAGACGTTGTAGTAGCCAATTTTTTTTTATCATCCCCAGATTAAAAAACAAGTAATTAATAGTGTACCACTTGAAACGTGATTTTACTATTTTATTACCATTCACTATATTTATTAAGTTTTTACGTTTTCAAGTTTTCTAAAAGTAATTAAGATAATTGCACCCATATTTTTTTATTATTATTTTTTTATCTTTTTTTATGTGTCAAATGACGATTTTACCATGATTCCTATTGGTCTGCGTACGGTACATAGTTGATTCGTGCAATACTGTATTATCGGTATGACTGGAAAGTCAACCCGTTTATAGTACAAAAAATGTTAAATTCTCAATTATGTTAAGAAAATGGTAAAAACTTTATAAAATTTTCAAAACGTGACTAAATAATCAAGAATCTCAAAATAATCCAGTTATAAATTAGAGAAATTGATCAAAATAGCATTTTTTGAAAACTTTCTGACCAAACTAGCACTAGCTGTGAAAAGTCACATATTTAGCATTTCAAACTGTCTACAAAGACAACTATACCCTCACTTTTCACGGTTGCAAACTTTAATTCGATATAAAATAAATAAAAAATAGATAAGAAAAGAGAAATCGATGTCGTCTTCCTCAGTCGATGATCTCAAATTTGATCACCACGATTCGCTGATTTCCGAATTGAGATTATCCCAGTCAGCTTGTAGTTGACGATTAATAAGAAGGTGCTTCTGAGCCCGGCCTAAGATTTGTCTCCGCTTCTGGTTGTTCCGGTGGAGATGAAGAATCTTTTCAAATCCAAGCCGCGGACTCCGGCTGATATTGTTCGACAGACTCGCGATCTCCTCCCCTACACCGATCGATCCGTCTCCTTCCCTGACCTTCGAGAGTCCAAACGCGAGGAAAAGGTTTCTCTTTTCATCACAATCTCCAAACTCAGCTCCTGAACTCTGATTTATCGTTGTCGGTTTCATCCTTTCGAATTACGTACTCTCGTGATTCGATTGATAGAGTCCTGCGCACTTTTCTTCAAATTCCTGGTTTGATTTATGACAATTGCTTGCAGCTGGCGGAACTAAACAAGAGCTTACGAGATTTGAAGTTAATTCTCTATGGAAACAGCGAGGCTGAGCCTGTAGCCGAAGCTTGTGTCCAGTTGACTCAAGAGTTCTTTAAGAGTTAGCAGAGGCAAATAAGAAGACCGTGACCATCCAGCTAGCTGACAAGGAACAAGCTGTTGTCCTCGCCACCACCAAGACCAAGAAGCAGAACAAGCCTAAGGTCTCTGTCAACAAGTCTATCCTGAATAAGGAATTCCCCAGGATGTCCAAGGCTGTTGCTAACCAGGTATGACTCAACTCTTTACTACTTTTGATGTTTGTGTCTATGCTTGTTTTGTTTATAGGTTTGCACTTTTGTTATGTTTGTTATTGTCATGGCTCTGATCTACAATTGGTCTTTATTTTCTTTACTTTACTTGTCAGCGAAGTGTTCATGTATAAAAATTGATGGTAAAAAGCCATGATAAATATATGTTTAGATAAATTGTCTGTGTGCAAAGATTAGAAGCTCAATTAAAAAAAGTACTCCTCCTTTGTGATGCTTCGATGATGGAATATTATAGTTACACTACTTGGCTTTTGGCATTGATCTGTATAATGTTTCTGTTTATCAGCTATTGTGTCTTGTCTCGTCTAGACATTTCATAATGTGGCTAACATATGTGAATTTAATCTAACTAAATTCTTGTGAAAATTAGTTCAGGTGGTGGACAACTACTACAGGCCAGACTTGAAGAAAGCTGCTCTTGCTAGACTCAGTGTCATCAACAAAAGCCTTAGGGTTGCTAAGTCCGGTGCCAAGCAAAGAAACCGACAAGCTTAACCTTTTTTCAGAATATGTTTTTTGAAGTAAAAGATTTTGCTGAATAGGTTTATTAAATTGTTTTGTTGAAGTTGAACCATAACACTAAATTTTGTTCATTTTTCACACAACTCAAATTTAGGAAGTCATCTTACACACTTAGGAAAGCATTCCTAAAACATATAAATGAGAATTTGTGTCTATTTTTTATACAACTCAAATTTAGGAAGCCATCCTACACATTTATGACATCATTCTTAAAATGTATAAATGAGAACTTTTTGGTGTCCATTTATACATTTATGAAGCCGTCCTATACAAAAATGTGCAATGATGTCGGATTGATACAGTAGCTCATAGCTTTAGCTAGCAAGTTTGAATTAGTCAATTTGTACATATTTTGGAGGATCTTCCTAAATATGTATGATACATTACTAAATTAGGAAACATTTTTGAATATTTTGGAAGACCTTCCTGAAACATTAGTTATTTGACTTATAAAAGCTTGTGTATTAGTCGTTTAAACTACATTGTTTCTTGGACTAATTGTGCCAGTTTTTGCTTCAAAAATGCAAGTGAATCAACTAATAACAAAATTTATGATTCTTTTTGGTTTTGATCGTGCTTATGAGTTTATTCGAAGTAGATATTAGATGATAGTCTGGTCATTATGGGTTTTACCAACAAAAAATACACTAATTCTATTATCTTGAAACTGTAAAGAAACAGTCGGGAGGGAAATCATTCCTGAACAGTCATCGCACATCGCTTGACTATGCAATTAATATTGTCAAGAATACACCATTTCTTTGCCATATGGTGCACATCCTTAGCCCGGATCAGCCTGTTACCATTGCCAAGACTGATTGAGGAAGTCGTCCTACGCATTTAGGAATGTTTTCCTAAAACGTCTAGAATAACCAAACTCTCATCGAATATCTAGCTTTTCAGATGTTTTAAGAAATCTTTATAAACTTTTATGAACGCTTCGAAAAGTTAGGGAAGTTACTAAAAAGATTTATAAAGGTTTTTTTGAAAGATTTATGAATGTTTCCTTAGGAAATTCCATTAATTAGAGGTTTACAAAGCACTTTTAATGTTTTAGGAAGCTTTTCAAACATCTTAGGAAGGTTTTCCTAAATATGTTATAGTCTTTTATAGTTTGTCTCTGCATGACTTAAGTGAGAGACATCTATTGAAGCAAATGATTAAATCTATAAGACATGACCTATAAACAAGAAAGTAACTTATTAAACATGGATAATTAACCTTGAAAGTTGTGGTAGTCTTGCTCCTAACCCAAGAGTTCCATATTTGAATGGATGGGTTTTAAAGCTATTCTCTCAGCAGCATTCTTCGCATCTCGTACTTGTGTCACTAGCCTTGACTTCCCAGCCCTCCACAAACATCCCAACTGCTTCAAAATAACAGCTTTCTGCCACTCTTCTTGCACGTTAAACCTCCCCTGCATCAAAATATGCAAAGGTCAAACATGTTTATAATTTCATAGTTATTCAAAAACCCAGAATGTCAAAATCGACAAGACAAAGTCTATATAAAACCAATACAAAACATACATATGATCACTACAAGAAAGGATCATTTCAACATTTGTATATTTATTTCTTTGTGTAGGCAAACAACAACACATGTTCGGATGCTTCATTTACAATGAAAATCAACATGTAATATAGTCTTTTATAGTTTGTCTCTGCATGACTTAAGTGAAATCATATTTTCTGTTTCTTGTTGATTTAGGAAGGCTTTCCTAAGTACATTATATATGTTCCTAAATGGTTCCTAAATACGTTGCATTTCCAGAAATGATCATTTCAACATTTGTATATTTATTACTTTGTGTAGGCAAACAACAACACATGTTCGGATGCTTCATTTACACATGAAAATCAACAAGTAATATAGTCTTTTATAGTTTGTCTTTGCATGAATTAAGTGAAATCATGATTTGTTTCTTGTTGATTTAGGAAGGTTTTCCTAAATCCGTTATATATGTTTCTAAATGGTTCGTAATTACGTTGCATTTCCAGAAAGGATCATTTCAACATTTGTATATTTATTTCTTTGTATAGGCAAACAACAACACATGTTCGGATGCTTCATTTACACATGAAAACAAACATGTAATATAGTCTTTTATAATTTGTCTCTCCATGAATTAAGTGAAATCATACTTTTCTGTTTCTTGTTGGTTTAGGATTGCTTTCCTAAATATATTATATATGTTCCTAAATGGTTCATAAATATGTTGCATTTCCAGAAATGATCATTTCAACATTTGTATATTTCTTTCTTTGTGTAGGCAAACAACAACACATGTTCGGATGCTTCATTTACACATGAAAATCAACATATAATATAGTCTTTTATAATTTGTCTCTGCATGAATTAAGTAAAATCATACTTTTCTGTTTCTTGTTGATTTAGGAAGACTTTCCTAAATATGTTATATATGTTCCTAAATGGTTCCTAAATATGTTGCATTTCCAGAAATGATCATTTCAACATTTGTATATTTCTTTCTTTGTGTAGGCAAACAACAACACATGTTCGGATGCTTCATTTACACATGAAAATCAACATGTAATATAGTTTTTTTATAATTTGTCTCTGCATGAATTAAGTGAAATCATACTTTTTCTGTTTCTTGTTGATTTAGGAAGGCTTTCCTAAATATGTTATATATGTTCCTAAATGGTTCCTAAATATGTTGCATTTCCAGAAATGATCATTTCAACATTTGTATATTTCTTTCATTGTGTAGGCAAACAACAACACATGTTCGGATGCTTCATTTACACATGAAAATCAACATGTAATATAGTCTTTTATAATTTGTCTCTGCATGAATTAAGTGAAATCATACTTTTTTTTGTTTCTTGTTGATTTAGGAAGGCTTTCCCAAATATGTTATATATGTTCCTAAATGGCTCCTAAATATGTTGCATATCGTTTTCTGTTTTATAGTTTTTGGTTTTTGTTAATTTCGGAAGACTTTCTGAAATACGTTATATATGTTCCTAAATACGTTTCATTTTCAAGAAAGGATCAGTTTTCATCATTTGTATCTTTCTTTCTTTATTCCTTTGTGTAGCCAAAACAACAACACATATGTTCTGATGCTTCATTTAAGCATAGAAATCAACATGAATATTGTTTTCTGTTTTTGTTCATTTCGGAGATATTTCCTGTTTTTGTTCATTTCGGAAGACTTTCCGAAATACGTTTTATATGTTCCTAAATGTGTTTTTTGGTTCATTTAAGAAGACTTTCCTAAATAAGTTATATATGTTCCTAAATGGTTCCTATATGCGTTTCATTTCCAAGAAATGATCATTTTCATCATTTGTATCTTTCTTTATTTCTTTGTGTATCCAAAAAAATAACACATATGTTCTGATGCTTCATTTACGCATGGAAATCAACAGGAAATATCGTTTTATGTTTTATAGTTTTATGTTTTTGTTAATTTCGGAAAACTTTCCGAAATACGTTATATATCTTCCTAAATACGTTTCATTTTCAAGAAAGGATCAGTTTTCATCATTTGTATATTTCTTTCTCTATTCCTTTGTGTAGCCAAAACAACAACACATATGTTCTGATGTTTCATTTAAGCATGGAAATCAACAGGAAATATCGTTTTCTGTTTTTGTTCATTTCGGAAGACTTTCCGAAATACGTTATATATGTTCCTAAATACGTTTCATTTTCAAGAAAAGATTAGTTTTCATCATTTGTATATTTCTTTCTTTATTCCTTTGTGTAGGATTTTCGACGTGGTGTCATTGATTTTTATGTCTTCTGCAGCATCATCAGTTAGCTTGGACATATTTTGAATTCCTTTTAGTGGTGTTCCTAAACACATATGTATCTTTATCTTGTCGTGGTGTCATTGATTCTTATGTCTTCTGCAACATCATCAGTTAGCTTGAACATATTTTGAATTCTTTTTAGTGGCATTCAATCATCTTTACATATCACAAAATGTCCCAATTCCTGATTAAAACAAGAGATATAGAACTAAGCAAAACACATACCTTATATTTGTCCAAAAAAACTCTGCTTGCAAATATTTGAAAGACTAAAACCCCATCAAAGATGAGAACTTATGTGTTCATTTATACAACAACTCAAATTTAGGAAGCCGTCCTACACATTTAGGAAAACTTTCTAAAAACATATAAATATAAACTTTTGTGTCTATTTATACAACTCAAACTTATAAATAGAAACTTTATTTGTGTAGGCAAACAACAACACATGTTCAGATGCTTCATTTACGCATGAAAATCAACAGGTAATATAGTATTTTATAGTTTGTCTTTGCATGACTTAAGTGAAATCATACTTTTTTATGTTTCTTGTTGATTTAGGAAGGATTTCCTTAATACGTTATATATGTTTATAAATGGTTCCTAAATACGTTGCATTTCCAGAAAAGATCATTTCAACATTTGTACCTTTCTTTCTTTCTTTTTTTGTGTAGGCAAACAATAACACATGTTCAGATGCTTCATTTACAAATGAAAATCAACAAGTAATATAGTCTTTTATAGTTTGTCTTTCCATGACTTAAGTGAAATCATACTTTTCTGTTTTTTGTTGATTTAGGAAGACTTTCCTAAATACATTATATATGTTCCTAAATGTGTATTATGACTTCTTAAATTTGAGTTTTGTATAGATGGACACAAAAGTTCTCATTTACACATTTAGGAAAGCCTTTATAAATGTGTAGGACAACTTCCTAAATTTGAGAAGTTATATAAATGAACACAAAAATTCTCATTTATACGCTATATAAATGTCTTTTATATGAAAAATTCAAGACAAAGAGATCGATCATTTGTGCATTACAACAATTATTCTTTGCCTAAACTCTCTTAAACCTTCTCTCGGATTCGCATTGGGTACTTGTAGACATCATCAAAAGTCCTCTTTGCAAGCTGATAAATTATACCAAACATCAGTCACTCGTCTAATCAATACAACAGGTCTTAATAGGCTTAAACAAACACAATATCTCCAAGAAACTCATAAGCAAAACATAGGCAAAATCAAGAGGGTTTTAGTTCTTAAGTTTTCTGGGAAAAAAAGGCTTTAAAAGGTAGAGTTGTGTACATAAACTGTAGCTTCATTGATCTTCTGGCTAACTCATCACATATCATCATTGCAAGTTGGGAGTATAAGACCAATCAGTAATGATTCTTTCATTAAATTATATATATAAACAACTCAAATGCAATAACCAACAAGATGAAAACACACACTTTCCATAATAAATTGTCAGGTACATATTTTCTTTCAAGAAGAATATGTAAGAACACCAGTTTAGAAACACAATGCAGCATGAAACATTAATCGATTTATCTAAACCCTATTGCCTGAAACCCATTCTATTTGTTTTAAGAAGTTCATAAACTGTAATTTGCAGGAAACCCACATGTTTGGCTTTTTTGTCTTCGTCTATTCTTCTGTTAGCCTACAACATCGAAAAACTAGACCAATTGAGCTGCCATCTCTTTACAATTTCAAGCAGAAAGACAACAACAATTGATCCAGTTTTCCGCACATAGAAACCAGTAAAGAATTTTAAACTGATCGAAGTTTCTTAGATTGCAAATCTAACCAAGTTCTCCGACCCATGTCCGATACAGCGATCTAAGCAGCTTGGATTGTACTATTGTTAAACGTTTATCGCGGATGGATTGAATTCAAATTACGATGAGATGAATGATGAAGAAGGAACCTCGATCTGAGAGAAGAGTCCGTTGAAACCTCGAGACTTGAGATTAAATTTGGCCTCCTCGAGCTTTCCGGCGGATCGGGTGAGGATGGAGACGCGAGGACCCTCGGAAGTGGCGCGTTGGGCGAGAGCAAGACCTATGCCGCTAGATCCGCCGGTGATGAAGAAGAGAAGGATCCGAAGAACGGAACCGTGAACGGAAGACCTTGCTCACTAGCTTCCTCGAGATAGAGAGCCCTGACATCTCAGGAAACAGCTTAGCTCCAGCTGCTAGGTGAGAGAGTCCTCTTGTGGCTCTCATGTTTGTACAATTCACTCTTTGGACTTACCATTGTCACATATATGAATGTGTGTATGTAATGTACGTAGTGTGTATTTTAATGTAACGTATCACAACGCTTCTCACATTAACTCTGTAGATGATGGATGATGTAGCTGACAAAAAAAAAAGTTTTTTTTTTCGTTTTTGGCATTTTACGATCACTGGATAAGAAATCGCATACGTAGACGAGGCAGAAGCAAGAAACTTGAGGATATGGCTCCAAAAATTCAGAATTTATATAGACACTTGCGATCCTTTCTTCTTCATCCCCGTTTCTCATTATCTCTCTCTCAAAATTCGATTTTGCTTCATCCCAGTCTCGAAGCAGAGCTGCAATGGCGGCCACAGCCCCAAACTCGTTACGTTCTTCAAATTTCTTCGGATCCAATATCACTCCCACACCTAAAACCACAACAAAGCCGTCGTTTTCCTTCTCCTTAATCTCCCGTGGAAGTACTCGATCGGCTCTGCGAATCGAAGACAATGGAAAACCCATAAAGTCATTGCCGTCGCGAGTAGCTTTAGCAGCTATTCTGTTCTCATCGATTTCTTCGTCGCCGCGAGGAGCTTTAGCTTTGGACGAACCGGTTAGCGCTACACAAACCGTCGTTGTTGAAGCTCAAGCAGTGAAGCCGTCGACGTCGCCGTTCAGTGAGACCCAGACGATTACGGCGCCTAATCTGAAAGCCCAATCATCATCGGATCTTCCGTAGGGATCGCAATGGCGGTACAGCGAGTTTCTAAACGCGGTGAAGAAAGGTAAAGTAGAGAGAGTCAGGTTTAGCAAAGACGGTTCCGTTCTACAGTTTACCGCTGGTGATGAAGAAGAAGACGTGACTTGATGGGGATTCGGATGGGACGAAGGCGTACGTACGATTAAGGCCAAGATAACGATAAGCGAGAGTGGGACGGGAATGAGGAAGAGAATGAAGAAAGTAGAAATTGCAGCCATGGATCTCGTCACAAGCTCGCCAATGTGAAGCTCCCTTCGCTCAATAGAGATAACTACCGATCCAAAAACTCGGTTAAGGATTTCTATCTGAACCGGTCAATGTGAACTAGGAGAATCAGCATCTTCGGGTTTTTTTTTTTTTGGGATGATTGATTTTAGAGTATAATAGAGGATAGTTTAGTCTTTTTCTTTTTTAATGAATGCTAGTTTTGGAATTTTCACCAATGTGTGCTAAATTATTGAATTTTAAGTTTTTGATGCTATTTTGTAGAATTGTCCTATAAATTATGAGTGTGTTGAAAAAAATAGAACAAAATAAACGTCACCAACCTTAAGTTTTTGGTATTTTATGATTATCCCACATAAATCTATTCAGTTCAATTTTTTTCCGCTATTAACTATTTTAGTTATTCCACTATTGAACTGACTTACTAGTCAAGTGTGTTTATTTGAAACGTTTGTTTATGATGATTTATTAATGTTTTTTGGTTTGTTACCCTAAAGAAAAAGTTTTTTGTTTTTTTTTTAATAGAAAAAGTTGATATTAGTTTGAATATCGTATATTGATATTATGAAATGGAAGAATATCGTATATTGATGCGTTTGTTTAAAAGGAGAGAATTCGTATTTTATGTATTTAGGTGTTTTTTTCCAATAAATGTCAACCAATTAATTCTAAAAAATGTATAAAGCCTATGTTTATTTATTTTGCCGAAGATATCGCACTACTAAAAAAAAAGTATGTTTTTATGGAAAAATATGTCAGAAATCCTTTAAAAATAGGCGTTACTGACGGTTTTCTGAAGTATTTAAAAACCGATGGTTCTAAATTTTTGGAAATTAAAAACTGTCGTAAATCCGTAAAAAAAATCAGAAATAAAAAAAAAAAACTTAAATTTTTTTAAAAAAAAAGTCTAGTAAGAACTCAGAAACTTCCGTATTTCCTACGATCGTCTCTCACCAGTTACCAACATCTTCGGTTGGAACCCAGTCCGCTCAACAGCATCCACCTCCCAAATACTTTGAGGCAATCAATGGTGTCTCTCAGAACCTTTTGGATATCTTGCATCGCTCTATAAAATCCGAATCGTTCCATATCAGTCTTCGTCCATCATTAAAATTTTGATGATTCTTTTCAAGAAAAAGGAGAGAAAATCATTTTGGGAAAGATGGAATCGTTTGATTGATAAATTTGTTGTTGCCAATGGTGATGAGAATATCTTGAAGGTAGACGTTGGCTGAAAATAATGTCATGAACAAGGAATAGAAGAGATATTGCCATTGTTGTAGACGTTTTAAATTAGGATTAAAAGAAGCATGAAGCCTTGGGCTATATATAACACATTTAAAGCAACCTCAATTAATGAATCGTAGTTTTCTAGTTTGAATTATTTTTAAAAGTTTGCAACTTTTTCGTCAGAAATTCGATAATGTGACTGATGATATAACAGGAAAAATAAGCTAAAATATTAAGATAGATATGTGTTTCAGTCAAGAATCCTACAATAGGAGCCTCAAGAAGATAGTTTGATATTCTACAAACATGTAAAGCAACAAAACTTTTGACATAAACCATCCAAGTGCAAACGAGCATAATCCAGGTGAATAACGGGACATTCAGAAACTGAAAAGAGTAGTCAAAATCTTGGCTTTTCAAGAGGTTTCAACGTCTGAGAGATCCAAACCTTCTCGGTAAAGCTCAAAGTCGTTAGGGCTCCATCTGCAGACTAAGTTCAGTTTGAAAGTAGCCAACTTGATTCCCAACAGACGCTGCAGTTATTATATAACCAAGTATAAGCAAATTTCCCAATTCTCATAAAACAAACAAAAAGGAAAGGCTTTTGGAATGCAGAGTTCTTATTACCAAAATGCGGGAAGATTCTGGCGAAAGAGGTTTTCCTTCTTCGCAAACTACAAAGTCGGAGAGTAACTCTACCGTACCTACATAATAAATCAGCAAAAGAAACAACTATTTGGATCAAAATTTCTTTTTAAGTTGTGGAAGAGAGAGAGATAAAAACTAAAATGGTGAGACAACAAACCTTTGTTTAGTCGAACAGGCATTCCCTGCTTCCTAAGAAAGGGTTCCATCTCATGTGTGAACTGTTCTAGAGGACCTTCCTTCAGTTCAACCTGATCAATTCAATTGTATCGAAACAAAATTGTTCAGCAATTATGATATAGGGAAAGAAATATTTCGAAAACAAAAAGATGCAGAGCCTGATAACAGTCTTTGCTTATCTCGAAACATTGATATACAGAGATTGTACAATTTCTAATTCACAAACCGTTTCTACTGCAGTGCTTCCGGTCCTTGAAAAGTCAGAATCCTCATAAGCGTTGAATAAGCTGCAATGTAACCAGAAGAAGCTTTGTGAACAGATACAACAAAGAGACATGTAGACAACTCAAAGCCCCCTCAGTATCGTTTTCAACCAAAGCAAAACAGAGAAAAAAAGAAGGCTTACCTTTCAACCTCTTCCTTTGGCATGTCAGTAACAACAAGTCCAGCATCACCACGAAGCAGCTGAAACAACATCCACACAACATGTGTAAATGTAACTGACAAAAGAAAATGGCCAAAAAAAAACCATTGTAAAAAGCAGAGTACACAACCTTGGATGCTTTGAAGATACCAGGACGGATTTCATCAGAAGCCGAGCGACCGAGAGCAACCTGCATCACTTTGTTCGAACCGAGGAAGAACCTGGACGAATAAGAACCAAATGATATCACAAAATTGAAAACAAAGGCTCAGAAGATGCTTACGTTTCGATAACTCTCTCTCTCTCTCAATTACATTCAAGGAACACCAATCTGTCAATGATTACAAAAACAAAGAAACTGACCTTCCATTGTGCCTAAACTGCTGTCTAAACTCTTTGAATTTGATATTTCTCATGTTTTCAAAAGAGAAAACATAGACAGAAGTATACTTCTCGACAGCCTCTCTGATTCCATTCACAATACACTCTTTGTGCTCCCTTCCTTTCTTCTTCGTCTTCGACAAAGTAACTGCAGCAACAACAACAAAACCAAAACCTAAGCAACGATTTGGGTTTTCTTCAAAAAGGTTCCTCTAAAAAACTTAGAAACCCTAAACCCTTGGCGGCGGCTACAAAACTCACAGCTTCCTAGCTCGGTAACGAAGATACAATAGTTTCAGACAATAGAACCATGAAAGAGTGAAGGAAGAAAGAGTTCTGACCTGGTCTGTCTCGCTTTGATTTAGGCATATCTAGGGTTTCAGATGAACGAAGTTGTAAGTGAGAGGAACCAAAGTAAACGGCTTTCACTTTTCTTCACAAAACTGAAACCCTCGTTCCCTTCTCTGCTTTAATTCCTCTTCTTTTCTTTTTTATAATTCGGATCCCTAAGTTAACCCGACCCGGATTCGGCCAAGGTCGACCAGATCCGGCCCGTTTTCCGAAATATGGGCCGAGGTTTGTTGTCGTTCGGGGGGTGGACATAGGCTTTGGACTTTTGATAGATTTTGGTTTGCGGCTAATTAATTTAGTTTAGTCTGTTAGCGAAAACACTTTTAATTGTCACTGGTATACTGGAAGTCTGGAACTGGAAGATTTTAATTGGATATTTTTTTATAAAAAAAAGGGTTACAAGTGTATCTTGGAAATACTGAAATTTTTACTCCAAAATAGACAGAATCATACCTTATTGTTGCTACTAGTGATTTGAAGCTCTTTTTTTTATTAAGCAGGGACAAAGCCTAGCGTTTTCATTGCATACGGGAACACCAAATTTACAGACAACAAACAGTAAAAAAACATCCATGAAGACACAGATTGGTCTTTAAGGCCTTCCTACTTAATTCAGAAGGATACATAACTAAATATAAACAACAACATAAATTGCAACCCATAATATTACTTGAGAATACATTCTTTATTATAAAAAAAAAACACAATGAAGAGTGTTTCACATGTCACATACCTTTTTTGGTCTTTCATCTTCTGAAAACTAAATTTTGTACCTTCTTCTACACAACCCAATAGAGATTTTCCTTTATAATATTGTATCATCTAGGATGGTCTGAGTTCTGGTTAGCTTCTCTATCTCTACGTCTCCTACTAACTGCTCTTCCCATGAGAATCCTTCTTTGGCTCCTGATCCGGATGGCCGATGACATTGCCCCATCCTCTTCCTGTCCAGAGGATTCCACATCGCTCTGGTTGATCACTAAGTCATTTGCATCCGATGCTAGATCGTGGGATGTGTCAGATGCAGGAGCAGTGGAATCAGAGCGCCTTGTGTTGTTGTTTCCTGATGCCCCAAAAGCCTGCAACAGAAGGAAAACGTTCACTAGGTTACTACCTATCCCAGCACTGATCCTGCCTGCTTCCTCTCTCTGCACATCATTGACATCATCATTACCACCATCATCACCACCCTCATCTGAATCTGAATCTGAATCTGAACCGTATGCACCTCTCTCTATCACGTAATCCCCAAAAACCGTTGCACCAGGCATTGTCGATCTGATTGTGGTGATCACATCGTTACGGTCCTGCTCAGTCTCGAACCTTCTCCATTTCTGCTCCACATCAGGATCCACTTCACGCGGCTGAGCACAAGGGTGGTCCATTTTCATGTGTTTCCTCAGCTCTTTAAAGGTTCCAGAAAAAGAGCAATTCTCCTGCATACAACTCCTCCTCTTTAGATTCAGATCGTCTCTTGCAGGTTGCACAATTGTCCAACCCTTGACCTGCCCCCTACAAAGTGGGCATTTTAGATTGGCAAGCTCAGACTTACTATTGATCGGCTGCTGATGTGATGGCATTAGTTTAGCCGACGCCTTCTTGTATTGATCTAAGCAATTGGAATACCGGAAGCTAGTTCCACACATATAAGGACGGCAACCCTTGTCATGAGATGAACAGAGGAGAAGAACAGCATTGTGGGGACACTCCATGCAAACCGAACATACCGCATCCGCCCAGTCATTCTTCTCCATCACCTTTGGACAGTTGTTTGCAAACACGCTCCTCTCTACAACTCGCTTTGAAGATGTGAATTTGTATGGCCTAGCTCTGATCCGTCGAGCAGAAATCCTGCGTCTCGCCCTTCTAGCTTTGGCCATTTTCTTAAAAAAACACACCTGAACAAGAACAAGTACACACACGCTTAGCAAAAGAGTTCACGAAAGAAAAGCAAGAGATGTCTATCAAGAACAGACATTTCACAATTATAACTGTCGAAAAGCTAAGAAAACCAAAACTAAATAGTCAATAGACTGAAAGACCACGAAATTTACATCCATACAAAAGACTTGCCTAAATAACACGATAACTAGATTTCAATTAACAAATAAGAACATCAAAGGCCAAAACAGCAACAATTTGTATCCAAATCAATCAAGCAATTAACTCCTACCTGCTGCAAAAACAGATGGACTATCAATGCATAGAGTGGAGAGACCAAGTCGTGTCTGATCAATAGAAATGAAGAGGATCACATAAAGTAAAAAAGGATGGAAGATGTGCCAACACGTTACATGACACCCTAAAAGCAACGTGCTTCACCGAACATTCACGCGACATGGCAGTGAATCAATTAATAAACAAATAAGAAGGAAACCATCGTCATGTTCAAGAATCCTTGATTCACATGGAGCAAAACTGCTTTGACACATATCAGATCCAGAACAATTATAATATATACACAGGCAAATATACTACACGAAGCTGTGTAACCCAATCATTTTTTCTTCTCAGAAAAACAAAAAAATGGCCATATGTATCCTGACATATTCTATTTCCAAGCTATTAAACTCAAATTAAATCTTCAGCAGCTCAGGAATCAAATCTGAATCGAATAACCTAACCCCAACGGAAAGTAATCAAATTTCACCGACTCGCGAAGTATTTTTAACGCCAAAATCGCAAAATCTGTAAACTCAAAATCCATTTATCATCTTGATATACAAACACGACCGAGATCGCCATAAAATACGCAAGGGAATGGAGACAAAGGACAACGAAATCGATGGCGATTGCGTCCCCTACCGGATGAATATAACCACGCGGCTGAAACTTCAACTGGAGAATTGAGGGAACGAAGCAAATCTAGGGTTACGAGACCGGCGACGGAAGACGACGCCGGAAGAGAGAAATCCGGGAAATTACGAAATGCAGAGATTAGAAGCGACTTGGCTGTTCCAGATTAGAAATTTCTCTCTCCCTGACGTCACGTGTAGTGGTAGATAGAGCCCCACGCGCCTCTCCTGTGCGTTAGATTTGACGCGCTTATCCTTTTAAGGGCTTTAAGGCCCGTTAAGGGTTAAGGCGATGACCATACCGTATGGGCCATGGCTAGAATGAACCTAAGTGATGGATTTAGATGATTGAAGTTAGGTGTTGCCTGAAGTATGGGCCATTGCTAAAATATCATATTTGTTTGAAGCAATGTGTAATTTTATCGTTAATTTGGGTAAGTTAGTATGAATGAATAGATTTATTTTTTTCAATCTTATAATATGTAATGTATGTATATCAGTATATGCATAGTTGCTTTTCATTGGTATAATGGTATCGCCTGATTATAAACTTGTCATCTTAATACGTGCTCAGATAAATCATCCATTGGATTTATCATCTAAAAAACATTATGCATATCACATGAAAGAGAGTGGAAGAATGGAAGAGAATCCAAACCCAAAACCTTCAAATTTGGATCTTTTACCAAGTGTACCTTAGAGCATGCAACGGTGGGGTATCTCAAAAAAAAAAATTATAGTGTAAACGTAATAAAAATATAACGTGAACACAACAAAAATATTAAATTTTTTAAATAATTAAATTTAGAATAAAAAAACAAACTTTGACCAATAAAGAGCGACACATCTCAAACGAGTGTCTTATATTTTTTTGTTGGGATTCTCACACAAAATACTATCATTTCTCTTTCCTCTGCTTTTTAATTGTTTTCATTATTTTATTTGTAAAACCCCTTCTAAAACACTATCAAAAGTAACCGATGGGGTGCTCTTAGGTCTTGAATGTTTGGTGCGTTTCTTTCAAACCCCATGTGTTTTATAAAATATGTCACCATTCACCGTTCAAATACAAATGTTGTTAGGTGTGGTTGCGTTTCTGAAAAAAAGTTGGGTGCGTTTCAGAAACAACAAAAAAAACATAAAACGCACGTGTTGTTACAAAAGAATCAAAATATGTGCGGTTATGTGTGGTTTTTTTTCTTTTTCTGTCAACGGTTAGGTGTGGTTTACAGTTGATTTATTTATATATGTATCATATAATATTTCATTTTATATAGTTATTTTAATTCAAAAAAATTAAGAATATTTAGATTATAACTTTGAGAATTATTATTGTCTTTGTCTAACTGATGTTATTAGCTTTACGATACACGCTAATAATCTTTTAGTTTTATAATTTTACATATATATATATATATATGTTAACTTTATCAAATAACAAAATTCTATTTGAAAAAAAATAAAAAATGTCATTACCAACGTGAGGTTGGACTAGTGTTTGAACCCATATAAGTAAAAAATGTAGACACTTAAAGGAATATGGGAAAATCAACGTACTCGATAATATTATATGATTTTACTTGGTTTTTGTGGATGTATTTTTTTTGAGCAATAAATATATTATTGTAGAATACCAAACAAATTTATTAAATTTTAATAATTATTTAGTTATGGTTCGTAATTAATTTATGAAAAAGACTTGATCATTAACAAATTAATAATTTTAATTTATAATTATATTAATATCATTAATCCATTTTATTTATAAATTATTTTTCTAAAACATATATCTCGCACCGCTTTTTACATTTTCACCATTCACACATTTGAACCGCACCGCATGTTGTTTTTTTCACCATTCATATATTGTCTCGTACCGCTTGTTCAGCAGTAACCGCACTTGTTCCGCATGATGCGTTTCTTCCAACCGCACCGCACCTCCTAAACCGCTTGTTCCGCACCGCTCAAACCGCTGTCACCATTCGAAGCCTTAATGACATTATTAAGAGTCTTTTTCTCTCTTTTGGAGTTGGTGTGTGTATGGGAAAGCCACGGAAGGGAAGCACAGGGCATGCTTAGCACGTGTCAACATCAACCCAAGATGTTGCTTTTTTTTCACATGGGATCCTAGGCTTATGAAAAGAATCAGACTAATTTCTATAGAGAGTGATATCACCAAATAGTCTATTCTCGATTTTTTTAATGAATTTAGACATAACATCATTTCAACTGGTCAAATAAAATGATTTGATAATTTTACATTTGAAGAAAGTCGATCCCTAATTTATATCAACAATACGATTCTTCTATCAAGTGGAACCACCCCACCAAACATGTTGCTGCATTGTGATTTTGGCTAAAATAGTAATACGCATTAGCGTTAGCATTAGAGAAAGATGCTTTTGCCTTCTTTTTTTTTTATAAAAAGATGCTTTTGCAAATGGTGCAGCGCAAACTTGAGATATCGTAAAGGTCATTCACTAAAAATGTATAACCTCTTCACTTCGTATCTTTATAATATTTCTTTATAATATTATTAGGATGTGACGCGCGGATGTTGTAAATAATTTTTCTAAACAGTTTTTATTATTTATTATTTTATTTTTTAAATTAGATAGTAAATTGAATTGTCTCTATCAGCTTAAAATATGTATATTTTTTATTTTTTGGTTTATTTTCTTAATTTTTTAAATTTATGATTTTATATGTATTTGTTTAGTGGATAGTACACATTTTTACTTATTTTTTTATTTTGTTGGTCAATTTCATGCAATTAGATGGTTTTTTTAGGGAAGATCTTAACAATTTAAAGTTTCTTTGCATAATTTTTTTTCTTTTGTTTCAACTAAAACCTATTTGTTGAAACCCTTGTAGAATACGTTTCCCTTTAATATTAAGGAATGAAGGAATTTGGGCTACTTTTGAAGTTTTCATTTTAAGATAATTTTCTGTTTTTTTTAATATGTTGGATGTATAGATACTATGCGTAGACGTGGTCAATATTTTTTTTTAATTTTTTTTTGATTATGTAATAGTATTTTATTTTTTTGGTTTTGGAGTTAATGGAACTGTTTCTAACAATTTAATATTGGATGGTTCCTTATTTTATTTTATTTTCCATTTTATACTATTTTTAATCGTATTTTTTTAACATCATTTTTTAATCGTGTTTCATGTTGGATTCTAATTAGGCCTATCAAGCGGGTCAAACTTGCCCCGCTAGATCCGCCCCGCGAGAATTAATATTTTTGTTCGACCCGCATCCGCCCCGCTTGAATTAGCGGGTAACCTGCAAATATTTAAATAATAAATAATAAAAAACTTAAAATTTCTCGACCTGCACATGACCAGCGGTGGGTTAAACGGGGCGGGATACGCGGATAATGACTGAAATTGACAGCACCGATTTATGTATATTTTGGAATTTTTGGTTTATGTTTGGGTTTTTTTTTTGGATCTTGTGTTTTATGTGTGTGTGTTTTTTTTTTGTTTTAATGTTTGTTACTTAGGTGGAGGGTGAGGTGGCTTCATCAGAAGAGAGCTAATCTAACTTTATATATATATATTTTAAAAATGAATTTTGTTTTATAAATTATTACATATTATGCCATTACAAATAAGAAAAAATAATTAAAATAAAAAAGAATATAATTTTATTTAATGAGAATATTAAAATAATTTATTTATCATTAAATAGGATATTTACTATTTAGTTTCTTAATTATTTTTAATATTATATAGTTTTAAATAATAATCAGTTCATATATATTCAAAAAAATATTTATTCGAAATCTTTTTATACTTTCCACTATAATCTATTATATTTTATTTGAATATATATCAAAATAAAATTTGAAAAATATTTTACTACTTTTATAAAAATTAGAAACAAGAAAATTGATTTTTATAAGAGTTGGTGAACTAACCACAAAACTAGCTAGAATCATTAAACGTGCATATTAAAGTTATGTTTTCAAGATTATAGGTTTTGCAGATTAGTTCGAATAATATTTTAATTAACTACAAAACGGATTAAATAAATAAATTGTTCCATTTCACAACTCTATTTATAATCATAAATTAAATATATTATAAAATTCAAATAAAAATAAATTTTCTTAAATTTCAAAATAATTTCTTAAGAAAAAATTACTGCACGCTATAATTAGCGCATGCTAAATCCTAGTTTTCATACATAATCTCTGTTTTTCTACACACTCAATAAGAAGGTTTAATCCTTGTGACTTTAGTCACCCGTTTCCATAAACATTTACTTGAATTTCGCATCATCTTACATCACTTCATATTTTTTTCATGATATCGAAAATTGAAGTGGAGCACAATGAAAAAAAGTATAGGGGTAGAAATAAAGAAGTAAACACTTTGGCTATATAAATAAAGCTGATCAATGGCTCATGAGCAAATTAAAAGATAGTTAATGGTTTGAGTGGGTTTCCAAGTAAAATATAGAAATTGTGGGTCAAATTGGAGAAATGTGGGAGGAAGTGAAGGCTATAATTGCAATGCTGGTGGTTCAGTTTATGTTCGCAGGAATGTTCGTTTTGTTTAAGCTAACAGCCGATGATGGTGCAAATCTCAGAATCCTTGTGGCTTATTGTCTCGCCTTCGCTACTCTTTCCATGCTTCCCCTCGCCCTCATCTTCCAAAGGTTTCCTTTGTTTGTTCATACATTTTTATAGTTATTTGTGTGCATTTTGTTGATATAACCCATGTCTATGCGAAAGCCGGATCTTAAACACATATTGGAACAAAATACAAATAAAGAAGAAAAAAACACATATTAATTCGGCATCCAATATATTCACTTCACTAAGTCATTTGTGTGTGTTCATATTCAATAAATAGTCAAATAATATTATACTCTATTTTAATTCAATGTTTTGTTTTGGATTCCGCGTGATCAGGAAGAAGCGGCCAGAATTTTCATGGAGGCTGCTCTTACTAGCATCTCTATCGAGGTTGCTCGGGTACTCAGCACTAATACAATAATATCATTTGAACCTAGCTAGAGCACACATGAAATTGTTGTTACATGGCGATTATGAAATATTAGATATATATATACATGGAGGTTCATATGGATTATGCCGTTCATGTTTTTGGCTACTTTACAGAGCGGCGATACCAAATATCCTCTATTTGCCGGGTCTGGCGCTTACATCAGCTACATTTTCGACTGCAGCCAGTATCCTTGGTCCGTTGATCACCTTGGTATTGTCATTGGTTTTTAGGTAAGGCACATTAATCTCAAAACCATTTTTTTTTGTAACAAGGGTTCTCTAAATTCCATTTATTCCTTCTTGAAATAGTATGATATATTCATATATGGTTGCACGAGTATGTGATATAAAGTTTTTTTTTCGTTTTATGAAGAAAGGCGTTCTCAATGTTTGTATATAACATTAGTATCTTTAGTTCTAGAGGTTCCTATAAATTTGAAATTCCATATATACTTCTATGAAATACAAACTCAATAATTAAAGGTAATAAATATTACATATATATTGATTTATTTGTTCTTAGGCATATTAATAAAGCATTCAAAATTATTATGTTTACGAAAATGTTCAAACAAAAAAAAACATTCAAATGATCAAGCATATAGCCCGTTAATTCATTTATTATTGTTGAAAATTACACGTTTATAACTAAATACTAATTACTATGTATGGATATATATATATATATATATATATATATATATGTATAAATATAATGTAAACTTGTATGAAAACTACAAACCATCAATTTTCTCCACAAAAAAAAAAAAAACTACAAACCATCAATCTATATATGTTAACATCCATCCGTTGGATTCACAGGATGGAAACTCTACGGCTGGGATCGAATGAAGGGAGAGCTAAGCTGGTGGGGACGCTGCTTGGTGCCGGTGGGGTCCTCGTGTTTGTATTCTATAAAGGTGTTGAGATTCATATCTGGTCAACACACGTTGACTTACTTAAAAGCTCGAATACTCATCAATCAAATGGCCGAGCCACTTCGAACCACCACATCTCAATCCCAGGGGTTCTTATGGTTTTTGGCAGTAACGTTTCCTTCTCACTTTGGTTACTATTCCAGGCAAGTCCTACTTTTAATTTTTCTCCTCCATATATACCATCCCTCGGCTAGTTTAGTTTTTAAAAGTATTGATCTGACTGCATTTCATTTTGGATTTAGGGTTCGATACTTCGATTGTTTGAGATGCTATCGTTTGTGTTGGTAACCCACAAAAAAAAACACACACTAGTTTTGATTTTTCCTTCAAACATTATTTAAAAGTAATAAATGAATGTTTGCGTTCCAAGTTTGAATAGAAATTGATCATATTACGTACTTCATGGAAATTTATATATGGATATGTGTACAAACATGTTTTATTAATAGGCAAAAGTAGGCAAGCAACTTGGAGGACTGTATTGGAACACAAGTATGATGAATCGGATGGGAAGCTTGGTGTGCATGGTTGTTGCTCTCTGTTCGGATCGTAACTGGAAGCAATGGCGATTAGGATGGAACATTAGCCTCCTTACTACCGTTTATTCGGTAAAACGACAATCTATCCAATGGTTAAGGATCATTTAGACATGCGTCTAATTGCGTGTATATATATATATATGTATGTGTTTATTACACGTTTTTGTTTATTACACGTTTTTAATTATTTTATCCGCGATGTGTGTAGGGAGTAGTGGTTTCAGGAATGGTCATGCCTCTTGTTGCGTGGTGCGTCGAAACAAAAGGACCGTTATATGCTACGGTATTTAGCCCCGTAAGGCTGGTGATCGTAGCCCTAGTCGGATCATTTGCTTTAGAGGAAACGCTTCATTTGGGAAGGTACACCAAACTCGAACGTGCATGTGTTGTATCAAACTAAAGTTTTTTTTTGTGTATGCTATATGTAATACGTGAATCTCATTCGCTCTTTATTTTTGCGAAACTTACAGTATAATTGGTGCAATGATAATGGTGGGAGGAGTATACCTCGTGGTATGGTGTAAAATGAAAGAAGCAAAGAGCGGCTCTACGACATCGGACCACCATGAAACAAAAAAGAATATCAAAGAAGTTGACCTGAGAAATCTCTCAGCAGTAAATAATAGATATGCCCCGTGAACTTGTACCATCACCAAATAAAGTCTACCGTACACTACAAGAAAACACCCATTTTGCAACGAACGAAATCGTTGTAAAATCGTTGCAAAAGAGGATTTGCATCGAATTTGCGACGAATTAGAGATCGTCGTTAACTGATCGTCGCAAACCACAAATCGTCGTAAATTCGTCGGGAAAGTGCGAGGGAAACAAATTCGTCGCTAAATCGTCGGTAAATGTTCGTCGCTAAATCGTCGTAAATATTACATTGAAATTACGACGAATATAAATACGTCGTAAAAACGATGGAAATTCGATGGCAAATATTTCATTGTTAATTCGATGGGAAAATATTTTCGTCGTTAATTCGTTGTTAATAAATCGTCATAAAATCGTTGCTAAATAATAGTCGCCAAATCGTTGCTAATGATTCGTCGCAAAATCGTTGCTAAGAATTCGTCGCAAAATCGTTGCTAATGAATCGTCGCAAAATCGTTGCGCATAAATCGTCGTATAATCGTTGCTAATAATTCGTCGCAAAATCGTTGCTAATAATCGTCGTATAGTCGTTGGTAATAAATCGTTGCATACTCGATGTAAATTAGCCACGATTATAGCCATCGAATTAACGACGATTTTTATATATATGATTTTTAAAATTATTTTTAAAATTTTATTAAATTCGAAATTATAAAATAAAAATTATAAAAATAATATATAATAATATTTTATAAAAACAAATATTATAATTTGTTACCAAAAAAAAAAGCAAAATTAGAAATCGAAATCCTAAATCTATATAACTATATCGTAATCGTCGAGATTTACATCGTCTTCGGGACGTCTCGACGAACTGGATGGTCCTGCCTCTGCCGCTGCCGCTGCATCTGCCTCTGCTCGGAGTCTTCGTTTTTCCCGTAGCATGGCCTGCATTGTCGGGTTTCCTGTTGCCAAGATGTCGAAGAGTTCGTCATTCTGCGTAGCATCCTGTTCAACCCGGCGCTGAAGACTCGCAATCCTCGCCTGATATGCATAAGACTCGGTCTCAACCCGCTCCTGAAGACTCGTAATCGTGGCACGTAACACGACTGGATCATCTTCTGGCGATCGTCGTCGCGGAGCATATGAAGAAGCAGCCGAGACATCTCGAATAGATCCCATCCCGACAACCTTCCCCTTTCTCTTATGGGCAACCTATATTTAAATTTACAATTAGAAAACTTTATAAAATCAAAAACTAAAAATTAATAAGTACTAACTATTCTATATACCTGCTCGAAGATCCGGTCAATATCGGGTGTGGTTAACCCTCCAGACATGACCGACGAACCACCGTGAGATAGCTGTTGAGAGAGCTGTGTCTCTCGTTCGGTGACTTTGGAAGTCACCTCATTGAAGATGTGCTCGGCAGCCTCGGAAACAAAGGAACCATCCTTCTTCCGGTGCGTCCGCTCAAAAACCCTTGTCATCGGAGGGAGTACACCTCCGTCTTCGGCGGCCTAAAGAAAAAAACTATGTTATTGACGAAGTAAATTAAATAAATTAATTAATTTAAATAAATTTAATTACCATCTGTAGACGAACACCCGCAAAAGGTGTTTGTCCAGCTGTATGAGGCATAGCCTTGAGTCTCCCGTTCGAATCAACGGTGTTGCGGGAAGCCGAACACTTCTCAGCAGTCGTGATGGACTTCGGATCCATCCAATACCGCACCAAGCCATCCCAAACGGCTTTATCCATGTGCAGGGGCTTTGCTTCGTCGCCATCCTTCTTCCATGCTTTCTTCCACTCACCAACCACGCCTTGGATACGAAACTTCACCCTCTCGAGAAATAAAGTTTCGACCTCGCCATGAAGCGAAAGATCCCAGTGATATTTTTGCTGCATGAGAAACAAAAATAATTAAATATTTTATAAAATTAAATTAAATATATATTTAAATATAATTAAAATAATTAAAGGAGAAAAAAATATTTTTTCCATACGTACCGCAAACATCTTGAACCATGTCTCCTTGACGTGTAGAGGAAGCTGGGTAAAATTGGTATGCGGCTCGATAAAATAAGACTTGATGATGTCGGAAACGGTGCATCCAACTTTGGATTCAACTCCAAACCTGAAACAAAAAATTGTAAAATTTTGAATTGTTAGAAATAAATGTAAAAAATATATATTTATATATATTACCATTCCGACCCGTCAGTATGATCTGGATCTAATCTTTTAAGCCTATGACGCCCCGGCTGTGCAAGCAAATCATGAACCGTCATGTGTGCATACGGGGCCGGGGCATGGCCTCCAGGTTTCGGAATCTGAGGTGGTTGTGGAGGCGGCGGAGGTTGCGTCACCGGGACAAAATCCGTCTCTGTAGCCTCAGAAGACGGAGGCAACCCGGTACCCGAAGCATCACCAATATCTCTCAAAAACTGAGCGTAATGTGCACGACGCTGGCCCATCTGCATAAAAATGAAAAACAATTACTATCTATAAACATCCGGGCAGTATGCTATTTTTTCTAATTTGATACCGTTTCTACCGACCTAAATTGTTTAATTTTTATCTATACTAATTAATTAAAAACATTGGAAAAAAAATTTACCTTTTTCGCAAGGAATTCGGAAAGAAGTTATGATCAGTTTTTTTTTGATTTTTTTGTAAATGAATTTGCAAGGAACTCGCGTGTATATATAAGATTACGTGTCGTCGCTAAATCGTCGCTACTTAGCGACGACTTCGCGACGAATCGTCGCTGTATCGAGGCAATTGAACCGTAGCTAATTCGTCGCTAACTTTGCAACGATTTTGTGACTTTCAAACACGCGGGAGTTTAATTGACCGACACGCGGTCTATTTTATTACAAATCGTTGCTAAATCGTCGCGAATTGGCATCGATTTTGCGACATTCAGTGTTTGCGACGATTTAGCCACGATTTGTCAATATTCGTTGCTAAATCGTCGCTATTTTGCATCGAATTAGTGAGGATATTTGTAAAATCGGTTTTAGGGTTTAGGGTATAGGTAAGAAATTGTAACGTCGATTACAACGTTCCATAAACAACTTGACATGTTTACTGTAAATCCAAATTCATGAAATTATCAATAAGTTCATCGATATAGAAAAATAAGTAAAACATATAGTTTGCGTATATGTTAGAGATTATTAATACAATGATTCAGTTTGTGGAAATTATTGTGATTGACCGAGTTTTCATTTCCGGACAATTCTCTAAAGTCACGATCAATTTCAGTGAAAGATGCATAATACAATGAGATGATAATATGTTAGGGTTTAGGGTTTAGGGCAAAGGGTTTAGGGTTTAGGGTTTATGACAAATCGTTGCTAAATCGTCGCGAATTGGCATCGATTTTGCGACATTCAGTGTTTGCGACGATTTAGCCACGATTTGTCAATACTCGTTGCTAAATCGTCGCTATTTTGCATCGAATTAGTGAGGATATTTGTAAAATCGGTTTTAGGGTTTAGGGTATAGGTACGAAATTGTAACGTCGATTACAACGTTCCATAAACAACTTGACATGTTTACTGTAAATCCAAATTCATGAAATTATCAATAAGTTCATCGATATAGAAAAATAAGTAAAACATATAGTTTGCGTATATGTTAGAGATTATTAATACAATGATTCAGTTTGTGGAAATTATTGTGATTGACCGAGTTTTCATTTCCGGACAATTCTCTAAAGTCACGATAAATTTCAGTGAAAGATGCATAATACAATGAGATGATAATATGTTAGGGTTTAGGGTTTAGGGCAAAGGGTTTAGGGTTTAGGGTTTATGACAAATCGTACGCGAATTGGCATCGATTTTGCGACATTCAGTGTTTGCGACGATTTAGCCACGATTTGTCAATACTCGTTGCTAGATCGTCGCTATTTTGCATCGAATTAGTGAGGATATTTGTAAAATCGGTTTTAGGGTTTAGGGTATAGGTACGAAATTGTAACGTCGATTACAACGTTCCATAAACAACTTGACATGTTTACTGTAAATCCAAATTCATGAAATTATCAATAAATTCATCGATATAGAAAAATAAGTAAAACATATAGTTTGCGTATATGTTAGAGATTATTAATACAATGATTCAGTTTGTGGAAATTATTGTGATTGACCGAGTTTTCATTTCCGGACAATTCTCTAAAGTCACGATCAATTTCAGTGAAAGATGCATAATACAATGAGATGATAATATATTAGGGTTTAGGGTTTAGGGCAAAGGGTTTAGGGTTTATGACAAATCGTTGCTAAATCGTCGCGAATTGGCATCGATTTTGCGACATTCAGTGTTTGCGACGATTTAGCCACGATTTGTCAATATTCGTTGCTAAATCGTCGCTATTTTGCATCGAATTAGTGAGGATATTTGTAAAATCGGTTTTAGGGTTTAGGGTATAGGTACGAAATTGTAACGTCGATTACAACGTTCCATAAACAACTTGACATGTTTACTGTAAATCCAAATTCATGAAATTATCAATAAGTTCATCGATATAGAAAAATAAGTAAAACATATAGTTTGCGTATATGTTAGAGATTATTAATACAATGATTCAGTTTGTGGAAATTATTGTGATTGACCGAGTTTTCATTTCCGGACAATTCTCTAAAGTCACGATCAATTTCAGTGAAAGATGCATAATACAATGAGATGATAATATGTTAGGGTTTAGGGTTTAGGGCAAAGGGTTTAGGGTTTATGACAAATCGTTGCTAAATCGTCGTGAATTGGCATCGATTTTGCGACATTCAGTGTTTGCGACGATTTAGCCACGATTTGTCAATATTCGTTGCTAAATCGTCGCTATTTTGCATCGAATTAGTGACTATCATATTTAGCGACGATGTCTTTGAAATCCCTTAAACCCCAAACTAAATCCAATTTCCGATCACCACTCATTTCCCACCGTTGTTGGGGCAATTAATAAATTACATGACACATATGTCTCGTAATTTATAAATCGCCGCACCTACGGCGGAAAATGAGTGGAGATCGGAGATGGAATTTAGTTTGGGGTTTAAGGGATTTCATAGAAATCATATCACTTAAATTTCACAATAACTACTCGATCACAATATTATATTAATACATTAAATTCACAATAATTACTAGCTAGCGCGGTCACTCTGATTCATTTTCGGACGAATCGTAGTACACATCCGTTTCTTGATCATCTGGTTCATCACTTTCTTCGAACTCATCTTCCTCATCTTCTTCCTCTGTATCGTCTGGGAGATATTCAACTTGCCTGTTTTGAGGATCTATCAAAAGGATGTCTTAATTGCTCTCATTTAGTTCTGGCATATCAGAGCAATGATTTTGCTGCATTGCTAGTTCCTCATCAACCCCCACAATTCGACCCCTCGGAGAAACTTTTATAACTGCTAACCATGAGATACGGGTGGTGCGAACTCGCGGATATGGAACAAAGCTGACTTGTTCTGCTTGTGATGCTAGGATAAATGGCTCATACTTATTGTAACGTCGTGATTGGTTGACATCTACTGCCCCAAATTTGTTCTTACGGACGCCTCGATCAACTGTTGGATCGAACCAGTCGCATTTGAACAGAACGCATTTCAAACCTAAGCAACCAGGGTACTCAACTTCAATTATGTCTTGCAACACTCCATAAAAATCTATTTCGCCCCGCACACATACCCCGTAGTTGGCAGTAGCTCTTTGATTTCCGTATTTGAATGTATGAAATATATATCCGCGTGTGCAATACATGGGTGCACTCGTTATCTTCGATATGGGGCCTTTTATTAACTCATGGAACCAGAGTGGATATGCGGTATCCCCATACTCGACGTATATCATTAATTAATTTAATTAAAAAGTAATCAAAATATGTATTAGGTTAATTGTCCAAGTTAGTACTTAAAATTCTACGTACTTGTGTCTTCAACCACGGGGCAAAATGTTGATCTTTACTCTTGTTGATTTCATCGTCTGAGATTCCTTCAATGACTTCTCGGGCTTGTCTAACAAATTCACTGCATACAAAAGTATTTGTAATTGGTATAAAGGTAGCATATATATAATTTAGCCATATATATAAGACGTATGTTTATACACTTACGTCTCAAATTGACTAACTTCTTCGCAATTTAAGAGGATATACGTTTGTGCACTATGATGGTCTTTTTCATTGGCAAACCAAACTGACTTCACTCTTCCACATAATCGACCGATTGAAGAAAAGATATCTGGGACACCTTCATTAGCATATGTTCGGCCTACACCTCCATCATCATATCGCCGTGCTGCCCTTTTCCGTGTGCGAACCTTCGAGCCAAAATAGTACCCCGTGAAGTGAGAAGTTTCTTCTGTTAAACTTCCTGCTACTATTGACCCTTCAACTTTGGCTAGATTTTTAGCCTTCCACTTCAAATGTCCCATGAATCGCTCGAATGGGTACATCCATCGATACTGCACAGGTCCCCCAAGTTCTGCTTCGTGAGGTAGATGAATAGGTAGATGTTCCATAACATCAAAAAAGGCTGGGGGAAATATTTTCTCCATGTTGCACAACAAAATAGGAATACTAGCATCAAGTTGTGCAATAACATCTTCTGACAAAGTACGGGTACAAAGATCCCGAAAAAACCCTCCAATGCCTGCAATTGCTTCGTGTACATTTCCTGGTAGAAGTTCAGCAAATGCAAAAGGAAGTAGACGTTGCATAAAGACGTGACAGTCATGACTCTTCATCCCGGAAAACTTTTTGCCATTCTCAACTCATTTAGCTAAATTAGATACGTACCCGTCCGGGAACTTCACATCAGATGTCGCCCATTTGAACAAAGCTGATTTTTCTTCCGCACCCACTCGAAATATGGGGACATGTGCTTTCCCATTGCTTGTAATATGTAACTCATTCCGACAACAAAGATCAGGCAAGTCTAACCTTGACTTACCGCTGTCTTTAGTCCTTCCACGCACGTTTAACAATGTATGCATTATGTTATCAAAAAAGTTTTTCTCAATGTGCATGACATCCAAATTGTGTCTAAGAAAATGATCCTTCCAATACGGAAGCTTCCAGAATATGCTTTTCTTATGCCAATTGTGATGCTCCCCATATCCATCCGGCATATTAGCTGGAGTGTGCCAATTTCCACCACGATTGACTGTTTCCAATGCACCATAATTATCAATTTCTGCTTCTAGATCTTCCCCGGAAATATAAACAGGAGGAGGAACACGAACAGTTTTGTTCTTTCTAAACAACCGCTTATTTCTTCGATATGCATGATGAATCGGTAGAAATCGGCGGTGACAATCAAACCAACTTGTTTTCCGTCCATGTTTCAAATGAAACGCATCTGTCCGATTGAGACAATATGGACAAGACAATCGCCCATGCGTAGTCCAACCTGATAACATCCCGTACGCAGGGAAGTCGCTTATTGTCCACATAAGCACCGCACGCATTGTAAAAAAAAATTTCCTTGCAAAATCATATGTCCGAACCCCGGTATACCACAACTGCTCCAATTCCTGTATCAGAGGCTGCAAAAACACATCAAGGGAACGCTTCGGATGCTTCGGACCTGGTACTAAAATACTCAAGAATAAAAATTCCCTTTGCATGCACATATCTGGGGGTAGGTTGTAAGGCGTTAGGATTACTGGCCATAAAGAATATTGCCTACCAGACATACCAAATGGACTAAATTCATCTGTGCAAAGACCAAGATACACATTACGTTTCTCTCTAGCAAAGTCTGGATGTACCGTCTTAAAGTGTTTCCACGCTTTTGCATCTGAAGGATGAGTAACCTCCTCATCTGTTTGCAAATGATCTGCATGCCATCGCATCGATGCAGCTGTCCTCTCAGACTGATACATTCTTTTTAATCTATCAGTTATAGGAAGGTACCACATCCGCTGGAACGGTACCTTACTCCGACCAGTACCTTGCGGCTTATATCTTGGCTTATGGCAAAATCGACATTCCAGCAACTTATCATCATATTTCCAAAAAAGCATGCAATTGTCAACACAGACATCTATCATCTCAGAAGGCAACCCAAGACTATAAACCAGCTTCGGTATCTCATAGTAAGTTTCAGCAGCTAAATTGTCCTATGGCAAATACTCTTTAATCAAATCAGCTCAATCATCCATGCAAACCTCAGCTAAGTTATGATCAGTTTTAATAGTCATCATCCTAGCCGCCAACGACAATTTAGAATGTCCTTCTCTACATCCATCGTAGAGTGGCTGATTTGCAGCATCTAGCATATCATAAAAAAAATTTGCATCTAGATTGGGTTCCTCGTCATGATGATCATGTGCAAATGTACTTACGGTTTCATGAAATGCATCCGTAACCATGTCATGAATCCTATCATTATCTTCACCATGCTGCTCCGCATGATCATCAAATTGATTAAAATTATTTGACTCATCAAAATTCGATGCTTGATAATTGCTACTACTACTAGCTGCATTTCCCCCATGACCCTCTCCATGATAATACCATATATAGTAATGCGGCATAAACCCTCTATTTAATATATGCGACCACACCTTCGAGATAATGATAAATTTCCTATTCAAGCATCTGGCACAAGGACAGTACATCTTACCACTGATAATCGTATTATGTATACTTCCTGCCTGATGCATGAATCCCTCCACCCCATCACTGAACTCCTTTGTTAGCGATCCCTCTGAATCAAGACGATTATACATCCATATTCTAATTTCGTATATTGACATTTTTTGTTGGTCAGAAAGAAGTAAATGTTTTTGAATATGAAATTTTTATTATGAAGTTGGCCACTATATATAGATTTTTATTTTCATTACCATCGAATTACCTACGATTTTACATCGATTTCACATCGATTTTACAACGAATTTAAAAATGTTTACATCGACTTTACAACGATATTAAACATGTTTACCTAACCGGACACCGTGAGCTTAAAACGTGCTCACCTAACTTATTAATCGTTGGGAAATCGATGTAAAATTCAACTTATAATAATCATTGCTAATTCGTGGGTAATTTTACGACGATATTGCAACGTTTTATACAAACCTCGGTAAATCGTCGCTAAATTACAACGATTTTACGACGATTTTGATTATCGTCGTAATGTCGTCGGTAATCGTTGTATAATCGTCGCTAATTCGCGACGATTTTACAACGAAACTTTTCGTCCCAAGTTTGCGACGATTTTACGACGTCTTTTAGAATCGTCGTAAATTCGTCGCAAAACCGATGGCAATTTGCAACGAAATAAAATCGTCGCAAAAAATCGTTGCAAATTGCCTGTTTTCTTGTAGTGGTAGTAATAGAATAGAAACATTGAATAGCTATGAGAATTAAAATCCATCTGATTGCCTGAATTGGTGTTTAGTCTTAAGAGTATGGACTACTAGATGTAGAAATTGGACAACGTCTTTCATTTTTCACCGTGACTTCAATATTAAAACATAATTAACAGCTTAATCAATACTATAAAAACACAAGAAGTCTCTCCAACAGTGACAACTCAGCATTTTTGTACTAGGAGAAGCTGACACATCTTTAAAAAAATCTACCAATAAGAATATTTTATTTAATACAGCTCATGATACATCTTCTCCTTACAATTTTATTTTCCTCGGTCTCTTGCAGCAACCTTAAAACTCTCTCTCTTCGCAACCTGAATCTAGAGAGCAATTTTTTTAAAAAAGAGCACAATCCTCTTAAATCAAGGGTAAGTGCTCCGCCAGCGACACTGAACGAGTCAAAGAGAGTGAGAAGCTTCCGAGAAACCCTATCGAAGAAGAGCTTACGAATCCGGGTTCCGATTAGGAAGTTGTGAGCACGAGTTCTTCTTCCCCAACATCACTACCACCACAATCCTCTTAAATCAAGGGTTAAGTGCTCCGCCAACGGCACTGAACGAGTCAGAGAGAGCAAGAAGCTTTCGAAAAAGACTATTGAGGTAATCGTACCAAGATCCTAGAGGTTTCCTTCTCGACCGTGACCTAGAATTTCCTCCCATGAGATCTCGCTGTTTTTAATTGATTGCCATTGAATGCATCCTTGATATATCATCCAAAGCTTTTGCTTCAACAACTCGACTTGCTCTTCTATTCTCCCACATATGCTCAAAATTTGGATCCCAATTTGGTCAATTTTACTGTCTTAAGAATAATAGCCTGACAAGGGAATGATATCAGTGTGAGATTTTGTCAATTTTGTCAATTTCATTGTCGAGTGATTATTGAGCTTCTCTAGAACAAAGATCTCTGAAAGACTGAATAGCTTCAATAGATTCCTCTGAACTGTTATGTTGTTCCATGGAAAAACAGACATGTGAGATATTTATGCAGTTTTGCTTTATTTCATTCCATTTTGTCAAATGTTTACCAATGTTTACGCAGTTTTTGAAGCTATTTTGCCACGAATAGTCAGGGATGATAAACACCCACGATGTTATAGTTCCGACTTTTAAATCCATGACAATTGGCTGTATAGCAAGATATTTTTAGACATAATAATACACAAAAAGACGATATGCCTGATTTTATGTAGTCTAGACGCAATTTAATATTGGCATCTTCGAAACCTTAGATAGAGCGGTCAACTTGAATTTAAAGATAATCATTTTTTAATCTCCCCACCAAATGACGCTTTCTCTCCCTCTTCATCTAGGATCTATGCCGAGATCGCCATCCGCAAGCGCATCGAGCAGATGAACTACCCCTGTCTCTCATCTCGCCAGGATGTTTTGAGGTAATTTAGTTAGACTTGAATGGTTTTTTTGGTAGAAAGGAAGAGATTGGGAAAAGAGGATAGGGCTTAAGTGCATTCTACTGTAGCAAATCAGGTTCTCATCTCCTGATTTGTTCTTTGGAACATGCAACTTACAAAAGATGTTAGAGACAATGGATTCGTTTGAGAAGCAGTTTGTGAACATGGAAGTCCAAGCTGAGTTCATGGAGAACGCAATGGCTGGTTCGACTTCATTATCCACTCCAGAAGGAGAAGTTAACAGCATAATTAATGCAGCAAGTAGCAGATGGTTACGGTCTTGAAGTCTCTGTTAGACTGCCTCAGCCTGCTGGTCATGCCATTCCTACCAAGACTGAGGAGAAAGTTGAAGAGGACGATTTGTCAAGGAGACTCGCCGAGCTTAAAGCCAGAGGATAATTAACTAACCTAACAAAAATATGTGTTATGGATTTCACCTTTTTATCCAGATGTTATTGCTATTAATCCATGAACATGATGGGCATGTTTGTGTAAATTGCTCACTCTGGAATATGATTTTGTTTATATGAAACCTCGAGTGTGCTTCTACATTACTCTCTGTTTAGTCCTCTGTATATACATTAAGAAATCAACTTCACACTTCAGGTTTTCCCTGACAAGCCTGAAAAATGCAGAGCTTCTCGGCTATTTAAAGCAACGTTTGATTCATGATCCATGAGGAGTAGTACATTGAACTTTGATTTTGAAGATGAAATCGAAGGTTTCTCAAAAGTATTATTTGTTTCTTATCCTGCCATCTAACTTTGTTTAGGAATGGCAATAGTCATTTTTTGTGCCTTCACAATGATAAAGTGATGGTGTTAACTTGCTGGAGAGGTTCGTTTGTTCTTGCCAAAGTCTCTGAAAGTTGCTACAAGCTTTGAGCTGATTTTTAAAAGTGTATAAAATAGATGAAGGAAGGGCTATATTGAATGTGTTGGGATGCAAGAATAGGAAGGAAGCTTGAGCGAGTTACTGAATTATTTGCGTTTGGAATTTACAAATGTGTCTATGGTAAATTGAGTTTGCGTTTGTGTAGCTGATGATGTTGCAAACAGCAACTTAGTGGGAGGAGGATTTAGAACTTAAGGTATTAATTTGATTCAACCAGACTGATTGATTTGTGGCTGAATCAGTCAAATTAAGTTCTGAGAAGTCTATCTCTCTCATGTCTTTTTTGTTGCAAGATCCCTTGTTCTTTATATACAGTTGCATGTAAATTAATTTTGTTTATAGAATGGTACTAATAATTTAATGTGGAAAAAGATGGAAAAGTTCGAATCTATTTTTACTGCAAAAAAAAGTTATGGTTTAGAGATGCTTTTGGGACTCCATAATTTTTAGTGGAGAATCACATAAAAGATTGGTCACCAATTATTTAAATTTTTATTAATAAGAATGCACATGGAGATGATTTATTAATCAAAATAATAAGTATTGAGAGTTTCATCTTTCAAATGTGAATTACTACTGAGTTTCTTTGCAGGTCTTTATTAGAACCTTAACCAGTGTTAATGATTTTGTTTTGGTTCTTTGAATCGATGGTTTTATCAAGTGGCTTCGTTTGGATTGTCTGAAATATTCTACTTTGGTTATACTATACTTCCATGCTTTGAAGAAGTTTTGTTATGGAGTATAAGAGAATCATAAGTTATAATTAATAATTAAGAGAAGGTTTTTCGTTTCGCTTCTGGTCTGAGTTCTCAAAAAAAAAAATATTTTCAAATTTGGCTTTGCATTAGCATATTATATATGAACATAAAGGCGGAAGCTGGAAGAAAAATATATACACTTGCCTCATAAGATTGATGGTGGTGAAACAACGGACACGATACTAAAAAATCTAGATGAACTCCAATTTTGTTTTGTAAGCGTCACTTATATAAGCTACTTTCTTCTTTTGAGAATTACAGTTGATTCCAACATAAGTTAATTATGTTTGAACATAGCAAGAAACATCCTTATACTTAATGTTGAGTGATGGAGAATTCTCATCTAGATGAATATGGACTACATGAGGGTGGGAGATGTATTAAAGAAAACAAAAGGATCAATGATTATTGTTTCTCACATACTTATGGATGAGAATATGTTTTTGGTTCAATCGGGTTTTTTTTCTTAATTTTTGTTCTATTGTTGTAAATATTTTCTATCACTTTTTAATTTTATTGATTATATGATATAAATCATTTTACAAATAAAGTTTTAAAACCACCAGATAAATTGAAACTAGAATTATTATTTAGCAGGTTTAGTGATGTGATATTCTCAATATATATGGTTATCTCGGTTAGTAAATTGTGCTCGAGTTATCAGATACAAGAGAACATAAACCAAGTTTGGATATACATTTATTTTTACGTTGTGTGTACATCTCAAGTAAAAAAAAATCAAAAATTTCATGATTCAATTTATTTTATAAAAACAATTTTTTTCGCGGCGTAGCGCGGATATTGACCTAATTTTGTCTCAGTGGCGTGTTTTCGTCGTAAAAGATTGTGACAACTAGTCCCTCCGCAACATTACATTTAATTTATTTCTTGTTTTTTTGGTAGTGATTAGTTTTTCACAAATGGGGGTTGTATCTACCGTTTTATTGATTATTTTTTCTTTACGCACTCTGTATATTATAGTTTCTGTCTCTTTTTTTTTCTTTTTCTCATAGAAGAGGAATTGTCTATTACTCAGTGGGGTTGTTCTGTTTTATATTCAAAGCCGTTTAAAATCATTTCTAAAGAATATTTGATGTATTATTAATAACTATTTTTTTAAATAACTTTAAAGCCGTTTTATATTTTCTACTTAATTGTTTCTTTTATAAAAAATAAATATTATATATATATTAATCGGAGTCTTGTTCCAATGTCCCAATTATTTATGAAAAATGAAGTCCTAATTGTCTAGCTATATGCTTTCTGTGTGACGTATCAGGTATGGTAGGTTTTCACTTAGATCTGATCTATTGTAGTTGTGTTGCAGAACCAATAGTTAGTCCATTAATTGGCATTGGTACAGCCTCGATCTAAAGGGATCGATAAAGCTTTAGACAATTTTGCAGTAATATTAAAGGGATAGATAACGTTAGGGAGAGGAATCATGACACGTGTACATTATGTACTACCGGTCAAACCTGGCAACGGCGACATTTCTATAAATACCCACAAAAGCTCACATTTGCAGAGAGAGAGAGAGAGAAGGAACAAAAAAAACAAAATCAAAGAGAGAATGATGAAGAAGCAGCAAGTGACTACAGTGGCGGCTCTTCTGATTCTGGTGGCTTTAACTTCCAACTTGGATATGGTGGCGGAGGCTCAGTTAGGCCCCGGAGACTGCTACGACGGTTGTTCCACCGCCTGCGTCCAGCGCGACTGTGAGTACTCTCTCTCTCTCTCTCTTGTTTCTTAAAAAACTTTGGAGATTAGTTTTTGGTTCGGGATCTCTGGTTATGTAAAAAAGAAATCTCTTTTAAAGTTTTAATCTTTTTTTTTCCAGCGAGAAAGACGGCCCGATGCGATCGCAAGTGCTCTATTCGGTGCGGCCCAGGTAAATTATTGAAACCGGATCCTTACCAGACCGGTTTGTGATAGATTTGTCTGTTTTCGTAGCAACCCATAACCGGTCGGTTAATGTTGTAGAATGTATCATCTATGATGCGTAGAACTGACCGGAATTTCTGATCTATCAAACTTTAAACGACCGGATCATACGTTTTGAGATGAGTTAGAACTAGGAAACTGATGTTTTTTTTGTGTGTGTGTGTGTGTGTAATTGCAGATGCTAAAAGGGAAAGAGAGACTGGTGCTTAAACTTTTATATTCACTAAATTCGATTTAGATTTAATTAAATGTTGTAATCTTCGTTTTGTAATTGTATATCTGTTTCTCTCCCCCACCAAAAAACTAAAATAACTCTCTGCAAAAGCATAAAAATACTGTGTATTGTTTATGCTGTTATTGTAAGCGATAGCCAATCTATTACTAATAAAAATTACAGCTACAACGTTCGATTAAATACTAGTGCCGAGCCGGGTTGTACTTGTATTAACTGTAAAATGTCTTGGAAACCGGACCAGCCGGTCTAAATACGACCTAATCAGTTAGCCAATTTGCCATGTTAGTATCAACGCGCTAAGAACCGGCTACCTCACGTCTTGTCTTCTCGTATTAGCCATGCTCGGCTCTAGGATAAGTGACATGTACCGTTTAAGTGCTAACTCAGTCATATCTTGTCTTCTCTCGACTCTCTTAGTCAGACCCGATATAGGGTAGACCAGTGAAACCGGCTAGCTTACCGCGTCTTCTCTTCTCTTCTTAATAGCAAATGCGATTCAATTGTGATAGCTATCTGAGTGTAGAAACCATGTGATTTGGTAGGGATGTAATAATTTAATTAATTAGAATCGAATGCTAGTGCAATTCAGAAACGGTGCAATCATCACATTTTTAAAAAAATAAAAATAAAGCGAGTTAGAAATAAAATACTATAAAGAACATTAGTTATACATAATATTTATTTGTTATTTGTTTATGTATTTTTAAATTTCATAAACATAAATTAGATTTATAAATATTTGATTTACTAATAATGATATAATCCTAAATATCATATTCATTCAAATATAAATTCATCAAAATTTTATCTCTTGAATAACAAAGAATAAACTACTTAACCCGCAAAAAAAAAAAACAATAATCTTGTATATGCATCTAAGTCATGGGTCTCCCAATTAAAAGAGAAAATCATTTGTTTAAAATGCTTATAACTAACACCCATTGAAAAAAGAAAAAAAATTATGCCTTCTAAACCGAAGTTATCTAAACGGTGTGTATGTGTGATATACTAATATATTGCATGTTTTAGCATGCATTTCATTTAGAATTTTTGTGTAATTTGCATGCATGATCATGGTCTTGTCTTGCATTTAGGTCTCATTTAGAGTAATAGGTGTTTGCATTAGGTCTTAGTGAGTTTTGCATACATTTGGAGTGTTTCTAGGTGTCTTGGAGACAACTGATGATGTTTGGAGTTATGGAGCATAAGAAGAATGCAAAGCCCATCCGAGATGTCGGAAAGATGTAGCTGGACGAAGGCCCTCCGTTATGAATCAGCCTCAACGGTATTCATAGGAGTTGTAGAGGAGTGAGTCATCTGTCTACATGAGTTAGATTCAGGCCATTTGGACATTTGGTTGAGGAGTTATCGCGGATTTACTGAAGACGTTTCTGCCATCGGCGTGTAGAAGTCCATCGGCGTGCACTGCACCGATGCAAGTGACCGATGGAACTACTGAAAGCCTGAGGAAGCATCGATGCGTGTCATCGGGCTATGGCCGACTGATGGAAAGCTCACAACATCGACGACAAGAATGGCATCGGTACGCCAGACACCGATGCAAACGTCCGATGGAAATGCTGTGAATCTGAGAGTGCATCGATGCGTGGCATCGGGCTGTGGCCGACCGATGGGACCTGTAAAAGACCCAAACTTCTTTAAATAGTGAAAAACCTAATTTTTGGATGCAAGTTTTCTTTTATCTAGAGTTGGGTTTTATCCCAAACTCTTCCTAAGATGATTTTGGATGGATCTTCATCATTCATGCCACTCTAGTGAAAGATTCTTCAACCTATCTTTATATTATCTTTATTTTATTCTTGTTCTTTATCTTTATGTCTCTTTTTCCCTTGTGTTCTTCCTTGTTCTTCATGTTCTTTAGACCTTTATGTTGGATTTTGGATTTTGCTTGATTTGGATGGTTTGATGGTTGATTGTTGATGCTTAGGACTAGATAAGCATTTGTTCTCATGTTAGGAAGGATCTTAATGATAGGATTGAATTGAAAACTCATTTCTAAAACTTAGATATTTCATGCACACAAGGTGTTCGATGAAATGTCTAGAAAACTTCTAAGCATGCTTTTCATTCTAAGTGATTGGTGGATGCTGACTTTAGGATGAATTGTTGACTTAAATGGACTTGTGGTAAATTATGGATTATCTAAGTGATCGGTGGATGCTGACTTTAGATGATTCGTACAATAATTAGTGTCATGGAAGTGAACTAATCTACTTGAAAGTGTTCCATGTCATAAGAATAAATGTGCATTGAATGTTTAGGCTTCATTTGTTAATTGTCTTGATGATTAGATGATGATGATTTAGGTTGCATCTTGTTAGATCCTTCACTTAGGTTAATCTTAAAGCTAGTTTTGGATTGAGAGATCAAAGCTAGAGCTTAAGCATTTCACGCCCGATAGGTGTTCGATGAAATGCTTGAACCAAATCTTTTGTGAGCTTTTCATGCCTAGCCAATGAGAGTTGATGTCTAGGGTGATTAGTGAACTAAGTGGGATTGGAGATTAATGCTTGTTAATCATCTTATCACAAACGATGGTTTGTTCTTGATTTGGTGATTAACAAAGTGATTAGTACCACGACGGTGGATTAGTCATAATTGTGAATTACATGTTCTAGGATAGTATGCTTCCAAATGATTCATTGTTCGATTGTTATCCATCTCATTGATAGCTTAGTTCATGATCCACATTTCTATCTTTGTTTTCTTTCTTACATTTGTTTTCTTTAGTTTAAAAACATAAAAGCCCAAAAACATTTGCTCTAGCTTAGAAAGATTCATGTATTCCTAGCAGAGCCGGGCCTGAGATTTATCAGGCTAGAAGCCAAAAAAAAAATTGACCCTTTATTCTTTATAAATAAATGTTTAACTTAAAAAGAAAACAAAAGATAAAGAAAAAAAATAAAAAAAGTGTAGAAAAGAAAAAGGAATAAAGAAACACGTGCAGCTTCTAAAGAAAAGGAAAAAAACATAAAGTTGCTTCAAAGCCTCGAACTCAAGGCCTGGGGTGAATGTACATGTTTTCAAGAACTATCTGCTCTAATTCAACTTTAGACAAATTGGCCCCTAAAAAATTTTTAAACGTACAGGCTCCGAAGCACCTGCTTGACCAGCTTCTAGTTAGGCCCGGTTCTGATTCTTAGTGCTTCAATCTTAACCTCCTTGGTTCGATATCTCAAATATTACAATAACATGAGTGAAATTTGAGTAATTGACTAGTAAAAATCCTACTATCAATGTGTTGCAAGGAAAAAAAATGTAAGGGGATGCAAAAGTCAGTTTAAGTCATCTTATAGAACATGACTCGTCGACTATTACGTAAGTGATTTTTTTTTTCTTATATAAGATTGTTTGTCTATCAAATAAAATTTTATATGTTGTGTATCTATTGTATTTGTATGTAGGTTGAACTAACTAGAAGTGAAAAAAAGAGCAGTAGATCGATAATTTTGCTGTAAAATACTTAGAAGGACTATAACGTGTACATGCACTAGCGGTCAAACCTGGCAACGAGCACATTTCTATAAATACCCACAAAAACAAAATCAAATTAAAGAATGATCCAAGAAAAGAGAAAGATAATCAAAGAGACAATGATGAAAACGCAAGTGATTATAGTGGCGGCTCTTCTGATGATCTGGGGTATTGGAGGTGGGCCTAGCACCCCCAATTAGTTATGCCCATCTTAGGAAAAGTCTCTCTTCAGCTCGGTCGCCGACCTGAAGGCACCGCGGTCGTATCACCCGAGCTCCCGAGCTCCCGAGCTCCCGAGGACGCACCTCGGGTCCGGCCTGACACTTCACCAAAGCAGGATTGTCAGAAGAGCAGAAGGCACGTGGGAGCTGGTAGAACAGTTCCCTACCCGCGTAGGGATACAGCTTCGACTCGACGTCCCACCAACCCTGCAGAGTCGACGAAGGAGGAAAGGACACGTGGAGGAGAGTTGGCAAAACAGTGCGCTGCTCTGCAACACGCCATGCCGAGCTCATCATGACCTCCCTCCTCGAAAGCCGGAACACGCCTCCTAGGCCACCTTACCCGCGAAACAGGCCGAAGATGCCACGTAGCTCCGGGATCCCGGGGAGCAGGAAGTAAACTGCCGATATAAATACCCCTCGATGTCATTAATGATCGGATCTGAAATTTTTGTATCTCACCTACCACAAGTTACCCGACCTCTCTCTCTCTTTGTAACAAGACAGCAATTTAGAACGCCGAACTGGACGTCCTTCGGAACCAGTTCGTAACTCTAAATTGTTCACTTCCCTCATCATAAATAAAAGAACACGGCCCACGGCCTGCCCAAAAAATATTCCCGACCTGCTTTTGATTCTGGTTAACTAGCTCTAATTAACGAAAATCTCACCTCTCATCTCCTAATCACCCCTTAATCTTCATTAGTGATCCCCGGGATCAACAATTGGCGCTAGAAGGAGGGGAGAGATTCTTCTATACGCAAGGAGCAGTTCAACCACCACCGCAACCGTAGCAACGATGGCAGTTCCGCCCCCAAGATTGTTGTCAGACCAGGAGACACAGGCCCAGACAATGGCCCCGTCGACGACTCAAACAACAGCGACCGCCCCACCGTCAGCCCAGGCGGCTACCAACCGGCCGATTCCCCGAGAGCAGTTCTTCAGGGCTCCGCCCCCGGCTCCGACGCCCACCCCTTCCGACGGCTCCGCCGCCCACAACTCACCCCGAGCACCGGAAGACCAGCCCACGCTGTCTGCCGTAATGCAGACCCTGCTCGCCAGAATAGACGAGTTGACGCGAACTACCGATCAGCGGTTCGCCACGCTAGGAGCCTCCCGTAACCGGTCGGTCAACACCGGATCCCCTGACGTCCATCTCAGAGAGCCGGCCTCTCGGGAAGAAACCCCGCACATCCGGATAAGCCGATCCTGCGACTCACCGTCAGGGTCCGAAGGCCCGGGCGAACGTTTCTTCGTAGGAAGCCACACGGGCGACGAAGCCCACCATCTCCGATCCAGCTCGGAGCGCTCCAGGGACGCCGAGTTCGAAGCTATGAAGGAGACAATCCGCGCGATGTTCTCCAAAATCCATCAGGCCACCAACGCGGCAACGGAAATAGATCGCGTCCTCAGAGAGACGCAAAACACGCCGTTCACCCGCCGGATCGCCTCAGTCCCGCTCCAGCACCTCGGGAAGCTCAAGCTCCAGCCCTACGCGGGCACCACCGACCCGGCCCAGTATCTTACGGCGTTCACCATCGCCATGGGCCGCGCTCACTTCTCTCCAGATGAGCGCGAAGCCGCCCACTGCCAGCTCTTCGTCGAGAACCTCACCGGCCCGGCCCTCACATGGTTCTCTCGGCTGAAGACACACTCCATTGACAGCTTCAGAGATCTGTCGACTACCTTCCTCGAGCACTACTCCATCTACATCAGGCAGTCCGCATCTAGCGCGGACCTCTGGGCGATGAACCAAGGAGCGAAGGAGTCACTCAGGTCCTTCATAGAGCGCTTCAAGGCCACGGCCTCGCAAAGCAACGTGACTGACGAGTCGGCGCTCCCCCCTCTGCGAAAGGGTCTGCGGGCCGATTCGGCATTCAAGGACGACATGAAGCTCAACAAGCCGCGCTCGTTAGAAGATGCTTTGCACTGCGCTGGACTCTTCGTCGAGCTCGAGGAGGAAAAAGCGGCTGAGTCCAGGAACAGCGCCTCGCACAAGGTCCCGGCCCCAAAGGACCGACCCCAAGAAAGGTACCAGGAGCCTCGCCAGCACTACGATGACGAATATCAGCGTAGTAAAGGAAAGCAGGCAGCGGCGTTCCTCATCAACGGATCGCCCACCGCCCTCCATCTGCGCGATCCCGTTCTTCTCCCCGACCCCGCGCCGAGGTTGCCCTTGAACAAGTATGTGCGAGACCCCAACCAGCAGGATCGGCTCCCCGACGAGCCGAGCGATAGGGAGCCCCGACCTGACGAGCAGTTCGACAGGACGGCCTTCTGCGACTTTCACCAAAGGAAGGGGCATCCGACCTCGCATTGCCGCGCACTCCAAGAAGTCCGGCTGAACCAATTCCAGAGGGGGGAAATCCGCGTTCCAGAACGGCTGCGCCCGCGAGCCTGGGACAGCGATCGAGCACAGCCCCGCGATAACCGAGGCCGCGAGGACAACCGGGGTAGGCCTTATAACCGTGCCCAAAACGACGATCGCCGGCGACGATCCCCCTCACGAGACCGGGAAACGGGCAGATCGCCTCCTCCAGCCCGGACTCTGATAGGAATGATCATGGGAGGTCTCCTCTCGTGCAGCGATTCAGTGCGGTCCATCAAGCGTCACTAGAGGAGGACCGACGCCTCCCTGAAGTGGCACTCCGGGCCGGAGATCGACGCTCAGGACACGAGCAAGAGGGGGATATGTTTCACCGAGGCCGACGCGGCCGGGGTCCACCAGCCCCACAACGACCCCTTCGTCGTACAAGTCCGCGTGGCCGACTGCGACGTCAACCGAGTCCTCGTCGATACGGGCAGCTCGGTCGATCTCATCTTCAAGGATACCTTGGCCAGGATGAATCTAAACGGGGTCGCAATCAAGCCGCACTCAATCCCGCTGACCGGCTTCGCCGGAGACACCATTAACGGAATCGGCACTATCGAGTTGCCGGTCTACGTAGGTCGGGTCACGAAAATCGTCAAGTTCGTGGTCTTCGACACCACCCCGATCTACAACATCATCCTCGGAACCCCTTGGCTGCATTCGATGAAGGCGGTCACCTCGACGTACCATCAGTGCCTTAAGTTCCCCAACAGGCCGGCACGTATACTCTTAGGAGTAACCAAAGGGTCTCTCGCGCCTGCTTCGCCATAGAGCATAAGCTGCGCCGCGCCGCGCCGGCCTGCTTCACCGTCAGCACATATCAGCCCGGTGAGACAATCGCTCGGGATCTCCCGGGAGAAGTCCTCGTCACCCAGGTCAACATCGATCCACGCGACCCCGCCCGCTGCGTTGGCATCAGAACCGCCCGCTGCGTTGGCATCGGAACCGCCCGCTGCGTTGGCATCGGAACCGACCTCGACGAGGACATTAAGAAAGAGCTGGTCAATTTCCTTGGGCAAAACGTCTCCACCTTCGCCTGGTCAACCGGCGATATGCCCGGCATCGACCCAGCGACGTGCAGCCACGAACTCAACGTGGACCCGACCTGCAGGCCAGTCAAGCAGAAGCGGCGAAAGCTGGGCCCCGAGCGCGCGCAGGCAGTCAATGACGAAGTGGAAAGGCTCACCGCAGCTGGCTCGATCAACGAGGTCAGATACCCGGACTGGCTGGCCAACCCGGTGGTAGTCAAGAAGAAGAGCGGGAAATGGAGGGTTTGCGTGGACTTCACCGACCTCAACAAGGCGTGCCCGAAAGACAGCTTTCCCCTCCCCCGAATCGACCAAGTCGTCCAAGCCACCGCGGGGAACGAGCTGCTCTCCTTCATGGATGCCTTCTCGGGGTACAACCAGATCCCCATGCACCCCGACGACCAGGAGAAGACTGCGTTCATCACGTACCGAGGCATCTATTGCTACAAGGTAATGCCCTTCGGACTCAAAAACGCCGGGGCCACCTACCAACGGCTCGTCAACCGGATGTTCGCCGATCAAATTGGCCGCACTATGGAGGTGTATATAGATGACATGCTGGTGAAATCCCTGGTGGCGACCGACCACGTCGCTCATCTCCGCTCCTGCTTCCGGACACTGAACGACTACAACATGAAGCTGAACCCGGCCAAGTGTTCCTTCGGTGTCACGTCGGGCGAATTCCTCGGATATATCATCACCCAGCGCGGGATCGAAGCTAATCCCAAGCAAATCCGAGCTATCACCGAGCTCAAATCCCCGGAGAGCACGCGTCAAGTACAGCGACTCACCGGGAGAATCGCCGCGCTGAACCGGTTCATCTCCCACTCTACCGACAGGTGCCTCCCGTTCTACCAACTGCTCCGAGCTAACAAGCGGTTCGAATGGGACGACAAGTGCGAGGAAGCCCTCCAACAGCTCAAGGAGTACATATCCACTCCTCCCGTCCTGTCTAAACTAGAAGAAGGCGAAACCCTCTACCTCTACATCGCCATCTCGGCATCAGCAGTGAGCGGGGTGTTAGTGCGGGAAGATCGGGGCGACCAGATGCCCATCTCTTACATCAGTAAGTCCCTTGACGACGCGGAGAGCAGGTACCCAACTTTGGAGAAGCTCGCCTTGGCGGTAGTCGTCGCAGCCAGAAAGCTCCGGCCTTACATTCAATCCCTCACGATCGCCGTCCTAAGCACCTACCCCCTCAGGACCATCCTCCACAGCCCGAGCCGGTCTGGCCGGATAATGAAGTGGGCTGTTGATCTGAGCGAGTATGAAATCGAGTACCAAGGACGGACCGCGATCAAATCTCAAGCTCTGGCTGATTTCCTAGTTGAGTTGGTGCCCGAGCTAGCAGTCAACGAAGTCCCCGAAGTGTGGAGCCTGCATGTCGACGGATCGGCCTCCAAACACGGGTCCGGCGTCGGCATACGCCTCGAGTCCCCGACCAAGGAGATCCTCGAGCAGTCCTTCCGTCTGGCCTTCCCGGCGTCAAATAACGAAGCCGAGTACGAAGCTCTGATTGCCGGCCTGCGCCTGGCCATGGAGGTCGGCGCGAAGAAAATCCGAGCTTACTGCGACTCCCAGCTCGTCGCCAATCAATTCAGCGGGGAGTATGAGGCCAAGAATGATCGCATGGATGCTTACCTCAAGGTGACCCAAGGCCTGGCCGCAGACTTCTCCGAGTTCACCCTGACAAAAATCCCCCGAGGCGATAATACTTCCGCAGACGCCCTCGCCGCGCTGGCCTCCACCTCGGCCCCAGCCCAACGACGTGTGATCCTGGTCGAAAGTATCGACTTCCCTAGCATCGAACTGCCAAAAGGGGCCTACTTGATCAACCCCCAGGCCGCGGACCCTGACGAAGCCGTCCCACCTCCCGAAGACCTACCGCCACCGCCGGCGAGCCCGAGCTACCAGACTGGCGAGTCGACCTACTTCTGTACATCGCAGACGGCGTCCATCCCCCAGACCGGTGGGCCGCTCGCCGACTAAGGAAGAAGTGCGCCCGATACACGATGCTGGACGGCAATCTGTTCCGGTGGAGCGCCTCGGAAACCCTGCTCGGCTGCTTCCACGGGCAGGAAACCATTGACGTGATGAAGGAAATGCACGAAGGCGCCGACGGAAACCACTCCAGCGGCCGGTCTCTCGCCCTGAGAATACGGATCCAAGGACACTACTGGCCAACAATGCTTCAAGACTGCGAAAAATTGGCAGCCCGGTGCGAGAAGTGCCAGCGTCACGGTCCCCTCATTCACTGTCCCACCTAGCTCCTTACCACTGCGGTAGCACCCTACCCCTTCATGCGATGGGCCATGGACATAGTCGGGCCCCTTCCCCGATCTCGCCCAAAGCGCTTCATCCTGGTCATGACCGACTTCTTCACCAAGTGGGTCGAAGCCGAAGCTTACGCCAAGATCACGACAGAGGACGTCCGAAAGTTCGTCTGGAAGTTCATCATCTGCCGGCACGGGCTGCCTTACGAGATCGTCACCGACAACGGTGCCCAGTTCACATCGATCCTCTTCGAAGACTTCTGCGCAAAGTGGAAAATCAGGCTAAGTAAGTCCACCCCGAGGTATCCACAAGGAAACGGACAAGCCGAGGTCACCAACAAGACAATCCTCGACGGCCTCAAAAAGCGACTAGACGACAAGAAAGGCTCCTGGGCCGACGAACTCGATGTAGTCCTCTGGTCCCATCGCACAACGCCGAAGACGTCGACAGGTCGCACACCATTCAGCCTCTCTCACGACATGGAAGCAATGGCCCCATCCGAAGTCGGGCTGCCCACCCCTCGCCGCGCTATGCTCACCCAGCAACCCGCACTGAACAACGCCGTCCTACTCAGCGAGCTGGATTTCCTCGAGGAACAGCGGGACCATTCCCTCCTCCGAATCCAGAACTACCAGCAGCTCCCCTCCAAGTACTACAACAAGAGGGTTCGAGGCAGGTTCTTTACCGAAGGCGACCTGGTCCTCCGCAAAGTCTTCGAAAACACCGCCGAGCTAAACGCAGGCAAGCTCGGCGCACATTGGGAGGGCCCTTACCTTATCTCCAAGATCGTGAAGCCCGGCGTCTACGAGCTAGTCACGATGAACGGCGACGCAATCTCGCGCTCCTGGAACTCGATGAACCTCAAACGCTTCTACTATTAAGCCCCCGGGCTCCATTCCGCTCTCCGGCTTTGTAAACAAACGAACTACGACTGGCTTGATCCCTTCTACTAAAGGGTATGTAGGCAACCCCTAACCAGGGCTCAGCTATTAATCAAATAAAGCATTTTTGACAAAGGAATACGGTCCCCGACCTGTTCCCAAAAAAAGCCGAGCTCCAATGCTCGCACTGCAAAAAAAAAAAAAAGCCAAGTTCCAATGCTCGCACTGCAAAAAAAAAAAAAAAAAAAAAAAGACGAGCTCCAATGCTCGCACTGCAAAAAAAAAAGAGCCGAGCTACAATGCTCGCACTGCAAAAAAAAAAAAAAAAAAGCCGAGCTCCAATGCTCGCACTACAAAAAAAAAAAGTCGAGCTCCAATGCTCGCACTACAAAAAAAAAAAAAAAAAAGCCGAGCTCCAATGCTCGCACTACAAAAAAAAAAGGGACCGAGCTCCGGTGCTCGCTCTCCCCAGCACACAAGTTATAAATGCTAAAGCCGAGCTCCAATGCTCGCACTCACCTAGTACACAAGCTATAAGTACTAAAGCCGAGCCCCAGGGCTCGCTCCTCTACTAGACACACAAGCATTAAGTGTCTCAAAGCCGGGCTCGCTACCCGCACCAAAAAAAAAAGGTACACAAGCTTTAAGTACCTTAAGCCGAGATCACCTCGCACCCACGAAAAAATAAAGATACACAAGCATTAAGTATCTAAAGCCGAGTCGTACCTCGCACCCTATACGAAGACACAAGGGCCCGGTCTACGACCTGCGCCCACGACATCGATTGACAGAATACGGTTTACGACCTATTCTACGAGACATACGAATTCGGAAATATCATCTTTATTACAAAAAAAAAAGCCTCGAAGCGGCTATTACATAAACGGCCTACGGCCCGGTCTTTACAAAAAAAAAAAAAAAAAAAGCCTCGAAGCGGCACTTACATAAAACGGCCTACGGCCCGGTCCTTACAAAAAAAAAGAGAGAGAGAAAGAAAAAAGAAAAAAGCTACAAGCAGCAAAATTTTTACAAGGCCACATCGGCCGGTAAATCTCCACTCCCGTCAGCACGGGTACTTTCCAGATCAGCGGGGCCCTCCACCCCCACTTCCACGCCTTGCTCACCAAGGAAGGGCTGCTCGGACCTCTCTTCCTCAACCGCGGCCTCACCGGATGGCGCGTCGGGACCGGCCTCATCAGCACGCGAGACGGAGTCTTGTGCTGGCAGGTCCGCTTGGACGACCTCAGCAGCCGAGGAGGGAGCGTCCGCAGTCAGATCCACGTAGGGCGCCTGCGAAGGAGCAACGGGCATGAGCCGCTCGAGCTGGACGCCATGAGTACGGTCCAGAGGGATGTCCAGGTCCTCCGGGGTCAAGTCCGGAAAGTCCATTCCATCCAGCACGGCATCGAATGCCGCCTCATCCTCGTCCAGCTTCTGGTACCGGTACCACGGCACCGACACCCCGTCCTCGGCCTCCATCCTCTTGAGGCACCCCCTTACGCCGACCACCTGGTTGTACAGCAGGTGAGGCTCTAAGGCCCGGCTGCGACCGTCGATATGGGCGCGGATCTTCTCCATCTTCGCGGACCACTTCCGGTTCCGCGCGTCCCACCTGGCCGTCACCCGGTCGCTCTCCGCGGCCACGGCCACCTTCGCCCGGCTTATAGCGGCCTCCAGCCCCTTGACCCTGGAGCGGAGTGTTTCCCGCTCCCCCTTCAGGAGCCCGACCTCCTCCTCCAGGGCAGCCGCCCGAGCCCGTTCAGCGGCAGATCGGGCCCTCTCAGCCTCCGGCTCGGCCTGAAGACTGCCCACCTCTGCAGCCCGGGCTCGTACCCGCGCCGCCTCTTCTTCCAGCCCCGCTGACCGGGCCCTCTCATTCCTCAGCTCCTTCTCGAGCCCGCGGAGAAGAAGGGACTGGCCCTGCGTATTGGCATCCTGGCGCGCCTTCAGAAAGCCAAGCGACGCGTCCTTCTCGGCGAGTCGCTTCTCGTAGGCCTCCGCCAGAAAGGCAGTAAGGGCCATCGTCTGCATCAAACCAGTTGTTAGCAAAGGCGCACAACAAGTCCTGATAAAAACAGTTAGATCAAGCAACGTAAGCTCACCCGAGCTGCGGATCGCGCTGCTGCGCAAAAGGCATCGGACTCCGCCATCTCCAGCGGCACGAAGTGCCGGTGCTTCTGCCCGAACAGCATGGCCTGCGCCAGCTCGGCGCACTCGTCCTGGTCCACGATGACCTGGCTGTTACCATCCTCATGGCATAACTAGAAGCTGTAGTCCCGAGGCTCGGCATCGGAACCCTCCGAAGCACCGCCCCCGTCAGCACCTCGAGCCTCGGTACCCTCCGAAGCACCCTCCACATCGGCGGGCTCCCGCCCTTCCTCCACAACGACGACCGCATCGCCGCCCTCCGTCGCACGAACTCCGACCTCGCCCTCCTCCGGAGTCCGGGCCCATTCGACCTCACCCCCCGCTGGCACCTCGGCAGCGGGTACCTCGGCCTCCCTGACACGAGCGCCTTGGGAGCCCTCGGGCTCGCAGCCAGCCTCTTCAGGCCGGCCAGCTTCCCGACCCGAAGACGAGGACCCTCCTACCACGGTCCTCTTCTTCTTCTTGCCGGCCTTCCCACCGACAACCTCGGCCCCCCTCTTCTTCGAAGGAGCCACCCCGGACGACCCCCCCCAGCCCGCGGTACCAGGTCTCGCCGGACCGGCACCTCAACCATTGGCGGCGGCGGCGCCACAAAGGAATCCGCGTACAGCGGACTGGCAAACCTTGCTCGACCTGCATTGGTGGCACGCATCAGCTCATTAAAAAAAAAAAAAAAAAAAAAAAATTATATATAATACCGAGCTCCGGCCATCGCAGCTTCAATTCTCCCCGAGGTGAATGACTTCCACTCTCTCTCGCGCACCGACCTAAGCACAGCAACGATACCCGCGTAGTCCGGCAGCTTAAACCTGGAAGAGTGAGGACCTGAAAGAAGAGCAAACGACATCAGTCAGACCAAAACTAAGGTAAAAGAAGGACAGTCCGATCTACAAACCCCTACCCGGGGAAAAATTCCAATCCCGGGTGTATCGCGCCAACGGGTCGAGCCCAACAACCTCGGTGGCTCGGACGTAGAAGTAACTGCGAGACCAGTCCTCGACCTTCGACAACTTGCTAGCCTTAGACCGCGAGCTGGGTGCCTCCAGGATATTCGCCGCGGGCTTGAAGGCAGGATAGTAGGTTCCCGGGATGCCAGGATTCGCCTTCTGCTGGGTGAGGGCCTCGAACATAGGCACCGTCACCTCCACGTCGCATTCGTGCCCCAAGGTCAGCAGCATGATCATCCCTTGGATCGTGGACGGGCAGACCTGCGAGAAGGCCAAACCCCGCGCCCGGCAGTATTGAACGAATAGCCCGGGAAGAGGAAGGCGCAGCCCGCACTTCTGGAAGAACCCTTCGTACAGGCAGACGAAGCCCGCCGGAGGAGTCCACGGGCGCTCGTCCGCCCTGGGTAGCCTGAGCTCGACGCCAGCAGGGAAATCGCATAACTCCTTCAGCAGAGTTACCGATTCTGCTGTACTCCAGGTCGGTGACAGGGGAGACCTCACCCTGGCCACTCGTACTCCTCCATCGCGACCACCCCGGTCGCCCAGACGCCCGACGCCTCCCCCAGCTTGGCCAACACCGCGGCCACCAAAGGAGGACCTTACCATCACCTTCTTTCGGAGATGGGTCCCAGGGAGCAGCTGGGCGGCCCTTGAAGTCGGAGGAACAGGCTGTTCCCCATTGTATGCGCCTCTACACGGAGAGGAGGCGTGCCCGGAATCGTCGGAAGAAGAACTCGGAGGATCACTGCGGTTGTCACGAGATGCCGACTCATCGCTCGACTCAACCCTAATTCCATCTAGCATCGGTGCCATTGCAAAAAGGAGGAAGAAATCGAAAAACACAGAAAAAGGAAGGTAAGGAGAGAATCGGAGAGAAGGAGTTACCTTAGGGTTATGCGCAGAAGGTTTTAACAGGAGGAAGAAAGAGGGGTTAAATAGAGGAAGGGGACAATGAAGCGACGCCTGGACACGTGTCGAAGGAAGCACGGCCGCCCAGAAACCTAATGATGACGACTCCTCGTTCTCCCACGCCAAAAAGCAGGGGACGCCTCGATACACGCGAAGCGTCTGTCGCACGCCGCGCGTGGGCAGCTCACGCGAGAAAAGAGGTGACCTTTCGTTCTCTCACGTGATGGGTACGCGCCAACCGTCTGAGGATTTTCGGAAAGGTCAACACATATGAGCACGGGCTCAAATCTGGGCTGTAACACCCCGCGCTCCTCCCACCAAATTTCGAGGAACCGTCCTAAGATGTGCCGAACTAACACCAGATCAACTTCGGATCACTCACCTCGCCTCGTGACACCGAACTGGGGGAGGGACTATTGTTGGAGGTGGGCCTAGCACCCCCAATTAGTTAGGCCCATCTTAGGAAAAGTCCCTCTTCAGCTCGGTCGCCGACCTGAAGGCACCGCGCTCGTATCACCCGAGCTCCCGAGCTCCCGAGGACGCACCTCGGGTCCGGCCTGACACTTCACCAAAGCAGGATTGTCAGAAGAGCAGAAGGCACGTGGGAGCTAGTAGAACAGTTCCCTACCCGCGTAGGGATACAGCTTCGACTCGACGTCCCACCAACCCTGCAGAGTCGACGAAGGAGGAAAGGACACGTGGAGGAGAGTTGGCAAAACAGTGCGCTGCTCTGCAACACGCCACGCCGAGCTCATCATGACCTCCCTCCTCGAAAGCCGGAACACGCCTCCTAGGCCACCTTACCCGCGAAACAGGCCGAAGACGCCACGTAGCTCCGAGATCCCGGGGAGCAGGAAGTCAACTGCCGGTATAAATACCCCTCGATGTCATTAATGATCGGATCTGAAATTTTTGTATCTCACCTACCACAAGTTACCCGACCTCTCTCTCTCTTTGTAACAAGACAGCAATTTAGAACGCCGAACTGGACGTCCTTCGGAACCAGTTCGTAACTCTAAATTGTTCACTTCCCTCATCATAAATAAAAGAACACGGCCCACGGCCTGCCCAAAAAATATTCCCGACCTGCTTTTGATTGTGGTTAACTAGCTCTAATTAACGAAAATCTCACCTCTCATCTCCTAATCACCCCTTAATCTTCATTAGTGATCCCCGGGATCAACATGGGGGCTTTATCTTCCAACTTGGATATGGTGGCGGAGGCCCAAGAATTAGGCCCCGGAGACTGCTACGACGGTTGCATAACGGGCTGCGTCCAGCGCGATGGTGAGTACTCTTTTTTCAATTTCCCATACCTTCCATTTATATAAGCCTCTTTTAATATTCTTTTTTTTCCAGCGAAAAAGACGTCCAAATGCGAACGCCGTTGCGCCAAAAAGTGCGGCCGAGGTAAAAGAGTTAATCCTCTAGCAGCCCTATGGAACTAGTCAATTAAGGTTGTATGATGCGGTCTGATCTACCATGCAACGAACTGGGATTTTCTATCGATGAAACTAAATACTGTGTTTGTCCATTAGAATCGGATCATAAGTTGTGGGATGAGTTGGTCAAAGGAAACCAAAAGGGATTTGGAAGTTGGAACTAATTAATTTATAATGTTGATGTACTTTGTAATTGCAGGTGGCAAAAGGGCAAGTGAGACTGGTGCTTAAACTTTATATTCAATAAGATCCACATAGATATAACTATATGTTGTAATCTTATTCTTACAGTCGTCTCTCTCTAAAATATATTATGTAATATTGTAACCAATAAACCAAGTGGTTGTAGTTGATGAAAGATTTGTCCTATCAGGGTTCGAATCTCACCAATTATGGACCTCCACTATTGGTCCTTCATTTGGCCATGTAGACGTTTTTAATGGAAATTAAAAATATTAAGTTTTTTTTTATAGTTTAGCCTATGATCTACTTTGGTTAATAAACAATTTTTTATATGCCTTTCTATACCTAAGATATATTTTTTTGTGTACCTAAGATATTTAAAAATAATATAAATAATATAAAAATAAGTTTATGTAAAAATAATATTAAAAACAAAAAGAAAAGAAAACAAATGTCAATTTATGTCATCTTGTGGAACATGACTCGTCTACTATTCCGTAAGTGTTTTTTTTCTTATATAGGATTGTTTGTCTATTCTTCGTGGGTGTATCAATTGTCTGTAGGTTGATGTAACTATCATGGAATAATAAAGCAGTAGATAATTTTGCTGTAAAACAATGAAAACGACATATAATACGGGAAAATCGATCTTCAGGGATAAAAAAGGTAACATTTTTAACTTTGAGAGATTTACACTAGCACTTTAAACCTCTAAAATAACAAAACTAACACATTAAACCTTTAATGTGGCAATTTTGTTTGCGCCGGCAAAAATGTGACTGGAACTGTTCAGATTCCAGTAAAAAAATGAAAATTATTATTTTTTAAATAAAAATAATTATTATTTTAATTATTTCTTTATTTTAATTAAAAAAAAACTAAAAAAACTAAAAAACTAAAAAAAAATCTTCTCGTCTCTTCTTCTCCTCCGCTTCGCTGAAGCAGAAGAATTTTCTTCTCCCTTTTCTCATAGAATTTTGATTTTCTTCGTCTGTTAATTTGATTTTCCTTCTCGTGATATTTTTTTCATTCCAAAACTTTAATTGTTTGTTGGTTCGAACTCGAATATACTTATTTATAGATATACTTTTCAGATCTGATTATGGATAACGGCGGCGAGAAATTCTCGGCGACGGAATATCAACTGTTTTGCGATGAATGCTTCAATCGTTTTCTGAAACTCGTCGTTTGTCAGATTATCCTCCGGGAAAGGAACTTCTTGGCACGATTCAACGATTTCCCGGCACTTTTCCGTCTATGAACGCCGGAGTGAAGGTTTCGTCGCCATTTCCGGACTCTGTTTCGCAGAGATTTTCGATTTGCTTCATCGATAGACCTTCGTAGGATGATCCTTCGCTGAATCAGTAACAGAAATCGAGTCCTTCTCTGATTCGATTGCCACGTGATCATCACGTGCCACCGTGGAATTTGAATTTGAATTTGAATTCGAATCGGTTACGGTGGCGATCATCTGTTTGTCGTCGTAAACGATGATGTCTTCCGTTGGATCTCCGTCGGACGAATTGGCGCGATTCTCTCCGGATCTGATGAACGCGTCGTAGATCTCCGACTCGGCTCCGCCGTCGATTGCCCGACCGGCTGAGAAGACAGTGGATTTGGTAGTGAGAAGAGCGACAACGGTGGAGTTTCCAATGACGAACACGAACAGAGGAGTGGAAACGACGCAAGCGAGACGACGGAGGAAATCGCCGGAGATTCGAACGGCGAAAGGGAGGCTAGTGAATATCCAACAGACGAAGAGAAGAGCGACGCAGATCTCCGTCACACGGAAGAAGAAACTGATGCTACGGAAACTGTGGAAACGATGCAACGCCTCCACTTTCTCTGCTTTCACGTTGTCGAAATCGATCGAATCCATTTTTCTACATTAGAAATGTGAGTTCGAGAGAGTAATTTTCAGGGAAAATTCGTAAAAGGAAAATCAGAGAAGAAGAAGAAGAAGAAGGAAGGAAATTCAAGCATGGAAGGAAAATCATAGAAGAAGAAGAACATACCAACGGAGAAGATTTTTGTTTTTTGTTTTTGTTTTCGTATTTTTTAGTTTTTTAATTAAAATAATTATATAGACACGTCACCATTTTGTACCGTAAAATGAACAGTTCTAGTCACATTTTTGGCGAAGCAAACAAAATTGCTACATTGAAGGTTTAATGTGTTAATTTCGTTAACTTGAATGTTTAAAGTGATAGTGCAAATCTCTCAAAGTTTAAAGTACTACATTTTTCATCCTTGAAAGTTTAAAATGCGATTTTCTTCATATAATATTAAGGAGAGAATCGTGAGACGTGTGCATGTACTAGCGGTCAAGCCTGGCAATGGGGACGTTTCTATAATACCCACAAAAACGAAAACAAAGAAGATCTAACAAAAGAGAGAAGAAAACCAGAGAAGATATAAAACGATGAAGACGCAAGTGACGATAGTAGTGGCTCTTCTGATTCTGGTGGCTTTATCTTCTACCTTTGATATGGTGGCGGAGGCTCAAGTAGGCCACATAGACTGCTACGACAGTTGCTTCACCGGCTGCGTCAAACCCAGCAGTGAGTTACTCTCTTCTAATTTCTTAGTCTCCCCATACCTTCCATTTATATGAATCCCTTTTAATATTCTGTATTTTCCAGCGAAAGAGACGATCCGATACGAACGCAAATACGCCAAAAAGTGTGGCCGAGGTAAAATATTTAAACCCTCTATAAGAATAATGAAACCGGATACCTACCGGACCGGTCCATGATACCTCTGTGGCTCTGTACCAGTTGGTTAAGGTTGTATGTAACTTAATACCGTGTTTGTCTACTCGAATCGGATCATAAGTTGATATTGTTTTGGTTTTGTAACTGAATGAAACCAAAAGGGTATTTGGAACTGATTCAGTTGGTAATTGCAGGTGGTAAGGGTATCTCTAACTCTACCTCATTTTCTACTCCAAATACCATTTTGCAGTAAAATCATCTCCAACACTACTCCATTTTTAATTGCAAAATGGGGAAATGTCATTTTTTCCTCCAAATATGGAGTAACTCCATTTTCAACTCCAAGTTGAACTTTTTTATTTATATATTAGTCCAAAATGGAGGAATACATTGGAGAGAAATCCAACTCCATTTTGGAGATAAAAATGAGGGAATACATTGGAGATGCTCTTAGGGCATCTCCAACCCTACCCCATTTTCTACTCCAAATGCCATTTTACAGTAAAATCATCTCCAATCCTACTCCATTTTTAACTGCAAAATGGGGAAATGCCATTTTTTCCTCCAAATATGGAGTAACTCCATTTTCAACTCCAAAATGGAGTTGAACTTTTTTATTTATAATTTAGTCCTTCATATTTTATCATTTTTAAAACTGTACCTTTCATTTTAACAAATATTACGAGACACTGATTTTATGGTTTCATTATTTTCCAAAAAGTTTTAAGTAATGTACTTGTCACATATGCACAACAGCACAACAAAATATGACTCGTCAAATATTCTTGTAATAATTTCACTTCTTATTTAATATAATTAAATAATTAAAATATCTTTGGACTCGATTAAAATTTATAGATATGATGATGATATTTTATTATAATAGCATAAACTAATATTAAATTTAAAAATACATAAAAATACTGAAATTAGAAATAACATAAAGTAAACTTAATGCAAAAACGACTAATAATAATCTGGTAAACCGCTTCCAGATCCACCAAGATCATTAAAATATTATCCAAATGAACCAGATTGAGGTTGATTTTGTTGATTTTGTTGTTGCTCTGCCCTTTTTTGTAAAATCTGTGTTTGTTCAATCTGAACATATGCACAAAGATTCGGATTTTGTATCGAATTCAAGTCTTGAAAGAACAAAAAAATTTCTTCCTTAAATTCTTTTAAGGCGTAGTTCTTACTTTGAATATCCAAATGTTGTTGTCTTTGGGTACTTGTCTTCTTTAATTGCTCCAAAAGTTGCTTGTTTCCTTCTTGTAATGGTTAAATTCAAATAATATCACAATTTGTGAAAGTTTTGAAAGAAAAAAAATAATGAGTTAATTTGTAAATTTTATAGATAAAGTGTATTTTTAGCAATTAATAATAAAATAGAAAATGAAGAATATACTAAGAATATTCTTTTTGGAGTAAAAAATGGAGGAATACATTGGAGAGAAATCCAACTTAATTTTGGAGATAAAAATGAGGGAATACATTGGAGATGCTCTAAAAGTAGGGGTGGGCACGAAGCAAATACTTGAATTTTTGATGTATTTGTGATCCGCTCCGCTCCGTCAGAATATTTGGTTTTGTGATTCGCTTCGATCCAAAAATTTACGGATATCCGGAAATTCGGATATCCGAAATTTTTATAGATATCCGCGGCTATTTGCTCCGCTCCGTGAAAAATAAAAAAAAATCTTAATAATCCCATTTTGGGCTGATACTTAGCAAAAATTGATTAGTAAGTCCATTCTGTCCATTTTTTATGAGTTAAATTAACCATAATGAATGTATCTCAAGAGAAAAATATTTATATACATAATTACATATATGAATATATAGTTATAAACATACGGAGCGGAGCGGAAATCCGTCATTTTAAAAAATGATATTTGTGATTTGCTTCGTTTTTGATGGATACTATATTTTACTATTTGTTTTGCTCCAAAACTTTACGGATATCTGGATTTTTCGAATCGAATCACGAATACCGAATCGAAGTGGATTTAACGAATATTTTGCCCAGCCCTAGGTAAAAGGGCAAGTGATACTGGTGCTTAAACTTTCCTTTCAAGAATTAAGATCCATATAGATATAATTATGTTGTAATCTTATTCTTATAAGTTATAATCGTATCTCTCTAAAACATACTATGTAATATTGTCCAGTTACACACCAAAAAAAATAAAATAAAATTGTAACCAATAAACCAATTGGTAGTCCATGGTTAAGTGAAATAAAAGTGATGAAAGATTTGTCCTTCGACCCCACCAACTACGGATCTCTGCTGTCGAATCTTTATTTAATCAATATAGACGTTTAAAGTGGCAAAGATATTAGTCTAAGATTTACCTCAGTTATTAAAAAAAACTATATAATCAATAAAACAACTACAATGTTCGATTAAATGCTAGTGCCGAGTTGTATTAAATATAAAATGTCTCGAGAACCTAATCAGCCGGCCGGTCTAACTAAAATGTAGTCACTAGTCAGTTTGCCCGTATAACTTAAAACCCATGTTGGTATCACGTCTTGTCTTTGTCTTCTCTTTCTTCATGGATACAGCTCTAGGTAGGGCAAGCAGTACATGCTCGTGGCCCATTTTTAATTTTACAGTATTACTCCAACAAAAAGGCCTACAAATGTTGCATGTATTGCCAAACGACTTAAACTTTTTTTTCTTAGCATTTGATATCACGTTGCGGGTGACTCACTTGTTTATTCGAATGCGTTTTACTATGTGGATATTTGATATTTGCTATGTGGATCAAGGCGAGGGAATGAGTTTTACCATCTACGCAAATTACTATTGTTCCCATGGATACTTTATACGTTTTAAGTAGCAAAAATATCCAACTATCTATAGGTTTCAGAGACTAATATGAGTTACACTTTTGGATCTACTCCGGTTATTAAAAAAATTCATATGAAGTTAGGTCGAGCTTGATCTTAGTTACCGTAAATTTTGGTGAGATTAGGAACACTGAAAGCAGTTTTGTAAGGGAAGTGTCTCTTAGACCACCAATGAGAAAGTTTTGAGTGAATTTTTTTAACTATTTGAGATACCCATCCAATTAAATATAATATTTTTTCTAACAATTTGAGATACACATGCGAGAAACTCTCGATGAAAGTGCTCTAAGATACTTGGAAGAAGTAAGGAGGAAAAAAAATGCATGCATCAAGTTTTGAGAAGAAAAGAATAACATAGTTTTGGAAAGAAGATATAACAAATAGAGATTAGCATAAGAAACATAAATGAAAGAGCAGACACAAAGTCGTTTCTAGCACATGCGAATAGATCAATGTAACATATGCCAAATACAATCTTTTAAAAGGAAAATTTGAACTATATATATACTAGATAAGTACTCGAATGTATGCGGGTTTGTAATTTAATATTTTATAACCCGTGAAAAAAATGAAAGACGATAAAATGGAAAACAAAATTTGATCACCCGTGAAAATATCTTATACATAAATTTAGAAACAAAGTTTACGATAAAATAAATCTATACATTGAAAGAAAAATTTGGTGAATAGATGCAATAAATAGTTGTGGATACGATTATTGGACTTTTATTTATTTTTGGTGTAATTGATATACTACCAAATTGTGGTTTATATAGAGGTGAGAAATTAATTTTTTTTTTCTTTTATGACTAATTTTCTTAATCTAAATGGAAAACTACAAAATATTTTTTCCTTACTATATTAATCTTGCATTTTATGATAAATCATAAATTAAAACTAATTTGATTAATATTTACTTTAATTCATTTGTTTTTTAAATTAAACTGACACATGTCAAGATCTAAATTAACCGTGACAAATGTCATGATCTCGTGAGTGAGAATTATACTACATGTCACACTCACATTTAGAGATCCAACTTTATATAATACGATATATATATATTAGTAACTTTACCTTTTCGAATTATGAATGTGAAATTGAGAAGCTATCAATTTGGTTATCTAGAGGTGGGGAATGATAATTCCTTTTCTATTTAGGATTGTATTCCAATTTTAAGTTTTTGGTTTTTTTTAAGAATTACTAATTGTTTTTTCCTTTTTTAAAACTTTAGTTTTTTTTATGATTGCAATCTATTGTTTGATTTCCTTATTCTAAACTGAAATATGTTTTTTAAATAAAATTTGGCTTTTCATCATTTTCTTTTTAGGATTGTTATCTATTGTTTAATTTATTTATTCTAATTTAAAATATGATTTTTTTAACTTTGGCGTTTATTTATAAATTTTGTTTAATTTTTCTTAATCTAAACATAACTACTTTTTATTTACTTTTTAGGATTAGAAATCGATTTAAAATCGTATATTAATAATTTTCCTTATAAGTTTAGAGTATATTTATAATTTTCCTTTTTTAAGTTTGATCGTGGTTGTAAATTATAAATTTTTAAGTTTTCTTTTGTCACTTTCCTTTATTATAAGGTTTCTTTACTTATACTTATAGTTTTTTGTTAGATTGCCTTTTTTAGTTTAAACTTTTTTAATATTTACTTTAATTCATTTTTACTAAAATTACCTTTTTTAGTTTAACATTTTTTAATATCTACTTTAATTCATTTTTACCTTTTTAATTAAATTGACACATGTCAAGATCTAAATTAACAACCGTGACAAATGTCACGATCTCGTGAGTTATAATTTTGCCTATGTGTCGCACTCACGTTGAGGGATCCTGCTTTATATAATAAGATATATATATATATATATATCTATATATGAATCATATATAATTTTTATAGTTTTTTGTAGTTTATATATTTTTTATATTTTTTTAGTTTATATTTAAATAAAACACAATTTATTTTTGCTTTTTTATTATTTTGTCTTATAGGAAAGTTTATATTATTGCATTGTTATTTTTTATTTTTTACACATGTCACGATTTCATGATTGTTAGAATCTTAATTTTATTTTTATTTTTTTATTTTTATTCAAATTATTACTTTGACACATGTCGCGATCTTAAGTAACAACAACATATGTCACGATCTCATGATTGAAAATTATCCTACGTGTCACACTCTCGTCGAGTGATTCAGCTTTATATAATAAGATTTCTGTAATCTAAATAAAAAAACTAAGTAATGTTTTTTCTTTTCTATATTAATTTTGCCTTTTAAGATAAATTTAATTCGTTAACTTTTTATTTTTATTTTTAGTAACTTTCTCTTTAAGATTATGAATAAGAATTTTTAAGTTTTGTATTAATCGATTTTAAATATTTTCAACTTTGACTTGACACATGTCGCGATTAGATGAATTATCATTTTTGAAACATTTAATTTTATACGATAAATTTTTTACTAATTCTTAACTGAAATATGTTTTTTTAATTTTGTTTTTTGGTTTTTATTCCTTTTTAAAAAATTTAGAAATGTGTATATTATTATATAGAGTTTGGTCGTTGTTGTATATTAATAATTTTCCCTTTTTAAGTTTCCTTTTATCATAATGGAAATGATTATAAATTTTTAAATTTGTTCGTATATTAATAATTTTTTTTAAAAGTTTAGAGTATACTTATAATTTTTATTTTTTAATTTTGGTCGTGATTGTAAATTATAAAATTTACCTTTTAGAATTATGAATGTTAAATTGATAAGGTATCAATTTGGTTATCTAGAGTATTCCTTTTTAAGTGTGTGATTTTTTTTTAAATTACTAATTGTTCTTTCATTTTTTAAAACTTTAGCTTTTTAGGATTGTAATATATTGTTTAATTTCCTAATTCTAAGTTGAAATATGTTTTTTTAAAATAAAATTTGGATTTTATTCCTTTTCTTTTTATGATTGTAATCTATTATTTAATTTATTTATTTTAAACTAAAATATGGGTTTTTTTTTAAGTTTGACTTTTCTTTATAATTTTTGTTTAATTTTTCTTAATCTAAACATAACTACTTTTTCCATTTACTTTTTAGTATTATGAATCGATTTTAAATCGTATATTAATAATTTTTCTTTTAAGATTATAGTATATTTATAATTTTTCTTTTTTAAGTTTGATCGTGGTTGTAGATTATAAACTTTTAAGCTTTCTTTTGTCACGTTCATTTATTATAAGTTTTCCTTATGGTAGAGCATTTAAAAAAGCATTGATTGGTAGAGCATTTAAAAAAGCATTAAGCATTTTATCAACCAATCAACAAAGCATTTAGGGAAGCATTTAGAAGCTTTAAATGTTCTCCAAATGCTCCTTCCTCTATGCTTTCATATGAAGCTTTTAGTAGAGCATTAACCTATAAAATATATAAAAAAAATTAAAATAATTTTATATAATAATTTTATTTTGTTAAATAATATCAAAAAATTATGTTTATATTAAAGTGTAAATTTTATACTTTTAAAACTAATATTTACCATTATTTTATTAATTTTCAAATAATTTTTAAAAAAATATATAATATAATAAATACAATTGAAATATGAAAAAGTTATTAAAAATTATATTATAAATATAACTATAGATTTAGTGCTTACGAATAAATATATTAAATAATTTTATATATAACATTTCACAGCTCTACCAATCACTACATTAATCAGAGCATACAATTTCAGCAACATATTGTTTCTGCTGCTTAATGCTTCTGCTCTACTATCTGTTATACCAATCAGGGCCTTATACTTTTTGTTTTTTGGTAATATTTCTTTTTATACCTTTTAATATTTACTTTAATTCATTTTTACTAAGATTGTCTTTTTTAGTTTAATCTTTTTTAATATTTATTTTAATTTATTTTTACTTTTTAATTAAATTGACACATGCCAATATCTAAATTAACAACCGTGACAAACGTCACGATCTCGTGAGTTATAATTTTACCTACGTGTCGCGCTCACGTCGAGGGATCCTGCTTTATATAATAAGATATATATATATATATATACACATAAATTAAGGCCTATATTCTGTAAAAAAAAATACTATTTTACCATATTTAATGTACGTTTAGTAAATAACTTGAATATGAATTACCAATAGTTATAGACGACCATGAGTAGACATATTAAATAAAGATTGCGATTAAGAGTAGTAACTGAAATCTTCACTATTGCAACCAATAAAAATGTACTTTTTCATCTAAGTGTTTAACATAAGGTTTTTGATTTGACAATTAACTTATACTAAACAAGCTTAGGTTATGAGGATAGTAAAATGCCTTCAATAATAATTCACATCGATCTAGTTTGATATATGCCGACAAACTAAATCAACCTAGAGAAAGCAGATCAGATTTGTAATTTTAGTCTCTTAGTTCATAGTTTTAGATAAAGATTAAACAATGCTTGTCCCAAAAAAATGGTTTTAAGAACTCAACTAAGCTTTTCGAAAAAAGACATTTCAAAAGGAAATTTAATAAAATATTTTAAGTCGTTTTAAAATAAATAAATTATTGTCTTTTTATTCACAAATTTTCTCATTTTTTAAATTACTCCCTCTGTTTCACAAACAATATTATTTTGATATATTTCACACATATTAAAAATTATTAAAAATTATATATTACCTTTATTAATACACTAAACAATTTTTTTCTATCTAATTAATACACTAAAACAATATATTTAAAACTTGATTTTTATTTAAAATTATGTTTTGTGAAACAAAAATAAAACTTTAAAACGATAATCTTTATGAAACTGAAACGAAAGGAATATGTGATAGGATAATAACCCTTAACAAATATTTATCTACGTCCTCTTACAATGATTTGGATTCAGTGATAAGACTCCAAGTTGAACGGTGTTAAATCTCTTTCAGTAAGAATTTGGTTAAAAAGGTTTTAGAAAGAAAAAAAAGGAGGAAGAAAGTCAAAATTATCGTTGGGTCTTTGCTTGATGCGAGGCGTAGGTCATGCGGCCTCGTGGACAATAATGCTTCACAATGTCCACTTATTATTACAGTTCTCTTTCTTGAGAAGACAAATATCAAAATATTATTGTGACATAAATTCGATGATAAAATCCAGAGAAGAAGCATTTGGGGAAGTATCATTTTAATAAACTTAACTTTTATTCTTAATTATTTTCTTGCTGGCTCGTGAACTATTAAAGAAAAAAAATCAAGAAAGGCTCCTGAGTACCGGAAAAAAAAAAGCAGAGAGGAAAAAAGCAGAAGACGACTTTATCTTTTTCTGGTTTTTGTTGTTCTTTGACTTTATGGGCTCTTTTGTTTTAGATTTAGGCTCCTACGGATCTGCTTAAATCCTTGTGATCTTGTTTCTTATTTTCTCTGTTTACCCGTAATTTCCGGAGGATTCGAGTTTTGAAGCAGACCCAGATTCTGTTCTAGCTTTTCTGAGTTTCTGGGTTTGGTCGGAGAAAGCTTAGGTTAGGTGGATTTGTCTTTGAAGATTGATGTGATTTAAAGCTTCTGGGTTTCTACCTCTGCTTGTCTGAAAGGTTCATACTTTACCCTTCTTGTTCTGTCTTTTGATGTTTTATGCACTGAGATTATATGTTCTAACTCGAAATCCCAGGTTTTTGGTATTGAATTTCTTGTAATAAACAACCCAGTATCAGTTTCATCTGAAATTAACTAAAATTTTGACTTTATAGGAAGTAAATCAGATGAGTAAGTTTTGTAAAGTTTCCAGATTGAATATGATGACCTGATTATTGTGGAAACCGTTTCATATCCTTAATTTTATGTTACATACGAATCTTTTATTACCAATTACAGTAGCTCCAGTTAATATGCCCCACTTAATTGCTTCAGTATCAAATTGACTCCTGATACTACCTCCTTAACAGTTCTATGATCTCAATTTTTTGGAGGCATTTGGTGAATTAATATCAGATTCTCTTGGATTAAAATTATTGTCATAAAGAAAAGGTTTTTGATTGATTAAAAGCTATATTGGGGACATGACCTAGTTTCTTTATTGGGCATGCGATGCTTGTATATCTTTTCTTTCCTAAGCTTTAGCCAACTCTTCTTTCTCTTTTAGCCTCCACTTTTCTTTTTTGGCTCTTTTACTTTTATTTCTTACTTATTAAGAAGGTGACTCAGAATTGCCATCCTGAAATGACCCTTTTTCTTATGGACAGTGAGTGGAATCTCTCATCTCAGTGTGAAGCTCTTTGTTGTAAAGAAAGGGTTGATCTTGTTGAACAAAATCCTTTGGAGAACAAACATAAATGTCGTTTAGGAGCATTGTTCAAGATTTGAGAGATGGGTTTGGGAGCTTGTCGAGGAGGAGTTTCGATTTCAGGCTCTCGAGTCTCCACAAAGGGAAATCTCAGGGATCATCGTTCCGTGAGTATTCGTCTTCCCGTGATCTCTTGTCACCTGTGATAGTTCAGACAAGCAGATGGGCTAATCTTCCTCCGGAGCTACTCTTCGATGTAATTAAAAGATTAGAGGAGAGCGAGAGTAATTGGCCTGCAAGAAAACATGTCGTGTCTTGTGCTTCTGTTTGTCGGTCTTGGAGAGCTATGTGCCAAGAGATCGTCGTATGTCCTGAAATCTGTGGGAAGATCACTTTTCCAGTCTCCCTCAAACAGGTTCGCTCCTCAAACAATCCCTTTTGTGTCCTGTAAAGTTGATGTTGTTGTGTATAAACAACTGATGAAGAAGTTTTTGTTAACTGTTGTAAAAAATTTCAGCCAGGGCCGCGTGATGCGATGATTCAGTGTTTCATCAAAAGGGATAAATCAAAGCTAACATTTCACCTTTTTCTTTGTTTAAGTCCCGGTAAGTTTTCTTAGGACTTAGCTGCTTGTTTTTTTTTATTTACTTAGTTTATGGCTAAATTCTAGTTGCATTATGTTTTTTCAGCTCTACTCGTAGAGAATGGGAAATTTCTTCTTTCGGCTAAAAGAACTCGTAGGACTACTCGGACTGAGTACATTATCTCCATGGATGCTGATAACATCTCAAGATCTAGCAACTCTTACCTCGGAAAGCTCAGGTTCGTTTTGAATTCTTGATCTCCTAGTGTCCAATCCGGTTTTTCAAAGAAATTGCGGTTTTATCGGTTCGTTTTGAATTCTTGATCTCTTAGTACTCATTGAGGTTTCTTTCCATCAGATCAAACTTTCTTGGGACAAAGTTCTTGGTATACGACACACAACCACCACCTAACACATCTTCGAGCGCACTTATCACTGATCGAACAAGCCGAAGCAGATTTCACTCAAGAAGAGTTTCTCCTAAAGTCCCATCCGGGAGCTACAACATTGCTCAGATCACCTACGAGCTCAACGTGTTGGGCACACGCGGGCCACGGAGAATGCACTGCATCATGAACTCCATCCCAACTTCATCGCTCGAACCGGGCGGGTCGGTCCCTAACCAACCCGAGAAACTCCTCCCGCCGCCAGCGCGCTCTTTCGACGACTCATTCCGCAGCAACATCTCATTCTCCAAATCATCACTCGACCACCGCTCCCTCGATTTCAGCAGCTCTAGATTCTCCGAAATCGGAGTATCCTGCGAGGACGACCAAGAAGAGACGAGTTTCAGACCGTTGATTTTAAAGAACAAGCAGCCGAGGTGGCACGAGCAGTTGCAATGCTGGTGTTTGAATTTCCGTGGGCGTGTCACGGTTGCGTCGGTTAAGAATTTCCAGCTCGTGGCGGCAAGGCAGCTGCCAACGCAAGGGACAGGTGGAGGAGCAGCGGCTGCACCGCCTCACCCAGAGCAAGACAAAGTGATTCTCCAGTTTGGTAAAGTGGGGAAAGATATGTTCACAATGGATTATAGGTATCCATTGTCGGCGTTTCAAGCGTTTGCCATATGCTTAAGCAGCTTTGACACGAAGCTCGCTTGTGAATAAGAAGAAACACTCATCAATCTCACTTCTCCTTCAACATTCAAAGCTAATCCTTATCTATGCTTTTGTTTTTTTTGTTTTGGGCAAAATCAAATTGTCTCAATACTCGGTTGTTACTGTGAGAGTCAGACGTCTACTATTAACCTCTTATCTATTCTAAATCAATTGAACATTCAATGGACGATCTTCACTAGCCTATGTCATAACATAAATTAGGATATTCTTAGGACTACACTAATTTGAGATGATTTTCTTGTTCTGTAATAAGCCTAAAATTTTATGAAACTGTGTGTTAATATTTTTCTTTTTTCCTTCGGAGTAAGACGAAAGAAATCGAAAAAAACAAAAATATTCAAGAGAAAGCCAAATAGGGTCAAAAGCAAAGGTCCGTAGTTCGAAATTGAGAAACGCGAAGGAGATGGTATCATTGTCGCTATCTCAACACAATCTCTGGCCGCCGGAATCTGGATCTACGGCGTTTCGAGGTTTCGCAACCGCCGCATCCGTACACGCCTGCCACCATGTTCGCCGTCACCTCCGCCTTGGCTTTCATCTTCGCTCTTCCATTCAGGTTCAGATACTCTTTTTATGCTTGTTTTCTCCGAAATTTGGGGACTTGTTTAGATTTTCTGGAATAAAAGGATGCTTCTTGTTGAGTAAACGACGATCACAGTCCTCGTGATTGATTGGACATAAAAAAAAAAAAAAGCTTAAAACTTGATTTCCACAAGCAAAGCTCAAAAATTGTGCCTTTCGGTTCTAGAAAATGTACACTTAACCGGCAATTCAAAAAAATGGAGTTTCTTGTCATTGTTAAACCCGCAAAAGCTTTCAAAGGTTCATCTCATTTGTCCTTTGACTATGCTCTGCTTTACAGAAACTGCAGCAATTTTCTGATGCTGCACGAATGGAGTTCTCTAGATATCAAAGAGTCATTCTATTCAATGGGGCTAATTTTCTCCAGTCTAGAGTTGATATCCGATTGTCTCCATCTTCTTCGTCATCCATATGTTTCTTTAATGGAAAAGAGAGTAGGATGGACCCTAGAGGAGAGGAAGGATCATCATCAAACCAGGAGACCTCCAAGAGAAATACACTTAATGGACGGAGATGGACCAATGTCCTCCTTGCCGTTAACGTAATGTACGTGTTTAATTCTCTATGACAGATAAAAAAGATCATGTCTTTTGTTCTGATATGTTACATTATTAGAGGAATGCTTTAATCAAGCTTGAGGTTTATGAGTTTAAAGGCTTAATGGGTTTCATCTTGTGTAAATGATGCCAGAATGTATATTGCACAAGTTGCATCCAGTGGGAAAGTGCTGACATGGGGAGCCAAGGTAACATATACAGAGACTTAATTGAATGTGATACCGTTTGGTTACTGCTGCAAATTAATATGTGGATGAACGCAGGTAAACAGCTTAATCGATAAAGGTCAGCTATGGAGACTGGCTACGTCTTCTGTTCTTCATGCGAATCCAATGCATCTCATGGTTCTGTTTCTAACCAACCATTCAGCCTTGTTGTTTCTAATCAACGCTGCTTACTTCATATTTGTCTGTATGGCTAAACTGTATCCCCTTTGTTTTTAGATAAATTGCTATTCTTTGAATTCTATTGGACCAACTGCTGAGAGTTTAGGTGGCGCAAAGAGATTTCTTGCCGTTTACTTGACATCCGCAATCACAAGTAATTTAATGGCTCATAGACTTTCTTTTGATGTGGATGCTTATATTTCTCTGTTTCGAGTTTCCTGACTCACAGAACCCATCTTAAGAGTTCTAGGTTCAGCAATGAGCTACTGGTTCAACAAAGCGCCATCAGTTGGTGCTTCGGGGGCTATTTTCGGGTTGGTAAGTCCTGTGGAACCATGAGCCTTTCTTTCAGACTTTTTTCATACAAATGAAAGATTGTTAATTGATTTTGTAGGTTGGATCGGTTGCTGTATTTGTCATAAGACACAAAAGGATGGTCCGAGGTGGCAATGAAGATCTGATGCAGATAGCTCAAGTTATTGCCCTAAACATGGTAAGTAACACAACAGAAAAAATTGCATTACAAAACATTCAAGAAATGTGTATTCTCTCTTTCAATTAACTTCTAACAAGCTTTGACTATGCAGGCATTGGGTCTAGTGTCCAGAGGCATAGATAACTGGGGACATGTAAGTAACTGCTTCAAATGTATTAACTATTAACCAGTCTGATTTTTCTCGGATCAGTAGTGGTCTGATAACATCTCTGGTCAATTTAGATTGGTGGCTTGCTTGGCGGAACTGCAATGGCGTGGCTTGTAGGACCACAGTGGAAGTATGAGTACACAACAAGAGACGGTCGAAGAGTCTTCACGGACAGTGCTCCTATTCCGCTCCTTTTGCGGTGGAGAAACAAGCAGCGACGGCTTTGATTCGAGACCAACGCCGTGTGAATATAGAGATTGAATGTATTTTGAAAGATTTGATTCTTGGTTAAAAGAAGCAGTTTATTGTGCCTTTACCCAAGGTGGTTCCTCTATTGGCATATGTACCTCTCAACTCCTAACATCTCCTATTTATAATTATTAACGATAACTTCCTTCACCATGTTTTCTTATTACACCCAAATTCACATTACCTACAGCTTTATTTCAATATGATAGAAACTCTTCTAAATCGAATACATCTTTCCATTCACTTTTTGTTGGAAATTTCTTATGTAATTGAAGTTATTTACGTTTCAGCGATTCATTTTTAATTTGTCAACCACAATTCAAAAGCTGCGAGTGTAGGGAAGGGAGTTCTTCTTTGGCATCTAGCTCCCAACAATACTCCTACTAGTTGAGAAAACGGTACCCTTTAAAATTCACATTTTTTCCAAAAAAATAAAAAAGTACCTTTCCAAAATCCATCACACATGCTCGAACCTAAGTTAATCAAGTACAAACAAACCTGAAACCACTACAATGAATGTGAATCATTCTTTAGATATCTTATTATATAAAACTGAATGTTTTAAAGTTGATAACTCACATGATTGTGATATGTGTTATGTTAATCGTCGATCAGATTTTAACACCTGTAAAATAAATTATGAATTCAATTTATCACATAAATGTAAAGTTACGAAACAAATATAAAAAATAGAAAATGTAAAGTTATCCTAAAATGAAAGTTAATTAAAAAAAGAAAAGTTAAAAAATTATAAAAATTTATAGCCGATACATAATCTTAAAAAATAAAATTACTAAACAAAAATTAAAAATAGTTAACCTTCCAGTGGCCACGAGTTCCGTTTTCCACAGGACGGCGTCCTCAGTGCCACCGTTAGGCTGGTCAATGTCCTCCAGACTAATGTTGGAAATATTGCCAATTATGTCGCGGGCTCTTTCGTCCCCTCTCTCTGATCATCGATGTTCCATTATAACAAATTAAGTACGTGCATGGACTTGCAAGCAGTTCCTTATGTTTTACGTTAATTTCTTGTAACTTGTAAGGATGGGCTAATAAGAGATGTCATGTCGTCCACAACGCTTAAGCAGCGACCCTCTTCTTTTTTTTTTTTTTTCTTTCATAATTTACCTTTTGTAATAATCCCTCTAAGTCGAAAGTAATAATCTCCTTAAATTTTATTCCAATGCTTCTTTAATTCATCAATATGAATGACAATGGTAACTTCGTTTAAATAAGGTGGTTAAAAAGTTTTAAGTGGTTGCACATAACATAATTAAGGAGAAGGAAGTTTTTTGAACAAGATTTTTCAATATAAAGCAAGAGAAAGAAAAAAAAAACAAGCCTAATCAAGACCTTAATGTTTTGGGCCCAGTTTTAATTTTAAATAACATACATCAAAGAAATCACACCTTAATCTTAGCCCAACAAAATAAAAGGAAGTTAGGAATGACCAAAGAGAAAAGGAAATTGAATGATTAAATAATAGTTTTGATTAATATCAAATAGTTCAATATCAAAAAAGGTTAGATTACATATACTTTTTACAATTATATTTGTTTTTTTATTTTCTTTTCTAAATCGACATCAAATTTATTATTTTATCTAATTAAAAAAAGTTTTTTTTTTACATATGTAAAAATCTGATCGATTGACTGACACGTGTCACAATCATGCTAATTATTAACTTTAAAACATCAAATTTATATACGTTTTCATTATAAAATATATATAACAAATAGCAATCAAATACGTTTTCATTATAAAATAGTCACGATCCAAAACTCATAGGTAACTAAAAAACAAAATTAGTACAGCCAAAATTGTACACCACTAAAACCCAGAGCCCCATTCTAACCAAAGAAGCTTAATTTAAACCATTATAAAAAAAAAAAAAAAAAACTTAATATATTTAACTCCAAAGCAAACCGGGAGATAGGATATATCGTCTAAAAAATATAATTCAAATTGATATAGGAAAGTGGAAACCCTAAAGCGTCTTAACAATTGCAAATCTATTGTCGAAACTCTTCTACGTTCTATACTCGTGTCCCATCGATTTCTACACACTTTTTTGCTCCCTCAAATTCAAACCCTAGAAACCACGCGAGTAATCAATTTGCAGACAAGCTACTTTGATATTGTTGTGAATCTCTGTTTCATTATTGTTGTTAATTACTTCTCCCGCCGTCATGGAACCTCAAGCTCCGTCGTTAAATCCGATGCTCCGTTTGCTATGTAGCTACGGTGGCCGGATATTGCCCCTCCCTCCGACAAAACCCTTGCAATACATAGGCGGCGAGACGCGCATCGTCGCCGTTCCACGTGGCATCTCCTTTCCGGCCTTCTTCGAGCTTCTCTCCGGGAAGCTTCTCTCCGGCCGCTCCTTCTCCCTCAAGTACAGGCTCCCCGGCTGCGACCTCGACTCTCTCATCACCGTCGACAACAACGATGATCTACAGAACATGATCGCCGAGTATGATTCCTCAAGTTTCCGGCGTATCCGTCTCTTCCTCTTCCCGTTAAATCACCCCGAGTCAACTCAGCATTGCGTGTCGGTTAACCAGTTGCTTGGTCTCGAATCGCCCATCCAGAAAATATCTTTCACCTCTTCGTCTTCCGTTCTCCCCATCCCGGTTTTCCCGCCAAATAATGGTCCGACGGCGAAACGTGTAGATCACGGCAAGATCAATGCAACCGCGGAGGAGAATCGGATAAAGGACGAGGCTCATAATACCACCGCCTCTTTGTTTTCGCCGGAAAACACCGCCGCAGATGCTGCAGGAGGAGTTTCAGAGAAAGTAGAGATTGAAGATCAATCACGGCCAATTGTTCAAGAGCCTTTGCAGCAGCAGCAGCGATTAATGTTACCGGTAATCTACTATGTACCACTAGTGTGGCCGATGCAGCCACATATGGTTACTCGTCCAGTGAGTGGTTACGCATTGTCTCCGGCGACGGAATATTCTTCTGGGTTTGTTCCGTTGCCGGGAAATAAGGAAAACGGAACCTGAATGGAGTTTTCTTTCACGTCAAGGTACTTCCCAAATCCGTTTGAGTTTGGGAATTAACTTTTTTTTTTTGTAATACCTGACGTGAGTCGGTCTCTTTTGGATTTGCTGTCATTTTTATGGTGACGTGAAATTTGGATTTTGATAAATCTGTTAAATAAATAATTGGGTGGGTTAATTATTGGATGTAGATTTATGAATATGTTAATTGCCCATGTTATTATATGTATGGGTTATTAGTTTTGGTATTCTATTATTTTATTTCTGTGTTTTTGTTATCAATCAGATTTTTAGAATTTTTTAAAGTATGAGTTATAACTTTAACAGTCAAAATCTCTACAACCAAACGCCTACAACTACAATCTATAACCAAAGTTCTTACCAATCGGGGCATTGGCCAACTAAAATGGTGTCATGATTTAGATCCATAGAATTATTTGGTGATTTGACCCAGGTTCAACTAGCATTGCGCATGCGCCACTAACGTGTGGATTAAGGTATTTGAAGTTATTAAGAATCATGGGTTATTGTTGGATTGGTGATTTTCCTAAGGCAATATCAAACTACTGCTTATTCAAATAAATTGAATTGAATTAAATTTGTTGTTATTTAAAACTCTTTTAGTTGATTTCTAACATAATTTTCAAAATATAAGAAGTTTTTAAATTAGTTTTAAAGTTGGGCTTACGACCTATTTCCCATTTGAAACTATCATATAAGACTATTTCTACATAAAGTTAAGTTCTCGTACTAGATTCCCACAAAATAAAAATTAAAAACGTATTTCCCCACCTAATAAAGTTCGAAACTTAATTATTTACACACAAATATCGGTTTTTTCGGTTTATAACCTAAACCTGAAACTAAACCATCTAAACCAAATTAAAAAACACCTACCAAAACAATCTCCTTTTTTTTTATTTCTTCTTCTTCGTCGATCAAACATAAAATCACAATTCCAGGAATAGTAAAATCAATCACACATTGATATAGCAAATTCAATTGAAAATTCAGTGGAACCAAAAAAAAAAGACTCTTCAATTTGTTGTTGTTTTCTGCTTTTGCTAATATAATCGAGTGATTGTGAGAAATAATGTGGAGAGGGTTAAAGGTTTTATTTGTAAGTGTAGTGATTTTCTTCTATAGTTTGCTTCCTTTCTAGGTCTATTTCCTTATTACGTTGCTAATGCTCTGTTGTTTATTTGTGTTTGCAGGAAAACAGAGTAAACTAGATGACACAGAGATTACAAGTTCCCAAAGCCAAATCCGGCTAAGGTACGTCTTAGAGAGCTTAATGCCAGCTCTCAAGGCTTTCACTAGAGGATCAATAAGAGTACAAGAAACCAGAGAGTGCTCTAGAGATTACACCAAGAATCTCAAGGATAGTGATCAAGGAAGAAGATGAGTCCTCTCTCTATACCTATTCTCTCTCTAGATTAACTACACGCTCTGCTTGCTACTCTCTCCCTCTAGATCCGTCTGTGTTACGTCTTTCTTCTTGTACAGGTCCAGCTCATCAATCAGAGCTCACGCCATTCTCACCTGCGTGTAACAAACCATATCCACAAGGTTCACTGTACCAAGACATTGCAGAGACCAAACACGGCTTCTCCTGCTGCGTTTCATTAACTGAGACTTCATTCTGGGCTGTGCAGTCTTCCTGGGCCTTACCAGATAATCATCATCGGCCCAACAGCAACCCAAAGTCCTTTACTGCAATGGAAAACGATACTCACACTCTCCACCTCGTTTTTCATTCAGACAAGACCAAAAAAAACATCCTTTGATCTCCTTTTGTTCCGACAACTTCTTGTCGAAACCCTAGCTCCCTTTTCCGAGCTATATTAGCTCATCTCCGAGCTAATTCTGATCTCTGATTACCCGGAGATCCCTTCTCCCATCTTCGAACTTCGCCACAGGTAACGATTTTGTGAGTAGATCTGCTGGATTTACTTTCGTGTCTATTTTTCTTAACACGATATCTCCATCTGCCACCACATCTCTGATGAAATGATACCTGTAATCTATGTGCTTAGTTCGTTCGTGAAACACACTATTCTTAGCCAAGCAGATAGCGCTTTGAGAGTCGCAAAACATCTCAACCGTCTTCTGAGGAAATCCAAGCTCACCGGTAATCCTCTTTAACCATAACGACTCTTTAGTTGCTTCAGCTAGTGCCATATACTCAGCCTCTGTCGTTGACAGGGCTACTATTTGTTGCAGCCCAGATCTACAGCTCACGGTGTTCCCTCCTACTTGGAATACATACCCAGTAATAGAGCGTCTTCTATCCAGGTCAGATGCATAGTCGCTATCACAGTAGCCTTTTACTTCAAATTTATCATATTTCTTGAATGTTAGTTTGAAGTCTGATGTTCCTTTGATATACCTGAGTACCCATCTGACTGCTTCCCAATGTTGCTTGTTAGGAGAACTCATGAAGCGACTGACAAGGCCCACCGCATGAGCAATGTCTGGACGAGAGCCCACCATCGCGTACATCAAGCTCCCTACTGCACTGGAGTAAGGTATGCTTCTCATCTCAAGCTCAGTCTCTAGCTTATCTTCTTGTTTTGTACTAGACAACTTGAAATGACAACCCATAGGTGTCTGAACTGTCTTTGAATCATCCATACCAAAACTTCTTAAAACTTTATGAATATAAGCTTCCTGGGACAATATAAGAATCCCTTTTGCTCTGTCTCTGATGATGTCCATACCTAGGATCCTCTTGGCAGGTCCTAGGTCCTTCATCTCAAACTCTTTACTTAAAATACCCTTAAGCCTTCGAATTTCAATTTGATCCTTTGCAACAACCAACATATCATCTACGTACAGTAGAAGATACACAAAACTGTCATCACCATAACTCTTGAAATACAGGCAGCTATCAAACTGACTTCTTGAATAGCCATGTAGTTTCATAAACTGATCAAACCTTAAATTCCATTGTCTCGGAGATTGCTTTAACCCATATAACGACCTTTGAAGCAGACAAACTTTAATACCCTTGACATAACCTTCTGGTTGATCCATCAAAATCCTTTCTTCCAAGTTTCCATGTAAGAAAGCTGTTTTGACATCCAATTGTTCTAACTCATAATCAAAATTAACCACCACAGATAACATCAGCCTTATGGTTGTATGTTTCACCACAGGAGAAAATACCTCATGATAATCAATCCCTTCAATATGAGAATAACCCTTAGCAACCAAACGTGCCTTATACCTTGGTTCTTCAACCCCTGGAATACCTGGTTTGAATTTAAAGACCCATTTGCATCCAATAGTTCTTTCACCTTCAGGCCTGTCAACCAATTTCCATGTCTGATTCTTGTCTAATGAAACCATCTCCTCATCTGTAGCTCCTTTCCACTTCCTTTTATTCTTTCCTTTCATGGCTTCCTGAAATGATCTTGGTTCTTCTTCCTCAATCAATTCTACCACGATTAGAGCATAGGCAGCTACATCTGAATCATCAAATCTACTTGGAGGTTTAATCACTCTTCTTTCTCTGTCTCGAGCTAGCTGATAACTCCCTGGTGACTCAGTTTCTGATTCAGATTCAGATTCTTCTTCTGAATCCTCAACCACTTCAGAATCAGGAATAACTCCACCTGCTTCTGAAGATTCTCCACCTTGATGTCCAGAATCAACACTTTCTTCTGTTGCAGGAAGAACCAGAGAAACTTTTCTCTTACCTTTTGGATCATCAATGTGATTGTTCTTTTCAAAGAACTTTTCAAAGTCTTTGTAAACAACATCTTCACAGAAAGTAACCTCACGACTTATGATGCACTTTCTGTCTTCACTGCTCCATATTCTGTATCCTTTAACCCCTTGAGGATACCCTACAAATACACCCTTCTTTGCTCTAGGCTTGAGCTTTCCTTGATCAACATGAAAGTAAGCCAAACAACCGAATCTTCTCATATGAGAATATACTGGCTTTCTTCCTGTCCATACTTCTTCAGGTACTTCAAAACTTAGAGGTACAGATGGTGACCTGTTAATCATGTAGACCACAGTAGATGTAGCTTCAGCCCAAAATGGTTCTCCCAAACCTGTCTCACTTAGCAAACTTCTGACCTTCTCAAGTACAGTTCTATTTAGCCTTTCAGCCACTCCGTTTTGTTGAGGAGTATAAGGGCAGGTTTTATGTCTTAGAATTCCATGCATCTTGCAATGATCATCAAACAACTTGTTAACATATTCTAATCCATTATCTGTCCTTAACGCCTTAAGCTTGAACCCACTCTGAACAAACACTTTCCACTCAATGAACTTGCCAAAAGCTTCATCTTTAGTCTTTAAGAAATAGATCCATACTTTTCTTGAGAAATCATCCACAAAGGATATGTAATACTGACACTTGGACAGACTTGGAGTAACATTTGGAGATCCCCATAAGTCTGAATGCACATACTCTAATCTCTCCTTTGAATTATGATTTCCTGCTTTAAATGACAGCTTATGAAACTTACCCACAATGCAAAACTCACAATGTTTTAACGCTGAAATTTCTTCAGACTTTATAAACTCCTTCTTAACCAACACTTGTAAGCCTTTTGCACTCATATGACCCAGCCTACTGTGCCATAGTGAAGTCTTATCTGCCTTTAATGCTGCATTTGCTTGACCCACAACAGGTTTCCCATCTAAAATGTATAGAGTGTCTTTGTACGTCACCAGCCATCACTTCTCTGTCTTTTAGAAACACTTGCAATCTGAAATTCTTCGACTGAAACCAACAACCCTGAGATTCCAGCTGGCCCAGTGAGATCAGATTCTTTTTAGTAGTAGCTGAGTATCTGACTTTTGTTAAAACAACAGTTGTATTGTTGTAGTTAACAAATTTCAGTTTCCCCATTGCAGTTATATCACAGTAAGTATCATTTCCCATCAGAATCCTTCCACCATCAATTTCTTCTGTGTCAAACATTAGATCCTTCCTGAAAGTTAAATGATAGGAACATCCAGAGTCAAGAACCCAACCATCACGAGTCTGCCTTTCTGAGGCAGTTAAGACCAAGGGTTCGTCATATTGAGCTTGACCCATACTTGCTTCTGCATTTGTCCTACTTGACTGACCTTTCCTTGGACAGTCCTTTTTAAAATGCCCTTCAGCTCCACAAATCCAACAAGCCCTTTTGTTTTTAACTTTGGACTTGCCTTTGTCTTGCTGCTTTCCTTTAGCATTGAACTTCTTGTCAGTATTTTGTTTGTACTGAACATATAATCCTTCATTGCTAGATTTTGTCAAGTAGGATCCCTTCTGCTTCAGTTCTGTTTCCAAAGAGTAAGCTGCTGTAGTGATTTCCTGTAGAGTAATAGTCTGTTTTCCTCCTCTGTACTTTAGAGTGTGTACTAGTTGAGCAAACTGTGACGGTAGACTGTTCAGCAGAATAACAGCCTTATCTTCATCACTTAACTCCACATCTAGGCATGCCAAATCTGAAACCAACTTGTTAAATGTATCCAGATTTTTGTCCAGATTCTTGCCTTCCTCCATCTTGTAGCTATAGAACCTTTGCTTAAGATAGAATCTGTTAGGTAAAGATTTATCCTGATATTGTGATTCCAGAGAATTCCACATGTCTTGAGCAGTTTTGTGCTTCAAGCCAACCTTTCTCAACACCATATCCGTTAGACTCATACTTAGCAAATTTCTAACTCTGCGATCCTTCTCCAGCCTTTTGGGATCAGCTTTTACATCTTCACCTTCTTTACCCTTTTCCTTAGCGTCAACTTCAGATGTTTCACCATCTACTTTTAACACTGAATCAAGACCAAGAATCTCCAACTGAGCCAGAACTCTATGCTTCCAGATGGTGTAGTCTCCTTCACCATCAAACTTCTCTACTTCCCATATGCCTTGTGTAGGTTCAACCATCTTCCTTTAACCCAGATCTGACTCACAAATCACCCAGAAAGAATACCACACGGCCACACGCAGAATATAAACACCCAACAGATACACAGAATACCAAATAGAATGTAGATCAGGAAACCCACACCAGAAAATTAATCAAAGAGCACCTCCAGATTCAGAAACCAGGTAGAAACCTTTTACCTGCTGAATCTATGCCTTCTGATTTAAGTAGATCCGATGAATGCCACACCAGAAAATCACCTTGACCGCTCCAACTCAGAGCTCTGATACCACTTGTAGTGATTTTCTTCTATAGTTTGCTTCCTTTCTAGGTCTATTTCCTTATTACGTTGCTAATGCTCTGTTGTTTGTTTGTGTTTGCAGGAAAACAGAGTAAACTAGATGACACAGAGATTACAAGTTCCCAAAGCCAAATCCGGCTAAGGTACGTCTTGGAGAGCTTAATGCCATCTCTCAAGGCTTTCACTAGAGGATCAATAAGAGTACAAGAAACCAGAGAGTGCTCTAGAGATTACACCAAGAATCTCAAGGATAGTGATCAAGGAAGAAGATGAGTCCTCTCTCTATACCTATTCTCTCTCTAGATTAACTACACGCTCTGCTTGCTACTCTCTCCCTCTAGATCCGTCTGTGTTACGTCTTTCTTCTTGTACAGGTCCAGCTCATCAATCAGAGCTCACGCCATTCTCACCTGCGTGTAACAAACCATATCCACAAGGTTCACTGTACCAAGACATTGCAGAGACCAAACACGGCTTCTCCTGCTGCGTTTCATTAACAGAGACTTCATTCTGGGCTGTGCAGTCTTCCTGGGCCTTACCAGATAATCATCATCGGCCCAACAGCAACTCAAAGTCCTTTACTGCAATGGAAAACGATACTCACAGTAAGGTTTTAGTTATTCATCTTCGAATCCAATTAAGGAAAATAGAGAGTCAATACCAAACAAAAAAGGAAACATCTGTAACGACCAAAACCAAATTAATTAAAAAAGGAAATATATATGTTCGAGTGAGATGATTCCTTTTTTCTCATCATTAGGTAATATATTTTTTTTTTGACCGTTGCTTCTCATCATCTAGTGACCTATCTTTCTTGTAAAACAAGTAACTGTTAGTAAGTTTTTTTTTTTTTTTTTTTTTGATTAATATGGGTTAATCCGGGGCTTGCTACACACCCGACTAATCCCCATAGGCCAGAGGAAGCCATGTTAAATCCGCTGTGGCCAAGGTGACTCGAACCCAGGTGGGGGAAGCCCACATAGACATTCCCTTATCACTGGGCCAAGGCAACTTGGTTCTGTTAGTAAGTTTTTTTTGACCAAAGGCTTATAAGTGTTAGTAAGTTGCGCTAATTAACAATAAATTAAACTCTCAACTTCCCCTCAACTACTTCTCATTAAACCTCAATCCCCTAGTTAAATCTATAAAATATACACACAAACTCCTTCATAATCATAACTCTCTATAGTAGTAACAACCAAAACCCTATATGGCTAAATCCCCAAAATGGCTCACTGGTTATCATTATCATCCCTTGTCATTGCACTGACATTCACAAGCCTTTTCACCGGTCTCTCAGCTCGTCGCCATCTTCTCAAATCAGCACCAGCGACTCAGCCACCGGTTACAACAACATTCTCACCTCTTCCCAAAACCACAATGCCACCATTGCCTCCTTCTTATCTTCCTCAACCCACGGCGTTTCCACCATCACCGAGCACACAAAACCCTTCTTTGAGAACTCTCAACTTTGTCCATAAGTTGAGAATGCATTTCCTACACAAATCTAACCAACTCGATTTGAACCTGTCCTCTCCTTTGATATTCACCTCTTTAAGAACTATGTGGAACTCTTTATTTTTAGGTTTCTAAATATTGTATCTGTCCAAATCTTAATCTCTATAAAATGGGATGGGACATTTAAGAGATATGCGAATCATGAGAAAGAGAATTACAGTAGAGACCTCTAAATTTAAGGAAGATGAGACCAGTAATGCCACAAGTTCAAAAACAAAGAGAACACTAAAAACCAAGACTAAAGATATAACAAACTGATCATGAAACCTCCCAACGTAACTAGATGAAACTCAACTACAATCAAAATAGACTAACATTGCAGTGAAAAGATTGTCTGCAAGCACTCTTAGAGAAACATGAGATTCTCAACCTGACCAGGGAAGATAGACATTGTACGCCACTTCCATCTAGCCCAAAGTCGAGGTCGAACCACCTGTTCTGTTATTCCTTCAATGTCGACTTTTCTCACGCTTTTCTTCTTGGGATCATAATACACAACATAATACGGCAATGCCTGCCGAAATTCCCGTGGTGCCAAAACAAACTCGCCTGTCTCATCAATGACACAAAATGCTTCAAACGAAGCCCTATAGACTGTTAATCTAGGAAAAGGGAAACTCTCATTGCACCATTCATGTTTGGCAGCATCCTCTAATACCCACAATTGGATTCTACGAAACCCGGTGTACATGAGGGCAAGCTTCCCATTGAATCTTGTCATCCTTGTAAACTTCGTTCCTATCCCTTTTGCACTACAAGAAATAACAGTTTTTGCGACCACTTTTTGTGACTCTTTTTTTGGTCGCAAAAAAGTGGGACGAAAGTGTGACCACTTTGCGACCACTGGTATTGCAGTGGCAAAAGAGTCCCAAATTACCGACTAAAAAAATTGGTCAGAAAAGAGTCGCTTATTTGCGACTGTTTAAGGACTTGCAAAAGTAGTCCCAAATTTGTGACTGATTTGCTTCGGTTTAGCAACTCCACTCGATTTTTTTTAAATAAACATCAAATAATATTAAAAAATATAAACTCTAAATTCTAAACCCTAAACCATCAAATAATATACAAAAATTCAAATAATAAAAAAAAAAATTCAAACTTACTATTTTTAAAAATATAATCATTTATCAATCCTAAATTCTAAACTCTAAACCTCTAACCCTTAATCATAAACTCTAAATCTTAAATTGTAAAATATATATTACACATAAACATAAATAATATACAAAAATATTAAATTGTAAACTAGATCTTACACATAAACATCAAATAATATACAAAATATTCAACACTTACAATTTTTTAAAAATATAATCATTTTAGGGTTTAGGGTAACATGTACACTAATTTGTAAACCCTAAATTAAATCATAAACTATAAATCTTAAATCATAAACATCTAACTCTTAATCATAAACTCTATATCTTAATTAAATCATAAACCTCTAACCCTTAATCATAAACCCTAAACCTTTAACCCTAAACCCTAAACCTCTAACCCTTAATCATAAATTTGATATAAATCTTAAATTGTAAACAAAATTTTACACATAAACATCAAATAATATACAAAAAAATTCAACACTTACAATTTTTTTAATATATGATCATTTTATAAATCCTTAATTCTAAACCCTAAACCTCTAACCCTTAATCATAAACTCTAAATCTTAAATTGTAAAGTAGATCTTACACATAAAAATCAAAAAAATAAAAAATATATAACTCTTACAAAAATTTCAATCTAATCATAACATCTACTAAGTGTTACATGTGTTTTATAAGAAATGATTTTGAAAGATAAAAATTATCTCAAAATTTATTTATTTTTAAGTTTTAACATATTTTTGAACCGCTATATACACAAAATCATTGTAAAGTCATATTTAAACTTTCTAGGTTCTTAAAGTTTAGGGTTTAGGGTAAAAAAATTTTATTGTCACAAAAGAGTCCCAAATTTGCGACCGTTTAGCAACCCCAGTCGATTTTTTTTAATAGTAGTCACAAAAGAGTCACAAATTTGCGACTAATTTGCGACCAAATGACAAAAATAATGAAAGCTTCTCATTGGCTAGTTTCTTGTGACGAGGATCGAGATCCTCCACCGTTGATTGGTTTAATCCAACGGTGGAAGATTTAAACTGTTTTTTTTTGTTTTAATTGATTTTTCTTTTCTTTTTCTCTCTCCTTCGTGCGATCTTATTCTTCTTCTTCTTTTTCACTCTCTTCTCTGCTTCCACAACAGTCATGGCTTCCTCCATTAATATTACCTTCCTCTTCCTCCATTAATATTACCTTCCTCTTCCTCCTTTATTCAACAGAAGCTAAAAAAACCTACATCGTCCGAGTCAAACACTCTGATAAACCCGACTCGTTTTCAACTCACCACGATTGGTACACTTCACAACTCCAATCGGAATCTTCTCTTCTCTACACTTACACAACCTCCTTCCATGGCTTCTCCGCTTTCCTCGACTCTAACGAAGCCGACTCTTCGAGGATCCTGTCTACACGCTTCACACGACTCGTACTCCCAAATTTCTCGGTCTCAATTCCGAATTCGGTGTTGCTGCTGGCGAGGCTTGGCCGGAGGAGCCCGCGAATCTGGCAGGAGGAGCAGATATGTGGCGCCGGAAGAGCAGATCCGCCGGCGAGTGAAGATGAAGATGAAGCAGATCTTCAGCGACTGAAGATGAAGATGAAGCAGATCTGGGTTTCGATATTCTTTTTTTTTTTTTTTTTGATTTTAATTTTAATTTTTTAATTAATTAATTTAATAAATAAAATAATTTTTTGGGGATTTTTGTTTTGTTTTTTTTTAATTATTTTTTTATAAGTAGTCGCAAATCAGTCTCTAAATTAAGACTGATATTATAGTCATATATCAGTCCCAAATTTGCGACCGTTTTGCGACTACTTTATTTAGCGACCAAATATTTGCGACCACTTTTTTTGGTCCCAAAATGGTCGCAAATGAGTCATTTGCGACCATTTTGAGACTCTTTTGGTGGTCGCAAAAACTGTGTTTTCTTGTAGTGTTGGTACTTTGATAAGATCGAATTTCTCGGCTCGAACATCGAAACTAATGACTCCACGATCTTTACGATCTTCGATATAAGCTCCATAGTATAAAACCCCATCTATACATATCTGAGGAGAATCAGGAGAGTGAGAAGGAGGAGAATTCTCAATCATCCTCCAAGAATCCCCCTTCTCCAATGTCAAAACCTGAAGCTCTTGAGCTACACCAAACTTTCCGGTTGTCATACACAACAACTTGTAATCACCATCGATGGGATCATAACCCAAGAAGTGGTGCAAACGTATCCTCTGAGAATCGATCTTGGGCAAAGTAATGGATCGTCTCATACTAGGGTTATATACCAAGACTTTAGAAGGAGGTCCACAGCAAATCAAACCGTGGAAAGATGAAGAATTGATTGTGAGCATATTCGTAGGATGACACATATGGTAAGTAGCTTCACCTGGATTATGGGTTTGAAGCGACGAGTAATAGAAGCAATCTCTGCCACAAATTTTGTCACGCCTTAAAGGCGAAGATGAGACTACCCGGTCGATTCGACGAAGACGACTCGGCGACGTACAACTTCTTGAAATATCGGCTTCGGATGATGGATTTCCAGAGCTTCGACACGCACAGGAACCTCGCTAGGGTTTTGACCGGTGATCGTTTGATTATCTCCATTACGAGATCTATCGGAACAAGATCTGACCGGTCATCTTCTTCTTCTTCTTCCGTTTCGTAACCCTAAGCGACGATGATGTTGTTTCGACGATTGCGTCGCTGTTAGAGATTCCTCTGCTTTCATTGCGACTCGAAGAGATTCCTATGCTGTCATGTGCAAGCTTCGCTCTCTCTCTTTCCATGGCGGAGAGAAAACCAAAAGAGTCGATCGATTCTTGAAATCACAGTAGAAACTTCTTGTTGCACACAACGGGGAGAAGAAGATATTTAGCCGCGTTGGCGTTTTGATACACAATCCCGCGTTTATAAAACGCTTCAAATGTATAATTAATTGGTTAAACATGCTATCGTTTTTAAAAAAAAATTAGACGAGAAAAGAGTGATGGGTCTGAGGAATAAAACGGAAAACGTTTCTACTACCAAAAATCGCAATGACAACAAAGTCGTTAAATTACACACAAGAATCGAACTTGCCTGTGGGTTTTTGTTGGGCCTCTCATAGACTCATACAATTGCTCAGGACCTCTTCTTAATCAATGGTTTAATACAGAAGCTTTGTGTGTTTTTCAGATATAATCGAGAGAATCAGAGAAAACTAAATCGAGAAAAACATTGCAAATGCTAACAAATAACAATGTAAATAGGTGTCTTATTCTTCTTCCTCTTCTTTTCATGTGTTTCCTTTGATTGGTGTTTCTTGTAAAGGGCGAGGCGTAACACCCGCGTTCATAATTTTGTCAAACGGAAAAAATGGTTAAGGGTGGAACGAGTCTTGCCGAGAAGAAATAGAGAAAAATCAAAAGAATTTTCTGAGGAAAGTCGGAATCAATTGAGGGAAAGATGGGAAAAAGCTAAGGGAATCCGAATGCTGAAGAAAACTAAGTGTTTTGGGAAAAACTAAGTTTAATCGGGGAAGATTAAGTTTAACCATAGAAATCAGTCAGTACTGGTGATTACCGAGCTAAAACAGACTTTCGCCGAGCTGGATGAGTTTTTACAGAGTTAAAACCAGCTGACCGTGAATTTCAAGAAGTTTAGCCAGCTAATTTATACACGCCGAGTTTTTTGGGACTTGATCGGAATTCATACAAGTTGGGTCGGGACCTGACAACTCGTGTTGGCTTCAGAAAAGGTTGGTAAGCACTTATCAGGGAAAGATGATAATCTGCAAGAAGAAATCAGCGGGAACAATTATCTAGCTCAAGGGCTCAGTAGAAAATGCGCGGGAGCGGTTATCGATCTGATCGATGATGTGACGGAAATTGACTTGACAAGTTTTACCCTTAAGCAAAGATGCAAGTGCACAACAAACGCAGTAGTATTTAAGGGATCAAATCCACATATATTTGAGTGTCGTCGATTTCTATTGACTTCTAAGTTGTGTCTAGACTTAATCGGTTTAAAGGGGGGGGGGGGGGGGGGGGGGGGTTTGTGTGTCACAATTTGTGTAGGTAGAAATTAAATAAACTAAACGAAAAAATAAGAAAGCAAGCAAGTAAATAAACTAGTAAGCAAAACAAGGTTGTAAACAATTAAACGAAACGTTGGGCAATCGAAAACTTTCTAGGGATCATGGTCGATTATCATAAGCGATAATTAGGATTTTTAAATCGATTTTTGTCATCTATTGGTTCTTGAACTTGGAACACGAAATTATGCATAACCTACTTTCGTACGTACTACACACTTATAATTTATATACTCGACCAGTCGCTTTCGTCGCTGGCCGCGCAGCAAATTAAGATGACAAAGACAAGTTCGTTAACGCTCACAATCCCTCTACAAGTATGCTTTCGTATCTTGTAGCAAAATTGCTCGCCTACCCTAGTTCAAGCATATAGATTCAGCACGCTCTTGGCTCTAATTTACCTAGATTCAGCTGCAATGTGATCAATCAAGAAAACATGCATTAACAACAATGATAGAACGAATAACCGTAATCGATATCCTAATCTAAAAATCTAATAAGAAATTGATCCATGAGGCCCCCTTGAGAACCCTATACCCAACAAGAAAACTACTCAGACATAGCTGAGATAAACATCATAATAAATAAAAGAAAACAGTAAAGAGAAAGAGATGAAGAAAAGCTTCTCAATTGAAGAACACAAGTCGAGAATCCTCCTCTCCAATCGATGAACAAGAATAAAAGTGGCTAAAATTTTGTCTCTGTCTAAAGCGTGAAAGAGATACTCGTAAAAGACTTAAAAGCATGTATTTATAGTCTTCACTTCTTTGGGGACGTTTGGGATTTAGAGATCAAATGACGGAAATGGCATCGGGATTGAAACGGGAGTGATTTGGTCGCACATGGGCTGGACGTGGGTGCGTCTTCTCTTACCGCGGCAGTGACCCTCTTGGCCGTGGGCGCGTCTCCTCTGACCGCGGCCGTGCTACTCTTGGTCGCGGGCGAAACGTCTCTGCCCCCGGTGGCTCTATTCCAAGGCAGCTTCGTTTACCTTAAGTGCTTCGAGAATATCTGAATATCTAACCATTAGAATATCTCCAAACTAATTGCATTTGAAAGTTGGTTGTTTCTTATTTGTTGTGTCTAAATTTGGGGATGATCAGACGGTGTGAAGGTCTTCTTTGATTGCAAGACTTATGACGGTCGAAGTTTGTCCAAAAACGTATTTTTGCTCCGAAATGCAATCTTTTATCCCAAGTTACCTGAAATGTCTTTTAAAACTCTAAATCATGAAAATCACTTGAAAACCATTGAAAACGGAGTTAAAACACATGCAAAAAAATATTAAAGTGATCCATAAAATGGTCAAAAATATTATCAATCAACCAAGTAAACTCGCAGGAACGGTTATTTTCGGCAAAAAATAGACGCGCGAGAACAATTATTGATTTGATCGATCAATTAAACTCACGTAAAAGATTAATTCTCAGGGAAAAAGACGTGTGGGAGCGGTTTTAGCTAATAGAGTGAGAAAATGTGATCGTGGGCAGTTATGGACGGTTTTCTTTGGGGAAATGAGTGACTCGCCTATTTAAATCAATCTCTGTCTCATCACTTTTGCGTGACCAAGAACTCAGAAAGATCAGAGAGATAGTTATAGAGATTTCCCCGAGAAAGTTGAGAGAACTTAGCCGAGAGAAAAGTTCGTTTATCCGATAGAAATCATATTTCAGCGGAGAGAAGGAGATTTAGCCGAGAGTTTTATCCGAGGGATTATCCGGGGGAAACTGTTTGGGCGATCGACTGAGGGATCGACCGATCTGAAAGTGGTATCAACCAATCCAAAAACAACAAGAGGTGTCAGAATCTGTTCTACCGATGCCAATAAAAATCCTAAGGTGAGTGTGTTACTGTGGCTATAAGTTTGGGTCATTTTTATGCATAGATACTTAGTCTTGATTGCTTGATTGTTGGGTGTGGTTGCTTGTCATGTTATGTATACCTGCTGGCTAACTGTGGTGATCGGTTCACCTTATCGACGATCCGGATCAGGTAATGTGCTCGGGGTTCGCTGGGGCTTGTCTGGTTGTGGGACGATCGGTAAGCGTGGGTGATTAGGCTTGACTAGTTTTCTGTCATGATAAACATATTATGGACTATGTGTTGATGTTTGTTGCAAATCTTGACTGTGGCTCGGTGAGACGGGATGACCGCTCTCACTAAGCAATTATGTTGCTTATGCCTCCATTTTTGGATGCAGATTCTGAGTTTAGCCGAGATGGCAGTCGTGATTTCTGATCAGATCTCAGGATAAATGCTGGAAATGGATGGATGGTATTAATGGGTAGATCGGTCTAGTTTACATACTGTAATAGCTTATTAGAAAATTTATTATTTGTACTATAACCTCGTTTATCAATTCAAGTATTCTATTTAATCCATTTATGCTCGAAAATGACTTGTCTGATCGAACCAAACACGAAAAGTTAAGTAAATATGTTAAAAATAAACCGGCTAAAATTTGGTTAAATATTGGCTAAAATAAAAATCCGGGTTAAGGTGCTACACGAGGCCCTTACATAAGCCCAAAAGTATTCATGAGATTTTCTCGATAAAACATTATTTTATTTTCAAAATGGTTAACATTTAACAATGTGTGGGTGTGGGTGCATGAAAAAAATTACTTTTTCGATGCTAAAAATGTAATTTTTTCGAATAAATATTTTTATTAATTTTACAGATCACAATTCATGTTTACAAACGTATTAAAAAATATGAACAACAATGATACATAGACTAAGCCACCAAGGAATCAAATCTAAAATTGATTACCTAGCTAATATATCCGCACACGCATTTGTCGTTCGATGCCTAAATGAGAATTTAACCGAGTCAAACATATGCTTCCAGTGCTTGATGGCCTCAATATAGTGTTCGAGTTTGAGATTCATGATGTTTCCATTATCACTTTCGAACTCCACCACTCCGTACTCGAGAGCCTAACATGTTTGCATTGCCCAAAGTAGGGATGAACACTCTGGACCTTCACGTGATATGCACTTTCTTCACGAGAACCACCAGTTCGATGACGACATGTCTGACTCCGAGATAGATGGTCCACGTGACGTTTAGCCTTGCGCTACATCATTCACGACTAGCCTCACACATAACCACTACAGGTCCATTGATCTTTTTCTCTTTATATTTTCATCTTTATTTTTGAACTTTTATCATTATTTGCTATTTTATTTTTATATCTTTTCCATCATTCCACCAACTTTTTCACATTAGGGACAATGTAATTTAAGTTTAGGGGAGGATGTTTATCGACCCGAACCTTAACCATTATTTTCGAACCTCATGCATTTTTCTCTTGTTGTCCTATGTGCAGATTTGTGCAAAAACGCCGGAGAGGGAAGAACGACACAATTTTTAGTCACTCGAGAAGACAGAATATTGGGTGGATTCGATTAAGGATGTATCAATAATAAATCAAGCTTAAGAGTTTTCTTGTAAATCTCTCATTATTGGTAATTTTCGTCCTCCCTAAGACTCCCGTTCTAAAGGCGTTTTCCGTTTCAAAAAAGTATATATATATATATATATATATATATATCTACCTTATAAAGAGAGAAGGGGTATTCTCCAGGGCTGACACATGTTCTCCTATTATTGGTCTTTTTTTTATATATATTTTTCTTTAAATTAATTGCATATTAAAAATTAATTGGTAATTAATAAATTGATACATGACTCTTATATATTATTTAACGTTATGAGATATGATTTCTAACATATATTTTCAATATGTTGACTCGTCTTATTAATGCATCAATTTCAAGTTGGATCGACACAATCAATGATAATGCAGAGCATCATGAAACCGAAGGAAATCATGAGATTCCTATCAACTACATCCATAATGGAAAGATATGGAATCGGAATAAAATTCTGCAGCAACGTTCCGTCAGTCACGGCGTGATTAACGGAGCAGCCGATGAAAACGTCGTCGATCAATTCCATGACTTGAACGGCGAGGATTGGTCGCAGACATGGTCGGAATTTACGTCGGTGAAAAATAAATTCGCACCGGAGAAGGGAGGGAAGTGAGAGAGGGTGATAGAGAGAGAGTGTGTTTGAGGTGAGAGAGAAGCGCGTGCGTGGGGAGGTGACATGGACGCGTGAATAGGCATACTTTATGGATTTTTTCCATTTTTTTTTTAAATTATTTCAAGCCAAAGGGAGAGAGGCGATCATGTCGGATCCGAGAGAGGCGCGACTTCAGACTCGTTGGACCCGGCCGGAGAGATTTAGAGGTCTAACTCCGTCGGCGTGCATTTTTCGGTGCCGCTTGGTAGCGTATACTCGAAGAAGAGCCATAAAAGGAAGAAGCGTCTTTCCTGGCATCCGATTTTCGGAGAGAGGAAGCAACGGCCCTGGGTTATTACGGTGTCAAATTTCATCGTGGTTCTAAGAGAGAAAATACTATGAGACCCGACCGCAGCGGCGTTATCGTCGAAGCTGCGTTAGCAGCTGACGAAGTGAAGGCAAGTGGCAGAAACGAGAACAATTTACAGTGGGGGAAAGCAAGAGAGGACAGAGTGCAATTAGCAGTTTAAGAGAAGCAAGGATGGCTTCTCGCTGGGATCTACGACGTTTTCAATGGACCCGAGGCTCCAAAAATTTTGATCTTTACCGTGATGTTCATAGTGAGTTAAAAGAAAACCGCGCATAGCGCGGATCCTCTCCTAGTATATATATAATAAACGAAAGGAAATGAAATAAAAGCCTAAAACGTCTTAGGTGGTCGATATTTTTATACCAATGCAACTATGATTCGTTTAGTGAGGAGTAAGATGCCATTCGAATCATTACCCGGAGAAAAATCTAGAATGAGTAAATCGCTAACATTTCCCCACTCGCAAACAAATTGGTTCTTCAGTAATCTTTTTACCAAATTCTTCCAAACTTTCCTAGTATAAGGACAAGAGAAGAATAGATGATCTCTTGTCTCTATCCAGTCATCGCAAAATACGCATTTAGTATTAACATTCACACTTCAATTCTTGACCATATCTCTGATAATTAATCTGTTGTGAAATGCTAACCAGACCATAAACAAATATTTAGGAATAGCTTGATTTTAGATTTTCGAATTTGACTCCAGGTTTTTTTTTACACAAACTTTGGTTTGAATTGGTCAAAAGTTTTTTGGTTAGTGGTCAAAAGTAAACAAAAATGAATCTTTGTACATAAGTTTTTTTGTGCAAGTTTTTTGGTTAGTGGTCAAAAAAGTAAACAAAAATGAATCTTTGTACATAAGTTTTCTTTTGTTACGTTATCTTATAAAAGAGAAAATTTTCATGTTTTTTGGGTCTTAGTGTGGAATGGTAGAGGGCCAGTCACATTTGACTAGAAGAGAGGGGCAAATCAAAATTGTTGAACCAAGTGGACAGATAGCTATCGCGGCCTGAGCCATTGCTCCGAATAGCGGTTACACCAACCAGCTAACTTTCCGACCCCACAAATTTTCTTGTGGCTTAAAGCTGCTAATCACGATTTAAAGGAATAATGGTATTTTTGGTTTTACTTTTTTTCCGAAAGATAGATGAGAGTTTGATATAGAAAAGGGTAATTTGCGGAGACGAATTTCAAGAAATGTTCGTGAATTGCATTGGCAAAAAAATCAAGTTTAAAAGTTTCCAGCTAAAAGCACGTCAAAAAAAACAAATGATCTCGAATTTGTTAACAAAGTTACATAACAGTTATTTCTAATTTACGTAACTAATCAACTGTGAAAACTATACTACCAAATGCCAAGAAATAGTTGGCAAAAGAGGATGATTGGAATCAACTAACTGTTATCGAAGAGGAAAAAGTTACAGTCGAAGAGGTAAATGTTAGATTACTTATTTACTTATTTATGTCTATAAACTAAAAAAATTGATCATTCCCTAGAGTTTAATAAATCAGGTTCGTTAGAGGAAATAAAAAGAGATGAGATTGGACTGCGTCCTGAAGATGTATGCCATGAGCCACCACTTGAAGCATCATACATTGTTGCATCATGTCTGATTCGAGAGAAGCGAAGTTTTATAACGAACATAACTAACTATCTCCAAATTTACAGAATATAAAAGTGTGCGATTGCGTAGTTTAATAAACCACTCCCAAATTTAGCTGTGGTGATTGTCGACGATTACTTCCCAAATGTTTTAACATTATACTGTGAATTATATTTTTCTGATATGTTTCTTGTAAATTTTTGTTTTTAGTTATAAACATATTATTGAATCATTTAGAAGTATATCAAAATGAAAAGCTATTTTCAATCACTAATCTTCATAAAATTTGGTTTACTTGTCCGAACCAATGTTTATTTTTCATTATTATTAAATTTTTGTTAAATTGAATTTAGTTATATATTTTTAAATGACAAATATCTGAGAGAAGACTCTCCATATATATTGGATTACTGTTTTATATTTTGATTTTATTATTCTTTTTTTTCTATCTTTCTAGCTTTTATTTGTTTTTTCCACCACCACCACTATCAAGAAGATAAAATTTTAACTTTTTTGGAATATCCAATTCAATTTTTCGTGTATATATTGATTTATTTTAGCAATTTATTGTAAAATTATGTTTTTTTTAACAAAGATGCAGACTTGCTTTGTTACATCCACTTTTAAGGCTCGCATTACTATCAAACAGAGAGAACAAAATCGCACATTAGTACTAGAAGTATTCGGCATCACAAAACTGGATATACTTTAAGATATTACCAATCAAATAATAGTGTAATATGCTGCTTTTTCAGCATGAAATTTTGTTTTAGATAATAATAGTCTCATATTTCTTCTTTTTAATAGTTTTTTTCCCTTATTCTTCTCGGCTCAGTTTTGATAGAGTGATTTTCGGGTGAAAAAAACAAGGTTAGTTAGTAGTTTTACTTCTCCAATATATACAGATTGCAAATTTTAAAAAACAAATTGTTTTATTTTTAGAGAAAATAAATGAATTTTTCGATTAAAAACAAATTATTTAGTTTTTAACAAAAAAATCTTTTCAAAATTTAAATAAATTACATATAAAATTGAATGTGATACTTAATATTTTTTTTTACTAAAATCATTTATATATTTGTTGTAATTTTAAATGTAACTAATTTATTTTTTTCCTCAACATATAACTAGTTATTGACTAAATATAATAACATTAAGGTATATAAAATAGAAATATCAAGATATGCGACATCTCTGAAATAAAGTTTCTACATTTATTTTCAAGAAATATTACAACTTGTTGTATAGAAAAATATCACAAAAAGTTTAAATGGGTTTTAAAAAATATTACAACTTTTGCAAGATCATGTATTATTAACTTCTGAACACAATTTAAAGATATGGTGGCCTTAACAAAATTCTTAACATTTAACCAAAAACATACAAAACAGTTTTATTATAATTTACAACCAAAGAAGACAGAACATCGAGAGAATGAAAAGAACTTAAAAGAAACTCTTAAGGTTTTAACAACAACAAAAAAAAAACAAACAAACAAACAAACAAAAAACTCATAAGTTATACTAAACGGCACCAGCGTCCGTAACTTCGTAGACAGTCTCCGGTCACACTATTCATATGGAATTTCTTATCACTGCAAATGAAGAGAAATTTAAAAAAACCAGAAAGATAAATCTTGAATGAACAAATTAGAATGAGGATTGCCATATGCATAGAGATTTTTTTACCTGTAAGAAAAACTGCAAGCTGAAACCTTCTCACGTAGTCGATAGCACTATCAAGGATGCAGATGCTATCCGACTGCTAAATCATACGAAAAAAGAAAGAAAAAACATTTAAGAAAACTAAACATTTCCACCCAAAAAAAAGAAAAAAAAAATCAATTTATGAGGCAGAAGTTGGGTACCTCTGGGCTATTGGGTGTTATTAGTTGCTTCAGTACTTCTAGTTTGCTTCTTATGAGTTCCCACTGTTTCTTCTACGTATTCAAATTAAAGAAGAAAAGAGTAAATGAAGAGTTTCTTGGGGAACACGCATCACAACAAATAAATACACAGCAATTTTGTTTTGTTTTACCTTATGAGATCTGTCTGAATATGTAGACACGCGCTGTCTCTTAACCCGATTCTTCTTTCTTTCTCTCATAGACTCAGCCTTCCTCTTTCGCCCTATGTTCTCTGTATCTTCTTCTCTGCTGGTCGTCATGCGCAACTCACTATGAGCCTCCGAATTAGCCAGCTAGTTCACTATCGCAGACCATAGCCGCACAAATTCTTCATTGTTGTTCATTCTTCTGATAGATTTTAAGTGAAGCTTTTATTGATAAAATGGTTGAGATTTTGAGTTTTATGCATACACTTCTAGAGGGTACTTATAGAGAGAGGAGGATAGAGACGTAATTGCGACTGAAGAGCAACAACAATGTTTGCCGCACAAAAGCTTACCTTCATCCCAAGTTACGTTACCAATTCTATTAATAGCTTGATTTTTATATTTTTCCTCTAATTCGTTTTTTTTTTGGACTCTATTGTTAGTTTCTTTCTTGAAGTTTAAATAAAGGATATCATATTTATTACAAATATAAAGTTTTGTTGGACTATTTATGAAGTAGCTAAACTTTCGGATATAAATTTCCAAACGAAATTAGAGCAAGACATGTAGTCTAGGGATTTGTAATAATATTGTTGTTGTATTATACTAATCGTATTCAGATATGGTAGAATACTAGAGGGGTTTTGCACAAGATGTCATTTATTTTAATTTTTATTATTAAATTAATATTTTTTTAAAAATTTAGTAAAATATAGTTTTTATTTTACTGTTTAATTCAATTTTGCTTATGTGCAGTACAGTGTGTATGGTACACGATGCAGTAATAATACGGGTAAAATCGTCTTTTCACACAAAAATTAACAACTATTTTTAGCATTTTAAAAAAGTATTAACTTGCTAATTAAAATTGAAATAAGTGACATTCTGTGCAAAAAAATTGTGGGGAAAAAGAGTTAAAAATCGATTCAAACACGAAAAACAGAACCGATTGCGCTCCGCTTGTTTAGTTATTTTCTATAATCAAAGAGTTCGAAACTGTTACATTTATATTTGAATTTAAAAGAAACTGAAAAGAGAATGCGTATGAAAGTTTGACATATATGTAAGGTTCATAGATAACCAAGAAATGTAACGTGTGCGTTTGAATAACTTAAGTGATAAGGTTCATCAGATAAACTAGAGATTTTGGAGTAGAGGAAATGTACACACAGAATACGACATTAAGACCTTACGAGTCACGAGTCACGAGGCCCTTGGACTCATATTAGTCAGAATTTCACTCGACCGCATCAGGATTTCTCTGCGTTTAATGCAATTATTAAAATATTTTCAATTTTTCATATAAAGATCTAATCTAGTGGTGTTGGTTTTGATATTTGAATGGTTTACTTTAGAGTACTCTTCGCCCGTGAGAGGTAATTCCGGTTTAAGAAACTTTCTCGAATTTGTTTTCTTTGTCAATTGTCAACTAGAAAGCTGCTCGATCGATTTGGATCTACGGATAATAATGATGAGCTGCGACTCGTATCTCTTGTCATGATTTAGATCTCAAATCTGACCTTCATAAAACGATTAGAAGCAAGAAAACAAATGCTCACAAGATTTATAGCATTCGATATGGTGGTCCGGTGACTTATGGAACTTTGATGACTTATGAAAATTAAATCTTTATTAGACTAGATTTATAGCAAACGTTCCATTGGTCTGCAAATCTTTAATGAATCACTGACCGTTTATTCACTGATAAGGATTTTTCTAAACTCCGGCGCACCTAGTTTTTCTTTATTAGAAATATATTTACAACACTTTTACTTGGATTTACACATATTTAAGATAAACTTTTAGCTTGTAATCAATTTATAACTACTTTAAACACTAGAATTACAATTAATGCAACTTCTATGTTTCTCTCACCGATCTGCTCTAAATGCTCTTTACAGGTTTTGTTTGAAAGTTTATCTCTAACTTTCATATCTAAAATGGCTAATATTCCCTAAACCTTTTTATTTCTTATTTATATGAGGCATCAAGGAAACTCCTATGTTAGATTACTGGCTCGTACGAGTTCACCTCAACAACTCTTGCCACATTATTAAATTTTTTATGTTGAATGTTCTAACTCTACGGTCTTCTTGTTCCAACATTTTTATTGTTGTTCTAGCATGACTGCAGACTTCCATTCTCTTCACTTCATAACACTTTTAAAGAAAGCTCACACTTTCAAGTTTCAAAGATGATTTGGTTAAATTAAAGGTTAAATGTTTTGAAAATTAATGGTAAAAGAGAATTTGATGGTATGAGGAATTATACACAATGAAACTCGCAACTAGGATCAACAGAACATTAGCTATATAACATCTCTAAATTACTTCAAAAGTATTAAAGAAAAAAATATTTATAGAGCATTAATCGTGGCAAGTGAGACCATGTTGTTGCGTATGGTATAAACATTGCATTAATCGTGACAAACATTGTAAAATGGAAAAATGGACCCCCAAAAAAATAAAATGTTGTTGCGTATGGATTTTATGAAACGCGTAGTGTGGTTATGCTAGTTGATGTTCTAGGCGCTCCACGACAACGGCTAATTTCCACCAACATACGCTCCTAATTTCGCACGTGCTAAAGTCGGACCCTGTGGTTGTCTTTCTCTATTTTACTCGTATTTTGCTGCTCCATACAATCCATCTCTTTTACTATAAAGTGCTTTTACTGATAAACAAATGCTACTCAAATGATATTTTAAACATGCTACGTTCTTATTAGTATTCTTTTGTGCAATATAATCTACAAAGGATTGAGAATATTTATGTTCACATATATATTATATCATACAATTGTTGGTGGTATGGATGATTGATATGATAAGAAAGCAAAGCATTATAACACAGGTCCAGGCATGTCTGTTCAATGTATGATGTCTCTTTCAGCAACACTTTTTGTTCAATCCGATTGGAATTGTAATGACTTTTCTGGTGTCATTAATGTGATTGACTGTTTGAAAAAACAGTTAATAATTGATATCACTTTATAATATCTATTGTTAAAACTTTTAAAAGGGCTGATTATTTAGAATCAGCATCCATTATTTCATGTAATTCATCACTATAACTATGGGAAAACGTTCATTTTATTCCTGAACTATTTGCCGACGCTTAATTTATTCCCAAACTATGACTTGCTTAAATAAATTCTCAAACTTAGAGTTGACTGCGCAAAATTATGATTAAAAAAGTCAATCGTTAAATTTTAAACATACGACGTTAAAATTAAATCAAGGTTATGTAGGGGTTTGTCGGGTTATATACTCTTCACCGGAGTTCTTCGCTTCAGTTTTTCCCCAAATTTCCAACACTAAATCTGAGAGTTAGCAGAGTTAGCAGAGACGATTTCCGGCAGCCATCTCATGAAGAACATCAAGAACCAAAATCATTGCCTACAAATGGACAGATACATCTCCTCTACGAATACAACAGATTCACACTCTAAATCTGTAAGCGATTCTTTTTGTCGGAATTAGATTATAGATTTGAGTAATTAGAGACTAAAATTGGTGAAATTAAAACCTTGTGAGTGTAGGAGGAGATAGGTTCCAATTGTAGAAAGGAATTTGGAAATTCCTCTAACCGTGTGTTCTTCAACGAGGAAAGGGGATTTCCGACAAAATGTGTATGTGGAAGTGATGTTAGCATTTACACATCACAGTCAAAACCTAATCCCGACCGTTCTTACTTTCGTTGTAGTGTTTCACGAATGGTAAGCATGTTTCATCAACTTCATGCCACTTTGTTCGAGTCATTTTATTGCATTGGATTCTTCATGAGTGGAAAAATGTTTGTGATGCTTCACAATTGACTATCATTTGTTTATGATGGGCATATATTTAAGTGGGTGGAAGATGGGATGTATGAAGAGGTTAAAGACTTGATTCAAAACTTTGGTGGAAGAGAATTTGAGATTGGTAATGGAACGAGGATTGAAGTCAATGAGTTGATGCTTGAGATCCAAAATGTGAAAGAAGAGGTTTTACACATAGCATGCATACAAGGTATGCCATTCAATTGCCAATAACCACATCCACAAGTTTTCTTCTCCATATCAACGGTCCAAGCACACCCATGAAAGTCAATCTCATGTTGATTTCCTGTGGTCATGTATCTTATGCATTCTCCCTAACATTCCGATTGAAAGATTCTGACAAGTTGTTCAGATTATCATTGCAACAAGATCCTACCTTGAAGAAAGCCCGAGACCATGCAGTTGGTGCAGTACATTGGAGTGAATCATAAGCCAGTGAGTTGTACTTCTTCAGTTCTTCTAAATTATTCTCAAATGCCTCAGGTGTGTAGCTCCTTGCTATTCTCCAAAACATACGCTCAAGCTCTATGTCCTTATGTGTTTTCTTCCAATTTTTCAGAATGTGACGAGAACACATCCTATGCTCAGCCTTAGGAAGCTCAATATGAACATCATTAAGCAAACCCTGTCACATAAATCAAACAAAGTCAGAAAGTATTGGAAACAAAATAACAAGAAAACAAGTAAATTTGTTAGTAACACACACCCTATGCTTATCCGAGATGATTGTAATCTCTTATCCATCTTCAAGTTCCAAATCTTTTTTCAGAAGTTGCACAAACCACAACCAATTTGGATTATCCTCCACTTCAACCACGGCCCAAGCAATAGGAAAGATCCTATTATCCCCATCTCTACTAACTGCACCTAACATTTGGCCTTTGATATCCCATTTCATAAATGCTGCATCTAATTCGATGATGGGCCTACAATTCTGTTTCTAAGACTCTTTCAATGCTGCAAAACAAACATAGAGACGGTGGAATCTTTGCTTGCTTCCAGGCACTGGTCCGGGAATCGTCTCAATCTCCATTGTTGAACCTTCATTAGATCTTCTTACCTCTTCCTGATAATCCCAAAGTCTTGCAAAATGAAATTCATGAGAAGCCTTTCTTTTAGCTGAAAGTACAGCCTTTGCTCTCCTACACTGACTCACAGTCACAATGATCATGTTGTATTCTCTCTTGATTTCATCAACCATCTCTTGTGATACGAGCTCACGGCCTAAGGTACAAGGCCGGGTGGTCTAGACAATTGGACTAAGGTCGCTCCTTGTCTAGGCCGGGGTAGGATGGAAGCGTGGGTGGATGAAACGCCCTCAAACCCGTCTAACACAAACCGGAGGTCGATGGTCGATGGTTTGGGCCGAGAAGCTTGTGTTGAATAAGCTGGACTAAGGTCTCTCTCTCTTCTATCAACGGGATAAGATGGATAGTGCTGATGGAACGAGGAACGCCACTCAAGGGTGTGAAAGCCCTTGTGATGAGTTCACAAACCTAGTCTCAAGGAATCTCACACAAGAGACATAGATTCGAATGTTTACTAAGTAAAGGAATCCCACCTAACTTAGATAAACAAAACAAAGCATAAAGCTTTACAAGAAAATTACTTTCTTTATTTTTCCAAAAATATATATCTATTGTACAATGAAGAAATGAAGAGCTTATATAGAGCTCAAAATTACAAAGACGAGCAACGATTTAAGCATAAAAGGAAACAAAATAAATTATAAATAAATGATAAACATCAAGTCGCCAATCATGTAGCTAATCACGTAGCTATTAGGAAGATTCTTCATAAGTATGAATATGGCTATATTTGGTCAGAATTTGACCCCTCATTAAAACCTCATATTCCTTGGTAAATGCATGATATAATTTTCTCCTAGATGCTTCTTTGTGCTGTACGACCAATGCATATAATCGTTGGTGGAGATGTGGCCTTTTGTAGCTATTTCCAATTAAAGAAACTATATGTAAAGCGTATATCTCTTTCTCTTAGATCTTTATAAGAAAATGGTTGGAGTCTTCATTCTCAAACTTCAATGTGAGCCATTGGATTAGATTTGATTCTTCCATCTTTATTTGGTTCGTCCAATTTTGCATCAAGGCCACGATCCGGTTATTTGATATTGCATCATCTTGGGACTTGATTTTCGGATTAACCCTCAACCTCTCTTCATACAGTTGAGCAATAGCACCACTCTTCAACAACTTAGTCGTTCCTGACCTTGCACAAATATGCTCATCTACCAAGACCTTGAACATCAGTTTGTTTTTGTACTTTTCAAAAGAGCAGTACACTCTCCAAGGGCATTTTTCTTCTATATGTTTGGTGCACTTTGCACCAAGCATGTCAGTAGATGATTTATACATTTCGATATCGTACCCAGTCTTTAGAGAATACCTGAGAAGTGCATACTTGAATTCATCAGCATTTTTGATGCACTTCCCTAGTGCTAAGATCTCATCGGGATGACTATGCAATGGTGTACCCTCTGCTTCCTCTTCATTATATGTTAATGGATCCGGAATGTAATCGTCATTCCAAATTTCATCACCACTATCATCAGCATCCACAACTCCATCTTCACGACCACCATCTCAAAAATGAGAAAACCAAACATCATCCTCACATAGTTCTACATTCACAAACGGGTCAACATTCTCCAATTCTGGCCCATCCTCTCTATATCCACCTACATCTTCATTAATAGCTTCACAATCATCACCTTCGACATCTTCTCCTACATCTGATTCCACGGTCTCTTCTTCTTCACCCACATCAACTCTCTCTTCTTCACCCACATCAACTCTCTCTTCTTCACCAATAGCAACTCTCTCTTCTTCACCAACAGCATCTCCACAACTTTCATGTTCACGATCAATTTCTAGGTATGGCTCTGGATCCCTTCGAACAGGAATTTTCCGCCTTCTCCACATAGTTTTCACCATTGTTAACAACCTTCGAGCTTCACGATCGATCGAATCGACACAAATCACCAAAGTTTTGTTGTTTTCTTCTCGCCGGAAATCACCAAGGTTTGCAATTTTAGGGGTTAAGAGTTTCTGTCTGAAATCCCGACGGGATACGACGAGATATGTTTATTAGGTTTTAATTGTAACGGAGTCCGTTTAAAAAATAACGGTTGACTTTTTTAATCATAATTTTGCGCAATCAACTCTAAGTTCAGGAATTTATTTAAGCAAGCCATAGTTGGGTAATAAATCAAGCGTCTGCAAATAGTTCATGAATAAAATGAACGTTTCCCTCGTAACTATGACTTTTTATCTCGTTTTTTTTTTTAATGTGAAAGATCTTTCTTTAATTTAAACTATTGTTAAAGACATCTGCATATATTAAAGATTATATTTAACAAAAAACAAAATTTAAGATTATGTTTGTTACGTTTTCTATCTTGAATTAAGTCATTTTCATCTACACATTCACACACACACAATAAATACAGATTCAACTAATTTTAAAATTTAGCCTTTGATATATATCATTAGTTGTGATATACGTTATCTAGACAACTATAGACGACATTATGATTCACACTTTTCTGTGAATGGATTACTTTGAGAACATTATGTGTGTGTTAACGGCTGGAAAAATACAAAGAGGGACATCATAGTTCATAAAGGTGTTCCCTTTATAGTTATGCAGAGAATGTGGGATAATCATGGAGCCGTACTAATCACTCTATTATTTTCCATACAAAATAAAGTAGAAGTAGGGGTTTAATTCATTAGAGACTTTACTTTAGTACTTCAGCTTACTCCTCTCTAGGGATGTCAATCGGGCTGGTCCGGCCTGGCTTGGTCCGAAACCCGTAAAATCCGTATATATTTGAGTTTGGTCCGAAAAAAAGTCGGGTCTATATTCTAAAGCCCGGCCCGGCCCGAACAGGGTTCTAGGGCTTTTCGGGCTTTTTCGGGATTTTTTTTACAAATACAATAAATCACAATTCTCAAATGAAAAATAATTAAAACAAAATATTTATCAAAATAAATCTAAATTTAAATGTATTATATCAAATCCAATTAAATTTAAAAGCAGAAGTTTGACTAAAAACAAATAAAATTCAAATAAATTGTATTACCAAATAAAACATAAAATCAAAACACTTTATATCTAGGTAGTAAAGTTCATATTAGAATCTCATTCATCGTCTTCTAAATCTTCATCACCATCAAGAGCTACATATAAAAAAAAAGTAAAATAATATTAAGTTTTTAGAGGTATAAATCATATAGAAATGTAATTGAAAGTCTATAGATAAAGATTTTAAAAATATGAAATAAATATAGATATATGATAATGGTACCTCGATAATGAAATGTAAACCCATCCAGCCAAGTGCATGTACAAATCAGTGCTTCAACGTTTCTAGGTAAAAGATGATTTCTATATTTATCCAAGACATGCGCACCAACATCAGTGATGCCACTGTAGTTATTGGAATGCTTAGAACATCACATGCCATACGAGCTAACTCACCATAATGTTTTGACTGACACTTCTACCATTATAAAATATCCATGTCTTCATAAAAAGTTAGTTCCAACATATCGTCTTCTAAGTATAGAGTCAATTTAGACTTTCCTTCTTCTGGTACGTTTTTCATACGTTTTGAAATCATATGATAAGCGAACCCAAATTTAATAAGACATACGTAATCAAATAGTTCTGGGCTTTTCGGGCTAAGCCCGAAAAACACACTAACCCGATCGGGCTTAGCCCAAAAAGCTCGATTTTTTTTGGGATTTTATTTTTAGACCCGAACCCGCTGTTTTTCAGGGCCGAGCCGGGCCGGACTTCGGGCTTTGGCCCTAATTGACACCTCTACTCCTCTCTACTTCGACTGAATCGTTAAGGAATATATGTCTCATACTCTATATAATTACTTAATTTTTGTGTGATTTATTACTTCCTCTGTTTTTTTTTATTATTAATACATGTTTTAGAAAAAAAAATTGTTTCAAAAATATAGTTTTTAAAGTTTTTAATGCATTTTTTTAGTAGTTAATGATGATGAATTATAAACTTCAAGAAAAATAATCAAGTTTATTGAATTACTATTGGTTTAGAGTTATAGAAAATTGTTAATCACAAAATAATGTATTTATAATCAAATTTTAATGTGTTTTCTTAATATATGTGAAAAGTTTAAAAAATCTATTAATAAAAAACAGAGAGAAAGTAGTTTATAATCATATATTAACGGGTAAGGGGTTAAAATGCTGAAAGATGGGAGAAAAAAATCAGAACTAGTTAGCTTATAGACCTGCTAATTCTTTATAATCTTCAAAACTTAATATTTTGGCTCATTAGTTAATTAGTTAATTCATTTCGGGAATGTAAAAATAAGAAATATACGAACTTATCTTATTCACATAATATGCTGTAAAAAAAATCTTATTTACCAAAACCATATGTTTCGGTTTTTTTTTTGTCATCTGATTTATTATTCTATTACAAATTATGAAAACAACTTCATATATAATTTCACAAGAATCTACGAATTTTTACTCATTCACAAGAATCTAGGACATACGGTTCTCTCGACACTATACTTATGAATTAAGATGGATAACTTTACTCTTAAGACATAGACAATTTTATCCTTAACACATAAAACCATCACGAACAACTCTAATTGGCACAAGTAAGTGCATTTTCGTTATGAGAAAGAAAGTGCATGAATCTCTCCGCAAGACCTTTTCTTTTGTACATTTTGGCATCATTATTCTCAGGTTTTGTTTTCCCCATCATTATAAAGGGAAACACAATTTTTATTATAAATAAAAAATGTCATAAAAATGAGATAGAAACCAAAGTCCAAAGGTCTAAAGTGAGGAAGCCGAATCTTCTTTTCAACGTCTCTCCACTCTGCTTCTCCATGCTTTCACACTCTCACTTATCTCTCTCCCAATCTCTCGATCAATCTCTTCTAACTCTTCTCTCCTTGATTTCTCCCTCTGAAAAGTAATTTCTTGTCCAAATTCGGCTATTTTCTTCTTCTTCTGATTCCTCGGAAATGTCGGTGGGATCGCTTTTATTCTTGGTTCTTCTTCTCTGGAACTTCAATGGCGAATTGAATGCTCTGAACGACGAAGGCTATGCTCTTTTGACTCTCAAGCGGTCAATTTCCAGAGATCCAGATGGGTCTTTAAGCAATTGGAACTCCGAGAATCAAAACCCTTGTTCGTGGAACGGAGTCACTTGTGATGATCAGAAGGTTGTTGTCTCTCTTAGCATCCCCAAGAAGAAACTTGTAGGCCATCTTCCTTCCTCTCTGGGTTTACTCTCTAATCTCCGCCATTTAAATTTGAGGAGCAATGAGCTTAGTGGGAGCTTACCCGTTGAGCTCTTTCATGCTCAACGGCTTCAAAGTTTGGTTCTTTATGGAAATTCCTTATCTGGGTCGATCCCAAACGAGATTGGCGACCTAAATTTCCTGCAAATTTTGGATTTTTCGCATAATTCTCTAAATGGGTCGATCCCGGAATCGATTCTGCGGTGTAAGAGGCTTAGGAGCTTCGATTTGAGCCAGAATAATCTCACTGGTTCTGTCCCTAGTGGATTTGGTCACGCCTTGGGCTCTTTACAGAAGCTTGACCTTTCTTACAACAATCTCAATGGTCTCATTCCTGATGATTTGGGTAATCTTACTAGATTGCAAGGAACTCTTGATTTGTCTCATAATTCGTTCAGTGGCTCCATCCCAGCGAGCTTGGGGAGTTTGCCTGAGAAAGTGTATGTCGATCTAGCTCACAACAATTTGAGTGGACCAATCCCACAAACCGGTGCTCTGGTTAACAGAGGACCAACTGCTTTCTTGGGGAATCCGAGGCTGTGTGGACCTCCATTGAAGGATCCTTGTTTGCCAAATACAGAAAATTCTCCAACATCTCACCCTTTTGTACCCGAAAACCACGATAAGAGTGAAGGAGGAGGTCTAAGTAAATCTGCTGTTGTAGCAATTGTGGTCTGTGATGTGATTGGAATCTGCATTGTTGGAATTCTCTTCTCTTGTTGCTACTTGAAGCTTTGCTCGCGTCGTAATAGCGTGGATGAGGAAGGCTATGTGTTGGAGAAAGAAGGGAAAGAAAAGAGAGGTTCTTTCTGTTTCGGAAAAGACGGATCAGAGAGCCCTTCTTCGGAAAATCTGGAGCCACAACATGATCTTGTTCTGTTGGATAAACATATGGCTTTGGATTTAGATGAGCTGCTTAAGGCATCAGCTTTCGTTCTTGGAAAAGGCGGGAATGGGATTGTGTATAAAGTTGTCCTCGAAGATGGTCTAACCGTAGCTGTTAGGAGATTGGGAGAAGGAGGATCCCAAAGATGCAAGGAGTTTCAGACAGAAGTCGAAGCAATCGGGAAGCTAAGGCATCCAAATATCGTTAATCTTAAAGCTTATTATTGGTCAGTGGAGGAGAAGCTTCTCATCTACGATTACATTGCTAACGGAAGTCTTGCCAATGCACTCCACGGTACTTAAAAATATACACCTCTATGATAATACTCGCTGATCGTTTCTCTGTGTTGAAACTCGATTTTATTCATTTTGTCGATGGTTAGGAAATCCCGGTATGGTGTCATTCAAGCCGCTGTCTTGGGAAGTTCGGTTAAAGATAATGAGGGGAATCGCGAGAGGGTTGGTGTATCTTCACGAGTTTAGCCCCAAAAAGTATGTTCATGGATCTCTGAAACTCAGCAATATACTGCTGGGACAGGATATGGAGCCTCATATCTCGGATTTCGGACTCATGCACCTCTCTAGCATCGCAGGAACATTAGAATCAACCACAATCGATCGACCATCCCACAAGAGCGCCTCATCGATTGGTTCATCCACAAACTTGAGCTCGTTTTATCAGGCTCCTGAAGCCAAGAAAGCAACAGTGAAGCCATCACAGAAATGGGATGTATACTCATTCGGGGTTATCTTGCTAGAGATGATAACGGGAAGATTACCGATTGTTTTTGTGGGTAAATCGGAAATGGAGATAGTGAAGTGGATACAAATGTGTATCGATGAGAAAAAAGAGATGTCAGACATTTTGGATCCGTATTTGGTGCCTGAGGACACAGAGATTGAAGAAGAGGTCATCGCCGTACTGAAGATTGCAATGGCCTGCGTTAGTATTATCCCCGAGAAACGCCCATCGATGAAGCATGTCGCGGATGCTTTGAACCAGATTTGCCTTCAGTGACATAACAAAATAGTTGCAAGTTGAAAGTGTGTGAGTATGTGTTTGAAGGAAAAGTCTTTTTGTTGTGCCTTCCCTTGTAATATCAAAATCATATCTTATCTTTTTGTCACATAACTTTACTCTTATAATGATTTTGAAGGTACATATATGTATGTATAAGCTTCATAAGGTCATACATTTATAATAAACGTATACTAATTACTGATATGGCAAGTCCTTATTTATAGAATTTAATTATAGGAAAAGAGAATAATTTCTCTGATAATTTTCTTATGAACCAAAGGGAAATGTTGAACTGAAATTAGGAGGCTGTGTTGCAACACTTTGTCTTAAAATCATTTCCATCTCTTCTGCACTATACATATTCCCTCCCTGTTATAACAATTATTATTATTACAAATCCATGAAAATATTCATATAATCTAATCATGTCATATGTGATAATTACCTGAAACATATCCGTTGGCTCAATATCCAAATAATTAAGGTCGTAGTACGCACTGGCCGCTGAGAGTTTCATGGACAAAAACTGCAGCCACGAGTCCATAGCAGAAGACCATGTAATTATTGAATATTATCATTGGGTTATTATAAAAGTTATATATTGGCCTAACCTCGATTTGATTTTGCAGTGATCGAACATAATCTATGATGACTTCAAGCATCACTGCCATTCCCATTGTCTGCATGCATCATGTTCGAAATCGAGTAAAAGAATATATATATAAACCCATTTTGATTAATTTTTTTATTATTATGAGACAATTTCTTTGTTATAGTTAAATGCAACAATCTGTTTCATTTACATACGTGACGCTGCCACAACCTCTGTAATTTGAATTCTGGTGTTCCGTATTAGAACATGGACCATGAACTCAATTATTTGTATCCTCTTTTGTTACGTAATTCACAAGTTTGACGATATATAGCATAAAAATATTTTAATCCCTAGAAGAATAATGAGATATCTTCAAAAATATCATCAAGATAGGTGAAGTTTATAAAAATTTATCACACCTTTTCCCTTTAAGTATATGGAAAATTAAAATTAAACAACACCAGAAATTGGTACGTTGTAGAATTTCTCCAGAATTAATGGGTTTGATTTAGATTTTTTGTTGATTTTTTTGTTAATTAAGCAAATATTAGGGCTTTTGTGGAAAATTCAGTCACCTTGTAGCAGCCGGGAACAAGGTCTTGTAAGCATTTCAGCTTTTCATTTATCTTCTCTCTTCGTACCTTTATACATTCAAAAAATAATCCAAAAACACTCCAATTTTGTTCAGATAACTTTTTCCAATTTAGAATTTTGTTTGAGATTAACATGTTTGTTGAATTACCCTTTCAGCCAAACTGTGGCTATCAGTAGCTTGACCCCTCTTAGCTCGGACATGAACTACATCTCTTGGCTTCTGAATATCATCTTCATTCATGAATTCTTCCTCCTCCGACCTCTTTCTTCTTCTCTTTGACCCACTCTCTTCTTTTTTGCCTTTTCTTCCCAAATCACCTGCCATTTAATGCTTCATCAAGTTTAAGAACAAATATATGAATATGGAGGAATTTCTAAGGAAGAAGAAGAAGAAGAAGAGATTTATTCACAGTGCAGTAAATTTGGGGAGAAGTGAGAATCATTGTGGTGTGCATCAAGTAAAGCTCCATTGGAGAAAAGCATGAAACTGGAAGGAGGAGTAGAAACATGTGAGTCCAAATTTGTTAGCTCTGGTTTTTGGTTAATTTGTGCTAACAAAGGGTTAAGACCAATGTTATAGTTATATGGCTCAAACCGTGCCATTAGAGACACTACAAACTAAAATATGATCTTTTTATTGTGAGCTTTAATTGTTTTTTTTACTTTCTCTAAGAGAGTTAGTTATAAAACTTGCTATTGAGTTGTGATTGTTTATATAGATAGATATTTGTAAGATGGGATCAATAATGTATTTAATTTTTTAAAATAATGTATTGTGTGACTTGTGAGAATGAGAAAGAAGCGTGTGAGACCAAAGAGACACTTGTAGCTAGGTTTCCATTAACCACTGTGCAGTAGATTTTGTGAAACCCATGTTCAATGTTAGATATATCTAACCTGCCGGGACCTTTTGAGAATCCCTTTTAATGTAACAAGTATGGTGCCAAAATGAAATAGAAGAAATTGCATTAATGATCAATGAGTGATCATCACAAGTTTTTGCATCATTAGGCTATATCAGACAAAACTTACGTACGACGACTTGCCACTAAACGGCTAACTCGGTTGGTTACCGAAAATACTTAATTTTTCGGTAACTCTTAGACTATGTATATTGTAAAATAATAAGATTGGTATACATCCAACACAAGTTTTTAAGTTAAAAAAGATAGAATCATAGAAAGATGAATATGAAAACTCTTAAACATAAATATAACCAATTAAAGGCACAGAAATGCCGCGATAAGATAAAATTGATGAGAGAGCAAATGAGAATGTTATACGAGACTTGGAACAATGTCGAGCATAATGTTTTTGTTTGAAGTCCTTCATTTGATAAGTTTTATAGATTCTATCTTGTTTAGTTGTTTCGGATTTAAAAATTGACAAGCGTTAGTCGGACGATAGAATAGCGATTAGTACTTAACTGCTTACACGGTAAGCATTTATACAAAACATATCAAGAAATATAGCTATTATATTTGTTTAGTTCTAAAATATGTTCAAGTAGCATATTGGTTAAACTTGGTTTTAATATCTTAACAAGTCAAGTGTTAAATCCCCAAACCCCTAATTTATCTTCCTCAGAGTAGCAGCATGGTTCAACGAACATATACGTTCTCACGTCTGTTTTGCTACACTAAAATTTTGTTATCCATGTATTTTTAACATTTAAAACTATATAACTTGTAGACATACGATTGCAAAACAAAAATAACACATCTAAATCGCCATCCGAAAATAATAGTGGCCTAGGCGGTCGAGTTACATATAGACAGTAAATTCGGCAGGTTGCAAAACAAAAATAACACATCTAAAAATTGGGTTTTAAAGAAAAATTTGTAATGCTTAGCTACATCCAAAAAAAAAAAAAATTGTCACGATTAAATTGTTAATTAATGTTTTAATAGTAGAAATTACGAAATTTGACTTTGATGGTATGACATCGATAGGATTGTGAGGAGGCAGAAAAATCCAAGCCCATCCCAATCGTTAAGATTGGCTTCACCACTTTCCATTTTCTTACATCAATAATGAGGCAACTATCCAATTACTAATTGTTCTACGTTGGGGAAATCTCGCTTTCACATTAATTTGGGTTTCGTTTTTCCTATTTTCATTTTACATTACCGTAATAGCCTTTTAAATGCGGAAAAAAGTAAATGTTTTATTGAGAAATGTGTCTTCCTAAATATAGACACAAATTAGATATCCCAAAACTTAGGCCTTGATTGATAAGTTATTTAGCTAGACTTAAAATTTTATAGTATCCAATCACTAAAGTATATAGGAGAGCATTAGCGGTTTTAATCTGCTCCATATTATAATGCTTTATTACGAAGCTTTTGAAAAACTATTTTACCTTATCAATTTAAAATGACAAATATACCCTTATATATTCAATTAAATTTCCTTAAAATACTATCATAATATTCTCTCTAAACCTAATTATAACTACGTACAAGTTTGATATAAATAAAAAGAATCATGCGTTTGCGAGAAACTTAAAAACCGTCGGCAATTTCTTCAGAAAAATCAAGTTCAAAACAAGTTTTGTGTTTCTTTGTTAATGTAAGTGTTTGAAGTTTTGATATATTATGTATGTAGAATAGAGCTTAATCGCCTGCAAGTTGCAGTGTATATTGATCCTTTCTGCATGTGCTTTTTAAACTGTTGCTTCATCATGCTTTGTGTATTGATGTAGTTATGATGAATCTTATACTATTGCATCGTTTATTATTATTTTGATAATAATTTTCATAATTTATTAAAAAAACAGATTATATGTCGAACACATAAAATTAATTTGCATAATTTAATTCTGTGAAATACATATTAATTGGTTGAAAATGTGAAATACAACATTTAAAACATGTTTAGAAATTTTATGGCGAGGAAAGCTTGAAAATGGGTTGATCACATTAACTTTCATTTTATTAAATTATTTTTATGAAGAAAAAAGTATAGTTATGTCTATTTTGATCATTTGTTATCTAATTGCTGATTGCTTTTACCAATTACATATAATTTAATAAAGCATATAACTTCAACAACATATTAGCTACTTCTATTATATAATGATATTGTTCTATTATCAGTTACGCTAATTAGGGTTAGTAGTGGGAATATGCAAACGATTACTTTGTGTCAGCTTATATATCTTTTGTAGTCGAGAGACTGAGACCGCCAGCATTACTTAGAGAGATGGAGAGACAGAAGAAGAAGTTGGCTTTAATAAAGGCAGCAGTTTGGTTCTTTAGGACGATTCCCAAATTTTCTTTCATGGTTTGGGTAACCATTCGGGACAGGCTCCCTACGAGGGATAGGATGCGTTCTTGGAGTCATCAAGTTTTTTCTACTTGCTTGCTTTGCGGAAATGTGGACGAGAATAGAAGCCACATGTTTTTTTATTGTGATTACTCACGGGGAATTTGGCATTTCTTCATAAGCAATGCCCAATTGTCTCTTCCTTCCAGCTTTGACGATATTCTCATATGGGCTCACACATCTTCTACGAATCGCATGATATCCATAGTATGCAAACTCTACTTACAAGCGCCTATCTACTTCATATGGAAATAAAGGAACGCGAGACTTTATCGGAACGAATCATGCCCCTTCACGTCACTAATTCGAGACATTGATCAAATTATAAGAGCAAATCTGGTTGGTTTGGATCTGAAAGCTTCTTCACTCTCAATCTGGTTGGTTTGGATCGGAAAGTATTAATATGTAGTAGTAATGTCGAATCATGCACTGTAAGGCACATGTGCTATGTATCAACATTATCGGATATACAAATTAACCAGTAGCAAAAAAAAAAAGGCAGCACGTGGTCGAGTGTAGGATTTAGGAATTGGATCAACCAATAAAATTTTATTTTATGATATAATCTTATTTTCTTTTAACTTAACGTTGGAGTTACAATTTATCTGTGTTTTTGTTTTGTGCTTTTCGCTGTTGTTGTTTCATTTTGATTTTCTTCTTCTTTCTATTTTTTGTATCAATCCCCTAGGGGTGTTTAATAATGGAATTTGGGATTTATCAAAATGAAGTTCTATGTAACCTCTAGCTTTTCACAATATCAAATATTTAAACCTAAAAATCAAGCCGTGCCAAACAAGCATCTTAATTATTTCTCCGGTATCATCATCAGCGGCAAAGTAACCGTCGTCTGTCCAATTGTTTTGGGGACTTTTAGTTTCCCGCGATGGAACCTGCTAGTTCAACTCGCGGATTTACATTTAGTTCAACTCTTTCAACATTGTAGCTTGGTGTATGTTATTGGTCTTTTCCTGCGCGTAAAGCTACCATATATGGAGCCTTCTTCCGTCATGGTGTAAGGAACTAGCATTCTGTTAATTTTCCTTTTCTTGGTACTTGGATGAATTTTTCTTTCATTCATTTTAACAGTTGAACAATTTTTAATTAGAAACCAAACTAAGTGTATTTTCTGAGTTCTTGGACGACTATTGAAAATTGGTTTGTAAACAACTGAAGGAAGCAAAGTTAGAGTAAAGCGCTTCTTGAACCACTTGACAAAAAAAACTTCACCGATCCATATCATTTGCTCAAGTCTCTAAATAACTGAGCGATAAAGAACGTTTAGCAGTGGCTCTAAATTCTGGCCGTCATTCCGATGAAATTCAGTTCTAAAACAACCACTAGACTATATTGTTAGTATTGTTTAAGGTGTGTTATTGACCTATTATCTTATTGTTGAGAAATCACATAAAGCATTGACAATATTGTACTTTACTAATTCATAATCAAATTAGAAAATTTTCACTGTTTGTTAAACTTAGTTGTATGAAAGTGTCATTATCGGATCAAGTGGGATAAATACAAAAATGGGTCGGCATTATATCACCATCATAATTCCAACTTTAAATATATCATTTAATTCACAACCAGTGTAGTTTTCCAGAAAAAGAAACTGATGGGCACGATTTACCACTACTAACTTTCTAAATTTGAAAATCAAGAATTGTATTTCTCCTCCACCCTTGCTGTTCCTTTCTTCATTCCATGTGTTTCTATCTTTTCACTTTTGTTCTGCCCCACTAAACTTATGGGATTTTAGTCTATTCCCCCATAAACTATTCGGCTCCTGATTATTTATACACGAGATATTGAGAAATACCAAAACCATTATGAATTATTTATAATTTTGAATATCCTACATGAACTTTTGAAAATTGGCCAATTCCATCAAAACCGTAAACGGTGTTTGATTTTCGTTAACGGAATCTGACGTGGCTTAATGGTTTGGTCTGGTTTACGATTAAACCAAAATTTTGGTGGAATTGGCCATTTTTCTAAAGTTCATGTAGGAAATTCAAAATTATAAATAGTTCATGTAGAAATTCAAAAAATAAAAATATTAATTGATGAGACCAAAACGACGTCGATTAGGGTGGTGTGCGTTCTCGATCTTCGGATCGGGTTCGGGTCGAGTATTTCGAGTTTCGGGTATTTCTGGTTTAGGGATTTAGGTACCAATCGGGTATTTTAAAAATTCGGATCGGGTTCGGTTCGGATCGGATCGTATATTTTTTTTAAGATCCGGAATTTTTCGGATATGTTCGGATTCAGATCCAAAAGTATCCACAATACCCAAAAAAACCCGAATAACCCGAAATCCGAGACAAAACACAAAAACATGAATATTCATTACAATAAAACCAATATACTTTCAAACCAAAAGTATCCAAAATACCCGAAAATTTCAGAAAAAAACAAAATATGTGTATTCGATATACCCATAATATCGAAGATATACCTAAAATACCCGAAATACCCAAAAAATAATTAATATATTCGGGTTTATAATTGTAATTTTGTGTATTTGGGTTATATCAAGTCTAAATATAATTAATATATTTGGGTATATAATTACACTTCGGGTATTTCGGGTATCCATTCGGTTCTCGGTTCGGTACTAGTTCGGGTTCGGTTCTTCGGGTATAGGAATTTAGGATCCGTGATGAGTATTTGAAACTCTTTCTATCTTGAAACGAAAGCGAATGAGACCTAGATCTGATAGTGAAGATATGAGCAGAGAGACCGCATAGAAAATGGCGGATTAATTGTCCGAGTTTCAGACCGATTCCAAAAAACAAACTAAATCATGACATAGGAAAAAGACAAAAAAATTATACACATTCGTCGAAGTTTCCAATTTTTTTTTTTTTTTGGTAAAATTCCAACTTTTTTTTTCTTCAGGAGATCCAAATATAGATGGTATTATTCATCTACTTTTAATTTTTATTTTTGACTTTACCCATCTATACCAAGTGATTTTGATTCGGTAATTATCCATATTTTGCACTATGATTAAGCATTAAACTATTTTCTTTATCGATTGGTGAAAAATTAAAGTTTGTTGTTTTTGCATATTGTGGGATATTTCGTATATATATATATAGAGCTACGTGTTTGAATGAACTATGAAGCACCGTTGGTCTAGTGGTAGAATATTATCCTACCATGGTGCAAACCCGAGTTCGATTCCCGGCTGGCGTGTAAATTTATTTTAACGATGTTTAGACCAAAACGACGTTTTGGTCTCAGCAATTAATTTTTTTTTTTTTTTGAATTTCCTACATGAATTACCTATAATTTTTAATTTCCTATATGAACTTTTGAAAATTGGCCTATTCCACCAAAATTTTGGTTTAATCGTAAACCAGACCAAACCATTAAGCCATGTGTCATCCATGTCAGATTCCGTTAACGGAAATCAAACACCGTTTATGGTTTTGGTAGAATTGGCTAATTTTTAAAAATTCATGTAGGGAATTCAAAATTATAAATAATTCATGATGGTTTTTGCATTCCTCGATAGTTCGTGTATGAATAATCAGAAATGGAATAGTTCACCGATGAATTGGCTGAAATCTCCTAAACTTATATATCTTGAAACAGAGGCTGTGTTATTGAGTTATTTATATTATTTTTTTTGTTTATTTAGGTAAACGAATTATCCAGAATTTAAGAAGGAATAGTTCCAAGAATGACACGTGTTTCTTTAGAGTATCTTAATCCGACATGGTGACTTCGCATAGAGTTCCTCTGGTGCCAAGATTTGATTGATTTTACATACGTCGAACTTAAATACTTGAACCCTTTACAAGTTGCAAAGCCTGTTCTTTGGTTTTTTGTTTGTCGACAAGCCTCTTCTTTTACTTCGTTATTACTTTTGATCTGGAAAAAATAATGTAAAAGTATGTGACACTAAAGTATTGTAATTTTATTTACTGCTGAACATATTGTCCTCATAACAAGTATTGATGTAAACACAAACATAAACCCAGAAAACAAGTTTCAAGGCTTGATTTACTGACTAGTGACTAGTCTCTATTCCTACTCGTCGTCGTCCCTGTCTTGACTAATCACATTGAGAATTTTATAACCGTAAAATGTAACTATTAAATTATTTAATTGGATGCTGATATTTAACATTCTCAAATGCGCCAACACTTAAGTAATCTATCTAGTGGTTGAAAAATCAATGATTTTAAAATTCTTCATGGTTGATCAACTTCGGTGTGTGGCATCTATGTATAAAAGAAAGTACGAACATTATCCAATATATCACGAGTCTATAAATTCCCCACGACCATTGAATTCACTTCCACTTCTCAAATCACAAAAGTCTCTCTCTCTCTCTCTCTCATAAAGCTTAGGACCTGATAAAAAATTATAAAAAAGGGAACAAAAATGTCAAATATAATGAAGAAGAGCTGTGATGGAAATGAAGATGGCGCAGAGCAGAGAAAAGGGCCTTGGACGCTTGAGGAAGACACTCTTCTCACCAATTACATTGCCAATAACGGTGAAGGCCGATGGAATCTGCTCGCTAAATCTTCTGGTAATATTCCTTTTCTTTTTACGTTTTCTTGTTTTCCAACAAAATGTAATATACTTAATGTGCACGGCACTATAGGCGAAATTGTACTACATGGTTTATTAATTGGTCTAATATCAATTATATTAAATACCATCACTTCATATTATATAATCACTAATCAAGTTTGAACTGAAAGTTTGATATCTTTCTTGTAAAAAAAAACAGGGCTAAAGAGAAAAGGAAAAAGTTGCAGATTGCGATGGTTGAATTATCTTAAACCTGACATAAAGCGAGGGAATCTCACTCCTCAAGAACAACTCTTAATCCTCGAGCTCCACTCTAAATGGGGTAATAGGTACGTTACTCTTATTTATTCATTCTTTACTTTCCAAATTGGAAGATTAAGAAATTACATAAATTATCTATTATTTTACCTTTTCTATGTTAAAAAAAAAACAGCATTTAATATCCAACTATAAAAAAATTAACATATTTTTTAAAAGCTGTATAATACAAACAGTAAAAAAACAAATAAACCTAATTCTTGTTTGAAAAAAAAGAAGAAAACAACTAAGACATTTTATATAAAAAAAACATAAGTAGTATGACTATAATCTAACATGTAGGTGGTCAAAAATTGCGCTGTCTTTACCGGGAAGAACAGACAACGAGATCAAAAACTACTGGAGAACTAGAGTTCAGAAACAAGCACGCCAGCTCAACATCGATTCCAGCAGCGACAAGTTCTTGGAAGTTGTGCGTAGCTTCTGGGTTCCAAGATTGATCCACAAGATGAAAGATAACTCGGACACCAAAACTAAAGCTCCTCCTCCTGATTTACTTGGACCCTTTTTACGAGAAAACGATTTCTCTCAAGAACCGGGTTTCAACAACATGGATTGTTCCACTAACCTGTCTCATGATCTCAAGAAAATTTCACAATTCATGGATGTTTCTGATCTTGAGACCTCAGGCTCTTCAATGTACTTGGATGGATCACGAGGGAGTAGTAGTCAGTGTGCGAGTGAAGATTATAGTAGCTCTTTCCCTTGCATAGAGGAGGAGTACATGGTGGCCACCATGGGCAATTCAGACATTTTACCATTGCACGATTGTCACATAGCAGATTCGAGTTACGAGGAGGATGTGACACAAGATCCAATGTGGAACATGGATGATATTTGGCAGTTTAAGGAGTACGCACACTTTAATTAGGTTGTGGAGCCCATGGATCATATGGATATTCTTACAACCACAAAGGAGTTTCTAAGTATTCTGTTATTATTTGTTTGCTTTGAGACGGCTTATAGTTAAATTCTGAATTAATTGAAATAAGGTGTTAATTATCTATACGTAAGTGTTTTACGTAGAAGAATTAGTTCGAGCAATTTGACTTTTGACTATTTATGAGGAAGTGACAGCTGAAAGAATCGTGCTCGTCTCCCTAAAGAAAAGCCTAATCTTTGAATATTAAATAGTTCTCATTTTCGTGAGGTTAGATCTTCTAAAGGAGAACAAATCTAATCTCACCTCTACATGTGAAAGAATCCAAAATCTAGGATTTATATATATATATATATATATATATATATACACGATGTTGAATCCAAGAAAATGACGGGAAATAGTGAAAGTTCTAGAAAATAATAGATGAATTGTCTGGACATTTGGCATTATATATGATTATATTGTTTTAAATAATTATACGATTAATTTTGTGCTCTAAATAATAGTTTCTTTTTGTCAACATCGTCTTCAAGAAAACAATATCCCCTTATTGCTCAATATTGGGGAAAACAATATTGGTCAATTGGTATCCTCTTTTACTATGATGCTCTCACGCGATTTAATATACTCTTAGTTATTAGGAAATATTATCTTACATCGGAAGTTGAAAGGGATCTTAGGTAATATCTAAGAAATATGTGCTAATCCATTCATTGTCAATTGGTTTTGAATTGGAAACTCATGTAACTTAACATGGTACCGAACCCGATCCATACTGTCCAACCCAATTCATTATCAACCCGATCCAAAGTTGGTCCATCGATTCATACCCGAACATACCGAAATTGATAGGCAAAAAGAGCCATCATCTCAAATAGACGTATTAAAAAATATTATTCCACATTGAAAATTGGAATGAATCTTAAATAATATATAAAGTACATAAACCAACTTAACATTAGTAACCTCTCTTATTGCTCAATATTGCATTCTCTCTGTGCTATATCTTGTAAGCAAAAGCTCAAAACAATATCCCTTCTGGGAAGGTAATAAAAGAAAAGAGATACGGTTAGAAAAGAGATACGGTTAGAGAAAAAAAAAAAAACATGGTCTTCAAGAAAACATTTGAATGTAAGATAATATATAAACTTATTATAATCTTCGGGCACTAAGAACCATGTAAATGTTGCATTATAGATTCGAACCAAAGACATTTGCAACTCGATTATAATTACTTAATTTACCTCCTCCTATTTTGTATGCCTCAACCAAAAACAATGGACGACCTTCTGTAAATATGTACAGTTGTCTAGTTTAAAATTTAACATACAAAAGCAGAAGAAAACAAAAAAAAAGAGTTGTGTTACAGAAAACCACTCAATTTATTAGAATTAGACTACTCTTTAAAAAAAAAACATTTTTGCCCCTCTTTTTCAATTTGATATGATACATATAATTAAGTTAATTGCATTTAGCCATTTACATTTAAGAGGAGTTTAAGCTTGTCCACCACCGATTGATAATCCTAAGGGTGGCTTCAAAAAATGACAATAAATACAAAATAAGTTGAAGATACATAGTCCCACAAGAGCTTCAACGTGATTGAGAAAGGTAGTTTTTATATTCACTTAATCTTGAATTACTTGAAGATAAAGTTCCTCTTCATTGCTTCCAAATAAAAAGTTTCAAAAGCATTTTTTTTTTTGGAGGTCAGTTCATGGAAACTGTAGAATGATTTGAACCCAAAAGGCATAAAAAAAGTTGCGATAAACATTTAAACAATTTTTCAGAGGTCAGGAAGGCAATAGTACACACATTTATTTCGTTACTTTTTTTGGAGATGAAAGTCTTTGCATGCTTTGTCTCCTTCTCATCTCCAATAATTCAAGTTTTCTATGGATCACATTCATTTGTATATCAGATAAATAGGTGTTACGTTTTTTTCTATATTTTCTTTGTGTGTGATTGTGCTATCTATATGTATAAAAAACGTGTTACAAAAACCTATCTAGACAGCTGTTTACTTTGTGTCAATATTTTCTCCCATGAAATTTAATTAATATCTTCGTCTTGACCTATTGTAGTGTAAGTATAACGCCCCGACCGCTCCTACCTGTGGGCCCCATGCCCTCTCTCGGCCCGTGGGCCCCACCCTTGTCCGACGGTCGGTGCGTTAGTCCGGGAGGCTTGTAATACTTGTTTACTGACCCTGAAATCACCACGTGATATTTCCCCGTGTTTTGTCCTCACTCACACGATACCGCGAATCACTTCCCGGTAGGTCACCCATCCTTAAATTGCTCTAGCTCAAGCACGCTTAACTCTGGAGTTCTCTCTGGACAAGTTCCCGAAAAGATAAGTACACTTTGGTGACATAGGTAGCCAAATCAATTCTTATAAGCCTCTCCGCATATACAAGAAATCGGGATGTTACAATCACCCCCACTCATAGAGCGCAACGTCCTCGTTGCGCACCAGGATCGTCACCCTAGACGGTGTGAGCCCACCTGACTCCACACACGTGTTTGGGTTCGTCTCTGATACCACTTATAACGCCCCGACCGCCCCTACCTGTGGGCCCCATGCCCTCTCTCGGCCCGTGGGCCCCACCCTTGTCCGACGGCCGGTGCGTTAGTCCGGGAGGCTTGTAATACTTGTTTACTGACCCTGCAATCACCACGTGACCTTTCCCCGTGTTTTGTCCTCACTCACACGATACCGCGAATCACTTCCCGGAAGGTCACCCATCCTTAAACTACTCCAGCTCAAGCACGCTTAACTCTGGAGTTCTTTCGGGCAAGTGATCGGAAAAGGTAAGTGCACTTTGGTGACATAGGTAGCCAAATCAATTCTTATAAGCCTCTCCGCATATACAAGAAATCGGGATGTTACAATCACCCCCACTCATAGAGCGCAACGTCCTCGTTGCGCACCAGGATCGTCACCCTAGACGGTGTGAGCCCACCTGACTCCACACACGTGTTTGGGTTCGGCTCTGATACCACTTATAACGCCCCGACCGCCCCTACCTGTGGGCCCCATGCCCTCTCTCGGCCTGTGGGCCCCACCCTTGTCCGACGGTCGGTGCGTTAGTCCGGGAGGCTTGTAATACTTGTTTACTAACCCTGAAATCACCACGTGATCTTTCCCCGTGTTTTGTCCTCACTCACACGATACCGCGAATCACTTCCCGGTAGGTCACCCATCCTTAAATTGCTCCAGCTCAAGCACGCTTAACTCTGGAGTTCTCTCTGGACAAGTTCCCGAAAAGATAAGTGCACTTTGGTGACATAGATAGCCAAATCAATTTTTATAAGCCTCTGCGCATATACAAGAAATCGGGATGTTACAGTAAGTCTACTGCAAAATCACTACGGTATATTCCGGGGAATCCAACAAAGATGGAAATTGTAGAAACATTGGCCATAAACTGTTAGATGGTCAAAGTTGTTCATGGATGTTGTCGGAGAGTCGTATGTTTTTGTTGGAATAGTAAGCAGTCAAACTTATTGACCAACGAACGATGTTGTAACTTGTAATTATCAACATATAAGAATAACTCGAATATATTATAAGCTGTAGTTCATGCATGAAACAGTGATTTTTTGGCATCAGATCACTCAATCACACCTCGGGTAAAAAAAAACCCATAATCACGGAACCTCGGACTTTCATATAATCTAGCTATAATTTTGATTTAATCAGACGAACACGTGATTGTTTTATGGGGAAAAAAAAGAAGGTAAAATGAAAAGCGTTGCTGTAATTAGATATTTTCATTTAATTTTTATATATATATTTTCATAGTTTATGTAAGTTTTGACTAGTTTATTATAGTTATGCATAAATTTAAGAGGTTGACTAACGCCGTTTAATCGATGTCAAATTTTAGTTTTTTTATTTTGGGGATAAAAGCCATGTAGGTTGGTTTTTGACCGTTTGAGACTCGGGTATATTATTAGTTCGTGCATGATACAACATGTTAATTCGTGTACATACAATTACCTTCACAAGTGGATACCAGAATTAAAAACAACTTTACTGCATACCTCTCCTATCCTAAAGTTGTCCTTATCGTAAAAGCATCTTGTTCCTTAATCCTTAATATTCCATCTTCTTCTTTTACAACTTTTTTATTCTCTGTATGCAGGTAAATTGTGGTTCCATAGGAGAATCAGAACCAATTTCAAGCTTTTAATGTCGTCAAGAGGACAATGGAATTTGAATGACGTGCAGGAGAAGGAGAAGCAGCGCACGTTGAAACCTATTATCACAATCCCATCAAAAGCAGAGCTTTTTTTTTTGTTTTTAGTAAATCAAAACCACATGCGTAAAGATACTAAACACTCTATGGCAGAGAGCTTTCAGCATCTTTTTGTGCTAGTAATATCGACATCTGTTATCTGAAAGTAAAACCTTTGTTTTCTTTGTTTGAAAGATGAGAACTAATCAAACATTCTTTGACCATTCACTTAGAAACATGCTCAAGAAACCAAATCCTTACTGTTGCACCATGTGCGTATCAACCAAAGTTTTTTCAATTTACTGTTATAAAATGTTTTGACCAACATAAGTGTGGAGTGATTTACTTCACACCTTTCCCATAGCTGTCTCTGAGTGTGACCGTCCGGTTAAACACAAGCTTTCCGGGCTCAGAGTCCTTGTCCACCGCAAAATAACCTAATGTGTCACAAGTTATGGTTGAAACTTGTATCAGTGTTGCTTTAAAGATTAAAAATAATACGAAATACAACTTGTTGCTCATCAAGAATAGCAATCATTTTTTATGATCATGAAACAGAAAATACCTAGCCTCTCGAATTGGAATCTGTCCCCGACCGCAGCATCTTTAAGGATTGATGTAGCATAGGCATCGGAAAGCACCGCTTTGGAGTTTGGATTAATGTCAGTGAGCCAATCGTCATTGAGTTCAGCCGGGTTCTGTCATGATTAAATACAATTTAGCTAAGGGAAGATCTTTGTAACTACAACAAAAGCTAGACGATAATAAATACCTCGGAGTTGAAGAGTTTCTCAAATAACCGGACTTCAACCTTTATGGGCTCTTTTCCTGGGGAAGATTCAGCAACCCAGTGTAGAACCCCCTGCAGAAAAAGGGACCGATTAATAAGAGCCACCAGAATTGCAGAAATTATAATAATGATGGTTAAGGAAAGAACCTTTGGCTTTGTCTTTTTCTCAGGGTCATACTCCGCATGAATCTCACGAATGGTTTCATTGTCATCAGCAAAGACAACGTTGGTGCACTTGATTGGGAAAGCGTATCTGCAAACAGAAGGAAGCACATTTTGGTCACAGATGAGTCATATCCAAAAGCCAAAGTAGTATACAGTAATGATGATAACAGTAAGTGTCCGTTTCTATACCTTAGCAAGACTGATTTACCAGGGGCGAGCCCATAGTAATCTTTTGAATCCTTCATTCGGAAGTCAGATTGCTCGATGTATACAACTCTAGAGAGCGGAACCTATATCAACAACCCCCCAAAAGAAAGATCAGGAAAACAGAAAAATGTTTTATTCTGTGTAGAAAACTAGTATATGTGAAACACAGTTCAACCTTGTAGAATGCAGAGGGATCATCGTTCTGGGCATCAGGCCACCTTTTGGCATCAAGCTCCATAACCTTGTCTGATTCCAAATTGGTGATGACCACCTTAAGAGGATCAAGCACCACCATAGTCCGGGGAGCCGTTTTATTCAACTCTTCTCTGATATGATGCTCAAGACGACTCACATGTATCATGCTACCATCACTTCAATATACAACAATAGGCAGTAGATTTAATGAATATGATTAAGATAGGCCAAATCTTATGATGGACTTGTGATATAGATAAATAGCAAACCTTCTGGTAATTCCCATTCCTCGTACAAAAGCATTGATCGCAGTAGGAGTCACACCCCTCCGTCTCAAACCAGCAAGTGTTAAAAGACGTGGATCATCCCAACCATCAACATGCTTGTTTGTCACAATGTAATTCAACTGCAGGAAAAGAAAGAAAAACAATAATACAACCAACATATGATTATCTGCAGAAAATGTTCAAAGTTGTTCACTAGCAAGTTAAGTATTTTACCAACCTTACGCTTGGACATTACAGTGTTTGTGACATTCAACCGTGAATATTCCCACACATACGGCATGTAGAGACCCAGGGAATGTAATAACCAGTAATACGAAGCACGCCGGGTTTCAAATTCAAGAGTACAGAGCTACATTTTATGGAGATAAACATGAAAAAGTTAGAACAACTGAATAGACTGTAGAACAACAAAGATACAGATACAGATACAGATACAGAAATGGCTTTTATAACATTGGAAGCAAATAATGGGTCACGAATGCATCATTTAGTGCTGCAAAAAGCCAAAAGACCTAGTAAGGAACAAACCGAGTGTGTTATATTCTCGAAAGAATCAACGGTGCAGTGGGCATAATCGTAGCTCGGATAGATGCACCATTTGTCACCAGCATGAGGATGAGGTGTGAACTGCAAAGCATACAGCCAAATCAGATACTCAAAGAATGGGGAGAACACATTCTTCTATGCATCCAGAGATGAGTTTTGTTTCACTTGCCTTTATACGATAGGCAATAAGATCATACATATTAACATTATCATTTTGCATATCCTGCTTCATTCTTAACGTTGCCTTCCCTTCCTCAATCATTCCTCGTCTCATTTCGTCAAAGAGTTTTAGAGAATCTTCAATAGGCCTGTCTCTCCAGGGGCTATTCATTTTCTTCTCTCTGTACTCTTTTATCTCTTCAGCAGTCTGAAAATTGCAAAACAATATTTCAGAGAGAATGAGTTCTATGCGTGGAGTAAGTTGCAGGGCAGCTTAGAACTAACGCATGACAATTGATTGGAAAAGGCAATAGGAATCCATATATTATAAGGTTTAAATTGATTCAACCTGATGATCAACATAAGCATGACCTCTCCGAATCAACTCGACTGCCAGATCATACAATTCTTGGAAATAATCACTGGTGTACGTAATCTAGAAGAAAACAGTGGATATAATTAGATAAATATAAACACACAACAATAATAATTAAAAAAAGTTTATTCATACTTAAAAGTAAGAATACCTTGAAGGGTTCCCAACCCATCCAGTTAACAATTTCTTCAATGTGATCAATGTACTCTTTCTTTTCTGCTTCGGGATTGGTATCATCATATCTGAAAAATCAAATGTTTAAAAGAATCCGGAACTATGTCCTGATAGAAGAAACAAAGATTTGCTATAGAGACGTAAAAGCAAATAATTATTCTTACCTTAGGTAACAGCAGCCCCCTCGCTCCTTTGCAAGACCAAAATCGACAAACATAGCCTGAAAGAACAAACATTGTAAATGATCAAAAAAAGGTAGGTCTTATCAATCATACACCATCATGCAAAGTACCTGACGACCACATTTTATGTGAATTTTACCTTAGCATGCCCAATATGTAGATAACCATTTGGTTCAGGGGGGAACCGAGTATAAACTTTCCCTCCAGTCATCTTGAGATGCTTATCAAGCACTTCCCTCTTATTGCTACATTTGAGCACTGAGCCATCGCTGAAAAACACTTCAGTATGAACCTGAGAATATATATTAATGGTAACTTACATGATTACAAAAACATTGCTGCCAACGAGTCTCTATGAGCATATGTTACATGGCAATGCTAGCTATGAATTCACCCATGAAAAAACAAGAATATCGCTTCAAACATATTGGCATAATCCATTTGCTTCAAAAGCTATATTTTTCCCAACTTTCCAGTTTCGCAAGAGCTAGTGATGTTGTTTTCAACATTGTATAAGAAGTTTGTTCCAGATCACCAGAATAAACAGGCGCAAGCCATACAGATCAAATCTATTCTACTCTTGCTATCACCTAATCAGCACCCAGAAGAACGATTATCAATGGAAGAGGATTCAAAAGTATAGAACGTGGACTTGAAAATCTCAATAATAGAAAAGTATCAGAAACAAACAAAAAGCAGTGCGAGTACCATCAAATTTTGCTCTGGCTGAGGGAATATAGAATATGGATTAAGCTCCTCTTCAGATGGCTCTGGGGTAGCTTCCACAGCAGCTTTCTTTTCCTACAGATGGCACAGAAATGAAAAATTAAAGTCACAACATACACAATAGGAAATCACATAACAAAAAAATCCAATTACCTCGGCTTTGGCAGGTTTCTCTTTCTTTTCCTTCTTTTTTGTAGGTTTTTCATTATCAGCAGCAGTTCTCTCACCAAGCAGTTCATACATTTTTTCGTCTATGACGTCCTATTGCAGACATAAGAATGGATAAGAAAACTAAAATTTCGTTTGTGACTAGCAAAGAAGATAGTGTGCTAAAACTGTTACTAACCTTTACAATCTTAGGATCTGCCCATGGCAAACTTTTCCGGACATGTCCAAGTAATTGACCCACTATACCACATAAATACATCACGTTCAACCAAGAAACAAAATAAGCTGGCTATGTGAAAAAATATAGAGAAAGAGAGACACAGTAGGATATGCCTCGAAAAAACTGAAAGCTATAGATGATGAGGTTAAGAGCACACACTAACCATTAGTTCGGTAACGCTGCTCCAATATTGTCTTCTTATTCTCTTCAAAGATTTCTATAACTGTTTTCTCAATATCTTTCGGGGAAACTTCAATCCCTGTTCCAAAACGATAATGAAGATCTCACCTCCAAATCCATGGAAAACACAGCAATATATAACCTCCAAGCATCATGTTAATTAAGAAAAACAGAAACCCTAGACATGCTAGCATTAAGGAACAAATATAATTCAGGCTCATAATCGCATACACAAAAGCTCCTACCAACACCACATGCTTCCTCAAATTCATTTAGCTTGAAGTCCCCAGGGGCGGTATTGTCAAAAAACAATACTGCAGCATCCAATTGGGCTGGAGTTTTGATCTGCAGATTCATTATACAGAGAGAATCAAAACAACATTCACCAGTTTTCCATCAACAAAACAGAATCAAATACCCACGAAAGGGAAGTTCTGACCTTAGAGGAGACAATGTACTTGAACAATGTAGGACGATGCAAAAGAGCATTTGAATGGTACTTAGTAGCAACCTGTTGCACATAATTGCCAGGAGAATACAACCTCAATAAGTTTCTTTAAGCATTGGCAAAACTTCAAGGCAATTTTGGTTTCATAATAAAAAAGAGAAAAATTTCTGAAGATTGAGATTAGATTAATCAGAATATATCTCACCGTGTACAACAGATTCCCAGTAGTTCGATCGCACCCATCAGTGACACCAGCCTGTACACAAGACAAGCCTCATAAATAGCAAAGCTTTGATAATCTAATTGAGCAGGTAAGAGATCACATTAAAGCAGATACATACATGCAAAGAAGTTCAAACCATCAAACTAAGAATTTCGAATTGAAAAAATATTGGATTTGGTCAACACAAAAAACAGAGATCAAGACTTTCTCAAAGGAAAACGAAAACTTAGTTCTCTTCAATCCAACTTCATCGGATTACTATAAGATCCGAAACTTCAGTAGCGAGGGAAGAAGAAGGAAGAGGAGAGAGTAGAGAGGACACCTCGTGGATAACGGCGGTGAGATTGGTGGTGACCTTGGGGTTATTGACGGTAGTGCTGGCGGTTTTCTCGTCCAAACCAATGCTGAGGAAGAGCTTCACAGATTTCTCGGAGTTATCGTCTTTGGGAGCCATGGCGCCGAAACTGACAAAGTAAAAGGGAATGAGACGACCTCTAGGGTTTAATGGTGTGGACGAGACGTTGCTTTCTTCTGCGGTTTGACTTTTATCAGATCTCTAAACCGGACTGATTGACTCTTGGGTCTACTTCTAACCGAAGATGGCTAATCTCTATATAATACCCGAACTCGAACTCGATCCGAACCCGATCCGAATTAGAAAAATACCCGAACGGGTCTAAATACTTCAGGTTTCGGATAATATCCAAACCGAACCAAAACCTAAACTACAAACCCGAATTACCCGAAATAGCCAATTAACTTCTTTGTTATATGAACGTTTTAACCATACCCAAACCTGAACCCGACAATTTTTGGATTTGTTTTGTTGAATCATGGGGATTTGTTTACGTGTATTTCGGATTTTGATCATAGTATGGGTAAAAATACCTTAGTTTATCTGAACTTACCCGAAATAATAGTTATTTTGGTTATAACCGAACCCGATTAGTAACGAACCGAACCGGATCCAATAGTTTAAAATATCCGAACGGATCCTCTAAACCTAAACCCGAAGACTCATATATCCAACCCGAACCTGAAGTTGGACCCGAACGCCCAAGCCCTAAAATTTAATATGGAAAAAAATCGAACCGGGCCACCAAACATGAAATGCAACCGAATCCAGACCTTGTCCGGGCCATCGCCAACCGCTACGCCGCGAATCTCCGCCTCTGTTTGCCGCTCCGACGAATGTCTCTGCAATTCGCGCGAGCCGTCCATGCCAACATCATTACTTTCGGTTTCCAGCCACGTGCCCACATCCTCAACCGTTTGATTGACGTTTACTGTAAATCGTCAGAGCTCCATTATGCACGCCAACTGTTCGACGAAACCTCCGAACCAGATAAAATCGCCAGAACCACCATGGTCTCCGGCTACTGTGCTTCAGGGGACGTCACCCTCGCTCGATGCGTTTTCGAGGAAACTCCTCTGAGTATGCGAGATACTGTAATGTACAACGCCATGATCACTGGCTTCACGCACAATCACGACGGCTACTCTGCTATTAACATGTTTTGTGAGATGAAGCGCGAAGGATTCAAACCCGACAACTTCACTTTCGCGAGTGTTCTCGCGGGTTTGGCGCTTGTTGTGGAAGAGGAGAAAGATTGTATGCAATTTCATGCTGCAGCTCTGAAATCCGGCGCTGGTTATATCACTTCAGTTTTGAACTCTCTGGTGTCTGTGTATTCGAAATGCGCTTCTTCGCCGTTGTCTGCTTCATTGTCTCTGTTACATTCAGCTAGAAAAGTGTTTGATGAGATCCCTGAGAAAGATGAGAGGTCGTGGACGACTATGATTACGGGTTATGTAAAGAATGGTTTTTTTGATTCAGGGAAAGAGTTGCTCGAAGTGATGGACGAGAATATGAAGGTTGTTGCTTATAATGCTATGATTTCTGGCTATGTTCATCGTGGGTTGTATCAGGAGGCGTTGGAGATGGTTAGAAGGATGGTTTTATCTGGAATTGAGCTTGACGAGTTTACATATCCTAGCGTTATAAGGGCGTGTGCCACTGCTAGATTGCTTCAGCTGGGAAAGCAAGTTCATGCTTATGTTTTAAGAAGGGAGAATTTCTCGTTTCATCTTGACAATTCTCTGGTCTCATTATATTACAAATGCGGTAAATTTGATGAGGCAAGGGTCATTTTTGATCAAATGCCGGCAAAAGACCTGGTTTCTTGGAACGCTTTGTTATCAGGGTATGTTAGTTCTGGGCACATAGGTGAGGCGAAGTTGCTTTTCAAAGAGATGAAAGAGAAGAATATCCTGACCTGGATGATAATGATATCGGGGTTAGCCGATAACGGGTTTGGAGAAGAAGGCTTGAGGCTGTTTTCTTGTATGAGGAAAGCAGGTTTCGAACCTTGCGATTATGCGTTCTCCGGGGCAATCAAATCCTGTGCTGTGCTGGGAGCTTATGGCAACGGACAACAGTTCCATGCTCAATTGGTTAAAATAGGGTTTGACTCGAGCCTCTCTGCCGGAAATGCCCTCATTACAATGTATGCGAAATGCGGGGTTGTGGAGGAAGCTCGACAGGTGTTTCTAACTATGCCTTGTCAGGATTCGGTTTCTTGGAATGCTTTGATTGCTGCATTGGGACAGCATGGGCATGGTACTGAAGCAGTGGATGTGTATGAGGAGATGTTGAAGGAAGGGATAAGACCTGATCGGATTACGTTTCTTACAGTTTTGACAGCGTGTAGCCACGCAGGTTTAGTGGAACAGGGACGGAAATATTTTGAATCGATGGAAACGGTTTACGGTATACCTCCAGGTGCAGATCATTACGCAAGGCTGATCGATTTGCTCTGTCGATCTGGGAGATTCTCCGAAGCGGAAAGTGTAATCAAATCGTTACCATTTGAACCTACTGCTCAAATCTGGGAAGCTCTTCTTTCGGCTTGCAGAGTCTATGGAAACATGGAACTAGGGATCATCGCTGCTGACAAACTCTTTGAGCTCATACCAGAACACGATGGGACATACATGCTCTTATCGAACATGTACGCAGCTACTGGCCAGTGGGAGGAGGTGGCAAGGGTACGTAAACTAATGCGGGATCGAGGGGTAAAAAAGGAACTGGCTTGTAGTTGGGTTGAAGTGGGGGCACAAGTGCATACATTTCTGGTGGATGATACGTCGAATCCAGAGGCACAAGCTGTTTACAACTATCTTCAAGAGTTGGGTGAAGAGATGAGGAGATTCGGGTATGTGCCAGACACGAGTTTTGTGTTGCACGACGTAGAGTCTGATGGTCACAAGGAAGATATGTTAAGTACGCATACTGAAAAGCTTGCGGTTGCATTTGGGCTAATGAAACTTCCTCGGGGAACAGCTATTAGGGTTTTCAAGAACTTGAGGACTTGTGGAGATTGTCATAATTTCTTCAGGTTCTTGTCGCGGGTGGTGCAGCGAGACATTATCTTGAGAGACAGGAAGAGATTTCATCATTTCCGGAATGGCGAGTGTTCTTGTGGTAACTTCTGGTAGGCGAGGCTTCACTTTTGACAATTCATTTAGACGTCATTCTTACAATTTTTTTGTCGTCATTAGACACTTGACGAACTCTCTCTGTAGCTACATTTTAAATCAAATCTGAAGAAACTTAGGTAGAATCTGATGTTGACTCCAGCTCTGGCCTCTAGACAATTCCATCTCTGTTGAGTCCGAAGAACACGTCTCCCTCTTGTACAGTTTGTCTTCCTTGATGGTTCATTGACCAGCAAGACACAATAAGAGCAATGGCCTGACTGTCTCATTGTTATTTTCTCTATTCGTAAGCCAATCCAGTAAAAGCAGACTTTGGAATCTTCATTCTTCTCTTTTGCTTTGCTTCCACTTCAAGCTTCTTGATTCCTTTGGTTCTTGAATGATAGGAAGAAGGCATATAGTTTGTGTTTGTGTGAGAGGGAGCTTATGGCCATTGATGTTTGATGTTCCATCAAACGGATGGGAATCAGCATAACGGCGAAGACATATTGAACAACGAATCTGGTTTCGGACTCAGGGTTCAATTTCTGCTTTCGTAGTTGCCATGTTCTACAAACTGTCCTATAGTGATAAACTTTTCGCCCATGGGAAGATCAAGAAAGACGAATCTTCTGGCCAAAGATTACATGTTGGGATTCAAGCTTTTTCCTCATCATCTTTATTTTTCCATTTGTGGTCTCTTCCTCCTCTTCCTTTATCTTTTTTTTTTAATTGCAAGGAGAAAGCACCACGAAAGAAAAGAGACTCAAAGATCTGCTCTTGAATCATGAGTTAGATGTTAAAGACATGCCATATTCATTATTCTTGCAGCTGAGGAGAATTAAAGAAAGGGTTGAGCAGATCGTTGCATTCTATCTAACGAATCCCTATATAAACCCTAATCATAACTTGCTTTCCAAGGAAACTGTTACCATTAACTTGTAAAACTTAGATTAATGGAAATAAGAAAGAAACTCTTTATTCCCAATTGATCAAAAGAAGTTACAAGACCTGAGAGAATTAATATTGTAGTCTCTCACCTCCCCTCACAACTTTGATCCAATTTCTAGATAACCTCTCTCTTTAAACCTTAGACACGCTTATATACTACTTATTAACTTAAACATAAAACGACTGTGGATTATTATTCATTACTACTTTAGCTAAAACGACAGTGCTGAGCCTTCCTACGTATCAATACCCCCGTCTTTGAAATCAACCTTGTCCTCAAGGTTGAAAACTGGCTTCTTATGACAGTCTTCCATTCCTATGAGTTTCTGGGTATAACCAGCTTACCGCGGCAGAGCGATATTTCTAGCAGAATAGAGAAACATGGGTGTGAATTGATATCTCTCTGCAGAACGTTACTGATTCCTTGCAGCTCTTGGTCCCTGTCCACTTCAATGCAGAACTCTTCCACTTGACTAGCTGCCGGAAGAACGAGATCAAACAACTCCAGAAACAATTCGGCAGGAGGTGGTGTATGAGTGTCCATGTTCTCAACCTGCAAACTCCCATATTCCGCCATGATTCCCTATCCTCCTTGTTGAAGAGCTTGCTCCTTCCACTTAACGTATGTGTTCCTCAGAGTCTCAAGCCACTGTATTCCCAGAGTTACATATGCACTGACCAACTCCCGAGGTAAGAAATCAGCGATCCCATTGTAGGTTTTCAAAGTGAGCTCCACGTTCTTGCATTTGTCTTCTCCGTGCAATGCCCAAAAATCATTGTGTCTAACATCAAACAGGTGTGATGCAAATTCTCTGACCTGGTCTTCAGAATTAAGCATCAAGAAAAAACATAAGTTCTTGAACATTTTCCTCTTCTTGGACTGCATGCGCCTCTTTCCTCTTCCTTGTAACTCTGGACAGTAATATCATCTCACACAAACAGAATGTGTGGTTCACCATCTCCGTTGTATTCTTCTTCAACCTGCACTTGATCTTTGTTGATATAGGGGGTGTCATCTTTCTATTAGGTGGTGCAATATATTGATCACACTCATCTGTCGCATCCTTCATTTGCTTTTTAACATGTCTGCTCTTCTTTCCTTTTTTCCACTTTTTGCCTAGTTGTCTTTTTAACTACAAACAACGACATATTATCCAGCAATGGGTGATAATATGCCTCAGTCTCACTCCCTTTCTTGTTATTCACCCATTTTATCCTCAATACCCTTTCATACTTGATTGTTGGTCTTTGAAGCTGTTTCTTTTTCTTCACCGCAGAAACTGGTGCACTAAAAACACTTTTAGTATCTTTCCAACTTCGAGACAGTAGTCGGTCATCAAGCACTTGGTGACAGTTTAAGTTCATCCCACTCTCTGTATTCTTCTTCGCTCGGACACTTAAGAATAGCAATTCACAGAGAACTTTGTCCCACCTTTCTTACTTAACCACACCAAACTTCATTTTCCTTTTCATGTGGTTTATTCTAAACCTAGCTCTCTTCCTGCTTGTCACGGACTGCTTCTTTTCCACTTTCATAAATCCCAAGAACACATTTACATACATCAATGCATTGATGCAATTGTTGGGCAACTGTTGCATCCAGGAAGCTTTTCGATACCCTTGCTGCTCTTTCTTACACCATTCCCTAAGGTATTTTTCAGAATACTTTTTTTTTTTGGTTAAATGTTTTTTAATGGAAATTCAACATGATTCCTAGAAGACCTCCCTTTGATCTTAGTCTTGAGCTTGTTCTTGTACTTGTATTTGGCCTTTCTTTTTTTCCATTCCATCAAGAACTTCACCCAAAGCTTATACTTCAATTCTGTTGTCTTTCTCTTCTTCTTTGTGAATCCCAAAGAAATCCTTAGGTTGAACACACGGCAAGTGTACAATACACAGTAGTTCAGCCTCTTACATTGTCTCCTTGCACTCACGTTTTGAACTTTAGGCTTGATACCCATCCTCTCACGCTCCAACTCTGCTCTTCCTTTCTTCTTTGGAAAACTCAACAACAGCCTTCTATCGAACACTTGGTGGTTGTGCATCTTCATCTGGTCACCTGTTTTCTTGTTCACTTTCACATAAATATATTTCAACACGACAGTTCCACCATCGTGCCATGTTTTTCAGCATAACTCTTTCATCTTTCTTGCATCGCTCTGACCTTCCATAAGGTTTATAGTTCTTCTTTGCAATCTCTTTCCATCTCTTCTTCTTTCTCTTCTCGTTACCCTTTTACCACTCAAAATCATTTTATCGAACACCTGGTGGGCACAATTATCCATCTCGTCCTCTGACTGTTTTTCTAACTCTTGATGGTGCTCCTTGATCTCTGAGTTAACAAATCCACCAAACACTTCCTCCGTGAATTTACCCCTCTCATAGTACTGCTCCACTCTGAGAGTCCAGCTTGCAGAGTTTTCGCCCTTGAACATCGGGATCTCTATCTCCTGTGGCGTTGGTTCGTTCTTCTTCTGCGCAGCCATTTGATGAGACAGTGTCGGAATCGAGTGGAAGATCTTCTGAGTTCCTTCGATTTGACTCGCGATCCCTTCTGAAATTTGGGTCTCTTCTCCTTGGATTTTCCCAGCCTCTGAGGAGTGTTGATACTTATCCAACAAGAGTTTTTCCAGGCGTTCAATAATATTCATCTCACACATCTGCTTCTTCATCTCCTCGATGGTCTTCTCCAACGATGCGACCTTCCCCATGTCTTTTTGCAGATTCTCCACTGCTTTCTCCAGATCGACCTTCCTTGCTGCCATGGTTCCCAGAGAAAGATGCTATGATACCAATTTGTTACGATTAACTTGTAAAATTCAGATTAATGAAAATAAGAAAGAAACTCTTTATTCCTGATTGATCAAAAGAAGTTTGATCCAATTTCTAGATAACTTAGACACGCTTATAACTTAAACATAAAACGACTGTGGATTATTATTCATTACTACTTTAGCTAAAACGACAGTGCTGAGCCTTCCTACGTATCAGAAACCACTTGACAATACCCAAAATCTTCCTAAACATACTTTTCTCCTTCGAAACTCTCAACGTTACTCCTTATCATTCTATTTCAACCAGATTAAGAGCTAAGAGTTCAGGCTACTCTTTGGTTTCTCTCTAGCCAAAGAAAATGAACTTCTATCCAAAAATCAAATAAAAAGGGGAATAAATCGTAAAATATGTTACTGTAAAAGGTAGCGGGAGATGGGTAAATGTATCAATCTCTATAATATTTTTTAAGATGATTTTGTTTTGTAAGTTATTACATGAAATGTCATTACAAATAATAAAGAATAATTAAAATATGAAAGTATATAATTGTCTTTTACACTTAGTGATAAGAATATGGAAAGCATTTATTTTACATTAAAAATGTTATCTACTATATATTTTTAAAATAACAATCAATCCATATATATTCAAAGAAAAATTTTTATTCAAAATCTTGATATATTTTTCACTATTTGAATTTATTTCAAAATAAAAATTGAAAAATATTTTATTAATTTTATAAAAAGTTAAACACAATTTTTGTTTTGTTTTTAAGAGTTCGTAAACTAAACACAAAACTATAATCATTAAACAGTGTATAGAGTTATGTTTTCAAGATTATAAGCCCACAATTATTAACAGATCTGAGTTTCAGATTAGTTTGGCATAGATTCATCATAGCCCTGGGCATCAGTACTCGTTACCCGCCCGACCCGCTCGACCCGTCCCGTACTTGGCCCGTAAAACCGGGTACCCGACTCGTCCAAGCCAAGTATCAAGACGAGTTAACCAACTACTTGCAAGTAACGGGACAAGTCCAAGGCAAAAAAAATTTTTGACTACTTGTCCCGTTACCCGGCTTGTTCCCGTTACCCGGCTTGTTCCCCGTTACCCGGTTTGCTACTTGTACCCAAGACAAGACAAGTAATAGAAAAAACAAGGCAAGTAATGGAAAACAAGACAAGTAATGGAAAAAGCAAGGCAAGTAATGGAAAAAACAAGACAAGTAATGGAAAAAACAAGGCAAGTAATGGAAAACAATGCAAGTAATGGAAAAAACAAGGCAAGTAATGTAATTACTTGTTGAGCGGGGACCCGTACTTGCAAGTACGGGTACGGGTCAAGGTACCCGCAAGTATCAAAAATCTGGGCGGGTACCTTGATTCAGCGGATACCCGTTTTAGCGGGTCCAAGTACGGGTCAATATTTTCATTACCCGTACGGGGCGGGTCAAGTAGCAAGTCGGCCAAAATAAGCGGGTACCCGCCCCGTCCCCAGGCCTAATTCATCATAGTGCTTTAGGGGGAGGCAACCAGAGCCCACCTTCGAAGAGTCAAGTCAAGCACGGCGATTGATTAACCAGAGAATATCTGGTTAAACCAAACCGGGAAGCAGTTAACCGGGTAAGAACGAGTCAAAGGACTCAAAAACTCCGGAAAAGCGGAAACGAAGCCGACGCGGGAAAAAGTTTATCCCCCACACAAAACCAAATTGGTCTCAGCTTTTCCTAGGAATCAAAAGTTACATCGCAGCGAAAGAAAACTCCTTGCACAGAGTCAATCTCAAAGGACACTGAGCCAAACAAGTTTAACAACGATCTGTGTTTCACACATTAAGCTGTTTCTCGATCTGTAAGATGAAACGGGGGGGAAAACACACAAAAAGACATGCCTTTTTGTTGACAAATCTCGCAAATGATTTATGGGTTTTCCTCTGTCGGTGCATCAATGTCTGATGTTTTTTCACTCAAGAGCATAATAGAAGATGCTAAGCAATAGATGAAGCAAGTGACAAAGCTGAGATCTAAAGAGAACGCTTAAACTAACTACAAAGCTATATTGTTTCTTGGTCGAGATTTGGAGTGTGATCATTCTGAAAGAAAGAAAGAAAAAAGCTTCTTCTTTTTTTATTATTATTATGTATTAAATCAACCGGAACCTACACGTCCGGTCCTCCATAGCTTTTTGTACAGTTTATTCAGAACAATTTGGGAAGGAAAGAATAATTAGCAGAGCAGGAAGGAGCTTCATCAAGACTTGAACCAATTCAAAATATTGACAATTCTTTGAAACTTCAACGGCAACTGAATCATCAACTTTCATCATCTCTGCATATTCTGTAAAAGCAGAACTTTTCAATTACAAAAAGGCTGATGCTTTCAAAAGATAAACAAAATCCGTGATGATGATTATACCTTGGTTTCCTCTGGGACCTTGTATGCGTCAAGCGTCACTTCACTCAGATAAAACCCAGGAAACAAGTTCTGTAACCATGGCCGAAGAAGAAAGTAGATTTCAGTCAGATCAGATCGATCAAGAAAAAATCTAACGAATTTTTTCATCAAATTTCAAAATACTCACATCGAGTTTCTTCTGAACGGTCCTGTGCCGCTTCTTCGGCCGGCGCGGTGGTCGGTGACCTAGAACCGCCGTGAAATCCTCTTCGATTTCCTTCTTCGACAGCTTCACGGAGAACTTGGGCCGTATCATCTCCTTCGTCGTCTCCGCTTCGACGACTCCGCCCTTTTCCTTCACGTTTCTCAGCGGCGATTGATTCACTACCCTCTCCTCAATTTCAGCAAATCCGTTTTTGATTTGATTCAAGCTGTTGTACTGGTTCCCAGAAATCGGTTCCTTGCACGCTGCTCTCCTTTTTCTTAGATTCCATGGCTTCACCGGAGAAATCTCCCTCTCCCTCTCTTTCTCTTGGCCGGACTCGTCGGTTTTCCGTTGTTCGTCTTGCTCCTCGATAGCCTCTTTCCTGAACATCGATTGTGTGATCTTATCCCTCACCGTCTTCAGATCCGACATAATCTTCACCCTGAACTCCTCGATCCCTTCCTCCTCGCCGCCGTTTTCCGCCGATTTGAACCGGTGATGTTGGCTATTGCTGCTCCGATGTTCAGCCTCGCCGAATCGAAACGGGATCGAAACAGAGGAGCCGGCGAATTTCAGAGGCGGAGATCGGCGTCGTAGTCGGTGATCGCCGCTTCCGCTCCCGCTGCTCATAGAGTCGATCTTCATGCACTTGAGATGTCGCTGACTCCCCCACTTCAAGTTCGGGAGCGTGAAATTATGGAGAGTCTTCGATCGCTCAGGTCTCGTCGTCGTCGTCGTCATCTCACCGCGCAATACCATTGATCGGTGCAGCACTCTTCTTCTTCTCTCAATCGATCCACGAACCCAAACCGAATCAATCAATCTCTTCTCTTCCCACCGAAACTCAGATAATTTTCTCGAGAAAATCGATCTTCCGGAGATCGACGGAAAATTTTACCGGCGGTGCTGTTTTTTTTTTTTTTTTTTTTTTTTGTTAACGATACCGCCAGGGAAAGGCCAAAGCTTGTTTATATATATGGCGAACGATGCCGAAGAGTTTTTTTTTTTTTTTTTTGTAAAATCAATGGTGGATCGGGGGGTAGTTTCGGAAATGTAAGAGAGAGTTCGCTAAAATGCGCATGTGCTCGGGGGGTTTACATTTTCCCGGGTTCAGAACATTTTTCCCATTTTAAGTGAGTGATGACTTAATAGCCGCCGGATTGTTTTCTTTATATCTCATCGTGACCGTTTATCCTTAACCCACCGCACAATCTCATAATCTGGTGTAATCCACTTTTACTAGGTCAATTTCAAAATTTTATTATACCAATTGAAAATATCAAATTTGGTTAATCAAACTAAACAATTCATTGCATCTAAATTTTTTAAGAAATGAATATATGCCATAACTTGAATTGATATACATGTTCCCAATCTTAAAAATTATATTGATGTACTATTTAGTAACATCAGAGAAAAATATTGTAACATTTAAATTTAAATGAATTCGAAACTTAAACTTAACTACAAACGTATTTGCATTTTTATACCTCACTTCTTTATGTTATGCCATCGATGAGTTATAATCGCTTTTCTCAAAGGATCGGTCTCTTTTAAGACAAATGATTGTATCATCAAAGTCTATACTAAGATGGGACATGTCTTGGTCGAGAAACAAATCTCATATCACTTGGGATCATGTAAGACTCATAAATGTCAACGAAAAAAATATTTAATTAAAAAGAAATTGAAAAGCTTCCATATTTATCTAAACGTCAGTTTAGAATTCTAACGATTAGAGAGAGAGAGCAGCTTAAAGTCAACTTTCCATTTCCTTGTGATAAATGAAGTGTAATCAATCACTATCCAGTTTAGCATGACTTACAATCATTAAGATTCAATCTTGTTTTTCTTTTTGGCTACGTACAGAAGAAAATATCCAGCTCCTGCAGCTATCAGTGACATTATTAAACCTGGCTTATTCATCTTGAATGGAATCCGGCTGCTAATATAACCCGCTGTCCACCGTACCACAAAACGAAATCCGCAACTTGCTTTGAACTTCTGGATTGAGAATCCCTGGATCAAATCAATGTAAGAAGCACAGTCAAGCCCTACTAGTGAGGTTGTCTCTCTTTTTTAGACATTTTTCCCAAGGATGCACATTTTTGTATGCATTTCGACTTGGATTAAAGAAGAGTATTACCTCTGGTAATTTGTTTTCTACAGCCAGATTGTCGATATGCAGCCTTACGTTTGACGCTGCAGCAAACCAGAAACTGCGATCCACACTTGAGTACACATTAGAAACTATGTCAAACAACGTCTGAGCTCCATCCTCAGCGGCCTTCAGGATGGATTCTTCTCTGCTTCTCCGATTCCTAGAAAACAAGATCACTCCTCCCATCAGAATTCCTTTATATTTGTGTATCAATATCTTAGTAAGTTTCCTCTATTCTATCCGATCAACTGATAGACAATCAACAGGTTTTCAAAAATCAGATTTTTCCACAATCAGCATATATTCTTATTCATACTTGAGATATCCACAAAGCATGTGTTTCGGCCACAAATTGACCCTTCCGTGCATGGGAATCACCACATGTGGAGAAATCTCCAGGAATTTATATGTAGATTGAAAGTATTCCTGCAAAGGAAAAAATTAAAATTTGAGGAGCCAATTTGGAAACAAAACGCTACTAGAAAACATCTCGATCTATTACAGGTCAACCCTCACCCTAAGTTTTGAATTGAATTACTCAAAACAGAAAACAGCCTGAGCATACTACCAAGCCTCCAAGGCTACTTAAGACTTACCGTCATGTTCCCACCTGACCTGATGTCCAAGAAAGCACTTCCTTGACTGAAACAACAAAATTGGTGGATTAGCATTTATTGAGTCACTCTCTATTTTCACTGACTTGAATTGGCCTATAGCAACAGAGATCTACTGAAGTTGCCTGTCTTACCCAACACAGTGATCACCAACAATCAGAGAGCGAGTGGAGATATGAAGTAGTGCCATATGGCCATCTGTGTGTCCCTGGGAGTATTTTTCTTGGTTAAGATTTTTAAAAAGTATACTTTCCACCAGAGCTGAAAATCTGAGAGTTATCCAAGGGTTTAAAGTAGCTGGATAGGTACCGGAGCAAAGATGACGGTCAGTCTCTGACCATTGACATAGATGTTTTCTCCTCCAGAAACTGGGGTATAGTTACCAGACCAACCATCTGAAACCACACAGTATTCAAACATAAGAAGTTAGTATTTCAAGAATGGAAAAAAATATTTAAAAATGATACCAATGCGATGCCTAGTTTTGACATGTGCCACTAGAATAGCATCAGGATTGCTTTCTTGTATAGCAGAAAGACCTGAAACACGGATGAAGAAGAAGATCATAGGCATAAAGAAATATGCGTCTGATTTTCAAGAGAGTGGGAAGAAGAACACCAGAAACAAACAACAAATCCCTACCATCAATGTGATCAGGATGGTGATGCGTAACGAAGACAATTAGCTTTCTAGGTAAAGCATCAACGATTTTCTTGAGCTGGTCAAGGCAAAGCAATGCAGTTATGAACACCAAATCTTTGAAGATGGTGAGAAGATTTTTTGTTTGTACCATTCTGCAGAGAGATAAAGGATATAGTACGAAGAGAGAAAACTACACATAGCTAGTGACAAACCTCAACGTGGAGTTTGTAGAGGCATCCAGGATCCATTATCAACGCATCTCCATAAGCTACGAAATCGGTCCCTTGATGGTCCCCTGAACCATTTTCTGGAGCAAATACAACCAAATTTGTTGTCTTGAAAGGTTTCAATGTCCTGCTACGCATTGGCATAACCATAACGCCAGGTGGATACTCCTGAGATAAGAAAAAGACATGTAAGTAGGATTCTAATAAGATGAAACCACTTTGATGAAGTACGATGAAGAAGACAAATATAGCTAGTCTGGCAACAACAGACATGGACAGGCAGAGAAGGTGACAATTTCTGCTTCATGGAATCATCCCCAAGTCCGAGTAGTACTAATGGTCCAACACGATCACTGCCCGGTTTTACATCTGTAAGACAGTCAAAGCATGCTTCCATGGACATCCACTTGTGGTTGTCTGCACTATAAGACAATAAACGAGTGAGTTTACTTATTCAGTTTCTTCTAGTTCTCTGGTCAATGTTAGAATCGAGTAAAGCTATTTCCATAAGCTCTGGAAAATTTGGAAACTAGAGAAACACACAAATTAGTCCTTGAACCAAAACACAAAGACTGTATAGTATCGGAGAAAAGGGCAACCTTGAAAACTTTTTTTTTGAACAATACCTTGAAAACTTCGATCTGTATCCAACAGCTTCCCGGCGAGAAAACAAGTACGGACGCAGGAGTCAAATCCAAACTCAGGCTCCTGTACATACCTGACGAATCTCCACTCTCCTACATCGCTACAATCAAAACCTAAACTCGCCAACACCTGCATTTACTCGGAAAGCATTAATTCGCAGAAACAATTGAGAAACGCGAGAAAGAGAAGTGAGCAATGTTAGAGGGGGGATTAGCACCCCTGGTTTAACTCGGTTCGAACCGAGATCGGTTCAATCAAGACCGGTTTACGATGGTTCGGATCGAGGATAAGTCAGCCCGAAAACATTGGGCCGAGCTCGGAATCTCGCTGAAAAGCCCATCTCGGCTACCGATCTAGGCCCATCACAAGCCCGGTCCGTTACGACAGATGAGACCGGAATATTTCCCCTTTCCCACCGGTCTCGGAAAAGGAAATATTCTCTTTGGTCGACTCCACGAGATATGCGGAACTTATCCTTATCTCGGAGAGAAAACCGGAAGATTTCCTTTTCCTAATCGAACTCGGAAAAGGAAATCTTCCTTTGAACCGCCTCAAGGACACTATAAATAAAGGAGGAGGCTCATTCGTTCAAAGGATCCACAACTTCCGCAGAGACAGAGAATACAAGAGAGAGCTCTTTATCGATCTCAAGTCTTTTGTCTTTGCCTTCTTACTTAAAATCTGTTGTAACCGCCGACCTTGATCAATAAACGAGATTCCGACTAAAAAGTACTGTTTTACCCCTTTTGTGTGATTTACGGATCAACAATTGGCGCCGTCTGTGGGGAATATAGAACAGTACTTTCGGATATCGTTTGATTGAAGTTCGGCAATGGTTCTTCCAGTCGATACCACCGCAGCCCTCGTCAACAGCTCAGAAACCGATGATCGAAACCCACGGATCGACGAGCTCAATACTATCGATACCGAACTACAGACAACCGGAGGAAGACCCCCTCCAACCGTACCTGTTGGTGAAGACAATCAGGTCAATCCATCTCGGGCTCTTCCTCAGTCTCCGGCCGCTTCGATATTCACGGATCCGACCGTCTTCATGGAAGCTATGGCGGCGCAGTTCGCCGAAATTAACAAAAAGAACGAAGAGCGGATCGCGTCTCTCATAGCATCCCATTTCGAGCGCCGAAATCAGATCGGTATCCTCGATCGGAATCCGGTTACCCCCCCCCAACGATAGCACGTTACGCCGAAATCTCTTGTCCGACCTAACCGACGCTCGACCCCCAGGCACGATCGACCCGCCGACAAGAAGATCCTCCGCGACCGGTTCGGAAATCAACATCACGGACCGAGCCGCCCTGAATTTGGAATTCGCCAAGGTTCAGGCCCAACTACAAGATATGCGGACCACAGTCCATCAGGCTACGAGTTCGGCGCCCGAGATCGACCGGGTAATTCAAGAGTCACAGAGGACGCCGTTTACCGACAAAGTCGTCAATACTCCAGTCCGACGATTGGAAAGAGTCAAGATCACACCATACGACGGGTTTACCGATCCTAAAAACTTCTTGACTTCGTTTGTCATCACGATGAACCGATTTCGTTTCGGCTCGGAAACTGAGAAGGACGCAGCCATGTGCCAACTATTCGTGGAGAATTTATCCGGGGCCGCGCTCGATTGGTTTTCAACGCTCGAGCCAAGTTCGGTAAACAGCTATAACGAGCTCACTACCAAATTCCTCAAACGCTTCACCATGTTTATCAAGCAGAAAACAAAAAACGCCGAACTCTGGGCCCTCGAGCAGAAGCAGGACGAGCCCCTACGCAACTTCATGGAACGTTTCAAAGCGGTTGTATCCCATTGTACGATCGACGACGAAGCCGCGATCGAGGCTCTTTACAAAGCCACCTGGTACGAATCGGACTTTCACAGGGAGATCAAACGCAATAATCCAAAGACATTGGAGGACATCCTGCACAGGGCGCATATCTTCATCATGGAGGAGGAGGAAAGGTCCGAGAAAGATAGGCGATACGCAATCACGAAGCAGCCCGCCACCAAGGACAAACTGTACGTTCCCCCGAAACAACCCGTCAACACGGTCCAAACTCAGCAATCCTGGTCAAACACTTGGGTTCGGTCGGATGAACCAAAAGAACCCGACACCACTGAATCCGCACCGTACTGCAATTTCCATAACCGGTATGGAAATCATTCCACCGAGGAGTGCCGACATCTACAGGAGTTCCTGATGATGAAGTACAAAAAGGGGGAAGTTCCGGTCGAAGGAGCCTTCCAACCCTCGAACAGACCGCGCCGTAACGATAACGGTAGAAGACGTAACTCCAGACCAAACAAGGCTACCGAGCAGCCTAAAAATAAAACCGACGACGAACAACCGAAACGAGATCGGGAGGACAACGTGGAAACTCAACAACCTCCGCAGGTTCGAAAACGCGTCAACATGATCATGGGTGCATTGGAAACGTGCAACTACTCCGTCCGAGCTCTGAAGACATACAGCAAGGAAGCAGTGGCCGCAAAACAGTCACATCAGACTACACCCTTCGGAACACCGATCACCTTCTCCGAGGCCAACACAGAAGGACTTCATATGCCGCATAACGACCCGTTAGTCGTCGAGGCACTCATCGGTGATGTCGTAGTCGGGCGAATTTTGATCGACACTGGGAGCTCGGTTAACGTGATTTTCAAGGATACGCTGAAAAATATGGATTTTCCCGACAACCAAATCAGGCCGAACATCGAACCACTCACCGGATTCTCGAGCGAGCAAACCATGACAGCAGGAACGGTCAAAATTCCTATGTATACCGGGGGAATATGTCGAATGGTCAAGTTCTTGGTGCTAAACAAACCCGCGATCTACAACGTAATACTCGGCACGCCATGGATATTCTCGATGAAAGCAGTCGTGTCAACGTATCATCAATGCGTCAAGTTCCCAACACCTTCCGGAATCTTCACCCTTAGAGGCGACCAAGTGATGTCCCGAACGTGTTTCATCAACGAATGCAAACTGAGGACCACTCCCCGCACCTGCGTGATCAATAAAAAGAAAAATCCAAACGATCCCGATTTACCGCGACGCGAAACGATCGTCCAAGTCAGTATCGACGATTTCAATCCGGAGAGATGCGTAGGAATCGGAGCCGAGCTCCACGAGGACATCAAAGCGGATTTAATCCGACTCCTCAAAAGAAACATCTCGACCTTCGCCTGGTCAATCACAGATATGCCTGGAATCGATCCAAGGATAATAAGCCACGAGCTCAACATTGATCCCACCTTCAAACCAATCAAGCAAAAACGACGCAAGCTCGGCCCCGAGAAGGCTCGAGCCGTGAACGATGAAGTCGAAAGATTACTTAGCGCAGGATCGATTACGGAGGTTCGGTATCCCGACTGGTTGGCGAACCCAGTCGTTGTGAAAAAGAAAAACGGAAAGTGGAGGATATGCGTCGACTTTACCGACCTGAACAAAGCCTGCCCAAAGGATAGTTTCCCGCTCCCACATATCGACAGACTCGTCGAAGCCACCGCCGGGAACGAACTTTTCAGGTTATAATCAGATACTCATGCATTCGGATGATCGTGAGAAAACTTCATTCATCACGGATCGCGGTATCTATTGCTACAAGGTGATGCCCTTCGGCCTAAAAAACGCCAGTGCTACCTACCAACGCCTCGTTAATCGGATGTTCGCTAGCCAGCTCGGCAAAACGATGGAGGTTTACATCGACGACATGCTCGTCAAATCTTTGGTTGCGAAGGATCACGCCGGACATCTCAACACCTGTTTCGATATCCTGAACGAGTACGGCATGAAGCTAAACCCGACCAAGTGCACATTCGGTGTAACCTCCGGAGAATTCCTCGGGTATATCGTGACTCAAAGGGGAATCGAAGCCAATCCCAAACAGATCTCGGCAATCCTTGACCTACCATCTCCAACAACGAGAAGGGAAGTGCAAAGGCTCACGGGACGCATCGCCGCACTCAACCGGTTTATCTCCCGGTCCACCGATAAGTGTCTCCCCTTCTACCAATTGCTGCGCGGAAACAAAAATCTTGAGTGGGATGATAAGTGCGAGGAAGCATTCAAGCAGCTCAAAGATTACTTGTCAACACCACCAGTTTTGGCAAAACCCGAAGACGGCGAGACCCTCTATCTCTACATCGCAATCTCAACCTCGGCGATCAGCGGGGTCCTCGTTCGGGAAGACCGGGGCGAACAAAAACCGATCTTCTATATCAGCAAATCACTAGATGGAGCTGAAGGACGGTATCCGACTCTTGAAAAGTTGGCCCTCGCCGTTGTTGTTTCAGCTCGGAAATTGCGCCCTTATTTCCAATCACACTCGGTCACCGTGCTAACCGATCAACCACTCCGGACAATCCTACATAGCCCAAGCCATTCCGGTCGGTTGGCTAAATGGGCTATCGAACTCAGCGAGTACGACATCGATTACAAAAGCCGGACAAGCATCAAATCACAAGTCCTCGCCGATTTCCTCATCGAACTATCTCCGGAATACGTCAACACTGACGTCATAACCGCCGAACAATGGATACTTCACGTCGATGGGTCGTCATCTCTCCGAGGCTCTGGAATAGGCGTTCGCCTCAAATCTCCAACGGGAGAAATCTTGGAGCAATCTTTCCGCCTGACGTTCAACGCGTCTAACAACGAGGCAGAATACGAAGCGCTAATTGCCGGACTACGTTTGGCAAAAGCCATCGGCGTTACACGCATTCACGCCTACTGCGACTCACAGCTCGTCGCAAGTCAGTTCAGCGGGGAGTATGACGCCAAGAATGATCGAATGGACGCATACCTCAAGCTCGTCAAACAGCTTGCTTCCGAATTCGATTCATTCGAACTTACCAAGATTCCGCGGGGAGAAAACGCTCCGGCCGACGCACTCGCTGCTTTGGCTTCGAGCTCCGACCCCCACCTCAAACGGACGATCCCGGTTGAAAGTATATCAGAACCTAGTATCGGAAGCACGGAACAATGCATCATCACGACCCGTAGACGAGATTACGAGGAAAATCCTGCGACTGAACCTATCCTACGTCGACAGAGACGGATTCCAACCATCGAGCCCGATCAAGACACCGAGCCCGAACACTCTAGTATCGCCGAATGCAACAACGACACGCTGCAAGTCGATGAATCGGCCAGATCAGACGATGAAAAGGAGGAACAGACGGACGGACTTCATGAGCCAATAGACCTCGAACAGTCCGACGAGCAGACTCCCGCCAACTGGACACTGGAGATAAAAATGTACATCATCGATGGCAAAATCCCGGCCGATAGATGGGCCGCTCGACGACTCAAAACACGAGCCGCTCGCTACATACTTATCAAGGACGGACTGTTTCGTTGGAGTGCAGCAGGAATCCTCCTCAAATGCATCTCAGGCGATGAAATTCAGGAAGTCATAAGAAAAATACACGAAGGCGATGGCGGCAATCACTCCGGCGGCCGATCTCTAGCCCTGAAAATCAAGAGAGCAAGCTATTATTGGCCAAGTATGCAAGCAGACTGCGAGAGGTTCGTCGCGAAGTGCGACAAATGCCAAAGGCATGGCCCAATGATACATCTTCCTACCGAGCTGCTAACCACTTCGACAGCTCCGTATCCATTCATGAGATGGGGGATGGACATCATCGGCCCTTTCAGACGATCCACTACGCAGAAAAAGTTCATCCTCGTCATGACGGATTACTTTACCAAATGGGTAGAAGCCGAGGCATATCCCGTCATCCTCGCCTCCGACGTTCAGAAATTCGTCTGGAAATTCGTTATCTGCCGACACGGAATTCCGTACGAGATTATCACCGATAACGGCCCCCAATTCATATCAACACTTTTCAACGACTTCTGCGCTAAGTGGAAAATTCGACTAAGTTTTTCCACACCAAGATACCCGCCGAGCAACGGTCAGGCCGAAGCAACAAACAAAACAATCATAGCCGGCCTCAAGAAACGATTGGATACTCATAAAGGGACATGGGCAGATAAACTCGACGGAGTCTTATGGTCATACCGAACGACCCCAAGATCGTCAACGGGTCAATCCCCCTTCTACATGGCCTATGGCGTGGAAGCCCTATGCCCCGCCGAACTCACCATCCCGACTATCCGTCGGACGATGCTCGTACAAAATCCTGATCTTAACGACGAAATCATGCTCGACAACCTCGACAATCTCGAGGAACAACGCGATCAAGCCTTACTTCGGATTCAGAATTATCAGAACTTGGCAGCACGCTACTACAACAAAAAGGTCCGCGGACGTCACTTCACCGACGGCGACCTCGTCTTAAGAAAGGTCTTCGAAGGCACCGAAGAAAAGAATGCCGGCAAGCTCGGCACAAACTGGGAAGGACCGTATCAGGTCATGAGGGTAGTCAAACCAGGCGTCTACGAGCTCATGAAGCTAGACGGAACCCCCATTCCCCGTTCGTGGAATTCCATGAACCTCAAGCGGTACTACATTTAGTCCAACCCCCTCCTTCTAGCGCCAAAAAAAAAAAAAAAAAAAAAAAAAAAAAAAAAAAAGAACACCGAGCTACTACACATACGCTCGATTCTAATATGTAATATGAACTACGAATGGCTTGATCCTTCTTCCGAAGGTACGTAGGCAGCCCTCACAAGGCGCAGCTATAACATTAATAAAACTTTATTATGCAAAAGCATTGCAACCGAACTCCAACAGTTCGTATTTTCTAAGTCAAACTTTCCGTTTGCCGAACTCCAACAGTTCGTATTTTCTAAGTCAAACTTTCCGTTTGCCGAACTCAAACAGTTCGTATTTTCTAAGTCAAACTTTCCGTTTGCCGAACTCAAACAGTTCGTATTTTCTAAGTCAAACTTTTCGTTTGCCGAACTCCAACAGTTCGTATTTTCTAAGTCAAACTTTTCGTTTGCCGAACTCCAACAGTTCGTATTTTCTAAATCAAACTTTCCGTTTGCCGAACTCCAACAGTTCGTATTTTCTAAGTCAAACTTTCCGTTTGCCGAACTCAAACAGTTCGTATTTTCTAAGCCAAACTTTCCGTTTGCCGAACTCCAACAGTTCGTATTTTCTAAGCCAAACTTTATGTTTGCCGAACTCCAACAGTTCGTATTTTCTAAACCTTTTGTTTGCCGAACTCCAACAGTTCGTATTTCCCAAATCAAACTTCTCGTTTGCTGAACTTCAACAGTTCATTTTCAACCACCAACGGTTATATATCAACGTCCTGGCCAGACGATCTGATAAACCCGAGCTTAGCTCGCACGCATCCTCATGGTGCAATGGATAATACACGTTCCACATTCAAAGCCGAGATCAGTCTCGCACCAAATTCTCAGATTATCCGAGCTAAATAAGCCAAGTCCGTCTCGCACACTCGGATTCAATATGAGAAACCTAGAGCATATTAAGATGGGCTGTTCACGTACTCTTAAAACTAAACTCTATGGTCAAGCCGAACGTCCTTCCTCGCAAATCTAAGCCGACTTCTCAACAGTCGCAAAAACTAGTAAGCCGATTTCTCAACAGTCGCAAAAACAAGTAAGCCGATTTCTCAACAATCGCAAAAGCAGTAAGCCGATCTACGATAGGGATTGCCGACCTCGAACAGGTTCAGTCGAATTTATCCTCTTCACCCGGCTAAAACCGTACAGTTTACGGCACCACTGTGTACGATAAATTCGAGAGGTTCGTATTATGTACGACTTCAAAATATATCAGAATTCGGCATAAAAATAACTTGAGAAATAAAACACTCAGAATAAAAACGAAGATCGATAAAAAAACCAGATTCATTCAAAAGCCCCTTGGGCGAACAACAGAGTGGATACCGGACTTTAAAAACCCTCCGGTCCAAGAGGTCTAGTTATAAGCCCGTTCGGGCAAAAGAAAACTGAACAAAGGAAAGGGATTTAGACATTTTGCTTCCGCATCGCATCAGCGCGATCAGCCGACATGGAAGCCTGATTGGACCCAAACTCGTCGAGGCCCGGTGGAACCTCATTGCCCATCGACGTCGAAACCTCTGGATGCAACGGATCACTGAAAGGCGTGACAACCAAGTCTGCCTCATCCAGTTCGCAGAGATCGATCGCGGCATATTCCTCCACCTTTTCGGCCTTAAGCTTCTCGAGCCGATCGATACGAGACGAAGGGACAACAATACCGTGCTTCTTCTTGAGGCCCTCACAGAAATCAAGTACTCCCTGAACTTGATTGATGACGAGGAACGGTTTCTTCGCCTGCTCAACCGCCGACAAATGGTCATTTACCTTCTGAAGCCGGACTTGGCACTTTTCGGTGACCGCCTTTCTCCTGGAAATCTGCTGGGTACGACCAGCCCTCAATCGCGAAGTCTCCGCGAACAGCTTTATCGAGAGAGCATCTCTTTCCAACCCCAGGTCGGCATTGGATCTCTTAAGTGCGGCAATCTCGCGAGTCAGCTCGGCTACTGCACGATCACCCGCCTCCACCCGGTCCTCGGATATATGCAGCTCCTTGCGAAGCTCCGCCGCTTGAACCCTCGCCTCAAAAGCTTTACGGCGCGATTCTCCGAGCTCGCGGTCGTAAGACCCGACGATCTCGTTCGTCTGAGCAACCATCTGCAGAAATAACGAACTTTAAAAATAAGCAATCGAAAGAAAGAGGATAACAAAAAAAAAGGGGAGAAAGTTTTACCTCGGCAGTAGTCTGGGCCAGTTTCTTATAGGCCTCAGATTGGCGAAGGCTGTCGACCGGCGGAAGGAAGTCCGGGCCGAAACTTAAGCGCCGATACGATTCGACGTAATCCCAGGAATCGACCTCGGGATCCGACGTCCGACGCTTCTTCGACATTGGAGAACTGTCCGATAGGACAATTGTATCTCCATCAGCTTGTTGGGGTTCGGTAATCCCCTCGTCGCCTTCGCCACCTTCGGCGTGCTCGGTACCGATTCCAGCGGTTGAACCAGCAGCCCGTCGAGACCCCCTTTTTGTCTTCTTTTTCTTCTTCTTCTCGGCCGGATGAGAAGTGTGCTCCCCAGCAGGAATGTCTCCCTGGCCGATCTCTTCTGTTGGAACTTCCGGATTTGCCCGTTCGGTCGCCGAAGGAGTCCGATCCCCAGCAGGAACCTCCTCTTGGCCAGCCTGTTCGTCAACAGCCGTAGCCCCGGGATTCACTTGGTCATCAGGCAGGGGAACACCCACGTCCATCTCGTCATCGTCCATCTCGGCTGAAAGATTAGGGATATCTTCGAACTTCATTTTTCCCCGACGACGTGATGACTTTGCTGCAAAAGGGAAACAGCGATATGAACACCGGAAAACGAGTATCGGTATCGACGACCTACAAAATGACAGTTATACCTCTGAGAACTCTCTTCGCCTTCAAATCAAGCTTTTCCTGGTAAGCTTCTGGCCACCGAGCTTTACCTGCTGCACTTAATCTCTTCACGTGGATAAAGGTGAATCCCGGCGTAGTGATAAGGAATCCCGGTATGTGACGATCTGAAAAAGAAACGAAGAAATATAACTTAGGCAAAATAAAGCATTAAAAGGAATCAGGAACGAATATCTACCAATAGGCGTCCTCCACTGAGTTCGGTAACTCCCGTTTGGATGCTCGACAGAGGACTCGTCGATCTTCACATAGAAGTACCGAGCATCCCAGTTGTTAACCTTGCTCGGTTTATTCCCGGTGACGAGGTCACACTCCGGCTTCACACTAGCTGATAAAAACCAAGGCTTCGCCTTCGACAGATTCACCCGGAATAATCTTTCAAAAATCTTGGCCGTAATAGGGATATCACACTCCTCACCGAGAGTGAGAAGACCCATGAGATTTATTACCGTGGCCGGCATCAACTGAGAGATCGCAATATGCCGCCTCTTGCAATACTTATAGAAGAGTTCCGGGATGGGAAACTTAAGACCGCAGCTCCTGAAATACTCCTCGTAAACACAAAGATAACCGTCAGGAGCGTCCCACGGGCGGTCGGTCTCTTTCGGGATCTTGATAAGGATGCCATCCGGAGCATTGCATCTTTCCAAAGTAGCTTGGACCGTCTCGGCCTTGGAACGAGACGGCCCAATATTCGCGGGCTTTTCAACCACACGTCCGGTAGCCGACCTGGAAACATCATCCTGGCGAGCCGCTGACGATATAGCGTGATCGTCCAGACAAGCAGCATCATCGCCCTCCGCGAGCCGAACTGCAAATTCCCGATCTGCCCGAATCTGTTCATCCGGCTCAACGACTTCTTCAAGTTCATCCTCATCAATAAGTTGAGGAACCTCGATCGTAACCCTCGAACTACTCGCTTCGCCACGACGCGAGTTATGTCCGAGTAGATCTTGCATATCCGAGCTCGAAACAGAATCGTCCATAAAACGTCTAAGGTCTGGGAAGTCTTGATTCGAAGATCGGTCACCAACAGATATAGAGTCACCTTCAGAGGTCATTTCGATCAAAGGAAGGAATCGGTGAAGAACAGCTTGAAAACCAACGAAGAACAGTTGAAGATCGCCCGGAAAGTTTGAAGATCTTCAAGCAGATCGGAGAAACCACGGCGGAGAAACGATCGGAGAACGGAGAGAAAAATAAATTCTAGAGAGAAGGGAGAGCGTTTAGAGAGAGAAAGTACCTTTTTCTTTTCGGAAGCAAAGCAGAAGTGAAAAACAGAAAGAGGATCGAACGGTATTTATAAAGAAAAAGACAATGATGACGACTCTTCGAATTCTGTAGCCAAAGAATACGAATCGGCACGCGGATCTTCGAATTCCACGACCAAAGAAGATAAAGCGGCACTCTTCCCGAGAAAAATCTGCCGAACTCGAAAGTTCCAAAATCTATTCGATCACGGGAGTTCCGATCTTCACTTTCGAAAGAAGTTCGCCGAACTCAAAAATCCGCCGCACTCGAAATAGAATCTGATCAGATCGTACCGATCTCAGTTTTAACCGAGCTAAAGAATACTCCCCAAGAATTCACCGAACTCGTAAACTCCCTCGCCGAACTGAGGGGGGGACCAATTGTTAGAGGGGGGATTAGCACCCCCTGGTTTAACTCGGTTCGAACCGAGATCGGTTCAATCAAGACCGGTTTACGATGGTTCGGATCGAGGATAAGTCAGCCCGAAAACATTGGGCCGAGCTCGGAATCTTGCTGAAAAGCCCATCTCGGCTACCGATCTAGGCCCATCACAAGCCCGGTCCGTTACGACAGATGAGACCGGAATATTTCCCCTTTCCCACCGGTCTCGGAAAAGGAAATATTCTCTTTGGTCGACTCCACGAGATATGCGGAACTTATCCTTATCTCGGAGAGAAAACCGGAAGATTTCCTTTTCCTAATCGAACTCGGAAAAGGAAATCTTCCTTTGAACCGCCTCAAGGACACTATAAATAAAGGAGGAGGCTCATTCGTTCAAAGGATCCACAACTTCCGCAGAGACAGAGAATACAAGAGAGAGCTCTTTATCGATCTCAAGTCTTTTGTCTTTGCCTTCTTACTTAAAATCTGTTGTAACCGCCGACCTTGATCAATAAACGAGATTCCGACTAAAAAGTACTGTTTTACCCCTTTTGTGTGATTTACGGATCAACAAGCAATTTTCCGAAACTTACCCGATTCAGGGTGGATTCTACGTCGAAATTCTTCAAATCGAACTCCTCCGAGCACGATTCAACTATAGAGACAGCAAACCCAGACCTGATTCCGCCTTCTAGGATCGGTAAATCTGTCGATGGCAAGTCCCAAAGATCGGAATCGACGAAGGAGTCGTACCCTTCATCCCCAAATTCCGCCGGATGGTTTTGCTTCTCGAGCAGGAACTCGGCATCGTCTCTAGGGTTCTTGATGACCACCGCCAGATTGAGATCGCCCATTTCTGCAGAAACTGAATCCGAAAGTGTGAAGCTTTTAAAAATCAACAGGGTTAGGCGGAAGGTAATATGTAAACTGGTCACCGTTTTATACTAACTTCAGTGTTCACCATTTTTGATTTTCAATTTTCATTCTAGCAATAATGTTTCTCTTAATATTTTTGAAGCTTTTAGCTTGAAAGATGCATTTTAGTTGACTTATCTTTTTGGCTAAGAAAGACATCAAGCAAAAACAACATACAGATTTAGAAGAAGAAGAGACATAGTTAGCCATCAAGATTCAAATTTCAAATAAAAACTGAAAGCAAAGAAAGAATCGAGAACAATTTGTTTAGCATCCAAAAAAAAAACATGAGAATAGATGAAGATTTAGAAGAAGTGTTAAGTACTAACCTGTTTGGCAAAAAGCTTTTGCTCACAGCTTTTGTTTTTGTGTTAGGCTGTGCTCTACACTCCTCGTTGTCATTGAAACAGAAGTTGATTGCAACATTAGAATAAGTCAAATGATCAAATATAATGTAACATCTGGATCCAATGATAAACGAATGTTGTTGTATAACTAAGAATGGTAACAAAGAAGAGTAAGTAACTCAAATTACTTAAGAAGAAGAACAATGAACTATGAACTCGGTCTCGGTGTTCGAGTATCCGTTCGGGTTCGGGTTGAGGTTTTCGGGTTTAAGCTTAGAGGCGTGTTCGGGTATTTTAAATCATCGGGTCAGATTCGGTTCAGGACTTATCAGGTTCGGTTCGGATTTAGTAAATGGACTAGAATCCGCCCATATCCAAATAACATTTCGGATCTAATTACATCTGATATTTTATAACCGAAGTTACAAAATTTAATAGCAAAATAACAAAGATAGAATTTGGACTATACGTGAAAGTGATTCAAATCTATCAATCCAAACTAAATTCATCACTCTTCCATATCACAAAACATCAAAGATATCTAGCTTAGCCTAAATCTCAATTTGAGACGATAGTTTGGTGATCCCCTAATAAAAAATGAGATGAAATTTACACTTTAATTAGTTTACAAGGATTGAATTTGCTATTGTATTATACTTTTGTTGCATTTTAATTCCTGTTACATTAAATAGTTTCAAAGTTTTTTTTATTTTTAACACTGATACAAATTATGAGAATATGAAAACTATTACAAAAACAATCTTACAACGTAGCATTCGGATACCTGTTCGGGTCCGGTTCGGTTTTTCGGGTTTCGGGGACCCAAATTTTAGAAATCTAGGATCCATTCGGGAATTTCCTTTTTTGGATCGGGTTTGGTTTGGTTCCGTCCGGGTTCGGGTACTCGGAATTTATCCCAATTTTCAAAAAAAACTAAAAAATATTATTTAATTTAAATAAAATTTGGTTAAATTTTGCAAAAATTATTTAATTTTGACAAATATAACTAAAGATTTTGGAGTATTTTGATTATTTCGATCTAAACATAACTAATATATTCAGTTTATAATTGTATTTTTGAGTATTTTGGTTATTTCAAAACTAAAGATACATAATATTTTTAGAATATAATTATATTTCGTATATTTCGGGTACCTGTTCGGGTTTCGGTTCGGTTCCGGTTCGGTTCAGATATCCAAAATATTTTATAAAAGAAACCATTCGGATATTTATAACTATTCACTTCAGTACCTTCTAATTCGGTTCGATTCCGATTCGATTTTTCGGTTGCGGGTATTTTCCGATGCCTATATAACGTTTAAGACTACCATAATTGATTTTATATGAATAAATAAAAAAATTAACTACCTTATTTATTTTTAGTTAAGAGAAAATTATTCAGAATAACATTAATCTTTCATGTAATAACTAGATTAACACCCTCATAACCGACTTGACTAGAATAACACAATTTTTTTGTCAAAAGACAGAAAACCCCTACTTTAGTTACTTATTCATAGAAATGCCATTTTGATTTATTTTTCTCAAAAAAAAAACTGCTTTTGAATTGAAAACAAAAAGCAAAACAGTTTTCTTTTTCTAAAATATTTCACTTCCCTCCTCTTCCCTATAAACGAAAAAATTGTTCCTCTCCCACACGATTTTTCGCCGTCGCCTTCAACGTTTTTCGCCGTCGCCGTCATCGTTTTTCGTCGTCGCCGTCATCGTGTTCGTCCTCCTCGCCATCGTCATCTTCTTCATCGTCGTTGTCATCATCCTCTCGTCGTCGTCATCTTCACCGTTGGCTTTTCTTCATCCTCGCCGTCCTCCTCTCTTCTTCATCGTTCATCCTCGCCGTCATCTTCTCTTTCATCGCCGCCGTCGAGAAATCCTATTACCTAACCACTCCTCTTTCATCGCAGATGCATACTTGTTTTCATGTGTTGCAGACTTGTTTTCATGTATTGCAGACTTGTTTTTCGATGCTTAAAACCGTCGCGCTGCCCTGCGTCTCTTCATCTTCCTCACAGATGCAGACTTGTTTTCATTTGTCGCAGACTTATTTCATTTATCGCAGACTTGTTTCATTTGTAGCAGACTTGTTTCATTTGTTGCAGACTTTATTGTTATTGTTGCATATTTGTTTATCGCAGACTTGTTTCACTTGTTGCAGAAACGTAAAAACTGCTTTTCTCTTTCTCCCACACGATTTTTCGCTGTCGCCGTCGCCTTCATCGTTTTTTGCCGTCGCCGTCATCGTTTTTCGCCGTCGCCGTCATCGTTTTTCGTCGTCGCCGTCATCGTGTTCGTCCTCCTCGCCGTCGTCATCTTCTTCATCGTCATTGTCATCATCCTATCGTCGTCGTCATCTTCACTGTTGGCTTTTTCTGTTCTTCATCCTCGCCGTCCTCCTCTCTTCTTCATCGTTCATCCTCGCCGTCATCTTCTCTTTCATCGCCGCCGTCGAGAAACCCTAAAACCTAGCCTTTTCTCTTTCATCGCAGATGCAAACTTGTTATCATGTGTTGCAGACTTGTTTCATTTGTTGCGGACTTGTTTAGATGCTTAAAACCGCTGCGCTGCCCTCGCGTCTCTTCATCTTCCTCACAGATGCATACTTGTTTTCATTTGTTGCAGACTTGTTTCATTTATCGCAGACTTGTGTCATTTGTCGCAGATTTGTTTCATTTGTTGCAGACTTTTTTGTTATTGTTGCATATTTGTTTATCGCAGACTTGTTTCACTTGTTGCAGACTTTTTTTATTTGTTGGAGACATGTGTCGCATACTTGTTTCATTTGTTGCAGACTTGTTTTTATATGTTTAAAACTCTAGCATGAACCGTCCTCTAAGATCGATTTTAATTTCTGTTTCGGATTTCATTAAGTTACACTTTTAAACATTGAAATAAAATCACATCTTCGTTAGTTCCAAATGGATTTTTGATCAACCTAAGTACATCTCCAAGACATGACTCTAATTCTCCTAATTTGAAAAAATCCCATCTATAAATTCACACAGCTCAGAGACAAAAACAATCATTGGACATAGAAATAAAAGGTTTTGCTGTGTCGGGGATATATGAAAAGACAAGCTCTAAAATGTTAAGTAGCGGAGAACAAATAAGTCTGCGACAAATGACAAAGAAAACAAAACGTATAAGTGTACGATAAAAGAAAACAAAACTGCAGCACACATAATAAGTCTGCGACAAATGACAAAGAAAACAACAATAGAATTTGCAACATGATCGCCACAGAGAACGGGATCGCCGACGACAAGTAAATTTGCAACATTATCGGTGATAGGCGGCGACGATGGAGAACGAGATCGGCGGCGACGATAGACAACGGGATCGGGGCGACGACGACAGACAGCGAGATCGGCGGAGTTAGATAAAGTTTTTAAATTTGAGAATGGCGGAGATAGATTATCGGTGACAATGGAGAACGAGATCGGCCGTCGTACATAACCCTAATGGTGCAATGGCATTTTCGTAAATTTGTTACTTATAAGGGACATATTAAGTCTGCAACACATTGAATAAGTCTGCAATACATTGGATAAGTCTGCAACGACCAACACATTGATTAAGTTTGCAAAGCATTCAATAAGTCTGCATAACATAACAAGTCTGCGACAAACAAAGTGTTATTCTAGTCAGAAAACAAGTCTGCATCACAGTCTAATAAGTCTGCAGTTTTTAATGCCACGTAAGCAATTTACAAATAATTATGTGACGTTAAGCATTAAATCTGTGACATTGTAAATAAATCTACGACAAGCGATGTTATTTCAGTAAGACCTTTCAAGTGTTGCAGACTTAGTCTCTTTGTCGCAGATTTTTCAAAAGTCTGCAACAAACAGCTGCAGATTTTTTATAAGTCTGCATAATAAGTCTGCAAATGAACATAAACCTGCGACAAAGAGAATAAATCTGCGTAATAAGTCTGCAATCAAAACAAGTCTGCGCAGACTTAATAAGTCTGCAACAAAGCATAATAAGTCTGCGTTGAAAAGTCTGCAACACGCATAATAAGTCTGCAGATGTGCGCAGACTTAATAAATCTGCAACATTGAAAAATAAATCTGCAGATTAAGTCTGCATAACAAGTCTGTGCAGACTTATCAATTTATTAAATCTGCAACAAAGGTCTGCAAACTTCATCTGAAAACCGCGGTGGTATTTTTGTAAATAACTCAAACTTTTGCTTACGTGGAAATAATTTCGTAATGGTAGTGTCGTAATAACGTTTTTCCTAACAAAAGCAAATAAGGGTATAATGGGCTTAAAACAGACTTTCTCCTTTCTAGTAAATATATGTTAGTCTAGTCTTTAGCCAATTTATCTGTGTCATTCTAGTTTTTTTCCCTTTAGTTAATCCACTTTTTTTTTTTTTTAATTACCGTATAAACAAGGAAGAAGTGAAAATTCTTCTCGGTGACAACAAATTTAGTAGAGGCGAAAGTGTTCAACTTTCTTCTTGGGCTGTGTGTTGTTGATGCGTGACGTCATCTCAAACCAACTGTGAACACTTTTTTCTCTGCGGAATCAAATCTATCAGATTTTTTTTTTCAAGGCTATAAGAAAAATCGACCCTTTTCTCTGTGGCTAGACTTGGACGCCTAAATCGTACGCGACCTGTTTAAGAGACGCGCAAAGTCGACCCTCCCACACGTTCCTCCTCGACAATTTCAATTTTCTCCGGGTCGGGTCAATGTCAAGAACGACGGGAACTGTATATAATCTTCGAATCACGCGATCGAACTTATCAATTGGTGGATCTCGTGTTCAATTTTGAGATAGATTCCTGGGAATTTTTTCACACTCGAGAGATTTTACGGTTTAATCAATCCTGCGGAGATGATTGAACACGGGAGCTCGTCCTTGGATTACCGGAGCATTAGAGAGGCCGCTTGCAACGCCGGCGCCGGAGCTACCGCAGGTCAGTTTGATTATCTGATTCTCTTGAGTCGCGTTGGTGGGTTGGGTTCTTCTTGTTGGTTGATTTGATTTTGGGAAACTTTCCAGGGGCAATCGCGGCGACTTTCGTTTGCCCATTAGATGTGATCAAAACAAGGTTACAGGTTCTTGGTCTCCCGGAAACTCCAACCTCGGGAAAAAGAGGTACTTGCTACAAATTAGCTGAGCTTAATTTGCTTAAGAATGTCACTGGTACAGATGTAGCTGTAGATCTTATGTGATGATATGAAGTTGTTGCATGTTTGATCAAGACAAACACTCTCTCTGGAGCTATGCCTTTAGGTGGCTAACAAGCTACATCTGTTGAAATATCAGGTAGTGTGATCATTACAAGTCTACAGAATATAGTAAAGAATGAAGGTTTTAGGGGAATGTATCGAGGGCTTTCACCAACCATCATAGCTCTCCTTCCGAATTGGGCTGTAAGCACCACTTTTCTCTGCCGAGCTTTGTTTCTTCAAGAAATCTGTTATGTCTTTCCTTGTAATTGATATTCTGGTATCACGCGCAGGTCTACTTCTCAGTCTATGTGAAGCTAAAGGATGTCCTGCAGTCAAGTGGTTGGTACTCATAATTTACGAATTACAATTCTTTTTGTGGTTTGTTTTTACTGATGTATCAGATATCTCTGCTCGACTAATGCAGTCCAGTGATTGCTTAATTCGTTTTCTGACCAAAGTCTTTTTTTTATATCTTTCAACTGTTCATGTTTTCCTCATAGATGGCAAGCTTAGTATTGGGGCCAACATGGTAGCTGCTGCTGGTGCTGGAGCCGCCACATCTATTGCAACTAATCCACTTTGGGTTGTAAAGACAAGATTAATGGTGAGTTTTTTCCTCTTTCTTTGGTTTCAGCATTACTATACATTCTGGATTTCTGTTTTCATTTTGTGTCTTCTCTTCCAATTTTCTCAGACGCAAGGAATTCGGTCGGATGTGGTACCTTACAAAAGCGTAATGTCTGCTTTTAGTAGGATTTGTCATGAAGAAGGATTGCGAGGGCTGTACAGGTCAGTATCTTACAGGAAACTGAAAATTCAGTGATTTTGAACAGCTTTTTCTTGTGACATTTTGTGCTTATGTTAAACTTTAGATATGTCGGTTATATTTTCCTGTGTTGGAACAGTGGAATTTTGCCTTCTTTGGCGGGAATAAGCCATGTTGCGATACAGTTTCCAGCTTATGAAAAGATTAAGCAATACATGGCAAACATGGGTAAAACATGATTTCTCCACTAAACATGATTTCCCAAATCCCAACTAGTTTCTGATCATAGCTAGTTGAAGTTCTCAGATAATACATCCGTAGAGAATCTGAGTCCTGGGAATGTTGCTATTGCCTCTTCAGTCGCGAAAGTACTTGCCTCTGTTTTGACTTACCCACACGAGGTCTCTCTCCTCTTCCTCTCTCTACCTCACTCTTAGGCTCATAACTAACTGATCCGACACTAAAATGGGCTTATGTTACATGCACAGGTTATTAGAGCCAAGCTTCAAGAACAAGGGCAAATGAGAAATGCTGAGACTAAGTATTCGGGAGTCGTTGATTGCATCAAGAAGGTGTTTAGAAGCGAAGGGATTCCTGGAATGTACCGTGGATGTGCCACTAATCTACTGAGGACAACTCCATCAGCAGTTATTACATTTACAACCTATGAGATGATGCTTAGATTTTTCCGACAAGTTGTGCCACCAGAGACGAACGATCACAAAAGAGAAGAAGAAAGAAAGAGTTTAGTTAGTCGACGAGGAGGAGGAGAAGAAGAAGAGAATGATTCGGGTTTGAGAGGATCACAAACTCAATCTAATAAGATCAACACTTCCCCTATCCCTCTCGGAAGCAAATAAGATCAACACTTCCAGACTCGAGGCATGCTTCATAGATTTTCTTTTCTTCTAAAGCCATGTTCCAAATGAAGTGATTTTTTCCCCTTGCGGTGATCAAGTTGTAACCTTTTTACTTGTCGTTCTAACAAATGTGTAAACTATTAATACATACTTTTTGGCCTTTTTGATGATCAGCGAATAGATTAAGATCACATTCGTTTAGGTCTTCTCAGACTCTTATAGTTGAGGTCCCTCTCCGTCTCACACTCTGTGTTCAAATTGCAGGTTGTGGGATTAATAGAATGTGATTTCAGTATTTCAAAATTAGATGCTTTGGATGGAATTTTGTGGACCTTAGTGATGGATGCTGCTTTAAAGGAAGAGGATTTATTTCCTTTCTCAATATTGGCGTTTCACCTACCCACAAGGTAATAGAATCTTCTTCTCCGGGTTAAGCTTTTAACACTTGTTGAAGGAACAATGTGAGAACTAATGGAAGCCATTTGTCTTGGCAGCCTTTGGAATCTTGCCTTTATACCAATGATGTATGCAAATTAGTTTCTGGTATTAGACCCAGTGATTAACAAGATAGATAGGCCTGAAACCAGTAGATACTATTGAGATCATAGCGGAGCTGTGAATGTATGAGTAATCTTAGTCAAGCAAACCCTTTGAGTCAATTTTTTTGTTTTTTGTCTTTGTTTAGTACCTTTGAGTCAATATTACACAGTTACATATGTTGAGTATGATAAATAAAATTAGACATTGAAAATTGGTGATTGGTAGTGCAAGCTATGTCACTATGTGCATTATCTCCGTACCTACAGCTTTACAACTCTGTGCCTCACCTTACATCTTTCCATTGACACAAATGAGAAAGAACCAATACCTGATGGGGTCTTAGCAGTCGTAGGCACTGGTATTCGGTGTGGTTGATTTACTGGTCCATTGGTCAGTCACAGAGATCGGTGAACGTGGGAATTTCATATTCTCTATTAGCGAAGCCTCTCCCCAATCCGGTGGCGAAGGATGCGGAGTTATTGTCTCTTCTTTGTGATTGTAGTATTGACATTTTTGCTCCTCACTCTGGATTCCCTTTAGCTCTTGCACAACTTGTTCCATTGTCGGTCTCATTGTATTGTCTTGCTGCAAGCACTGAAAAGCCAACTCTGCCACCATTGTAGTCATTTTTCTAACTCCTTCATTCGTTCCGTATCCAAGACTCTGATCAATCAGCTCGTGGGTCGCGTGGTTCTGTATCTTGTTTATAGCTAAGCTTGATAGATTGATCTCACTCTTGCTTCTGCTTATATCAACAGCAGGCTTGGACGAAATCAGCTCAACAAGAACCACTCCAAAGCTGTATACATCACTCTTGTCCGTTAGATGATAGCACCGATGATACTCAGGATCCACATATCCCGGAGTACCCTGAGGAGCAGTTGAAACATGAGTTACATCACTCGGGAGCAACCTCGATAGCCCGAAATCCGCAACTTTAACTCCGAAATTCCCATCGAGGAGAATGTTTGTAGTCTTGACATCGCGGTGTATGATATCTGAAGCGTGAAGGTAAGACAAAGCACCAGCTGTTTCTATGGCGATGCTCATGCGCATTGACCACGTTAAAAAACCTTGGTTTGTTGGGTTTTCACCATAGAGATGATCTGCAACTGTGCCGTTTGGAACAAACTCGTAGACAAGGAGAAGCTCTTGGCTGCGGCGTGAAGTGCATCCGTAGAGGGAGACTAGATTCTTATGATGGAGACGTGTTAGGATTTCTATCTCGTTCATGAATTGCTCAAGTCTTCTGTAATTGTGTTCATAGAGACGCTTCACTGCGACTTCTCGCCCGTCACGCACTTTTCCTGAGATCAAAAGGTAAGAAAACATAGCTTAACAGAGAGATCTCATTTTTTCCATAATTGCTACTTTGCTAGTGCACTGATCATCTTACCATAGTACACAGTGCCAAAGCCTCCATCTCCTATTAACCTGTCTTTACTGAAATTGTTTGTGGCTTCTTGAAGTTCTTTATATGAGAAGATTGGTATCTTAAAGAAGACATGGCTATACTCGACGTCAGATTTCGAGTTGTCTCTAGAGATGAGATCTGAACCAGTTTTCCTTCTGAAAATCCTATGGATGATGATACAGAGTGCCACCAAGATGATTATCAAGATGAGAGATCCTCCGATTCCTGGAAAATTTAGAGAGAAAACTGATTCAAATTTCATGGAGAAAGATGAAACTAAAGGAGCAAAACAGAACATATCTCTCTTTTTACCTAATCCTAGCTTTAACTTCTCTTTTTGGTAGGTTTTTTTATCTGCAACAAAGAAGAGGGAAATTGAATTATTGTCACCTCCAAATGTTTCATTCATCATTCATGGTTCAGTGTGTTCATACCTTTGGTTGCTCCAACGCAGCGAAACTTGTCAATATTGGGCATCGTACATTCTCCGCCTTGGCGATGGCAGTGACGGCAGCCTCGAGGCAGGTTTATATGGAGAGAGAAGGTAGCATTTACTTCAGAATGGTTCTTGTTTCTTGGATCCACCCAGCTCTCTGGAGTCTTGATAGCTGAACACCCTGTTTCCATCACGACCATCTCCCAAATCTGAGTAGTACAAGCTGCTTCCTCCTCCTCCTCCGCAATTCGCATAAGTGAAACCATTCTTCCTATTCCTACTGTTGTTGCATTTGTACAAAGTGGTCATGGTGAGCCATGGCGAAACTGGGAGAGAGAAGCTTGACAAGTCACTGCAGGATCCTGTTTCCAAGCTTTGGTTAAGCCTTGGGTCGGTGATGGTGATGGTGTAGGCTTGAGAGACACTCTTGACTTTATACCATTTCCCTTTTTCCTCAAGCTGTATCTCTGGAGTCTCGTGATCACTGCAATTCATCATGAACAGACCGCATCGAGACGGCATGGTTGTGTTAAAGAAAGGGAAGTTAAAGTCGAGGTTTCCGCAGGTGAATCTTGGGCACTCTGTCCGGTTCGAGCTCCTGGCTTCTGCCATGAGAAAGAGGAGGAAGAAGAAGATAGTCTTCATTACAGACTCTTGTGTTTCTCGATATCCAGATCTACAAAATATCAAGACTTTGGTTCCATTTTTGAAGAGATATAAGTCTTCCCCCCACCCTTCCTGGTTATGGTATTGCGACAGAAAAGTTGACTTTTTTGGGAATTCAGACAGAGCTATAGAGGAAGAAGAGTCTACGGATTTGGTTCACTACAAGAGAAGAAGACGAAGATTTGTGAGGGCAGCTTTAAAAATTGTGCAATAGTCGTTGAAGCTTTGCTGCTTTATTGGAAAAACAAAAATAACGTATGAGATTTATTTTGACCGGAGACTCTGGTGGAATTGGAAACTTTCAATTCAATAGAAATGCGTTTACCTTGCATGTTCAAGATTTGACCACACAACGATTATCTTTTGTCTTTGCCTCATCTTGAGTCTTCAGTGTTCCATTATTATAAGGTTAGAACCACTGAGCCAGAGACGTTTGGGTTTTGTTTGCTCAATAAAGATCTAAAGATTCTAGTTTCCTTTAAATATTCATAATCCGGTTTTAGTATACTACATAATGCATAAAAGTCATAGTAAATGATCATAAGATTAGTTGAAAATAAAAAAATAAACTTGATAATGATGTCTCGCTAGACACCAAATAAGAGAAGAGTTTGATCATGAAATATTTATTAAGATAGAGATGGCGAGCAACTTGTAAATAAAATAGTAAGTTTAAGAAAAAAATTTAGTTAATGAAACAAGTTCTGTGTAGAATAAGGAAGACACGAGGGCTACTGCATATTCATGTTTGAACTAATTTGATTGGAAAATCGATGAGATCGACCATATCGAGATTATGAAAAACATGAAGAATGAAAAACATAAAGAATATGGATATTTACCAATATCTTAAATTAGGAAATTTAGTTTTATCTTAAATATAATATTTCCATATTAGTTTATGAAATCAACTTAATTTCCTAAACTAATAGAAATATTATATTTAAGATAAAGCTAAATTTTCTAATTTAAGATATTGGTAAATATCCATATTTTTTATGTTTTTCATTCTTCGTGTTTTCTATAATCTCGATATGATTGATCTCATCGATCTCCTAATAAATTTAATTGTATCGAGTTATAGATACAAGAATATATCATTTCCGACATGTATATTTAAATCATTTCACTGATGATGAACCTAGGCGGTTGTATGTTTAAATCATGAAAATGAACATTACCTGTGCAAATATTTCAAACTCGACTACTAATCTTTGAACTAATTTGCATCTACCATTAGAAAAAGAAGAAAAACAACGAGAAGAGATATTCTATTAAAAAAAAAAAAAAGATATTCTAAATCCTATATGTGATCATGATTCATAACGCACCCACTTGTCGGTTCTATGATTGGTCCGAATAAGTCAATTTTGGGATATTGAATTTGGAGGGTCCTTTCAAAAACTCAAGTTGGCCAACTCAGAAATCCAAAGCAATAAAAATACAAATAAAATACAGTATCCAAATCAACTCAGAAATACAAATATTATAAAGTTTCGAATTCTACTCGGATTCGTAGCCCTGGGCGTTCGGATGTCCATTCGGGTTCGGTTCGGTTTATTCGGTTGTTCGGTTATTCGGGTGTAGAGGTCTAGGGTCCATTCAGATATTATTGATGTTCGGTTCGGGTTCGGTTCGGATGTGTTCGGGTTCGGTTCGGTTTCCTAAGTGTATGTAAAATTCGATTGTAACTGATATGTCAATGGATTCGGTTTCGGTTTGGTTTTTTCCAACCGAAGTACCTGTTTGCAACTAAAGTAACCAAAAATCCGAAGTAATACATAGCAAGTTCATCAAATCTGGTAATAAAAAGAGAGTACTAATTCATGATTCCAAGTCCAAACAACCTCAAAAATCATAACCTAGAGAGATAGAACATAAAAGGGAGAAGGAAGATCCAAAACAAATGTAAACCAAGATCCAAACAATGAAACAAAGTCTGTTCAAAAGAGATATAACATAAAAAAGAACCAATATCCAAACCATGATATAAAACAAAGTCTGTGACATCAAAGAAGGCTTAATCTTCAGAATAAGAGAGAACCAAGAGGCAAGAACCTTCAGAATCAGACATGTGGATGTGACATCAAACAAGGGTTACAACAAAGTTTATTGAAAGCAAGACAGAATTAAGACAATTGAAACAATGTAAAAACGAATGACAAGGAAGAAAAACGAATGAGTTGATCCAATTGGGGTAATTTACCTTGAATCCGAGACAAAAGCAAAGTCATTTAGTCTTCATCATGAGTTAATCTTTCAAACTCTGCAAACAAAAAAAAATAAAACAGATTATTAAACAAGTTAAACATCTAATAAGGAATTAAATTAGCATATAATACAAGATAAGAAAATGTACCTTGCTGAAGCTTATCTTCATACTCAACTTCATCAATTATTTGTTGATTTGTAAGCACCTTTGATTTAAATTGAATGTTTTGTTTCATCCACTGCTCTGTACACATCAGAACTTCAATCATATAGTGAGTTAGACAACTCCTATATGGGTCAATGATTCTACCACTAGTGCTAAATGCACTCTCAGATGCAACAGAAGAGACTTGCATTGCAAGAACATCACGATCAACCTTAGATAAAACTGGATACTTGCCACTGTTGAGTCTCTAAAATGAGAGTACATCGTACTCTATTCCAGGCATCAATATAGGATTCTCAACATTATCCTTCAGATATATATCCAACTCATCTCTTGTGTCTCGAACTCCTATCTGATGTAGCAACTCATCGTATTGACAATCAATATTTCTATAACCCAATTCTGGTTCCATCACTTCCATTCTTTCTCCACCTTGATCTTGAGTACTATGAGTAGGCTGAGATGACTGACCTTGAGACTGACCTTGAGATTGATTTTGAGACTGACCTTGAGACTGACCTTGAGATTGATTTTGAGACTGACCTTGAGACTGGCCTTGAGACTGTTGGAACTGAGAATCTGTCATGTATCTGCCACTGTACTCTTCAAACAAACTTTTAAGAAGATCATTGACATTATCATACATGTACTTACTGTCTGGAGTATCTTTCCCATACAGCTCATCAAAACACATCTTAGCGTACTGCATCTTCTTTCTAGGATCAAACACAGTCGCCACTATCAACATCTTATTGATGTTCTTCATACCGTCCCAATACTTAGCAAGTTTACTCAACATTTCATCTGCCTTTACATTCAACTGAGTCTCAAAACTGTTACTCAGATCTTTCAAATTGGTGGCTATGGTCACTATATGACCATAACACTTGTGTGAATTCAAAGAAGAAGAAGCTGAGACTACCAATGTTGCGTTATAGAAGATGATAAGGAACTTGGCTAACCTTTCAACTTTTGTCCAATCAGTCCATTGTGGAGGCCCAATCCTTTTAGTTCCATTGTTAAACTCCAAGAAGTGGTCATTGTAGAGCTTGTCTTCTATCTCCATCTTAGCAAATGCTGCCTTGAACTTAAGTGCCTTTGTTATCATCAAATAGGTTGAATTCCATCTAGTTTTTACATCCAATGGCAAACTTCCTCTTGTCATTTTAGCAGAATCAACCCTCTGTTCAAATGAATTTAACCTATTTGTGTTGGATCTAACATACAAGACACCATTAGTGATGGCTTCTACACTCTCAGTTATGTCATCTAATCCTTCCTTCGCAATCAAGTTAATAATATGAGCACAACATCTCATATGCATAAAGTCGACATCTAACACAAAGGAATCATGAGATACTTAAGAGAAAGAAGCATGAAACTTCCTCAAAGCAGAACAATTGGCAGTTGCACTGTCCACAATCACACAAAAAACCTTTTCTATTCCCCCACTCAGCTAAGCAATCTAGAAGCACATTTGATATTGTCTGACCTTTGTGATCCGAGACGAATTTGAAGCCTATGATCAGCTTCTTCAATCGCCAATATGCGTCAATATAATGTGCAGTGATGACCATATAACTAGCACATGCGGATATGAAGATTGTACAAATGATATTAGATATGAAAATGAACTTATTGTGTGTAAATAAGAACAATTACATGTTGTAGAAGCCACCCAAATGTCAGTTGTAAGTGATACTCTTTGCTTATTAGTTAAAAACCATTCCTTCAAAGCTGCTTTCCTTTTTACGTACATTGAAACAATGTCTCTTGTTGCTGTCCTTCTTGAATGAGGCTTGTACATGTTTATCTTGCAGTCAAAACAAATAAAATAGAATCAAAAACCCAAATAAATAGACAAATAAGCGTTTAATCAAAGAAACCAACCTTGTTGCATAAGTTTTTCCAAGCCACACTTTCAATGAAAGCCAATGGTAACTCCCCTAGCACAAGCATCTCATTTGATGCTTCCCTAAAAACCTCCTTAGTCAGTTTTACATCCTTCAGACCTCCTTCTTCATTAATTATTGGTTGAATATTGGCTTCACCCTCTACCCATGCCTTGTATTGCTTGCAGATTAGAAGATGAGTTATAAGGTTTGAAGTCCCTGACTTTGGATTACATGAGTATTCATGCTTGCAGTAGTTGCAGATACACTTGTTACGATTCTGTGATCTTCTTATGTAATGCGACCATACGTTGGACCTTGTTGGAAGGAACTTCTTTTTAGGCTGAGAAGTTGCTCCACTTGCATCAGGATCTGAAGTTACTTTCCATTTTCCTTGATCATCTTGTTGTTGATTGTCGTTTTGATTGTTATTTTGGTTTGAAGGTGATGAATTCATCTGAAAACAATACACAACAGAGGCATATTGAAAGTTAGAACATGAAAAGAACAAAGAAGATAACAAGAGAATAACATATAACAATCCAAACAAAAGAACATATACAATACACAAATATCAAGTTTGTATACAGAACATATACATATACAATTTCCCCCAAAGAACATATACATTGTATCCTTACAAATATTCATATACAAGTTTGTATATTTGTTTCTGTAATTTTTCAGACTCATCTGTTTCTTAATCCTTCAACTTAATATTATGCATAGATAATAAAAGAATCTAATACAATCAATGACAGTTCATAAATAACGTTGAAAATTCACCATAATCAGAAACATAATGCAGAATGGGCCACCATGACGAGGAGAAGAGAGCTCAAAGACACTGCCAACAAAAGGAACAAAAAGTTGCCATATACGAACTAAAGGAACACTAGAACTAAAGGAACACACATCAAATTCAGAATTACACACGCACTAAACAATTTCCCCCAAAGAACATATACAATACGCAAATATCAAAATCGAAATCCCTAAAATTAGTTCGAACAAATCAATAGGTAAAGAGAGATGAAGCAACGAACCTGAGATCGATTTCTAGAAATCTCAAAAGGAGGAGAAGGAAAGTTCGAAGAAGATGCAGGATCCAGAGTGATTTGTTTTTATTTTTTTTGGGTTTTAGTAGTTGGGAAAGGAAAATCGATGAAGAAGCTCAATCGACAGTGTATATGCCCTACTAGTTATAATCGATGGTTCGGCTATTGTTCGGTTATCTGGTTTTAACTGAACCGAACCTAAACCCGAAATAATCTGAGATCAAAACTCGATCGATTATATCAGTACAACCGAAGTAGTATATGGTTTGGTTTATTCGGTTTGGATTCGGATATGGACTTCGGTTATGGACATTATGCCCAGAGCTACGAATTAGTATACTACATATTTTTTATATGAAGGTAAACATGTCCGTTTTGATAATTGATTCTGCTGACTCATGTCCGTTTGACCACCAAACCACAAATGTTTTTCTCTGCCGAATAACAATAAAATTTACAAATTTTGGGTTATGCATTTTTTTATTTTTTTAATATTTTGTATTCAAGTAACGTCTAGCCTAGAATTTTTGATTGCGTGAAATCTGATTATCTCTGAACCACGTGGATTTGCTAAACTCAAATTACGAAAACAAAAGGATGGGATAAAAGTCAATTCTCTCACGCCAAAAACACGTTTCAATCTTCCGAGTTATTTTTGAGCATGCTCCATTTTTCTTCTTCTTTCTTAATTATGAGTTCTTTTATATATTTCCGTGGTTTCTAATGAGGCAAGAAAATAAACTATAAACATTCCCTTTTCGTCCAGAAAAAGAAACATAAAATTACAAGACACACAAAAATATTTACAATAAAAAAATTGTTGGTCATTTACATTTGCGTTGAATCTATCGTCTTTTATTAGACCAACGGATCACGCCAATCATTTGTGTAATTAATAAATCTCCCCAACGCCAATTCCGTCAGCCTCAATGTCGACGGCGTCTACATCTCATCATTGTAACATCGTCTGATTCCATCAACGCACCGTTAACAATCCTCATGTCTCCCACCGTGATCTCCCCGTTGACGTCATCCCCGACGTATATCTTGTCCACGTCACCGGCATTGACCTTTACGATCTTCCCTGGTAACCTCCCCGGCTGCGTCCATTCCGCGAGCAACGCCGGCATCACAAAGCCGGTGCGTGCATCCCACGCACTCACTTCCATGGCGTCGTATCCTTTCGTATCTGCCGCTAATAAAACCGCCGGCGACAACGAGGAAGAAGCTCTGCATTCTCCGAAGACATTACGGTGACCTCTTTCTCTGTTGATATCGAGATGGTCCCATAGCTTCACGACTCCGCTTGAGACAAGCCCACCAAGATCTGGCCAGGACAACAGGTCCCCGAAGCTACCACTGCACCGCCGCATCCAGGGGATATTTCCATTTATACCCTTCTCATCATTGTCCTGGTAATAACCAGATCTTTTAACGCGTGAATCCCCATTGACCGAGTCATCTTCATCGTCTTCGTCTTCTTCATCGTCTGAAGAGTCTGACGAGCAAGAGGAATCGGAATCGCTATCGTAATCATAGAGAAGAGTTGAGGAAGGTAGAGACACGTCTACATTTCTTAATCTAAGGACTAAGCTCTTGATTCTAGTAACTAAGGTGGTGATGAATGAAGCAAAAAACGCAATTAGCAAGAAAGCGCCCCATTTCCAGAAACTATAAGCGTGATGTAACTTTCCGACGCCGGAGACGGCAAAAGCTCGAGATAAAAACGACGGGTCGTTTATCCCCACGTCAAAATCGCTTATTCTGTTAATAACCGGGACCTCCATCACCGAAATATAGGTTTTTTTTGTTCCCTTGGGTTTGGTTTTTTGAAAAGTTTAATGAGTAGAAGAAGAAGAGAAGAGATTTTTGGCTATTTAACAAAGAGAGGAAGAGATGACGTGGCAGATAACTAGAGGATAAATATATGTACTGTATCTGTATGTGGTGATAGAATCCAGAACACGTAGGAGAAAGGTGGCGGCGGAGGATTTCGAGGAAGTGCGGAGGCAGAAAGATAAGAGCACAAGTTTAATGCATGAGTCAGCATAATGCCACATGTGATGTGATTTATAGTTACTTAAGATGTTTATAACCATTGGTTACGGTTCTCATTTTGTTAACCCTAATTTTCACCATTTGGTATACGTTTAAATAGTTAAAATATATATCGTTATGATTATTACGGTCGTTGTTTGTTAGATATGTTTGTATCTGAGATTCTCTCCATTTCATTTTATTATACGATGTTTTAGAATTTTTTTTTGTTTATTTTTTCCAAGTTTCTATGGAAATTTTTAAATTTATTTGATTTTATGATCATTTTTCTTTTGTAGTGTTTTTATTATTAATATAATTGGTTATTAATTGTTATTCATTGGTCAAATCAAATGTTTTTTTTTGTTTCAAATTAAATGTCAGTAACTTTATATGTTCATTATTTCTTCAAACTTACACACAAGTGATCGAACGTTATTGAGTGTTCCATAGCTTTGTTGAACGAATCGCATATTTGACCCTAAACAGTGATGATACCGCATTCTAAAGTTACAAAAAGTTTCAAATTTTCTTGACAATTATGATAACTTGGGAACTCGTTGCACACTATATATGTTTAAACTATCGCCACTAAAACCATAAATTATGGTGATGCTCATGCAAAATGCAGAGATCCAAGAGGAAGAAGAGGAGCACAACAGAACATGATTACAATTTACAAACATAACACACTATAAAAAAAAAGTGAATATTGTTACAAAATAATCGTGACTACTTTATTTGGTAACAATTTTGTGACGAAATTCATACGAATCCGTGACAAAATGATTTAGTCATAAAAGCGTTACCATTTCGTCATACAATTGTGACCAAATTGAAAGTAATAAACTTATGTCACTAATGGAGACATAATTGTTACAAAATATATTGTCATAAATATTATTATGAATTTGCGATCAAATCGAGTAACTAAATTAAACGATTTTTGTGACTAAACTGAAGTCACTTGTAGCTACACATATTTTATAAATAAATCGTCACATTTTGCCACTGTTTTAGTGGCATTTGCATTTGGTCATAGAATGTGACATAATTGCTACGAATTTGTGACAAGAGTAAAATCACATGTGAATTTTTTTTTTTAAACCGCTTCAATTCTGAAAAACACCCAAAAATACATAATAACTAAAAAGAGTATAAATGACATAATATATTAAACAAAAAAATTGTGAACGTGACACTAGCTCTTGATATGAATGTGACCTATATAAAATAAACAAAAAAAGAATTAATTAATCAGAAGTTCCAAAAAATAAACACAGCGGCGATCTAAAAAACATGTATCCACTGCCCCTCCCTGATTGAGAAAATATATCTGGAATTTCATCAAATTCATGTGTCTTTTCTTGATTACCTCCATCATAGTGTTGATCTCCTCTTCGGTTTTTTGTCTTGATGTGTGGCTCAAAGTAATAACTACAAAAAGCAGAAATCTCTTCATTGATGTATTCTTCAACAATCGAGTCTTCTACCTTTGATTTATTTTTCACTTTTTTCTTTAGATGACCCATATATCGTTCAAAAGGATACATCCATCTAAATTGCACAGGTCCTCCAAGGCTAGCTTTATGTGGCTAAATTAAGGTTAGAATATAAGCCATGGCTAAGCCGTAGCTAAATACAAATTTTTTAAAATATAAACATTTTATAAATCATAAATTCTAAACCCCAAACACAAACCCTAAACCCTAAACCCTAAACCTCTAACCCTTAATCATAAACTCTGAATCTTAAATTGTAAACTAGATCTTACAGATAAATATCAAATAATATACAAAAAAATTAACACATACAATTTTTTAAAATATAATCATTTTATAAATCCTAAATTCTAAACCACAAACACAAACCCTAAACCCTAAACCCTAAACCTCTAACCCTTAATCATAAACTCTGAATCTTAAATTATAATCTATATCTTACAGATAAATATCAAATAATATACAAAAAAATTCAAAACATACAATTTTTTTAAATATAATCATTTTATAAATCCTTAATTCTAAATCCCAAATACAAACCATTAACCCTAAACCCTAAACTTTTAACCATTAATCATAAACTCTAAATCTTAAATTGTAAACTAGATCTTACACATAAATATCAAATAATATACAAAAAAATTTAACACATACAATTTTTATAAATATAATCATTTTATAAATCATAAATTCTAAATCCAAAAAAAAAAATTATGTTTCTAATAATATTACTTTTATAACAAGTTATAATATTACTAATCTTCATCAAAATGCAAAAAAAAGAGACTTAATTCTCATTGGTTACTTAATAAATACAAGGATCACACTTAATTTTATTCTCAACCGTTGATAATATTCAATCTAACGGCCACCAATGTTTTCCCTTTTTTTTTCTTCTTCTCTTTTTTTCTTTCTCTGCATCGTTTCTTCTCCTCGAAAGATTGGTCTCTCTCTCTCACGGACTCGTTCTAACCAATCTCTCTGTCTTTCAATTTTGTTTACAAGAGATTCACGGTAAGTCTCCTCTTCTCCTTCCTCCGCTTCTTCTTTTCTTTCTCTTCTTCTCCTCCTCATCCCATTCTTTTTTTTCAGATCCAGTCGCTGTGGAGGAAGGGGGCCAGACGGAGGAGCTCGTGATGCACTCGGAGGAGCAGATCTGGCCGGAGGAGCTCGCGAGGAGGTGGAGGAGGCACGGAAGAGGCGACATGGAGAAGAAGACCGGCGACTCGGCGGAAGGCAGATGCTCTGTTCATGACCCAGCTCCGCTTGAAGATAGCGGCGCGTGTCTAGGAGGAGTTCGGAGTGTGGCTGGAGCTTCGGCGGTGGAGATACGGTGGCTGGAGATGACGTGGCGATACGGTGGAGGAGACACGGAAGAGGCGACACGGAGATGAAGACCGGCGACTCGGCGGAAGGCAGATGCTCTGTTCAGGACCCGGCTCCGCTTGAAGATGGCGGCGCGTGTCTAGGAGGAGTTCGGAGCGTGGCTGGAGTTTCGGCGGTGGAGATACGGTGTCTGGAGCGTGGTTTAAAAGCGTTTTCTTAATTTGTTTTTTGTTTTTTATAAATTAATTTGGTTAATTTTAATATATTATAAATTAAACTCATCATGCCTATACTGTAACTATCCGTGGCTAATTAGCGACAGAAAACGCTGTAACATTTCGTAGCTATTTTTACCAGGAAAAGCTATGGATTCTAATTAGCTACGAAGGTATAGCTACGTAACAAAATTCCTAGTTTTCCGTTGCTATTAACCCATATAGCTACGGAAATAATCTGTAGCTATACAATTTTTTTTAGTAGTGATTGTGATGAAGTTTGTGATATTATTGTGGTCACAATTTATAATGGATCATTGACATAAATATTGTAATAATTTGTGATACAAATATGATTATTTTTTGTCACATTTTGTAATTTAATTGTGATAGTATCGTTTATCACGAATTATGTTGTTTTTATAACTATAAATTAGTCATGAATTGTGATGAGATTTATGACATTATTTTGGTCGTAATTTATGACGAATCAATGACTAAAATATAGTAACAATTGGTGACAAATATTTGACAATATTTTTCGACACAAATTGTGTCATTTTTGTAACTATTTTAATGTCATCACAAGTGGTGACGAAATGTTACGTTATTATTCGTAACAAAATTTTGTTACGTTTTTTTAGACGAAATTGATTTGTGACGGTTTTATTGTGATGTTTTAGAAATTGTGATATTTTAGTCACAGTATAAATTTTGTGACGAAATATTTATATATTGTGACATAAAAAATTGTAACAATATTTTTTTTTTTTTGGTAGTGACATACTTGTTATATTTTTAGCAAAAAAGCATTACTTGTTATTTAACTGGAAAAAAAAACCTACCCATCCAACAAGAAGCGCCTCACAATCTTGACGCTTTCCTCCACAACGTACTTCTCCCAGATATCTCTCTTACTTTTTCCTTCTCCATGATACAGCTCAGCCATAATCGCAGCGGTAGCGTCAAGCCTCTTAACCTCCCAACCACCTCTTATCAGCTTCATGATCTTTTCTTTCTGCCTGGTCACCAGCCTACATGTCCTCTCTTTCATCTTCTTCACTGTCTCCTCGTACGCCGTTTTTCTTGCCGAGTCCCACATTCCCTTGTTTCCCTCCCTCGGGTACACTCTAAAGTACATGTCAAACTCCTCTACCCCTATCGTCTTCCGAACCCCCATTCGTGGCCCTGAATCTACTACAGGGTCGTAGAAAGCAGCGAGCTGCTCAAACAATCCCAACTCAATCATCTGGTCGACCCGGTTGGACAGGTGTTGGAACAGAATCGGCTCTGAAACATGCAGACAGAGGATGCAACATTTGTACCTCAGCTAGGAGCAGATCGAGGAAAGACTAGATTCGGGTGAGAATGGATCATTTTCAGGGTCAAAATGCTCAGAGAGAAGAGCGTGATTGAAAGAGTTGGATCCGCCCACTACAATCGGGAGTTTCCCGCTGGAAACCACTTTAGAGATGGACAATGTCGCCAAAGAGCGGAACTTTGTAGGGGTAACTTCACTGTCTTCTGGGTGTGAAACTCACCCAAAAGATGGTGAGGTACTCCGCCTTGCTCATGGACTGGGATAAGATTTGTTGCAATATCCAATCCTTTGTACATTTGCATTTTGTCCGAGTTGATGATCTCAGCTGAAAAACGGGTGGCGAGATCGACGGAGAGGCGTGACTTACCTGTGCCGGTGGTTCCTGTGATGAGGACCACTTTGTCCTTGAGATTGTTATGCCCTGAATGGTCCATGGACATGGTGACTGATCGTTGTTGGAAATTGGTAGTGAAAGTGAGGAGGGGAGAATGAGAGAATGGTGAAGACAATCTGATTCCAGGCGTTTTTTTTAATAAAAAGCATAGATATCAAAACTCTTTTTCTATAAAACTAAACTGAACAAAAAAAGGTGGGAGACTCCAGATAATATTGAAGTTGAGACCCTTTCATGGTGTCGCAAAATTAAAATACTAATTATTTTAATATAATTAATGTAGAGTGTCTCATATTTTTTTGAGTCTAAGTAATGTTTTTTTTGTTGGGTGTCTCGTACCTTCTTTATATTTCTCATACTTTTTCAATTTTTTTAATAATATTTTGGTTGAAACCCCTTATGAGACACCATAAAAAAGTCACCGATGGGTTGCTCTAATAGTCTAAAAGAGTATTTCTCTATTAATATAATAAAGATTTTTTTTTTGTATTTTTTTTTTAGAATCTCATTTTTTTGCTTCCATTCCTTAGATATAATGTTAAATTTTATCATTGAATACCCATTAAATAGCTCATCAATATAATATTAATACTTTTTGTAGTTTAATTAAGAATCTTTATGTTAAATTATAAAAGAATAATCCCACTAACTAGCGGTAGGCCTGGAACGGAGCGGATATCCGGGTTTTTCAAGATATCCGGATCCGTATCCGTATCTGCCGGATAATCAATTTCATTATCCGAATCCGGATCCGAAAGCTCCGGATATCCGAGTTCCGAATATCCGTTGAAAAACTCGGATATCCGCGGATATCCGGATCCGATCCGGTTTTTTTTTTTTTTTTTTTTTTTACAGAACCCGACGATCTTTAAAATCTGAAACTCATTCATGAATCTCAAATACTAAACAAAAATATGATGATCTAGAAACACAAAATCGAGTTTAATTTCACAGATCGAACACATCTATAGTTTCAAACCAAGACATAAAAACGAAAGTTAAAACAGACAAGGTTTAGATCTTAGTCCGCCGAGAAAATCGTTTCCGATCATCATCTTCAAATCAGAGCCGCCGATTAAAAGCCTACAAGTCGCCGACTCTTGTTCCGGTTCCGGTTCCGCCACCGGGAATGGCCGGCGATGACCAGTCAGTCATCATCGAGCAGCTGTTCAACGCGGCCGAGCTAATCGGAACCACCGGAAACAACAACGGCGACCACACCGTGAAGCTTGGAGACCCATCGAGTCGCCGACTAAGACACGGCTAGATGGTGATTCGCCGGTGAAATCGTGAACGGTGGAAGTGATTTTTTAGATCTAGGGTTTGGAAAAGGGGGCGACGTGAACGATGGAATACTGAAGAAAGTTTATAAAAAAGGGTTTTGTTGTGTATAAAAAAATGAGATGGGTAATAGGCTAGGTTAGGCGATAATGGGCTGTAATAGAATAATGGGCTACATGAATAAGGACGGATAACGGGTATCGGGACGAATCCCATGAGAAAAAAAAAAAAAAATTTGTACAAGTATTAAAACGGATATCCGATATCCGATCCGAATTTTTTTTATTATCCGTATCCGTATCCGTATCCGCCGGATATGTTATTTCACTATCCGTATCCGTATCCGGACTACCCGGATATCCGTTTTTTCGGATTGGATCGGAGCGGATACCGGATCGGATACCGGATACCGGATAATAATCCCAGCCCTAACTAGCGGCGTATAATCTGAAACCAAATATATACTACTATTTATCGACACTATTCATATGTAAAAATGCAATTATATCCTAACCAACATATTTCATTCACCTTCTTCTTCCCTTCTTCTTCTTTCTATTTTTTCTTCCTTTTCTTTTTATTTATTCTCGATAATGAAAGATAATGAAGATGGAAGTAGTGTTCGTGACAACGATGGTGTCGTAAACGGTGGTGTTGATGGTGATGATAACGACGATGGTGAATCTAGTGGTGACAGTGATAATGTCGATGACGTTAGTGAAGAGCGGTGATAGTGTCATTAACAGCGCCGACGCTGGTGAAGGTGGTGGTGATGATGGCGGTGGGTGAGGACGATGGTATCAGGTGACGGTGGTGGTGACGATGAGGGTGTCTGGCAACAGTGATGGAGGGTGGTGAATATTTGTATTAATGAAGTTATCCACAAATATTATCATGATATTTACTATGTTAGCATGTTATAAATATAGATATTATTGTTAACATGTTACAAGCGTTGGATATTATTGTTAACACATTAACATACTATATGATAATTAGATAAAAAAAGATAAACATAAATTTATCGCGATAACATATTATCTATCATGTTAACCAAATAGTTATCCACTAAAAATAACAAACGTTTTTATGTTATTCACAATTATTATTCGGATATTTGCTATGTTAGCCAGTTATAAATATCATATATTATTGTTATCGCATTATACGTATCATATATTATTGTTAACACATTAACTAACTATATGATAATTTAGTCAACGCGATAAACATAAATTTACAACGATAATATATTAATTATCATGTTAACTAAATAATTATCTATTAACAATTCACTGCTCGCCTCAATTCTTCTTTGTATTGGATCGAGTGGTATTTTCGTTTGGTTTTTGGAACAGTGTGGAGAGAGAACTAATTTTGAATTATTGGTTGCTAATTTATTAACCATTGATATTTACTAAATTCACTCATTATAAAATCTTCCATTAATGTTTTTTAAAAGGAAATTTTTAAAATACCTTTGTGATACCTTTTTCAAAAGTACCAAAATTTTGTTAATTTTCAAAAATACCAATACCACTTTTATAAACGCTTATATAAAGTTGCTTATAAAAATTCAAATTTATAAAGATTTATAAATCATCTATTATATAAAAGTTTTATAAGGTTTTATAACGAATACAACAAATAGTGGTACTTTTATAAAAGTGGTATCATAAATTGATGAATAAGAACATTTTAATAATATTTATATACAGTTAATGCAGTGTTGAAAAAATATATTTTTTTCCGTTTCTCTTCGTTACTAAAATATATCAGATGCATTAATTGAATTTGACATGTTGTGTTTTTAAAAAAAAAAAAAAAAAAAAAAATTGTACGATATGCTTAATCCATTGACATGTCTTTGATATGCTTAATCCATTGACACGTCTATGATAGACATGTCGATAAAAATATGGGATAATTGTAAATTTAGAACAAAAAATGAGAGCTATTGTACTCTTAATATTTATTTAAGTTTTGCCATTTTTATATTAAAATACCCTTTATTAAATACAAAAAATGTCAAATAAATATTATATTTACTTTAAAAATTCCGAATATTCATATAAGGTAAGTAATATATATTGTGTAATTTATCTTAGGAAAAACAAAATTTTAAAAAATATTTATTTTCATGTTTCACTAATTGTAGAATTTGGTTTCTAGTATTTGCTCTAAAATCTACCAAGTATAGAATATATATTATACTATTTGTTTTGTATTTTACTGTCCATATAGAATCCGTTATTTACAATGTTGTATTTATTCTACCAATTGTAGAATTCGCATTTTACCATTTTCTCTATATTCTACTTTTTGTAGAATATAAGTTCTACCATTTTCTCTATATTCTACTTTGTTGTAGAATAGAAGTTTTACCATTTTGTTTTGATTCTACTGAATGTAGAATACATATTCTACCAAACGGTTAACAAAATCTGAGAGAAAATCTAGGAAAACACAACTGAAAATCTTCAGAAAATATTTTTTTTTTTCCTTTTTAAATCGTTTTTTCCTTATTTTTTCGTTTTTTCCTTTTTTAAAATGTTTTAGAAACGACGGAGATTGCGAGAAAGATTTTTGTTTTCTTTTTTTAAGTCGCAAACTGTTTTTTTTTTGTTATCAATGCCCTTTATTATTTTAAATTTTATTTAAATTTTTTTATATATTGATTATTATTATTATTTTAAGGGGTAAAATTGGATTACCTTTAATATAAATATTAAGGGAACAATAATCTTCCAATAAGTACGAAGGGGACAATAGTTCTCATTTTGTGCTATAAATTTACAATTCTTCCTAAAAATATTGATAGACATGTCGATTAAAATTAAATATTGATAGACATGTCAATAAATTTAAAATTGAATGAAATCAATATAAATTTGACATCTATCAATATTTTTCACTTCTCACTATTGATTTCATTCAATTTTAATTTCTTTTAGAATTGTTCTTATGCTACTATTAAAACTGAGATATCTGGCAATTTTATAGCCAATGTGTATGACGATATGTGTTAAAAGTTGATTATCACTACTATCAAATGTTTATATTTCTCAAAATATACTATTGATGCAATAAAATTTCAATTGATAGTTGACACACACGCAAAAATCAGTTGACATTTTCTAAATCTCCTTTTTTCTGCTACAAAAATTCATTTTAGAAAATTTGCATGGGCTTTTCTATAGCCACTATAAAAAAAGGAGACTATGATGTGTCTTACAAACACGACTTTAGAGCATTTGCATTAGAGTTTTCATTAAAAAAATAAATAAAAAAGTAAGAGAGAAGAAAGTTGAGACCCCCAAATCATATATGGCAATTTGGGATTGGTCATTTTTCTAAAAAAATTAATTATTTAATTGAAAAAATTAATATTTTTTGTGGTGAGACACCATTTGAGTGTCTCACTACCAATATAGATGCTGAACCACATGAGAGAGTTCTTAACAATTTTTTAATTATAAATTTTGATTATTTAAAAATTTAGAACCCCATAAGTTTTTTCATCTCCAATGGTGAACTTCGTTAGGGGTTCTTTAAAAAAAATTAATATTTTATAAATCATTTATTTGAAATATAAATAATATTGTTAATAATTTTAAACATACTATATTTTATAAAATCAAATTTATATTGCATTACATGAAATTTAAAATATACAAAATATAGATTTTGAAAAAAAAAAAATGTTTAGTTGTAATCTTGAAGGGTACCAAATTTGTGCCATATATGCTCAACTAAATCATCTTTCAATTTTTGATGTATTTGTCTATCCCGAACTTGATTTCGAATGCCGATCATATTGCCGAGATTTGTAGGCATATCTGTAGAGTACGTCATATCCACTTGTGAAGTTCTGCTTCCTTCTCCTTGTTCGAATTCTGATACATCAAACTGAGTGTATCCATCTCGTTCGTTTTCTACGATCATATTGTGCAGTATGATACATGTTTTCATAATCTTTCCTATTTTTTCCTTATCCCAAATAAGAGCTGAGTTTTTTACAATTGCAAATCGAGCTTGCAAGACTCCAAAAGCACGCTCGACATCTTTTCGGACGGATTCTTGATATGTAGCAAATAACGATGCTTTTGGATCTTGAGGAATTGGAATAGATTGGATAAAAGTTGCCCATTTCGGATAAATACCGTCTGTGAGGTAGTACGCCAAAGGATACTCGTGTCCGTTGACCAAGTAATTCACTTTTGGAACTCGACCTTGTAATATATCATCAAAAACTGGTGAGCGATCAAGAACATTGATATCGTTTAAGGTACCTGGAGGTCCAAAAAACGCGTGCCATATCCAAAGATCCTGTGACGCTACAGCCTCTAAGACGATTGTCGGTTTTCCTGATCCACGTGTATATTGCCCTTTCCAAGCGGTAGAGCAATTCTTCCACTCCTAATGCATACAATCGATGCTTCCTATCATCCCGGGAAATCCGCGTATCTCTCCAATATCGAGTAGTCGTTGAAGATCTTCTGGTGAGGGTCTTCTTAGGTACTCATCTCCGAACAAATATATTATTCATTCTACGAAATTTTCCAAACATGAAATTGCAGTACTTTCACCGAGCCGGAGGTATTCGTCAACCGCGTTAGCCGCACAACCATATGCCATCATACGAATTGCTGTTGTACACTTTTGTAGTCCAGAGAGACCAAACCTTCTGATAGCATCTCTTCTTTGTTGAAAAATGGAACTTCATGGGAGAGTCGATCAACAATACGCATGAACAAGGGCTTGTTCATTCTAAAACGGCTTCGAAATATATGAGGAGGGTATGTTGCATCTTCACTGAAATAGTCGTTCCATAAGCGGTTGTGGCCTTGTTCACGTTCTCTTTCAATATATGCTCGTTTCTTCTTTGGCTTTGTTGCTGCATGACGATCAAGAACGGCGTCGAACATATTGTCAAATTTTTTATCGAAGACTTCATCAAAACTTTCATCAAGCGGTCCGTCGAAAGCATTGCTTGAAGAAGATGCCATAATTTTTTTTTTTCTGTTTGATGGAAAAAACAAGAGAAGAGTTGGAGTTTAATAGAGAAATAAAAGAAGAGAAGAGTTGGAGTTTGATAGAGAAATAAAAGAACAGTTTTCTAAACATATATATATATATATATATATAGGAAACCCATGATCGATTGTTTTACAACACATATGTGGTTTACAATATTTTGTGGGTTACAATACTACAAAACAAAACCAAAATGGACCCATACAATGATCAATAAAACAACACAGGAAGCAAAACCCGTGATCTCTATCATTGGCCTTCACCTCTTTTTACTAAACCCATGATCTTTATCTTTGGCCTTCACCTCTTTTTGTGCCTCCAACTTGTCCTTGATTAGTTCATACAAAAAGACACGAATCAAAGCATTATCAGAACCGCAAACTTGTAAACATAGAACAAAGAACAACAAATTAGCTTGTAAACATAGAACAAAGAACCACAAATCAGCTTGTAAACATAGAACAAAGAACAACAAACCAGCTTGTAACATAGAACAAAGAACAACAAATCAGCTTGTGTTAGAACAACAAATTTGTGTTAGAACTCATGAAACTTCAGATAATTAACACATAACAAGGAGGCTGTCATAACAACAAATCTGTGTCATGAAACTTCAGATTTATTACACAACATAGTTCATAGAAAGGGACTTTATAATTATGACAACATATCAGTAATTAGCTTGTTCTTTAGCGCCATTTCTATATCAGAAAGTGGCTCTGTTTTTGCAAGAAATCGATTGTGTTTAAGTGTTTTTAGCAAGCAAGCATTGATCACAAGACCTTTACCTAACAAAAGCTAACAAGCATTGATCACAAAGACCTTTACCTAACAAAGCTAACAATCATTTATCACAAACCCTATCTAACCGAGAAATGTGATCAAAATGTTAAACAAAGAAGCAAAACAAGCATTTATCGCAAACCCTATCTAACCGAGAAGACTTTTACCTAACACACAGCTAACAAGCATTTATCACAAACAAGTGTCCACCAATACTTAAATTAGGAGAAATAAGTAAAACCTGATAGGTGTGAAAAGTGAAAAAGAACCATTAACAGGAATATCTCCAGTGAGAGGATTGTTTGAGAGATCCCTGCATTTCAAGATGATAATCAGAAACATGAACACAAAGGAATTTGGGAGAGACAGAGTTACACTACATTTTTCCTAAGTAGCCTCTTAATACTTCAGATGTGTTCACTCTCTAGATGTACATAGCACTTAAATCTAATCAACACCAATATGATTTAACACTTAAAGCCTAAGGCAGAAGAATATTGTTTCTCCAATAGAACATCCAGAACCAGACCCATTTCATACTAATTAAGCATCTCAATAAACTTCCATTGTATATCAAAAAGGTGACAGACAAGTACTTACATGCCAATAAGAAGAAGAACATATGGAAGTTGAGATGCCTTCTCATAATCCATTACGAACAGAGCATGAAACGCCATAATCTCATAATCCAAGGTTCCTGCAAAACAATCATTCCAAAAATGTTAACCAGAGAAACCCATATAAGAAAAACCCTCAGCAAATCGATGGAGAGCAAACATTTCAGATATAAACCCTAAAGCACCGAGAATGGAAGATTAGTAGCTCTTAATCAATGTATATAATCAAGGGTCGGCGATAAATTCGATTGATAACGAAGGATTGTTCTCCAATTCGCAAGATAAACTCGAAAATTCACAAGAAAAAAAAAACTCATACTCATTACCTTCTATTTGCTGCTCCATCGATTTGCTGCTCCATCGCCGATCCATTTGCTGCTCCATCGGCCATGAGATCCATTTCCTGCTCCATCGCCGATCGGATTTCCTTGGATTTTCCTCGATTTGGTTTGCATGAACTTGACCTCTTGATTTCTCCTTCGCAAAATGTCTCTCTCTCTCTAATTCTCCGTCGATGAAAAAAAGGATTTGGGGAAATTGTTTTTGCCCCAAAAAAATGTCCAAAACCAATTAAATCAGTGTACGTATGTTTAAGAAGCGGTTCTTAAACAAGATTTTTAAGCACCGGTTCTTAGCTTTTAATTACATTTTCATTTATTTTAAATACCATTAATATCTAATATCCCCTCTAAGAACCTTGCGTTGGAGATGATCTTAGATTCTGAGAAGATTCTCTCACTTTTTACCCTATTCTATATATTTTTGTGCTTGCTTATATTCATTTTTGAAATCTTAATTATGTATTGTGGGTAGAATCTATCATTAGATTAATGATAGCTCTTAATGGAAACATATTTAGATGCTTGATTAATGAAGTTTTAGCATTGTTCGGTGTTTCCTTCAGTTAAGGTATAATGTTATGGTTGGCTTAATCATCAAAACCTAGAGTTAAGTTTGTAACAGTTCCATGAAGGTGTATGTGGAGCACTTAAAAGAATAACAATTTCAAAAAGCTTCAGTCTCAAGGAACTATACAGTGTATAGACTTCCACAAAACAAAACAAAACAATATAAGTTGAAACTCTGTACAATGCATATCCTTGTCAAGGCAGCTGACGAAAAAATAATCCATCATTTGCTTTCTTCTCATTTGATTGAGCCATCTCATTAATAAAAAAAAACGAATTATGAGCTTTTCTCTTGCAAAATTATTAAAAAAATTTATAAATTTTCAAAATTTAGCCATACAAAACACGAAATATTGTGTAGACAATTTAAATCATCAAAGTCGGTTGACACTCTATTTAAATCTCTAACTTTTGTTGAGTGAATCAAATTAGATATATCGTTAAGTTGCTAAATGGGATGGATAAACGGGGTTAAAAAACTGTTATAAATCACAGTTAAATAAAACAACGATGTCTCCTCTTTTTCTTAAATTTCCAAATCGATAAAATTTTGAAATGGAATTTTATCGATTTGGTGAAGAAAAGTGGGATGACATCGTTTCACTTAACCGTGATTTATAACGAATTTCTAACCCCATTTATCTGTTCCATTTATCAACTTAACGATGCGTTTAATTTGGCTCAATGAATAAAAGTTAGACATTTAAATATGTTCCATTTATCTGTTCCATTTATCAATAGATTTTGATGATTTATACTGTATATGCGATAATTCGCGTTTTGAAAAACCAAAATTTTGACAATTTTCCCGATTTTCTCGTTAGTATGTTTAATTCAAATTATTTGTGAATCCAAAAGATTAAAATTATTTCCCACTCTCGTTTTCACGCGCGCTTATTACTGGGTAGCGTTATGGAGGTAGCGTGTTCCGCGAAGCAGAGAATTATTTTAACTATGTTCGTTTTGCTTTTCCCAAATCGATGATCGAATCAATCACCAACCTGCGCCATTGAAAGAATTCAGCAACCGGTGGCTTCCTCCGCTCCGATCCGATGTCGCTGTTAAACCAACTCTTCAACCGTGGAGTCTTTGGCGCGAAATGGTTTCTCCTTCTTCGTTCCCTTTCCCACTTTCCCGCCTTAAATTCTGCTCTTTCGCTGTTTCCTTATACGTTTTCTCGTTTTAGGATTTGAGTTTTGGAAACTAGGGTTCTTCAAAATTTTGTTAATGGATGGCATCGATTTCTCTTTTCTTCATCGAATTAGACTCTATGTTCTTGATTCTTCACAAAAGTTTAAGCAATTACTTTTCGTCCGCTTAATTTTGGCAGCAAGACATGCTTGAACTTGGCGATTGCTCGGATGAAATTGCTGCAAAACAAGAGAGATATGCAGCTCAAACATATGAAGAAGGAGATTGCTCAGTTCTTACAAGCTGGACAGGAACCCATCGCTCGAATCAGGGTCATTCCTTTTTGACTCATTTCATGATTCTCATTCCAACTGTGTATCTTATTTCTTACATTCGAAAATCAGATCCTATGTTCTTGTATGAAATTAGGTGGAGCATGTGATCAGAGAAATGAATTTATGGGCAGCCTATGAGATATTGGAGCTATTCTGCGAGTTTGTACTTGCCCGTGTCCCAATCCTTGAAAGTCAAAAGTGAGTCTTTCGAATTTCATATGTGATCGAGTTTACGAACGCGGATTAGATGTGATCTTCTATATGTTCTGTGTGTGTCTTTTGGATTTCAATCGAATAGGGAATGTCCGAGAGAGTTGAGAGAAGCTATTGCTAGCATCATCTTTGCTGCTCCAAGGTGCTCAGAAGTGCCTGATCTTCTTCAAATTAAGAATCTGTTTGGTACAAAATATGGAAAAGAATTTATCATGGTTTCTTCTGAGCTCCGTCCCGATTCTGGTGTCAACCGTACAGTTAGTATACTACTTGGGGGCTAGCTTTTTTTATTCATGTTTTATATATACATATCGAGAGAAATGCAGTCTTGAATGAAGTGCTTGACTAGCTGGATTGTTTTGCTTTTTTTTGGGTAGATCATTGAAAAGCTTTCTCCTGCCAGCCCATCGGGAGAGGCAAGGCTCAAAATTTTGAAGGAAATTGCAAAGGAGTATAATTTGAACTGGGATTCTTCTGCCACAGAAGCAGAGTTCTTGAAGAGCCATGAAGATCTACTGGTACCATTCTCTGAACCCGGATTTATCAATATAAGGGAAAGCTAGTCGGTAACATTCACATTGTTTGGTCTCCTAAATCAGATGTGAAATTTGATACAACTCAGCTATGACATTGAATTGAAAACCACAACTCCAATTTTAAGAACTACGTGACAAAACATTTCTATACGCGTCCATCATCGATCATTACGATTGTCTGGTAGATATTCAATAGGGCATAGCAATAAATTGATGATCTTCCCACGCCTAGCGGTTACTGAATGTGAATGCCGAGTTTGGTTCAATATAAAGGTTTTCCTCTTGCATGGGCTTCAACGATTTTGAAAATGTCTTGGAAATGTTTTAAACCAAATGAGTTACCTTTATAAAGTTGATAGTTTCGTTCTAATGTCATTTGTAGGGTGGAGCTAAGCAAATGCATCGTCAAGATGGTCTCTCTGAATCTCGACCATCCCAACAAGGCTACACTCAGTCTTTGGTTTCCAGGGAAGCTGAAATTCTGCCTGCAGAGGTTACACAGAGACTCCAGCAGCTTCAAGCTCAAAATTCAGTGAGCAAAAACATGTCACCATCTAAGCTGAATTCAGCTTCTCAAGCGCCTCTTGATACTAGACGGGATCAGACTGATGTAATGGAGAGAGCTCGGGATGCTCTAGCTAGCGCTGATCGTGCAACAACAGCTGCTCGTGCTGCTGCCCAACTAGTTAATGTCTCTTATCGGGGCCCCCACAGTAGCAGCAGAAGGGAAGTCCTCAAACTTAATGTAGTTCCTCTACAGCTTGTTTAGCATATCCCTGTTTTCTGAGGTCTGAACGAGGTAATGTGTTTTACAGCTTGATACCTCGAGGTATCACGTGACAAAAACTTGACTCATGCAGTAAGGGAGGAAACATACACGCTTCTAATGCTTCTGTACAGAGAGCATTAATTAAACGGTGTTGAAGATATGGAGTCTTGCTTGCATCTTCTGATAATAGCTGTGTTGTGGTATGTGTGTGTGTGTTTAAAGAGGTATTTGAGTGGCATCTAGATGTAAGAAATCTATAATATGGATCTAGTAAATCTATTTCTTTGGCAGAACTAGCTATGGCTTGGTTGAAAAAGAAGAAGAAATCAAGTTTCCAGTGCCTAGGAGACTAAGTGCGTTTTTTGTTTTTTTATGCATTGTGCTTGTGCAATCCTAGAAATATTCAGCCGCCAGCTTCACTCTCTGGCCTCCTTTAGAACGCTTTGCTCTTTTCATTTACTCAACTTAGATAGATGGATCGCTTATATGTTCCAGATCTATGTGTTTTACGTTCGAGATATGAATAATCTTTGCACTCTTGAATTAGTCAAAAGGATAATCAACGTAGTCCAATACAGCTCATAAACCCACATGAGGCGTCGGAAAAAAAAAAAAAAAAACCAAATGAGGAACCACACTGTTTTTTTTAATGTATACTATTAAGAGGTAAGTATAATTGATCGTTGGTGTCGAGTGGACAAGGCATTATTAGTTCTTCGAATTCCCAATCCTCCATTACCAAGAATACCAGATGTGCTTTTAAGGTTTATTTTCCTTGTTGCAGCGTTGCCTTCTCTTTATGCATTATTTATAGAGGCGTTAGCCGGCTCGAATTTAGGTTAGAATGGGATTTGAGGTTCATTTTTTTCTATAAAAAGAAAATTATATGATATTTTTACATAATGTTGTTTCCTGTTTTTTTTAGCCAAAAAAATATATTTATCTAGATTATAATCTTCATTCAATTATAGATTTAAATCCAACTATAATCCAAAGACTGAAGTGTTCCCCCATGAAGATTATAGTTGGATTTAAATCTATAATTGATGAAGTGTTCCCCAATGAAGACCTTGTTTTGTCAATCCAGGATATACACATAAACGTATGTGGAACTTTAAACATAGGTATAACTCAATTCTTGAAAGATATACCTTTACAAAAGAACTTTAAAAAATTGTCGCATCAAAAAGCTAATTTCGAGAGACTCTCTAGTTGTTTTAGACTATAGATGGTGGATTGACAGTGTGAGTCAGAAGGGTCATCAGCGATGTCACTTTTTTGTTTAGTTACTCTATATTGGTTAATGATTCGGGTAGAGAGCAGTTGAGAAGCACCAGGACTGGGTCATTGTCGACAAGCATTGTCAGAAACACTGGGAAATGCACAAAGAAAGGATCACTTAGCCCGTTTACTAAGCCATGTATATACTATATATTTAGTAAACTATTTTTAGACTTCATAATTCATAACAAGACAAAATTCCCACTTAGCCGTTTAATAGGCTTTTTTGGCAGGTCTTACAATTTTAACATTAAAAACAAAAAACTATGAAGAAAATCTCGCTATATTTGAGACCAGCTTTGACAATATGTACTTGTGGCTAGTGTATAAATCATCATTTCTCAATTGTAGTACCTAGAGTCAATTCCGGGTATCATAACAACATCATTTTTACTGTTGAGCTAACCGCATTTAGATTAATCAATATATTATTATGACACTTTTACCACCTTTAGTCCTTACATAAGGCCACTAGAACATTTGCTTTAGGCCAAATATGTTCAAAAGTTGTCATGGTCGCATTATTAAATGGGAATATACACTAAATGATAGTTTTAGTAGAGATTGGCTATAGAAAAATTGGAGCACCGCCTATAAAAAAGTTTGGTACATTACCAACTCATCCAATAACTAAATTTTGTAAGGATTATTTAGGTAGATGACATAATTTTGGGTAAAAAATACAGAAAAAATAGATGGTAAAATCGTAATTAAGGAAATGTCGTTTTCACATATGATTTTAACAAAGAGTGTGGATCTTATCCAAAAAATGTGGTATGTGAAGAAATAGCGTGTCATATTTCAAAGTAACATGTAAAAAAAAATATCATAAAATTTGGAAAAGAAAAACTGCAACTTGGCATTACACTTTTGTATATTTTGCAAATACACATGACTTCATGGACACTTGTAAAAAGACGAAGACTGAATAAAGAGGGAAGACTTTCTCTCTGTTTCTCTTTTCTCCGTACCAAGAGAAATTGAGTTATTTTCCGTTAACGCGGCTGGAAGAGTTGCAAACGATGTGTTGCGGAAGGCGTTAAGAGGGCCAAAGAGAGGGCAACTTCTCAAACCGTCCTCAGTCCTAACCATGTTATCAAACATTTCTGTTTAAATAATCCTAAAACCATGTTATCAAACCGTAAATATCTAAACCTAACCAAGTAGTTTGGTTAGTTTGTATATTCGTTCCGTTGCCACCAAAGCTTTCAATATATACTATTGCATCAGTCAATTATCGTGAAAACCCTGTTATTTCTGGGGGGATTTTTGCGTGTACGTTTTGTGAAAACATTGTTTGTGTAGTAGCATTTTACAAAAATTGGAAAATAAGTAATATTTTGTGTACTGTTCACGCGTTGACTTTTCAGTTGTATCCATGTACAGTATTGCACGAATTAACGATGTATAGTACATGGACCAATAATAAGCATGGACAAAATCATCTTTTCAACAGAAAAAATGTTATTTAAATTTTTTAGAATTTGAAAAATATTAGAACATAAATTATGTTTTGATTAAGTGACATTGGATGCAAATACTCTGTTATTTCTTCACCGGCCATTAGGATAAATGTGCTAATTTGGAAACATTTATGTATTCCAAAACAAAATGAAGAAGAACAAAAAGAGGAAGAATATAATAGTTGATTCACATCGTCATGGTCGTGTGCGTGAGAAAAAGGTCCACTTATGACTTGCCCCTTCGTATAAACACAATATCAACTCGTCCTTTCCAAAATCCACACTTTTGTCTCTTTCTCATGAACGTTTGGTTCTATTTCCGGTCCAGGTGGGAATTCCACTATTTTTAATATCATTTTCCCACCTTTTTAAAGTAAAAAACAAAATCGAACCAATTTCTCTTTTTTTGTTTCTATCACTTCATAAGGAAAAGGAACAACATAAGAAAAAAAAATTGGAAAAATAGAACAATTAGTACGTGCGGGGATTTCAATTTCTTCTCGGCGGCATTTTGTTTTTTTCAACACATTAAAAAAAAAATATTCTGGTGAAGCACTCTCAAAGATATTTGTAAGCAAAAAGTAATGGAGGACACGTAGGGCCAAAGGAACAGACAGATGGTGTGTGGTTAAGCAACTATAGTCTCTCTCTCACTCTAGCTTCCATGTCCTAAACCCATGTCTCTTCTGACACATTCTCTTCTGAAAACTTATTTTCCTCTTTCGATCCCTCCTTTAAATATCCGTTCTCTACTCATACATGCATTGATCATTTACATGAAGAGGGAGAGAAATAAACAGAAACTGGAGGAAGAGGAGGAGGGGGAGAGGAAAATGGAGGTGGTGGTGGTGGTGGAGCAAGTGGATGCATTGGCTGCTGCAGCAACGGTGGCTGCGGCTGCGGCCGTGGAGGAGGAGGAGGAATTGTGGGGGGTGAGGCTCAATGCCGGAGATGTTTTGGCCGACGAGCTGATGACGTGGAGCACCGTTTGGTTGCCTTCATATTGGGACGTGGAGTTTGTTGAGAAAAACTATGGAGTAATTTTGTTCGAGGATGTTGTGTGGGACGATGATCTTTGGAATTTGAATACTTCCACTCAGCTTCCTCCTTTAGATAACATAAGACAAGTTTGAAGTGTTTTTGGGATTCAGGGTTTTTCAATAATCGGCTCGGTTATTGATTTTTTCGGTTTTAGTATATAAGAACCATATTTTAATCAAAATTAGTTGTTTTGATTTGGTATGATTTCTTTTTAAAGCAAGTCTTAAGATCATGATTTTTTTATAGAAAAATATCCTTAATTTGAGGATTTTTTTTCTGTAAAGAAAAATTAAGTTTGTTTTAGTTTTTTCTTGGTTTAGTATAAGTTTTGGAGTTTCCGATGGTATAAGAAAATAAAACTCAATAAACCGAAGTCTGTTTATGGTTTTTTTGGATCGATTTTTTAAATATATATATATATATACCCTAATGAATTGGTTGTAAACTTAAAAGGTCAAAATAACTTATCTTTGCCGGAGCCTGACCCAAACAAAAAAAAGAAACCTATATTTGCCCGAAATGAATCTTGGTTCTTAGAAACCGAGCCAAACCGTTCTAACACGACTCCATCTTTGTTCGGTTTAGATTTTAATTTTTGCCTATATGGCAAACAATTAACAATAACAATAAACGGGTTATAAATTTTTCCGGTTGAAAATATAGCTTTTGTTTTTTGTTCCATGGCTATTGTAGTATATATGGAAAGCACGACACGATAAAGTATGTTTTAAAAGATTCTATTAGGAAATATTATTCTACATGGAAAGTTGGAAGGGGTTATAAATAATATATAAGGAATATGAACCAATTTATTTATAGCCAATTGGTTTTGAGTTGGAAACTTATGTAACATAACATGCCCGAATCTATTATCGACCCGACCCAAAGTTGGTCTATCGATCCATGTCCGAATATACCGAGATTGATAGGCAAAGAGCCATCATCTCGAGGGGGGATATTATGGAATACTATCCCACATCGAAAGTTAAAAGGGATCCTAACTAATATATAAGGGACATGGATCAATTCACTCATTGCCAATTGATATTGAGTTGGAAACCCATGTAACTTAACAGATCTTTTCTAGACACGTTAGCTTTTGGCAAGGAATGAATGGTAGAGTGGATATATAGCTAAGTATCTGTTGATCCGTAAATCACACAAAAAGGGGTAAAACAGTACTTTTAGTCGGAATCTCGTTTATTGATCTAAGTCGGTGATTACAACAGAGTTTAAGTAAGAAGGCAAAGACAAAAGACTTGAGATCGGTAATGAGCTTTCTCTTGTATTCTCTGTCTCTGCGGAAGTTGTGCATGTGTTGATGAATGAACCTTCTCCTCTATTTATATTGTCTTGAGGCGGCTCTAAATGTGAATATTCCCTTTTCCTTGCTCGATTAGGGAATGGAAATATTCCGGATTCCCCTCCGAGATAAGGATATATTCCTTATTCTTTGGCGGTCTATTCGCAAGGAATATTTCCATTTCCGAGATCGGCGAGAAAGAGGAAATATTCCGGTTTCATCTGTTGTAACGGACTGGGCTTGTGATGGGCCTAGATCGGTAGCCGAGGTGGGCTTTCAGCGAGATCCCGAGCTCGGCCCAATGTTTTCGGGCCGACTTATCCTCGATCCGAACCATCGTAAACCGGTCTTGATTGAACCGATCTCGGTTCGAACCGAGTTAAACCAGGGGGTGCTAATCCCCCCTCTAACAATTGGTCCCCCCCTCAGTTCGGCGAGGGAGTTTATGAGTTCGGTGAATTTTTGGGGAGTATTCTTTAGCTCGGTTAAAACTGAGATCGGTACGATCTGATCAGATTCTATTTCGAGTGCGGCGGATTTTTAGGTTCGGCGAATTTTGAGTCCGGCGAACTTCTTTCGAAAGTGAAGATCGGAATTCTCGCGGTTTGACTAGTCTATTGAATTTTGAATTCGGCTGATTTTTCTCGGGTTGTTGAGCTCTGATATATTTGAAGTCGTACATAATACGAACCTCTCGAATTTATCGTACACAGTGGTGCCGTAAACTGTACGGTCTTAGTCGGGTGAAGAGGATAAATTCGACTGAACCTGCTCGAGGTCGGCAATCCCTATCGTAGATCGGCTTACTGCTTTTGCGATTGTTGAGAAATCGGCTTACTTGTTTTTGCGACTGTTGAGAAATCGGCTTACTAGTTTTGCGACTGTTGAGAAGTCGGCTTAGATTTGCGAGGAAGGACGTTCGGCTTGACCCTAGAGTTTAGTTTAAGAGTACGTGAACAGCTCATCTTAATATGCTCTAGGTTTCTCACATTGAATCCGAGTGTGCGAGACGGGCTCGGCTTATTTGGCTCGGATAATCTGAGAAGTTGGTGCGAGACTGATCTCGGCTTTGAATGTGGAAAGTGTATTATCCATTGCACCATGAGGATGCGTGCGAGCTAAGCTCGGCTTTATCAGATCGTCTGGCCAGGACGTTGATGTGTAACCGTTGGTGGTTGAAAATGCGAACAGTTGGAGTTCGGCAAACGAAAAGTTTGACTTAGAAAATACGAACTGTTGGAGTTCGGCAAACTAAAAGTTTGGCTTAGAAGATACGAACTGTTGGAGTTCGGCAAACGAAAAAGTTTGACTTAGAAAATACGAACTGTTGGAGTTCGGCAAACTAAAAGTTTGACTTAGAAAATACGAACTGTTGGAGTTCGGCAAACTAAAAGTTTGACTTAGAGGATACGAACTGTTGGAGTTCGGCAAACTAAAAGTTTGACTTAGAATATACGAACTGTTGGAGTTCGGCAAACTAAAAGTTTGACTTAGAGGATACGAACTGTTGGAGTTCGGCAAACTAAAAGTTTGACTTAGAGGATACGAACTGTTGGAGTTCGGCAAACTAAAAGTTTGACTTAGAAAATACGAACTGTTGGAGTTCGGCAAACTAAAAGTTTGACTTAGAGGATACGAACTGTTGGAGTTCGGCAAACGAAAAGTTTGACTTAGAAGATACGAACTGTTGGAGTTCGGCAAACTAAAAGTTTGACTTAGAAGATACGAACTGTTGGAGTTCGGCAAACTAAAAGTTTGACTTAGAAAATACGAACTGTTGGAGTTCGGCAAACTAAAAGTTTGACTTGGAAAATACGAACTGTTGGAGTTCGGCAAACATAAAGTTTGGCTTAGAAAATACGAACTGTTGGAGTTCGGCAAACATAAAGTTTGGCTTTGAAGGTTCGAACTATTGGAGTTCGGTAGAATGCCTTGGTAAAATTTTATTAATGTTATAGCTGCGCCTTGTGAGGGCTGCCTACGTACCTTCGGAAGAAGGATCAAGCCATTCGTAGTTCATCATAAGATGGCTTTGCGAGCTGTGGAAGCTTCATCTTACTTAGTCGTTTATTGACTGTTAATTCCGAGGTCGTGTTACAAATCCTCTCGAGTTCATTGTGCACACAATTGGTGCCGTACATAATACGGTCTTAGCCGGGGTGTAGAGAATGAACTCGATCTTACGACCTGCTTCTAGGTCGGCGATCGTCGATTGATCGGCTTAGTTCCCATATTGGATCTGAGTGTGCGAGACAGACTCGACTTATTTGGCTCAGACAATCTGGGAATTGCGTCATCCGGCTTTATAATTTGCGAATGTTGAGAATTCGGCTTACTATTTTGCAAATCGAATCCGAGTGTGCGAGACGGACCCGGCTTACTTGGCTCGGATGATTTGGGAGTCGTTTTAGACTGTAGTGCAGACTCTAGAGTACGGCTTCAATATGAGGTTGACGAGCTGAAATTCTGAATCTGATGAGCTTGAATTATGTACGAAAAACTCATCTGAACTGAAACTACTCTGAAATTCTGAAGTTCTGAATGAAGAACTGAAACTGTGAAGTTCTAAATCTGAAGAACTGAAGCTGTGAAGTTCTGAATCTGAAGAACTGAAGCAGTGAAGTTCTGAATCTGAAGAACTGAAGCTGTGAAAACCAATCTGAACCGAGACGAGTTGAAACTGATAAACCATTCTGAACTGAAATTGATAAACCGTTAATTGGACAAATCATGTCATAATGAGCGTGTTGTAGCTCGGTAGAAGATGTAGCTCTGTTGGAGAGTGTATTGTCACTTGATAGAGGAGAAAGCTTGATAGCGAGAGCGTAGCTAGGTAGAAGAGCGTCTTTTTTTTTTCTTTTTTTTTTTTTTTTGCGAACTGTGCGCGTTCGGCTTTTTGAGTTCGGCGAACTGCTGAAGTTCGACGAATTTTTAGAATTCGGCGAACTGCTGGGGCTCGGCTCATTTTTTGATTTCGGCGAGCTGCTGGAGTTCGGTGAATTTTTTGAGTTCGGCGAACTGCTGAAGTCCGTCTTTTCTTTTCTCTGTTTTTTTTTTTTTTTTTTTTTTTTTTTTTGAAGATGCAAACTTTTTGAGTTCGGTGATCTTTCAAATTCGGTGAACTTTCGAGTTCGGCGAACTGTTGGAGTTCGGCTTTTGAGTTCGACGAACAAGGTCGGCGAACTGTTGGAGTTCGGCTTTTGAGTTCGACGAACAAGGTCGGCGAACTGTTGGAGTTCGGCTTTTGAGTTCGACGAACAAGGTCGGCGCGATGCCTGACTGCGAACAAGGTCGGCGCGATGCCTGACTGCGAGCAAGGTGGGCGCGATGCCTGACTGCGAGCAAGGTCGGCGCGATGCCTGACTGCGAGCGGGGTGGGCGGGATGCCTGACTGCGAGCAAGGTCGGCGCGATGCCTGACTGCGAGCAAAGTCGGCGCGATGCTTGACCGCGAGCAAGGTCGACGCGATGCCTGACCGCGAGCAAAGTCGGCGCGATGCTTGACCGCGAGCAAGGTCGGCGCGATGCCTGACTGCGAACAAGGTCGGCGCGATGCCTGACTGCGAACAAGTTCGGCGCATTGCCTGACTGCGAGCAAGGTCGGCGTGATGCCTGACTGCGAACAAGTTCGGCGCATTGCCTGACTGCGAGCAAGGTCGGCGTGATGCCTGACTGCGAGCAAGGTCGGCGCGATGCCTGACTGCGAACAAGGTCGGCGCGATGCCTGACTGCGAACAAGTTCGGCGCATTGCCTGACTGCGAGCAAGGTCGGCGTGATGCCTGACTGCGAACAAGTTCGGCGCATGCCTGACTGCGAGCAAGTTCGGCGCGTTGCCTGACTGCGAGCAAGGTCGGCGTGATGCCTGAATGCCTGCAAGGTCGGCGCGATGCCTGACTGCGAACAAGGTCGACGCGATGCCTGACTGCGAACAAGTTCGGCGCATTGCCTGACTGCGAGCAAGGTCGGCGTGATGCCTGACTGCGAACAAGTTCGGCGCATTGCCTGACTGCGAGCAAGGTCGGCGTGATGCCTGACTGCGAGCAAGGTCGGCGTGATGCCTGACTGCGAACAAGTTCGGCGCATTGCCTCACTGCGAGCAAGGTCGGCGTGATGCCTGACTGCGAACAAGTTCGGCGCATTGCCTGACTGCGAGCAAGGTCGGCGTGATGCCTGACTGCCAGCAAGGTCGGCGCGATGCCTGACTGCGAACAAGGTCGGCGTGATGCCTGACTGCGAACAAGTTCGGCGCATTGCCTGACTGCGAGCAAGGTCGGCGTGATGCCTGACTGCGAACAAGTTCGGCGCATTGCCTGACTGCGAGCAAGGTCGGCGTGATGCCTGACTGCGAGCAAGGTCGGCGTGATGCCTGACTGCGAACAAGTTCGGCGCGTTGCCTGACTGCGAGAAAGGTCGGCGTGATGCCTGACTGCCAGCAAGGTCGGCGCGATGCCTGACTGCGAACAAGGTCGGCGCGATGCCTGACTGCGAACAAGTTCGGCGCATTGCCTGACTGCGAGCAAGGTCGGCGTGATGCCTGACTGCGAGCAAGGTGGGTGCGATGGCGCTAGAAGGAGGGGGTCCTCCTCCGGTTGTCGGTAACTCAATGTCGGTTGGATTGAGTTCGTCAGCCCGAGGGTTTTGATCATCGTTTTCTGTGCCGTTGATGTCGACTACGGAGGTGTTGGCTCGAAGGGTCATCACCGAACTCAATCGAACGATATCCGAAAGTACTGCTCTAATCTGTCCCCACAGTCGGCGCCAATTGTTGATCCGTAAATCACACAAAAAGGGGTAAAACAGTACTTTTAGTCGGAATCTCGTTTATTGATCTAAGTCGGTGATTACAACAGAGTTTAAGTAAGAAGGCAAAGACAAAAGACTTGAGATCGGTAATGAGCTTTCTCTTGTATTCTCTGTCTCTGCGGAAGTTGTGCATGTGTTGATGAATGAACCTTCTCCTCTCTTTATATTGTCTTGAGGCGGCTCTAAATGTGAATATTCCCTTTTCCTTGCTCGATTAGGGAATGGAAATATTCCGGATTCCCCTCCGAGATAAGGATATATTCCTTATTCTTTGGCGGTCTATTCGCAAGGAATATTTCCATTTCCGAGATCGGCGAGAAAGAGGAAATATTCCGGTTTCATCTGTTGTAACGGACTGGGCTTGTGATGGGCCTAGATCGGTAGCCGAGGTGGGCTTTCAGCGAGATCCCGAGCTCGGCCCAATGTTTTCGGGCCGACTTATCCTCGATCCGAACCATCGTAAACCGGTCTTGATTGAACCGATCTCGGTTCGAACCGAGTTAAACCAGGGGGTGCTAATTCCCCCTCTAACAGTATCCTTATTAGTGGCCAGCGTTTGACACCGAGCTAGCGGCCCTTCGGCCTCCTTTTCCCTTTTTCTAGAGTTTTTAATATTCCACGTTGTCAAAATGGTCATGCTGATATTTTGGTCAAGACTAAATTTTCGTTTTTCAGTTGTATGCACCAAAGTGCCAACTTGTTCGAGTCATGCCCTTTTCCGCATGGTTGATAAAAAAAAGGAAAATGGTGTGATTTTGACGTCAAAAACAAAAATACCATAAACAACCTCAAAAAAAAAAATTTGACGATCTATTTCTCCATCGAAACTTTCATATAATATCGTATCTACACAAAGTTAAGACATAGTGTTATTTCTCCATTATTTGAAATTTTGAAATATATTTCCCCACAAAATTTACTTACACATAAATGTTGGGTTTATCGGTTTATGACCTAAACTCAACCTAAACCTAATCTAACCAAATTAATAATCCAAACCAAATCAAACCCAAACCCGATCCCAAAAAAAACATGTCCGGACTTCAGAAGAAACCATGGATTCGGGGCTCAAATTTATAGTTTGCATTTTTTTTTTTACACTAACCAAAAAACATACGAGAGAGAAATTTTTTTTCTCATCTTAGATAAGGTCCCCAGAAACATTAGACCGGCCAAAACAAAGAAGAAACGAGAAGAATAAAGAATATCATGCTTCTAACCAGCCCTATATTCTCGATCGACATACACTCTTCCTCTTCCGGTACGTGTTTTAGTCGACCATCTATCATCTCTGGCACGAAAGGAATAAGCGCAAGCATAGAGAAGCATCACTCAACCACTCTATTATCATCAAATTCATTGGCAAGAATGTGCAAAATCGAATCAACTCTCTTCAAAACATGGGTGATTACACCTACGATGCAGGCATGATCCTATGGCTTGCATCCCGACCAACACCGTAACGAGCTTGATATTTGTAGGACCAAAAATTTGCACAATAACAGGATAGCGATTTAATCATGAATATATAAATAAACGTTAAGGAAGACGAGTTTAACAACGATATAAAAACGACGAAATTAAACGAAACAATGGAGGCGAGAGAACTCTCTTTCCTTAACTCAAAGAATCTTCCGTAGTGCGACGGTATAATATTCGATTCATGAGTCCCATGATACAACCATTGAAACCGTTATCGCGAACACTCGATAACGGATCTGTCGAACTTAATACTACGATACTCTCGAAATAAAAGATTTACTCTTAGCGGTGGAAAATTGAAGGAACTTTTTCTTTTGCAAGTGTGTTTTCTGTGTGTGATCGGATGCCTTTCTCTCAAGAGAGGCGATCCTATATATAGGAGAAAAGAGGAGGTTTAATTCCACAACTTGCTTAGCAAGCTTAGGCTTGTTTGGCAAGTTTAGTCTTGCTTATCGAGTTTAGCCTTGATCACCAAGTTTAGCCTTGGTTGACAAGTTTAGTCATGAGCCCAATGGCCCATTTCAATTCACACTTGCATATTTTTAATAAAGCCCACAAGCTTTAAAAAATTGTTCCAATAATCCCCCACATGAATAGAAATGACTCTAAACATATGAAAACTGAACATATTAGACTTCACTAGACAAACTTGACTAGACTAGACTTGACTTGACTAGACTTGAGTAGACTACACAGACTTTTCGAGAGTATACGAAAATGTAACTGTATATGAGAGGTAGCATTTTTCACCTTTGAACCAATCATTTTTAATACATGCCGGGTTTACTCGGCCAGAAGGTGAACATGATGTCTTGAACCACCCGGACTTTGATGTAAACCGAGACAACAGATATCGCGCAGTGATATTTTCTCGTAGAACTGTGTTCTCTATTGTGTTCATTTTGGCCTTGAACATTCCTGGTTTTTTGTGAGTGAACTTGGAGAATATAGCCTCTCTTTCATTCTCCTAGAAACGGCCCTCATTTCACACTCACAAGGTGATCTGCCATTAGCTTTCTTTAAGAAGTATCTTGTCATACTCCACTAGTGTAACGCTATGGAATCATTAAAAGCCAACGCCTATCCTCAATATTCACATGTAGCACTGTTTTATCATCCTAGGAACTGGACAGAGACATAGTCTCACAGTGCTCAATTTTGAATCAGTTCAACATTGTTTTCCCTTTGAACCTAGATCTTGGGATCTCCAGTCACATAGGTGGGGTGTCCGTCAAACGTCATCTTTGTCTATAGGCTTTAAACCCATTCCCTTTGATGATTTTAGAATTTGATCTCGCGGCAAACTTTTGATGAACGGATCCGCTAAGTTATCAGCCGACTGGATGTAATCTATCGTAAGTACACCAGTTGAGATCAATTGTCTAATGGTATTATATCGTCTTCTTATATAACGAGGTTTACCATTATGTAGGTTACTCAGTGCCTGAGAGATAGCCGACTGACTAGCACAGTGTACAGGCAAAGCTGGCACTGGTTTTTCCTACATCAAGATATCTTCCATAAAGTTCTGAAGCCATTCTGCTTCCTCTGCAGCTTTATCTAAAGCTAGGAACTCAGATTCCATGGTCGATCTGGCAAACAGAGTTTGTTTGGAAGATTTCCAAGACACTGCTGCACCACCAAGCGTAAAGACATATCCACTCTTGGATTTTGAGTTTTTGGAGTCGGAAATTCAGTTGGCGTCACTGTATCCTTCAAAAATTGCTGGTTCTTTACCATAGTGCAACCCATAACTTTTAGTATGACGTACATTGTCCAATAATCTTGTTATGGCTTTCCAATGTTTATGTCTTGGATTACTAGTGTAGCGACTCAGTACATTAACTGTGTACGCTAAATCGGGTCTAGTACAATTCGTTAAGTACATTAGACTTCCGATTATACGTGCATACTCCACTTGTGACACTGCTTCACCCAAATTTTTCGTCAAGTGAATACTAGGGTCTGCGAGAGTTTTTGCAATCCCACTTGAGTAGATTTTGAATCTATCAAGTATCTTTTCAACATAATGAGCTTGAGACAAGATTATTCTTTCGGAAGTTCTAGTGATCTTAATCCATAGAATGACATCCGCTAATCACATGTCTTTCATATTGCTACCAATAATGAGCATGTCATCAACGTACAAACAGAGCAAAGCGTATCCGTGCGGAGTACTTTTGATGTATATGCACTTATCACATTCATTAATGTTGAAACCATTTGACATCATTATGTTGTCAAATTTTTCATGCCATTGTTTTAAATCTTGTTTAGGTCCATACAATGACTTCACAAGTCGACAGACTTTGTGTTCTTGTCCTGGTATAACAAACCCTTCGGGTTGTTTCATATAAATCTCCTCTTCTAAATCACCATTTAGAAAGGCAGTTTTCACATTCATTTCATGGATTTCTAGGTATCTTAATGTTGTAATTCCAATCAACATTCGAATTGAAGTTATTCTCGTTGCCGGAGAATAGGTGTCAAAGAAATTCATGCCTTCTTTTTGCCGGAATTCTTGCACCACAAGCCTAGTCTTGTACTTATCGATTGAGCCATTGATTTTCAACTTTGTTTTGAAAATACATTTACATCATAGGGCTTTGAACCATTGTGGTAGATCAATGATCTCATATGTATTATTTTGCATAATGGATTCGATCTCACTATTAACGGATTCCTTCCAAAAAGGAGCGTCTGGTGTAGACATGGCTTCAGTGAAATTTCACGGTTCATTCTCTAAAAGAAAGACCATTAAGAAATGTTCATCATAAGATTTTTTCTCACGAGATCTTTTGCTATGTCTAGGTTCATCTTCAACCTCTTCTGCATCATCTAAAAATGTGCCAGAAGTGCTCGCCTCATTTACAGAGGTAATTGCATCTCTTTCTTCACGAGTTTGTTTCAGAATTTTATCTTTACACGGAAACACGTGCTCAAATAAAGAAACGTTCATTCATTTCATGATTGTATTCAAATGGATATCTGGTACATATGATTTATGAACCAGAATCCGTTACGCACTATTATTGTGTGCATATTCGATGAAAATACAATACACCGTCTTAGGTCCAATTGTGACATTTTTAGGAGGTGGCACTGCGACTTTTGCCAGGCACTCCCACACTTTCAGATATTTGTACAGATGTACTTTACCACTCCAAAAGTTCATATGGCGTCTTGCCAATAACTTTATGTAGTAAGTAAAGATTCCTCCCACATTTCTTGAGATAACACAGAATCATGCATCTTTGCATTCATCATCTCACTAAGAGTTCAAAATTTTTGTTCCGCAACTCCATTAGATTCAAGTGAATAAAGAGCATTTTTTCCGACGAATAATGCCATGTTCTCTAAAGAACGCATTTCATTCTCATCAAACTCGCCACCTTTATCACGTATAACTATTTACATAGTTTTCTCAAGTTGGTTTTAAAATTTCATCCTGTATGCTTTGAACTTTTCAAAATCATATTCTTGTTTCTTAACAAGTACACACATATATCACAATAGATACCATTGTCGTAACAATGTAATGCCACCGTTCAATTTGGTTATACCCAACCATATTGACTTTAGAAACTACACTACACGTGTCAATTTTAGTCAAATTGGTTTGGGATATCCCAATGTCTCTGCGTGGTCAATCTTGAGCTTCACTTGGCCAGAACCTTCAATTTTGGACGAGCCGGTGTTACCTATTAACAGCCGCTCATCACTCTTGCATTTTTTATAAGTGCTAAACATGACTCTATCAATGCATATGTGAGTGGTGGCACATGTGTCGTACCACCAATCTCTCGGGTTGTCCTCAACCGTGTTGACCTTTGTGGCCATAGCGCACATGTCATCTTAAGTCAGGTTGGCCAGAGCCTTCCCTTTGTCTTTGCGGTTGTCAATTAATCTTGCTACGACTTACGCTAGCTTTATGAATAACCTTGTCACGCATGTGACACTTTCCCAAGAACTTCATTCCACCCTTTCGCTTCATAAAGCTAATAGAGGCTTTCAAAGTATTTTTCCTTCTCTCCTTGTCCTTGTGAACAACAACATTAGCAGTGTGCTCACACTGAACACCATCTGCCTTGCGGTTTCGAGACTCGATCTGCAGCCTGATTATCAAGTCTTCAAGGGAAATTGCATTATGATTGTGCTTGAGATAGTTTTTGAAGTCCACCCAACTTGGGGGAAGCTTCTCAATAAAGCGCGTTCTGTATCAAACTTCCTCAGAGCGTTCTGATTCAAACTTTCTCAGAGCGTTCTGATTCGAATCTCCGCAGAGCGTTCGTCAAACCATTATAGGAAACGCGTTTGATAATCGTTTCAGAGAACACAATTTTCTAGTTTAAGCGTTCGCAAACGTTAAACAATTGGCGATTGTCGAAGCATCTTACAGTGTTCGCAAACCCAATGACCTAAAGACGTTTGAAGTAAAACCTCTTCCACTACACGTTTGAGAGTCGCTAGATTAGCGTTTGATAACGTTTGAGTGTCACAAGCGGTAGAACGTCTTTTTAATAAATCGTTAAATAAAAATTGCTTCTACTACACGTTTGAGAGTCGCTAGATTAGCGTTTGATAGCGTTTGAGTATCATAAGCAGTAGAATAATCATTTTTAAAAAATCGTTTCAAAAATATTTATTTACTCGTTATTAAAATCCGTTTGATGTTTATAAAACAGAAAACGGATTTCTTTGAGTTAAGATTGTATGACCAAAAATTCGCACAATAACAGGATAGCGATTTAATCACGAATATATAAATAAACGTTAAGGGAAGACGAGTTTAACAACGATATAAAAACGACGAAATTAAACGAAGCAATGGAGGCGAGAGAACTCTCTTTTCTTAACTCAAAGAATCTTCCGTAGTGCGACGGTATAATATTCGATTCATGAGTCCCATGATACAACCATTGAAGCCGTTATCGCGAACACTCGATAACGGATCTGTCGAACTTAATACTACGATACTCTCGAAATAAAAGACTTACTCTTAGCGATGGGAAATCGAAGGAACTTTTTCTTTTGCAAATGTGTTTTCTGTGTGTGATCGGATGTCTTTCTCTCAAGAGAGACGATCCTATATATAGGAGAAGAGTCACAACTTGCTTAGCAAGCACCTTGTTTAGCAAGCTTAGACTTGTTTGGCAAGTTTAGCATTGCTTATTAAGTTTAGCCTTGATCACCAAGTTTAGTCTTGGTTGACAAGTTTAGTCATGAACCCAATGGTCCATTTCAATTCACACTTACACATTTTTTAATAAAGCCCACAAACTTTAAAAAATAGTTCCAACAATATTTTCATCATCTAAATTTCTGCTTGTAAATGTTTAGCCGTTTCAAATATAAAACGCATTAATTGTAACAACAGTTTTTTTGGTTGAATAAATTTTATATTCGATTGGGAAAACCCCAAATGGACGAGTTGGTAGAAGAAATCTAGAAATTGGGTAACTTGTAGCCACAAGTCACTTTGCAGATACTGATGTATCGCACTTAATGAACGTTGTCAAATCTATAAAAGCCTTTGGTTAACCTCTATCATAGTGTTCTGGTGACATTGCATTCACATGGAATACGAACCCGTACTTTTATTATAGCCATCGATAAAACTTATAAAGTACTACAGATTTTCCAATGAAAATGAAGAGTTGATATAATATAATCTCATAAAACTGAGTGTGCATGTTTACCCAAACCAAATCTTACTTTGTGTATTTCCATATATACTCTTCATGCATGTAATTGCAATTAAACGTTTTTTTGTTGTTTGTCAACTTCCAATTTTTTGTCTTAGGCTTGTAAACATCTTTTCTCACTGGAATTTCAAATAATTTTTTGTTCATATGGCCAAGCTAAGAGTGCCATGATTGAAGACTTCATATATATATATATATATATATATATTTTTTTTTTTTTTGTTCTTCTTCCCTGATATATTCGCATGTAATTGTTTTGAAATTGGGTATATATATGTACGTAATATTAAGAGAAGAAACAAAGCGATCTCAAGTAATCTTTGTAAAAACTTCTATTAAGTTTCTCGAAAAGAATGTGTTTAAACCTCGAATTTTGGTGTATCACTATACCAGAAATGTAAAAAAACATTTGATTATTGGGGAAAAGATGAATAAAGTAGGATTTTTTTATATAAAAAAAAAAATGTAAAAAAAACAAAAACGTATATACTTTGATTATGATGAGTGATGACGATGAATAGAATTGTTTTCTCTGTTTTTGTTTCTTTTTCTCTTTTTACATTTATCTTCCGAATTCTGTATACCTATTTATAAATATTTAAAAAAAAAAAATATATATATATATATATATATATATATATATACTTTACAATAATATACTCTAACGAAAAGTGATAGCGGTAGTTTTTCTGTTTTGTACTAGTACTACCAGCCTTTGAACGTCTCATTTTACCGTTATCTTCTTAAAGTTTCACTGAATAACTATACAAATCACATCAATTATTTATTTTTTTGCAAAACAATATTTTTTCAAAAGGACATATCTAATGTCGAAAATGGAAAGATTATCTAAAATTCAATTATACTATTTCAACCGCATTCACACTACTAACTGTAATTATACGTACTGCACTAACTGTACTGTTTCGAATCGTATACATCACCCCCATAAAGTAAGGTTTCATTAGAAACGTACGTATATATTTTTAACTGTATTGCACTAACTGTAATTGTAAACGCGTTTTCTCTCTCCACTGGAGAGAATACGCGTTTTTGCTCCGCCGTCCTAAGGTTTCTTCTTTATCTTCTCTGATTTGTCTCTCCGGTGTCCGGCGCTCCTCGTCGGAGCTGCGAGAAGGCTGTTTGTTTAGTTTCCTTTGCCCTGGCTCTTCATCTGTGGCTTGAAGTTTGTTCCAGATCTGATTGGTGGCAAGTTTTGGTCTCTCCGGCGAAGCAGCAGCGGTTTGGTGGTGGCTGATAGCGGAAGCCATTCGCGGATCCGGATCTATTGAGGACAAGGTCCAGTGAAGCTTCCTCAAGGGTTGATGTTGGAGGCTCTTGCGACTTCTCTGTTTGGTTCCGTCTCAAATCTGCTGGCGTTGAGGCGAAGGTTGCTAGCCGGAGTGGTGGTTTGGAGCGTCAAAGGTTGTTGAGTAGGCATGAACTGAAAGGAATCTCGGAGGGAGTAAGATAGGTTGCGGGAACTGCCGGTTATTGTTGAGTAAGCTTGCTGCTTGAGGCGGTGGCGGGACGTGAAAGGAATTCCGGTGGCGGCTCCGCTTCTCTATCTTTCAAACTCCCGTTTCAAACCCTCTCCGGTGAGTGTGTCGTTGTCTTTGTACTCTGGTGGTTTCTGCTTCGAGATCGGTTTGGTCGGCGAGCCTTGACTCCGGTTAGAGTGGGTGCTTCGTTTCTCGTCAGTGAAGTTGGTGGCGGCAGCTTCTGGGATCTTCTGGTCGTAGTAGGGCGATTATGGTTTTCGTTGTCTCCGGTTTAGTCGGTTTTTGGGCTTTTGGTTCGGTGTTCAATTTTCAAACAGGGCCTAATAGAGGTTTATTTGGTTTGGACTTTTGTTTTATGTTTTTTTCTGTTTTAAATTGTAATATTTAAAAAAAAAAAAATTCAATATGAAAACCCTTTTAACAAAAAAAAAAAAATTAGAAACGTACGTAGTTTTAAGATATATAGAGAAAAGTAGTAAAGTTCCTAAACTGGTAATAGAAGAAATTACATCGGAAGCCAAAAAAATGATGTTTCAGATCAGAAAAAAGGAAATTACATCGGAAGCCAAAAAAATAAGAGAATACATCGGAAATGCTCTAAGAATAAATTTTTTTTTGAGACAACGACAAGAACAAAATGGCGAGTGAAGTTGAAATGAAACAAATTTGGGTTTTTGTACTTTACTGCTTTGTTAATTATTTAATCAAACTAAAAACATGAATATAATATATATCATGCATCAAATATTCCTCACGCCCTCAGTTTGATAAGAGCGATATAGCAAGGAAAACATCTTAACCACCAAAGTCAGAATGACCACATTTTATTATTATTGTAAATAAGGGTTTCTTTTAATGGAAATATAGTTACTGATTTTGAAAACGTTTCCAAAACGGAAAACAAATCTCTTAACATAATTTCCATGCAATCTAGCATTTCATAACTAAAAGGTTGTAGTGGGTGTTTTTCATCTGGGAAAGATTTGGCTATGTTGGTTCAGGCTAGGGATCGAGTCTCTCCAAATGCGAAATTATCAAACTAACTTTTGTCCAAATGGAGCATTATAAGTGGGATGTGTCAGTTCCGCTCGGAATATTAGTCTAAATCCATTAAAGGTTTGGAATTACTTCCGAATTTAATAAAAAAAAAAAAAAAAAAAAAATAGCATTTCATTACATTGAAAAATAAAACATTTTAGTTGTGTGAGCTCTCATGAAATTGCGAAGACGGGTCTGATTACTGAATCGAATTATTGCTACTGACCCAAATAGTACTAGACAAACTGAATTTGATATTACATTTTTATTTTATAAATCTTATCAGACATACCCATGTGACACATTGACTCCTTGACCAAACATATCCTGTTTGTCAAGAAAATATATATATAACATTTGTTTGACTACACTTTAACGAAGTTTAAACCCCTATCATATACTAATTTATATTTAAAACTCCTCTATAACACTATCATATTATAAGACATAGTGTTTTTTTTTTAAATTCAGTAGATAATTAGTTTACATTGTAGAGTATGTTTTGCGTGATTATAATCAACGTTGCTAGCTACTTCGCCTCCATATCTATATCTCTCGTCTTCAATTTTGACCACCGACACACTGAAACGAAGGTTTTAGCTTCTTCTTTTTATTTGTTCTGTTTTGTACATTTTTCATATTTACTTCTCCGTCGGGTAGCTAGAAATATCAATTGTCTGCCAAATAAATTGCATCTATCTAATTCCCAACGCTACAGAAACTGAACCTAGCTCTCTTGGGAATGCAACTCATGATTATGATATTTTCTTTGCATACATTTGTTGTTGGACCACTCCATTAATTTATCAACGAATCATATATTTTAAAATTTGGACCATATTCTTAACAAACCGAGGAATAAACTGAGAATATCGAAGGAACATGCATGTGACAAGAAACCCAAATCAGTATATCTTAAAACATAATTGAGAAAATGTTATATACTTACTGTCAACAAACAAAAATATGCTTATATATATATAAATTGCCCGTCTTGTAATTACAGACGCCGTATCTAGATATTTCGTTGAATATTTATACATAACAGCTATTTCATTTTTATATATATGAACAAAGAAAAGAACATAACAGAGACATAGATAACGACAGAGACAGAGACAGAGACTCAATTAAATTACAAACGAGTCAATGACATAGCACGCCCGTCATCTTCCCTCCGGTTGCTCCAGCTCCACCTCATTAAATCACAGAGAGAGAGAGAGAGATGGAGTTTTCGGAATATAACAATCTCTAACCTTCTTGTCATATCAAAAAATAATCTCTCACGTATCTTGTTTCCTCATCGAAACATTCTCTTTCTTGTTCTTGATCTTCATTTTCTTTTCTGTATGGGTTGTCGAGACATTCTTTTGACTTTCTGCGTCGCTCTATTACTCATCTCTCTGTTCCAGATCTGGCTTTTCCGGGAAGGACAAGTCCGGGAACTGTCAGAAGACAACCAGCTCGGAAAAGACGGAAATACCCTCGCCTCCAAGTACAAGAAGGACGACGACGACGATGTTCAACGACTCTTCCAAAGGTACTTCAAGGGAAGATCTTTTGGTCTTAACAAAAACAACAACACTCGCTTTGAAGATTCCAATAGAAAGATCCCTAGTGCCCCAGATCCTCTCCACAACTAGGAATCTTCATTACGTCAATTCTTTTATTTTCTTCCATCTTCTTTTGAACTCTTTATTTGCCCAAATAACCTTTCCATTTTTCTTAGCTCACTTTGCTTGTATGTAATTCTTACAAGAGGATATTTTGGTTATTTCACATTGGAATTAAAGGGTATTGCTAAGTTCCCATATACTACTAATAAAACATATTTACATTCGGTAAATGAGATAAACTCCGTAACGTTAATTAATTCAGTAACCAGTTATTTATTTGTCTAAACATGTATGTAAATAAAATATGTTTTTGTCTCTTGTTTATATGCTTTGTCCTTGTCATCAGGGTTTCTCTTGGTTTGTAAAGGTCCGCATTCAACAAATTTTAGCCCATTTTCTATGAATTTTTTTTATATAATTAATTGTGATTATCTGGTTCATTCATATTCAAGTTTTTCTAGAATAGAAACATTAAGTCATAATTAACTCCCACATGCAACATCATCAAAATCTTAAGTTTTTTAACATACGTGTTAAAACGTACATAACATTGTTTGAGAATTTATCAATACTCTTTATTTTTATAGGGATTATTTATATATAGTGTTTCTGTTCATAACAAGTACTATTGAGTTTTCTTGTGAGCAGTTTCCTAAAAAATTATAATCCAAAAACATAGAATAACAGAAGAAAAAAAATGATGAGTTTAAAAGTAGAGAGGAATTAGAAGGAAAAGATGAAAGATTTCATCTTCGGTATCTTCTCCATTGACACTGTCTTTTCACAAATGAGGAAATATTTATTGTCCCAAGATTTTTCCTTCTTTGATCATCTGCTGCTTTCTCGTTTTTCAGATATAGGTAAAAATTCTCTGGGACTCCTTTTTCATAATTTCCTTTTCTTGATGGTTCTATGAATGATAAATAAGGAAAATAAAACATGTAATTTGTGGGGGGAAAAAAAGCATTGATTGCTATGAATGATAATAATAAGTCCTGATGACGCAGAGAAATTTTTTTTTTTTTGAGAAACATTGGTTTAATTGTGGTTACCACTAGAAAATATATACTACATGAGGCTTAAAGCAATAAATCACTAGAATTCAAAAGAGAGAATAGGAGAATAAATAATTGAATGACCAACACCAAAACCTCTCCAAGAAAAGATAGAGAAGAAGAAGCATTTATTTGAAGAAATAAAGGAGGCAGCTAATAATATTAAGAGTTGTCGTCACTAAGGACCCACCTTTCTTTTTGGTCACCACGAAGGACCCACTTGAATTGACGTAATTTAACGAAAAGTTTTCGTCTCTCGAAGTTAAAAAAAAAAAGAGTTAGAGCCCTGATAAGGGAAAAATGAAAGTCTTCGATGAGACAGTAACCAAAAAGGTCAACTAGTGTTGAACATCGCATCAGTAAACCATAGGACACTAATAAAAAGAGAAAATGTCTAAAAAAACATCAACTTACAAATTGTGACCATTAAAAACACGAATTATGACGAGGGAAATTTAAATTATATGATTTTGTTGACTTTAAATTTAAACTCTGATCTTTTGTTGACCGAGCCATAAAAGACATGACGTTAAATCCGATAACGGACCTCATAAACGGAGTTACAATCTCGTTTAAATCAACGGTTAAATGAAACTACAACGTTTTGTGAATAGATCTACGATTTCAAAATCAAATTTTGCCCAATTTCCCTGTAACCCTAAACCCCCAATTCGATTTCCCCACTCTCAACACCAAACTCCCGATATCTTCTTCTCTTTCTTCTCCTAGACAAGATCAACACCACTCTCTTCAAACTCTCAAAAGAAGATCGAATTCTCTCTGCGAAATGCCGAAAGAAAAAAGGAAGAAGCATCTTCCAACCCGTTGGAGCACGCGAGCCACAACGAGTAAAGGAGTTGGTGAAGCACCTGAAGCCGGAGATGAAGAATTTATCACAGTCCGAATTCGAGAGGCACCTGAACTTCAATCTCATCGACCAAGGTAGGAATATGATTTCGATGGATACATGAGGGAGATGAGTGCAAATAAGAAAAAAGTCGGGGAAGTTGGTGATGCGGTAAAAAATGAACCCGAACGTAAGGCAAATAGTGGAGATGACTGCAGTGTTGCTGGTGATGAGGATTGTGAGGCGGTTGATGATGAAGTAGTTGCTGAGGAAGCCGATGACAATGGTTTAGCTGTTGAAGAAGAAGGAGACTTACAGGCAGACTTTCAAGAGGCTGCGAGAGATGAAGAAGCCGGCACTGATGCGGACATCGGTGATGATATTTGGAATGATGAGAAGCTTCCAGATCCTAAGTCAGACAACGAAGACGAAGACGGAGACGGAGATGGAGACGAAGGCGAGGCAGAGCGTCGAGATAATGAAGATCCAGAGGAGTTGCTAGCGTTGGGGAAAACTTACAATTCTCCAGAAGATTTCAAGCTTGCGGTACTAAGGTATTCTCTGAAAACTAGATACGACATTAAGCTCTATAGGTTTCAAGCTATGAGGGTTGGTGCAAAGTGTTGTGACACTGATGTGAATTGTCTGTGGAGAGTATATTGCTCGTATGAGAAGGGAAGACATAAGATGCAAATAAAAGTCTGTGTGAATGAGCATATATGCATCAGATCAGGTTTCTCTAACATGTTGAAGCACTACAAGAAAACAGGCAATTTGCAACGATTTTTTGCGACGATTTTATTTCGTTGCAAATTGCCATCGTTTTTGCGACGAATTTACGACGATTCTAACAGACGTCGTAAAATCGTCGCAAACTTGGGACGAAAAGTTTCGTTCTACAATCGTCGCGAATTAGTGACGATTATACAACGATTACCGACGACATTACGACGATAATAAAAATCGTCGTAAAATCGTTGTAACTTAGCGACGATTTACCGAGGTTTGTATAAAACGTTGCAATATCGTCGTAAAATTACCCACGAATTACCAATGATTATTATAAGTTGAACTTTACATCGATTTCCCAACGATTAATAAGTTAGGTGAGCACGTTTTAAGCTCACGGTGTTCGGTTAGGTAAACATGTTTAATATCGTTGTAAAGTCGATGTAAACATTTTTAGATTCGTTGTAAAATCGATGTGAAATCGATGTAAAATCGTAGGTAATTCGAAGGTAATGAAAATAAAAATCTATATATAGTGGCCAACTTCATAATAAAAATTTCATATTCAAAAACAATATTTACTTCTTTCTGACCAACAAAAAATGTCAATATACGAAATTAGAAGATGGATGTATAATCGTCTTGATTCAGAGGGATCGCTAACAAAAGAGTTCAGTGATGGGGTGGAGGGATTCATTAGGGGTGGGCATTTCGGTTTAATTTCGGGTTCGGTTCGGGTTCGGTTTGGTTCGGTTAATTCGGGTTGAATAAAACTCTAGCCGAACTCAACCGAAATAAGTTTGGTTCGGTTTGGTTCGGTTTGTGTTCGGTTTGGGTTTAGTTCGGTTCGGTTGTACTTTGGTTTGGTTTTAGTTCGGTTTAAAAAAAATCAACTTATAAAAACAAGAATCATAACGAAACGTAAACAAAACGAAGTAATAAAAAAAACCATTCCCTAAAATTTTAAAACCAAACTGAAAGTATTCCACTTAATCAAAATTAAAAATAAAAATAAAAAAATTTATGGTTTCGTCTTTCCATACCACTAAAATGAATATACAACAAGTCAATAACTTAAATATAAGTTAATTATACAAGTTAATGTTTATTCATCTCTTATATGAGTCATTATAGGCTTATATCATTAATATAAAACTATCACCATATGTGTTATTATTTTTAGTATTATTAATTAACTAATTAACAAAAACACATTGGTTTATCGGTTCGGTTCGGTTTTAAACCGAACCAAACCGAACCGTTCGGGTTGAGAAAAACTTGAACCAAATGGTTGGGTATTAACTATGGTTTGGTTTGGATCGGTTTGAGTTCGGTTTGGTTCGGTTGGTTTGGTTCGGTTCGGTTAAAATGCCCACCCCTAGGATTCATGCATCAGGCAGGAAGTATACATAATACGATTATCAGTGGTAAGATGTACTGTCCTTGTGCCAGATGCTTGAATAGGAAATTTATCATTATCTCGAAGGTGTGGTCGCATATATTAAATAGAGGGTTTATGCCGCATTACTATATATGGTATTATCATGGAGAGGGTCATGGGGGAAATGCAGCTAGTAGTAGTAGCAATTATCAAGCATCGAATATTGATGAGTCAAATAATTTTAATCAATTTGATGATCATGCGGAGCAGCATGGTGAAGATAATGATAGGATTCATGACATGGTTACAGATGCTGCAAATCAGCCACTCTACGATGGATGTAGAGAAGGACATTCTAAATTGTCGTTGGCGGCTAGGATGATGACTATTAAAACTGATCATAACTTAGCTGAGGTTTGCATGGATGATTGGGCTGATTTGATTAAAGAGTATTTGCCAGAGGACAATTTAGCTGCTGAAACTTACTATGAGATACAGAAGCTGGTTTATAGTCTTGGGTTGCCTTCTGAGATGATAGATGTCTGTGTTGACAATTGCATGCTTTTTTGTAAAGATGATGATAAGTTGCTGCAATGTCGATTTTGCCATAAGACAAGATATAAGCCGCAAGGTACTGGTCGGAGTAAGGTACCGTTCCAGCGGATGTGGTACCTTCCTATAACTGATAGATTAAAAAGAATGTATCAGTCTGAGAGGACAGCTGCATCGATGAGATGGCATGCAGATCATTTGCAAACAGATGAGGAGGTTACTCATCCTTCAGATGCAAAAGCGTGGAAACACTTTAAGACGGTACATCCAGACTTTGCTAGAGAGAAACGTAATGTGTATCTTGGTCTTTGCACAGATGGATTTAGTCCGTTTGGTATGTCTGGTAGGCAATATTCTTTATGGCCAATAATCCTAACGCCTTACAACCTACCCCCAGATATGTGCATGCAAAGGGAATTTTTATTCATGAGTATTTTAATACCAGGTCCGAAGCATCCAAAGCGTTCCCTTGATGTGTTTTTGCAGCCTCTGATACAGGAATTGGAGCAGTTGTGGTATACCGGGGTTCAGACATATGATTTTGCAAGGAACAAAAAATTTACAATGCGTGCGGTGCTTATGTGGACAATAAGCGACTTTCCTGCGTACGGGATGTTATCAGGTTGGACTACGCATAGGCGATTGTCTTGTCCATATTGTCTCAATCGGACAGATGCGTTTCAATTGAAACATGGTCGGAAAACAAGTTAGTTTGATTGTCACCGCCGATTTCTACCGATTCATCATGCATATCGAAGAAATAAGCGGTTGTTTAGAAAGAACAAAATTGTTCGTGTTCCTCCTCCTGTTTATATTTCCGGGGAAGATCTAGAAGCAGAAATTGATCATTATGGTGCATTGAAAACAGTCAATCGTGGTGGAAATTGGCACACTCCAGCTAATATGCCGGATGGATATGGGGAGCATCACAATTGGCATAAGAAAAGCATATTCTGGAAGCTTCCGTATTGGAAGGATCATTTGCTTAGACACAATTTGGATGTCATGCACATTGAGAAAAACGTTTTTGATAACATCATGCACACATTGTTAAATGTGCGTGGAAGGACTAAAGACAGCGGTAAGTCAAGGTTAGACTTGCCTGATCTTTGTTGTCGGAATGAGTTACATATTACAAGCAATGGGAAAGCACCTGTCCCCATATTTCGAGTGGGTGCGGAAGAAAAGTCAGCTTTGTTCAAATGGGCGACATCTGATGTGAAGTTCCCGGACGGGTACGTATCTAATTTAGCTAAATGTGTTGAGAATGGCCAAAAGTTTTCCGGGATGAAGAGTCATGACTGTCACGTCTTTATGCAACGACTACTTCCTTTTGCATTTGCTGAACTTCTACCAGGAAATGTACACGAAGCAATTGCAGGCATTGGAGGGTTTTTTCGGGATCTATGTACCCGTACTTTGTCAGAAGATGTTATTGCACAACTTGATGCTAGTATTCCTATTTTGTTGTGCAACATGGAGAAAATATTTCCCCCAGCCTTTTTTGATGTTATGGAACATCTACCTATTCATCTACCTCACGAAGCAGAACTTGGGGGACCTGTGCAGTATCGATGGATGTACCCATTCGAGCGATTCATGGGACATTTGAAGCGGAATGCTAAAAATCTAGCCAAAGTTGAAGGCTCAATAGTAGCAGGAAGTTTAACAGAAGAAACTTCTCACTTCACGGGGTACTATTTTGGCACGAAGGTTCGCACACGGAAAAGGCAGCACGGCGATATGATGATGGAGGTGTAGGCCGAACATATGCTAATGAAGGTGTCCCAGATATCTTTTCTTCAATCGGTCGATTATGTGGAAGAGTGAAGTCAGTTTGGTTTGCCAATGAAAAAGACCATCATAGTGCGCAAACGTATATCCTCTTAAATTGCGAAGAAGTTAGTCAATTTGAGACGTAAGTGTATAAACATACGTCTTATATATATGGCTAAATTATATATATGCTAGCTTTATACCAATTACAAATACTTTTGTATGCAGTGAATTTGTTAGACAAGTCCGAGAAGTCATTGAAGGAATCTCAGACGATGAAATCAACAAGCGTAAAGATCAACATTTTGCCCCGTGGTTGAAGACGCAAGTACGTAAAATTTTAAGTGATCTGATTAATTACTAACTTGGACAATTAACCTAATACATATTTTGATTACTTTTTAATTAAATTTATTAATGAAATATAGGTCGAGTATGGAGATACCGCATATCCACTCTGGTTCCATGAGTTAATAAAAGGCCCCATATCGAAGATAACGAGTGCACCCATGTATTGCACACGCGGATATATATTTCATACATTCAAATACGGAAATCAAAGAGCTACTGCCAACTACGGGGTATGTGTGCGGGGCGAAATAGATTTTTATGGAGTGTTGCAAGACATAATTGAAGTTGAGTACCCTGGTTGCTTAGGTTTGAAATGCGTTCTGTTCAAATGCGACTGGTTCGATCCAACAGTTGATCGAGGCGTCCGTAAAAACAAATTTGGGGCAGTAGATGTCAACCAATCACGACGTTACCATAAGTATGAGCCATTTATCCTAGCATCACAAGCAGAACAAGTCAGCTTTGTTCCATATCCGCGAGTTTGAACCACCCGTATCTCATGGTTATCAGTTATAAAAGTTTCTCCGAGGGGTCGAATTGTGGGGGTTGATGAGGAACTACCAATGCAGCAAGATAATTGCTCTGATATGCCAGAACTAAATGAGAGCAATGAAGACATCCTTTTGATAGATCCTCAAAACAGGCAAGTTGAATATCTCCCAGACGATACAGAGGAAGATGAGGAAGATGAGTTCGAAGAAAGTGATGAACCAGATGATCAAGAAACGGATGTGTACTACTCTTCGTCCGAAAATGAATCAGAGTGACCGCGCTAGCTAGTAATTATTGTGAATTTAATGTATTAATATAATATTGTGATCGAGTAGTTATTGTAAAATTTAAGTGATATGATTTCTATGAAATCCCTTAAACCCCAAACTAAATTCCATCTCCGATCTCCACTCATTTTCCGCCGTAGGTGCGGCGATTAATAAATTACGAGACATATATATGTTTCTATATGTCATGTAATTTATTAATTGCCCCAACAACGGTGGGAAATGAGTGGTGATCGGAAATGAGATTTAGTTTGGGGTTTAAGGGATTTCAAAGAAATCGTGGCTAAATCGTCGCTAATTGTGATAGTCACAAAATCGATGCAAATTAGCGACGACTTGGCAACGACTTGAACTAATCGTGGCTAAATCGTCGCAAACACTGAATGTCGCAAAATCGAAACAACTTTGCGACGATTTAGCAACGATTTGTCATAAACCCTAAACCCTAAACCCTAACGTATTACCATCTCATTGTATTATGCATCTTTCAATGAAATTGATCGTGACTTTAGAGAATTGTCCGAAAATGAAAACTCGGTCAATCACAGTAATATCCACAAACTGAATCATTGTATTAATAATCTCTAACATATACGCAAACTATATGATTTACTTATTTTTCAATATCAATGAACTTATTGATAATTTCATGAATTTGGATTTACAGTAAACATGTCAAGTTGTTTATGGAACGTTGTATTCGACGGTACAATTTTGTACCTATACCCTAAACTCTAAAACCGATTTTACAAATATCCTCACAAAATCGATGTAAATTGGCGACGATTTGGCAACGACTTGAACTAATCGTGGCTAAATCGTCGCAAACACTGAATGTCGCAAAATCGATGCAAAGTTGCGACGATTTGGTAACGATTTGTCATAAACCCTAAACCCTTTGCCTTAAACCCTAAACCCTAACGTATTACCATCTCATTGTATTATGCATCTTTCAATGAAATTGATCGTGACTTTAGAGAATTGTCCGAAAATGAAAACTCGGTCAATCACAGTAATATCCACAAACTGAATCATTGTATTAATAATCTCTAACATATACGCAAACTATATGATTTACTTATTTTTCAATATCAATGAACTTATTGATAATTTCATGAATTTGGATTTACAGTAAACATGTCAAGTTGTTTATGGAACGTTGTATTCGACGGTACAATTTTGTACCTATACCCTAAACCCTAAAACCGATTTTACAAATATCCTCACAAAATCGATGCAAATTGGCGACGATTTGGCAACGACTTGAACTAATCGTGGCTAAATCGTCGCAAACACTGAATGTCGCAAAATCGATGCAAAGTTGCGACGATTTGGCAACGATTTGTCATAAACCCTAAACCCTAAACCCTTTGCCCTAAACCCTAAACCCTAACGTATTACCATCTCATTGTATTATGCATCTTTCAATGAAATTGATCGTGACTTTAGAGAATTGTCCGAAAATGAAAACTCGGTCAATCAAAGTAATATCCACAAACTGAATCATTGTATTAATAATCTCTAACATATACGCAAACTATATGATTTACTTATTTTTCAATATCGATGAACTTATTGATAATTTCATGAATTTGGATTTACAGTAAACATGTCAAGTTGTTTATGGAACGTTGTATTCGACGGTACAATTTTGTACCTATACCCTAAACCCTAAAACCGATTTTACAAATATCCTCACAAAATCGATGCAAATTGGTGACGATTTAGCAACGAATTGAACTAATCGTGGCTAAATCGTCGCAAACACTGAATGTTACAAAATTGATGCAAGGTTGCGACGGTTTAGCGACGATTTGTCATTAAATATACCGCGTGTCGGTCAATTAAACTCCCGCGTGTATGAATGTCACAATCGCTACGGTTCGATTGCCTCGATATAGCGACGATTCGTCGCGAAATCGTTGCTAAGTAGCGATGATTTAGCGACGACAAGTAATCTTATATATACACGCGAGTTCCTTGCGATTTCATTTACAAACTCCTCAAAAAAGATACTACTCATAACTTCCTATCGAAATTTTTGCGAAAAAGGTAAATTTTTTTTTTAAATGTTTTTAATTAATTAGTATAGATAATTTTTTTTATATAGTAATTTTTTATATATAAATGCCTTGATGTTTATAGATAGTAATTTTGTTTCATTATTATGCAGATGGGCCAACGTCGTGCACATTACGCTCAGTTTTTGAGAGAGATTGGTGATGCTTCGTGTACCGGGGTGCCCGTGTCTTCTGAGGCTACAGAGACGGATTTCGTCCCGGTGACGCAACCACAGAGTGCTCCGCCGCCTCAACTACCACCTCAGATTCCGCAACCTGGAGGCCATGCCCCGGCCCCATATGCACACATGACGGTTCATGATTTGCTTGCGCAGCCGGGCCGTCATAGGCTTAAAAGATTAGATCCGGATCATACTGACGGGTCGGAATGGTAATATATATAAATATATATTTTTTACATTTATTATTACATATTTATATTTATTTCTAACAATTCAAAATTTTACAATTTTTTGTTTCAGGTTTGGAGTTGAATCCAAAGTTGGACGCACCGTTTCCGACATCATCAAGTCTTATTTTATCGAGCCGCATACCAATTTTACCCAGCTTCCTCTACACGTCAAGGAGACATGGTTCAAGATGTTTGCGGTACGTATGGAAAACATATTTTTTTCTCCCTTAATTATTTTAATTATATTTAAATATATATATTTAATTTAATTTTATAAAATATGTAATTATTTTTGTTTCTCATGCAGCAAAAATATCACTGGGATCTTTCGCTTCATGGCGAGGTTGAAACTTTATTTCTCGAGAGGGTGAAGTTTCGTATCCAAGGCGTGGTTGGTGAGTGGAAGAAAGCATGGAAGAAGGATGGCGATGAAGCAAAGCCCCTGCACATGGATAAAGCCGTTTGGGACGGCTTGGTGCGGTATTGGATGGATCCGAAATCCATCTTAACTGCTGAGAAGTGTTCGGCTTCCCGCAACACCGTTGATTCGGACGGGAGACTCAAGGCTCTGCCTCATACAGCTGGGCAAACACCTTTTGCGGGTATTCGTCTACAGATGGTAATTAAATTTATTTAAATTAATTAATTAATTTAATTTACTTTGTCAATAACATAGTTTTTTTCTTTAGGCCGCCGAAGACGGAGGTGTACTCCCTCCGATGACCAGGGTTTTTGAGCGGACGCACCGGAAGAAGGATTGTTCCTTTGTTTCCGAGACTGCCGAGCACATCTTCAATGAGGTGACTTCCAAAGTCACCGAACGAGAGACACAGCTCTCTCAACAGCTATCTCCCGGTGGTTCGTCGGTCATGTTTGGAGGGTTGACCACACCCGATATTGACCGGATCTTCGAGCAGGTATATAGAATAGTTAGTACTTATTAATTTTTAGTTTTTGATTTTTTAAAAATTTCTAATTGTAAATTTAAATATAGGTTGCCCCTAAGAGAAAGGGGAAGGTTGTCTGGATGGGATCTATTCGAGATGTCTCGGCTGCTTCTTCATATGCTCCGCGACGACGACCGCCAGAAGATGATCCAGTCGTGTTACGTGCCACGATTACGAGTCTTCAGGAGCGGGTTGAGACCGAGACTACTCGGTCTACGGCATATCAGGCGAAGATTGCGAGTCTTCAGCAGCGGGTTGAACTGGATGCTACGCATAATGACGAACTCTTCGACATCTTGGCAACAGGGAACCCGACAATGCAGGCCATGCTACGGGAAAAGCGAAGACTCCGAGCAGAGGCAGATGCAGCGGCAGCGGCAGAGGCAGAGGCAGCGGCAGGCAGTCCCGAAGATGATGTGAATCTCGACGATTACGATATAGTTATTTAGATTTAGGATTTCGAATTCTAATTTTGGTTTTTTTTTTGTAACAGATTATAATATATTTTTTTAATAAAATATTATTATATATTATTTTTTAAATTTTTATTTTATAATTCCGAAATTAATAAAATTTTAAAAATAATAATAAAAATCATATATAAAATCGTCGTTAATTCGATGGTAAACAATAATCCTCGTTGATTCGTTGCTAAATTAATCGTCATAAAATCGTGGCTAATTTACAATGATTATACGACGATTTATTAGCAACGATGTTGCGACGATTATTTAGCAACGATTTTAGGACGATTTATTAGCAACGATGTTGCGACGATTATTTAGCTACGATTTTACGACGATTGATTTGCAACGAATTAACGACGATAATTTTTTGCCATCGATTTAACAATCAAAGATTTCCCTTCGAATTAGCAACGATGTTACGACGTATTCATATTCGTCGTAATTTCAATGTAATATTTACGACGATTTTACGACGGCAAGTTAGCGACGATTTAGCGACGAATTTTTTTCTCTCGTACTTTCCCGACGAATTTACGACGATTTGTGGTTTGCGACGATCAGTTAACAACGATCTCTTTTTCGTCGCAAATTCGATGCAAACCCTATTTTGCAACGATTTTACAACGATATCGTTCGTTGCAAAAAGGGTGTTTTCTTGTAGTGAAGCGATCAACAATTGCCTGGTTGTTTTCGGAAAAGCTTAGAGTGAATCCAAAACTTATAAAACAATATATGGTTGATGAGATTAAGACTCAATACAATTTAGAAGTGACTGAAGACCAGTGTGGGAAGGCGAAGTCAAAAGTTCTGAGAGAAAGGAGAGATAGTCATGAAGCCCAATTTGCACGGATATGGGATTATCAAGCAGAGATTTTTCAGTGCAATGAGGGGACTACATTTGAGATCGAGACAATTCTGGGGCCAACTGTCGGAAGCAAACAAAGGTTCTATCGGCTATATGTTTGTTTTAAATCACAAAGAGAGTCTTGGAAACAAACATGTAGACCTATTATAGGTTTGGATGGTGCTTTTCTGAAATGGGATATAAAAGGTCATCTCTTAGCTGCTGTTGGAAGAGATGGAGATAATAGGATAGTTCCAATTGCTTGGGCAGTGGTGGAAATCGAGAATGACACTAATTGGGACTGGTTTGTTAGACATCTATCTGCTGATTTGGGTTTTGATGATGGCAGAAATGTAGCAATCATACCAGATAAACAGAAGGTAAGTAATGTGTTTCTCATCTCGGATTTGTTAATTTGTTTCTCATATTGGATTTTATTTGATTGTTTCAATCACTCATCTGATGTTATTCTTTTGCAGGGTTTAGTGAAGGCTGTCCAAACCATTCTTCCAGAAGCTTAACATCGACAATGTGCTACACACATAATGGATAATTGGAAGAGAGAGAGCCATGATCAAGAACTTCAACGCATGTTTTGGAGGATAACTCGCAGCTACACCATAGGAGAGTATGCAGCCAATTTGGAAGCATTACAGAGGTATAATCCTCAGGCTTTCACTTCTCTTCAAAGCACCAATCCTCCATCATGGTCTAGAGCTTACTTTAGGATTGGAACTTGCTGCAATGACAACCTCAACAATCTCAGTAAGTCTTTTAATAGAACCATTTGACAAGCAAGGAAAAAACCTTTACTTGATTTGCTTGAGGATATTAGAAGACAGTGTATGGTCCGTAATGCAAAGAGATCTATTATTGCGGAAAGGCTGAACACAAAATTCACAAAGAGGGAACATGCAGAGATAGAGAGGATGATAGATGGGTCACGGCATTGCATAAGATACATGGCCAGGAATAATATGGATGAAGTTGAATATTTTGGTGTTTCATATGTGGTTAATATGAATGACAAGACTTGTGATTGCAAAAAGTGGCAGATGGTTGGAATCCCATGTGTTCATGCTGCATCAGTTATAATAGGGAAAAAAGAAAAAGTTGAAGCTTATGTGGATGACTGTTACACAACACAAAGATGGCGAGAAACATATAAGGATGGTATTAAACCTGTCCAAGGGATGCCGTTGTGGCCTAGAACAAATAGGTTAGCAGTCTTGCCACCACTATGGAGAAGAGGCAATCCCGGAAGGCCAAGTAATTATGCTTGGAAGAAAGGAAGAAATGAGATTGCCTCTGCCTCAAGTAAAACTAAGTTGACGTGGGAGAAGAGAGTTATGACCTACTCAAACTGCAAACAAGATGGGCACAATAAGCTAGGTTGTAAGAATCCAACTATTGATAGTCAACCAAAGAGACCAAGAAAAGATCAGGTTTGCTTGTTTCTTTGAAAGATTTTAAATAATACTTACATACAACTGTTAATAATAAATGTTTATTTCATTTGAACATGGACAAGGATCACAACAAGGATCACAAGCACAAGGTCAAGGATCACAAGCACAAGGATCACAAGGTCAAGGATCACTAGGATGGAGATCATGGTTTGAATGAGCAAGTCAGATTCTGGTTTTTGAACTCTTTCTCGGAACATGGTTTGAATGTTTTATGAGTGACAGTTTGTTTTATGACACTCTCGGATGATGTTGTTTTTGAACTCTTTTTCGGATCATGTTGTTTAATGACTCTCATTTTGTTGTTTTATGACTCTCGGATTTTGAATGTTAGTTTTGAATGTTTGATTTTGAATTCGGATCAGTTTGTTTTGAATGTTTTATGAGTCTCAGTCTCAGTTTTTTTCTACTCTCGGAACAGGTTATTACCAAATAACAGAAGTTGCATTGCATAAACAAGGTTTCATTACAAAATATACCAAATACAAAAACACAAACCAGAGACAACAAATACAAAAACAAAGACATGAAACAGACATGAAACAATCACACAACCAAATACACAAAACAATGAACAAAGACACTAGTAACCAAGAACAATTTTTTTGTTCCTTTGCATTACCAAACATCAAGTAGACAATAACAATCAACATCAAACAAAGACACACAAAACAGGATTTGATCATTACTTTGCTACACATCACATCTTCCTACAATTCTTTGATTTTATCCTTTAGCTCTTCAACCATCGATTTCACATTGGTAATCTCACTCTCAATGACTCCTAATTTTGGTAAAGCATCTTCAACCTCCTCATACACGGCATCCTCCACCCATTTGAACAAATGATCTTAGTGTATAAAGAAAGAAAATGTTGTTAGTTCTCTCGGTTCGAAAGCACATTATCAACTTGAAGCTAAATCACAACTTACATCTCGTTTGGTTATGCAACGAAAGAAAGCTCTTCCCGGATTCTCTTGCGTTTTAGATGTGTAGATCGTTACAGCCAATCCACACATACACTTGGATGGAAACCCACGCTCGACACAAACCACACATTGCTCAGATTTCGGACTCATCTCTCGTAAAGAAGAAGAAGAAATCGGAATTTTGGTGTTGAGAGAGTGGGGAAATCGAATTGAGGATTTAAGGTTAGAGGGAAATTGGGGAAAATTCGATTTTGATAAGAAGAATAAGAAATCGATATGAGCAGGAGAAGAAGAAGAAGAATTGGGGGTTTAGGTTACAGGGAAATTGGGCAAAAATCGATTTTGAAATCGCAGATCTATTCACAAAACGACGTAGTTTCATTTAACCGTTGATTTAAACGGGATTTTACTCCCGTTTATGAGGTCCGTTATAGGATTTAACGTCGTGTCTTTTATGGCTCGGTCAACAAAAGTTCAGGGTTTAAATTTATAGTCAACAAAATCATATGATTTAAAATTCCCTCGTCATAATTTCTGTTTTTAATGGCCATAGTTTATAAGTTTATGTTTTTTTAGACATTTTTCCCGTGATAAAAACATACTTACAACATGTAAGCATAGAACAACCATGGGACATGCGAAAAAAAAGAAGAAGAACCATATCATACGTGTGGTACTTTAGGCTGTAGGCGTGTGGGGAGGCCGGGATAGTGACTTTTGTGAATGGGCCCATTGTCAAAGTAACCGTACAAATAATTTTATCAATTATATCGGTTTTCAATCATAGACAAGAAATAACGTTAATTTTTTTTTTTTCACGAATTACATATTAATTTTTTTTTGGTGGCAAAACTGCTTACAAAATATTAAAATTTGACATGTAAAAAAAATATATTAAAATTTGACCTTAAAATTTTGCGCCGTCAAAATTAAATGGTTTCTATTAAAATATTTTAAACCGTAACTTTAAATTCAAAAAAAAAATGGTGTCAAAAAAAAAATTAATAAATAAATAAATAAAAGAAAAACAATGATCATAAATTACACTAATTTTCATCATTGATCATAAAACTATATGAACTTTTGACGTCTTCTACTAACTCCATAAACAAGTAACTAACTCCATAAACAAACAAATTCGGCAAACAAGTACACAAACTATTAATCTATTAGATATTATTTTGTTTCACAAAGAATATCGTTTTAAAATTTTATTTTTGTTTTACAAAGAATATCGTTTTTTATTTTTAATGTATAATTTTGAACAAGAATTCAATTTTAACTTTATTATTTTAATGTATTAATTAGAAAAAAATAATTGTTTAATGTATTAATAAAGAGTAATATAGAACTTTTAATATATGTGAAATGTGTCAAAATGACATTCTAAAATAATATTTATTATGAAATAAGAAAAAAAAAATCTTAAACGATACTTATTGTAAAACAAATGAAATAAAACTTGAAAATACAATCTAGAATTATGCAGCATCGGTCAAAACAAACCGGTGCATATTTTACATGAATTTTTAAATCCATTTGAGAATCGCTGAAAGTGCTACTTGACGATAATGAACCAAGAATTATGGGGCTCCACACTAACGCTTTCATTTCAAAGGCTATTTTGGCTCTGCTCCACGCCTACCTTCAAACAAACATATATCCCCAACTCGCATGAAGATAAGCAACTACATCTTTATCATAGTTGATTTGAAATCAAAATGTATTTGCAAAGAGGTCTTACTCGAATGAGCAAAAAACACTTTCAACCTATCAGTCCCGGTCCAATAGAAATGGTGGTCCGAGTCACGATAAAAAATGTGGCCCTTTATAAATTACAAATTTTGCAGTTAAAAAACACTTTTCTTTGCATTTCTAAAAAAATACATCAAATCGGAAAAAGAACAAAACACTATTTCTGGAAAATAATCCTATTTGCATTTTTTCCTAAATCGTTTATTTTTTTTTTAAAGTGGTCTTTAGATAAATAATTATGTGACACAAACCAATTATTTTTTTTAATTACAAAATAATATTTTAAATAAAAACATGAAATTCAAATTTTGTGCATTATAAACTATTAACCTAAAACTAAATATGTGACCCATAAAAACCTAAAAAATGTGGTGGTCCTAGGCCATCGCCTTACTCGCCTGCCCTACGGATCGGGCCTGAACCCATTAATCCTCTGATTAGTTAAGTAAGACCCTTTGCAGTACATTATGATTTGAAGTCAACTATTCAATCGCTTAGAATCATGTCATGCCTATGCATTATGCTGTGAAATCATCACTTTCATCTCTTCTCATTTATGGTTTTGCGTATTCCGTCTGTCTTCTTAAATGATTCATCTAAAACTATGGGATCTTGTCTTTCTAAATCTTCTACCTGTCACAAAGGAAAACAACTAGAATCTCCATTATTTTTGTAAAGCCTCGTCATTTTTTTAGTATAGTTATTAAACTTTTAAGGAAAAAAAGCGTTATTGATAAATTTGGCTATATTTCCACTTAAACACACAAGACGAAGAGGGCCGAAAGACGAAGAGGGCCGAAGTGAGTCCGTTAACTATCTAAATGGGCTTTGGTTTATTTATGGATCAAAAGCTGAAACCCAAATCTACTTCAATTACTTGTTTTCGAAGTATTCTATATATTCATTAAAAAAAATTGTTAGGCCCACATAATCCAGTTATCCACCTAGGGGTCCATATATTTTCTGTTATTTTTTGGGATGAATTGGGTAAAGTTTTGTGTCATTTGCTTGAATTCGTATAGATTGTTTCAACCTGATCTCATTTTGCATGTGTAGAAAAATGTTATGATTACGAGACCAAAAAATAATAGAAGAGAATTTTCTGTATTATTCATCATAGGTTCATACTCGGTCCAGAAGCTAGGCAGGCTAGGCAATTGCCTTGTACCACCTTTTTATAGTTTTTGATGGTTCACAAAATTAGTTTTAAGTTAATAAGTTATAAAGTTTTAATTTTTAAATTTGAAACTCATTTTTATAAGGTAACCAAATGACTACATTTGTTTTCTTGTCTCGGATCACCATTTTTTTTCTTGTCTCGGACCACCATTTTTGTTAAGCCAATCATATATACTAAAACACTTACAATCTACTTTCCTTAATCTAGAGATAACAAAAAAGATATTTAGGAATTACAAAGTAATTGACATAATGAAATTAAATATCTGAGATCTTGAAATTGATATTCTAATAGTAGAGATATTATCGAAGGCTCCCCATGAAAATATCGTAGGCAAAAGGTGAGATGCCAAACGGGGTTTAATCAAAAAGACGGTCCCTCACGTTTTGGAATTTACTCATTTTTATTTGAGGTTGTATTAAATATAGAAGAGATGTTTGGAGTTTACTCATTTTTATTTGAGGTTGTATTGAAAATAGAAGAGAGGAGACGACCACAAACACAGGTCATTTCAGTTTTCAGCTCAAAAAGCCAGCCATGAGCCACCCTTCTCTTAATATGAATTAAATTATTACAAAATTCCAAGATTTCAATTTAAATTTGGTGGGTCCAATTGCCCTTTCAATGTTTTTGCAAATCTCTATTGATTTGGTCCAAATAAGACGGGATTCACATCTTTTTTGTTTGTTCAATTTTTCGAAAAGGAATTCTCTAAAAAGAATTAATATCCAAGAAGTTCTTGAGTTCATCGTCTCTTCGGATTGGAGATTAGTGCATGTTAAAGGGATATTTCAATAACTTCCCATCGCCCACAACTTTTCTATTTTGGTCAAAGCTATTTGAAATTCTCAAAAAAAATTAGCACTCGCCTAAAGGACTATTAGGATTTAACACTTGTTTTACTGTTCATGATTATTTCACTTTTGTAAAACACGGTGTGTACTATCGTATACCTTACACGAAGCACTAAAAAATAAGATAAAACGGTAATTTAGCCGTTAAAAAAAATCCAAAATATTAAAAAATAACAAAAAACTAAAGACCCCAAAATTAAGTGTTAACCGATACAAATAAATCTTAAACAAATGACATCGATAATATATAAACGAAACAGTATTATACTCAAAATCACCCAAACTTTCAGTCTCATATTTGAACCACAAAGTCTAAAATTTATATAAAATATACAAAATATTAATAATTTATCTAAGTACGTACCTTTTATCTACTATCCAGTAACTGTAATAGGAGAAGCGGCTAATCGAAGGTTGAATGTGATATATAAGTTACAATGTCAATACCTCTCTAGGCTCCTTCTCGCGGACCCAACTCTCAGCTACACAACAACATCCTACGATGTGACTTCTACAATCTTTTAGTTGTGTATTGTCTTTTTATGAAGGTATGAATTGGACCTTTTTCTCATTAATTTATAACAACAAAAACAAAAAGATTTCTCATAACTTTAAAAGTTTCTGTAATGTCTTACCCATACTTTATTAACCCGTTCTACGTAGGAGTTTTAGATAATCATATTATAGCACTTCCAAACAAATATTGTTTGAAATCATCCATCTTACCAAAATTGTAAGCGCCACCAAAAGTAACATTTCTTATGTACCACATCTTAAATCAATAACGGCTTGTTGATAATGATCTTTGAGGATATTTTGTATAAACGCTTATATATAGATAGTTACGTTGGTCCAATTTACGCTTGTGTGGTAGTTAGTTGCCAGTTTCATCTTCGCTAGAAATTAAAAAAAAAGGATTGGACTATACAGAAAAAAATGCTACATATAAATTGGTAGGGACAATGAAGATTCACGTAAAACTTGGTTCATATTAGACCCTTTAACAAAAACTTGGTTCATAGTGCTTTTGTAATTGGTTGTCACGATATTTCTATTTTGAATCCCAGTTCTGTAAATCTGATACTTTCAAAATAATGTTGTGGTTCTAAATGTTTTTTTCTTGAAAATGTTTTAACTAATTATTATTTTAAAAGTTCTCTTTAAGGGTGGGTGAACATACGATTTATTCGGTTTGGTTTTGTTTGGTTAAAGTATTTTATCCAGAATAATTTATACCAAATTAGATTCAAATGTTTCCGCATCGGTCTAAACACTTTCTTTTGTTTTCTTTTTGGCTTCTGCTTAAGTTTGTGTCATAAAATAATCAAAATATAGATAAATATTCTAAAATTACATTAATTGTTGTTACAAAGGTTTGGCAAAAAAAAAAACCTTTATATCATAATTAAAAATATGAGTACTTAATGGACTTTGATTTGGTAGGTTTGCTTATATTGGTACCGGTTTAGTTTTCATCCCCTTTGTTCTATATAAAAGAAACGGTGCTGATATACATGTGTCAAGAAAAATCAGTTAATTTTTGGTTTTTGAGAAGTTATGTTCGTTCAATTTCGGTTTGAGAGGTGAACCTATAGTAATTTTAACAATCAAAATACATTTTCACATTCTTATTACGTACCAGATATACATCAGTGCTATCATTACAAGAAAGTCGTCACATTATTGGTCATTCCTATGTACATAAACAAACTCCAAGAAGCACAATTAAGTGCAAAAAAAAAAAAAAAAAAAAAAACTTCCGTCGTTACAGAAGAAAAAAGTCACCAAAACTTAAATTCTTTTTTTTTTGTTTGAAGAAAAAAAGTAAAGTGAGATATAACATGGATATTCAGTAATTGACACCTATTGGTGAATTGGTAGCAGAAACAGCAAGCGAGGCTCTCTTAACGAATCTTCCTTTCATTCGAGGTCTTTTCTCCGCATTCAGTTTACGAACCTCGTACCTTATTTTCTTAGAAAACAATCTCGTCCTCCTCTTCTCTCTGTACCTCGAAACCCTAGCTTCTCTTCCTCCATCCCCAAACCCACTTGAAGGTAAACATCCACCAACGTACTGCTTTTGATGACTTTCTCCTCCATTTCCCACCTTAATACACAATGGGAAGTTATAAGAGACCTCCTTACTAAGAGAAATGCATGGACCATTCAACTCATTTAACATATATCTATGAGAGAAAACTCGATCAACTTTGGTTTCTAAAGAATGAGTTTATATAACATACCATGGAAACAGCTGGCCAGCCGCTGATGTCTATGTCTAGTTCCGGTGGCTCTCCGGATGTCCACGGTGGACCTTGGACTCCCCACGTGGATATCACTGACTCGTAGTTTAATCTCAGCATCAGAACATTCTTCTGCTCTTCTTCCTCCACCTTAATACATTCACCACTACTTTTGTCAACATTCTTTATTACCTCTTCTTCGTATTTCTTGTGTGACTCGTAATCAAAGCTCAGCTCAAACGGCACCATCCCATCCCGGTCGTCCCGATCGTCATAGCATATTCCCATGTTTATGGATTTCGTTTCTTCTATCTCGTCTTTTTCGATTTTAAACATTTCTGGATTAGATAACCCTAGCTCCTCCATGGCATAAGACTCGGTGTCTAACCCGCGACCGAGTAGAATCTCCACGTCAGCAGCGAACTCCTCAAGCTCCATGTCGGTCGGGAAAAAACCATTTAGACAACTCTCGGCGTTGTCTTCGTCCTCCTGATCGTCGATCATAACACCGCTTCTCATCATAGGAAACTCGATCTTCGGCTCGACGACGTCGTTTAAGAATTGCTCAGCCACCATTGGATCGAGAACCGGCACTTGACAAATCAGCTGCTCTTCTAGCTCATAGCTATCCGCCTGGTCCTCCACACTAATCTCCGGCACCAAGTCGTGGAAAATCGACGGATGGCTCTTCTTACCAGAGCCACGTGGAGTCCGGGCTTTACGAGTGAACCCGTGATGCCACGTGGCAGCTTCGTGCGGAGGATCAGAAGAAGCTGAGTGATTGTGGTTGTTATGCCTTGAGGCCGCCGGGCTTGCCGACTTCAAACGAACTCTCTCGTGCCGGCGAGCGAGAGGGTTCGCTGAGTGGACCAAACCGTCGCAAGATTGGCAAAGAAAAGCATCGTCGGCGGCGCAGTACCACCGTGCCCGCCTCTTCACGCAGCTGTCGCAGGCCCTCGCCGTCTTAGCTCCAACAGCATTCGCCAAACATTTCATCTTTTTATAAACTCGAAAAAACCAACATGAACAAAAGAGAGAGCACGAGGGCTTCGATTTCGAGTTCAACTTCAATAATTGAACCTTTTCTCAAAATTATTGCTCTCTGCAAAAAGTTAGATTTAGTGTACTCGTAGAAAATTGGGGTATAGTATTTGTGGAAGTGAGGGTCTGAGGTTAAGAGGAGGACATGTCCCGCATGAAGTGCCTTCTCTTTTGTCAGTGGATTTTTTAAGTAATAAATTTTTTATGTACTTTTTGGGTGTTTATGTCTTCAATTGGGACCCACTGGAGGCCTTATCTGGATTTTGATTGGTTGAGTTCTGAAGATGATCCTTGTAATAGTGTTTTAATTGGTCAGCTTCTTTATCCAATGGATTTCATGTGTGGTCCATCTTGTCGCTTTCCTTCCTCAGTTATTTTTGGTTCTCTCTATTTGCCTTCGTTTATTGAAGACTTTTTTTGCGGTTTTTGTTATTTCATTCTTTTTTAGTAGCAAAGGTTTCGGGATGTTTATATTATGTACACAAAAATAAATGAAAAAATTACATTAGGAGACACTTATATAAAATATTAATATGCAAAATACACTTCTTTGGAACACTTGCAAGTTATATATAAAAAAATTATTATGATTATGAAGTAAAAAAAAAACTTGAAACCTTTGCTACCCAAAAAGAAAGATACAGCCAAAAAAAAAAAACCCATGTTTGGTATGTACAAACTAGTAAAAAATACCACATTCAAAATTAGTCACTAGCTTTACAGAGTTAATTTACATTTAAGGCTGCTTGTTGCAAAAAAAAAAAAAAAATGGACTTGGCTAGAAATTTAGTATATTAGACGAAAAAACTCTTGCAACATGTGTGTGATATTTTGGAAGACTCTTTGGTTATAACTTTTTTTTTCCGACGACTCTTTGGTTATAACATCCCATACAATTTACACTATAAATTAGCTACGATCATTGCCATGAATTTTCTGTGACCATATACTTTAGCTACGACATAGCCACGAAACAAATATTGTGAAATAGATGAAAAAATGTTTTCCAGTCCATAACCAATATGTGATTATTTTTACACACAAAAAATACAGCAATTTAAGTCTTCATAGGAAACGAATATGACTACTAGTGGCCTTGGATAGGCCACAAAATAGCAAACGAGGTATCAGTTATCCAATCATTCTACATATTTAAAAATGACCACAAATTATTCGTCGTCATATAAATTTGGCCTTATGTAACGAATCTATCACAAGTAGATGGTAAGTTAACCAAGTTGTTGGTGGTCGGGTGGTTCCCTTATTGCGGTGAGTGTCGGCCCTGTTGGTATAGGCCAGGAATCGATTCCCCGCGGGAGCAAAATTACCAGGACAAGCACTTGGCCAAGTGGGGCATTATAAGTGGGTTGTGTCACTCCCACCCGGGAGATTAGTCTGGACTTTTGGACTTAGGATTACTCCCGGAGTCCGAAAGGTATCAAAAAAAAAAAATAGATGGTAAGTTATGTTTCAATCTAATTAAACCATTTACACACATATATTAGTTATGTGGGCCGATAATTGTTAACAGAATTCTGGAAACGGACTGTACTTTTCAAATTCTAATAGAAGAAGCCCACAAATCTGAATTGGTTGCCCATTTAATATCGTAATTCAAATCATTGAGCAATGGTGGAGAAAACATTGTTCTCGGATTGATCTCATCCCATGAGATCATACGCCAAAAGAGTCCAACGATTTGGTTCCGCATCATCAGACTTGGCTATTGCCTTTGGTTCCACCATCCATCAAGTTCTTTCTTCCGGTTGGAATATAATAAATTTCTTAACTGCGTTTGTTTTCAAGGCCTGATATCATGTAAAATTTGGCTAAGTTATTTCGACTACTCGTGTTATTCTTAGTAGATTCTACGTCATTTACATACATTTGCTATATAGCTTAACACAACTCCTATTAACAACCAAGAAGTAGAATTCTAAACATGTAGGAAAAATATTGGTTACCCATATGAAAATATTATGCGTCATTATAGCAAACGCAGTCATGCTTTTGGTTAATTTAATAAAGCACATCCAATTTCAAAAAAAAAGTCATTTGGTCAATTATATCAACAAAAAATGGACCTGTGATTTCATCAAAAAAATAAATAATAGATAGCGACATTTACGAATCAAAGCAATATGTTAAAATCGGCATTTGTTCTTTTCCATTCGGATTAATTTATAATCCAGTTCGGATTCGAGAATTTTGACCATCCTCATGCTGCTATAACAAATACCGGGTTTAACATATTGCTTTGTATGCCCATCTTTATTTGCTTTCTGACCTTAATTGCAGCAGACTCACAAATTTTCCATGGAGGGTCGTGTCGATCCAGAGACCCTATGGAAGTTGCACGGGTTTGTCTATACTCGTTTGGTGATCCAAATTCGAGTTTATATTTATGTTTAGAAAGTGATTTTGAACCATTTAGTTGAAATTCCACCCAATATTCTTACAACATATCAATATTTCAATATATCTTTTAGATCTCTATAACGAAAATAGTCGGTTGACTTACCATAAGATCTCCAATCGACTTGTCAGTCACAAGCACTATGACCTTTTCATAATGATTGCGTATGCAATCAAAGTCTGCTAAGGGTTTTTCTTTGTTGGGTTATGCACATTGATACCATGCGGATTTGACCTTGTACAATCAATGCACCAACATGGTTTTAGTGAATGTTTCAATCTAATTAAGTCATATACATAATATAGATGGTAAATTATTAGAAAGAAAAAAAAGAATCATTGCAGTTATCTTGAGATAATATCACTAGACTCTATATCTGCATCATTGAGTTGCTTATTTGCAAAGTGCAAACTCAAATATATGTGAGCTTATATTGTTCTATAAATACATAATTCAATCCCATGAAGCCCGTACGATTTCCTTATGGGAATTATGGACCCCATTTTTGATATTGTAATTGTTAATTTTAGTCTTTACAAGAAGATGATTATTAGTCATACAATTATCCATGGTAGGAGAACCTGCTTGCGGTTTCGATTTGATTCTCTCCACAAATCTAAGATAAATCTAAATTTAAGATTTGTTGTAAGACGATTCTTTTTTTTTAACACCGTAAGACTGGTCCGGCGGCAAGTGTCGCTGTCACGGAACTTGTGGGCCAAGTAAAGTAGAAAAGGAGTCAATGCTGAGTTATCATCTTCAGCATCCCATTCCCATTCCGCAGAGACATATTCATTTGGTACAATGTCCTTCATGTAAGCCTTGTGAACAAAGGACTTACAAAAATAAGGCAGTCTATGGATATTCCCAATGAATTCCAAGTGTCATGTGTAGCTTTTAGAACATGTTTCAAGATTCCAATTCCATTGTCAGTTGTAAGATTAATAGATAATTGAGACACAACAAGAACTTTCATTTGAACTTACATTAGCACAAGATCTCGTAGGGTGATTCTTCAGATAAGAATCAAGGAAGTCATCCATGAAAATAAATATTGCAGAAGGCAAATTCTTCTTCACAGAGAGCCTTATTTTTTTTAAATTAGATCTACTTTGTACAATCAATGCACCAACATGTAGGCCTGGGATTATTATTCGGGATCCGGTATCCGATCCGACATCCGCTCTGATTCGATCCGAAAAACGGATATCCGGATAGTTCGGATACGGATACGGATAATAAAATAGCGGATCCGGATACGGATTCGGATAATAGAAAAATTCGAAAATGGATAACGGATATCCGTTTATTTTTTTTTTGTAAAAGCTTATAGGAAAGCCAAGACTAATATCACAACTCTCCTAACCTAATTTCACTTTCTCCATGCCTCTCTCTCTCTCTCTCTCTCTCTCTCTTTCTCCCTGCGGCGATCCTCTGCTGCTCCATCTCCATCATTGTCTTCATCTGGTTGAGCTACGCTTTGAGACCTGGTCGGATTCGCAGGTTCAAGCCCTCGTTTCCATTTCTCAGGCGATCCTTCTACAAAAACTACAAAACAAAGGCTGAGGTTAGTTCCAAATTTATACAAATTTTCATTCATCTAATATATCTTCCCAAACCATTCTCGAATTTCTTTGCAAACAAAGGCCGATGATTTTAACCCAAGACGAGCTCAAATTTCTTTGCAAATTTCTTTTTAATTTAACGCCGAATTTGTTTGCATCTATGGATCCAACTTTTTATATATTTATCATAATTGCATTGTATTCATTCACCCCAATCATAAAACAACAGAATGCTGCACTTTTACTCTTGGCTTCGATAGTTAGGCGTGGTCCAGGCATGGCATCACAAGTAGCTGGCAAATTTAATAATTTTAAAGGTTTCGCAAAACAACCCAAAACGATGAAATTGCAGCTACTTGGGCCTTAATAATGAGCGGCTTATGATAGATGGGCTTCGTTTATAATGAGTTTTTTTGGGTTTCATACATTTTGGGTTTCACTCTCTTACTCTCACTCTCTGTTTATAATGAGTTTGTTTTCTCTGTTTAGATGGCTTCTACAGAAAAAGACTATAAATTCCACAGCCAATTATGATCATGCGGGTGAAAGTTATCAACCAGAGACGGATGAAAAAACGCAAGAGACTAATTCTTCAACAACTTCTAAGGTAATAAAGAAAAGATCTATGGTTGACTTTTGTGGAGTCTGAAGATCCTGAAAAGACTAGGTGTATTTATTGTTCTAAGTTGATTACGTGTAGAACTAAAGATGGTGTTACAACTAGTGCAATGATAAATCACCAGAAAATATGTAGTATGAAACCGGCAGATGCATCTGATGAGGATATTGGTGGTAAAAGGATAAAACAATCTACTTTATTTCATCACAATCAAGTTGATGGGAGTTTTGGGAGTAAGGTACCGTCTTTCTTAGGTTTTAGCCAATCTGCGACTCGTAAGGCATTAGCTGAGATGAATTGCTTTTTAGGTTTGTTGAACATAAGGGATTTAATCGATTCATGAGTGTTGCTCAACCTCGTTTTGAAATGCATTTAGTACATGTACTCGGGTACTAGATCGTTTCCGTAGTTCTTTGACACCAAGAACCGTGGAAGTTCTTATTTGCACCCAAGATTGGTATCGTGATGATGAAGAAGATTTAAGAGTAGAAAAATTGATTGCTGAACTTGAGAATTTCGAATCAGGTATTTATGCTTTGTTTTTTATCTTCTAGTTTATGAATTTTAATAACTGTTTTACGTACTAATGATTATTATCATGTACAGAAGTGAACACATTAAATATCCAGCCATGACCAGATTGAGTGTGAAGTTTGGATGAGGTAAGAATCAGTTTAGAAATCATTGGACATGCATTCATTTTAACCTTATAAAGCCAATCTTACGTTTCAATTACGTTTTAAAGTTGTGCTTTTTGAAACTCATATTGCATGATAGTTTTCTGTTTCAGATTGTGAGGGAAGAACATGAAGATGAATAGCATGAAGATAAATTAACTTTCTCTTTTTCTACTTAAAATTTTTGCTACTTGTAATTTTTGCTTTCATGATACATTTTTATTATCTATGTTTTCTGTTTTAAATTTTTCTAATTTTAATTAAATAGGCCGGATCGGATCCGGATATCCGCGAATATCCGAGTTTTTTAACGTATATCCGGAGCTTTCGGATCCAGATTCGGATAATGAAATTGATTATCCGGCGGATACGGATCCGGATACCTTGAAAAATCCGGATATCTGCTCCGTTCCCAGGCCTACGTACTAACATGGTCTTAGTGAATATTTTAATCTAATTAAGTCATATAAATAATATAGATGGTAAATTATTTATAAAAAAAAGAATCATTGCAGTTATCTTGAGATAATATCACTACTCTATATCTGCATTATTGAATTGCTTATTTGCAAAGTGCAAACTCAAATATATGTGGGTTGATATTGTTCTAAAAATTATAATAGAAAGCCCATAATTCAATCCCATGAAGCCCGTACGATTTCCTTATGGGAATTATGGACCCCATTTTTGATATTGTAATTGTTAATTTTAGTCCTTACAACAGAAGATGATTATTAGTTATACAATTATCCATGGTAGGAGAGTCTGCTTGCGGTTTAGATTTGATTTTCCCCACAAATTTAGGATAAATCTAAATTTAAGATTTGTTGTAAGACGATTCTTTTTTTTAACATTGAACAAAAATTACGAGAACTACTACAAAGATAAATTTATAACGGATAACGCTACCCCTCCACAACGATCTGCGATCACGATGAACGGTTTCACTTGCACCACGCGTGATCACGATGAACGGCTCTACTTGCACCACGCTGAAGATTTTCTTATAAGTTTGTCTCCATTAATCTGCAGAAATTTCATAATGTGAGAATCGAAACCTGGACCTCCTGTTGTAGAAGTATTAATGAACTATTTGGTCAACCACTAGACTAAGGAGACTTCCACAAGTTGTAAGATGATTCATGTACGGTTTTACGGTTCATGTTCATTAAGGTCACTATACTACTCATCAGTGAGAGATGGTGGTGGTTTACGGTTCATGTTCATTAAAGCCATCATTTGCGAGAGTCGCCCGAGTTGTTAGTATCGTTGGAGATCCACATGGTTGAAAGTGCATGTTTAGGTGGAATCTAGCTGAAAGATGGTTAACTCTAAACAATTAATGTAATATAACGAAACAGTATATCTTTAACTCATTTACGAATGGTATATTTGATTTCTGATTTTAGTGGATTTGTTTATAGGCGTAATACCAAAGATATAGCCATGTCGGATAGAAAGCTCTCATTAACAATTTTGTATTACTTTAATTTTTCTGTATCCGTTACATTCAGTATAAGCTTTGATAATATATTCAACATTCATCGGGGGGAAAAAGGATGTGGCAAGAGAATGAGAGATGGAGAGGTATTGGTAAATAGCAAGAAACTAAAATATAGCATTGGGTAGAGTCAACAACAACCACATGAATATAGACTTTATACGTACTACCAACGTATTGTTGCTTCTTATACAAAAATTATAAGAACCGCACTTTAGTTATTACAAAAATTATAAGAACCGCCCTGTATTATATTGCAGTTATCTATCCCAATCCAAATATGATGAGACTGACAACGCTTTTTTTTTACACCTTTCACACTTTTCATTCATTTTTTAAAAAAGATGACAATGCATGTTCGGTCTGTTCCGAAATGTTAGACGGATCGATCCGCCAAGTGATGAGAGTAAAATTAAATTTGATTAACTGAATATAAAGGAGTAATAAAACATATAATTTGATTAAATGAATATAAAGAAGTGATGAGTTAACATCTAATTTTAAAATCTCAAACCTATATTTTTATTTACTTTTAATTAATTCGCTTAGTAGTGTTTTTCTATGAAAATGAACTACTTTTAACTATAATATGGTCTTAGGTGTAGCAATTCATTGTCTATGTAGGTTAGCACGCTATAGATTGATATTATCATCGAGCTTATTTTATATATGAAACCCATTTTTTAAAACTATCGATCTAAATTAAAAGAAGTTAAAAGAAGTAATAAATTTTCAGTATTTGATTCATCACAAATTACATCACGAGAAACTTGAAAAAAAAAAAAAATACTCGCAATGAAAAAGTAGAGATGTAAGTAATACGCAGGTATGAACATTTATGGTACATTTGATCGTCTCTTTCACTTTTCTCTCTATTATTTTCCAATATTATAAAACGAATTACCAAAAGAGTGTATAAAATTCTAACCACACTAGGAGAGAGAGAGACAGAGAGACAGAGAGACAGAGAGAGAGGCTTGTTCATAGCTTGACAACTTCAGGGATAAAGACAGGGTATCGGTCGATACAATCCGACCATGGTCCCTCCGTTGGTGACTTGATCGTACGGTTACATTTCCAAACGGCGGAGTTACATTTGAATCCACTCCCGAAAGCGATCTGCCAAACCCTATCGCCTCTCTTCATCCTCCCTTTAGCCTCGATGTAGCTAAGCTCATACCACAACGAAGACGAAGACGTGTTACCAAACCTATGCAACGTCATTCTCGAAGCTTCCACGTGCTCTCCCGACAGCTGCAGACTCTTCTGCAGCTCGTCGATCACCGCTCTTCCTCCTGCGTGGATGCAGAAATGCTCGAAGGCCATCTTGAAATCCGGTATGTACGGCTTCCACTTCGGATTAAAGATTTTACGTCCGATTAGAGATGAGAGGAAGAGAAGCTGCTCCGATGCCGGTAGAACCAAAGGACCTATTCAATCAAATATCTATGTTAAACTAAAAAAGAATCTCATGATCATAGAGTACTCGAGGTATATAACTCTTAGATAGTTAAACAACTGTTCAGAATTGTTTGTTTGCGTTTACATTTAAAGTTCTTGGTCCGGATCAGCGAATGTTGTGTTCGCGTCGGGGGTCCAATAAGTTGTATATTTATTTCATATGAACCCACAATTCTAATTAAGCAAAATTTATTCTATTTGTATTTGCACAAAAATATATTATTAAAAATAAAATATATTACTTTTAAGAATGTGAATATTAAAGGCACTACGTTTGAACCAATCCAGCCCTTAGAGTCATGATTTATAATTAAAAAAAAAAAAAAGTCACATATATATGAATATGATTGAATCATGTTTGAATAGTATATTGTTAGTTACCTATGGTGGTGATGTTAGACTTCAAGGCTTCCCCGGCGATGGCCATGAGATCTTTAGACAAGTTGATACCAACGTGACCGTCCTTATCTTCTTGCTGGTAAACGCAGTAGAACGACTTGTCTTCCGCACCCCGGTGGGTCCTGACGAGGTGGCAGAGCTTATACTTAGCTCGCCACCCGTCAGATCTGCGGTTAGAGAGGAGAATGGCGGCCGAGCCCATGCGGAAGAGGCAGTTTGGGAGCAACATAGCTCTCTCGTTGCCCTGGTAGTAATTAGGAGTAATGATCTCAGTGCTAACTATGACTGCGTTGGAGTTAGGGTGGACTTGTAACAAGTCACGAGCTACATCGACTGAGATAAGACCGGCGCTGCATCCCATCCCGGAAAGGTTAAAGCTTTTGATGTTACTCCTTAGCTTGTACTTGTTGATAACCATTGCGGAGAGAGAAGGCGTTGGTGAGAAAAGAGAGCAGTTGACAATGAGTATGTCAACGTCTTTAGGTTTAAGGCCTGTTTTCTTGAAAAGATCGTCCATGGCAGTGAAGATAACTATTTCTGCTTCGCTTCTCGCGGATTCCATGGTTGGAATTGGAGGGATGTAATGAATAGCTGGAGGAAGGCAAGTCTCTTCCCCGAGGCCTGATCGCTCGAGGATCCTCATCTGGAATTCGACGCTCTTGGGATTGTCCTTGAGGTTGAGACGAGAGTGTTCCATGAACGTAGCGAACGGGACACGGCACGTGACGGGAGGTTTGTAGCAAGAGTAGTCTACAAGGTAGACGGTGCGTGGCTTGGACATGAAGTAAACGGTTGAAACGAATATGATTAGGAAAGAGGAACAGAGGATATGAGGGAGATCGAAGTGGAGTGAGTTCAAGTGATTGATGAGCTCTTCAGGACCCATTCGGAGAAGCTCGACGGCGATGTATGCTATGATTGGAATCAGAAGAAGGGTAAGGAAGTGGTTTACTAGGTATTGGTAACCGAGTTTCACGTATTTGTGCTTCACAGTGCTCGAGAAATCCGGCATTTTGGGAACCATAGCAAATGATTTTGCCTATGAGATTGATTTGGAGGGACAAAAGGAAAGAAGAAAAGGCTTGTGATATAAAGGAGAAACAGAGCGTTGAGAGGAGTTAATGTATGGACTCAAGTCTCACATCACTTAACGCTCTCTCTCTAGCTACCCATTTATATTTAATTTTGTTTTTTCATGTTATGATTCACTTACCAATCTATTGTTTTTGTAAAAATTTACCAATTTTATTGTTGTTCTTCTTTATATCCACTTTTCCAGTTGTAGCCACTAGCCAGACAAACGTCATTTATGGAGCAAATGATTGAGTAACATCATATAGCATTTATACCCACTTTGCTTTCTAACCATCTGATTGATCCTGGAATCTTAATTTTTCCTAAAAAGAATATGTAAAAACAAAAAAAATTTGGTTGGTAATAAAAGTTCAAACCAAAAGGTTACACAGCGAGGTACGTACAAAGAAATTTTTGGTTAGCTCTCAGCCTCTCAGTTATATCGGACCCATAATTCATAAAAGTCATATTCTGTTTAAAACTACAAAAGGTGAAAGTTAATCCTAAAACGATTAATTTAGTAATTTCCATATTTAACGAACCGATTTGAATTGAGTCTAACCAATTCTTTTATTTTGAAATCAAATATTAATTTGAAAGACGTATTTTCGAAAAGTAATATATATGTATAGATATATATATATATATATATATATCATTAATTAGATATTTATATTTTGGTTATCTGTTATAATCGAGCCCTAACCCAAACCGAAAAGTCAAGTCATAACAAAGTGAAATGAACCGAAATAAATGCGGTTATAAATTTGGCCCGATCGCGACATTTAAGTAACAAAATAGATAACCCGATCCCAAAACAGTTAACCAAACTGATGCATCTTTTCATTTTTTTGTAAGCATATATACTCCTCTTATTGTATGTAATCTAACAGAACCCATGTATTTCTATTTTGATAAGTATATCTTAACGGAGCAAAACCGAAATCAAGAAATATCTTTTTCATTTTTCCAGGCTGTTCACAGGTTGTTCCTTTAGTAATTGTATGTTTTGTATCTCATTTACCAGTTATGGTCTCAGGTTGTTGTATCTCTCACACTGCGTTGTGTTGGCTTGTTTTTCCGTTTTCTCCTTTTTAGTTCATTCACTACAAGAAAACAACCGTTTTGCGATGGAAAAATCCATAGCAAATCCGTCGCAAATCACGCTTTGCGACGGAATTGCGACGACACCACTTCCGTCGCAAATCAGTCGTCGCAAAACAGTTTTCCTCGCAAATCCGTCGCAAATTTGCGACGAAACAATTTTCCTCGCAAAATTGCAACGGCCAAATTCCGTCGCAAATTCGTCGCAAATTTGCGAGGAGATATACTCCCTCGCAAATTTGCAACGGCCAAGTTCCCTCGCAACTCCGTCGCAAATTTGCGACGAGATAGAGTCCCTCGCAAATTTGCAACGGCAAATTTCCTTCGCATATCCGTCGCAAATTTGCGACGAGAAAAATTCCGTCGCAAATTTGCAAAGGCAACTCTCCCTCGCAAATCCGTCGCATATTCGCAAGTTTGCGACGAAACTCTTCCCTCGCAAACTTGCGACGGAAAATATTCCCTCGCAAAATTGCAATGGATTTGCGAGAAAAATTGAATTTTGTAATTAAAAAAAATTAAATAATTAAAAAATTAATTTATAAATTGAATAATAATTAAAAATAATTAACATATAAAATTAAAAAACATAATTATATAATTTATTTATTACAAAAAATGCATAATTGTTTTAAAAAAACAAAACAAAATGTTTACAAAAGGACCGGTTCCGGTTTCGGTACCGGTTCTGGATCCCGATCCCGATCCCGAATGGTTACGTGCTGCGCGAAGTCTTGCAAAAGCCGGATCCTTCTCAGCAAAGTAGTCCAATATCAATGGGGATGGAGTCAACCGCGGGGTTAGACGGTGCGGGATCCGCCGGTGCTGGGGCAGGCTCCACGGTCTCAGGAACAGCTGAAGTTACGAAATCCATCTGTATAACAGGAGGAGTACTTGTGGAACTCATCGAAAGAAATCGAGTGTAGTCGTTACCTCGAAATCCCGACATCTACAAAAAAAAATTTAATAATTAATTCATATAATTATATTATAATTTAGAAAATACAAAAAAATTACAATCAAACTAATAATTTTATATAATGTCATAATAATTATAAAATTATATAATATTCATCCGAATTAAAATACAAATTTAACAACTTAATAAATAACAAATCTAAATCTAACAATCTAAATTCATCCTAATTTAAATACAAATCTAACAAATATATTTTTTTAACAAATCTAAAAATCTAAATAATCTAACAAAATCTAACAATTCTAAAAATCTAAAAATCTAAATTAAATACAAATCCAAATCTAACAAATCTAAATTTTTGTTCTCAAATCTAACAAATTTCACAAATCTATCAAATCCAATATTTGTTTTTTTAAGATAACAACATATATTTTTGAAATAAAAAATGAAATAAAAAAAAAATACTTACCTTCGCCCAGGAGAGGAAGAGGTCGCCGGAGGGAGAGGGGAGAGGAGGGGACTCGCCGGAGGGAGGGGCTCGCCGGAGGGAGAGGAGGTCGCCGGAGGGAGAGGAGTGCTCGCCGGCGGAGGAGGAGAAGAAAGAGCTCGCGAGGTGAAGGGAGGAGGTCGCGGAGGAGAGGAAGGGAAGAGAAACCGATCGCCAGAGGAAGAGGAACCGATCGCCGGAGGAGGAGGAGGAGTGGGGTCGCCGGAATGTACAGTGGGCCGGAGATCGATTTTAGATCGACGGGAGATTGAGATTGAGGGAATTAAGAAGGGAGAAAGGAAGAAGAAGATAAACAGGTTAATTTATAAACTAATACGCGATGGATTTGCAACGGAATTGCTATAGCTCCAACATTTGCAACGGATTTGCAACGGATTAATCCATCGCAAAATGTTTGGTCCACTACCAATTCGCGGTTAAATTTGGCCCAACATGTGCTGAAAAAATTCAATTTTCGTACCAAATTTCAAAAAAAATCATTTTGCAACGGATTTGCGATGGATCCTGTATTTGCAACGGATTTGCGACGGATCCATCGCAAATCCGTTGCAAATTCATGAGTTTTATTTTTTAAGGTTTAGGGTTTAGGGTATAATAACATAATAAAGTTTACAGTTTATAATCTCATAAGAGTCATGATCATAAGCATTTTTTTCAAAAATATAATGAATTTGAGGGTACGAGGGATGTTGAACTTATATATATATTCATAAACAACACATACGGATATATGACGTTTTATATATCATACGAAGACATTTCTAAATTTTCGCGATTTATGAATGCACATCATTAAATAACTTTAGAAATATAATTTTTTGAGATTCACTTTTAAAACCGTTAGATATTTGTCACGATTTTATCCTCGCCGGAAATAAGGAATGAATCCCTAGCAATTCCATTGTAAATTTGCAACGGATTTGCGATGGATCCTTTATTTGCAACGGATTTGCAACGGATCCATCGCAAATCCATCGCAAATTTGCAACGGATTTGCGATGGATCCTGTATTTGCAACGGATTTGCGACGGATCCATTGCAAATCCGTTGCAAATTCATGATTTTTATTTTTTAAGGTTTAGGGTTTAGGGTATAATAACGTAATAAAGTTTACAGTTTATAATCTCATAAGAGTCATGATCATAAGAATTTTTTTTCAAAAATATAATGAATTTGAGGGTACGAGGGATGTTGAACTTATATATATATATTCCTAAACAACATATACGGATATATGACGTTTTATATATCATACGGAGACATTTCCAAATTTTCGCGATTTATGAATACATATCATTAAGTAACTTTACAAATATAATTTTTTGAGATTCACTTTTAAAACCGTTAGATATTTGTCATGATTTTATCCTCACCGGAAATAAAGAATGATTCCCTAGCAATTCCATTGCAAATTTGCAACGGATTTGCGATGGATCCTTTATTTGCAACGGATTTGCAACGGATCCATCGCAAATCCATCGCAAATTTGCAACGGATTTGCGATGGATCCTGTATTTGCAATGGATTTGCGACGGATCCATTGCAAATCCGTTGCAAATTCATGATTTTTATTTTTTAAGGTTTAGTGTTTAGGGTTTAGGGTATAATAACGTATATATTCATTATAAAGTTTACAGTTTATAATCTCATAAGAGTCATGATCATAAGAATTTTTTTTCAAAAATATAATGAATTTGAGGGTACGAGGGATGTTGAACTTATATATATATATTCCTAAACAACATATACGGATATATGACGTTTTATATATCATACGGAGACATTTCCAAATTTTCGCGATTTATGAATACATATCATTAAGTAACTTTACAAATATAATTTTTTGAGATTCACTTTTAAAACCGTTAGATATTTGTCATGATTTTATCCTCGCCGGAAATAAAGAATGAATCCCTAGCAATTCCATTGCAAATTTGCAACGGATTTGCGATGGATCCTTTATTTGCAACGGATTTGCAACATATCCATCGCAAATCCATCGCAAATTTGCAACGGATTTGCGATGGATTTTGTATTTGCAACGGATTTGCAACGGATCCATTGCAAATCCGTTGCAAATTCATGATTTTTATTTTTTAAGGTTTAGGGTATAGGGTATAATAACGTAATAAAGTTTACAGTTTATAATCTCATAAGAGTCATGATCATAAGAATTTTTTTTCAAAAATATAATGAATTTGAGGGTACGAGGGATGTTGAACTTATATATATATATTCCTAAACAACATATACGGATATATGACGTTTTATATATCATACGGAGACATTTCCAAATTTTCGCGATTTATGAATACATATCATTAAGTAACTTTACAAATATAATTTTTTGAGATTCACTTTTAAAACCGTTAGATATTTGTCATGATTTTATCCTCACCGGAAATAAAGAATGATTCCCTAGCAATTCCATTGCAAATTTGCAACGGATTTGCGATGGATCCTTTATTTGCAACGGATTTGCAACGGATCCATCGCAAATCCATCGCAAATTTGCAACGGATTTGCGATGGATCCTGTATTTGCAATGGATTTGCGACGGATCCATTGCAAATCCGTTGCAAATTCATGATTTTTATTTTTTAAGGTTTAGTGTTTAGGGTTTAGGGTATAATAACGTATATATTCATTATAAAGTTTACAGTTTATAATCTCATAAGAGTCATGATCATAAGAATTTTTTTTCAAAAATATAATGAATTTTTGGGTACGAGGGATGTTGAACTTATATATATATATTCCTAAACAACATATACGGATATATGACGTTTTATATATCATACGGAGACATTTCCAAATTTTCGCGATTTATGAATACATATCATTAAGTAACTTTAGAAATATAATTTTTTGAGATTCACTTTTAAAACCGTTAGATATTTGTCATGATTTTATCCTCGCCGGAAATAAAGAATGAATCCCTAGCAATTCCATTGCAAATTTGCAACGGATTTGCGATGGATCCTTTATTTGCAACGGATTTGCAACATATCCATCGCAAATCCATCGCAAATTTGCAACGGATTTGCGATGGATTTTGTATTTGCAACGGATTTGCAACGGATCCATTGCAAATCCGTTGCAAATTCATGATTTTTATTTTTTAAGGTTTAGGGTATAGGGTATAATAACGTAATAAAGTTTACAGTTTATAATCTCATAAGAGTCATGATCATAAGAATTTTTTTTCAAAAATATAATGAATTTGAGGGTACGAGGGATGTTAAACTTATCTATATATATTCATAAACAACAGATACGGATATATGACGTTTTATATATCATACGGAGACATTTTCAAATTTTCGTGGTTTATGAATGCCCATCATTAAATAAATTTAGAAATATAATTTTTTGAGATTCACTTTTAAAACCGTTAGACATTTGTCACTATTTTATCCTCGCCGGAAATAAGGAATGAATCCCTAGCAATTCTATTGCAAATTTTGCTCGCTAATCCCTCGCAGATTCCTCGCAAATTTGCAACGAATTTGCGACGACCTCTTGCCCCTCGCAAATTTGCGAGGGATTTGTGACTCTAGACTTTCCCTCGCATTTTCGTCGCAAATATGTTGCAAAATTGTCGCAATTTGCGACGACTTTTTCCCTCGCAAAATAGCGACGGATTTGCGACGACAAATAGTCACTCGCAAATCCCTCGCAAATCCCTCGCAAATCCGTTGCAAATTTGCGACGGATAATATCCATCGCAAATTCCATTGCAAATCGATTGTTTTCTTGTAGTGATTTGTGAGCAGATTTGTAGTTCAAAATGTTGTTCCGTTTGGGAGTGGCAAAAAAGAGAAATAAAGTAATATTCAGAAGAAAAAAAATATATATGTATTAAGAAGTAGAGGTAATTTCATCTTATTTCCAAATAGAGCTGATACTATAACGTCAGGAGTTTTTTTTTTTTGCTTTTCAAGTTTGGAAATTTGAAAAGCAAATAAAAACTTGTCACTAAAGCATTTTTGTTCACGTCATTTTTGTCACACGACTGATTTAGACTTATTAGTGCCTGCTAAATAAACCTCGAGTTTATGTATATAAGATTTGTTAGTAGACATTGGAACTAGACGTATCGTTTTATTGAATTATTTTGGAATTAGAATTAATGTTTTAACTGTTTTACGGCTTTAAAATAGATGGTTGTAACCGATGGAGATATCTCCAAAACCGCCCAAGATCATTGCCGGTAAATCGTAAGTAGGAAACAAGAACAACAAGGAATTTGGTGTTATGTTTTGCTTTGTTTGTTTAAATTGGTGTTACGTCGAAGAAATAGAATTATAGAGCATCGTAGTGTAATGATATAGTTAAACTCCAACAAAATCAGAGATAATCGTATCCATTATATAGTTTGTGTGGATTGACTAGAAATATATTCAGTATGAAACACATGTGAGTATACTAAAATAAAACAATGGTCCTGGTAATGAGTATAATAATACAAAATTAAATCTTTGGGGGTGTCGGACCAACCAGCGACTAACCATATTTAATAAATAAATTTGTACACAGCACAGTACTACAGATTACACTTATTAAGAAAGAAAAGTCTATCGACTTTGGAATTAATAAAGGAATTTGTTGCCATTTGCCAACTCTCAACTATATGATAGTTTAGTATTTATTATATATGTTCTTCATTTACACAAGTTAATCTCCAGACTCAAGGATCGCTTTCGGTTGGGATGTTGACGATTGTTATTTCAACTTTCAGCTTTGTCAGTATGTCACCTGTAGGAACTTAGTGAACCTCCCAGAAAATGGCATGCCTTTTGTTCACTGTCTTTTCTAGTTTCTTGAAAGTAATTACTTTCAGAAAAAATAATTACTTTCAAAAGGTCACATTGATCAGTTAAGAACTTTGTGGAACCCTGCTGCATGGTTATTTTAGCTTTATTTATGACCATTGTATATGTATTTTCTTTTTCAAACATATATTGTGTGTATATATTATCCGTTTCTGTGCAAAGATAAAAGTGTTTAGACTCCCAATTTTCTGTAAATATTTGCGAAAATTTGTGAAGCAATAATTTTTATTTTATCTTTGTAAATGATAAATTGTTAAATTACTGTAATCACCCAAAAGTATGGGCCGGCCATAACTTCTTTAATGTATGTTGGGATGTATGGGCTCGTCAATATACTAATGTTATATGCTTATGGACTCTTAAGTTCACTTGAATATTTGGTTTTAACCCGTCTATAATCAAGATTTAGCTTCAAACCCACTGAAATAATTGGACCAACATGTAAGTTCTTATTAGACTTCTATTTTCTAGTCTCCTAGATATTAAATAGAAAGTTAGAGAAAAGACACTGACCGTATTTCGGATGACCACCAAAATCAAACCGTAACCGTATTTCGGATCGTAACCAGCTCGTTTTTAAACTGTAATCGTATAAAACGATTTAAAACTGTAACCGTTAACCATCAAAATATATTAGTTATGGTTGATAAAATTACTAACCGTAACTGTTAATTAACCGTAATCGTATCAAAATCGTCGGTTAACCGCAAGGTTAAAATCTTAAAATATTAGCTGTAACAATTTTTAAAATAAAATAAAAATATTAATAATTTATTATGTATAAGTATAACTAATATAACATAGAAACATGATGTATAATCAAATAATTATCCAAAAATATTTATAAATAATAAAATTATATTAATGAATATGCTAAAAACTGTGATTTAAATCGTTCAATATCTCCACTAGATCCACTCTATCCACGATCACTAAGCACTACCATTTTTCTTATTAATCAAATCATGGGATTCTTAGTTTGCATAATGTAATAGAATTCATGATTATTTAGCTAATTCACCATATAAAATTTTGAATCATATAATTATAATTTCATACTATAAATTTTAGCTTTATATTAGTTGATATCATCATAGAAATTTTGGTCGATATATCATTGCCTAAAACTTTTTGACGGAAATTAAATAAATTTATGGCTATATCACTAATGTTAACCGTATCATAGTTATCAAATAACTATAACCGTATCTAATCATAACCGTAATAAAAAAAACCATATTAACCATAACTATTTTAACAATATATTAAATGGTTAAAATTAAGACTTGACAAAATTTTAACCATTTCAACTATATTTTATGATCGTGGTCCTGGCTAGACAAAAGATAAGAAAAATATAGTTGACGACTTGACTTGTTGTCGGAGATGTCATTTGAAAAGGTCTTTTTTTATTATTATAAAAAATATTTTCTTTCTCTATTTTCAAAACTAAGTTTTCATTAATACAATATTTACCTATATGGAATTTTCTATGCTCGATTAACCTGAAATAAATAATATAGAAAAATACTAAGTGACATCAATCGAAACATATTTCGAAACTTCCATAACAATCATAAGTTTAAATTAAATGATATGTATAAACCTACATTTCATAACTTTAAATTAAATGATATAAAACCATCTATAGCCTACATTTAAAACTATAATAACGTATACTCCATATATTAAATTTGACTTGAACAATTACAATTCAAAAAGTCAATCAGAAACAAAACTTAATACGGATTGTGAAACGCATAATCTAGTTTCTCAAATCAGAAGAAGGGGCAAAATTCTCATATGTCCCTTCTACTAGATAATAAGAATTTTCTATTCATTTTATTCTACCATGTCTCATTACTTTTAATAAAATGTAATATTTCTATCTTACTTTTCATTTTTTTTAATTAAAAGATATAAAAATAAATAAATTCAACCAATGAAAATTATACAAATTTCAGCCAATCAAAAACATGTTATCATTGACTTTTTTCTCATCTCTAGCGACATTTTTTCATTCCGTTCTTTTTTTATTTATTTTAACTAAAACATATAAAAAGGATAAATTCGACCAATGATAAGCAAATTTCAGCCAATCAAAATATTTTTTCATTGACTTTTTTCATCTCTAGCGACATCTCCCAGTTCCTTTATTCGCCATTGAAATTTCAAAATCCAGATTAATTCTTTTACAACTATTGTGTTTAGATTAAATCATTGGATTTGGGGGTTTCAATTGAATTTGTATGTTGGGGATTTCAATTGGATTTACAATTTTGGAGATTTCAATTAGATTTGAAACATTAATCTGTTGTTATTAATTAATATACATTGGGTTGGTAACCATGTGTTATGGATCGATTAGGACATTGCATTGGTAATTAATAGATTATAGTTGTTGAATCATAATGAATCATAAGGTAGATTAGTGTTTTGACCCGAATTCACCCAATTTACAGATATAGGACAAGTGAGAACAAAATGGTATAACTTAGACCTAGGAACAAATTGGTATTACTAAGTATTACTGAGTAACACTGAGACAAATCAATATGTGTTAATGTAATTTCTTTGTTCAGGAGACAATGAGCAAAAACATATATTATGATTATGGAGGATATTATTCGAAGACCGGGGAAGATGAGGAATGGATTTCACGAGATCATCTATGGAGGAGATAACTTATTCGCTATTAGTGGATAAGATATGCATGAAGATTGCGATAAATGAATCCACAAGACAATCATTGTGTTTGTATTTGTATTAAATTGTCTTTGTATTTGTATTTTTTTGATACTATTTGTTTTGTACAACTACGTAAATAGATTTTTGTAATGGTACAACCAATTTCATTTTCTTTTTAAAAGATATCGAAATTAGTTTAAAAAAAATAAAACATCATCTTTGATTTTCATACACAAGTAATAAATCGAAATAACATTTCTTAGTTACACAAAATATTTTTTTTGGATAATGGTATTTATCATATTCTTGTTTTCACATCAAACACCTTATACTTTTATGATGACTTTGTTAATCTTAACCACCTTATGATGCAAAAGATACGGAAAATGTGCTTTAACACATATTATTGTATGAAAACGTTGGAAATGTACTTTGATTACCTTAAATCAAGTGTACAACCAAAAGTACAACTATGTGCATCAATACAACTATGTACTTTGATTACCTTACCTTAAGGTAATACTACTTATAATTTAAAATCTCAAAAGTACAACTATGTGCATGCTAGTACAACTGCATTATTAGGGACAACTATGTGAAAAATTCATGAATTTTTTATTAATATAATTATCATGTGTCCAGAATTGCGGTAACATGTGTTAAATGACGGCGCCATATGTCCATTTTGACTGTGTCACGTGTTTTTCATATTTTTGGAATTTTTTTTTAATCTTATTTTTTTCAATCCAGAAATCGAATATCCGTAATACTTGGTATTACCAAACACAAATATGAATAAAATTATAGCAACTGGGATATAATATTTGGTATTACCAGGTACAAATATGAACAAAATTATAACAAGTCAGATATCTGTAATACTTGGTATTACCATGTACAAATATGAACAAATAATATAAATATTAAAATAAAACTTTTAAGAATATTGCTTTAGACACTTCCCTATTTCTAGACGACGCTCTCTTTAGTAGATACATTACTGAAATCTTCCTTCTTCCACATCTTTGATCATGTTTAAGACTGAGTTTCAAGCTCAATCTCACTAAGCAGAGTTCATTGTTATCTTTCTCCCTCTTGTCCTCATTTCAAGATTCATCTCCTAAAAATATTTTTATGCTTGAATCAATACCCAATTTAGATGCCATGACACTTGGATTTTTGGTGTTGATGTCCTTCTTGTGTAGGCCCGGCCCTGGACAAACGCCAAGTAGTCGATGGTCTAGGGCCCATATATTTTTTTCTTTCTTTCTTGATTTGATATGTTGTTGAATGCGGGATTCAATGTTTTTTTCAAAACCTCAGTGATTTGACTCGCATGGTCCAGCATATGCCTCACACTTTGGAGTAGTAACGTGATACTCTTGAGGTTTGTAAGGCACATCTTGAAGCAAAAATTAGACTCATTCATTATAATCAACCATCACTAAACCAAAACCATTTCCTTTAGGCAAATCATCAAGACTAATACAAATTCGTACCCTAACGTAAGTAAGATTTTGGCAAAAAAAAAAAAAACGTAAGTAAGATCATAAAGAGCATATGCTGCTGATTTGTTCTCTGTTATGATAGTAAATTTTATTTGAGAAACAATTCAATTAATGTTGGAAAACAAAAACAAAAAACGACATTAAAATATTGTAATTGAGATTGGTGGATTGTATCCAATGAGCGTGGATATACGTGGTTGGATCTGATAAATATGATAACGGTTAGATCTGGTAAATATGATAATTCATTAAGGTTAAAAAATAATTGACCACATTTTTTTATTTAAAAATAAATTTAATCTTGAGAAGAAAAGAGCCGAACAAAATGGCAGAGTACTTGGTAACTGGAGGGACCAGCTTGATAGCCTCTCACGTTGTCAAGGCACTTCTGGACTTGGGTCATTCCGTAAGAACAACTGTTAGAGACTCCTCAGGTACTTTGTTTGCTCACAAAGATTCCAATGTTTGCTCCAACAGTTTTTGTTTGTTATTAAAATGATCGTCTCCTTTGTGTTTTTTAATTCCGGGAAGATGAAGAGAAGGTGAGGTTTATGTGAGAGTTGAAAGGAGCAAAAGAAAGGTTGAAGATCTAACGGTGGAGGGAAGCTTTGATGAGGATGGAGTCTTCCACATCGCCTCTCGGGTTTCTGTTTGTCTTGACTACAACGATCTGGTCAACACACATTTTACCTTTATGGAAATAATCATCTCTTTTATTTTTCAGATTAATCCAATGTCAATTAGAGTAGTAATTGATCCGCAAGATAACATTTTTGCTTCCTAAGATATCTCCGATACAAAATCGCTGATGGAATCAGACGTAAGTGGAACAAGGAATTTAATGAACTCTTGTGAAAAATCCAGAAACACAGTGACAAGGATTGTTTTCACATCTTCTTCAACCACTGTCCGCTACCGTTTTGACGCCACAAAAGTCTCTCCGCTTAACGAATCGCATTGGAGCGATCTCGACTACTGCAAACGCTTCAAAGTAATCAACTTTTTCTTCTTCTTCAACTTACTTATCTTTTTTTTAACGGGTTCGGATTGTTAATCCCACTTACACGGTTCTGGAAGAAGATTACACAAAGTGTAAAGTACAAAAAACTTACTTATTCAGAAACCAAATCTTCCGCTTTGGTTATAGTATTGGATTTCCTCGCATGTTAATCTAGCCACGCTTCAAAGTAAGAAACTTTCCCATCAGTTTTTAGCCAAATCCACTGTATGGTTATGTAAAGACTTTATGGGAGCAAGAAGCTTGGATGATCGCAGCCGAGAAGAAGCTAAACCTAGTGGTGTTGATCCCTGCATTTTCGATCGGTCCAATACTTAGTCCAAAACCCACAAGCTCCCCTCTAATTTTGCTGTCCATTGTCAAAGGTTAGAGAATCTATTCACTTTCACAGATTGACATCAACTTGGTGTGCACAAATCCGAGTTCCGAGCTGATCTTGATTGACTCTAGGGGTTCGTGGAGGATACCCAAATTTCAGGGGAGGGTTTGTGCACATAGACGATGTAGTTGCTGCACAAATCTTAGCAATGGAAGAGCCCAAAGCATCAGGAAGAATCATATGTTCGTCGAGTTCAGTGGCTCACTGGTCAGAGATCATTGAGATGCTAAGAACCAAATACCCGTTATACACATATGAGACCAAGTAACTATATATCCTCTGCTTTACGCCCACTTTAGAGTTTGAGACTTTTCAAGACATGTTTTGATGTATATCCGTTTTGCACAAATAAAACTGTCTCAGGTGCGGTAGTGAAGAAGGGAGAGATATGCCTCATAGCTTGGACACAACAAAGATACGTGAGCTTGGATTTGCGTCCTTCAAGCCATTAGATGAGATGTTCGATGACTGCATCAAGTGTTTCCAAGACAAGGGCCTACTCTGAAACCGTTACAGGGAATAAAAGTGATCAAGCTATTAATGTGTGAATCTGTTGGAATATGATTCAAACACCAAAGATCTCTTTATCTAATAATTTACGAACCATGATTGCAAACTTTATCATCTCGTTCCTGTCTCGTTGAGTTTCTTTGGACTGAGTAGTGAGATTGTTAACTCATCGATGGACTGATAGTTTCACGTGCTTGACACATGTACCTGCCCGTACAAAGAGCACGTGTCAGTCTCTTTACATAGTAGTGGAGAATGCCACTTTGGAGAGTGGGCCTCCATTTGATCTTGCTCGCTCACAAGTCATAATCACCATATTAGCCGCCTTCAAAATGCATAAATGCGATCCAGCTGTTATGTACAAGATTTGTGTTTTGTGACTAATTATATTTGCTACGTTGTAGAATCTCAACCACGTTAGATACCAGTAGTTTTCATTTTTCAATCTCGAAATCTCAGTGGTTAGATTTTCATTCCTGATCAGACAACATCAAAAGAAAAGGTAGGATACGAAGAGACAAAAGAGCTGAACGAAGAACAAACACGTAAGGAAATAGATAAAACATAAAGATTGAGAAAGACGAGATAATGTGAAAGCCAACGTCCAAAGGAGATCAAACCACAAGATCATACTTTCTACATTCTTCTTCATTTTCCTGTAAACGAAGCTAACAGCTCCAAAACGAAATTAAGCTTTCACAGTTTTTCTTTGTTTTAATAGAGACGACTATTATTGGAACACGATAAAAGCTGCAAAGCTTCAGGGGCAAGCGATATTGAGAGGAGGCGCCAGTTTATCGGCAAAGGCAAACTTCAAATCACCAAGCTCGTGCTCCGCATCTGTGAAATCGCAGTCAGGTAGATCACTCGGAACACTGTTTTCAAACCTCGAAATGTTAAAATCAGTATCGAGCAAAGAGAAATCATCCAGCAGATGGCACGAGTCTTCATCCATAAGGAAACAATCAAAGTCTAGCTCCACGCCCTTTGCGCCAGAAACCATAGAATCCTCTTCTGCTGCTAAGAAGCTCAGATCAGGGATTTCCAGATTGGAAAAGTCGAAATCGAAGAGCACTTCCTTGGTTAAATCACCAGAAGCAGCAACATCCTTCTTTTTAGACATCTTTTCTTTCAACAAATCATCGACACTGACACAAGGAACAGAAGCAGATGATACAACCGATGAGGAAAGAGCAGAACAAGAAGAGGCCAATGCATCATACTCAACTTTCTTGTCAGCATAAGCCTTCCCAGCTTCTTCAGGAGTTTCATAAGTACCCAACCATTTCTTAGTCCTAGTGATTGGGTTTCTAATCTCAGCAGCCCATTTGCCTGATTGCCTCAGCCTAACTCCCACAGGCTTGTTAGATTGCCTAGGAGCTTTCTTTCTAGAGGTTTTGACACCATTGCAACGATCCAGACAACTCTCGGAGAACTGAGAGGGGAGATTAATCTCATGGACAATACGCTTTACCTTTGGAGGTTTAGGTAACTCGATCCACTCGTCGCTAGAGGAATCATCAGTAGCATAAGGATCAGAGACAACAATACGGACTTTTCTCACCAAATTGTCTCTCTCTGGTTTCATACAGGACTTCATATCTGATTCACACTTCAAAACACCAAGAAAACAGTAAAACCCACTCAAAATCTCTGATCAAAACTGCTGGAATCAGATAAGGGTTTTGTAAGAAATCTCAAGCTTTGTTTCAGCGAACTATGAAAAAGGGTAATTTTTGCTTTTTGTGAAAACCCCCAAATACTTCAACACCAGAACAAGTCCTGCACAAGATCAAAACCCAGAACCAATTAGATTCTTTCTGTAAAAGATACACACACAAGAGAGAGGAAAGGCCATACCTTTTAGGTCTTAAGCCCATGGAAATGGATGGAACCTCCAGAATAAGCCTCTGCTTGGGGCAGAAGCGGAGAGCGTTAAGAACAGCCGTCAGACCAAAGAACAAAGCAGACGAGGTAGAAGACGATCGAGTCGGAAACGAGATGTGAAACAGAGACAAAATCACAGCCGATTCAAACACAGCCGACATAAATCCGCGTTACAAACGCCTTTTTTGTTATCCCGATTTCTTCTTCGAAACCCAACAATCCGCCTTCACTGTTGTTCCTGTTCTTCAAAAGACACAGAACCCAGAAAGATAAGTGACAAACACTCGCGGATAAAAGTACCCAGAGAAAGAATTACAAAGTAAAACCTAAAACCCTAGAGGAAATCAAAGGCGGTGATCTTTACTTTCCACGGGATGTATACAAAAACCGAAGGATCCGTGCTAGTTTTTTAGAGAAAAACAGAAGTGTAAAAAGGTTCTTGATTATAAACTCTTCAAAGAAGACGCAGATCTTTAGAAAGAGACAAACAAAAAACAAGTAAATTACAGTCACAGAGAAGAACTTTATTTATTTAATTGATGAATTCATGGAGAAATGCAGAGAGCTTGCGAAGAAAAAAACTTTCACCTACCTTGTGTGAGCTTACTCTGAATATCTCTCTCTTTCTCTCAAGGTCAAGCCTTTTATATTCTGTTATGTCATTCACCTCCCCGGTTTTCTCTCGGTTATTGTTATCCCGTTTTCGCTTTATCACTGCTGGTCTAAAGGAGTTCTCTTTTTTTTTTTTCTTTCTTTCCCATAGATTGAACAATTCAAACAAAAAGTAACAAATTTGGAAGAAAATACATACACCCTTTTCTGATAATACTTTCATACTTTAAAAAAAAAAAAAACCTAGATTTATTTTATTGAAGTAAAGTTGGTGAGATGAGAATAACTACTGGAATAGATATTTGATCAAATGTTCAATGTCATTATTAAAAACTAATTAGTTTTGAACTTTTGAAATAAAAGTTTTTGTTTAAAGACATCAATCTGGGTGATGAATGGTGGTATACCACTTGTTCATGTTTTCACGTTTTGAAAATGTGATTCCGTTATATTTTATCATTCATAATATTCATCACATTTTTACGTTTTTGAAAAGTGATTTCGTTAAAAAAAAAAAAATTAATTATGTTTTATTATTTTTAGTTATATGTTTTTAACACGCTAGTTATATATAGCACGCTACTTATATTTTAGTTATATTTTTTAGTAGGCTATATATATAATCTACTAAAACTAGATTTTTAGCATTTTATAATTATTCCACAAAAACTTGATATAGTTCAGTTATTTTTGCTAACAATTATTCAGTTACTCTGCTATTCATCTTACATAACAATCAAAGAATATATGAAAATTTAGATGTAGAAAGTGAAAAAACCTTTATTTTGATACTTAACTACGAAATATCTCATATATTAAAACATAATGCTATTTTGTGTCCAAACAGGTAAAATGAAAATAAATCTATTTTTATCCTGGATAATTTTTAAACTTTAGATTTTTATGTATAATTATTCCCTGTTTCCAAACAGTTGAATTTTATTCAAATAAAAATTCATTTAATTAATCTGATTCAATTAAAGATTAATTAATTTAATTAATTAATCTCATTATATATATATATATATATATTAATTTCAATTCATAATTATAAAAATTCAGACTATGCCAGAAATTAAATTAAATATTTAAAATTATAAATAAAATTGATTATTTCAAAAATAAGTAAATTAAATATTTAAAAAAAAAATTTAATTTTTATTATTATTTTGTTACGAAAATAGTATTAGTTATTTTGAATTTTTGAATTTCGATTATGCCAAATAATTTAATAATCAACAAAATTTGAATGATACAAATTCAAAATTAACAATTTTCAATGAAACATAATATTAAATTTTGAATTTAATGTAGATTTTCTGAGATTTCATCAACAGTTACAAATAAAATAATCAGAATTAATAACAAAATATGTTTATTTCTAAAATTAAATCTATTTAATACAATCAGATTTATAATTGAATATTTTTCAAACTGAAAAATGAATATATTATTAATTAGATTTGCACAACCATAAATTCGACCATGCATATGGACAACATTCGGTTACTAATACAAATTCAATATTAGTTATTTACATATATAAAATGATTAATATTTTAAGAATCACACAATTTTAGAAATTGTTAATGTAATCTATTAAAACAGAGTGCTATTTTGTGTCCAAACAGAAAAAAATAAAAATAAATCTATTTTTATCCTGGATAACTTTTAAACTTTAGATTTTTGTGGATAACTATTCCCTGTTTCCAAACAGTTGAATTTTGTTCAATTAAAAATTCATTTAATTAATCTGATTCAATAAAAGATTAATTTATTTAATTAATTAATCTCATTATATATATATATATATATATATTAATTTCAATTCGTAATTATAAAAATTCAGACTATGTCAGAAATTAAATTAAATATTTAAAATTATAAATAAAATCGATTATTTTAAAAATATGTAAATTAAATATTTAAAAAATAATTTAAATTTTTAATATTATTTTGCTACGAAAATAGTATTAGTTATTTTAAATATTTGAATTTGGATTATGCCAAATAATTTAATAATCAAAATTTTTTGAATGATACATATTCAAAATTAACAATTTTCATTGAAAGATAATATTAAATTTTGAATTTAATGTAGATTTTCTGAGATTTCATCAACAGTTACAAATAAAATAGTCAGAATTAATAACAAAATATGTTTACTTCTAAATTTAAATCTTATTAATACAATCAGATTTATAATTGAATATTTTTCAAACTGAAAAATGAATATATTATTAATTAGATTTGCACAACCATAAATTCGATCATGCATATAGACAACATTCGGTTACTAATACAGATTCAATATTTGTTATTTAGATATATAAAATGATTAATATTTTAAGAATCACACAATTTTAGGAATTGTTAATCTAATCTATTAAAACAGAGTGCTATTTTGTGTCCAAACATGAAAAAATGAAAATAAATCTATTCTTACCCTGGATAACTTTTAAACTTTAGATTTTTCTAAATAACTATTCCCTGTTTCCAAACAGTTGAATTTTGTTCAATTAAAATTTTATTTAATTAATCTGATTCATATTTAATTAATTAATCTCATTATATATATTAATTTTAATTCGTAATTATAAAAATTCACACTATGACAGAAATTAAATTAAATATTTAATATTATAAATAAAATCGATTATTTCAAAATATGTAAATGAAATATTTCAAAAATAATTTAAATTTTATTGTTATTTTGATACGAAAATAGTATTAGTTATTTTGAATTTTATTTTGAATTTCGATTATGCCAAATAATTTAATAAACAAAAAAAATTTGAATGATACATATTCAAAATTAACAATTTTCATTGAAAGATAATATTAAATTTTGAATTTAGTGTAGATTTTCTGTGATTTCATCAACGTTACAAACAAAATTGTCAGAATTAATAAAAAAATATGTTTATTTCTAAATTTAAATCTAATTAATACAATCAGATTTATAATTGAATATTTTTCAAAATGAAAAATGAATATATTATTAATTAGATTTGTACAACCATAAATCTGATCATGCATATGGACAACATTCGGTTACTAATACAGATTCAATATTTGTTATTTACATATATAAAATTATTAATATTTTAAGAATCACAGAATTTTAGGAATTGTTAATTTAGAATTAAATTTGAAATTGTCCAGATTATGTTAATATTGATTTATATTTATAAAAATTTATTAAAAATATTATCATAAAATCTAAACGAGAAATGGTTATTCTATTTAAATTCAAAATTAAGAATTTTACCACTAGTAAAACTAAAACAAATATATTTTTTGTGTCCAATCATGAAAACATTTATATTAGGCTATTATCAAAAATCACAAAACCAGTTGTTATTATATCTTTACAAAACTAATAAACCGGATATTAATTTAAATTTAATTTAAATATTCAAATTTAAATATTATTCTCATAATGACAGAGATCATAAACGATACTCCCTCTGTTTCATATTATAAGTTGTTTTGGCTAAGAGCACAAATATTAAAAAATTCAATTTTTTTTTTAAATATATCATTTAATATATAAATTAAAAATAATTCAGCCAATCATAAAAAAGACTGCATAATATTATTGGTCACACAATATTCAATAAAAATAAAAATTGCATAAAAATGTGAAAACAACTTATATTTTGAAACAAAACAAAACCTCTTAAACAACTTATATTATGAAACAGATGGAGTATGTTATTGTATATTTTCTTTTTTCATAATCAATCAGCCTTAAATTTTAAATATTTGAAATTATTAAATATTTATATTATACGGTAATATGAACATGCGGTTGGAATTATGTTTTTATAATCGCGGTCATTCTCGGATTAATATGAACGGACGGGTTAGAATTATGTTTTTATAATCACGGTCATATTTAATACTAGAAAATATTAAATATACAAAAACAAAATATATCTAAACACAAAAATAAATATTTGTCATTTATTGAAAAAATTATATCTATAACACAAATTATATCTAAATACAAAAAAATTATATTACAAAAATTCTCGTGCGGACGTACGGGATATAATCTAGTTTAGAATTAAATTCGAAATGCAAATCTAATTAATCTTGGTAAGATTGTCCAGATTATGTTAATATTCTTTTATATTAATAAAGATTTCTTAAAAAGTTATTATCATAAAATCTAAAACAGAAATGGTTATTCTATTCAACTTCAAAATTAAGAATTCTACCACAAGTAAAATTAAAACAGATATATTTTTTGTGTCCAAACATAAAAACTTTCATATTAGGCTATTCTTTACTTGGATAACTATTATACAAGTTGTCAAACAAGTCAATTTAGTACAATATTAATAAAAAAATATTTTAATTTATATTTAAAAATAATTCCAAAAATTCAAATTTTAATTTAGATTAGTTTGGATTTCCTTAAATATATGTTAGATTAATTATCAAAAATCACAAAACCAGTTGTTTCTTTACAAAAATAATAAACCGGATATTAATTTAGATTTAATTTAAATATTCAAATTTAAATAATATTCTTATAATGACGGAAATGATAAACGATATGTTATTGTATATTTTTATCATAATCAATCAGCCTAAAATTTTAAATATTTGAAATTAGTAAATATTTATATTATACGGTAATATGAACGGGCGGGTTAAAATTATGTTTTTATAATCGCGGTCATTCTCTGATTAATATGAATGGACAAGTTAGAATTATGTTTTATAATCACGGTCATATTTAATATTAGAAAAACTTAAATCTACAAAAACAAACTAAATCTAAACACAAAAATAAATATTTGTCACTTATTAGAAAAATTATATCTATAAAACTAAATATATTACAAAATTTGGTAAAAAAAAAAAAATGTCCGCACGGGGTAGAATCTAGTATACTATTAAAAAGGATGAACTTTTTGTGTCCAAACAAGAAAAAAATACTCATAAAATATAATTTATCTAGATAACTATATATATTGCCAAACAAATTTTGTTTTATATATAAATAATCTACATGATATTTTTATTAGTATATATAGATATTTTAATTAATTATAATATTTATAAATAGCCTCTAGATTAGGTGAACCCATGGTCAGTAATAAACTGTGGCTTGATCCCACCCAAATAGGTGAGGCTTTAACTAGGCTTTACTGATTTGAGCACAATTGCTCTTTTCACCATATAATCGGCTCTTTCGTATGGTGTTCCTCCTGGTTCAATAAACTTTACAAGCCCTTCCCAATCAAATTCATTAGGGAGCACATTTGGTAGCAATAACTTTGTTGCCTTAGAGGAGGGAGCCTATACAAGGTTTGAAATGGGAAATTCATCTTCTCATAAAACCCGAGGAGGAAGATCAATCAAACCTACCCAAAAAATCCAAAAAATACAATGGACTTTGATAAGCGGAAGATGAAATCGTGGCCGTGGAGGTCGAGGTGGTCGCGGTGTACCGTATTAGGATTAGCTAGAGAGACATACTGCTCTAGTACTACTCCTCCTCTCCTTTCTAGCTCCTAGTAATTGTATGTTTACTCTCAAACTATATGACTTTTATGCATTTTAATTTGAATAACCTTTGTAAAAAAAAAGAAGAAGTAAAGCCTAGTTAAAGAGTCTGACTAAGGAACGACCTCTACGAAAACAATTATTGAGTATCTATTGATAAGATTTTCCTTCCAGTTTAGGTTCTGAAATATGAAATGTACATGATAATATTGTCGGTGGGACACAAATACGTACTGGGGAGAAATTATCAGCATAAGTTTCTGTCGAACTAGTAACAAATTGACTATATAAAGAGCAGTATGTAAGAAGGGGCATGCAAATTCATGGCGCATGCATGACCAAACCATACTTTAATATCATGCATCTATCATGGCCCACCAAAAATCGAACTCGAGAGCGTGATATTCACGTTTTCTCCTCAGAAAGAAGGAATATTATCGAAAGTGTAATCTCCCGAGAAAAATATGGAATTTATAGGGTTTGAATAATGACAAGGAAAGAAAAATTTGATTTATTATTTTCTAACACATTTCTTCGGCATATATACCTTTTCTCAACAAAAACAAAATCATTATTTTCTTCGGCATCTTTGCTTTGTTTTCATCGGTAGTTTTGGATCTTTGTCAACCAACTTGACAAAACCTGGCCGAGACAGAGTATTGATAGTTGCGCAATTCACTCACAGTTTTTTTTATCACTGCATAGCATTAAAATCTGGTGTCCCGTGTCCGTGGCAAAGCAAGAGTCAAGAGATGACAAATTTCACTTTACATGTCCCTACTAATGAATTCTATATATATAGACATGATTCAGGGTTCAATAACTAAAAATTTATAATTTAGTGGTTACTACAGGCAAGTTTGACATAATCTCAAAAACTCTAAAGACACCTTAAAAACAAAAAAAACATGATGCAAAATTTCAGATCAAAACTAGATGTATGTAATTGTTTATCTTTATATTTGATGGTTTTTTTTTTTTAAAGAAAAAAAAGAAATTGCATCGCAATCGCCATAATTAATATATCTAGTGGAAGAAGGAAGCAGATCAGCATCAATGGGATGATTCATTCATTATTTGGGTTTTGCTGACTTTTTATTTTTTTTTGTTTCTTAAAAGCTTCAATATTTAATATAAGGCCAATAATCACTCTCAACAGTTTATGAGTCTGTGAATTCGGAAGAGAAGTCCGGGAAAATGGGTGGCAATTTCGGGGACCAAACCAGAGAAGGGCTTCTCTCTCGAGATTTCGGCTTCAATGACTCCACCATCGTCGATGATCGTCGATCCAAGTTCCGGTGTTTCCGATTTTTCTCCGACGGGATCATCGCCTCCTGGAAGGCTCTCTACGACATCGCCGCCAATTTGTACGAGATGGGCCGTTCCGATCGTCGGAAAGTTTACTTCTCAGTCAAGATGGGAATGGCTCTCGCACTCTGCTCCTTCGTCATCTACCTCAAAGAGCCACTCCGTGACGCTAGCAAATACGCCGTCTGGGCTATCCTTACTGTCGTCGTTGTCTTCGAGTATAGCATAGGTACTGACTGTCTCGAGATTTTTCGGATCGAATCGATTCAGGGGCATTTATGTTTTTCTTGTTAGATTTTGAATCTTCCGGATTCTGTCCACAACTTTCCCGATTCAGAGTGGATTTTTGAATGATTACGATTCTACTCACATAAATTCTGGTGCTTTAGTCTGAATTTTGTCTTTTGGCTGGTTCCATTAACCCTCTCTGTCTTCGAGTATAGCATATGTTCGGCTCGAATTGTTTGTTGTTAGATTGAATCTTCCGGATTAACGAATCGGCTAAGACTTTCTCGATTCAACATCTCATCTCATCTGTTACTGCTCTTTATCACATCAAATTTGTTGCTGTCCACTTGTTCATCAGAGATCTCTGATCTGATTTTTCTTTTTGCTCGTTCTATTAATCATCTGTGTAACTCTACTTTTTTTGCAGGAGCAACATTGGTCAAAGGATTCAATAGAGCCATAGGCACACTCTCTGCTGGAGGGCTTGCTCTTGGCATAGCTAGACTCTCTGTCTCAGTTGGAGAATTCGAGGAAGAGATTATCATTATCAGTATTTTCCTTGCAGGTTGCACCATTTACCAATTCTTTCAATCCATGTTTTAAATTAACCTTTTTTTTTTAGTTACTGACGTTTTCTTTAATCCATTTGGTTTGTCTATCAGGTTTTTGTGCAAGTTATTTGAAACTCTACCCGGCTATGAAGTCGTATGAATATGCATTCAGGGTGTTTTTGTTGACATACTGCATCGTTCTTGTGTCTGGAAACAACACCAGAGATTTTTTCAGCACTGCTTATTACAGGTTTTTGCTAATCCTGGTTGGTGCAAGTATCTGTTTAGGTGTTAACATTTTTATACTTCCGATTTGGGCTGGAGAAGACCTCCATAAACTAGTGGTTAAGAATTTCAAGAGTGTGGCCAATTCCCTCGAAGGTAGAGAGATACTTAACATGGCTGTTTCTCTTTGCTTCATTTCGAGTTTGGGCTGATTTTTCCTTCTGGTTTTGTCTGTACTTTCATAAACTTTCAGGATGTGTTAATGGGTACTTGCAATGTGTTGAATACGAGAGGGTTCCTTCGAAGATTCTCACGTACCAAGCTTCGGATGACCCATTATACAGTGGATACAGGTCTGTTGTCCAATCTACGAGCCAAGAAGATTCTCTGGTGTGTCTTCCGTAGGGTAATTTAGTTGAGAAGCACTAGATAACTTAAAAAGAATTTAGATTATAAAAAAATACCTCCGTTTTTTGCAGCTTGATTTTGCAGTATGGGAGCCTCCACATGGACCTTACAGGACTTTCCATCATCCATGGGCAAACTATGTCAAACTTAGTGGTGCGGTAAGGCATTGCGCTTTCATGGTCATGGCAATGCATGGCTGCATTCTTTCGGAAATTCAGGTAACTAACCATATTCCTGTTAAATCAATTCTATCTATGGCATGCGACCGAGATTCTTGATGTTTTTGGCTGTACCTTTTGCAAATGAGGTGCTATAATAATTGGTAGAGACTATCCTCAACTGCGTCAAATGCTACTAGGTTAATCTTCTTGGTTAACTAGACTGTGTTACTCTGAGAAAGAAGTCTAATATCTGTCATTTAATTGCTCAAAAAGGGCTTGAAACCAAGAAATATCATAAGGAACCGTAAAGCTCCAGAGTGTGGGCTTTGCGTTTAGTGCGTACTGTGTGGTCCTCAGCTCTAGATTGTGACTGATTAATGAGGAATTGTTGAAGAAAGAGATTTTTTTATCTCTAATCGTTTTACACACAATAGGCAATTTACAATCTCAAAAATCCTCACTCACCTAGTATCAAGGAATTGATAGACATATATTTAACCTGATAAAAGCTGTTGTGCTTAATTACTACAAATTCTTGTATTTGATTGGAAAATATGAGAGAATATTATATTCCTCTTAAACTTGTGATATCAATGGGTGTGTGATTTGCAGGCAGCTCCAGAAAAAAGACAGGCTTTCCGTCACGAACTACAGAGAGTTGGAAACGAAGGAGCCAAAGTCTTGAGATTGTTTGGAGAAAAGGTGGAGAAAATGGAGAAGCTAAGCCCAGGAAACATTCTGAAGGAAGTTCAACGAGCAGCAGAGGAACTGCAGATGAAAATAGACAGCAACTCCTTCCTTCTCGTCAACTCAGAAAGCTGGGCTGCTATGAAAGAGAAAGCCGATGCTGAAGAAGCGCAACAAAACTATCACGAAGCCAAAGACGACGAGACCAGAGTGATCCAATCCCTCAGCCAGATTTGGGACACTAATAACCACAACCATCACCAGAATCCACACACTGGTAATGATTCTCAGCTATGGATTTCAACAGAGAGTATGATGCTTAGGAACCGCGAAAACTGGCCAAGCGTCTCATTCATAGGCGGTTCTATGATCAATGAGATAGAATCTAAAGTTTATGAGAGCGCGAGTTCTTTGTCGCTAGCCACATTTGCGTCCCTTCTGATTGAGTTTGTTGCAAGGCTCCAGAATGTTGTTAAAGCATTTGACGAGCTAAGCACCAAAGCCGATTTCAAAGAGCCAGCTAGTGAGACACATAACAGCGTAGAGAAAGCTGGATTGTGGACCAGACTCAGAAGCTGCTTCAGCTCCAGGGATTAATATAAGCACTTACAGTTTATTTATGGAGTGAATAGTTGATTTGTATAGACATTAATGTATTTGTTTTGTTTTGGTCGTGAAATAAGTTCCTAATTCCTTTTTTTTGTTATGGCAAATCATACATAACTCAAGTGGAAGTTTTGTTCTTTTGTTGAATACAGTTTTCACTTTCAATTGTATCATTTAGTCTTAATCTTTTTGATAGTCATACAAAATCTCAATGATATACTGTATTATACAAACTAATTTATATTAGATTTTTGGTTATCACTTACCAGTATTTATGAATTAAAAATCTCAAAACCTGAAACCAAACAAAAGGATTGCTTTTATGTAACAAAAAAAAAATTAATGGGTCTGCTGAAATGAAGCATAAAAAATTAAGAAGGTTCTCTACCATTGACTTATGACATTTGATTCACTTTCCAACGGCTAAACCGTTTTCATTAAGAACCAACAAATCTGAAGTTCTCCCATGAACACCATTATCACGAATCAATTTCCGAGTGTAGTACTCATGGCCGGTTCTGAGATTTAAAATGTTAGAAGCCAAAAAAAATTTTTGGTTGTGCACAATTTTGTCCATGAGATTTTTGATCATTTGTCGCATTTTACTAAACCATATAAACTAATAAATCTTTGCAAATTTGACTCTAAAAATTTATAAACTCAAAGGCACATGTTTTGATATCTCTGTATGGTAGAATTTGAAAAGCATTAAGTTTTATCACAGTTTCGACCCTATCCAAACTTGTGAGAGACAAGAGTTTCAAAACAAGTATCATTTATGTCGGAGGAACTTGTACGTCTAAAGAAGTTCCAACAGTACCTTATCAATGTTTGCGTTGGGAAGAACAAGTTCTGGACTGAAATCAATTTCGAGGTTGCTCATTCGTTGATCTTCATTCATCCATTTCAGTACTATGTAGTTAGGATCTTCATGTCTTCTTCAGTCTAATGTAAGCTCCTTTATGTGAAATTTAATTATTTTTAATTTTGTTACAGTGCGCTCTAAAGCTGATTCCACTCAACTTGAATAACCAATATAAAAAACTTTAAAACCTTGGAAGGGTTAAACTTAAAATAAAAAAAAATGGACTATTCAGTTATCTGTCTAGTATCTCTAGTGATAAATTAGTTTGTATAGTTTCAGTTTCAGTATGTTTCAATTATATCATTTAGTTTTGAGATGTTCAATCTGGACCAACTGATTTGATCCGGAACCGAACCAAATTAATCTTTTTGATAGTCATACAACATCTTAATTATTATTTAAAAATAAATTCGTTTATTTCTGTATAAAAGAAAAACAAAACTGAGTTTAAACTAATTATCAAAAACTTAACTTTCTCTTTTAGATCAAGGATATATTAAAAGAAGCATAGTTTCAATTATACAAACTAATTTATTTATATTAGATTTTTGGTTACCAAAAGGACTGCTTTTATGTGAAAAACAAAAAAAAAACGATTAATGGGTCTGCTGAAATCAAGCTTTAAGAAAAGCCCAATTAGCTACATATGGCCCAATCTGACCTTACTCTTTTTTTTCTTTTTTTTTGGTTGTCCTTTAATTCTTTTAATCCTTTGAAAAAAACAAACGCAGAACATTTTTTCTCGCTCGCAATCCCTTCTTCTCTCGCTCCTCGGAATCTGAAGCAGTTCTCTCGTTAGGCGCCTGGATCGGTAAGATGATATCCACTTTCTTCTTATGCATCGTAAGATCTCATAGCTTCTTCATTTCCGATTCACATTCTCTTCAATCTACTTCGAGCGTGTATAAATCTGGGGCGTGTCTCGAGTTTCTCTCGCTTCTTGTGTTAAATTTCGGAATCTGCAGTATTTTCTTATCATTTTGTAGAAGATAACACTCGAGTGGCCGTAGCTTTTTTTTTTCCAGGATCTGTGATGATTAGCGGATTTATTTCTAAATATTTCAATCTTGGTTGATTCGAGATCCGAAATCTCTCGATCTCTACCTGATGACTTCGTTATTGGTTGATCTTTGAAGGAATTATATTTTGTTTCCAATTGCAGTGACTTGATCGAACTTCACATAATAGGATGGCCATGGTAGATGAACCGTTATACCCCATTGCCGTGCTCATAGATGAGCTTAAGAATGATGATATACAGCTTCGGTTGAACTCGATCCGCCGGCTATCTACAATTGCACGTGCCCTTGGAGAGGAGCGCACAAGGAAGGAGTTAATCCCCTTTCTGAGCGAGAACAGTGACGATGACGATGAGGTTCTCCTTGCAATGGCTGGGGAATTGGGAGTTTTTATTCCCTATGTCGGAGGAATCGAGCATGCACATGTTCTTCTCCCTCCTCTGGAGTCTCTCTGCACTGTTGAAGAGACCTGCGTGAGAGAAAAAGCTGTGGACTCGCTTTGCAAGATTGGATCTCAAATGAGAGAAACTGACCTTGTCGACTCCTTTGTCCCTCTTGTCAAGGTTAGATCATGACACAGGAAATTTAGCCCTTTTATTACTTCTCCCAAGTTTGTTCAGTCAAGGCTTATTTCTCGTTCTGTTCTTTTAATCTTGTAGAGGCTGGCAGCTGGTGAATGGTTTGCAGCCAGAGTTTCCGCATGCGGTTTATTTCATGTTGCATTCCAGGGCTGTACTGATGCGCTGAAGACAGAGTTACGGTCTACTTATAGCCAGTTGTGCCAAGATGATATGCCAATGGTGCGAAGAGCTGCTGCATCTAACCTGGGGAAATTTGCTACCACTGTGGAGTCAAGCTATTTGAACGCTGAGATCATGACTATGTTCGATCGTCTTACTAAAGATGGTACTTAATGCTTAAAATATGTTATGTCTTATTATTTGTGCTCATCACTTATAATAGTTTTCATGGAGCCCAAAAGCATGGTAAATAGATCACATCTGAAACTAATAAGCAAGGTTTGATGAAGAAACCTTTTATAGTGGATACGTGCCTCTGTAGAAATGTTTTTTTTATCCATGCTAATATTGTTTAAATTTTAACCTTCATTGCAGACCAAGATTCTGTTAGACTATTGGCTGTCGAAGGCTGTGCAGCTCTTGGAAAGTTGTTGGAACCTCAGGATTGTGTTGCACGCATTTTACCTGTTATTGTCAATTTCTCTCAGGTGAATTGAGCTTTGGTCTTGCATTCATGGCTTTTTTGATTTAACAGTGTCGCCTCTAGATCATATATTCATATTTCTGCTACTAAATGTGTCGTTTTCATTGGTATAAGTTTGCAGTTCTGATATTTTTCAATGCTATATGGTTTGTTTACTGAGAGCAGGATAAATCTTGGCGGGTGCGCTACATGGTTGCTAATCAGCTATATGAACTTTGTGAGGCAGTGGGTCCTGATTGCACTAGGTATGTGCCTTGTGACACTAGGGTACTTTTGTTGTTGTTATTCTTGCTAGGCTTTCTTTCTCGTAAAACAATTTTGTGACATCAAGCACATATACATCTAAGAGCGCTTATTGGAAGATTTTTTTAAAAAAATTGGTACATATAAGAGCCTTGGGTGGTAGCTGTTTGTATATCTATCCTATTATTTTGACACTTTTTTGTTGTAATATCTTTAGGACGGATTTGGTTCCTGCGTATGTGAGATTGCTACGGGACAATGAGGCTGAAGTGCGAATAGCAGCAGCTGGAAAAGTGACCAAGTTCTGTCGGCTTTTGAATCCAGAGCTTGCGATTCAGCACATCCTTCCTTGTGTGAAGGTACGTTCTATCAGCTGATGAATTTCCTCAAATTCCATACAAGCAGATTGTTTGATGTCCCATGTCTCGTAATATTCTGATTCCAACTCAATGTCTGAAGGAATTATCATCCGATTCTTCTCAACATGTCCGCTCTGCTCTAGCTTCAGTAATAATGGGGATGGCTCCTATCCTTGGGAAGGTAGACTGGGGATATCAACATTTTTCACATCTTGTGACTACTTTCATCAACAAAATCCGCCACACCATGTGTTATGGCTCGGTTATACCTTATCAATAATTTTTAACATACTATAAAATCTTGAATACAGGACTCAACCATTGAGCATCTGCTACCAATTTTTCTTTCCCTTTTGAAAGATGAATTTCCTGATGTACGCCTCAACATCATAAGCAAGCTTGACCAAGTCAACCAGGTTTGTCTTAAATATAGCTACTTATATTGCTCCTTGTTTCAACTGGTAACTGAATATCTTTTACGGCAGGTTATTGGAATTGATCTACTATCACAATCCTTGTTGCCAGCGATTGTAGAGCTTGCTGAGGATCGGCACTGGAGAGTCCGGCTTGCTATAATTGAGTATGTTCCTCTGTTGGCCAGCCAGTTAGGTATAGGGTTTTTCGATGACAAACTCGGCACCCTTTGCATGCAATGGTTGCAAGACAAGGTTTATCTTGAATCCTCGATTTTGGCATAATTTCTCATCCACTTGTGATTCTAGATAGTGACACTGTTCTTCTTCTTCAGGTCTACTCTATCCGTGAAGCTGCAGCAAACAATCTAAAGCGCCTCGCAGAGGAGTTTGGTCCTGAATGGGCTATGCAGCACTTAGTTCCCCAGGTTTGTTCTAATTAAGATCAATATTCTTTATGAAACTTCTTCGACCCAACAACTTCTTGTATTTTATCTGATCTCCATATGGTCTATTTTTCTTTGAAATCACTAAAGCTGCATATATATAGAAATCTCCAAATTTACCCTTTAGTGTTTCATGCAAGCAGGTATTGGACATGGTCAACAATCCGCACTACCTACATAGGATGATGGTTCTGCGTGCAATATCTCTAATGGCTCCTGTAATGGGATCAGAAATTACATGCTCTAAGTTTCTTCCTGTGGTGGTTGAAGCATCAAAAGACAGGTAAGATAAGATTAGATAAATTGGCCTAATTCATTCAAAAACATATCTTAGTTTTAACGTGCGTATCTAATCTCCGCAGAGTTCCAAACATCAAGTTCAATGTTGCCAAACTTCTGCAGTCCCTCATCCCCATAGTTGACCAATCAGTAAGATTGAAATTAAACATTCCTCAATTATAACGAAAACTAATGGAGATTGCTGGTCTTTTAATGTTTTTGCTGTGTCGAAAAATTTGTAGGTGGTGGACAAAACAATACGTCAATGTTTGGTGGATCTGAGCGAGGACCCTGATGTTGATGTTCGCTATTTTGCAAACCAAGCGCTTCATTCCATTGACGGTACCGCAGTGGCGCAATCCTGAATTTTTCAAATGTATTAGTGATATATAATCTTCAATCCTGAATATTTTTTTCATATGTAAGTTAAGTTTCTATCATTCGTGTTCTCTGCTATTTCTTTGGTTTTGTTTGTGTAAAACCCCCATTTTGGTTGCTGGCTATGAACTGCATCGCTATATGATAGTAAAATTGTATTCCCTTTGTTACATTTTCTTGTGTTCATTATTTTCATATTCTTAGAAGACCAGAGAGGAGAAGAACATAGCTGATTGGTTTCAAGTTGCATAGAGTAAATTCTATATTATAGCACTCCCTGATGGTTTATCTATGTTTCAATATTTACTTCGGGCGATGTTACAGAAATTACTTTGGAGAATATCATCCTTCCCCTTCCGTTTTTTTTTTTTGTTTTTACTAAAGGCAAAGTCATTACGTTTGATACATTTTGATCAAACAAATCATCCACAACTTCCTCCTATTCATGATTTGACAAAATAGTTTAAGCTAGACACTCCTAATTGCATGATATTCTACAGTTATATCTCCTATTTTCCAAGAGACATGGGCAGCTCAAGCGGTCGTCAAAACTTCACGGGCTCGAGCGCTACGATGCTGGAGACGACGGTGAAGCATCTCAGACATCTCAGTGAAGAAATCAGCATCCCATCTTTGGATCAACAAAGGATCTTCAGCAAAACATATGTATATTGATGTCACTGCGCTCTCCACTACCACCATTCCTAGACCCACCTGAAAACCACATTGTACCAACGAAACAAATCAAACAATTTGGTTCATGTGATTTTTGGAAGAGGACACAAAAGAAAGGAGGCCACTCACAAGGACCATTCCCATCAGCATAGCTGTAGATGCAACCATTATAACCCTGTCACTGTATTTGATCCAAGCCCAAATACCAATGCAAGAGCCTGTGATGAGTCCTCCAAAGATGGTTCCCATTAGAAGCACAGCACCAGAACAGTCATATGCAACAAGTGCTTCTACACCTGTCGACTGAAACAATTCCCACGCGTCTCTCGCTGATCTGTTGAATCCTTTTCCATACACTGCAATCTGAAAATTAACCAAAAGTTTTATCTTTTTGATTCTCCATTGCTCGTAGGAGCAAGATTGATGATCTTACTATCTATCATCTATATACCTGGACGTAGGCATACTTGTTAAAAAACCGAACTAGAGTTTCAACTAGATGAAACAGGAAATCAACGCAGCAAAGTAGACATTCGTTTCCACAAATCTTGGAACGGAATCCCCGTATCTGCAAACACGAATTGCAGAGCAATGTTATTAAGAACAAGAAGAACAATAACGTCTTTCAAAGGCTGTAAAAGAATCTGTAGACTACCTCCCAGCGAAGTGTTCTAATGGCAGCAGTGAAGAGTGACCCGTAACATATGCTCCCAAATGATGTTGTCACGGCGTACCTAAGGGATCCTATCAAAGTGCTAGGAGGCAACGATGATGACTCTTCTTGACCACATTGGAAGAGAACATGAAACACCATCCCAGAAACTATAACATGGACAGTATTACATAGCACAGCGCCTGTCCAGAATAAGCTAACCGAAAGAACCTGCATATATATATATTCCAATGTTCGAATGAAATCTAAACATGTTTACTTTCAGACTCTAATGAGCAGAAAACAGAAACCGTAAGGAAAAATGCAAAAACTTGCCAGCTCACCACAAGAAGCCACCATCGTCCTTCATCCCCCATGCTCGATGCCACAACACCAGCTGCTCCAAAAGACCATAGAGACATCCACAAAAGCATGACTACTGTGAAAGCATGCGCCACCATTATGACCTTACGAAGTCCCCAAACTAATTTCAGCGCTTTCCGCAGGACCAGCATGGTGAAGGGAAGTCTACAAATGAACAACTCAGATCATCAGAATTGATAAGTGTATTTAGCAAATAACCATAGCGGTTCAATCAAATTTTAACCTCGCACGCACCTGTCTATAACTGAAATAACATACAAGAACTGCAACAGAGCTCCAATGGCGAATGCTCCGCCCCAGAAGAACTGTCTGCACCAGAAACATAGTACACTAACTACAGCTAAATAGGTTGTTAAGATGTGAACCGAAACTTTCATCATCTCGTTGGCGTAAGAGCCGAGCAGCAATGACCAGATCCAACTGATAAAGACTCCGATCCCACCAGCAACAGCATAGAGTGGCCAGTAGTCCTCGGTCAGCCCTTTATGATTCTCCAAGAACCCTTGAGTGTATCTATCAATGTGTAGCCTATCTGATATTCTAAACCTATTGAGTCCAAGCACAGCCAGAACAAATCCCAAACATATAAGGTGGATCACAAAGATGGTTGACCAGAACACATCATGCCAATGACGGGACTCACGGACAACTGCTCGGTTTCCATCCCCACTCCTTCGACTCCGCTGAAGAGACTACAAATAAAAAAAAACATTTGCTGGCTATGTAAGTATTTTAAACATCAACAGCAACTGAAGCATACGAATCTCTGCTTCAGAACAGAGATGTTGATGCCAAAACTTTTGAGAGAATCAGAAATTCACAATGTAATGAACCAGATCTTTGTTACATATGATTGATTCATAATGTGGTCTATTATTTTACATAAGCAACGACCCTGAATCTTGTATGCAGTACAATGCAAACGCTTATAGTGATCAAACTCGAGGAAAAAAGACAGGATTTTTATTTTTAAAAGAAGTAATTTTGCGACTGACCGGTGATTTAAGTAACAAATAGCCAATTGCTCTTAAAATGTAGGAGACGATCCATAGGTGAGTTCGCTAAGATCTCACTCGCAAAAACAAAGACTTTATGGAATGAAGTATTCTAGAGAACAAAACCCAGAAAACTTGGATTTTTGTGAGCAATAAGTGAATCCAATCAAAAGAGAAACTTGGATTGGTAAGGAAAAAACCCAGATCGAATATCAGAAAGCTTGAGAGAATGGAAAACCTGGTCGCCGGAGGGGATGGAGGCATAATCGGAGGAAGGAGAGACGCTGTTGGTGGAGTCACTCATGACGTAGTAGGAACAGAAGATTCACTGACCGGGATCAAATTTCATGGAAGCATCTTTGAATAAATATCACAGAGAAAGAAAGAGAGAGAGACAGGTGAGAGAAAGAGAAAGGGAACATGAGAAGTAACTGAGAAATGGTTTATGAGTCAAAGAAATATGATTATGATCGGAGAACGTCGCCGGCGAGATAATGAAGTTTTGTCAGGGAGTATAGTTAGTGAATCCAGAAAGAGCGGTTCGTCTTCTTCTTCTTCTTCTTCTTCTTCTTCGTCTTCTTGCTTTTAATTGGATAAGAAGCGAAAATAGTTTTCGAATGGTCGTTTTCGGGTCACAGTTTCTCCCTCCGTAACTATTCGCTTTTATTTCCTTTCTCAAAATTGTTTTTTTTTTTTTGCTCATTGCTTTATTTCTCTGTTTATAGATTACAACTGTAAATGATTTTTTTGCTGAATTATTACCTAATAATAATATAAAATTTCACAAATTTAAAAATATGAGTGATAATTACGTATAGTTTTCTCAAAGTAAAGGGTCATAATATTTAGCAAACAAAAAATGGAAGGATCATAAATCATAATACATGAGTAATTCCTCACAAAATACAATTATATATTCAAATTATTTTCTAGTAAATTTACCACTTTTCGTTTTTTGTTTTAACTTTTAAAGTATACTTGAGCCATGATGATTTACGTGTGTAATCATTTGTAAAATTTTAAATTAAGGGCAAATGGAAAAACAAAAATTGTTGTAATGTATATCAAAACTATCATTTCACATACGTGGCCAAGCAATCGCTTCAAAATCAGTGTGGTGCATATGTTTTAATGTACTTATGTAATGTATTAATCTCACGTACGAAATAAACATTCAGATATTTAAAAGGACTAGTCAAAATCATCTATTGAATATACGAATAAACGTAACACTCACTTAAATGCTAAAAAATATTCCCCATGTTTGTTCAGAAACATTGAATTTATAGCTTTTTGTTTCTTTTGCTCTTAATATATGGAGTAAGTTTTATGTCTAGCATGCAACTGTGAAAGTAAAAGAGTGGGTTTTTTGGATGAACAAAGGAGAAAGTAAAAGGTTGACATAAATTTGACCCAAGAAAAAAAAAAGTTGACATAAAAAAACGGAGAAAAAGGAAGAAAACAAAATGATTGACCCGAATGGGTGCCACTTCATTTGTTATGATGGCAAGTGGTGGCATCATGTCTTCGCCACCTCTCTCTCTCTATGTGCCATGTTCCTCTATCTTTTTTTTCTATTATTATTTAACTAAAATGAGTTTTTTTACCAACAAGATTTAGAGTTCATTTATACATGAGAGAACCACTAAATATAGATTTATTAGTGTAACCCGTCATTTTAGTTTCGTGCAACTTCATCTCCCATAAGTATCTCTCAGTTTTGCTTTGTTTTCACAGTTGGTATCGTATAAATTTTGTGCTATTGTTATGCTAAGATCCAATGGATGAGATTATTTTATACTTTTTTACTAAATTATATATTAAAATTGTTTAGTGTTTCGGGGGTCTTTCGTCATTTTGGGAAGCAATTCACTTACACAAAAACAACGCGTTGAGTTTTGGACTCTACGATTGGGAAGATGTTTTCCGAGTACGCTCTGACGCTCACATCAATAAACAAGAGAGAGTAAAGAACCACGGTTTGAGTGTCGGATCCGAAGATAATATGAAAACATGAGAAAGGGTTTAGTGACTTAGAATCCGAAGAATGAAATGAATCCATTAAACATATGGGATTTGTGAAGCTTTATGTGGTAAAGAAAGTAAAAAATGGGAGAATTTTGGGGTGATTCCGACCGAAGAGTAGGCGGAAATAGAGTATCAGAACCGATTCAGGAGATATCGGAGAGGTTTTTTTGTGTGAGAGTATGTGTGTGAATGAATAACCGTCATCTGTTCTCGGAGAGCGCATGTGACTTTTATAGAGTATACATGTCACGGATTGTATACAGATCGCATTTATGGGTCGGGTCGTTGGATCGTCTGAGCTAGCTCCTTGTAAGTTGGCCTAACGTGCTTTTTGATGTGCCTAATCTGTTTGCTAGCGGCTCTATCTTGCGTCGAGTCGTCCTTGATTTGTGTCATGGGTTTGGCGCCACATGGTCTGTTCGTTCCATATTGCGCGTTTTTCGATTTTTCTCTTTATGTCGCTTTCGTCCAGCTCTGACACTAAAAACGCGTAGCGTGAGTCTTCCGCTAAATGTTTGGACGATAATAATTCGAATTGCCAAGCGTTATCTATGGAGAGAAAATAGAGAAAGACTTGTGTTGAATAAGTCTCTTTTACCTTCCCCATAACCTTGTAAGGGTTATCGGGTTGATTTTACCTTCTCGGGCATTACTACACGGTTATTTGAGAGCTTATTTTTTCGGGCATTGCTGTCTGGTTTGTGGTGATGTATACGGTGTTAGTCAAATACACGTTTTTATTTTTTTGGACGGTGGAGTTGGTTTTGGTAGGTGAAGGGTTGGTTCACCCATAAAAGGAGGCTAGAAAGTCAACATTTGTTGGCTCCTCATCTTGTATAAATACTGATGCAAGGAGAAGAAACAAATCATCCAAAAATCCAAAAATCCCAAAACAAGAAGAAGAGAAGAAACGCGAGAGAGAGAAAGAAAATAAAAAATATTTTTTTCTTTAGAAATTCTTTTTTTTGTGAGAAATTAAGAGTAATTTCTCGAGTGTATTTGGGTTCGGGTGTGAGTTGAGAGTGATGTAAAATTTCCTGGTTGATAATAAAAGATCTGTAGCAGGTCCGGAGACGTAGGAAAAGTTGTCCGAACTCCGTTAACAAATTGTGTGTGTGTCTTATCGTTCTCATAATTCTGATTTATCGGAAATTTGACGATCGGAAATTTGGCGTTATTTCCTAACAACTGGTATCAGAGCGCGGGTTGGGTGATTTCGGTCAAATTTCATGCGAGGTTACTGTTCATGTGAATAGTGAATTCGTGAATAGTAAACTTTTATCGGCGACATCGGTTTGTCGACGGAGGTGTTCAAATACACGGTGATTCGCAAAAATAATCAGAAACGATGGGAGGCGAAGATGGTTCGGCACACGGTATCGGGAAATTTGACGGTACAGATTATGCATTTTGGAGAATGGAAATCGAATATTATTTGTACGGAAGGAAGCTTCATCAACCACTGAGCAAGAATCCTGAGAAGATGGATCAGGAATAGTGGGATCTCCTTGACAAACAGGTTCTGGGTGTTATTAGGTTAACACTGTCGAAAAACGTTGCTCACAACGTTGCGAACGAGAAGACCACGGAAGGGCTCATGAAAGTTCTCTCGGATATGTATGAGAAACCTTCAGCAAATAACAAGGTATTTCTCATGAAGAAACTCTTCCACTTGAAGATAGAAGAAGGTGGCCCTGTTGCAGCACATGTGAACGAGTTCAACACGATTGTCAACCAATTATCATCCGTTGAAATTGAGTTTGATGATGAAGTGCGAGCACTGATTTTGCTGGCATCTCTGCCAAATAGTTGGGAGCTAATGAGGGCAGCGGTTAGTAATTATGTGGGTACTCAGAAGCTTAAATTTAATGATGTTCGATATCGTATCCTTGCGGAAGAAGTTCGTAGGATACACTCTGGCGAAACATCAATGAGCTCTGCTTTACACGTGGAAAACAAAGACAGAAACAACCGGAATAGAGGCATATCAAAATCAAGAAATGGAAGAAGTCATTTCAAATTCAAGCAGCCTACTGAATGCTGGAATTGTGGAAAGGCAGGCCACATCAAAAAGAATTGTTGGGCACCACCGAATAAGGAATACAACAAGGGAGGCGGAGCCAATGCAGTCACACATGAAATTGTTGATGCATTGTTAGTGTCTGTTGATTCTCCAAGAAAAAGTGAAGCTCATGATGAAGCTGTAAACACCGCCAAAGCATCGATCTCCTATGTTGATAGCCCGATCGATTCTTGGGTTCTTGACTCTGGAGCATCACTCCACACCACACCACAACATTATGTAGAATTATGTTACTGGAAATTAATGAAAGGTATATTTAGCCGATGGTTTACCTTTGGACATAGTTGGTATTGGAGATATCAACTTGAAGATGTCAGATGGACGCGTGTGGAAGATCATAAAGGTTAGACATGTGCCAAAGTTGATGCGAAATCTGATCTCAGTAGGACAACTTGATGATACAGGGCACAATGTCAATTTTGGTGGTGGAGCCTGGAGAGTAAAGAAAGGTTCTATGGTGGTTGCTAAAGGTCATAAAAGAGGCACTCTTTATATGACGATGAGTTTTCAAGATACAGTTGTTGTTGTCGAGAATGCCTAACAAACCAAGTTGTGGCATTGTAGGTTGGGACACATGAGTGAGAAAGGCATGAAGCTTTGGGTAGCAAATGGCGTGCTTCCGGATCTGAAGACGGTGGATCCATGGAAAATATAAACGGGTTAGTTTCTCAAAAGAAGGTAGAGAGCCAAAATCTGAGAAGTTGGAGCTGGTGCACACTGATGTGTGGGGACCCGCATCTGTCGCATCGCTAGAAGGTTCGTACTATTATGTGACCTTTATTGATGACTCCACAAGGAAAGAGTGGGTCTACTTCATGAAGAACAAGTATGAAGTGTTCTCGGTTTTCAAAAGATGGAAAGCCATGGTTGAGATTGAGACGAATCTCAAGTTGAAATGCCTAAGGTCTGATAATGGTGGAGAGTACATTAGCGAAGAGTTCAGAAGATACTGCGCTGATAATGGGATAAAGATGGTGAAGACTATTCCTGGAACGCCTCAACAAAATGGAATAGCTGAAAGGATTAACATGACCTTGAATGAGCGTGCAAGGAGCATGAGATTGCATTGTGGATTGCCTAAGACATTTTGGGCGGATGCAATCAATACCGCAACCTTCTTAATAAACAGAGGGCCGTCTGTTCCATTGGGATTCAAGATCCCTGAAGAAGTTTGGAACGGAAAGAAAGTAAATCTTTCTTATCTAAAAGTGTTTGGCTACTTAGCTTATGTTCATGATGATAATGCTGCAAGAAGTAAACTTAATGCAAAATCTAAGAAGTGTTACTTCATTGGTTATGGTAAAACGGAGTTCGGTTACCGGTTTTGGGATGACAAAAATTGAAAGATCATCCGCAGCAAGAATGTTGTGTTCAATGAAGGAGCCTTGTACAAGGATAAGCAAAAAGAAATCTCAGAAAGGAAGGAGTCTGTAGCTGTTGATTTGGGAGATATCCAAGCACCAGAGTTGCAACAGGATACCACAACATTAAAAGAACATATTTCTCAAGAAGAGAATAGTGAGGCAGATGAGAATGATGATTCCGAAGAGATCCCACATACACCAGTTACAGAGTTGCGACGGTCAAACAGAATCATCAAGAAACCTGTAAGATTTTCTCCATCGCTCAACTACATTCTACTCACAGATAGAGGCGAGCCTGAATGTTATGAAGAGGCAATGCAAGTTGATGAATCGATTAAGTGGGAGCTTGCAATAAACGATGAGATGGACTCGTTGATGTCCAATCACACGTGGAAGTTAGCTGAGTTGCCTAAGGAGAAAAAGGCATTGCACAACAAGTGGGTCTACCGAATAAAAGAAGAACATGATGGAAGCAAGCGTTATAAAGTGAGGCTTGTTGTGAAGGGATTCCAACAAAAAGAAGGCATAGACTACACCGAAATTTTCTCTCTTATAGTCAAGTTGGTGACAATTAGAACTGTTCTTGGCCTGGTAGCAAAGGAAGACTTACCTCTTCAACAGATGGATGTAAAAACAGCATTTCTTCACGGTGATTTAGATGAAGAAATCTACATGAAGCAACCCGAAGGTTTTGAGGTCAAAGGAAAGGAAAAGCTAGTCTGTAAGCTTCAAAGGAGTTTGTATGGCTTGAAACAAGCTTCAAGACAGTGGTATAAAAGGTTTGACAGCTACATCAAAGGTGATGGTTTCTTGAGGTGTGAGGCTGACCACTGATGTTATTTCAAGAGGCTTGAAGAGTCCTACTTGATATTGCTCCTGTATGTTGATGACATGCTTATAGTGGGAGCAGACTTGCATGAGATCAATAACTTGAAGACGAAACTCTCAGAAGAGTTTGCAATGAAAGACCTGGGAGAAGCAAGACAAATTCTCGGGATGAGAATTAGTAGAAGCAAGGAGGTTCTTAAGTTATCACAAGAGGAATATGTAAAGAAAGTCCTCAAGAGGTTTAATATGGATGACGCGAAGCCAGTTAGTACTCCCCTGGCAAGTCATTTTCGGTTATCCAGAGATCAATCCCCAGTGACTGAAGACGATATGGCATATATGGATAAAGTTCCATATGCTTCTGCTATTGGCAGCCTGATGTACGCCATGGTATGTACAAGGCCAGACATTGCACATGCAGTGGGAGTCGTTAGCAGGTTTATGAGCAATCCTGGCAAGGAACATTAGGAAGCTGTTAAGTGGATTTTCAGGTATCTGAAGGGAAATCCAAGTTTATCACTATGTTTCATGAAGTCTGAGATGGGATTGCAGGGATATGTTGATGCTGACAATGGAGGTGACATTGACAGTAGGAAGAGCACATCCGGGTATGTCTACACTTTTGGTGGTACTGCAATTTGTTGGGTTTCAAAATTGCAGAAAATTGTAGCTCTATCAAGCTGTGAAGCTGAGTATGTTGCGGTGACAGAGGCAACAAAGGAGATGATGTGGTTACAGTCATTTCTACGAGAGCTAGGCCTCGACCAAGAGAAGAATGTGTTGTACTATGATAGTAAGAGTGTCATTGATTTGGCAAAGAATCCAGTTTACCATGCTCGGACAAAGCACATACAACTTCAGTATCATTTCATCAGATCAACTTTGGAAGATGGAGTGTTGGTGCTTGAAAAGATCCCAGGAAGTAAGAATCCGACATATATGCTAACAAAGGTCGTGTCGTACGATAAGCTGAGGTTGTGTGCAACCTCAGTTGGCTTGCTAGAGTAACAAGCCTAGAAGACATGCTGCATTGATCAAGTTGTGAAGACAGATTGAAATCAGTTTTCAAATGGGAGATTGTTAGTCAAACACACATTTTTATTTTTTTGGACGGTGGAATTGGTTTTGGTTAGGTGAAGGGTTGGTTCACCCATAAAAAGAGGTTAAAAAGTCAACATTTGTATCAGCATTACATGTAGTAAACTGTGAATTCAAGAAGGACATTGATAGACATTGATAGAGAATATAAGTCCATCGCGATGCCACAATAGAAGTTAAATTTAAGTTCTTTGAAGCAGAAGAATGAATATAAGTCCATCGGTTCATTTTTTTGTTTTTTGTTACTCTTTCAGTAGTAAGCTCTGCAACAAGGACAATAAAAAAACGACAATAAAATCTAATAACATTTCGCTACTTTAGATTTTTATTTGTACTGAAGTATTTAAAAAATCTGCTAGCATTTATTTGACGAGAATCCAATGAGGGAATTCGCCAGATCAAATGCGACACGTGTCCCTTGCTGCTGCACGTTGCCGATGATCGCCAGCGAACTCGCCGTCGGCGCAAACGCGAGACAGAAAGTCCCCACCGAGTCTACCGGAATCATGTAATTCTTCGCCGGCAGATTCAGCATCTTCCCGCCGGGGAAGTGAAAAGCCACCGTCGGAACCTCTATCGTCGTCTTAGCCGACAGATTGTAACACGTGTCGAACATCGCCACTCCGGCGGCTTTCTCCAAATCCGTCGTCCCTTTCACGAACGCGTCTTTGAGCGAGTTGTAGATTTCCGTCTGGAGACGAGTCACGGCGGTTCCCGAGTCAATAATAATCCCTCCGCTTCCTGACTCATCCATCTCGAAAGAAGACACCGGAATCTGAAGCAACTCCCCGCCGACGCTTATCCCGGTGAGTCCGAGGTAGTAAAACGTGTCGAGCTGGTGGTTACGTAGCAACGGAGCCACAACGGCGTCACGAGATAGATCCGACCCGAACTCGACGGTCGAAGCCGAGTCCGAGTCACGGTCGACGAGGCAATACGAGAACGACGTCGTGTTGAGCTGCGACGGCAGAGCGAGCAATCCGCCGCCGAGTCCGAGCAAACCGGCGGCGCCGACGAACAGCCCTTCGTTGCTGTGTCCGCACCCAACGGCGACGTTTTCGACGGAAGCGGAACCGATGGTGAGCGTCTCGGTGACGAAATCGCCGACGGTGTAAGAACCGTCGCCGTAAGAAACCTCGTAGAGACACGTGGCGTTTCTGCATTCCGAGACTTCGAGGGCTTTACACTGTGGAGTGTCGCAAGAGAGAGTAGAGTAAGAAGAGGAAGACGACGGCTCGAAGATGGGCTCGGTTTGGTGGTAACAGTCGGCGCAAGGAGCGCATTGTAGCCAGTTAACGTCGCTTCCAGTGTCGAGCACCATGTAAACTTCACGCGCCGGGTTTCCGATTCCGACGCGTGTGAAGTACTCGCCGCTTCCTTGAGTCGTGCCGGAGATTAAAGGAGCTTCAATCTCTTGTTCTGTCGTGTACATTGTGGAAATGGGCTTGAGATCTGCTTTTGATATGTTGTTGATGGCTAGATCTAAACGAGCCATGAGAGATTTGACTCGGGCTGAGTCTCGTTCGAGTCTGGCTAGCGTGCGGGACTTGTAGTCTAGGTGTTCAGCTCCTCGGACGGAAGCTCGTGAATGAAGCTGCAAGCTAAACGAAGAGGAAGAAGATGGCGAGTGACTCTGGTCATCTTGCTGGCTCAACCGAAAAGACGACGCATCTTTGGTTATGCGAATGGAGTCGGCGACGTCGAGAATGGATGAAGTAGTTACAGAGATCTCTGGCAAGATTCTGGAAGTAACTGAAGAATGCGAAGCCAGGAAGAAGATGAAGAAAAGAAAGAAATGGCGAGAACCCATTACTTCCGACCGTTGGATTCGAAGTGGGTGAGAGAAAGAGAGTGATGTTTCTTCTTAAGTAGAGTAGATGTTGGAAAATAGAAAAGGACAAGACAAAAGACCCGAAAACTACAAAGCTGTTTGGGGTTTTGCAGATTCCAATGAGATTTATATGAGTGTGTTTAAGAATCAAGATTAGATAAAAATGGTTTAAAGGGGAAGAGGAGGTTTCTTCATCATCTTTAAGTGTGAAGATTGGTTAAACTTGTTTTATGATCTCAATGCGCTTAGTGTGGCTCTTATTAGTATATCTTTTTTTTTTTTGTTAAAGAAATATATTTTAACGAAAAAAAATCTTATTAGTATATCTCTAATGTTGTTTAGAATCTCATCACTTTTCATCTTCCCTCTTTATTTTTAAAACTCGGACACTTTTGAGTGTTTTTGGCCATGAGTTTAGCTTTGTTGGCGACTTTTCAATTTAACACAGCTCATCCGTTTCAATTTTTATGAAATAGGCATAATCTTTTATATATATAAAGTTAGCTTTTATATCTCTCATGCTGCCACCTCATCATCCACATATATGCCAACTCATTTAATATTTAATTTTAATAATTTAATTTGTCAAAACTTTAATATACATATTAACTATACATTTTATTAAATTATGCAAAAAATTTAAAAGGTCATTTTCATATTTATATCATAAAAACTTAAAAAATCAACAAAAATTATTGAAAAAATAATAGAATTAAAATTTTGAGTTTTACTAATATATTACACACTTTATTATAGTTACAAAGTTAAAATTTTATATCGAAAATATGTTTAGTGAATGTATATTATTTGATCCAAACTAATAGTAGACAATATATACAATATTAATGTAACATATATCATTCACATGTATGCCACATCATTTTGATATTTAATTTTCATAATTTAATTAGTTAAAATTTTGATATACATATTAACTATACATTTTATTAAATTATGCAAGGAATTTGAAATGTCATTTTCATATTCATATAATGAAAACTTAAAAAAATCAAGAAAATTTATTGAAAGAATAATAGATTTAAATTTTAGTTTTACTAATATATTACATACTTTATTATAGTTACAAGGTTAAAGTTTTAAATCGAAAAGATGTTTAGTCAATGGATATTATTTGATCCAAACTAATAGTATACAATATATATATACAATATTAATTTAACATATCACAGATATATAGAGATTTTTTTTTAAAAAAATTCAGAATATCTAATAAATAAAAAGTAAACTTATTATCGTTTAATAATGCATATTATAGTAACTTTGTTAAATAGTTATATATAAAAAATCGATTTAAAAACATTAAGTACATAATTTAAAATAATAAAAAAGAAATGTTCAGTAATTTAGATATTTGGATAACATGGTTTATTTATTCTTTAAATATAGATAAGATATGAAAGTTTCAAACAAACATGATTATTTGTAAATAGTATAAAAGTGATTGACCGTAGATATTGAAGTGATTGACTAACACTTACATTTTCATTTTAATGGAGGTGGAAATAAGAGAAACAATTAGTTAAGTTTCAAATAAAATATCAGGTTTACAATCTAAAAGAAATGATTTGTTTTACTAAAAATAAATAAAAAAGTTCTCATAAATAAATTAAACTATTATAAAACTTAAAAAACAAAAACTCGCGGGTCACACACTTTTTTCTTATATAAAGTTGAATCTCACCGGGGTTACCCGTTATCAATAGCCTTATGTGTTGGCTAAATTTCTATTATTGATGTAATTAAATTCATTATTTTATCAAAATACATAATCTAACACATTGTGTTGAATAAACAAATTTTAAAATGGTTAAATCTGAATTTGTGTGACATGCAATCCATGAATAGATTTAAAATCAACAAAAGATGATCATTTGTTAATTCTATTATTGCGATAATAGGCTTACCCCTTATCAATAGCTTTATGTATTGGCTAAATTTCCATCTTTATCTCCAGTTATATATGGAAATCGTTTTCAAAAAAATAAAAGAAAAATAGACTTAGAAATCACAAACATATTGCACACATAAAGAGGGTTACAATCATACATGAAACACTCCAGAAATAATAACTTCACATGAAACAAAATTAAAAAAAATTATTATGCAACTCTAAAATGTAAATATCTTATTTTTTAAAAACTCAACTAATTGCATAAAATTGATCAAGAAAAAAGAGAGGTAAAAATGTGTACCATCCAATAAATAAACATATAGATGATCATAAATTAAAAAAACAAAAAACAAATACACAGATCTTAAGCTGATAGAGATAATTAAATTAACTACGAGACCAAATAAAATAAAATACCATTAGATTAAAAAATTGTTTACCACGTCCGCGCGGATCACACACTTTGTGATTAAAATTGAAAATGAAATCTTACGGGCGATGAAGGAAGATATCGGAGAAGACGAGGGTTTTAGAGGAGTGGGTAATGTTTACTTACAGGATAATCCTATTCACAAGAAATCTCTCTCTCTCTCTCTCTCTCTCTCTCTCTCTCTCTCTCTCTTGAAATGTTTAGATCGACGTTCCACCCCATATTTCTTATACTTTTCCAAATCGGCCCATTATATCTCAAATGTTCCTATTAACCCGTAGATATACGATGAATTTGATAGTAAATTAGTGATAGAAATTAAATTGTTTTTCAAATAAAATCAGATTCATTTTATAGTCACCAACACTGAATCATTTAAGATGAATAATAGTAAATTATGAACATTTTATTAGTATTCGGTTTTAGGTAAAAATAGATAAAAATACATGGACCTATTTCGAAGTATTTTTAAAAAAAGTTCGGAGAATTCTAAATTCACAAAAGTAACTTTCCTTTTATTAGTATTCTTTTATTAGTATTCAAAGTAGCTTTCGGAGTATAAAAAAACTAACTCAATTTCAAAGTATTTATTTTATTAGTATTCAGTTGGGTTAAAAAATATACAATTCCCTTATCTTTAAAATAACAAAAAACTTAACTTTTAAAAATCAACTAATTGAATAAATAGTCAACCAAAGAAAAAAAAATCAAATTGTAAATCACTCACTAAATAAATACATAAATAAACACATAAATAAACATAGAATTAAGAAAGAAAGAAAACCTTAAAAATAAACAATCTACATTTCTTAAGTTAATAGAGACAAATCCATTAACAATCATACTAATAAAACTAAAATAATATTATACTAATTTTTTATAAAAAAAATTGTGTTCACGTCCGCGCGTTGCGCGGATCACACACTAGTATATATATAAAGTTAGCTTTGCTCTCTTCTCACGATGCCACTCCACCCTCCACCACCCAAGCATCAAACATTAAAACAAAAACAAAAAACACACATAAAACAAAATATCCAAAAAAAACCCAAACATAAAAAAATATTCCAAAATATACATAAATCGGTGTGTCAATTTCAGTCATTATCCACGGATTTCGCCCCGTTTAACCCGCCGTCGGTCGGGTGCGGATCGAGAAATTTAAGTTTTTTATTATTTATTATTTAAATATTTGCAGGTTACCCGCGAATTCAAGCGGGGCGGGTGCTGGTCGAACAAAATATTAACCCGCACAGGGCGGATCTAGCGGGGCAAGTTTGACCCGCTTGATAGGCCTAATTAGAATCCAACATGAAACACAATTAAAAAGAATGATGTTAAAAAAAACACGATTAAAAATAATTTAAAAATAGAAAATAAAATAAAATAAGGAATCACCCAATATTAAACTGTTAGAAACAGTTCCATTCCATTAACTCCAAAATCAAGAAAATAAAATACTATTACACAATCAAAACAAAATTAAAAAAATGTGGAACACGTATGCGCATAGTATCTATACATCCAACATATTAAAAAAAAACAGAAAATTATCTTAAAACTAAAACTTCAAAAGTAGCCTAAATTTCTTCATTCTTTAATATTAATTAGAAATATATTCTACAAGGGCTTCAACAAATAGGTTTTAGTTGAAACAAAATAAAAAAAAATTATGCAAAGAAACTTTAAATTGTTAAGATCTTCCCTAAAAAAAACCCAACTAATTGCATGAAATTGACCAAAAAAAAAAAGGTAAAAATGTGTACTATCCAGTAAACAAATACATATAAAATCAAAAATTTAAGAAATTAAGAAAATGAAACAAAAAATAAAAAATACACATATTTTATGCTGATAGAGACAATTCAATTAACTACCAAATTCAAAAAATAAAATAATAGACAATAAAAACTGTTTACAAAAATTGTTTATAACGTCCGCGCATAACACGGATCACACCCTACACCCTAGTAATATTGTTTCCCTGACAGAATAGAATTACAGTGTGGAGGAATATACTGACCTGAAAATGTGAAATCATGGTCCCTCATGGGCCTGTGTGTGGTACTACTTTGTTTAGGCTTTTTAGTTGGACGCAACGGTTCCTTTGATAACTTTGGGCCCTTATATGTACTACACAAGTCTACATCAATTTTATACTTATATCTATAATTTCAATTTTTGACTTTTTGTTCTTAGCAACGTTATTCGATAAGTTTGAATGTTTAAATATTTGTATAAAAGGTATTACTATATCGTCACCAAATTGAATAAACAAAGTTAAAATAAGTAGTAGGATCAAATCGAATAAAATTACGTGCCTTTGCGAACCAATTCATCTCCAATAAGAATTCGGTCAATTTGTGTTTAAGATTTGGGAAAAATCAGGTAAAAATTAAAAATAGTTGCGATAAGAACAAAATTAAAACTAGTTGCGATTAGCGAATCGGATTCATCTACAATCGAACACATATTAATATATATTCTCTCCAAGTGACGTGTTTATCGGTGATTGCGACAATACGATACCGAAGGAACAAATCAGAATCTTCTAAAAAGTCAATGGTTTTCTGGGTCCCACACTGCTAAATCGTTGGCTGTTATCCATCCACGTGGCAATATCTTAAGTGTTAAAGAATCCGAATCAATTTCTCTCACCCACCAAAAGCCCAAAAAATAAAGCATTCATCTTTTTAACATACTTTTCGTCCAAGCTCTCTTCTGCGAGTGTCGTCTCTTTGCTCTTTCGCCGACTGTAGATCGCTCCGTTGACTCTGTTCCATCCGGAGAAGATAGGGTTTATAGCTGATTCGCTGTCGATTTAAACTCGGCAGCTATGAGCTCGGTTTTGCAGGTACAGTAAAAAGATATATCTATTTACAGAAACTCGATTTCTCTCCGGGGGTCGTCGTGGAAAGCTAATTTGGGTTTACGATTGATGGGTTTTAACAGGGTTTTACGAAGTCACTCGCCATGACGTTCGTGTCGGAAATTGGCGACAAAACGTTTTTCGCTGCTGCGGTAAGTGTTCCTCTTCGCAATTTTTTTTTGCCTTGCGTAATTTTGTCGAAGAAGTCAATAGCTTCTTAGTTTGATTATGTTATAAAACAATCATCCTTCTTACTTTCTGCTGAGATCCTTTGTTCATTGAGAAAGCTCGTGTTTTTCTTTCCTTTGCTCAGTTTGTTACATTTATGAATGAATCTGTGTCCCGTAGCTATTATATTCCCATTTAGTTCGATAGTGTTTTGGTAGTATGATGGTTCTGTGATTTGTAAGCTTAATCTCTTTTCAATTAATCAGATTCTGGCGATGCGTTATCCTAGGAGACTTGTGTTGGCTGGTTGTGTATCGGCCCTGATTGTAAGCTTTCCGGAGTCCTTTTGACTATTGGTTTCAGTGACCTCTCTCTCTTATGTCTTTGCTAATTTCTTAGGTCATGACTATCCTCTCTGCTACCGTTGGATGGGCTGCTCCAAATCTGGTATGATTTTTCCTTGAATTTAGATTGTAGTTTGATATTAGCTTTTGTCACCAGTTCCCTTTGTGATGGAAATTTTCAGTCTTTTACTAAATGCTGATTCAAACCCCCCTCTTGCAGATCTCTCGCAAATGGACCCATCACATAACAACATTTTTGTTCTTTGGTTTCGGGCTATGGTCTTTGTGGGACGGTTTTAAAGAAGGAGGAGGGTGATAATTTTCTTCCATCAAAATTTTTGATATCATTGAGGATGAATATTCAGGTTGTCTGATTCTACTTTGTTGGCAGGGGTTCAGAAGAATTGGCTGAAGTCGAAGCAGAACTTGTCTGTTTCGATTTTCTGCACGCTCACTCTCACGTTTGGATAAATGGTTTTGTGGTTTGACTTTCTTGTGTTTCATTATAGGATTCTGATTTGAAGGCTAATGGTAAAACTACAAAAGATAGCAGTAAGGTATGGAATTATACACCAAGATCACAGACTGCGTGTGGGGATTGCCTGTGCTAAGTTTTGACAAAACCATTTGTTGTCATTGTAGATTGAAGATGAAAACAAAAAGCAGAAGAGGCCGTTCCTCACACAATTCTTCTCTCCCATTTTTCTCAAGGTAAACGAAAGATCCTCTTTAATCTACTCACTAGACTTTTCTGAATTAGTTTCATATTTTCCCTCTGTTCTTGCAGGCATTTTCGATTAATTTCTTTGGTGAATTTGGTGACAAGAGTCAGGTAGTAGCTCTCACTTGCCCCGTTTGATTCAATCTAAATGCTTCACCTTGCCCACCATAACTCCTTTATTTTTTCTAGCTTGCTACAATTGGTTTAGCCGCTGATGAAAATCCGCTCGGGGTGGTCCTTGGTGGAGTTGTGTAAGTTTTCACTGTAAAACCGCTACAATCGTTTTGCGTCTGCATAACATAATTATATGTTTGAATCAATGTTGCTCTGATTAATCTGTTTTCCTACACAGGGCACAGCTATTGTGCACCACTGCTGCTGTGATTGGAGGAAAGAGCTTAGCGTCTCAGATATCCGAACGAATAGTAAATATCTCTCATTATCCCTTTTGACATTTGAGATAAAAGGCTCATCAAAGAATTAAACTCGGATCGTCTAATGTTGTTGTTGCTGCAGGTTGCTCTTTCAGGTGGAATGCTTTTCATTATCTTTGGTATCCAATCGTTTCTTACTTCTGTTGAGGCCTAATGCTTCACAAACCTTCTTTCTGGTATAATTCTGAATCCTAATATATTTCTTACATTCATTTAGACAAATGGTCTTCTGTCTTACTCTATTGGTTTTGTGAAAAAAATGTAGGTTTGTAGGGAGAGTTGAAGATGATGATGAAATCTTGATATTAGATGTTTACAACACAAGTGATTACGAAACGTATCTGAAAGATTATCTACAGTGAAATTTTTCTAAACGGGTATAACTAAAGAAACAATCCGACTTCAATAAAGTTTTGGTAATCTTGCGGTTAATTCTTTTTTTTTTTTATTAATCCATATTGTTTTTGAAGCCAAATGTGAATGCAAATGACGAGATAACAACAGTATGCAAAAGAATTTGATTCAACGTGGTACAAAATATGGTTTTGATTTATTACCAAATAACAAAATTATTGTACGTTAAAAGTTGAAACAGTCTATTTCGCCTTGAAGGAATGTCTTATGTGGTTTGAAGCAAACAATATGGACACTCAACAAAATTTTAAAGATCAATGAGGAACTAACAATTTGTCCAATTGAATAATTAAGTAGCAGATTATATATTTCTCTCTAACTCGATACGGCACGATACCATTAATATGGTTTAGGAAAACGCATTTGTGGCTAGATCTATGTGTTTGACTATACGTATGAGCATAAGGTAAATAACACATAGAGTTTTTTAACGAGGTTCGGTTTCCCTACATCCCCGGAACCTAGTCCAGAACGAATCCACTAGAACAAGATCACAACATACAATTGCATATGGTATCCAGCACTACGATGCCTACCATTCTTTTCTAGATGGACGAACTGTGGACACGGTATCTCTACAAAGTCTACCGCTCGGCTACAACCGATACAAACACCATCTTACAGATGTGTTTGTACTCCATCAACCATCACCAACAGATCTACAAATCCTGTATGATGGGGCGACGTCACACACATGTGTGCCTCTGTCGATAAACCCTAGACGCGCGCATGTTTCTCTGGCCGTCTCTTGGTATTTATATGGCTAGGGTCGAAACCCTAAGAGCCCACACGATTTCTTCATCATTTTGGGCTTCTGGGCCTTTTCAATAAACCCATGTATTAGTTCCTGTACTACTTCTTAAACTGGTACAGCAACTGCATCAACTGCATCAACGCCAGATATACATTCCAGCGATTTCGTCCAGCTCAGCAACTCACTTGCCACATCAGCTTCTGCGCTGCGCCACGCCAAGTTCTTGCCTCCTGATACAACGCCTGATACATCCTCTGATGTACCATGTTCTACATCCTCTGATGTATCCAACTGCAATCTTCTTGATCGCCACACTGTATTTCCATCATGTGTCGATCACTGAGTATCACTCGCATTAAACATTGCCTTTGCATCTGCTCTACTAGCACCTGCATCAAGTACCTGCATCAAGTACTGCATCAGCAACTGTGTCAGCTCCTTCCATTGCTCATGTCTGATCTGTCACACCATGTATGACGACTCTGTCAGCATATGTAACACGTCGTGATCCCACAGCTCACGCTTTAGCTCCACGTCATCAGTTGCTCTGTACTGCTTCTTTGTATCACTTCGTGTGCTACTTCCAACTGATACAACAACTGCTTCTGTAACACGTCCTGTTCCAGCAGCTGTGTCACGTTCTGTTCTGACACAGTTCTAAACTCAGTTAGCATTACACTTTCAATCTCTCCCTTGATGACTGAGTTGTAGAACTCAAGCACACAACCAAAACCACATCACTTGATGTATCAAATCGTTCACTCCTTTATAGCTGTGTCACAACCTGTTCCACCACTTTCTAAGCTCAGTAAAACACTACACTAACAATCTCTCCCTTGTTTACTGAGTTGTAGAAAGCTTTTCCGTATACATGCATTCTAATGATCTTGCAAACTCTCCCTCAATCTTATATCACCAGCTTGTGTTTATTCTTTGTAACGCCCACTTTGACTTGCCGAGATCAGTCAACACTTAGTCATGCTTTTTCTCTCCCTTTTTAGCTTAGTTTGATACTCAAGCTACTTATGCATCACAAGAGTAATCCAGGTATTCAAATTCACACAACCTTACTCTCCCTGAAACCAAGATGTGCATTATAAGAATGATTACTCTCATGTATCTCATCAAGACTTCATCTCCCCCTGCTTGAGTGCACAACTAAGTTAAAAACAACAGAAGACTCATCCTCGAAGCATATTGCCAAGCATATCTATTTCCAAGTTGTTAGAACTAAGAATTGCACATTTGAGTCTTCACATTCACCTCTAACTACCGTGCTTGATCATGTTCTAATCTTGGGTCCAGACTCTGTTGTAGACATTGATATAGTCTCTTGTCCATCAGGTTTCTTGAGAGTAGCTCAGAAACAGCTGGCCCAACATCAAAAAGTTACTGCTGTCGCCAATAGAAACAAGATCTAAACTTGCCGTACGCACAGAACAGTCTCTTACTGATGTAGTAGCAGTTCTAGAGCAATCACATAGATAGTATAACACAAACTGTAGCACAGACTGATTTATACCTTTGATGCACAAAAAATATCTTCAATAAAACGCCCATCTTTCATCCAAACTTCAAATGAGCTCTCCTTTGGCCAGAAAATAGTTCCATATGTCTAGAATATTCCTGCAACAATTCAGCTCAAGACGCTATTGTTTCATGATCCAAATCCATTTTCTTGTCAGACTGGTTGTAGCCTTTTCTGTACAGATCTATCTCGGAAATGCATAAATAAATCTCAAACCAGCCGTTGAAATTACAATCCCACCGTTGATCATCAAGACAATAGTGCCAGGAGGCTTCCCACAAAATTTCAGCGCGATCGGAACATTTTTGAGACTCCAAACATTGCTCTGAAGTTGGTTCGACAGAACTCTCTTTCTTCAAACTTGTCTTCAACCTTAACTCTTCTTGTAATTCTTCCCTTCAAACTGAGACCAAATTATGCTTAAAAACCTGCAGATTCTCTTAGCTAACCTTGGCTTTTCTGACTTCGGAATCTCTGTAATATTGAAACATATCCGAGAGGCAATGGCTTATGATCTCTGATCTGTTTTCGGCTCCCGATCACACCAACTTAGCTGTAACTTTTGATTTCTTGTCTTCAAAAGACGATGTCCTTTACTCTCTTGATTGTTAGATTCATGAAAGCACAACTTTTTGCAGACACTGAGAACATGGTTTCAATGTTTCCCCAATTTTCGAAGCTCCTCTCCAATGATATCTCTACTGTTGCCATTCTTTCATATAGCACAAATACCTCACGACCATTACATCAAATCTATTGATTCCCAATTTTCTGAATCAGAGATGGATATTTTAAGAGTAAGCTTCTCCACCGTGAGACCTCTTCTGCTTATGATGCCATAGAGACCACAAATCCTTCAATCTCTTCTCATCCTCTTGAGTTTTCTTTGTTGGGCCATTTAAAGAAAGTCCAGGCCCAGATAAAGATACTTGAATCCCAACTCTACATTTTGTCTCATCTCTTCTCATCTCTCATCCCTAATGACGTCTCTTCCATTCACGGCGGCAAGATGAAACACGAGTTTCTGATCACGATTCTCAGCGTGATCTTCTTCTCTTCGAGAACAAGAGATAACCATCGAACAATCTCTTCTGTCGAGCTTACAAACACATCTTCTTCGTCGCCGTTGAAAAACATCGACATCTAATTTTTTCTTTCAATCTCTATCGACTAGAAAATTTGGTGCTTCCTTCGTCGTTAAACTTTTGAGCTTTAGTCTTCACACAACTCCCTTCTCCGATAACGTTGTAACCCCGGTTGAGATTCAGAGAAATTCTGTTACGAGATTCAACACTTTCTGCTTATTCATCAAATCTGCTACCACCGAATCTGATGATGTTGAGACCTTTATGATTGGCTGTGAACTTCTAATTCCCAAAGCTCCTTCGAATGTTTTCATCTTAATTCACAATCAACCGGATTCACAGAATACTTCGCCAATGATTCGTCTCTCTATGGCGAGAAGGAAAACTTGCTTCTCCGATTTTGAAAACCAAAACTAAGCTATCTCAGACAGAATCTCTGAAACTTCCAGCGAGACTTCAAATCAATTATCGAGCCTCACACCAACTCTTCTTCTTTCAGGGTTCGAAGTCTTCTTTGAGCTGATTTTTCCGACCACCGCATTAACTTTCCATGAACCAATAACCCAAATTTTCTTTGAAAACTTAAAAGCTTATTGGGCTTTGCTCCACCAATCGACATAGGCCCAAATTGACAGAAACTCCAACTTGCTTCAATTAGCCCAATCCACAAACTTCTTCTCTCCCGAGGGTTTCTTTTCTTGTCACGCCAGCCACATCAACTCGAACCAGAAGTAGTTTTCAAACCCTAATTCGCAGTGGGATCTTTATTGCTCACCAGCGCCGTCTCTCAGCCTTCACGACAAAATATTTCTCCACTAGCCACAAATCCAGGATCATACCCGAAAATAAGAACGAATCTCTATCGAGTCCCTCTCTGATACCAATTGAAAGCGCATTTGTGGCTAGATCTATGTGTTTGACTATACGTATGAGCATAAGGTAAATAACACATAGAGTTTTTTAACGAGGTTCGGTTTCCCTACATCCCCGGGACCTAGTCCAGAACGAATCCACTAGAACAAGATCACAACATACAATTGCATATGGTATCCAGCACTACGATGCCTACCATTCTTTTCTAGATGGACGAACTGTGGACACGGTATCTCTACAAAGTCTACCGCTCGGCTACAACCGATACAAACACCATCTTACAGATGTGTTTGTACTCCATCAGCCATCACCAACAGATCTACAAATCCTGTATGATGGGGCGACGTCACACACATGTGTGCCTCTGTCGATAAACCCTAGACGCGCGCATGTTTCTCTGGCCGTCTCTTGGTATTTATATGGCTAGGGTCGAAACCCTAAGAGCCCACACGATTTCTTCATCATTTTGGGCTTCTGGGCCTTTTCAATAAACCCCTGTATTAGTTCATGTACTACTTCTTAAACTGGTACAGCAACTGCATCAACTGCATCAACGCCAGATATACATTCCAGCGATTTCGTCCAGCTCAGCAACTCACTTGCCACATCAGCTTCTGCGCTGCGCCACGCCAAGTTCTTGCCTCCTGATACAACGCCTGATACATCCTCTGATGTACCATGTTCTACATCCTCTGATGTATCCAACTGCAATCTTCTTGATCGCCACACTGTATTTCCATCATGTGTCGATCACTGAGTATCACTCGCATTAAACATTGCCTTTGCATCTGCTCTACTAGCACCTGCATCAAGTACCTGCATCAAGTACTGCATCAGCAACTGTGTCAGCTCCTTCCATTGCTCATGTCTGAGCTGTCACACCATGTATGACGACTCTGTCAGCATATGTAACACGTCGTGATCCCACAGCTCACGCTTTAGCTCCACGTCATCAGTTGCTCTGTACTGCTTCTTTGTATCACTTCGTGTGCTACTTCCAACTGATACAACAACTGCTTCTGTAACACGTCCTGTTCCAGCAGCTGTGTCACGTTCTGTTCTGACACAGTTCTAAACTCAGTTAGCATTACACTTTCAGTTTATTCCTACACTTATAATTAGATGATCCAGTGATCAATAATTTTAGTGTATAAGATCTATTCAATATTAAGCGTAGAAACTATAAGTAGAAGAATCTGCGATGATGTTCCGAAGTCCTCCAATTGTTGACGCCAGCATTATGAACACTCCGACGATAATAGAGACCTGCCCCAAAAAACAAAACACAAAGATATTTAGATCAACTATCTAGACATTGTTCATCTTCAAAATATGATAATACAAATAAGAATGGAAAAAAAGATGTAAATATAGATGTTTACCCAATTGACCAACCACGTGATGCTGAATCTCTTTGGTTTCTTGATGATAAGCCACATTATACTTGGGAGCTACGGCGTCATTAAAAAGATTATTAGTGACTTGTCTTCATCATAACAATGAAGAAGGGAAAATTAAGTGGACTTACAAAGAAGGAAGTGGGTGCAAATCCAAATCCTCCAAAGAACCCTAGAAGGTCTCCAAAGAAGGGGAAAGTCACTCCAATAAACAATGTAAATGCTGCCATTTTCAGTTTATAATTAGATTATCAACTAGTCATATATACATATATATATATCACGATGAACGAAAATAAAAACTTACCGACATAAGTAGTACGAGTGAAAAACCTCAGACCAACTCCATGCTTGAAACCGAATTTGTTAACCATCATCCTCTCCAAGAGATCAAAGACAGGCATAGCAAACACTTGGTAGCTACCGATGACGTGGACTACGACCATGAGATTGGCAGAAGCAATGAGCCAAGCTGGTCTCTGTAGATTTATAAGCACATTGTCGTCTACGTCTTGACCAAAGGCCCAATAGCAGATCAGAGCCACCGGGAAATAGCAAATGGCGTTGACCAAGTAAGCTCCGATCACGCCTTGCCACATGGGCACCTTCGATGGTCTCTCAGTTGTCGAAGGCATGGTGGCTTGAATCTCTAGAGCCACGGCGTGACCAGCGAAAGCGAATGAGATCTGACCTAAGGCATTGAAGACTCGGAACGTGAAGTCACTTGGATTCGTCGCCTTGTAACCGTAGCTCACGTCAGGCATTCTTCCATGTGAGATACTTCCTGCCCACGCTATCGTCGAGTAACTACAGTTCAATAACATATATCACAAATTTCAGCCTTCGACCTAGTTTAATTGTTGTTGTAGATGTACTAATGTCTACACTAGCTAATTATTTGAAATTGTCATGGACTGAATCATTCTAGTCAATGCAAATGATTTTGGCTCCTATAATTTGGTGTAGTTGTAGCACTTTTGTTACTACTCTTTTCATGTTATCTTTCCAAATTAAACACTTTTTTTTTGTTTGTTTGCTTAAATGAAAATTGCGATGTAGTAACAAATAATATGTATTTTATAAAATGGTGAAATGATAATGTGATGATGATAAGGTTTGAGAGAGAAGTGACCTGAGGGACATGACGGCGGCAGCCAAAGAGACGCCGGCGACGGAGTTAAAGTTAGGGAGCTGGGAGAGGAGGAAGTGGACCCCACCGAAGGCAAGGATCCAGTACGACTGTCGTACCGGAGTGCATGTGGAGCACGTGATGTCCACGAACTGCTTTATGCACTTGCCACCAGTCACCATGTAAACAATGCAGCACCCGACCTGGACGATGAGCTGTTGCGGGAGGACGATCCATGGGCCGAGTTTTGGGCCGAAAGCGTACCGGCCCAGATCGATATACCGGTCGAACCGGGTTCCCGGTACGCATTCATGGAGCTGCACCATTTGCCACATCGTGTTTAGGGTCAGTCCCCATGTAAGGACCAGCATCAATGTCCCTGGTCCCCTGTTTTCACCACACATCACTTTACTTTTTAGGAAGTATTTTATTTTACAAACCAACACAAAATAAATGCATTTTGTTTCTTTTTTTTTCTTTTTTCTTTTTTCTTTTTCCTTTTTACATGTTCTATGAATCTTCTTATATCTGAATTTAGTTGCAACTAATGAACTAGATCAAAATCATTAGCTTGCATTTTGCATCTTTTTTTTTTTCACATGTTCTATGAACCTTCATACATCTGAATTTAATTACAACTAGTTCAAAATCATCAGCTTAAAGTGCATTTTGTTTTGTTTTTTTTTTAATTTTTACATATACTATGAATCTTCTTATATCTGAATTTAATTGCAACTAGTTTTTTTTTTTCATCTGATTTTTATTTATTAACAAAGAGGGATACAAGCTGAAATACAAAACCCACAGATTCCGGCTAAATTAGCACGGATACCGAGGAGACAAAGCCCGTAAAGACGGGAAAAAAAAGTAAAACAAACCACAAAACAGAAACAACTAGAAAAGATTAATGGCAAATTGCAACTAGTTCAAAACCATCATCTTAAAGTAAATAACGGATTAAACAAAACAAAAACAAAAATCCATCACGTGAGTTTCCATTTATTTACATGATTTTTAGTTTTAAACAATTAATGGCAAATTGAAGAAAAAGTACCATCCAAGGTAAGCCATGGCATAAGGGAGGCTGAGAACTCCTGCGCCGATCATGGCTGTGACGGTGTGGAAGGTGGAGTACCACCACTTCGCTGGCCGTGATGGATCTCCCGCCGTCCATTTCTCGCCGGACTTCCGATCAATTTCCTGCAAACACTAAAATTAATTAATAAGAAAAACAAAAAAAAAGAGAAAAGAAAGAAATAAGAAGGTGAATGATTATATATATGAAGGAAGACCTTAGAAGGAGAAACGGGAGAAGTAGAGACCATTGTGTGTCTTCTTGCAGTATAGTGAGATGGATCTCAATTCCCTTAAAATGTGGAGGACTCTCTATAAGCTTTTAAGTGGTGTTTTGAGTTTGTCCAAATAAAGTTTAGTTATGTAAAAATTAAAATGAATAAATAAAGTTTACGTAATTTTCTTAAAGATTTTCTTTACCTAAATTAAATGCACCTGTTGGGCTTTTTCTTGTTTTCCCGGCGTATTTTTATATCGGGTAAAGGAACTTTGTTTTTTCCGCTCTGTGATCATTTAAAGTTTTGAAGTTTGATCAAATTTTGAAACGTGTAAAATTGTCGAATACAAGAAATGTGTAAGAGATCGAAAGATCATTAAATTTATTACCACAATACTCACACAATTAGAAGTAAACCGATCGATTTCTAATAATCATTTCATCTTCATATATTATTTTTTTGACATTTTTGTTCTTCCCTCCAGTACGTCGTCATAACTCAGGTTCCGAATGGTTACGTTGTATAGAGAAAGTGGACGAATCATACAAACAAAAAAAGTAGTGCAAAAAATGCACTTTCGTTTCAAGAATGAAAAAAATATCATTTACGTTTCATTTTGTTCAATATATCTTACACACTCCAAGTAATTTAGACTCTTCGTTACGGTAGATTAATTGTTGAAAAAACTGTATTTTACTTGTCGTTTTTTATATGATTTATTAGGAGAATAAAACCTTAAAAGAAAATTAATTAAAGAGTGATGCAACCCACCAACTACACCCACAAAGAGTTAAAGTGTCCCCTATTTAGAGTAGTATTAGCTATAAAAAAAAAGTGGAAAATTTTGAAAATCAGCTTTTAGGTTCTATATTTAATCAAATTGCATCTATGCTTTTTCCAGATCCCACTTAATGGTGTGCATTACTCTCAAGTCCAAGCTTATAAGAAATAAAATAAAAAGACACAGAAAAAGTTCAGTGCTGGCTTTTCTTTCACTCGATAGAGAAAATCTAATGGGTGCTATCATGGATTGAAATTTGGTACAAAGTTTTACCATATTTTATCAAAATTGATGTGCCACGTGAATGGGATCCACCCACCTGAAGTAAAATACACCTTGATTTTGGAGAATGAAATAAATGAGCTCTCCAGAAGTGGAGAAGAGAAGTCATGCTTGTCGTCTTCGTTTTTCAAAAAAGGCAGTCGATTTCATTTCTCAAGTGCGCGTCATAGTTACTGTCTTATCAATATCAATAATTAAGTTTTCCACTTTTGTTTCTAGGCAACTTATCAATAATTTTGGTCTAGTTATTTTTTAAAATAGTAACAGTTCCAAATATATAAATTGATGAACTTAACGGAGCAAAACAAAAGGAGCTAGGATTGTGATTTGTAACCAAATATATTAATGATAATTGGAACGAGAACCCCAAAAAATGATAATTTAAAAAGAAACATTTTAAAATCCTAGTTTGACAATGATGTAATTTTGAAAATGGTAGACAACCTTCAAGAGAACTATCGTATTTTCATTAACCATACATTTTTAAAAAGAAACAGAGAGGATCATTGATTGATGATATAAAATGTATCTTTCATGAGCTGCAAACAAACACAAAGTCCAATCAAAACCGTAAGTAGAAATGGTTTTGATCCTCTATTTCCTTGTCAATCAGATAAAAAGCGAGCTAAGAGATTTTTGCTTAGCAGCCTGATAAAACCAAAAATATAGAAAACACACATTTTATATATATATAGATATATTTCTCTAGACAAAAAAAAGAAAGAAATCAAAGTAGTTTGGTGCCTTGGTTAAAGGTCAGACCAACAAGAGGATGCCATTTTCAGGCAGAAAGCGAACAGTGAGACAAAAGACACGAACTAAATAGTAGTCTCTAAAACCATGGCCTTGATCGAGTTGACCATAGAAGAAAGAAAGAATTTAAGTTATATGATGAAATGAGACTAATTAGCAGAAAAGTGAAACCTGAAGAAGAGTTATTTTAAATTTATCCCATGAAGCCAGCTCCTGGCATGTTAGGCTGCCCTCCACCACCACCACCTTGTTGTGATCTTCCAGGAGCTTGTGCAAAAGCTTGACCGCCCATTACTGCTGACCCAACCATCTGTTGAGGTGTTTGCTGCTGCTGCATCTGATTTAGTGGCGCCGTCTGCTGCTGCTGCATCTGATTCAGTGGCGACGTCTGCTGCTGCATCTGATTCAGCGGCGACGTCTGCTGCTGCTGATGGTGTTGAAGCTGTGACAACTGATGCTGCTGTTGTTGTTGCTGTTGCTGCTGCTGCTGATGATGTTGGAGCTGTGACAATTGATGTTGCTGCTGCTGCTGGAGTTGTGGCAACTGCTGCTGTTGGTGGTGGTGTTGTTGTTGTTGCTGCTGCTGGATCTGTTGTTGCTGCTGCTGCTGTTGTTGCTGTTGTTGATGTTGCTGTTGTTGATGCTGCTGTTGCAGCTGTTGTTGCTGCTGCTGCTGTTGCTGATTTGGTATTTGCGGCTTAAATACAACCATATCCTGGGAGAAAACCATCACAGAAATACAAACAATTCTGTAACTCCTGACTGCGTTTCTTTAAATCAAACCGATATGTAGAGAGTAGTGGTGCAAGATGGATTAGACAGACTCCTTTAGCATTCAGTTTTGGAAATAAGAAGTCAAGAGCCACTAGAAAATGGATATGTGAAGTGAAACATCTATAGACACCTTACTACGTAAAACTTGGTGCTTACTTACCCCTGGGAAAAGCATTCCAATCAAACGGCAAGCCTTGTCAGATACGGAGAGAAGCAGCGTCTGTGATGGCAGCTGAATGACCGCACACTGCACTTGAGAGGCAAACACAGTTATCATATACAACTCCACATGAGCTAAGCGTGAAGATGTAAAAGGTAAGGCACACAATTAGGATCAAAACAAGGGGACTAGTGTAGGAGTCGTAATGAGTATGGTCAATAGATTGATAGATTCACAGAGAACTTGTTTACAGATGAGAGTCCATATTTCATTTTGAACATTTATGTCGGCCTGATATCGATTAAACCATTTACCAGTCACCATATTGCTATTAAATTGAATAAACGAGTAAAATAAATAGGAAAAGGAGACAACTGGCATAAACTATCAACAAAACTCACAAGCTTCTTATCCTGAAGTTGTCCTAAAAACCCATGTTGACTCATGGCCCGAAACACAAGGAAGTCAGCTTTGCCAACATATTGCCTGATGCAAAGTTAGATGAAAGATTTAGTGGCAAGAAAACAGCATCTACCCATGACACGGTGGAAATAAAAAGAGCTATAGCACGAAGATAGTACTTGTTATTCATATGATCCTGGGATATGAGACGAACAATCTGCATAGTTGGTGGCCAGTTTGCTGCCAACCTGGGGAGGCGCACAAAAAGAGAAAGCAAAAAATATTTTAGCAGTTACAATCATTTTTTAAGGTGTAGACTGCAAATGAAACCTGTTGATCTCTTGACAAGGGTTAATAAGAAAGCAATTTTCGTCTTTCAATTAGTTATGAACTTACGAATCAGAGGCAGAAGCACTTCGGTAACCCTGTCAAATATAAACAAAGAGATTACCATTAGCTACGAGTAACTCAACAAAGGTCTGGAAAAGAAAGATGTGCTTAAGCATTAAGCAAGCATGTGATCCCGCAAAATACATAAAGGGAGAAAGAAGAGCCCATGGGGGTGATAGTCAGTGCCCTAAACACACCTCCAGTCTGGTGATAAGAACAGGCTGCCCTTGTCTTTGCCCAGATAAATTTCCCTATATGAAATAGAAAATGTATATTAAATTAGCATAAGACAACCGCTGTTTCAGACGAGGTAAACTGGCATTACCTCCCAGACTTTTACATATTTGGATTGTGAAGTCTGAAGAGCCCCCGATGATGGCTGTGACAACTGCATAGGAGCTGAACTGTTACTACCACCAAGTTGTTGTATTCCTGATTGCGCTTGTTGGCCAACTCCTGGAGTAGGCATCATTCCACCTGTTCCAGAGGATACATTTCCTTGACCGAGACCACTCATCATGTTTTGATTCATGGGGATTCCACCCTGCATCATCTGTGCTCCAGAATGACTTCCTTGGTTCATCCCTGGCATTGGTTGAGAAACACCAAGGTTTGAAGCAACATTTGACGTAGTTTGAGGACTAAAGGAATTATTAGGACCCGGGCTTTGTCCGGCTTGTACCGTTCCCATTAGTGCACCCGAACCAGCCATTGAAGTAATTCCCTGCTGTCCAGATGAAAACACAGTTTGTGAAGGAGGCAGAGATGTAGCCATTCCTGTTGATATCATATTTGACATATGCATTGCAACCGCACTTTGCCCAGAGGACGAGGCTGCACCCGCCAGAGCTGCAGAGCTCATGACTTGTCGAACTTGAGAAAGATTATTCAGCAGATTTACATTAGCTCCACCAGGAGGACCAGTACGCAATGGTGGCGTCATTCCACTAACCACAGGCTTAACATCTGGTGCATTCTCGGCGTTGGTGACCATTTCTTGAGAAACTGGCGATGCTGAAGATGTTTGAATCGAAGGAATTGCTTGTGTAGCAGGCCGAGCTACAGACGGGATATGGGGAAATGTTGAAACTGCTGCCATAGAAGATACAGTGCTAGGCTCCTGAAATATAATCCCAAATAAATCCAATTAACAAGCTTTTATATATTTATATGATGATATGTTATCTAATAAGTTGATTCAGTATACAATGTTATTTCAGATATTTATAAGGGATCTTCAAAAGAACTTAACATTAATTTAACGAAAACTAAAACAATATTTTTAATTGTCTTATCAAGCACCATAAAATAAATTTTACAATCCATTTATGATTTATAATTAGTATATATAGTTTTTTATAAAACAAACAGGAATTAGTTGCCGATAAAGCTGCCTCCTCTAACTGAGGAAAAATATCAAATAGACTTACAACTTTTACAGTAGCAGTTGGAACTGGTCCAACAGAAACTGGTTGCCGATTAAGAATAGGTCCATTGGCTGAAATTCACACAAAAAGAGATCTTCACAAGAAAGAAGCAGGATAAAATCTGAAAGCCGCACAAAAAGAAAGCAAGATAGTTCAACTAAAAAAAGGGCTGGAGGTTGAACCTAATGGCACAGGAGCTGGAGGTTGCCCAGTGACTGGAAGAGATGGAGCAACAGTGGACCTGTCGACTTTCACAGGGCTTTGGGTCTGTGGCAAATTTGTAGCAGAATGACTTAAGGCAGCCCGTGCCTCCACAAAACTCTCTGGGATCAGGACAAGATAGAATGTGTTCTTAACCGTGTCAATTGACAAGTCCACACTTTGTTTATTGAGCTTTCCCTGCATTTAAAAGAAAAAATCTTAACAGTACTCAAAAAATAATCTTACTTCAGTTTGTAGCAGTGAGAATAAAGAGCCTTTGAAAGAGCTGGCTGACAAAGGAAACACTTATACTAGTTGAACATCTAGTCAATTGAAAATAGACACGCAGTCTTACCGCATTGTATAGTGCTCTAATCTTTGGAAGCTGCTTTGGACACACAACAGACAAAGAAACAGAGCACTGCACACCAATATGGCAGGTTAGTCATTCCCAATTTAAAATTGTAGTAATACATGGGGAATTTATATAAAAAAAAGTACCCTAGAAAAATATGATGCCACTGTCTCGGCATCTGATAGACGACTTTCAGATTGTGCATCGCCATTTTCATTCCGTTCCGCATTTGGCAATTTTGGACGATATACAGGTGTTGGCAATGAGTGAGGGTTGCTGGCTGTGATTAAGATACAGTGCCTTTTCAGATCGTTACTTGGTTGAGCTTGGCCTGAAGGAGGAGAAAACATCTGCGTCATGAAAGACAGATGAAAATTTTGAGGTTTTAAGGATCTACAATATCTCTGACAGAAGCAGCACCATATAAAATGAACTAGATGATTAAAGATCAAGTTTCCCACCATCAATGCTTCGGCAAGCCCTTCGGCTGTGGCAGCCTCACTGAAACCACCACCGGCAAAATGTATGGACGAAAGCCAATGCAAGAAAATATCAACATCTCTTGTCCAGCCACTCCGTTGTACCAAGCAAGCTAAGAAGAACGAAATAATCAGAATAAAACAGATTAACCATGGCCATGAAAAAAGCACCCATTTTAATGTTTGTACTTGTATATCACGGAAATGGAATGCAATACATACCACAATATGAACCATGAGAATTGAAGATGACCAGTGATAGCTCAACATTAGAAACAGGGTTCCTCTGCAAGTTTATTGTATATATAAAGACTCATCAACCATTGGATTAGACATATCAAACTGTCTACTTGCTCTCTTAATTTCTGTGTCGCAATGATTTGACAGAAAACGGTTGTTTACCAATTAACATATAAGCTATTTGGTGATGTACAAGTAGCAATACAAAAAATGTTCGCTCAAGAATGAAAACTGGATTTTGCTCAAAAACGAGGATGAGTCAGATAGAGTACCTCTCCATTTAATTCACTGCCACAGAAAGACCTGAACAAACGCAGAGAGTGCATTAACAGATGAAGGAAGTACATATTCACATACAAAAAATGTCAGGCAGAGAATATTAGTAGTTTAACTGGTGCCTGATCCACCAAAAATATGATTTCACAAGTTTCAACACACTCAAAACAAAAAACTATCTAATAAAAAAAAGAGACTATGATGCACGAAGAAGCATGGAGCTAAAAAAAAATGAAGAGAAACTGAGATTTTGATTAAGGTGTTCATAGTTTTAGAAAAGTTAAGCAATGTTCTCCAATCCAAAGATTCTCCAGCTTGTGAAATGCAATAATATGGAATCTGGCTGGCAGAGTTTTCTTAGTGGATATTAACAACAGCCAACATGGTTAGTGTTACAATTGTACAAGTGATATGGAACAGCCGTATTGTATAGTACATTCTCTGTAATCATAGCCTTAAAAAACATCTTAATACCAATTCTACGTGACGGAAGTAATAAATTACTAATACATTGCCTCGTATCAAAAACGATATCCTCACAAAGCCATAATTTAGGGTAAGAGATTGCTCCATATCAAATACAAAAGCAAGAAGTACACGGAACTTCTCATCATATAGACACAGTAATAACCCAGACGCGATGAACAGGCAAATTGAGTACCGATTGAAATTAAGGACATGAACATCAGAAACCCTAACTTCGAATGAAAAATGGATACCGAGGAAGAGGAGATTAGAAGGTTAAAAAAAAACCTGATTATTTTCTCGAGATAATCGGAGACGATGGTGTGCCAATAAGGGCCCAAGGCAGCAGTACCTTCAGCAACGACGATCAGCTGTTTCACCTCCGACGACATAATCGGAAGCCTTCGAGAGCTGCTGCGACGTGAATCAAAATCAATCTCTCGCCTGGAATGATTTGATCTTCTGAAGCGTAACGATTCGCCGACGGAAATATCTGGGGAATTTTTTTTTATCTTATTAGCTCGTTCTTGTAAGTTTCCTTCTTCTTCGGCAAATAAGGGGAAAATAGGATTGACAAATATAAAAATCATATACAAAAACAAAAAAACTTGGTCGCTGGGATTTTGGTTCAGTTTCTTTATTTTGTGTGCCCTGTTATTTTGTAGTTTTGTCAAGAAAATTAGAATGAGATTTGCTATATCTAAATAACCGGATTTTTGTTACTTATTATATTTTATCAAATTTGCTATTTAACTATATAAGGGATCTTGTCATCTTTATATCAGTTGCATTTGTACTCACTCTTCGTGTATATGCATGCGTTTTTATTTTTGTTTGTTTGTGAACCCATTATTCAAGGTGATTGTGGGAAGTTAAAATTCCTGCCTAATAAATCGTTGGTAAAAAGGTTTGGTAAAATCAAATAAGACAAGAGGTTAAATGAGTAATCGAGATCGTGGGTCGAGCTGAAAGGTCCACCAGAATGAAAATTTACGGTTAAAGAGGGTTAAATACTGAACCGTTAGTCAACTTCGACGAGATCAAAAACTCATTCAAACTGGTGAACTTAGGTTCCTGAACGTAACAGTCGGATTTTCAGACTTAAAAACCATTTATGGCGAATCAGGTGGAATAAACGGAGACATTAAGCACGATCTCATAATATAAAACAAGGACACGAGCAAGGAAAGTAAGGGACCAAAATTCAACTTTTTCTACAATTTAGCTCTAGTCTCAAAAACTTATCTTTTCTTTATTCTTGTTCTTGTGAATCGCTTTTGAGAATCAAAATAATAAACAAGTTTACTCTCCAAAAACCTTGTCCAAATCACTTTCAAATCATGTATGTTCTCATTGATCAACAAATTTACTGTTTATTATTCGATAACTTATTGTTTATTATTCGATAATCCCTCAGTTTTTTTTCTAAAAGATAAATCAAAATTTTCTGTTTATTGCTATTTACAAATTTTGACTGTTGTATTTTCAGCTACAATAATGATTATGACATGAATCAATTTTAAAGATTTGGGAAGGAAAGATGTATAGTGATGTAATGCGTATAATTCATTTTTTTTTTAATTAAAGACAATAAACTTTAAGACTAAATTTTCTATAGTTACATAAGAACAAATAATGTTAAAATTGTCTTATTCTCGTTCCTCCATTGTTAATCCAAGATTAAAAAAAAATGTTTTATGTTAGATTAAGTTTCATCTTCTTCCACATCTAGTTCCGATATCTCAAGCATATTAATCTTATTTCATTTTAATTTGTTGGCTTGAGCGGGCCTAAAGCGGTGGTAGAGGCCATAGTGAAAGCCCATTTAAGATTGGTCCGAAAATTTGGGCATGGGCCCGCTTGGCCCTTTTCTTATTAAAATCGATGTTTTTGTCTTTAGATTGGATGGATAGTAGTAAAACATCCATCATATACTTGTCATCTTGGGACAGTGGAGAGAGAGAGACATTGGGTGTGTCAGGGATTCACGGGAATCAGTTAAATACACGCACCGAAGCGCGAGTGGGATTGGTGTAGGTAGGTAGGTAGGTGGCTACTCGGTAGCGTGAAGGGTCGCCAAACGCGGCTTGGAAATGTCACGCTCCCAAAAGATTCTCACTTTGTGTGTGAATGTCACAAATATCCAACGTAATGGAATCTATTATTTCGTATATTCTTTCTTCTTCAAAAGGGCCACATTGTTGAGAAATTTCTCGACTAAGACGAGTCGTCGTTCTTATCTCAACGTCACGAAAATGTTGACGTCAGATGCGATGGGAATATTCACGAGAATGGTATCTTAAAAGAGATCGTTCTTATTTCGATCCCTAATTTCTCAGATACCAATCTTCTTCTCTCTCTCTCTCCTTAAAAAGCTTGCCAACTTGAGCGTCAAGTTTATTATTCTCTTCTCTCTCTTTAAATATTCTTCTCTTTCAAACCCCTTCTCTACATTCCTGAAACCAGATTGTTTCAGATACATGGATTACACTTTGAAAATGAAGAGATGTCACGACTACGTTGAAGCGCTTGAAGATGAACATAAGAAGATCCAACTCTTCCAGCGTGACCTCCCCTTGTGTTTTGAGCTCGTAACACAAGGTACACTAATATCCACTTTTTTCCTCATCTTCGATTCCAATTTTTTCTTTCTTATAATCATTTTTTTTGTAGCGATCGAGTCGTGTCGGAAGGAGTTATCGACGTCAGAGCACGCTCACGGCCAATCAGATTGTTCTGAGCGGACTACCAGTGAGTGCGGCGGCGCTGCCGTCTTTGAGGAATTTATGCCCATCAAGTCTTCCTCCGATGAACACGAATCTTGCGAACCGATTAAAGGCGACGGAGCTGAGAAAATCGCGTTTGACAATTACGGCGATAAGAAGAAATCGGATTGGCTTAGATCTGTTCAGTTATGGAACCAGTCTCCGCCGGACCCAAAGCCCAAACAGGTAAATTGATTAAAATCTTATTTGAATCGGAAAATGGATTTTTTTGAGGTTAAAATCTGATTTGTTTGATGTTGAATCAATAGGAGGTCAAACGAAATGGCGGTGCGTTTCAACCGTTTCAAAAGGAGAAGCCCGTGGCTGCGGCGGCTAAGGCTGATTCTCCACCGCTAAAAGCAATCATCCCGACGCCGACGACGTCGAGTTCCACGGCGGAAACCGTCGGAAATAAAAGAGAGTCGGAGAACCATAAACACTCGCAAATGCATAGGAAGCAAAGACGTTGCTGGTCGCCGGAGTTACACCGGAGATTCCTTCACGCGCTTCAACAGCTCGGAGGATCACATGGTAAGATTAAATCCATTTCCCAAACTTTTTTGTTTTTATTTTAAGTTGTCGAATCGAATTTGGTTACAAGTTTGGATTTTGATTTGGTTTTGTGTTTTTTTGTGTGCCAAATCTGCAGTTGCCACGCCTAAGCAAGTTAGAGATCTCATGAAAGTCGATGGTCTAACCAATGACGAAGTTAAAAGCCATTTACAGGTAAAAATTCGATATTAACATTTTTAAACTCAATTATCACCTAAAAATTATAAATTTTTATCGAATTTTCAGAAATATAGACTGCACACAAGAAGACCAGTTACTCCGGCAATGACCAACGGCGGAGAAAATCCACAGCAACCGCAATTCATGGTTGTGGAAGGCATTTGGGTGCCGTCGCACGATGCAGCGAACAACAGAGTTTACGCTCCTGTGGCAGTTCAAGCTTCACTCTCGGAAGAGAGAAGCAGCCGGCGTTGCAAATCGCCGACAGCATCTTCTTCTACACACAAAGCACACCTTCGTCCTCTGTCATAAATCGTTTACCGTCATACGAAATTCTTTTCATCTTAATTTTTCTTATAAACCAAGAAAGTTTTTTCTGAGGCTCAAATTTTTTGAATAAATTATAGAGGACGATAAGATACACAAGACAATAAATACAGATTTTGATCTTTCAAGTTTTATATAGTAATACTAGTGTGTTATCGGCTCGCGGACATAAACACAATTTTTTAATCTAATGGTATTTTATTTTATTTAGTTTCGTAGTTATTTTAATTATCTCTATCATCTTAATATCTGTGTATTTGTTTTTTTGTTTTTTATTTAATTTATGATCATCTATGAGTTTATTTATTGGATGGTACACATTTTTACCTTTTTGTAATCAATTTTATGCAATTATTTGGATTTTTTATATGGAAGATATTTACATTTTTGAGTTGCATAATAATTTTTTTTGTTTCATGTGAAGTTATTATTTTGGAGTGTTTCATGTATGATTTTAACCCTATTTATATGTGCAATATGTTTGTGATTCCTAAATCTATTTTTCTTTTATTTTTTTAAAAACGATTTCCATATATAATTGGTGAGAAAGATTAATTTTTAGCCAACACATAAGGCTATTCATAAGGGGTAAGCCCATTACATCAATAATAGAATTAACAATTGATCAGTTTTTGTTGATTTTAAATCTATTCATGGATTGCATGTCACACAAATTCAGATTTAACCGTTTTAGAATTTGCAGAATGTTTAAATTACAGAATGTTTCATTTTTATTCTTTTAAATTATGTACTTATTTTTTAAAAAAATTGATATTCTTATATAGAATTTATTTACCAAAGTTACTATAATATGCATTATTAAACGATAATGAGTTTACTTTTATTTATTAGATATTATGTTTTTTTTAAAAACAAAATCTATATATTTGTGATATGCTAAATTAATATTGTATATATTGTATAATATTAGTTTGGAATTTTGGATCAAATAATATCCATTCACTAAACATCTTTCCGATATAAAACTTTAACCTTGTAACTATAATGAAGTGTGTAATATATTAGTAAAACAAAAAATTGAAATCTATTATTCTTTCAATAAATTTATTTGATTTCTTTTAAAGTTTTCATGATATGAATCTGAAAATGACCTTTCAAATTCCTTTCATAACTTAATAAAATGTATAGTTAATATGTATATCAAAGTTTTAACTAATTAAATTATGAAAATTAAATATCAAAATGATGTGTCATACAAGTGAATGATATATGTTACATTAATATTGTATATATTATCTACTATTAGTTGGGTCAAATAATATCCATTCGCTAAACATCTTTTTGATATAAAATATTAACTTTGTAACTATAATAAAGTGTGTAATATATTAGTAAAAATCAAATTATAAATCTATTATTCTTTGAATATATTTTGTTGGGTTTTTTTAAGTTTTGATGATATTAATATTAAAATGACTTTTCAATTTTCTTGCAATTGTATATATTATATACTATTAGTTTGGATGAAATAATATTCATTCGCTAAACATCTTTTTGATATAAAATATTAACTTTGTAACTATAATAAAGTGTGTAATATATTAGTAAAACTCAAATTATAAATCTATTATTCTTTCTATAATTTTTGTTGGGTTTTTTAAGTTTTGATGATATTAATATGAAAATGACCTCTCAAATTTCTTGCATAATTTATCCACATATATAGTTAATATGTATATCAAAATTTTAATATCAAAATTTTATGAAAATTAAATATCAAAATGATGTAGCATACATGTGAATGATGATGTGTCTTTATGAGAAGAGAGCGAAGTTAACTTTATATATATATATATATATATATTGACTTTTGGATGAGGAAATCTCTAGACAATATGGATAGATATCAGAAAATGATATGTGGTAACATACACTTCAACATCAGTTTTGGTGATTAATTTTGTTATTTTACAAGTAAACATGAAATTGCATAATTTATCACATAAATTTTGTGGTCCATAATGGTAAGTAGTTTACGTGTTAAAGAATGAATTTATTTTGTTTATATAAACAATTGGCTAAGGACTATTTAAAAGACAATTAAGAGAAAAGCTGAAAAGCATAATTCATTTTTTCAAGGCGGTGATTATTTAAATAATGACTTACCCAGATTCTTAATGCACAAATAGTCGAATGAATATATATATATTATATAAGTGGATCCAAATAATGTTGGGATCGTATGCTAGAATTTTCTTCTTAAATTCTATTCTTCGTTTGTTATCAATTAGGTGGCCGAATATTCTGGGATATCAAAAAGAAGCATATAATTCCTTTGGCATTTCTCTTGCAGCTGATTATTTAATCACAAGAAAGAAAAAAAAAATTATTTTTACGAAAACACATTACCGTTGGTCTAGTAGTTAATTAAGAGTAGGTATGTGCCTCTCCTATCGATTCTGGGTTCGATTTCCGTTGGGAGATATCTCTTCCAAAAGAGTGACTTTAACATAATTTGGGTCTTGCTCTAGAAATATACGGGTCCAAAACCTCGGAGTTTCAAAAAAAAAAAAAAAAACCACAAAGCTTTTAAAGAAATGATTTTGATGCTGTCCAAAGTATATTATGTACCATTTGTTTTTCTAAGTTTAGATATTCTCTACCATTTTAAGTTATCTTTTTGTGGAAAAAAACAAAAACAAAAAAAGACAGAGAAAAAGTTATTTGTAAATTTGTATCATCCTTTAAAACGAATCGTTATTAAATTAATTCCAGAATCTCTTCCTTTGTCTACTTTCTTTTATTTATCAGTTTTTCTTTTGTTTTATTTTTTTCCTGAAACCGAAAAAGTTGGTTTTTCATCAGTGGCAAATAACATAAGATTTGTTCATATTTTTTTTAAAAACATTATTTATTTTAGTCATATTTTACCATTCATAACATTCTATCGCTTTATAACGTTTCTGAAATTTAATTTGTAGTAATACACGTCTGAAAATAAAAATTATTTTACCATTTCATTATATTCATCATCCTACTATATATCTCAATACAAGTGATCACCAGTCTTAATTAAGTTGAAGAATGTAATCGTGTATTATATGAAAAAACGTAATAGTTCTAATAAAATAAATAAAAATAGTGTCAACGCCTATTTTTATATTTCTAAAAATAAATTTAAACTCTTAAATAATAATCGTGTATTATATGAAAAAACGTAATAGTATTGGTAATAAAATTGAAGAAGAAAAAAATCCGAACTCAAATGTGAATAAAAGAAATAAAGACAATGATCCATGTAATCAGGAGCTAAATCATCGGAATCCAAATATCTTGAAGTTGCATTAAACACCCATCTAATAGTGATCCTTGCCTTCTCCTAAAGGCCAAGTGGCCCCTCCCTTTACCTCAAATTCAACTACCCATCAAATTCCTATTTATTTATGAAGATTTGGAATTAAAGTTGAATCTTTTCTTGGGTTGCTTCATAACGGGAAATGTAGACAAGTTTATCTTCATTTGACAGCCTTCCCTAAATAAACCAAACAAATCGTGACAAGAATAATAGCATCCACTTTCATTGTTTTAATAACAGTTTTTTTTTTGGGTATCACGTTAGTGCATTCTAAATTACGATAATCCAAACCAAATTGATTCAAGCTTTTTTAGAAATTATTTAACCAAGTTGTTGGTGGTCGGGTGGTTCTTTTCCTGCGATAAGTGTCGGCTCTATTAATCTAGGCCAGTGATCGATTCCCCGTGAGAGCGAAATTACCAGGACAAACACTTGGCCATGTGGGGCATTATAAGTGAGTTGTGTCACTCCCATCCGGGAAATTAGTCTGGGCCTTTGGGCTTAAGATTACTCCCGGGGACCGAAAAGCATTAAAAAAAAAAAAACAGAAATCGGGATTATAAAATAGATAGTTCATAAGATTTTATTATGGTAAAAAAGAAAATAGAGAAAAACGGTAGATATTAATGATGTGAAAACAAAATATAAATTTTTATTATTAAAAGATTTGTCCAAATAATGGCTTCTGAGGTGAAATGCTGGTTCCCTATGTTTAGAGATGCTTCCGCCCTGAATTCTCTTCAGTCCACCTCCAATGGACTCCTCCTCCGGCCACCTGACCCCACCAGTTCCCCCTCTCTCTTCCTTACCACACCAGTTTTCTCTATTACCTTCCTCACCCTATACTACTGTTCACTCTGCTACTGTGCAAATTTCTCGTTCTGTTCTGAAGGAGACTGCTGCAGTAGCTCCAATCACTGATGTGTTTTCTATTACTACTTCATATGTTAAAAGGGTTAGCCCAGGAAATCTGATGGCTGCTGATACTGTTTAAACTGGATCTAGATCCAGATCTGAAAATTTGTCGACTACTGCTTCCTTTGAAAATGGTTCTAGAAGCAGATCTCAAAACTTCAATGTTCTGCCTCCAAAAGGGAGTTCTCCTCTCAGTACAAATACTGCTTCTGCTAGTCACAATCTGTTGGCGCAAGGGACCTCTCAAAGGAAAGGTAAAGCTATAGTTTCTGCTAAAAGCCTTTCTCCACCCATTCTTCCTTCCATCCCCTTATCCTCTGTGAAACCTGCTTTCAAGCCTCCAACTTATGCTCAGAAAGCTAGGCTCGTAGTGGACAGGTCCCTTTCTCATTTGGCCCCAACCTTAGTTTCTCCGGAAGGAAAACCAAGAGCCCTAGTCCCAGATGTTGTCTTCCAACGAGGAGCTGACCTGCACAAAGAATACATTGTGGGTTTTTTCCTTGGGAAAATGCCTGACTATGGGCTTATCCAAAGTGTTCTAAACTATATGTGGGGAAAGGGTACTAAGCTGGAAATTTACTTGCAACCGCTAAAGAGATCAATGCTAGTCAGAGGTGCCTAATGAGTTCATCAGATCAAAAATTATGGAAAAAAAACTTTGGTATGTTGATACCTCAATGTTTCATGTCACCCAATGGGGTTTTTCTACTGTTGCAGTTACCCCAGAGATAGTATATATTCCTCTGTGGGCTCATCTTTATGGAGTGCCTTTTGACCTGCGTACAAAGGAAGGTTTGTGTTTGGCTGCTGGCTTAGTGGGTGAGCCCGTTGAAACAGACGATTATACAAAGAATATCTCCAGCCTCAACATTGCTCATGTAAAAGTAGAATCTAACCTAAAAACCACTTCCTTATAGTGGGGAGCTTATTAGAGAGAATGGAGAAATCATCGATATAAAGATAGATTACCCTTGGATCCCTCCTTTCTGTACTCACTGCAATGAGATAGGGCATATTGCGAAAAACTGTATAAATCCACTAGTTACTCTTGGATCCAATATTCATGTTCCTACTTGTCCAGAGGTTCTTACCACATTGAAGAACATCTCGGGTAATTCCCAGTCAGTTGTGGAGCGAGAGGTTGTGACTGCCATTGAAGTTGTTGGTGAGGCTCTTCAAATTGTTGTTGTTGATGAGACTCTTCAAGTTGTTGCTGAGGCTGCTCAAATTTTTGTCTCTGAGAATGCCCAAATTGTTGATGAGACTCTTCAAGTTATTGTTGAGGCTGCTCAAATTGTTGTTGTTGATGAGGTTCCTCCAAAATCAAACCTGGTGGCTTACGTTGAGGCACCTGTTGCTAGTGTGCTGGTTGATCCTGAAGTCACTACTTCTTTGCCTGTTGTCATGTCCCCTGAAATGGAAATTGCAACAACTCAGTCACCGATGAACAAACTCTTTTTGGAAGCCTCTCTAGTTACTCCACCCTCCTCTCCCTTTATAGTGCGGCCTCCTAACACCCTGCCCCTTTGTTTTGGTTCATACATTGTTTCAAAAAAAAATTCTGTTTTCAACTCGGCTATAGCCTCACTTCCCTCAGCATTTGCTGAGTTTCATTCACCCTCTTCTTTATCTTCTTCACTTCCATTTTCTCCACCCACTCAGATTTCTCTCCACGCTGTTCAAAGCCCTCAAAATGTAATTGGTTTTCCACCTGATTCTAGTCAAGGGGATCTCCTTACCTAAAGAGGGTCTCAAAACTCTTCCCTATGAGTACAAAGCTCTTTTTTTGGAATGTCCGAGGTCTCAATGACTCGGTAAAGCACCTACCATTTAGCCAATGGTTAGCTATAAACAAGCATATTTTTGGTGCAATTTTGGAAACACACATCAAGGAATCAAATTTGAATCATACCATGTCTAAAGTTTGTCATGGATGGAACTTTGTCTCCAATCATAGCTCTGATGATGATGGAAGAATCATCCTGATTTGGAAGCATCCTGCTGTGGTCAGAATCCTCCTGCAATCAAGACAAACTTTAACCTGTGAAGTATCTATTGCTACAAACCTGAAGTTCACTTATACTGCAATTTATGCCTCTAACCTGAATGATGAAAGATCTGATCTTTGGGTGGAGCTCATAAACCTGCAGCAAACTTTGGCCCTCCATTCTTCTCCCTGGTTGATTGGAGGTGATTTTAATCAGACTTTGCACCCTGCTGAGCACTCTCTGCCTTCGGTAAACTCCCTCACTCCAGCAATGTCTGTCTTCCGGGATTGTCTGCTTCAGCTTGGAATGTTTGACCTCAGATTCCAAGGACTATTCAATACATGGACTAACAAACAGCCGTTGGCCCTTATTGCGAAGAAGTTAGACAGGCTTCTTGTTAACCAAATTTGGATCTCCTATCTACCAAACAGTGCAGCCTCTTTCCTAGCCCCTGAATTCTCAGATCATAGTCCCTGCCTCTTAGACCTTGCCCTACCTCTACCCCAAGCTGGTACCAAACCTTTCAAATTCTTCAATTACCTAACAAAGCATCCTAAATTCCTAGCCACGGTTGAGGAAGGTTGGTTTCAGGCCGGAAGCAATGCTACTAATCTCACTGAACTCTGCCGGAAACTAAAGTCACTAAGGAATGCACTAACACACACTTAATAGAGAGAACTTTTCCAATATTCAAGAGAGAGTTTCTATAACTAACAGTTTGCTAAAAGATGTGCAGATGCTTGCTCTACAAACCCCTTCCACAGCCCTGTACCAACAAGAAAGAGACTTACATGAGAGATGGATCTTCCTAAAATCGATTGAAGAAGCTTACTTTAGGCAGAAGTCCAGAGTCAACTGGTTAAAAGAAGGAGATCTCAACACCTCGTACTTCCATAGAGTTATGATGGTCAGAACTTCCCTCAACACAATCATATCCTTCTTGGTGACTTCGGGAGCCATCTTGTCTGATCCCATTGAGATGAGTTCTCATGCTGTTGCCCACTTTTAAAGGATCCTGGCCCCTACCGTGTTGCCCATGTCTCAGTCTACTCTTGGTTGGTTCCATAACCTTGCTACTTTCAGGTGTACTGTGGCTCATTGTATCCTTCTCTCAGCTGCTCCAACTCTTGCAGAAATCACTGCATCAGTTCTAAAACTTAACCCTGACAAGGCCCCAGGGTCTGATGGCCTCACCTCAGGCTTTTTCAAAGCTGCTTGGTGTCTTATTGGAGAAGAGTTTGTTGCGGCTGTTCAAATGTTCTTCACTACTTGGTTTTTGCCTTCCTCAGCAAACTCCACCATCCTTTCCCTTGTGCCAAAACACCCTGGTGCCTCTGCTATTAGTGACTATAAGGCAATTTCTTGTTGCTCTACCATCTACAAGTCCATATCCAAATTGTTAGTCTCTAAACTGAAGCCACTTCTGCCTGAACTAATTCTTCCAAACCAAACAGCATTTGTCCAAGGAAGACTCTTAGTGGAAAATATCATTTTGGCTACAGAAATTGTGAATGGTTACCATTGAGAAAAAGGACCTGCTCGGATTGCTATCAAGGTTGATATAGCAAAGGCATTTGATACTCTGAATTGGGACTTCCTCTTCACATATCTTGCTAGTCTTCAAGTTCCCCAAATCTACCTTAACTGGTTGAGAGCTTGTATATGCACACCAAACTTTACTGTTGGTTATAATGGGACAATTCAAGGCTATTTCAGAAGCAATCGTGGCTTGAGACAAGGGGATCCTCTCTCCCCTTATCTCTTTGTAATATCCATGAACTATTTATCCCTTCTTCTAAACAAAGCTGCTGAAGATGGAAACTTTAAATACCACCACAATTGCGAGGGAACAAAGCTTACTCACCTTTGTTTTGCAGATGATCTTATAATCTTCACAGATGGTTCCTTGAGATCTGTTCAAAACATTCTGTCCATCCTCAATGAGTTTGAACATCACTCAGGTCTAGCAGTTAGTCTTCAGAAAATATCTTTCTTCTCCTCGGGCATGTCTCAAGTAGAAATTCTACAAATCTGTAGCTCAACTGGACTTACTGCGGGCATCTTGCCAATTAGATACCTTGGAGTTCCTCTCTGCACAAAGAAGCTATATGTCTTTAACTGCGCACCATTATTGGATCTTGTCAGCAGTAAAATTAACTCTTGGAGTGCTAGATCCCTTTCATTTGTTGGGCGCCTTCTACTCTTGAATACTGTCATTGCAGGAATCACAAACTTCTGGACTGCCACTTTTGTCCTCCCTAAGTCTTGTATTAAAAAAATCAACTCCTTATGTAGTGTCTACCTGTGGAATGGTTCAACTGAGGGTCATCACTCAGCAAGAGTCTCTTGGGATACTATCACACTTTCAAAGGATGAAGGAGGCTTGGGAATCAGAGACATGTTTACTTGGAATAGAGCTTGCACACTTAAGTTGGTTTGGCTCCTCTTCTGTAATTCTGGTTCTATTTGGATGGTCTGGTTTAAGGAGGAAGTGTTGGATGGTTCGCTAAGCAACTTTTGGATCCTGAAAACAAAAAACAAGCATTCTTGGTTAGCAAATAAGCTTTTGAATATTAGAGAGACAACCTACAACTGGATCAAATTGCGTGTTGGTAGTGGAGATCATGTGAGATTTGTGACTGATAATTGGTCCCCCTTTGGTAAACTAAAAGATTTTCTATCTCCAGGTATTACTACTAGAATGGGAATTTCCATGAACTATACTCTTAGCCGATAATATACTCAAGGTCACTGGGATATTAGAGCAGCTCGATATGAGAACCAGGTTCTAATTCAAACTTATCTCTCTACTCTTTTACTAGATGAAAGTGAGGATTACTATGAATGGGTGGTGGATGATCAACTCTGGCCTAAGTAACAAACTGGTGTAGTCTATAGAATGTTAAAGAAACACGAGGCAGGGATACCTTGGAAGAATGCAGTCTGGAATGCTGCTGGAATCCCCAAACACAACTTTCTCACTTGGTTATTTGTGCTAAACCGGTCCCCTACAAAAGACAGAATTGCTATATGGGGTTTACAAGTGGATCCTACATGTATACTCTGCAACCAATTCCCAGAAACAAGAGATCACTTACTATTTGATTGCTGCTTTAGCTGGTGTATCTGGGATCAAGTTACTCGCAGATGCAGTATTACTTCGTTCTTGGTCTGCCACTCTTGAAAATATGCAGTTCCTTCAGGGTCTGACATCAAAGAAAAAATTGGCCCGAATTGCTTGGCAGTGTGTGATTTATTTGATCTGGAATGAGAGAAACTCTCGCCTCCATCGCCAGCAGTTCGATCATCAGCTTCAATTCTCCTCTCCATTGACGGGATTATCCGTAATCGGATCTCAAATCTTCGCGATATCAACTCTATGCAAGCCTCGCAGATGCTTCAGGCTTGGTTTGGAAATACCACTTCTAATTCTGTCCCAACGCGTAACTAGTCCGACAATTTAACTTCGCGAATGCGATTTGTTGCTTCGTCTTCCCTTCCTTGACTTTGTTCAATCTCGGCCATAACTCCCTAATTACCATCGTGGCCCATTTCTTACTCTAGTGGGCTTGATTAAAGTTTGAATCACTTTTGATGTGTGTTGTTTTTAAAATTGGACTTCTTCCCAAAACACTAAGATCTTGGCTAGGCTTGTATTTTTTTTATTCTCATGCTTTATATTGAAAAACTTTGTTAAAAAAAAATCAGTAAAACTTATTAGATGAACAACAAGATCACAATGATCCTTATATTGATTTGAAAGTGATAAAGTAGAGGCTGCTCACGACAGCCAAGATTACAAGAGAAGAAACATAACACTCATATATATATATATATAACCACTTGAAAAAAAAACCCTAAACACATGGTTTACTGGCAATTCTTTGGATTTTTGGACTTGCATTGGGTTTTTCCTTAGTTTGTTGTATTGAGCTCTAATAATGCACTCATCTAATGCCTTTCAAATTTTCTAAGATGGCAGATCTTTGGCTTGAGATTTTAGTTATGTAATTAGTTATACGATTTCTGTCATAGTCTATGATGAGTTTTGTTCCTTTCATTTGATTTATTTGTAGAATGTCTCATACCTTTTTCTCAAAAAAACAATGAATCTCATACCCCAAAAAAAAGTCAGTTCAAAGATTCAAATATCTTGCAAATGTATTGTAAGAAAAAATAGTAAGATTACATATTAGGGAAAAGATCAAAGAAAAAACAAACTTTTGTTGATTCCATTTTAACCCTTAGTTATCCTTTTAAAAAAAAAAAAATTTAAATCATCAAATTTTCTCCGTTCATAGATTTGTTTCTTCTCTTGTGAACACTTATTGTAGCGACGATTGTGAATTGTGAGAGAGAATTCTTTGTCGAATTAAGTAAAAGAGCATTTGGATTGTATGACAACGAAAATAATTGAAATGAGGTATACCACAAAAGAACCTTTAAAATGAATGATATGATTAAGATAGAGACAAATTTCTTATTCGTTTTCTCTAAACTTTATCGGCATCCGCGTAATTTTAAAAAATGCTAAAGAAAATTTTCAAATATTTTAGATTCTAACCGGAATAACCAATTTGATCGGTCGAGTTACGATTTGGTCAGCATTCGGTTTTGAATGAATTTCTTTAGAATATGGAGAAGTATACTGAAATTACTCCCGAATATTTGGCTTGTTCTGCAAGAAAAGACGAGAGATGTGCCAATATGGAAGTCATTATAAAGTGTAATTAACGGCAGTCAAGAAATTAGGTCAAAGTTGTTTGAAGATTCTTGCTTTCGATAAGACTGACCACATGCTTGCTGCGGTATGCTCTTTATTCTGTGTTCTTTAACTTGTTATTATAGGGTTTGTTTTTTCCTTGTCGTTGCGTCTGCGACTGCGATAGAGCAAAACGGCGGTGACCGTAACAAGTAACAAAGTAAAACGGCGAAGTGCTGCTGGAAAAAAGAGGTGTCACCATAGTTAACTAAAAATAAAAACTGTCATTTAAAATTCCAGCGGCTGTGAGAGGCGTAGCTAACAACACCGGCAGTCATCTTCATCGGCAATTGTTGTCTTCATCGTAACTCTCGTTTTGTTCTTTCATGGTCGCAAACGCAGCGACAATGAAAAGAACAGACCCTTAGTTTCTAAACTTAATGATGCTAGACCATTCCCTATCATGATAATTTAGAGTTAAGGTGGGATTACTCGGTTGAAGAATGGTTTTAGGGAAGACTCCTTAAAGATAGTAAAAGACACTGAGAGAGTTAATGCGAGTTTGAAGGTCTTGTTATGCTTTCATCAAAAAAAATTGTAAAGACGTATTCCTCCAAATCTTGATCCATGAAACAATCGCATAACTGTATAATGCCAGAAATTTAGAATTCTAATTCGAAAAAAAAAAAATCTTGTTAAGTGCTATAATTCAAATCTTAACACAACAATATTTATCGTATCTTTATAATGAAATTAAAAAATATATTCCATGTTGGAATCTCACCATATGCTCTGGTTCTGTCCAAGAAAAAAAAACTTAAGATGGAGTCTTGGAGAAGAATGGATTGAATAAGAAATGAAACTAGGGTTGAGGATGAAGGAGAGAATTAACAAAGACGAAAATAGAGGAACAATTGATTTTTGTTCATGAACATGGGCTTTTTCCGTGATGGGCTTTAAGTCACGAGAGCAAAACTCAACAAATAAATTCGGAAATGGACTATATTCACTTTTTTGGGTTTATTTAAGTTTAAAAAATCTTAACTATGTTATAGTTTTATCAGAAAATTCTTTAGTTTGTAATGATTAAGAACACATTTATGCGAAGGTTTTAGATATAAACATGCACTAGATTTTAACCCGCGTATCTGCACAGGATAAAAAAATTTGTAAACTAAAGTTTGAAATATACAAAAGATAAAATAAGAAATAAGATCTAATTAAAACAATTGATTCAAATATGTTGAATTTGTAATTTTTAGGTTTTTAGTGAGAAAATAATATTTTGTAGATTTTTTGTGCAAATATGTGTTTTGATGTGTATACCATATTTCTAATCCGTGCTATGCAAAATCTAGATTCTAATCCGCGCTATGTGCGGGGCAATAATTTTTATATATTATTTTTTGTGAAAGTTCTATTGAATTAAAAAAAATTATGTAGACCAAACACTAACAAAAATAGTTTGACTTAAATTTTAATGAATAATTTCATGATTATGTGATTTTGTAACCTCAAATGATAGCAACGTTTGATATCTTACAAAAAGTAAACTGTTATAAAAAAGCTATATGATGTTACCATATGGTGGATATTAGTAAAATATGAGACTGGGTTAGTTAAGTATATACCGATGTAATTTTAATTGTAAATTTTGTTATTATCTGAATTTAGATTACTACACAACTAATTATTTTATTATTTTATTAAAATAATTTTTTATAAATTATATATTTATGAGTGTTAAAATGGGCTAACCCGTCTTTTTAATCTGCTTCGAATCAACATGATATCTTACATGTTTGACAAACCAACCCGCAAATGACCGCAATTGTAAAAACATAATCCTAACCCGCCCCACCATATTACCGTATAATATAAATATTTACTAATTTTGAATATTTAAAATTTTATCAAGTTAAAATATTTCTAATAATAAGATTTATATCATTTGGTCTTCAATTAAATAACCAGATCAAATCAAATATAATGTATATTTACATTTAATCTCTACAATCATGAATTAATGTTGATTTATTATATTTTAAATTTACATTTAATTTCTACCATCATAGATTAATATTATTATATTTTAAATAATTTAATCAATTAAATATAGATTAAATGTTATTTATAAATATTATAATTAATTAACATGTCCATATTTAACAAAAAAATATACCATATAGATTGTTTTTTAAAAAAATTGTTTGGCAACAAATATAGTTATCCACATAAATTATAGTTTTATATGATTTTTTTACTATTTAGACACAAAAAGTGTCTCTGTTTTAATAGTATAGATGTTCACGAAAACAAATTCAAAGATCAATAATTCAAAAAGAAAGTTTAGAGTTCATTTTCAGAATGAAGATAAATATCTTGAGTTACATTGTCCCGTACAAGTCTGTTAAGTAGAAAATTGTGGTTATTGTTATAAGAAAAACAATAATACATGCATGTGTGGTGCAATAATCAGTTATTATATGAACCAGAACCAGTATCAACATGCATTATATGCAGTATATTATTTTATTTTGTTAATTGAAGAACATTATATGTAAAAGCCTCTATGATTTTATTGATTATTTTTTAAAACAACTATACTTCGTGGAATAAATAAATAAGAAGCATGAATCTTAAGACATAAGACAAATAATTATCAATCTTCGAGGTGTACTTCTATTAGTTTTATCAATGGTTCTAAAACCGTAATTTAGATTCCGTGCATGTTATTAATATTTAGGTCAGAGTTTTCCACAGATCGTACATAAACTTAGTTTAAGAAACGTACAGAATCTTTGAACAATCGACGTTGTTGTTCTACGTTTAAGCATCTCAACCACATAAATAAATTTTCGTATCCCACCCACGTTTTATTTATTGGATATGTTGACATTAAACTATTCTATCTGATCTTATAAGATATTTTCTCCAATAAATGTATGCAACGAAATGCATAAATATCTGCGGGATTAAATACTCAAGACTTTCTATATTTCAATTGAAAAATATGCAATAAATGGATAATATAACCAAAACAAGAGATATTTATATTGAGTTCACTTATTTAAAGTTACTTACGTTTTTGGATTTTTTTTTTTTTTTTATTAATGTCAAATAACGATTTTACCTTTATTTTTTATCGATTGGAATAAAATTGAAAAATTAATACGTGTACAGTAAAGAAAATATTAGTTTTACACAACTTTTTTTAAACTACTAAAAAATTTATGAAACGTTGAGTGCAAAAACCCCCAAAACAAAGATAAGATAAGATCTAAACAAATAGTATCATATTCAGCAAGAGTGAAAAACAAACCCAAATTAGATGTGAGCAAAAAACTATTTCCTAGTCATCATTATTCTTGTCTTGTCCTAATATACAACTTGCCAATTTAATAAAAATTGAAAAAGAGAAACAAAGTTAAAATAAAATAAAAAAGGAAATTGTCACAAGGCGTTGATTATCGCCTGTTTCTTGGAACACCCTAACGCAAACAAATCAACTTCCCGAGATCTCTTCTTCCCACCACACTCTCCTGCGACGTCGTTTGGTTTGCCGCTACTCACATTGAAAATGTTAACCCCGAAAAGCCTGACCACAGTCTGAACCGGGGTGCTTAGCTCCGCACCGGACCGGACTTTCCAGTCGATATACAATTGTCGGTCTGGTCCGGTCGATCTCTCGAAACAAACTACATCGCCGGCTCGGAGATTCTTCTCTTTGACGAACCGGCTCCACCCCTTGGTCAACACGTAACTTTGACTGCTGTTCCAGTACGAGTAACGGAACCGCCATACTTTCCCTGCTCTTTCTTCCAGGTTAATCAAAACGCCTTTCGTCGGAGACGGAGTCGTCGTCGTCGTCGCCGGTAACGGAAAGTGCTTTTCCGCGTGCTGTTTCGGTATCACTAACCGGTTCAGCTTCCCGACGTCGCTCGGCGTAACGGTTTTCTCGAACAGAACTTCACGCGGTTTCAAGACGTCGTGCGAGTTCGACATCATCGTCGTCCCCGTTTTTCCGTTACCCTTACCGTCAAGGAACTTCCGCTTGCTCTGGTTAAGCTCGTCGGCGTAAGTGTGTTTCCTCAACATATCAACGATCTCAGCCTTAGAATGAGCCTCGAGGAAAGCCGCTTCGGCGTCGTTTTGATCAATCGCTGGTGATTTGAAATTAGTGACGGCGTCGCGGCCGCGGAATCTCCGAGCGGCGATGTCGTAGGAAGCCGCGGCTTCTTCCTCCTCGTTGAAAGTGCCTAACCAGACGCGCTGATGCTTCTCGTAAATCTGAGCTCCCCATCTGCCGTTAGGCTGAGGCACAACGCCTTTGAATTTGGACGACGGGAGCTTCCGTGACTCAGTCTCGACGCCGTTCTCCAAGTCCAGCACGACGCTGCTTCCGCCGCTTCCCATTCTGTAGAGACGCATCGGCGGAGGAGGAGAAAGTTTCTCCGTCGTCTTCTTCGCTGACGGCGTAGAGATGGAGAGAGATTCTGAAGTGGTACTAGTACTGTCGTCTATACAGCTGTAATCCATTTTTGTTTTTGAGTCTTTGAGAGAAATTAGAATGGAGAAATGGGCTGTGTTGCTTTATGAAGAGATAGGGTTAAGAGTATATATATATATACAGACGGAAGTGCATGTACGTTCGTTTCCCTTTGATATTATTTGTTTGTTTGTGTTTTGTCAAAATGTGAGAGAGAGAGAGATAAATGTAAAATAAAAGAAGAGTGGGGTCAAGTCTTGCAAATGATAGTTTAGAGGAAGTTTCATGGGAAGAGATAAAGATGGGTCAGTCCAAAAATATGGGTATTATTTGTTTAACATTCGTACTCATTTTAGTACCTTTTATTTTTATTTTTATTTTTATTTTGTTTTTTCACCTTTTAATTTTCTTCTGTTGTTGGCGTAATTAGTCCTCTATATGTGATGCGGTCTATATGATTCATGCATTGAGACACATGGACATCAAAAAACAAAAGAAGTTGTTTCTGAAAAATTCACTAAAAGACAAAGACTATATATAACACTAACAATGAGATTCTTGGAAAATATGGCTAAGAATAAATATTATACTATTTTTACTGCTTATTCATTTCGTTTTATCCAATGATCCAAATGGTCCATACAAGAATTGTAGAAATATATGTAAAATATTGTTTAGAGTTGACTAGTTGAGGGATACAAGTGAAATGAATAATGGGCAAAAATGTGTAGCAAAGATGGGGATAGAATAGGGGGCCAAGTGGGTAGGGGGTTCACATGACATTTGGACCTTCCACACTTTTTGTTTGTTTGTATTTATCTATTTGAATTGTGCATCCCCCTTTGAAGCTTTTCTTGAAACTATATTCCCCATTCCATAATTGATATGTGTCGATTACAATTATAAAACGAAATATATTAATTATGTTTAAATCGAAATAATCATATATTATGTATATTTATACTTGAAATAACTAAAGTACTCATAATTATAATTATAAAACAAATATATTAATTATGTTTATATCGAAATAATTAAAATATTCGAAATATCTAATAATTTTTAATTATATTTGTCAAAATTAAACAATTTATTTAAAATTAAACTATTTTTTAGTTTTTTATCGAGTAGTTGGGATAAATTTTGGGTATCCGAATCTGGATGGAACTGAATCGAACCCGACCCGAAAAAAGATAATACATGAATAGGTCATATATCTCTAGTATCGAAATACCTGAAACCTATAAAAACCGAATTGAACCTGAACTGATATCCGAATGTCCATGCCTATTTTTAACCCATCTACGATATGTACATATTAAAATAAAATCGGTTTGAGATGGATAAAAAAACCATTGTCTTAAGAAGAGATGTTAGAAATCGAAATCAAAAATTAAACTTTTTAAGCATAGAGACACACGCTTTCTTTTGTGAAAGTAATCAAATCAATTACACAGCATAATACAACTTTCGAATCGCCAGCAAAGCCAACAAGATTCATAATCAAATTGCCAACTATTTTTCGGGTATACAGCGACTAGGAACATCTCTTAATCTTTTTAGGCTGACTAGTCCCTTCTTAACAATATATGAAGCTTTGTTCAACAAGAGTTAGGACGTCATTAGTCTCTTTACCAAAATATGTACATATTATTAAAGTATGCAAACATTTTAACAATATTCATACATAATATCTTTTCTGCTTTTCAGATAAAAGGATAATTTTCCTAAACGAAAAAAAATTAGTTGTATTATGTCGTGTGTTACATACATCATCACCAATCATATTTCTTACAAAGAAAAAAATTACCCTCCACAAGAGATGAATTTAACTATCCATAAGCACACAATCGAGCCCGCAACATACATATCTATTTATTTTTTTAAGAAAAGTGGTGAAATTTAGTTGATGTTCCTACTTGGATGGGAACTGTGCTTTATTATTGGTTGAACTAATGTCAAATATTATAGAATAAAATATATTATTGAGTTGTTTAATATGAGAGAATAAGTTACATATATATAGTGGTAACATTAACATAATGCTAACACTCCTTTAATGTAAACTTTCATCAACACATAAAGTAAATATGCTAAGAATATATCAAGACCTAGAGAATTCTTCTTTCGGGTTTTATGGGCTTCAATTCGTAGTCGGGCTTTGATGGCCCACAATACTTGGTACGCAAGATACACATCTTGCTCCCCAAGTTATCTCCAATACTCCCCCGCACGGCAAAGGTGGTACGCGAAACGCAAAATCTGTAGTCACAAAACGGAACACCTATGTCGTGGACACTTGTCAAGGACAGACAAAACATGTCAACTGACTCCTCCGGATTAAACTTCAATCTTCAAAAAAATAGGGATGGAACGTTAGCTCGTCTTTGGTCTGAAAAGAAAGGGAATAATAACATCCCGTGGGTGCAAACTCCTGCAACTCCACAAATAATTTTCCTTGTCTCGGACAGTCCATAAATCGGACCAGAAAAAAATGACCTAAAAACATGAGCGTTCCAAATAAAAATCCTAAAACCATAACCAACTCCCCCGTAATAGAAGAAGTTAAAACATATAAATTCCTAGAAATTTAATAATAAAAAATGTGAAAACCCCCAAAACCGTCAAACTCAATTATCAGATCGATCTCCCAACATCTCTTGCACTAAAACCATATGAATTTTAGAATTATAAAACCAAAAGAAAAGAATACAAGAAAGAAAGAAAAAAAAACAATGCCCATGCTCTTACAAAAATAAAATAACGTGTCCCCTAGTTTCTTAAGAAAGTTAAGAAAAGTTCACGTCGAGGTCGTCATCTTCATCTTCGGCATCAGCGGAGCCTTCTTCACCATCTTCAACGCCGAGAATCGTCATCTTCATCTCCTCTAAATCACATCGGAACTGTTAACTTTGATCCACAAGAATCGACTGCTCTGATACCATGTCAAATATTATAGAATAAAATATATTATTGAGTTGTTTAATATGAGAGAATAAGTTACATATATATAGTGGTAACATTAACATAATGCTAACACTCCTTTAATGTAAACTTTCATCAACACATAAAGTAAATATGCTAAGAATATATCAAGACCTAGAGAATTCTTCTTTCGGGTTTTATGGGCTTCAATTCGTAGTCGGGCTTTGATGGCCCACAATACTTGGTACGCAAGATACACATCTTGCTCCCCAAGTTATCTCCAATAACTAACCAAACCAGATTTCTCCTAAACCATCGAACTTTCCTCTGTTTCCCTTTTGTTTTTTTTTAAATAGATTTTTTGTTTCTCTAGCTTTCTATAAACTTATATTCCACGTCATCAGAGATCAAAGTTACACAGTTGGTTTGAATGCAAAACTTAAAACGTCAACTTTTGTTGCTTCGGCCATTTTTCATACATAACCAATGAGTTTATCAGTTTATAAACAATTATTGCTCAATTATATGAATCATAATTATATATATATGTATATTTTGTTAACTGATTTGTTTTGTAATATATATAAATTAATTAATTATTTTGTTTATTTTTCAAAAAAATGTGTATTTATGTTTTTTTATGTGAAATTTATTTTATTAAATATATTTATTTTACTAAATTTAATTTTTTTAAAAATATTTGCGGGTTATTCGCGGGTACCCGTGGATTCAAGCGGGGCGGGTCGAACAATTTTTGTTAATGAGTTAAGCGGGGCGGATGAGGGTCGGAAAAAACAAGTAATCCGCGCGGGACGGATCTAGCGGGGCGGGTTGGACCCGCTTGACAGCTCTAGAAGTGAGAGAGGGTGAGAGAGAGAGAGTGTTTGAGATGAGAGAGAAGCGCGTATGTGTGGAGGTGACCATGACGCATGAAGAGGCATCTTTTCTGGATTTTTTCTAGTTTTTAAAAAAAAAATTTATCTCAAGTCAAAGAGAGAGACGATCATGTCGGATCCAAAAGAGGTGCGACTTCAGGTCCGTTGGACCCGGCCGGAGAGATTTCGAGATTTAACTCCGCCGGCGTGTATTTCTCGGCGCCGTTCGGTAGTGTATACTCGAAGAAGAGCCAGAAAAGGAAGAAACGCTTTTTTTGGCACCCAACTTTCAGGGAGAGGAAACAACGGCCTTGGGTTCTTCCGGTGTCGAATTTCATCGTGGTTCTAAGAGAGAAAACACTCTGAGACCCGACGGCGGCAGCGGCGTTATCGTCGAAGTTGCGTTAACGGTTGCCGGAGTGAAAGCAAGGGGTGGAAGCGAGAACAATTTACAGTGGGCATTGAGAAAAGTAGGAGATGACATAATGCAATTAGCAGTTTAAGAGAAGCAATGATGGCTTATCGTTAAGATCTACGACGTCTTTAATGGATCCGACACTCTAAAATTTTTGATAGTTAATTTTTACCGTGATTTACATAGTAAATTAAAAGAAAATGCTCTCCTAGTGATCTTAAAGAGTTAAAACCGAAATAGGCACACTAAACTATATGATTAATGGGTCACAGACTCACAAGTCACAACTCAATCATGTTTAAACCGTTCCCACCAAATTTACTAATAGTTTATCTTTATAAAAGTGTATATATTAACTATATCTGTATAGCTTAAATATGCACAATCATTAATAAAACATATTAGTTTTTCAGTGATTTCATATTATCGTGGATCGTTATTAGAAAAACAGAACAAAATATTAAAATCACAACCCTTTATAAATTTGTTAGTAGTTTATGTCGATACTCAAATAGTCACATTACCAAAAGTAGACTTTTAAAACAAAATAAATAAACTTCATAAAAAAAAATTAGTACGTTAATCGAAACTAAAAATCCGTGAATTAATATTTTTTTGTGGTTTTTAATGGTATCATTTTTTAAGATAATTCAAATCAGACAAGTTTTTGGATCATTGTTAGTTGTTACATCGGTCTAACCGAACAGTTATATTTTTAAGTTCAAGCGTTCACAAACAACAAATATAAATTTTTTATCCAAAAAAACAGTGATTATACACTACAAGAAAACATGTCTATCACAACGGCCATAATCATTATAAAACGAGGTTTTGGACGAATTAGCGACGATTGACAAATCGTCGTAATAAGATCGTCATTATTCACAAATCTTCGTAATTCTTTCGTCAACGCTTCATTCGAATCATTATGCATATACATCCATTTTCGTATATCGTATATAGATATTTTTCTATAAGATTGTAGAGTGGGTTTTTTTAAGGTGTTTGTTTATTTTTGTAGAATTTCGTTTAAAGTTAGGATATATTTATAGAATTTTTTTTCAGACTTACCAACGATTTTGCAACGAAAATTTACAACATTTTACCAATGAAATAATTTTACATTGATTGAACAACATTATTACAACTATTTTACGACGACAACTTTCAATATAAAATATTAGATGAAACTATAAAAAACGTGATTTACCAAACTTTTACTTTCGACATGATAACGTCGTCAATTAGTATCGATTCTTGGCTGTTGTAAATTTGACGCTAATTACCATCGAATTCACAACGAAAGTCTCAAAATGTTATTCGTCGTAATTTTGATGTAATATAGTATCGACTTTACGATGATTTCAAAATTCGTCGTAACATCGGTTCACATCCGTGTTTAATTTACGATAATTTTACGATGACATAAATTTACGACCATTTTACGTTGAAACTATTTTTCATTGTAAATTCGATGCAATTTCGACGTTACTTTACATCGATTTTTTTCGTCATAAATTTTTATTACAATGTGGTTGTTTTATTGTAGTGATATATATCTACTCTATAAAATATAAGATATTGTTATATTTTTACTTACGAATGCGAGTGTATCATACTATTAATTATTCTCCTCTCTGGAATACTATACTTAATTTTTTGAACTTATATCATTATATGTGTACTACCAGGCCGAACTTTACTTTAAGAAAATTTATATTTCACGTCTCATTACATGATGCACGTAAGTTGGTTATCATCCACATCATTGACCTCCTTATATCGAAACTTTAACATTCCTAGAGATAGTAGGCTTCTCGTTCTTTTGTCCTTATTTTTCCTTATTTTCCCATACATATAATATATCTATCGTATTTACTTTTTTTTATTTTATTCACAAAAATGCATTTACAAAACAATCATTTGCGTTTGCCTAACAAAATAATGTTGGCCCGTTTCAATTACTATAAGAAGTCATAGCAAAAAAAAAGAGTTGATATCACTTTTTTGTGAACTCATGGGTTGACTTAATTACGTGTTATTGAACATGCAAGATTGCCACAATATACATTAGTTGAAAACTTGAAATGGGTTTGGTGTAATTGGAAACGGTAACGTTTAAGAACTGGGCCATACAATGCAAGTGGGGAAAGGCAACGGGTGAGATGATTTTAGACGAAAAGGTCAGACCATCCTCCTCGTTTGTTCTGTCTGCGACCCAAACTTCATCCTATTTTTAGTAATATCCTAATTCCATCTCAGCCGTTCATTTTGGATTCTTATCTTCCATCGCACAATGTTGGTAGAAGAAAAAACATATATATATACACCGACAGGTCTATATATATATATGTATATATCTGTCTAACTAATGACTTTAGAGTATTTTGTGTTTGTGGATAATCAGGTTGGCCTAACTAATTAACTCAAATCCAGTGGAGTGGTAATTAAAAAACATGCATGGCCTAACTTAGGCCACCTTACCAGAACTAATTAAGTAGTATTAACTTAAGGTCCATTTAATTAATATGTGGCTCTCCCCCTGGCTTCTTACATTAAGCCTGCGATATATATCATCAACCCACTGGAAACCTACTTTTTAAACTTAGGCCACCTTAGATTTGTTTTTTTGATTTAGGCGTTTATGAAATAATTTGTACTAGATTTTTATCCGCGCGGCCGCATGAGATATTTTTTTTTATAGATTTAATGTAATATTTTCAAATCCGAAAAAATCCGAGATTCAGACAACAATCCGATCCATATATAGCTCTAAAATCCGAGACTATAAAATCCTGTAAACCCGTAAAAACTCAACAAAATAACCGTGAACCAGACATAATCGTTGACCCGGATGGATCATGATTAAGTAAAAAATTATAGTGCAATCAAAATGCTTCATTTATTGTTCTTATTAAGTCATTCCTATTTTACAATCTGGTACTTTATGATATATTTTCGTTTATGAATAATATTTTATCAACTATAATAATAATTACTTTGTCAATTTAACATATTTTTTCCATATCTTAGTGATTTATTAGTTTTCATACTATATATATATATATAGATTTATTCGTTTTCATACTATATATATATGTCGAATCGGGTCAACCCACGGACCCGGTGACCCGAAGAACTCTTTGATTTGCTTTACTGGTCAGATTTTAAAACATTAATTTAATGTATTAAAATAAAATTTTATAATTTAAATTAAAATCAGAAAATTTAACGGAATTTAAACAATTTCGTTTGATATTTCCAAATTAAAATCTTTTAAATCTAATATAATTTAATATTTTTAAAATTTAATATTTTCTGAATTTTTCTGTTGTTTACAAAATAATTCATATTTGGTAATTTAATATTATTTCTGAAAAATATTTGTTTAACATTATTTATTTTATAAATTCATGTTTGGCAATTCTATATATATATATTTTGATTTATTCATTAACATTATTTATTTTTAATATATTAAACAAAAAACTAGAAAATCTTTTGTATGTTTTCTAATAAAATCTTTTAAATCATATATTTTCAATATCATCTCTCACCCACAAAGATTTTCTAAATATATTATATTTAAATTTACATATTATTTCAAATTCAGAATTATATTTATTTTTATTAATTTATATTTGTAAAAAAAACTTGGATAATGTTAAATTAGTTTCTAAACAGTTTTTAAAAAAAAATATGGAGTGTTTTGATGCATATATATATTAATAAAATAGATATTAAGTATATTATAACATAAAAATAGTAAAATAACTTTATTTATATATAAAAAATATAATTAATAAATTGTTTTTTAAAGCTAAAAGAAAAATTACTAACTGTGTAGTTAGTAAAAAAAATGTTTCTATTTGGTTATTAAAATTGAAAGTTTGTTTTTTAGTTATATAATATCATAAATTTTTAAAAATTTCCGACTTTAGGTGTTCTGTGTCTTAAATATGAGATAATAATTAGAAATACATGTTTAAAAGGATAAGAATTTTTAAAATATATATTAGGTGGACAAAATGCATAAATGGCATAAATTCTGCCTATACCGCTAATTTTTTTTATTTCTAATAAATATCTGTACCAAAAGAGTTTGATGAGAAACCTTACAATATAATATTCAATTAATAGACATTACCTGTTTCAGTCATTATCAAAAATAGTAGTAATATTTTTTGGTACAGTAAAGTAACAAGAAGAAGATAAACAAAGCCAGGTAGGACAAGAAGCCCTTTAAAATGACGACAATCCGTCGAGCTTTAAGTGATTTTATTTTTCTTTTGCAACCTTTAAGTGATTTTAATAATTGATTTAGGCTGTCCTAAGGTAAAATAGTAGGCATTAATAATATTGCTATTTAATAGAAAAAAACTAATTGGCTTCCTATTTTAGAAAGAAGAAAATAGTCTAGTTTGTAACATATACATATATAAATAGTCTAGCTTTTATTCTAGAAGTAACATATACATATACACATAGTCCTTCTCTTACGTGTATATTTTTAAAAAATAAATTATTTTAGAGTTTTCATGTGCTCTAGTTTGTAAAGATAAGCTTGCTTTTGTTTTTCTCTTGCTAGTTGCTACCCCTAGTTGCTCACTTTAACCCTACAGAGATATATATTTTACACATTTACATATAATGTGTGTATATACGTGTCCATATATTTATATGTGTCTTCGTGGATAATATATACATTAATACATATATAGGGTCCTATAATGAGTGATGATAACCCTTCGTTATATATGCAGTTTTACAGGAGGACGTAATTTTTGGTTTGACATGTAGATTGGTTTTTCTCCTGACGATTTCGTAATCTATTTTTGTGTACGTACCAATGATCTCAAGCATGATTAAGTTCGTAAACTTATGAGTCAATTGCTAAATGATGTATGTATTATATAAATCCTGAGTGGCATATAGTTAAAACGAGCCAGTCCATTAAGAGTAAAACAATAATATAATTATAAAATGTAACCCAAAAGACCCGGAGACAATTTGCTTACGAGCATCGAGGTCAACGAAGTCAATAGAATTCCCAAATATATATATATCAAAGTCAATAGAATCGCCAAATATATATATCGAAGTCAATAAATTCATCTCTAAGATAAAATTAGATAAATGGACAGATCACTACTGGTTATTTCAGTGGTGAGCTAGTAGTTAAAAACATCTGTATTTAAAAAAATTATAATGTTTTTTTAATCTCAAATTTATGGCACATTTGTTAATTGGATCATATAGGCAGCAATATATATATATATATATATATATAATGTGATTATTTTGGGGAAGATATGGCTTTCTTGTATTTTTCACTTCCATTCCAACTTGTTATCTCTTCGTTTCGAAGTTTTCCTTGCTTTTATTGGTTAATAATTATTAATGTTTTCCTTACTTATTGTAAAACAGAAGCTATTGCAATTATTAACGATGAAAAAAAGGATTTATAGTCATCTTATTTTTCTGCATTTAATAAGTCAGCAATTAGCTTTCTAATCTTGAAAAAACTTAATATCTTTATCAGTTGATATATAATAATACTTGACAATCTTAGTTACGTAATTTCTTCTTCCGAATTTAATTAAGATTAGATTTATCGTGTGGACTAAGATAAACCAGCAATGCACCGCAGCTGAATTATATATTTCATTTGAAAATCAACACGAGAATACAATTTATGTAATTTAACATATAAAAGTTCAAATCACGTGAAAGATTTCAAATCGAAGACCAGATCAAGTTGTTTGTAGTAATTATTAGATGCATTCTCATATTCGCCGGTCATTATGACTTATAGAGAATAAAAAAATTAATATATAGAAGTTTGAGTTATTCAAAGAGCGTGGACGAAGTGAATGCACTATATATTTTTGAGCTCTAGTATATCTTAAATTGATTATATGATTCCTGAGTAATTAATGTTATTTCATGGAGTGTGAAGACAATATGTGGTCTCACTTAAGATTATGAGAAAAATGTCTTTTTCAATTGATTATCGTGGAATTTTGCAGATATATCATTATTTGTAATAAATTTATAATAAAATATAATCAAAATATCTCTAATAATAATCTAATAGTTTAAAAAGTATTAAAAAAATTGATTATCATTAAAAAAAAGTGATGCTTTTCGAAAATATAATAAGATATTCGAACTATAAAAATATAAAATCATTACATTAGACAAAAAAAAAGTGATAACCCATTAAAAAACATTTCAAAAAGTTGAATTCGAACTATATTTATAAATTTGATCATCATTTATAATAAAATATAACCAAATATATTTGGACTTATCTCAAATTCAAACAGTTTTTGTCTGCCAATTTTTTGTTCGAATTATTTTGTCTAATGTAATGATTTTATAATTTGAAACATTTCAAAATGTTTTAAGTTTATTCATTTATTTTTGGATTTAGAAATATAGAAATAAAATAATTTGAATTAAAAAGTTTGATTTTCTCACTTCTGTTTGGTTGACCCACGTCCAATTGGAAGCTATGAAAAAGTCCATTATTGCAAGCTATGAAAAAATACTATATTTTACTAAGTCAAATGGAGCTAAATATACACGTGATTCGTTCTAGAATTACCATTATTTTCAGGAGAAACAAACATTTTTTTTAACGGGTTATCGTCGTAAAAACTATATTACAATCTATTGTATTTGAAAATATTATTCCATATCGAAAGTTAGAAGGTATCTTAAATAATATATAAGGGACATGGGCCAATCCACTTATTGTCAATTAATTTTGAGTTGGAAACACATGTAATTTAACATAGTATCAGAGCCCAATCCATTATCGACCCGACCCAAAGTTGGTCAATCGATTTATGCCCGAATATACCAAGATTGATAGGCAAAATGTCATCATCTCGAAGGGGCGTATTTGAGAATATTATACCATATCGGAAATTGGAAGGTATCCTAAATAATATATAAGGGACATGTGTCAATCCATTTATTGTCAATTGGTTTTGAGTTGGAAATCTATGTAACTTAACGATGTAAAAAAAATAAAAATTGAATATTTAGTTTTATTCGTGTATGTGAGAAACTTTTCAAGTGAAGTGAGTTCAAAGATCACAAATTTGAATTTCGATATATAATTTAAGTAAATGCGTATATAGAAATAAGATTATTAGACATATAAACACTAGTCTACACGGCATACTTGTAAGCAAAACCTAAGTAAGATGGATTAAAGCTCTTTAGAGCTTTATTAACATAGATAAGGAAGATTAAAAACAGAAATAGGTCATTGAGCTTTATTGTACATAAAGATAAAAGAAGGGAAAAACTCTAAATTGTATTCAAGATCAAAGTTTTTAAATTGATATCATAAAGAGGATAAGAAGAGAGTTTGCCACAAACGGCAACTCTCAAAGATGATCTTCTTAATGTCAATCACACACTTATATATGAATCTTATCTTGCAAAGACCCTAAACACATGGGTTTTCTTATCACTTCATTAGGCTATTGGGCTTGTCTCATGGATGGTCTAATAATACTATGCCCTTAACACGGGACATGCATGCAATTAGGCTCAACTATTCAACATTTTTCAAATGGCCACCGTCAAATATTCCAATTTCAAGTGGGATCAGAATTAAACTTAAAAGAAAATAAATTCATAGAAGAAGAAGTGTGAATGGCACTTTACAGAGGGAATGTATTATTAGTTACAAGTCAAAGCTATAAAAGAAGAAGAAAAAAAAACGTTACAAGTCAAGCGAGAGAGATAGTTACGTACCAGAGCCAAGACTGTAACATGATGAAACCATGAAAACACAATTTATAGTAATATCTTAAATTTTTAAACAAACATAAACAACATCGAGGAGTAGATGATATCGAGATAAGTATACAAAAGTCAGAATGTTAATTAAAATCAAACAACAAAATTGTAAGAAAAATAAAAAACAAAGGTTTGTCACTTATCATCATCACCTCACGGGGTCAGTTGACAAACTTTGCAGCTCATCTTTTGTCAGGAGAATATCACTACTTTCTTTACAAGTGTATTTTCAATAAGCAGTTTGCTCATTGGTTATTTTATGCTTACTATGAAAAAAAAATTTAGAGTCTGTTCTCTCTTTGTAACACTTTTATTTGTGTTTTAGTGGTTGAAACTTCATTTTGAGAGACTGATAGTAGATTAACCAAAATTGTGAGGTTACCTCAAGTTTCTTCTGGAAATTTATTTTGGTTAAAAGAAGGTTCTTCTATTATTTCCTGCAACTAATGTAAATTTTCATTTAGTCTCAATGAAATGTTTGGAAAAATAACAACTAAAATCTCTCAAAGTGAAATCTCTCGTCTTTTGGATCAATAATATTGGGAGGACAAACTCAAAATGATTGTCTTTACAGTTATGGGCTGATATCTATAAAATAGACATCAATAATTTTACTATTTTAGTTGAAATCAGAAACAAAGAAGAAACATATGATCCTCAGGTCTTACCATTTTCTAAAGGGAAATATCATCTGATGTTTCACTGTTCTGACCCGGAAAAAGAAAACTACCACTTAGATTTTACATTGTAGAGACAAAGTTTGGTTAATCCATATATGGTGATATCCATTACACTCAAAAAAAGGAACAACAATGTGGTATGATACATGCAACACAGATACAGGGGAGGGCGTAAGTAACAATTAATAATAATTCATATCATACCCTAAGAAAGACCCAAAAATTAAATTACAATGAAGGAAGATTAACTTCTTTACTTTTGTTTGTGGAATTGCACACTCTTGATCCAATGCCCTTCTTCAATGTTATATTTGTGGTCTTCTTGAGTAGTAATGCTTTGTATACTAATTACACAGAAAAAAACCTCTAATCCTCATCTCATCTCCTTGCTCTCTGTCCAAGTCAAATCTCATCCTATCTCTCTTTCCCGGCTATTGCGAATTCAAGGGAAGTGTGGGCATTCCTTTCGCGTGTTGGCTCTCCATTTCCAGTAGCATTAACGACTTCTGCCTCTGGTATCTGTTTCTCTTTGCTGCAAGCGCTGCACGACACATACAAAAGAGAGAGGGAGAGAGAGCGAGATCAAGATTCAAGTATTTTTTAAAAAACATTTCTTCAATTATGAGGAACTTTGCAGATTTTTTACTCACAGGTTAGATCGTGAGGAGGGGCAAAGTCGTAATCATGTCTTCCTCTCCAGATGCAGCACAAGTAAATGACCAAGAGTACCAGAATGAATATCACCACACAAGATATGGCTATGGCTATTTTACCCCCTTTGGATAAGTGGCCATTCTCCCATAACAGTGGACATGAAGGAAGAGTGGGAACCCCGCATAATCCTTTGTTTCCAGAGAGACTGTAAGAAGATGGAGATTTTGTTTTGTTTTAGTTGAGTCATGAGTGTGAGCTAATGGATCCAAGAACAAAGCCATTGATAATGAAAAGGAAGGTAAATTTTCCATTAATAGAACAAAAAGAGGCTATCATTATTATATGTGGACTTTAGAAATTAACATACTCGATAGTTCCTCCATGAACACCAACTGAATAAACCTCCTCTGGTACCTTTCCTTGCAACTCGTTGCCACTCAAAATCCTAACAACACATCATAGATATTGTTAGGCCAATCTAGTTCTCTTAACATGTATCGATATTTCACCATGTCTCATATGGAATGGAGAAAAATATTGACACAGAACTGTATAGTCAAATTAATGATATGAAGCAGCTTCTTACACGCGCTTTAAGCTTGAAGAGGTCAGACTTTCAGGTATAGTCCCCGTGAGCTGATTGTTGGACAAGTCACTGCAAGCACAAATTTACAGAGCCAAAAATGTTTCGTAAGGGCTCTAAACCATCATCACACTCCAGTATCAATGTTTTGTTGTCATCTTAAGTGCATGCATTTATCATAAACTATCTACAATTTGAAGCAGTAACAAGGTAGACAGATTCCCATCTATGATAAAATTTGGCAACTGATCATGGATCTGAGATGTGTTAGTTAACTTACAGACTCACAAGGGATTTATGACCAAGACCTGAAGGTATTGAACCAGTTAAGGAGTTTGAACTCAAGTTCCTGCAATCAGAATGAAATGAAAATCCTTTAATTCCTTCGCCTAATAAATATGAGATAATTGAGTTAATTCATATATATCTTAAGCGAAATCACAATGCCGACACATGAATCCAGTTGCATTAGAATGAGCTATGAACTCTGAGATAGATAAACCAAGGCAATAGTTGGTACTTACAAGCTATTCAAATTAGTCAGCAGACTAATTTGTTCACTGATAAATCCTTTTAAGCCTTGGCTTCCGAGGTCTCTGAAACAGGTAAAAAACAACGAGACAACTCCCTATTTAAGATGTACAAAGCGCAAAACGCAGGCATAAGAAATAATAATAACCACACAAGGCAATGACGCATTACTATTTATGAAGCTATCAGCTATAGTTAAATCCAAGTATTTGCTGGAAAACTTATGCGAATACCAAGATACAGTTCAAGAAAATTGTAACACTTAATCTAACTTTCCAAATCAACTTCTTAAAATATTCGTCTGATACAAAAGAATGTAATTTTCAGATGGCATACGCTATGTTTTCTACCCTATAATGTGAAAATGAATAAGGCAAGGCAGTTCTAATTACAGTCTGCATGAATGACACTCACATTTGGAATATCACGAGAGTAGATCCTTGTGGGTTTGGACGGCATGCGACTCCTTCCCAAGCGTCCCAGCTAGTAGGAGCACATGGATCACCATTCCAACCCATCCTATCAGGAACACGTAACGAATCCTTCAATGCTTTCATAGCAGTCACTGCAAAAAAAAACAAACAGAAGAGTCAAAATATGCCACATACCATTCTTGCTCAAAGCTATAATACTCGACATTGAACAATCAATATCACCTTGTTCAGGCACCGTGGCCATATCCGCCGGAACAATGGCGTAATTCTCTAACCCGCTGATTATCGGTGGCCCCGAGATAGGCGAAAGTTTCACCGTCACAATAGTACTGCTCAGATTCTTGAGAGTATAGTTTAAGCTATAAGCTGCAAATCCTCCGACCTCGCTGAATACATCAACCCTGCTCACATTGTTGTCGTTCACCACCAGATCAAACACTCTTTGCCCAGCCTTCTTCACCGTGGAGTCAATCTCGGAGAAATGGAACCAGAGCAAGTAATCAAGCTTCGCGTCAACCTCCAACTCGTAAACCAGCGACCCGCTTCCAGAGACTGTCACCGCCGTCTGATAAAGCTTCATCGGGAAATAATTCGGCTCCTGATCCACTCCCTTGATTTTCTCCACCGTCGACAAGGACCGAGCCACCGATCTCGAGTCTTCCGATCGAAAATCCTCGTCCGATTGCCACGACCGCCCGAAAGTATCGGTGTGGTTAGTGAAGCCAGGCCCCCACTGATCTGAGCCACACGTGAGCCTCCCGTAGTTAACCAAGAGAACGTCCTGAGCGGTCCCATCGGCGCCGTAGGACGATGGATCGACTTGTAAGACATCGAGGGAACCTACAATGGGAGGATCAGTAGCGATGCTGTAAAAGCACAAATCGAGCTCTCCGTCTCCGATAAAGGCAAAGAGATCAGAATAAGAGCCGTCGCGGAGGAGATTCTCGGGCCAAGGAGATCTCCAAGAGAAGACAAGGGTGCCTTCGACGGAGACATCGAAGGACGGGGAATGAGAGTTGCCGTCGTAGTTATCGTAAACGGTGAAAGTCCGGAGATAGTAACGACCAGGAGGGAGGGGAAGGACGTAGCAATTCTTCTTGCCGAAGGAGAGAGGGAAATACCTGATGGTCTTCTCGGCGAGGAGATGGAAACGAAGAGGCTCGGAGACAACGGCGGTGCTGCCGCCGGAGTAAAAGCGATCGGGGAGCCAAGTGCGGTTGAAAGCGTCAGTGGAACCTTGGGGACTTCCACAGTCAATGAAGAAAGAAGTATCTGCAAAAGAAAACAAGAGAGGGAAGAAATCGAATTCAGTTCATCATCATCAGATCTAGACGGATAGAGAGAGAGAGAGATGGAGACTGTACTGAATGGAGAGGAGAGAGAGAAGGGAAGGAGGAGGAAGATGGAGGAGAGAGAGAGGAAGAAGAAGGAGGGCATTGTGGGGAATTAGGATTTGAGAGAGTAAAAGGTATGCACTGTGATTGAATATAGAACCAACAAACAAAAAATCTAAAAGATGAAGGCGAGATTAGCGGTTGAGTTTTGGTCATTTCACTTTTTTTACTACACTTGTTGCTGACTTTATTTCACTTTTTTCCCGCTTTTTTGCCACATGCACTACTAGACAAAATATTCACCCTAAATCTCTAGCTTAATCTGAAATTGTGTGTTTAGTTGGTAACCAAGTCAAACCGATCTAATCTAAGTTTAATTAAACTCTCTTTTTTTGTTCCTAGCGATGATGAGATAATTAAGAGGAATTTGTGATCATGGTGCCCACTTTGTTGTAAATCAATTCGATTATATTAAATATTTTGGTCAATTGCTTAATTACCAAGTAGTGTGATATACAATGAAAATGTGAAAGAAGGAAAGACCAACGTGGTTACAGAGAGAGTGACTGGACCAGCGTTAGAAGACAACAACGCGGTCGGTGTAAAATATTATTAGTAGTAAGTAAATAATATAGAGATACTCCGTGACTCCGCCTACTTGTCGTTTCCTCGACAGCACAATAACAGAATTGACAAAACCCGGTCTAATCCCCCGGTTTTCTGATGAGTGAGGACCCTTGACTTATGGACCTCGGATTCTATAGGCTTATAAGCCCAGCCCATTACTTTTACCACTCCTACGTTCTTTCAACACCCAAAAAAGCTTTTTACAGTTAAGGAATAGATATACTGGAAACAATAAACAATATATTATGCAGGCTGTGGGGTTCGAACCCACGCGCACTTATGTGCAGAAGAACTTAAGTCTTCCCCCTTAACCACTCGGGCAAACCTGCTCATTGTACTTTTATTATCATCTTCCTCATCAATACACATTCTAAGCAATACTGCTTACATGTAAATGATAACACACAAACGATGTGTTTTGGTGTTAGTTGAGAGAGAAACAAAACTTCAGTAAGAAAGAGTTTCCTAGTGAAATTCTGGACACAATTCCGGCCAGATTAGAGGTCCATACATGGAGGTTTTGGACTCTCCAAAGCATTATTTACATACGGACATAGCAAGTTAGATTGGAGACGCATTCCAAAGTAGTTGTTCTTAATCCCAAAACCAAATAAACACCAAAAACATTTTGAAAGCAAGAACTTCAGGCACAGAGGGAAAATATCATACATCAGCGTGGCACCGTTTTGCCAACCAAAAAATAGCTATAAGTTCTGTTGTCTCAATCTCGTGGGAGTTCTGTTTGGTCAGTCGGTCTTTCCAGTGCCCCAAGCTAGAAAGCTCTCCTGTGATCCAAATTCCTCAACAGACATAACAAATAACACATTTAACTTTTGTGCCTGATTGCATCAAAAAGTTTGAGAGAGGAAAGGGGTTTGAGTTTACCAGCTGGCTCAGACGGAACTCAGGTGGAGTATCGAGCTCTATGTTGGAGGGATCAAGCACGATTTTCTGACATTCCTCCAGATCCCGTTTGAAGTCTTCTGTTCCTAGATGTGCGTAATCAGCAAAACATGGCTGTTTATTCCTTAAGCCTCCATTGTTTGTGTTTTCTTCTCTGTCCTGCGATCCCGTCTGCAAGAGATCATCGCAAAGAGACAAGGCTTCCACAAGCTGTTGCGAGTTCAAGATAAACTGAGATCCACTGTCCAACCAATTCGGATCTTCCTCAGCTTGGATTTCATCTTCTCTATCCTTATCTTTGTCTTCTTGATCGTTTTCATCTTCTTTATCCTTCTCTTTGTCTTCATTATCATCTATCATTTCGTTTTCTCGGTTTTCAATCCCGGTCTCAGGCTCACGCTCATCTTCAAAACCTGGTCTTTCATGATTAAGTTGAACTCCCTGAACTTCATCTTCCATATGCATTCCTTCGGATGTCTTAGGTACCGTGAAACAAAGGAAAAAATATCAGTTAGTTAGAGAAATAGGAATAAGTTGTAAATTTACAGAGGAATGTGTTAAGATCCAACCCAGTAAACTTCTTCTATATTCACTTCATCAAGAGCTTATACTTGTTTAACGAGTGAATCTCCTCCACTCTCGACCCAACTCTCTCAATCCCAAACCATAGAAACCCCCTGAATACCCCCAACTCATTCTGCCTAAACTTCATTTTTTTACCTGTTAGCTCTGTAGCTAACTGACTCAACTATAGCTGCTGAACTGTCAACATAGCTAAATCCACTACAAACCACCTACGGTAATCACAATACTCCTGCGCTAGACTAGCACAGGGGCTTATCAAAAGAAAGCAGAAAAATAAGAATTTTACCTCAGCAAAAGAAACCTCATGGGCAGTCACATAGTCATGGGGAGTAGCATAGTCATTGGCGAAGTGAGAGTCAGAGCAAAGACGGACAGCCTGTAGAGGCTCGGGTGTAAACAATTTTGGAGTGACAGGATCCGCTTTCGGAGTCATTGCAGCAAAGATATCTCCAGAGACTTCCTGTTCCGCCTTATCACCTTGCTTGACTACAGCTTGCTGCTGTGGCTGCTGGTAGAATATCTTAGAAACAACATAATCACCTTCCTTCTCATCTTCATCTGTTCCCAAGTGATATTGGTGCATCACCCAGTTCGTTTTAACAGCTTTCCCACCATAGAGAACCATTATTTTCTTGCAACCTCTTTGAACACCATCCAACACAACCGGTTTAGTTCTTCCTGTCTTATGCCAGCGCACATCGCCAAAATCATCATCGTGAATCTTTCTACGCTTTCGAGTTCCTGTACTATAAGCTTTGATTGCTCTATGGAAGAAGTGGGACACAGTTCCATCGTGCTTAACACCTAAAATATTTCAAAATTGAGTAAGATAAAAATTCGCAGAACTCCATTGATCACTGAAAACAGAAAGAAAACCTGAATTGCCTAACCTGGTAAGTTCTTAGGATGGGTGTAACAGATTCCATCATCTTGATTGACGGTTGGGATGAACTCATCAATGAAAGGGTGGGAACTTAAACCCGATAAACCAGATTTTGCAAGCAAATGCCATATGATCTCTGGATCAGACGGATCGAATTTCACACCGCGAGGCAATCCTGGCCAATCATCAACTTCCTGGAAATGTACAAAAGCTTGTGTTTACAACAACATAGAAACACAATATTAGAGAATCGAAATCAAAAGAAACGAAAGAGCAAACAGTACATCGCTGTTGTCAATGACATGATGACAGTTGGGACAATGTCTTGTAGGATTGCTGTTCCACACCACTTGGCGCGGGTCAGAACTAGCGGATGCACTCCTAATTTTGGTTGCAATACGGTTACTATCTACCAGCCATGATCGCCTGTAGACAGCAGCAAGAAAGGCATCCATTGGTCAAGGCAGTAGGTTCTAGACATGGCACAACTATAGGAAAGATTATATCAAAACACACACATAGCTCTAATGAAAGACCTGAAAAAAGTTTTATCCAGTACCATTTCCAAATAAAGGTTAAAAAAGAAGACATGGCCACATAAAAACAAAACTAAATCCCTAGATTTCTTGAAAAACCAAACATTTTATTCTGCAGAATACTTTGTCCTCGTGGAACAAAGAGGATATGGAAACTGTTCCACCGACGAATATCTACTTCGAGACCTAAATTTGATGCTATAGACATGTTGAGGATACTAATTAGCTGTTAAAAATGTATGATTTACGAAATTCATGTTCATCGATCAAAATTTTCTGGGAGGAAAAGCATCATCATAGAACTGGAAGCTTCAGAAATCCCTTTTTATAGCCCTAGCAATGAATGACCCAAATGCAGATTTCGAAAATGAAAAACCTTTTTCGCGTTTAATTAAAATCACAGAGCTCCATTGATTCACAAAACCGGAGAAAAAAAAAACTTCAAACTTTTCCGTCTGCTTTCTCGATTGAAATTGACAGAAACTAAGAACTCGATGACTTAGACAACGCCCAGAGCGGGGTAGAAGAAAAAAGTGCTTACCCAGCCATGAGAGCTCGATGAAGAAAAAGATCAGAACGAACTGAAGCAAAAAAAAAACCCTAGACAACTCTCTCGACGGCTATAGAAAAAGTGAATTGATATTTGGGTTTGAAGTTTTGTCGACACCACAATCGATAGTTCGATACTAACTCAGAGTACTGTTTCGCTTTTCTTTATCGCAAGAGAGAAAGAAAAGGATTTTGAGAATATATAAAAAAATCTCCGGAAATAACTGGGAAGTGGAGAGTAGAGAGAGAGAGAGAGGCGCCAGTTTTAATGTTTTGGGAAGAGTCAAGGAAGTTATTGGGTGCGACGCGGTCCTATACGACGACTTTGTGATAACTTTGTTGGGTCTAATAAATAGATGATATAATGTCCTTTCCATTTAGAGGATTATTGAATTTATTGTAATCATCCAACCAAAAGGCAAAGCATTAGTGTGTTTATCAGCTTTCCATGTGCTTTTCACATATTAGTCAGTTTTTTTTTTTATAAAAATAAAATTGGTTTGATATCCCAATTCCCAAATCAAAAGTTTTCTTTTCATTGCATTTTAATCGTTGTGTTGTTCACTCATTACAACGGTTGCGATCTCTTCCGTCAATAAATAATAAGACCATCTCCAATCGTTCTTCATTTTGAGGAAAAACATCAAAACATGAAAGAAACTCTTCTCCATTGGTATTCATTTTGAGATAAAAAATGAGTTTATGAACAATATCGCATCAAATTGGAATGAACACTATTCATTCCCTATTTTACTTTTAGCTTTGTTTATTTGTAAAATGATCCTTATAACTTTACATGTATCTAATTTATATTTAAACAAAATTCTTAAACTTTTTATATATCAAATACAATATTATGTTTTAAAAAACATAATTATAAATAAATATTAGTTAGCTTCAGAGGTAAAAACACTAAAAATATAATATTAATATATCTAAAACAAAAATACAATGACATAACCAAAAATACTTTTTATTATGTCATGTTATGTAATTTAATTTTTATAATAAACATCTTAATGTAGATACATTTTTTATTTTATAAATTTTTTATTTTATAAATTTATATATTTTCTTAAATTTTATAAATTTATAAAATAATTGGGCATGATTTGTAAATTTAAAAATTAAAGAGTGTTATAAGAAATTAATAATAAAATAAGAATATAATATTTTAGAATATTTTTTTTGAAAGAAAATATGAAGAGAATTATTAAAGAAAAAATCAACTTCATTTTAAGTTCACTTCATTTTGAAAGAAAAAATGAAAACAAACCATTGGAAATACTCTAAGTTGTGAGTTTCAACTATTTACTTTCTTGACTTATAACACATTACTTTCTTTATTGTGGAGTTGATGCACTTCACCAGTACAAAACTTTGCATTTCGTATCCAATAAGAATCGTGAGATTTCGCTATTTTAACTTTAAGCCAGGAACTGAATTTAAAGAGGCTTACTTAGGAACCAACAATACACCAAAACTTAATAAGACATCTTTAATCTACTTAAAAAAAAAAAATAGATCGTGTACGGTCTATGGATCTTGATTTTAGTTTAAGTTATGATCTTATACACTATACATGCCCCATTCTAGGGCTGGGCAAAATACCCGGAACCGAAGAACCGAACCGAACCCGACCCGAAAAAGGGAACCGAACCGAATTCGGAACCGACAAAATACCCGAACGGATCTTAGACTCGGATACCTGAAGAACCGAAACCGAATCCGAACCGAACCGAGAACCGAATGGGTACCCGAAATACCCAAAATATAATTATATACCCAAAATATTAATTATATTTAGACTTGATATAACCCAATTACCCAAAATTATAATTATAAAACCCAAAAATATCAATTATTGTTAGACCGAAATAACCGAAATATCTAAAATAATAAAAAATTTGAAAATTCTTAATTATATTTGTCAAAATTTAACCAAATTTTAATCAAATTTAGTATTTTTTTAGTTTTTTCCTATATTTCGGGTATCCAGAACCGACCCGAAAATACCCGAACCGAACCCGAACCCGAACCGAATTTTATAAATACCCGAATGGGTCCTTCAACCCAATACATGAAAGACCCGATACCCGAAAGAACCGACCCGAACCCGAACGGGTACCCGAATGCCCACGCCTACCCCATTCTTACAACAGAAAATATGGAGGCCACATTTGAAATCCTTTATTAGAATTTGGGAGTGATAATCAATCGTATTATTGTATTTGAACTAGATAAGTGATCCGTGCGTTGCGCGGAATTAAAATTATATCAAATTTTAATTTGTTATATTTAAATTTCATTTTAAGTATTTATTTTTTACGCTTTTAGTCTCGTTTAATGTTTTGGTTGGTCACTAATACTTTAATTAAATAAATTCAATATTTGTATTTTTCTAAGTTTTTATATACTTGTTTTTGGCATAACCTACATACTATATTTCTTATATTTATGGTTAAAAATACAGTATACTTGCCATCATTTTTAAGACAGTAAATGTACCGTCTTTCTTTGTGTATGTGATGTCAACATTGTTTGACGATAATTTTTTGTGCCACAATTGTTTTTTACTTTGTTCATATTGATTACACGTTAATAGTACATGAATAATAAGAAATTGGAACTAACTCAACATAATAAATACCAAAATAGCTCGATATAGGTTTTTATTTGATTCTCTTTTGCTAAAAATTGTCTTTTTAAAAAATTGCATGATCTTATGTCCTTGTGCGTTTAAATACTTAAAAAAAAAAATAGTACACATGTTATTCATCATAGTATTTGGCACATACAACAATATCAACGACATGCAATCCATTTTTTTATTAAAAATGTTTAATTGTGAACTTCCTCCATGATTTTTTCTTCACAAAACATAGCATGTTTTAAATATTTCGCCTCTTTGAATCCAATAAAATATTAAAATTTGATACAAAGAAAGAATTCTGAAACATGTGTGTTCTCTTGAAGTATGGTGTCAAATCGCATTTCCACTCACGATATGGTATAAAATAACTCGTATGCACTCTTTACATGTATGTTTTGTTGTGGTAGTGTTTGAACTAGGGGTGGGCACTTCGGTTTGTGGTTTGGTTTCGGTTCGATTTTTTTGGTTTTTCGGTTTTATAAAAATTCAAACCATATAAAAACCATATGTATTTCGGTTTGGTACGGTTCGGTTTTTAACGGTTTTCGGTTTATTGGTTTTATAAAAAATAAAACCATTTAAAAACCATATGTAATTTTGGCTCGGTTCGGTTTGGTTCGGTTACGGTTTTTAGTTTGGTTCATAACTTTTGATAAGGCTCATACAATAAGCAAAAATAAAATGAATGTATAAATAATATATTAAACTAATAAGTATGCATACTAATAAGTGTAAAAACAAAAAGAATTCAAAAACTAGAATCCAAATCAAATTGTTCGTAAATCCAAATCATCAATAAAAATCAAGACTAATAAAAACCTAGAAAATAGATAAAAAGAAGAAAATTCAGATTCTTATCATCGTCATTAGTCACGAATGTTCGTCTCCTCATGTTGCTTATGAATCTTTGATCAACAAAATTAACAACAAATAAAGAAAAACAAGAAAGCTATATAAATTAATAAATCTAAACTAAACCAAAAAATAAGAATGGATAAATGATAAATCTAAACCAAAGAAAAAAAATATAAAGCTATATAAAATTAATCTAAAATGTAAAAACCAAAAAACCATTCGGTTTTACGGTTTTAAACCAAACCAAAGCGAAACCGAACTCTTAACAAAAATGATAACCAAATGGGTTTTTAGGTTACACCATAACCAAACCATATGACTTATTTTAATTTGGTTCGGTTCGGTTTTTTCGGTTACGGTTTTTTTGCCCTTCCCTACTGTCAATGAGCATCATAACTCTTTAAATGCTCTGCATAAGAATTTCAGTGAGCTTATGATGGATCTGAGAAAGAACAAAGAGGAGGAGAAGAAAGAGTAAAAGAAGAATTATGAGAATAATATGTTTTTTTTTTGTTTCGCTTTGTGGATTGACAATTTAATTCCACCATTTTCTGTTCCGATCAATGTTTTTGGATGATAAGACTTTCTGAAAAAAAAGATTTTATCCGAAGAAAAAATATATTAGTTAACTAAAACAACGTCGTCCCATCTTTCTCCAAAAATCCCTAATTTGCGAACCGGTTTGTATAAACCCAAATTTTGAACATTGTCAAGCATTTTTTTTATACTATTTTAGGTTTGAAATTTATATATATATATATTTTTTTTTTTGTTAAAAACACAATAACACTTTAAAATTTGAAGCCATGTAAAAAATATCAAGCTTTTTTTATATGGTTCCAATGAAATTTACTTGTAAATACTCGACTTCTATCTATGGTATATGTGAGCAAAGGAAGAAAAAGATATTTTTGACTTAATTTCTCATTTTGTAGAACAAATTTGTAGAGAAATATCCGAAAAACTTAATTATCTTTGATTTTCTTTTAAATTTAATCTCATAACACTCATTTTTTATTTAGTTATGACTATTTATAATCATTTAGTCCCTTTTTAATTTTTTTTTTCTCTACTATCGTTTATTTATAATTTTATTTATATGTTCTTATCTTTGTCATATTTTACATATTCTCGATGTTGTAAAATTAATTGTAAAAACTTATATTTACCACAAATTTATAGTATTTTGTGACTTTCAACTGATGTGAATTTTATTATAAAACATTATATATTCTCGGACCAAAATTGAATAAAATTTTTTTTCACTATATGTAGTAAAATCTATTTTACATTCTTAATTTCATAATCACATTCTAACATTTTAAATAGGAAATATATTAAATTATTTTTTTTGTTGAAAATCTAACAATATGCCGTTTTCAATAAAATATTTCATGATTTTTTTATCTAATTAATATTACAATTTTCTTTGATTCTTAATATCGAATTATCAGTTTTTCTATTTATTTACACAAAGTTTTTTATTTTTGTAATTTGTATTAAATAAAAATAATAATAAATATAATAGATATGTATTAAATAAATATTTTAATGTTAAAATTTTTAGTATTGATGAGGTGAACACCCAGAGAAAACTCTTCTATTATAGAATAATAGATTGGGCAGTGATAATAGATTGGGCAGTGATAAGCAGTCTCTCTCGAGTTCGATTTATCTTGAAAACAATTTCACTGCTGTTGGGTCATTTTTATGTGTTATTGGGTTTGCAAGAAACTCCTACCAAAAAACAATTCTCACAACGGATGCTATAGTGGGATATAGTGGGATATTGTAGTTTCGAATATAATAATAATTAAATTTTGGCTCTCGATCATAATCACCACCAAAATATTCTCTTTAGTTGGTAATCTTTTTAAAATAAAGATATTGTTGGAGATTTATGATTAATTAAATAATTTTATATACTGTAAATAGGACTTTTAGAAATGAATATCTTTTAAAGCAAAACGAATATATCTATATAATGATTATTTCAAAATTAGTATTTAATATAATTGCGACATGTGGTCAATTAATAATCTACACATTAATTACTAAACGTGTTTAGAAATATGTAGATTATTATAAACTTTAGAAAAGTTTTATTCATTTTTTAAAACTTTAGAAATATGTAGATTAATTATTATATAGAGTTTGGTCGTGGTTATATATTAATAATTTTTCTTTTTTAAGTTTCTTTTACTCATAATGGAAAGAATTATAAACTTTTAAGTTTGGTCGTATATTAATAATTTTTCTTTTAAGTTAAGATTATATTTATAATTTTCTTTTTTTAAATTTGGACGTGGTTGTAAATTATAAACTTGTAAATTTCATTTTGTCAATTTTTCTTTATTATAAGTTTTCATTACTTATTCTTTTTTTTATTTTTTCAAGATTGTCTTTTTTAGTATAATTTTTTTAATATTTACTTTAATTAAGTTTTACTTTTTATCGATTGCCTTTTTTAGTTTAACCGATTTAATATTTACTGTAATTTATTTTTACTTTTAAATTAAATTGATACATGTTAAGATCAAAATTAACTGTGACAAATATCACGATCTCGTGTGTAAGTAAGAATTATCCTAATAATTATCGTTTTTTTAAATTTGGTCGTGGTTAGGGGTGTCGATTAGGGCCAAAGCCCGAGGGCCGACCCGGCCCGGCCCTGAAAAACAGCGGGCTCGGGCATAAAAATAAAAGCCCAAAAAAAATCGGGTCTTTCGTGCTAGTGTGTTTTCGGGCTTAGCCCGATCGGGCCCGGGGTAGCCCGAAAAGTCCGGAACTATTTGATTATGTATGTCTTCTTAAATTTGGGTTCGCTTATCATATGATTTCAAAACGTATGAAAAACGTACCAATAGAAGGAAAGTCTAAATTGACTCTATACTTAGAAGACGATATGTTGGAACTGACTTTTTATGAAGACATGGATGTTTTATAATGGTAGAAGTGTCAGCAACATTATGGTGAGTTAGCTCGTATGACATGTGATGTTCTAAGCATTCTGATAACTACAGTGGCATCACTGATGTTGGTGCGCATGTCTTGGATAATTATAGAAATCGTCTTTTACCAAGAAACGTTGAAACATTGATTTGTATATGCACTTGGTTGGATGAGTTTACATTTCATGATCCAGGTACCATTATCATTCATCCATATTTACTTAATATTTTTAAAATCTTTATCCAATATTCAAAAAATCGCTATGCGGTAGCTAGGCGTGTGATGGGGACTAGAGCCTAGGCGGATTAATCGGGGCCTAGGTGTTATCAATTTTTTTCTTAATATATTATATATTATATATTTATATAATATATATTTTTAAAGTTTTTAGTGTTTTATTTGAAAATTACATTGGTAAATTTTTTGTTTTGGATATAAAAAGAAGGAAAAAAAACCATTGTTAAATCATATTCTAAAATAATTTTTTTGGGGTGGTTTTCACTTATTTAAACGACATCATATTGAAAAACCAAAAAAAAAATAATTGAAAATAACTAAACCAGTTACTAAACCGATTTGAACGACTAAACCGATTTGACCGATTTTGTCCGATTTGGTCCGACTAGAACCGACTAAACCCGGATACCGATTTTTCTCGGCGATTTTACTAAAATCGGGTCGGTCAGGTCCGAACCGGCGCCTAGGCCGATTTTTTGAACAATGTCTTTATCTATAGACTTTCAATGACATTTCTATATGATTTATACCTCTAAAAGCTTAATATTATTTTTACTTTTTTTATCTGTAACTCTTGATGGTGATGAGGATTTAGAAGACAATGAAGGAGATTCTAATCTAAACTTTACTACCTAGATTTGAAGTGTTTTGATTTTATGTTTTATTTGATAATACAATTTATTTGAATTTTATTTGTGTTTTGGTCAAACTTTTGCTTTTAAATTTAATTGGATTTGATATAATACATTTAAATTTAGATTTATTTTGATAAATATTTTGTTTTAATTATTTTTCATTTGAAAATTGTGAATTTTTGTGTTTGTAAAGAAAAGCCCGAAAAGCCCTAGGACCATGTCCGGGCCGGGCCGGGCTTTAGAATATAGATCTGATTTTTTTCCGGGCCAGGCTCAAATATATGCGGGCTTTACGGGTTTCGGGCCGGGCCGGGCCGGGCCAGCCCGATTGACATCCCTAGTCGTGGTTGTAGATTATAATTTTTTAAGTTTCATTTTGTCACTTTCCTTTAGTATAAGTTTTCCTGATTTATTTTAGTTTTTTCTTTCTTTTTTGAAGATTGCCTTTTTTAGTTTTTTTTTTAATATTTACTTTAATTCATTTAAAAAAAAATTAAATTGATACATATCAAGATCTAAATTCACCGTGACAAATGTCACGATCTCGTGAGTGAGAATTATTCAACGTGTCACACTCACATTGAGAGATCCAGTTTTATATAATAAGATATATATTAGTAACTTTACCTTTTAGAATTATGAATGTGAAATTGACAAACTATCAATTTGGTTATCTAGAGGTGGAAAATTAGAATTCATTTTCTTTTTAGGATTGTATTTCATTTTAAGTTTGTGTTTTTTTTTTAAGAATTGCTAATTGTTCTTTCTTTTTACAAAACTTTAGCTTTTTAAGATTGTAATCTATTGTTTAATTTCCTTATTCTAAACTGAAATATGTTTTTAAAAAATAAAATTTGGCTTTTATTCATTTTCTTTTTAGGATTGTAATCTATTGTTTAATTTTTTTATTCTAAACTAAAATTTGTTTTTTTAACTTTGGCTTTTATTTATAATTTTTGTTTAATTTTTATTTATCTAAACATAACTACTTTTTTAATTTACTTTTTAGGATTAGGAATCGATTTTAAATCGTATATTAATAATTTTCCTTTTAAGTTTATATCATATTTATAATTTTCTTTTTTTTAAGTTTGATCGTGGTTGTAAATTTTAAATTTTTAAGTTTCTTTTTGTCACTTTCCTTTATTATAAGTTCTCCTTACCTATACTTGTTTTTTTTTTAATATTGCATTTTTTATAAGATATATATATATATATATATATATATATATATATATATATATTATTAACTTTACCATTTAGAATTATGAATGTGAAATTGAGAAACTATCAATTTGGTTATCTAGAGGTGGGGAATTAGAATTCTTTTTCTTTTTAGGATTGTATTCCATTTTAAGTTTGTGTTTTTTTTAAGAATTGTTAATTGTTCTTTCTTTTTAAAAAACTTGAACTTCTTAGGATTGTAATATTTTGTTTAATTTCCTTATTCTAAACTGAAATATACATTTTAAAAAAATAAAATTTGGCTTTTATTTATTTTCTTTTTAGGATTGTAATCTATCGTTTAATTTTTTATTCTAAACTAAAATTTGTTTTTTGTTTTTAACTTTGGCTTTTATTTATAATTTTTGTTTAATTTTTCTTTATCTAAACATAACTACTTTTCAATTTACTTTTTAGGAATAGGAATCGATTTTAAATCGTATATTAATAATTTTCCTTTTAAGTTTAGAGTATATTTATAATTTTCCTTTTTAAGTTTGATCGTGGTTGTAAATTATAAACTTTTAAGTTTCTTTTTGTCACTTTCCTTTATTATAACTTTTCCTAACCTATACTTGTTTTTTTTATGATTGCATTTTTTATTTTACACTTTTTAATATTTACTTTAATTTAACTTTACTAAAATTGCCTTTTTTAGTTTAACATTTTTTAATATTTACTTTAAATTGACACATGTCAAGATCTAAATTAAGTGTGACAAATGTCATAATCTCGTGATTGAAAATTATCATACGTGTCACACTCACGTCGAATGATCCAACTTTATATAATAAGATTAGTTGATGTAAGTAAACATACATTTTTAAGCTCATATGTGTGACCATACAAAATACCATAGTTGGTATAGCTATCAATTTTGTTCCCATATATTATGATGAACACAAATCGCTACTCGGTTTGGATCAATAAAATAAAATAGACGACTAAAGTATTGCTCGTGAAAAACTCGTCCATAAGAAGAATTAGATTACAATAACAATATGTCATAACTAATGGTAAATTGGTATGCACACATTTTTATTTTTTTTTGGTCAACTACCCTTTTATTAAATCAAGTTTAACCAAGTTGCATTGGCCCAGTGGTAAGGGAATGTCTATGTGGGCTTCTCCATCTGGGTTCGAGTCACCTTGGCCACAATGGATTTAACATGGCTTCCTATCCCCTATGAGGATTAGTCGGGTGTGTAGCAAGCCCCGGATTACCCCATATTAATAAAAAAAAAAAAAAAAAAAAAAAAAAGTTTGGCCAAAAATGTTAGTTGATATGCTCTCTATATATATGTATAGTTCTCTGACTGCTACACCTCCTCGTAGTATATATTCTTCATCTAAAAAATAACAAGATTGTGAATAAGAGAAAAATTATCATAATTAGCTATAGCTCAAGTACAGTTTTCACAGAGTTCCTAATTTCAGTTAGCTTGAAATGACGATACCCGAGGAAGAAGTTCCACTTCTGGAAGATTCAGTTAGCGACTCCGTCGACCACCGTGGAAATCCCGCCAGAAAGTCTTCCACCGGCGGATGGAGATCCGCCTGGTTCATAATAGGTGAAAAGAAAAATATTAAATCGAGAGGAGAGATTAAAGTCACATATTGTGATTAAAATTAGTGTTTGTTCGTTGTTGCTAAATCTTGATTTTTTTCTTATATGTATGTTTCAGGTGTGGAAGTTGCAGAGAGGTTTGCTTACGTTGGGATTGCATGCAATTTGATCACTTACCTGACCGGACAGCTCGGACAATCGACGGCGACCGCCGCCGTGAACGTGAACACGTGGTTAGGAACCGCGTCGACGCTTCCTATTATAGGAGCTTTCGTAGCAGACGCTTACCTCGGTCGTTACCGGACAATTCTTGTAGCTTCCCTCATCTACATACTGGTTGGTACCTTCGTTTTCTCCTCTACTCTCCCCAGTTCGAAATTTTTCTGACAGTAAACCGGGTGAGATTATTTTAGGGGCTGGAGCTATTGACCTTATTGGTTTCCCTAAACCTCATGGGATCCTCTGAGCAACGTAACGACGATTCCTCTAAACCGTCTTTCTGGGTGAAGGTACTTTTCTTCTGCTCTCTGTACCTTGTGGCCATATAGGACAAGGCGGACACAAGCCTTGTGTTCAAGCGTTTGGTGCGGATCAATTTGACTCGGAAGATACTAAAGAGAGAATAGCTAGAGGATCGTTTTTCAATTGGTGGTTCTTGAGTTTATCCGCGGGAATAGCCTTATCGATCACTGTGGTGGTGTATGTTTGTTACACCCCTAGTCCACGGGATCTCTCAAAGGAGCGGTAATGTTTGGGATAATCCTTGAACGGAGGTTCAGGCGGTGAAACCGTAGCTCGGAAGTGTGGAACCGGCTCGAAGGCGTGGGACTCCTCTCAAAGATCCTTCCAACTCGCAGCTCGCTTGCGGACACTCCTTGAGGACGATCGGTAGAACGGTATCCACAAAGGAGGATGGAAACTCCTTTGATACGACCACTTATCGAACCCTTAGAATCCACCAAGGAGATCGAAAAGACTTCACGAAAACTAAGAGAATCCACAAAGCAAATCGTAAAAAGAAAGAGAATTTTTATTGAATTATTGTTGAGAGATCAACAATGGTCTCACGAAAATATAAAGGAAAGGGAGTTCAAGGGTCTAACAATTCTCGAAAATACAAAGCATAAAAATCGAGAATGAACAAAAGAATTAAAAGAGTTTGACTTTGAATTTGACTAAGAAAATGCGAAATGTCTCTTGGACTTCTTGGTCGAAATTGTTGAGGGATTTGCTGAGGGATTTGGGCTTGAGGAAGAAGTGTTCCAAGGCCTCGTTAAAAACTTTGTCACGTAAAACCCAATGGGTAAAAACCGTGACTAAGGAAAAGAGTGCACTTGGACTTGGATCGAAACCAATGCGGTTCGAAGCACTTCTTCCTTCAAACCCACGGCTTCGTGAACGTGTTGAACAAGTCCTCCTAGTGCTTCCTTAAGCTTCTTCGCCTTAGCTCTCGTCATAGGTCCTTCCGGAACGTGCAAAGCTTCCTCGGGTTCAAGCTCCTTCTCGGAAAATGTCTCCTCGGCAAGTTCCTCCTCGGCAAGCTTCTCCTCGGCTAAGTACTTAACCTCCGTTGTGCCATCTAGGATCATATCATGCCCCTCCTCTTCAAAAGGATTTGTCCTCAAATCTGGACTATCTACAACAAAAGGGATAAAGTCAGAAACATTGAAACTTGAGCTAATAGCGTACTTACCTTGCAAATCGATGACGTAGGCATTGTTGTTGATCCGCTTTATCACACGAAATGGACCATCGGTTCTCGGCATGAGCTTAGACTTTCTCGCATCCGGAAATCTTTCTTTGCGTAGATGTATCCAAACGAGATCTCCCGGTTCAAAGACTTGTTCACGCCGTCCTTTATTAGCTTGCTTGCGGTATTGTTCGGTCCTCTTCTCTATGTTCAACCGCGCTTGTTCATGCATCTGTTTCACGAGCTCAGCCTTCTTTTTCCCATCAAAACTCAAACGCTCATTGGAAGGTAACTCGGTTAGATCCAAAGGAGTAATAGGATTAAAGCCATAAACTAATTGAAATGGTGAAAACTTAGTAGCGGAGTGAACATAATGATTATAAGCAAATTCGACATGCGGCAAACAATCTTCCCATGATCTAATATTCTTTTTAATAACAGCACGCAAGAGAGTGGACAAAGTTCTATTCACTACTTCCGTTTGCCCGTCAGTTTGCGGGTGACAAGTAGTAGAAAACAAGAGTTTAGTGCCTAACTTAGACCAAAATGTTTTCCAAAAATAACTTAAGAACTTAGTGTCACGGTCCGAAACTATCGTCCTAGGCATGCCATGCAAACGAATTACTTCCCTAGAGAACAATTCTGCAACTAGTGATGCATCATCCGTTTTATGACAATGAATAAAGTGAGCCATCTTAGAAAATCTATCAACTACGACAAAGATGGAATCTCGACCCTTCCTAGTTCTAGGCAATCCAAGAACGAAATCCATAGACACATCAACCCACGGAACAGTAGGAATAAGTAAGGGAGAATACAAACTTTGCGACTGTACCTTAGACTTAGCTTGCTTGCATGTGACACATCTTCCGCAAATTCTTTCTACGTCTTTCTTCATATGCGGCCAATAGAAATGTGCTTGCAAAGTGCTTAGAGTTTTGGCGACTCCAAAGTGTCCCATAAGTCCTCCTGCATGTGATTCCCTAACAAACAACTCTCGCAAAGAACAGTGAGGCACGCAAAGTCGATTTTCAAAGAAAAGAAATCATTCACAAAACGTCGGTAAAATCCCGCAAGTCCATGGAAACTCCTCACTTCACCAACGGACTTCGGACTAGGCCAATCGCGGATGGCCTTCACCTTTTCTTCATCGACTTTGATTCCCTGGGCACTTACAACAAAACCTAGAAAAACCAAGTTATATGTGCAAAAGGTGCACTTCTTCAAATTTGCATAAAGCTTTTCTTTCCTAAGAACATCCAAAACGGTCCTAACATGCTTAACATGCTCGTCTATGTTCTTGCTATACACTAGGATATCATCAAAGTATACAACGACAAAGACTCATATAAATGATCGCAGGATATGGTTCATTAGCCTCATGAATGTACTAGGTGCATTAGTTAACCCGAAATGCATCACTAACCATTCATACAACCCATGCTTAGTTTTAAATGCCGTTTTCCACTCATCCTCCTCTTTCATCCTAATTTGATGATATCCACTTTTAAGATCAATTTTAGAAAATATGCAAGACCCATAAAGTTCATCAAGCATGTCATCTAAACGAGGAATAGGATGGCGATACTTTACAGTGATATTATTTATGGCGCGGCAGTCGACGCACATACGCCACGTTCCGTCCTTCTTCGGAACAAGCAAAACCGGACTCTCGCGGATATGTCCTTTCTCCATAAGTTCCGTGACCTACCTTTGAAGTTCCTTAGTCTCCACAGGATTAGTCCTATATGCTGGTCGGTTCGGAAGAGCAGCCCCGGGTACAAAATCGATTTGATGTTCAATTCCCCGGACAGGCGGTAAACCGTGCGTATTATCGTCGGAAAAGACGTCTTCAAAATCCTGCAAAACTGAAATCATCTTGCTCGGGAGCTCCGGCTCAAGGTCAGTATAACTCATAAGAGTTTCTTTAAACATAAGAACAATGAAAGATTTTTTTGTAAACAAAGCTTGCTTGATCTCACTAGATCTCGCAAAAAGAGTAGAATTCCTTACGGTTTTCAGCTTTGAGGTTTGCTTTGGGATTGTACTCAAACTCATACCTTCTTTAGCGTGGGGATTGCTGGAATTTGTGTCGTCTTTAGCCTCAGATTACTTCTTCTTATCACGGACTTTCTGGTCTTGATAAATTTCGAGAGGTGACATAGGAACTAAGACCACGTTTTTCCCTTTGTATGCGAAAGAGTGCTTATTCGTAAGGCCGTCATGAGTAACCTTGCGGTTAAATTGCCAAGATCGTCCCAATAGTATATGCCCAGCCTCCATAGGTAGTACGTCACAAAGAACTTCATCCACGTAGCTTCCTATCGACAAAGGAACCAAAACTTGTTTCGTTACCTTTAAGTGTCCCTCGTTGTTCAACCATTGAAGATAATATGCCTTTGGATGCTTCGTCACTTCTAAACCCAGCTTCTCCACAAGTGTAGTGCTCGCCACATTCGTACAACAACTCCCATCGATGATAAGACTACACACTTTCCCTTTGACGCGACATCTAGTGTGAAACAAATTTTCCCGTTGCTCCTCTTCTTTAGGTCGGTCTTGTATAAGCAACGTTCTTCTTGCCACTAGTAAATCTCCATACTCAGCTTCTTCCGCGGTCTCTTCAACCACTTGTGAGACGTCACAAATTTCTTCCACAACCGATTCTATCTCACCGTCCCCTCTAAGTATCATCGTCCTTTTGTTCGGACAATCTTTTGCCATATGCCCTCGGCCTTGGCATTTGAAACATCGAAGATCGGGGCCCTTGACTTGAGAAGTCTCGGCTTTCTCATGGGGATTCCTGACATAAGTTGGAGTAAATGGCTTTGAATCCGTTCCTGGCCTCACATCCGTTCTTGGTCGAAAAGCGGACCTATCGTTGACCGGATTAGGTCGTATGCTAGACCCGTAGGAAGTCTTGGCGGCATTCTTCCTCTTGAGTTGTCTTTCGATGATGTTTGCCTTTTGTAGCATCTCCTCGAGATCTCCATAGTACTGAAGTTCCAGCGAGTCTTGAATCTCACGGTTAAGACCTCCTAATAACCGTGACATAGTAACTTCACTATCTTCCTCTAGACGAGCTCGGGTCATAAGCATTTCCAGTTCTTGGTAATATTCCTCGACACTCTGTGCTCCTTGAACAAGTCTCCTTAACCTATTGTGTAGGTCACGTTGGTGATGACTAGGGACGAACCTCTTGCGCATGACAGTTTTCAATTGTCTCCAAGTCTCAATCGGGTCCTCGTCATTACGTCTCCGTGACGTCACTAATTGTTTCCACCAACTAAGTGCATAATCCTAAAACTCCGTCACGCAGCACGCACTCTTTGATCTTCCGTAGACTCATTGCAATCAAATACCAGCTCAACCTTAATTTCCCACGCCAAATATGCATCCGGATCGTTTTTTCCGTGGAAAGGAGGGATTTTTGCAATAACACCTCTCGTGTTTTCTCGTCTCGGCCTCCTTTGATTATTACCGGATGAATGACCCTCGGATTCATGCTGTCTCCTTGCGTTTCTACTTCGGCGCGGTCTACCTTGATCTTCATCATGGGAAAAATCACCATAATAGTCATCGTTGTTCAAAAGTCGATTTTGATCTTCCCCCAAGGGCATGTTTAGAGGCTGTCTTTGTGCTCCTAGTGCTCGATTCAGCTTGTCATTCATTTCTTGCATTTCAGCGACCATCATACGTCTCATGTTGTCCATGACCACTTGTAGTTGAGCGTCACTTAACCCGGCTTGATTAAGAGCGACGTTTGGATTTTGTTGGTCATCTCTTTGATTATGATTAGATCCATCTTGTGCCATGATTTCCTGAAATAAACAAGAACAAGTTAGTAAAAGAAAACAGAATTTTAAAACGTGACATCAAAACAAGCAAAGGGAAAGGAATCGCTTAGTCGGTTTTGTCGAATTTTCTCGGAAATTGGATCCCTCGATTAAACCTCTTGGTTTTGAATTTTTCCCGGATAAATCCCTCGGATTTAAGTTCCCCGAACAATTTCCCACGGACTGGAAATTCCCCGAAAAATCCCAAAACTCTGGTCATCATTTCAATTTTTTTGGTTACTGCTAGACTTAATTTTAGTGAAAATTTATTTATCTTGTGTGACAAGTTTCCTAGGTAAAGCGATGATCTCAGGAGAAGGAAGAGGTGCAAAGCCATGTAGTGGTAGGGACGTAGAAGACGCGAAGGGTTTGGTAAGGCTTATTCCGATATGGATCACAACACTGGTGAGCACGATTCCTTATGCTCAATACTTTACTTTATTCACGAAGCAAGGCGTTACCGTGGACAGAAATTTTTTACCGGGCTTAGAAATTCCCCCGGCTTCTTTATTGTCATTCGTTGCTATATCGGTTCTCATCTCAGTTCCGATCTACGAGCGTGTGTTCCTTCCAATAGCTAGATTGATTACCAAAAAGCCTTTCGGGATCACAATGCTCCAGAGAATAGGAGCCGGGATGGTGCTTTCGAGCCTCAATATGGTGCTGGCAGCATTGGTAGAAGCCAAACGGTTGCAAATCGCTGAGGAACACAAGAATTCTTCTACGACCAGGTCCCGAAAGAGCTGAGAAGTATCGGTCTCGCGTTTTCGTTGAACGCAATGGGTCTTTCGAACTTCTTGAGCGGTTTGCTCATCATTGTGGTTGATTGGGCTACGGGAAGAGATGGCGGAGTCAGCTGGTTCAACACAAACCTGAACCGAGCTCATGTAGATTACTTTTACTGGTTGCTTGCCGCATTCACCTCCATTGATTTCTTTGTGTTCTTGTTCATTTCCAGGTCGTATGTTTACTGTCGGACAGACCATGTCTAAGAACTCAAACGACAACTTCTCTTGACTTTCGTATCATATCACAAATTGAATAATATATTAAATAAGTTAAATTTTCGTTCCTAAAAATCCCACAGTAAATAATCCTAATCCTAATCCCACAATTAAAAGGAGATATTCTTCGGTGAAGTCGTCAGATTCCGATCAATCTCCTTTCTAAAACTATTAGGTAGGCCAAAATGTCTCAAAAACGTAATACAAAACTTTATGTTATAAACCTAAAAATTTTAGAACAATCACTTGAGATATACATGATCAAAATAAAGCTAATCCAAAAAAATAATTTTTTTGTGAAATAATTTTTTTTGTTTGTTTCACCTTCTTTAAAATTAACACTTGTTCAAAAATAAATCATTTTCATCTGTTTTATTAAAAGTTGGTTTTCATTAATGGAAGAATATGTTAAAAAAAAAAAAAAGACAGTTATATTTTTGGTTTAGGTTATAAAGATTCTGTAGGATATTGATATTAATAGCGTTAGTTGCCGAACGTCGCCGTTTTAGTGATGCTTCCACACGCGGAGTTTTATTACTTGTTGTCGTCGGTTCAGGATGTGTTGAATTAGGATAGGCTTAATTCGGTTTAACCGATCCTACCCAAGTCAAACCATACTGCAAAATTCAATTTGAAAATCGATCTGATTTATTTATTTTTTTTATTTTTTTAAATAACCTTTAACCGGAATGAATTAAACCAAGCTAAAATAAACTAACTGATTAGGCTTCAATTTTTTTTAATAATAATTTCAAGTTAAATTTAAAATTTTAAACAAAACATAAACCATTGAACTTTAACCAATCCCAAATATTACTTAATTATCATCTCATTAACGGTATGGTCTGCAAAGGTCAGCTTGAAAGGCCCAGTGAAAGTAACCCAATTTCCTTACAAAAGAAAAATCTTACTTCCTTTCGTCTCTCAGAATCGCCTCCGCTGGTTTTGTTTCGCATGAAGAAGTCAAGTGGAAGTTCAAGGCCGACACATTTAAATCGAAATTCAAGTCTAAAGAAACTTGGTCTCTAATAAGTAAGATTCTTATCTATATATTTATGTGAATAATAAAAAGAGTTCATAATCTAAATTTATTTTGCATTCTAAAATATCACATATTTACGGTTTATTAGATTTTTGTGTTTTAAAAGATAACACATCATAAAAATATTAAATGAAAAACCAGTAAAAACAAAACACTAATACACATTAACTTATTTTTTACTATGTCATTACTTTCCACACAATATTTTGACAAGCTAATATTTCCCAGTCCACAAAAACTTTTTATGTCTTTCATCCGTATTAATTTTTTTTCACACTCTATTAGCACCAATAATGTAATACACTTCACATTTTTCTTTCTCGAAAACTATAGGGTTGACTATGGTACACTACCCCTAATATACAACTTTTTCGATATACATCCTAAATTTTTTGCCTCTTTTCTACACACCAAAAAAAAATATTATTTACTAAAAATCATGAACTTTGTATTCTCTTATAATTACAACATAACGATTAGAAATTATGATTGAGTTTAATAAATCGGTAATCGCGTTTAAAAAACCACGATTAAGATAATCCAACCCTTTCAACCCCTAACCCGACTCTATAACCCGACTCCCTAACCCAAACTTATTGAAAAAACAAAATCAATTTGGGGACAGAATTAGGGTTCTAAAGACGAGAGAAAAAAAGAAGAGAAAAAGAGATTTCATCAATATTTTCTCCTAGCAAAATCTCAATGTTCGTTTATATGAGAAAACAAAATAAATCCAAGAATCGAATTGTGTCATGCTATGTGGATTAGAAGAAAATATTGATTCCAAAACACAATTAAATTCGAAAACACAATTAAAAGAAAATATTGATTCAATTTAGTTTTTTCATTACGTTCGGGTTAGGGATTCGGGTCAAGTTAGAGGTTAACGGGTCGGATTATCTTAATCCTGGTTTTTTAAACATGATTACCAGTTTATTAAACTCAACCATAATTTTTAGTCGTTATGTTGTAATTATAAGAGAATACAAAGTTCATGATGTTTAGTAAAGAATAAATTTGTTTGGGGTGTGTATAAAAGAGACGAAAAGTATATGATGTATATCGAAGAAGTTGTATATTAAGGGTAGTGTACCATAGTTAACCCAAAACTATATTGCCTCCTAGAGTCTCAACTACCGCTTGACTACATAAACTTTATCTTGCAAATTTAAGAAAGAGACATAACACATACTTTCGAAGAGATTTCCAATTTAGTATATCTTTTGTTACGTTTTGCTTCTCTTATCTGGTAGTTTCATTTTGTTTTTGCTCAAGTATTGTTCCATCATCCTAAATAGACCGTTCTAAAATTAGAAAACTTGGGCATTTAAATTTCTTACAAATGCAAAGTGTTTTGCATAACCAATTATATCCAATTCGTCTCTAATTTTACTATGGAATCGGTGGTTTTTATCAAACGTATGAGTTTTTATGGAAGAAAAAAAATGATCACTTCATCTTTAGCTTTGTTGTAGACTATGTTCTCGAAATTTTTTAGATTTTAACTTTTTAAGAGAAAGATTGAGATTTTGTAAAATGAGTTATGGATAAAATACAATATTATCTTATGTGTAATTGACTATGAATAAAATAACGTATAGTCAATCTTTCTCTTCTAGACTTAAATATGTTAATTGATTCTTTAATTGCAGTTTTGCAAGAAAAAAAATGCGCACAAGTTCTTCTCCAACAGCCTCATGAGTTGGTTCTCCATGATGAATCTATCGAACATGAGAAAAAATTATCGCCCAATGTAAAAGTCCAAAACATGTATCAATATTTTGGTTGTAGTATGAACTTGTAGTTAATATTCATAACGAAAAAGTGTTTGTCATTGAGATTTTTCGGTTTGTGTAAGGAGTTATTAATTATGAGAGCTTTGAAATTTCTAACTTGGGTAATAAAATGTAGAAATGTAAATCACATGCTTGAAATTGATCTTGAAATAAGAACATGTCCAAAACTTGCACGAATGAATAATGATAGTAAAAATGTATACGAATACGATCCGCGCATAATCATTAATATTTAAAAATTTGTTATATTTTTATGATATAAATAAAATGTCCATATTTCATATTTTGCCTAAGGTCGTCAATATTATTAAAACGGGTCTGGGGTTGTCGACTCGGTACAACCCACATCACAAAGACCAAACTCTTAACTGGGAAGTTATATATTTGAAAAGAAAGGTACAGGCTCCGGGAAACATATACAAATTCGATATCAGGTTTTTTAGTTGTTTTGAGGAGCACATAGAATATCATGAAATTGGAGATGCTGAAGATAACATTGTTAATCAAGTATGGACATTCCAGAGGCAAGTGGTAAGGGATGCTCTCACTTATCCCGACACTACGTTCGTTCACTACTGCTACATCCAGGGATGATTTAACTAATCCCGACACTACATTGGTTCACTACCGCTATATCCATGGATGATGCACCAGATTCTTTAATTTCTTCTACGTTTATGGAATTTATATTTCTATTGGTTTCTAGGATTATGTTTGAATTATGCAACATATGTTTCTAAGCTACATAAAGGTTTCGTTATGGTTTTTACCTGGTGCATACCGTTTCTGTTGACCACATTAGTCAATACCGTTCCCGTTGACCACATTAGTCAATATTGATTGGGGTTAAGCTAGAATCATGATCCGCAAACACCTATATATATATATAGAATAAATCAGAAGTTTCAATGTAAATAATTAAATGAAAGAATTGGATATTTGAGTTGAAGTGTAACCTCATTAACTTGGAAGTATGTCCCATTGAGTGGGAAGCTACCCCTCATTGCTGTTCTACAAGATATCTGCATGAAATTAAAACTTGTTATTTGCAAATATTTGTCGAAACGTGTAGTTAGCGGCAAAGGAGTAGGATGCAATTGCTTAGCAAGATTGTCCCTCTTACAGTCTGAGATCTTGATTCCTTGATGTTGTTGCATGAGAAACAAGTCTCCTCGTCGCACAATTTTTTCAATTCCTTGGTAGATGCATTTGCTTACAGCTGGTTGAACGGAATCAACGGTCTCACCTGTTTAAAATCATCGTAAAACTTTTTTTTATCGATCTGACTAAATGATTAATAGATTTGCATCAGTTAATAATTCATAGATCACCTGGTGTCCAAATGGCAAGCAAATAAGAACATGGATCATCAGGTTCTCTCTTCTCCAACTGCCATAACAAACACAAACAACTCGTTTGATTTTAAACACAGACAGAACTGCAACATGTTTCCTTAAATTGATCTCTATCAAAAACCTTTAAACTTTAGGCGTATGGAGAGAGAGAAACAGGAGACTACGTACAAAAAAAAATCAAATCTAGATCGGAAATGAGCAAAACTTTTGAGAAACATAGATGACTTAACTTTGGCACAAATCAGCCCTCTAATCTTCCATGCTCTGTGTAATATCTTCTACTCTCTCGGGTTAAAGCCCCCTGAGAATTCCAACATAAAACTCTCGTGAGACAGCAAAGGGAACATCTCATGAAATTAATCTCATGGCAATAACAGAGGGTTTTGACAAAAACAAACCAAAAAGCTTTAAACTTTAGGAGCATGGAGAGAGAGAGAGAGAGAGAGAGAGGAACAGGAGACTACGAACAAAAAGAGTTTAAAAACTAGACCGCATTCACCTCCATTGCTTTCTTTGTGTTCTTGTTCATTTCCAGGTCGTATGTTTACTGTCGGACAGACCATGTCTAAGATCTCAAAAGACAACTTCTGTTGACTTTTCATATCATATCACAAATTGAATAATATATTAAATAATTTAAATTTTCGTTGTCAGTGAAGTCGTCAGATTCCGATCGATCGCAGCTTCGAACTTCTTATTTATATTTTGAGACTGACAGTAGAAAAGAACAAGAACGAAGCCAGGATCACATTCAATTTTCCACACGTAGAAAGATCATCACATCACTGATAAAGTTGACTTTATTCTTTTTCTTACATTGATTTAACTTCTCTCAACGATTCAAGCACAGTTGCTAAACTACAGCTTCCTTAAGAAACTGTTGAACTCTTGAACTTGCTTGCTGATGATGGGGTTTTAGACAATGCTGAAGCTTTGAATCCTCCTCGCAATAGACTCGAGGCTGACGCTGCACTTATTTTCCTTCTCTTTGCTTCTAGCTCCAATCTTTTCTTGCTTGATGATGACATCGCGTAAGATGACTCAGGAAAGATGGAAGATGCATGGATCAGCGCTCGTTTATCCTTTCGATTCTTATCAAACTTGGTCTTGAATTTCACATTTGATGCAGCTGCAATATCTTCTTCGCTCTTTGGAAGAAGTCTTATCCCCAAGCCTAGCTTCCTTGAAGCAGCCTCTTCTTCAGCTACACGTTTCCTGTGTCCCTGGAGAACAAGCATAGGTTACAAAGGAAGAATCAAAAAACGAGATTGCAAGCAGAAAAAACAAAAAATTGCAAACTTGTAACTTACCCTAATTTGTGCACGTAGAGCTTTGTTTAGGGAGTAGTCATCTGCATGTCTTGCATCTGAGACTCGCTGGAGACGGACCAAAAGCGGTTCTGCTGCTTTCTTCTTCTGCAAATCAACTTCCTGGTGCTCTAATCGATAAAACGGGTCTACAAGCTTTCCCTTCTCTGCACAAGGTTATAATATCATATCAAGAATGAGCCGCCGCAACAAATAAGAAGCCAAACACCTATTGAGAGACCTATAGAGATTCTAAAATCAAACTTGTCAAAGAAGGTAGAAACCAACCTTCCTCAGCAGTAAGCTCCATGGTTTCTGCGTCTTCCACGTCATATTCCTCAACCTTCTTCTGGGCACCACTAGTAATTACATACTCGCAGTTCTGAGGATCTGTCTGAATGACTATCTCATGTTTACAGCATGGTGATTTCATTGCAAAACTCCATATCTGACCATGATAAGATATTAACCTCAGTACCAGTTCTATGGCAAGCAAAAAGAGAATATACAATGCAGTGCACATGTATTTGTGAAATCAAAGGTTTTCGCGGACAGAAGCTTAAGGTGATCATAGAAAAAGGAAAGACTCTCAATCGTACCTTTGTGGAATAATAGTTCCCAACCTGCTTCTTTTCTGCATTGAATCGAACACCCTTGGCGATCATAGAATTATTGCAGCCACCACACCATATATTATACGGCATCTCGAACCTGAACAAAACAAAAGCGCATATGAAAAATTCAACCGATGTGAGAGTACCCTCCTGCTAATCAAACAAAAACAAAGCTTCTGATCGATCAACAGAACGTACACCAGAGACAGACTTTTAATACATGGACAACAACTCAAGCCTAATACACACTTTTTCCAAGTTTTGATCATCATAGTTGTTTGAAGCTATCCATGGATTAAGTAAGGAATCTAATGAAAAACTTATGTAAATTCAACCAAAGGTGGCATCTCCCTGCCAATGAAACAACCTCGGAACTAGGCCGTCACTGGAATGGATGTAGTATTTGATTATATTACCTTATGATCAAGATTCCCTCGCCTAATTTCCTTGCCCTCTCTCTCAGAGGATGCTGTCCTTGAAACTTGTTCAAGGAACCTTGATCGGGAGTCCATTCTGGTGGATAGTAAAAGTTGTCTGCCCTGGCAGCTGCAAGAGTCGACTGCAAAAGGAACCAAAATTGAAACGATTAACAAATGAAACTAAAATCAATGAAACACCAAGCCAGAAAGGATCCCAAATTGATTCATTCGATTAGCTGAAACATACAGAGAATTTCGATAACAAGCTAAAAACCTGGAAAACTTTCAAATTGTCAAAAACCCGATTAAGCTAGTTAATCTATTGGTACAATCACGTAAGATATAATCATTCCGAAGAAACCCACTATGAAACCCTAAACCCAAATCCCAGCACCCAAGACCCGAAATCGCAAAATAAATCCAAACATAAACAAATCATTTCAGTATAGATTAGGGCTTCGGAGATTCAATTCCAATCAACAAACAAACACGATATCCCCAATTTACCACTACCCGAAAGGAACAGAAGGGAAATCAAGCTATTAACATACGGAACAATTATTTGTGAGATCGATTGAAAAAACAACAACACGTACCATCTTGTTCTGTCGAGATTGATCAAATCGTTCTTCCTAATTTCCTCCTTCTGGTCTGAGATGCTCGATCGCAAATCTATGGCTTTGCTAAAGTTAACAAGAGTTGGATTTATTCTATTCACATATATAACCAAGTCTTGTTCGATCTCAACCGAACGTCGCCGTTTTAGTAATGCTCCCACACGCGGAGTTATTACTTGTTGTCGGTTCAGAATGTGTTTCAAAAATCTGAATTAGGATAGACTTAATTCGGTTTAACCGATCCTACCCAACTCAAACCATACTGCAAAATTCAATTTGAAAATCGATCTGATTTTTTTTTTTAAAAATAAATTTTAACCAGAATTAAACCAAGCTAAAATAAACTAACTGATTAAAACTTCAATTTTTTTGATAATAATTTCAAGATAAAATTAAAATTTTAAACAAAACATAACCATTGAACTATAACCAATCCAAAATATTACTTATTTATAATCTCCTTCAAACGAAAATTGTTTTGAGAAATTAGGCTAGATGGCTTTTTGTGAAACAATATTTTTTTTTGGTTTCACCTTCTTTAAAATTAACACTTGTTCAAAAATAAAATTCATTTTCATCTGTTTTATTAAAAGTTGCTTTTCATTAATGGAAGAATATGTTAAAAAAAAAAAGAAGAAGATGAAAAACATTATAAAAACAATTATATTTTTGGTTTAGGTTATAAAGATTCTGTAGGATATGATATTAATAACGTTAGTTGCAATTATGGACACTAGGTCTGGCAAAAATAACCGGAACCAAAAAACTAAAACCGAATCAAACAGAATTAGATGGTACCGAACCGAACCGAATAATTATAAATATTTGAATAGTTTGTTTTATAAAATATTTTGGGTACCGGAACCGAACCGAAATCCGAATGGGTATCCAAAATATACGAAATACAATTATATATCTAAAAATATTATGCATTTTTAGTTTTGAAATAACCAAAATACTAAAAATTACAATTATAAACCGATTATATTAGTCATGTTTAGAACGAAATAACCAAAATATTCAAAAAAAATAGTTATATTGTTCAAATTTAAATAATTTTGAAAAATTTAACCAAATTTTATTTAAATTAAATATTTTTTTTTTATTTTTTTCGAGAATCTACCTTATAATGAGATAAGGGGTGCTCTCCAGGGTTGACAACTCAGCATTCCCCTATAGGTCAATTTTTTTTCTTTAAATTAATTGCATATTAAAAATTAATTGGCAATTAATAAATTGATACATGCCTCTTATATATTACTCCATCCGTCCTAATTTATAGGATTTTTTAGAATTTTGCACACAGTTTAAGAAAATACAAAGTGTACACTTATCATCATTTAATAAACAAATTAAAAAACAATCTAAACAAGAAAGAAAAAAACAAAAAAAAATGCAAATGGACACTTCCATATTCTCGGCTGAACATCTCTTGACTTGCTTTTTTTTATGTTCCATTTTTTAGTTTCAGATTTCTGTCTTTGTTTACAAAAAAGTACGTTTGGAATAATAGTTGATGACTATGAGTAATGAAAAATTAATAATGTTTGACTTTAATTTCTGTGCTTTTGAACTTCTTTGACCATAAACTCTTTTAATAATTGTTGCATTAATAGTAATTGGATTTATGTCTAAATCTTTGAGAAAATCTAATAAATTGGAACAGAAAAAAAATCCTAAAAAATCCTATAAACTGGGACGGAGGGAGTACTAGATTAGGTCCCGCGTGATACGCAGGTGAAATAAAAAATATTTAAATTCTAAAATTGATAACTCGCATAATTATGATTCATATAATTTGATTTTAAAGTTAAACACTCGTTTAGTTATCCATAAACTACGTTTTGAAATTCACAATTAAAAATATTTAAAATTGATCAAGATTACCCATAGATAATTTCTCTAAATGAATGAGACAATTTAAGAATCAAATTTCAATCTTATATAACTTAAAACTTAATCTTATTGATAAAATCAATATTTCTTAATTTGATATATTATGAATCTTATATAGATTTAATAGTTTACATTTTTTTTTCTATTTTTCGTACTTTACTTTTTTGATTTTATTAGTTTTGATATATTATGAATGTTATATACATTTAATAGTTACTTTTTGTTTTATTTTTTTATTATGATTTTATATACATTTAATAGTTACATTTAATAGTTTACTGTTTATTTTGTATTTTCTAATTTTCTCGTACTTTACTATTTTTTATTTTATTAGTTTCCATTTTCTTAAACTACAATTTCCTTTTTTATTATTTGAAAATTTTGTATTATTACAATGACACGTGTCACAATTTCAATTAACCGTGACAAATGTCACGATCTCGTGAGTAAAAATTACTTTACGTGTCACGCTCACGTCGAGAGATGCAACTTTATATAATAAATTATTCATTTTCTTAAACCACAATTTTTTTTATTACTTGGAAAGTTTGTATTATTACATTGACACATGTCACGATCTAAATTAACGATGACACAAATGTCACGATCTAAATTAACGATGACAAAAGTCACGATCTCGTTAGTTATAATTATCATACGTTTAGTTTTGATATATTATAAACTAGATAAGTACCCACATATATACGGGTTTGTAATTTAATATTTTATAACCCGTGAAAAAATGAAAGACGATAAAAAGGAAAACAAAATTAGATCACCCGTGAAAAATATCATATACATAAATTTAGAAATAAAGTTTACGATAAAATAAATATATACATTGAAAGAAAATTTTGGTGAATAGATGCAGTAAATAGTTGTGGATACGATTATTGGACTTTTTTTTTTTTTGGTGTAATTGATATACTACCAAATTGTGGTTTATATAGAGGTGAAAAATTTAAAAAAAAATCTTTTATGATTAATTTTCTTAATCTAAATAGAAAACTACGAAATATTTTTTCCTTACTATATTAATCTTGCCTTTTATGATAAATTATAAATTAAAACTAATTTGATTAATATTTACTTTAATTCATTTGTTTTTTAAATTAAACTGACACATGTCAAGATCTAAATTAACCGTGACAAATGTCATGATATCATGAGTGAAAATTATTCTACGTGTCACACTCACATCGAGAGATCCAACTTTATATAATACGATATATATATATATATATATATATATATATTTTAGTAACTTTACATTTTCGAATTATGAATGTGAAATTGAGAAGCTATCAATTTGGTTATCTAGAGGTGGAGAATGATAATTCTTTTTCTATTTAGGATTGTATTCCATTTTAAGTTTTTGGTTTTTTTAAGAATTACTAATTGTTCTTTCCTTTTTAAAAACTTTAGTTTTTTTATGATTTCAATATATTGTTTAATTTCCTTATTCTAAACTGAAATATATATTTTTTAAATAAAATTTGGCTTTTATTCATTTTATTTTTAGGATTGTTATCCATTGTTTAATTTATTTATTCTAATTTAAAATATAGTTTTTTAACTTTGGATTTTATTTATAATTTTTGTTTAATTTTTCTTAATCTAAACATAACTACTTTTTCATTTACTTTTTAGGATTAGGAATCGATTTAAAATCGTATATTAATAATTTTTCTTTTTTAAGTTTGATCGTGTTTGTAGATTATAAAATTTTAAGTTTTCTTTTGTCATTTTCCTTTATTATAAGGTTTCTTTACTTATACTTGTTTTTTTTGTAAGATTGTCTTTTTTAGTTTAATCTTTTTTAAAATTTACTTTAATTCATTTTTACTAAAATTGCATATTTTTAGTTTAACCTTTTTTAATATTTACCTTAATTCATTTTTATTTTTTAATTAAATTGACACAAGTCAAGATTTAAATTAACAATCGTGACAAATGTCACAATCTCGTGATTAAAAATTATCCTACGTGTCACACTCACATCGAGGGATCTAACTTTATATAATAAGATATATATACATATATATATATACATATCTATATATGAATCATATATAAATTTTATAGTTTTTTTGTAGTTTATATTTTTTTTTATTAGTTTATATTTAAATAAAGCACAATTTATTTTTGGTTTTTTATTATTTTGTCATATAGGAAATTTTATATTATTGCATTGTTATTTTTCATTTTTTACATATGTCACGATCTCATGATTGTTAGAATCTTAGTTAGAATCTTAATTTTCTTTTTATTTTTTTCCTTTTATTCAGATTATTACGTTGACACATGTCGCGATCTTAAGTAACAACAATACATGTCACGATCTCGTGATTGAAAATTATCATACGTGTCACACTCTCGTCGAGGGATTCAGCTTTATATAATAAGATTTCTTTAATCTAAATGAAAAAAACTAAGTAATGTTTTTTCTTTTCTATATTAGTTTTGCTTTTTAAGATAAATTTAATTCGTTAACTTTTTAATTTTATTTTTAGTAACTTTCTCTTTTAAGATTATGAATAAGAATTTTTAAGTTTTTTTTTAATCGATTTTAATTATTTCCAACTTTGACTTGACACATGTCGCGATCAGGTGAATTAGCATTTTTGAAACATTTAGTTTTATATGATAAAAATTTTACTAATTCTTAACTGAAATATGTTTTTAAAAAAAAAAAAATTGGCTTTTATTCCTTTTTAAAAATTTTAGAAATGTGTAGATTATTATATAGAGTTTGGTTGTTGTTGTATATTAATAATTTTCACTTTTTAAGTTTTCTTTTGTCATAATGGAAAGGATTATAATCTTTTAAGTTTGGTCGTATATTTATAGTTTTTCTTGTAAGTTTAGAGTATATTTATAATTTTTATTTTTTTATTTTGGTCGTGGTTGTAAATTATAAATTTTACCTTTTAAAATTATGAATGTGAAATTGATAAGGTATCAATTTGGTTATCTAGAGTCGAGGAATGATAAAAAAAATTCTTTTAGGATTGCATTCCTTTTTAAGTGTGTGATTTTTTAAAGAATTGCTAATTGTTCTTTCCTTTTTTAAAACTTTAGCTTTTTAGGATTGTAATCTACTGTTTAATTTCCCAATTCTAAATTGAAATATGTTTTTTTAATAAAATTTGGATTTTATTCCTTTTCTTTTTATGATTGTAATCTATTGTTTAATTTATTTATTTTAAACTAAAATATGAGTTTTTTTTAACTTTGATTTTTCTTTATAATTTTTGTTTAATTTTTCTTAATCTAAACATAACTACTTTTTCCATTTAGTTTTTAGGATTATGAATCGATTTTAAATCGTATATTAATAATTTTTCTTTTAAGTTTAGAGTATATTTATAATTTTCTTTTTTTAAGTTTGATCGTGGTTGTAGATTATAAACTTTTAAGTTTCTTTTTGTCACTTTCCTTTATTATAAGTTTTTCTTACTTATACTTATACATTTTTTTTTTGTAAGATTGCCTTTTTACTTTACACCTTTTAATATTTACTTTAATTCATATTTACTAAGATTGCCTTTTTTAGTTTAACTTTTTTTAATATTTATTTTAATTTATTTTTACTTTTTTAATTTAATTGACACATGTCAAGATCTAAATTAACAGCCGTGACAAATGTCACGATCTTGTGAGTAATAATTTTGCCTACGTGTCACACCCACGTTGAAAGATTCAGCTTTATATAATAAGATCTTATATACATTTAATAGTTAACTTTTTTATTTTCTATTTTCTATTTTTCGTACTTTAATATTTTCAATTTTATTAGTTTCCCCATTCTTAAACCACAATTTCCTTTTTATTTTTTCATTGTTTGAAAAGTTTGTGTTATTACATTGACACGTATCACGATCTAAATTAAGTGTGACAAATATCACGATCTTGTGAGTTATAATAATTTTATGTTTAGTTTTGATATATTATAAATCTTATATTCATTTAATAGTTTACTTTTTATTTTTTATTTTCTATTTTTCTCGTACTTTACTATTTTCAATTTTATTATTTTCCGTTTTTTTAAACCACTATTTTTTATTATTATTTGGAAAGCTTGTATTATTACATTGACACGTGTCAAGATCTAAATTAACCGTGATAAATATCATGATCTCGTAAATAAGAATTATCTTATGTGTCACGCTCACTTGATAAGTTCGAATATGAAACATCTCTAAAGGAATATGCGATAGACCCTATTTTGATCTAATTGATTCACAATAAAATATTTTTATAAGTTTTAGTTTTATAAGATAGATGATTTGCTTGTTTAGAATTTGAATAAGAGAACTAAACGATGGAAGTACACATTTAAAAATTAGAAAAGTGTAGATTATTATATAGAGTTTTTTCGTATTTGTATATTAATAATTTTTCTTTTTTAAGTTTCCTTTTGTCATAATGAAAATAATTATAAACTTTTAAGTTTGATTGTTTATTAATAATTTTCTTTTTAAGTTTAGAGTATATTTATAATTTTCTTTTTTTAAGTTTTGTCGTGGTTGTAGATTATAATCTTTTAAGTTTCATTTGTCAATTTTCTTTATTATAAGTTTTCCTTACTTATTCTTGTTTTTCTTAATTTTTTTAAGATTGCTTTTTTAATTTAACATTTTTTAATATTTACTTCAATTCATTTTTATTTTTAAATTAAATTGACAAATGTCAAGATCTAAATTATCCGTGACAAATGTCACGATCTCGTGATTGATAATTATCATACGTGTCACGTTCACGTTGAGAGATCTAACTTTATATAATAAGATTTAACGTTATGAGATATTATTCCTAACATGCATTTTCAATATGTTGGCTCGTCTTATTATTGAATCATCAATTTCAAGTTGGATCGACAAAATCAATGATAATGCAGAGCATCATGAAACCGAAAGATATCATGAGATTCCTATCAGCTACATCCATAATGGAAAGATATGGAATCGAAATAAAATTCTACAGCAACGTTCTGTCAGTCACGGCGTGGTTAACGGAGCAGCCGATGAAAACGTTGTCGATCAATTCTGTGACTTGAACGGCAAGGATTGGTCGCTGACGTGGTCGGATTTTGCCTCGGCAAAAAAGAAATTCACGCCGGCGTCATTGCAGAGCCGGCGAGGAGGGAAGTGAGAGAGGGTGACAGAGAGAGAGAGTGTTTGAGGTGAGAGAGAAGCGCGTGTGTGTGGAGGTGACCATGACGCGTGAAGAGGCATCATTTCTGGATTTTTTCCATTTATTTTTTAATTTTTATTTCAAGTCAAAGAGAGAGAGGCGATTATGTCAGATCCGAGAGAGGCGACTTCAGGCCCGTTGGACCCGACCGGAGAGATTTCGAGATTTAACTCCGCCGGCATGTATTTCTCGGTGCCGCTCGGTAGCGTATACTCGAAAAAGAGCCAGAAAAGAAAGAAATGCCTTTCCTGGCACCCGATTTCTAGGGAGAGGAAACAACGGTCCTGGGTTCTTCCGGTGTCGAATTTCGTCATGGTTCTAAGAGGGAAAATACTGTGAGGCCCGACGGCGGCAGCAGCGTTAGAGGCTACCAGATTGAAGGTAAGTGGCGAAATCGAGAACAATTTACAGTGGGCATTGGGAGAAAGCATGAGATGACATAATGCAATTAACGGTTTAAGAGAAGCAAGGATGGCTTTTCGCTGGGATCTACGACGTTTTCAATAGATCCGACGCTCCAAAAATTTTGATGGCTAATCTTTATCGTGATGTTCATAGTGAGTTAAAAGAAAACTCACTCGTAGCGCGGATGCTCTCCTAGTTATGATAAATTTCGGATATCCGAGACCCGATCCGGACCCAGACGGAACCGAACCGAATTCAAAACCCAAAATAGATCATAGACTTCTAAAATTTGGATACCCAAAACCCGAAAAAAATTGATTCGAATCCGAACGGGTACCTGAATGTTCATACTTAGGACACTAATGGAGCATGATCCATGAATAAGTAAGTAGTTGGGAAATGTGAAGGGCATTTTTCTGTTAATTCGGTCAGAAAAGTCGAACGCAAGCGTCAATTGTGTGTCAGCTCCTTTATGACAAGCGGCTCAAAACATCCATAGCTCCGGCCAATCTCATCTCTTCAATTTTTCACAAACAAAATGGTGTCTTTGCTCGTTTCTTCTCTTACATGCTCAAGCCCAACTCTGAATCTCCTCCCCCTTGTGCGGACGGAATCAGCTTCGGTCTCCAGGAAACGTCGAGCAGCTTCTGTGGTGGCAACATCTTCGACAAGTTATAACGATTCCGTCGGAGAATCGTCTCCGAAACCCACGAAGTTCGTCACATTTCTCGGGAAAGGCGGCTCCGGCAAGACCACCGCCGCTGTTTTCGCCGCTCAGGTGAAAAAAAAAACCCATTCTTCGAATATCTTTCTCTTTGCATTCATCACATTTGATGGGGGAACTCTAGTAGCAATTACCTGAATCAATTTGATTATGAACCTTATCGGAGCCAGCTAGAGATGGTTCACACCATGAATCTATAATGTTAAGTTGTACTGAATCTGTTGAACTTGAAAGATCAAAGCTTTCTCCTCTCTGCTTAGCTTCGTTGCATCTGATATTGTGTATCGAGATTGAATATTTGTTGTTGTTACTAACTAATACAATGGCTATGCTCATAGCATTACGCATTGTCTGGGCTCAGTACATGCTTGGTGGTACATAATCAAGATCCTTCTGCTGATTTCCTCCTCGGAAGCAAGATTGGGACTTCTCCTACCTTAATCAACGATAATATCTCGGTTATTAGGCTGGAAACCACAAAGGTGTGTCCCTCTTTGTTTCGATCTTGGCATACTTTATTTCTGGTTCAGAGTTTGAACTTTCTTAACAACGGTTCCTGGAAAAACTGCAGATGCTTCTAGAACCTCTTAAACAGCTGAAGCAAGCAGATGCCCGACTTAATATGACCCAAGGGGTTCTTGAAGGGGTAGGTATGTGAACACACCTTCATATCTGCGAGTGTCGACGGAAAGAGATTGGGATTTTAAGTCCTCGTTTGTTTTGGCTATTGCTGTGTAGTAGGTGGTTGGAGAAGAGCTAGGAGTGCTTCCAGGGATGGATTCCATCTTTTCGATGCTTGAACTCGAGAGGCTTGTTGGTTTCTTTAGGCAAGCAACCCGTAAGAACCACAAGGGGAAGACTTTTGACGTTATAATTTACGTTGGCACTAGCACTGAGGAAACTCTTCGGATGATAGGTCTAAGCAGTAAAACAAGGTGTGCACTATGTTTGCTTTCTTTTGTTTCTGATTTCTCTGTGTTTCTTTTCTTTCTTGCTAGGAAGTATGCTTCTTTTATTTTGTGCAGATTGTATGTGAAATATCTGAGGAGTATGGCCGAGAAGACTGATCTTGGGAGGCTAACAAGTCCTTCCATTATGAGATTTGTTGATGAGTCATAAGCGGCAACAAGTCACCTTTTAGTGGCATGACAAGTGCTGATATGTGGGATACTTTGGAACGTTTCTTGGAGGTATCTAATCTATTTCGTAACCCTGTTTGTTCAACTAATTTAGCTCCAAAATTACGTATGGATTTTTGCAGACTGGCGCTTCTGCTTTGAGTGATACAGACAGATTCAGGAGTTTTCTTGTGATGGATCCAAACAATCCCATGTCTGTTAAATCTGCATTACGCTATTGGGGTTGTACAATACAAGCTGGATCTCATGCTTCTGCAGCGTTTGCTATTTCATCTTCTTCGAATCTGCCAGCTGAGTCACATAAAATCCCAAAAGACGAATTTGTGCCGCTGCCCTTTGCTTCCGCATTGGTTCCATTTACTAGAAATGGTCAGGATTGGGAGAAAATTCTGCTGGAGCAAGCAAATTCTAATGTCCGGGAACTTCTTTCAGGAATATTAAGCCAAGAAGGCAGCTTGACACCACCAGTAATGTTTGATACAGCAAAGAAGTCAGTGACTCTTTTCATGCCGGGGTTTGAAAAATCGGAAATCAAACTGTACCAGGTAAAAACAAAATTCTCATCTCCATTCAGAGTCTCTTTGGTTTCTCTTGTGAAACTCTCTCCTTACTTCTACCTTGGCATAATGTGATTGCTTGGAAAAGATCATCTGTTCATATGGGATTAAAAACTGCAAATGATTTTGGGTTTCCTTGATGAATCTACAGTACAGAGGAGGCTCTGAGCTCTTGATAGAAGCCGGGGACCAAAGACGAGTGATTCGTTTACCATCTCAGATTCAAGGAAAGGTTGGAGGAGCCAGGTTTCTGGACAGAAGTCTCATCATCACAATGCGGTAATACATTTTCACAGAACTAATTTGTTCTTTTTTTGTACACCAGATATGTGTAGTTTGTCCCCAAAATCAAAATCAAGAACAAATTGAAAAACAAAAAAAAACTCAAGAAGTCAAACATTTGGGACGGTCTTGAGATGAATAAACGAGTTTCTCATTACCAGAATGGCTCTGATACTTTGGCAAAATAGCAGCAGTTATAACAATGCCACTGAGCAAAGCCAAGCCGAGCCCTAAACCGTTGACGATCATTGATTCAGGACAGCGACTAGGCACGTTTCTCTTGGTCTGAAGAAACGTCAGCTTCTCAAGCAGTCCGGTTTCGGCAGTGGCAAAGCTTAGACCGTAGGTGTAGAGTCCGAGGAAGACGTGCCATGGAAGAAACGTTGTTCTTGTTGTCCGTACTTCTCCTCTATGCCAGAAGCTCAAGAACCCAGTCACCCACTGCAACACAACGTCATTATTGTTTTTATCTTGAAAACCAGTTTAGCTGAAAAGTTTGAGAGGCAATTTCGTAATTACTGATAGCTTCTATTAAAACGCGCTATAACACCCTTTAAAGAGCCTCGTATCGTGGGCGGTTTACGACATAGCGCATGGATTGAAGTGAGAGTAATTAAACATTTAGGGGGAATCTTGCCAGTATTCAATTTCTTCCTTTGTCATTTCTTTGCATTATTGATTGATAGCAAACATTTTTAAAAAGAGAAAATAATAATTATGACAGCAACGGGTAATGTTTAGAATAAAATAATAATAATAATGTTTGGTGGAAAGAGAAAAAAGAAGGGACCTGGGCAGCGAAAAGAGAAACAGAGAGTAAACCCATCCAAGAATGGAGACTGTAGAAATTGGAGAAAATCCCCAATTGGGAATGGAACTTTGTCCATATCCCAAACACAGCAGAGACCAATGCCACTCCTTGTAGCCATAGATGAACTGCTTTCTTCGTTTTCCTCGATCCGGGCAACCATCTGTGTATCAGAATCGCTGCACCCCCCCAAATTATCAATATTCAAGAAAGAGAGGGAATCTTCACTAGCTTTGATGAAGAGGGGGATCATTACTACCTTCTCCACTTACAAGAATGAAGCCAATCACCATCATCAGAGGATGAAGAGTCTACGAAGTATAAACTTGATTAGAGACCCAGAGAGAGAGAGAGAGAGATCCAATTGAAATCAACAAGGAAGGAGTGTGAGAGAAATTACAGAGTAGGTGAGGCCTTCACGAGGGACGAAGCTGGACTTAAGCAAGAGAGCCCAGTAGACAACCAAAACTGCGATTACTAAACCTGAGAGTCTCGCAAACAAGACAAGTGATGCACTTCCCATTCTCTTATCTCTCTTCAAAGTTGAGAGTACAGTGTGACTAACACTCTCTCAGTCTCAGACACTGAGTTTGCCGACAAAGTGATGTTTTCAATTATGGATCTGTGTACATGGACCTCTCTCTATCTCCTTGTACGGCCCATTTAGATTTAAGGCTGCTGGAAACGAAACGTGCTCAAACTCAAAGTGTTGACTTTCTAAGTCCAGGGCGCCACCACACTAAATAAATAAGTTCTCAAAAGACAAGAATTCACACAAACGCAAGTCTACAAACGTTGAAAATGACATTGAAAGTCAGACGTTATTACCAAGTCTTAAAACAAAGATCAGAAATCAAATTGATACACTCGAAAACCACACAAGGGGGGCTTTTCTTTTAAACATTACATCAGACTCGGTCTTTGTTTTATTGCAACTTACCAAAACCACTCAAAAGCATGAGCTCCCTCGGATCTTTAGAACCCCTTTTAGCACAATTTTTAGGAAGTACGATTTGATACACCTCTTCCTTGGCCACGACCACCATATCCATAGCCCCCGCCGCCACCACCACGCCCACCATAACCGCCATAACCACGCCCACCATAACCGCCATAACCACGCCCGTTTCGACCATACCCACCACGCCCTCCTCGGCCTCCTCTGAATCTTGAGAACTCACCAAATGTCTGGAATCATACCGTTACCGTTTGTTAAGAGTCAATGGGTTTCTCTCCAGATTCTGGAAAATTGAGTATCTCCAGAAACCAGAGGGGGCTAGTTATATCTAGTCTGCTTTTAGAGCGTGAAAATATATAGATTGTACCTCAGTATCTAATTTCCGTAGCTCTGAGAACCGAGGCCTTGCATTTTGGGAATCCCGGTCAATGGAATTCGATGAGAGGCTATCGAAAAAGTCGTCTTTGTTGTAAACAGGCTACACCAATAAACAATCAATGTATATGAGACCAGAGATGGGGAGAGAATATGGCGGTTTTACTTGATTATAAGTATACTTCACTTACTTTGGCCTCGATCTTAGGCAGCTCAGCTTCATCTACGATTGGGGAATCATCATCACCATCACCATTGGTGCTCTTTCCAAGATGACCCCATACTTCATCTTTATTGAACTTTTCATTCATTGCCGTGAAATCAAAATCTTCAGTGAACTTCATTACCTGGTGTGATCTCTGCCAACAAGGATGATTATTAGCATACATAGCTATGATTCATGAGCTAACTTTAACTAGTATATCTTGGCAAAAACAAATAAATGCTCGTCACATTTTATAGATGAGTGAGAAGAATATTACCCCTGCTCCTCTTCCTCTTCCTCTCCCACGTCCCCTGTAACCATTATGATTTGGGAAAGAATGCTCGTTTGGCTGAGAAAAAATATTAGCAAACAACAATTAATAATCAAACCTTGAAGACTTGTAAGTAGACATGAAAGAAAAAATCTAATAGACCAAGGAAGGAACCCAGAGAGCTTTTCATGCATCTTCGACAAAGAAAAAGAGACATAAATTGGAAAAGTAAATGGGTATTAATTACCACAGGTGCAAAAATAACAGTTACAGGTTATTCAAGCTAACTCGGACATCAGCAAATGCAAAATCATTTCATGTAAAGCGTTCATTACTGCTCAAAAACTCTTTTCAAGAATTCAAGAGTCTTTGTCATATCATACGTGAAGAAGCTATAAAGTTTAAAGGGCTGACGAGTAGATAAAATTTTTTAGAAATTTATGCAAGTTTAAAACCTTCTGAGTTGGCCTTGCAGAGGAAGGCAATGGCAGTATTGGAGGCTGGGCTTCTGATGTGATTGGAACAGATTGCTCCAACCCAGATGATGACGATACTTGAACCACCTCAACATCTTTATCCGCATCTTTAGAGGGTGGGGACAGAGAGACTGCGGCAGATCCAGACTGCAGCAGTTGGCCAGGAGTAATCAACAAAGGTTTTGGCTTATCTTGGCTAATGGAACTAGAAACTCCAGCAACAGGAGCAGATGTTAATGATGTTGTCTGCGGCAGAGACATTGGACCAGTAACTACACTAGGCTTGTTAGACAGTGGAAGGCCAGCACCTGTATCGGTGGCTCTAGTAGTTGATAGAGAATAGGGAAGCAAATTAGTATCCTGAGGTAGGGTAGGAGACACAGTAATAGGAGCTTTTTCCGATAACAAAGGAGGTGCCATCTCAGAAGCTAGGGAAGGAGATGGTGCTGATTGCAGTGTAGATTGCAGGTCTGAAGACAGCGTCATAGGTAGACCAGAGAAAGGTAATGAACTGGGTGGTAGAATTTGAGAACTGGTACTAAAAGGAAACAGTGAAGAGGGTGGTTCTGGCAAGCTTGAACCCTGGAAAGTTGATGAACCAGTAGGTGGAGGGGCATTAAAGTTAGGATATTGCAGGGGCTGCTGCAGGGAACTGGGCATTGGCAGCCCATGAGGGGGTCGAATCAGAGACTGTTGATGCAATTGGGGAAGGCCATTGGGAGGTGGGGTGTAGAATCCTTGCCAATACATTGGCAGTTGTGGTGATGCTCCCCAAGAACCAAGATTTCCACCAGGCTGATACAAAGGCATTCCGTTTTGAAATCCCATCCCAGGTTGTCCATTATGAGAACTAATGTCAGGCAGTGACCCGCTCGCGGTAGGAGGCAAGCTACTCGACGATGGCATTGGACCAGGGTAGTGAGACTGCAAAACAAAGACAAGGGAAGGATGGGGATACATCAATTGACTCTAAAACCGCAGACAATATTATCCTATTAACATTTCCACCATTCACCTGAATTATAGCAGGGTCATTATTTATAGTAGGTGGAGGCTGAACCGGTGGAGAAGCTTTGACTTGCAAATCCTGCCAACAACAAGAACAATTATTGTCCAAAGTGGGCAGGCTTACAAAACTGATTACATAAAAGCATTAGCATAATCCTGTTGGATACCTTGATATCGGTTCCACGGAACAATATGTACTCGTAAACTTTCTCACTTGGAGGAACTTGCGGACCATCTTTTTTCCTTCCTTCAGTTCCAAATGATCGGACTACATATGTGGAAATTTCAGGGATCAGGACATAGGCTAGCCTTTCATTCCCCACCAACAGTTTCAAGGCATCGATTACAATTTGATAAGTTAGGTAGTAGACATGAACACTACTTTTTTTCATGAACTCCAAGCACAAGAGCTATAATCTTATAAAAACCGAGCTAAACACTTCAAGATTGGGAGCAAGTTTTCACAAGAATAACAAAGACTGTAAGAGGAAGGAACAACATAAGTTTCTGCCAAATCAGAAAGAGAACACCATCGGAATTACACTACACATCTAAGAATCCTCCGACGGGATTGAATCGAATCGTACCGTTTTGCAGTCCAATACTAGATTCATCTGTATTAATGTTGTAAAGGATCCCTTCGTATCTGATCTCGCTCTTGGATGTCAAACTAATCAAGCTCCCTACGTAAGAATCCGCAGCGGAGCTCGATTTCGCGCCCGTGTTATCAGCCGCCATATCCGATCTATGTCTCTCTTCGCCGAAAATACCACGAAGAATTCACAGACAAAGAGAGATTCAAGAGAAGAAGAAGAAGAAGAAGAAGAAGAAAAAAAGCTAAAGTCGAGAGAGGGCAAACACACACACTCCGGCGAGTTCTTGATCCCCTTCGAGAGAGAAAGCTGTAGAAACAAAACAATTAGGGTTTACTCTGATTTGGGGGAGATCGAGCATCTCTCTCTTATTATCCATTCCCGTAAAAAGCCCAAAAGAGAAATAAAAAAGTATCTGACTATAATAGCCTCGTCTAGTTCCATTGACTTCTCTCTACTAACTAATCATAGAAATCCACGTGTCCACGAATAGGGCCTCTCCGTAATTCACCTCAGTAATGTGCACAACCAGTAGCTACGAGCCACTCCAATTGCACACGCCTCGTGTTCGTATTGGTTAGTGCGTATTTACAGATTTAACCCTGTGCCTGTGAAAAATCCTGCTCTCGTGACCTGTTTGGGTTAGTTCCGTGATTAATGGACTAATCAAGTGCGTTTAGCGACCTCACGAAACCACCAAGACACATAGTTAGGAAAGACGAGAAGAATCTTAGGAAAGCTTTCTTTGTGTTGAACATTTTTATGCTGCTTTGGTACATAACTTTTTGTTTTCCTGTTTTGGCTTTTCTTGGAAATAAATTATCTTCCATATCACATACAAATATACAATACGTGCAACTCGCGGTGTGTTCTTGATCTGGGTCCTGTTATGTTTCTTCTGCTACCTGATTTAATTTGTAGAGTCGCTTAAATATTAATTATCGAAGGCATTTTTTATATCTCATTGAAATGGTTTTGAACTATTTGCAACATTAAAACCCAAAAAAAAAAAGTATTTGCAACAAGAACATTCTTAGGAGAAGTGTACTCGTGAGTCTAAGTTAGCTGAAACAAATGATTTGGTTGCTAGTGGTATTGATGGAAACTACTTTATTTAGAAGTGGCAAGAAAGAGGCTCATAGTTGAAGATCAAAGCTTCCACTAAATGATGCTATAAGTTGAAGATGAAATGAAGAAAGGTGGAACCATGTAATTTGATTATTATATTGTTTGAAAGAAAAAAGGCTATGTGAAACGTCTCCAAACCAAAATACATACTATATGTATGTCTCTTAATTGATTGTATTTACTTATTTATCTTGATTTTGGGAATTAACAACCACGAAAGATAAATAAAACCTCGATTCATATGTCGAAACTGAGAATGAGCTCAATTGTAAAATGTAAAGGCGAGTTGAGCTGGATAAAAAGGGTAATTATGGAAACAAAATTTAGAAAGTGGGTTTCTATTTTCGAAGAAAAAAAGGAATCTCAGTCGAAGTTTTAACCATTGTGTTGGCACAATAATGAGAGTTATTGTGAACAATAGTTTTGCACTGAAATCCCTTAACCTTTATTGATGAGTTTCAAGTGCCTTTTATAGTGGCTTACAAAAAAAGACGAAAAACAGACTCAAACAGAAACTTAGGAAACCAACTAAGACCACTAACCAACTCCAGCTACTGTCCTAGACTTAAGCCACTTGACTCGGTAAACATAAAACAGACAAAATGCAGAACATGGTAAAAGACACGTAGACACGAAAACAGAACACAAAAACAGAACCAACAAACCCTCCCTTGAACTTAACTTTCTCAGAAATTAAGTTCACTCAATGTGATCATCCCAAACGCTGCCCTAGCCCTTTGAAAAGAAACCAACTTCAAAGGCTTTGTCATCATGTCCGCGAGCTGCATCTCAGTGTTGCAGTAAACTAATTTGACAATTCCTTGTTTAGTTAAGTCTCTCAGGAAATGATAGCGTACCCTTATGTGCTTGGACCTTCCGTGCATGACCGCGTTCTTAGACAATTTGATAGTTGAGGTATTGTCACAAAGCACCACCATCTCTTCGGCTTGAACATGACCAATCTCCTTTAGTATCCTTCTCATCCAGATAGCTTGACATGCACACGCAACTGCTGCAACATATTCTGCTTCCGTAGTAGAAAGAGTCACAATAGGTTGTTTTCGAGAAGACCAAGCCACAACTCCTTCACTCATCATAAACACATAGCCCGATGTGCTTTTGCTGTCATCAAGATCCCCAGCATAGTCACTGTCTGTGTAAGCCACCAAGTCGCTCAATGATCCTCGTTTGTACCAAATCCCATACTCCATTGTCCCTCTGAGGTAGCGCATAACTCTTTTTACTACATCGAGATGTAATTGAGTGGGAGATGCCATAAACCGACTGATCAGACAGACTACAAACATCAGATCAGGCCGTGTAGCTGTAAGATACATTAGGCTCCCCACCATTTGCTTATACAGTGTTGAATTAACCTTTTCACCAGCTTCATCTCGTCCAATCTTCTGGCCTGGTACGATCGGATTGCAGACAGGATTGTGTTGTTGCATTCCAAACCTGTCAATTACCTCAGCAGCATATTTTCTTTGACATATGAAGATTCCTTCTTCAGGTTTCTGTATCACTTCAATGCCAAGAAAGTATCGCATTTTCCCTAAATCCGTCATATCAAACTCTCTTTTCATGGAGCATTTAAATGATTCCAGCAGCTGATCATTGTTTCCCGTGAACAACAAATCATCAACATAAACGCTCACAATTAGAATGTTACCTTCATCTTTCTTGATGAACAGAGTTTGCTCGTTTGGACTGCTTGTGAAACCTTCCTTGATGAAATAAGCCTCTATGCGACTAAACCAAGCTCTTGGTGCTTGTTTTAGTCCATAAAGAGCTTTGTGAAGCTTGTAGACCATTTCCTCTTTCTCTGCAACTTTATAACCTTGAGGTTGTTCCACGTATACATCCTCTTCTAGTTCACCATGTAAGAAAGCTGATTTAACGTCTAATTGATAGACTCCCCATCCTCTGTGTGTAGCTACAACAAGGATCATCCTCACCGTATCCATTCGAGCTACTGGAGCAAAAACTTCCGTGTAGTCTACTCCATATTCCTGAGCATACCCCTTCACAACCAGTCTTGCTTTGAATTTATCCACCTCTCCCAATTCATTAAGCTTGGTTTTGTAAATCCACTTAACTCCAATGGCTTTGGCTCCATTCGGCAGTGAGATGAGAGACCAAGTCTGATTTCTTTCAATGGAATTTATCTCTGCATCCATCGCATTTCTCCATTTATGATGCTTGATTGCTTCTTCAAAGCTTGTGGGATCTGCGATGATCATGAAGGCAAGATGATCAACATTCAAATCGACCTTTGCCATGTTGATTTCTTCCTCTGCATCTGAAAGTTCCTCTCCATCCGTGTAATCAGCAGCCCATGTCGGTGGTCTGCGATTTCTGGTTCCTGCAACACGAGACTGATTTTCACCACCGTTTTCATCTTCTGCGTTTTCTGCGTTAACATGCTCTGCAGTTTCAGCGACATTCTCTGCAGTTTCAGCAACATTCTCTGCAGTTCCAGTATCTCCTCCACCATCTGCATCAGCGATTTCCTCTGTCTCATCATTTTGATCATCTCCCCATTCGAGCTCAATATTTTGGTCAGTGTGGTGGTTTTCTTTCCAAATCCACCTTTTCTCCTCCTCAAATATCACATCTCTGCTAATGTGAATTTTCTTCTCCTCTGGATCATACATCTTAAAAGCCTTGGACTCACTGCTGTAACCCAACAACACGCACTTTACGCTTTTGTCATCGAGTTTGGTTCGCTTAACATCTGAGATGTGGACATGTCCCACACAACCAAATATTCTGAAGTGCTCTACAGAAGGCTTCCTATCGCTCCATGCTTCTTCCGGAGTTTTGTCTTTCACAGCAGTGGTGGGAGATCGGTTAAGGACGTGATTCGTCCACTGCACAGCTTCAGGCCAAAATGATCTTGGTATTTCTTTCTGCTGTAGAATCGTTCTCACCATGTTCATAATGGTTCGATTCTTCCTTTCGGCTATGCCGTTCTGCTGAGGGGTATATGCAGTGGTGAGCTGTCTCTTGATTCCATGTTTGTCACAAAACTCCCTGAACTCTCCAGAGTTATACTCTCCACCTCTATCTGTCCTTAGGCATTTGATCGACATCCCAGTTTGGTTTTCAACAAAAACTTTGAACAACTTGAAATGACGAAATGCTTCTGATTTCTCTAAGGCAAAATAAATCCAGGTTTTCCTAGAGAAATCATCAATGAAGCTAATCAAATACCTCTTATGGCTGTTTGATGCAGGAGTGATTGGACCGCACAGGTCAGAATGAATAAGTTCCAGCCTTTTAGTTGCTCTCCATGTACTCCTTTTGGGAAAGGGGACTCTATGCTGCTTGCCTTTAACACAAGCTTCACACGTGACTTTCGTTTGCTGAATTTCTGGCAAACCCACGACCATTTCCTTCTTATGCAGAGTGAATAAGCCCTTGTAGCCTAGGTGACCATAACGATGATGCCACAACTCAGTTTTGTTGGATACATCAACTTGCAAGCATTTTTCTTCTTCTGCATTCCTACATGTTTCAGCGATTAGCACAAACATTCTGTTTGCACTCATGATGGATTCGGCTATCTTCCCTTTTGATGGATGAAAAATGCTGCACGTCTTATGCTCTCCACCTTTGAACAGAACATCCAGTCCTTTCTCTTGCAGCTGACCAACACTTAGCAGATTGTTCCTTAACTCAGGAACATAGTACACATCTCCTACAGCAAATGTCACTCCTTTGAGCACGAATTTCACCACACCTTTTCCTGTGACATTCAGCTTGTGGTTGTTGCCAAGTTTCACGTGATGAGTGAAATTCGTGTTCAACTCCGAGAATATGTCCTTATCTCCGCACATATGGTTTGAGCACCCTGAATCTACAAACCAAGCATCACTTCGTTGTGCTCCATGAAGCTCCACATAAGCCATTAACAGTACTTCGTCTTCCTCATTTAGCTCAGCATAATATGCTTCATTGTTCCAATTTGGGCATTCATTTTGAAAATGACCCAATTTGTGACAATTATAGCACTCAACAGTTGCTTTGTTGAAGCCACGACCTCTTCCTCTGCCTCGGCCTCCTCTTCCTCTGCCTCGGCCTCGAGCATTGACATTCAAAGCTTGCATTTCTTCTTCAAGAGGTGCTTTCTTAAATTTCTTTTCATGAACAGACAATGAGCTTTGCAGCTCATCCACAGACATGCTTCCAATGTCTCTGGACTCTTCTATTGACACAACCACATACGTGAATTTGTCTGTCAACGTTCGTAGAATCTTTTCCACGATTTTTGAATCTGGCATCGATTCACCGTTGCTTCTCATCTGGTTAGAGACCACCATTACTCGTTTGAAGTAATCATCAATTTTTCATCAATCTTCATTGACAAAACCTCAAAGTCTCTCCTCAAAGTTTGAAGGAGGGAACGTTTCACTCTTTCGTTGCCACCGAACTTCTTCTTCATTGAATCCCAGATGATTTTGGATGTGCTCCGATCCAAAATCTGCTCAAACACCGTGCGGTCGATCGCTTGAAACAGATAATGCTTCACCTGGTGATCCTTCGTCTTGAGTTCCTCCAGTTCTTTCAGTTGCTCAGCCGTTGGTACGCCCCCTGCTGCTGTTTCGGAGTAACCGTCGGCTACCAAATACCACAGACTCTTAGCTCTCAAGAGATTCTCCATCAACTCGCTCCAATGATCATAGTGACCATCGAAATGAGGAATCTTCGTGAGTGTTTTGTCGTCGCTCATCTTTTCTTTCTCTCTCTCTCGGGATCAACTTTGCTCAAATTTGTTTTGTTTGCTCTAATACCAAATGTGAACAATAGTTTTGCACTGAAATCCCTTAACCTTTATTGATGAGTTTCAAGTGCCTTTTATAGTGGCTTACAAAGAAAGACGAAAAACAGACTCAAACGGAAACTTAGGAAACCAACTAAGACCACTAACCAACTCCAGCTACTGTCCTAGACTTAAGCCACTTGACTCGGTAAACATAAAACAGACAAAATGCAGAACATGGTAAAAGACACGTAGACACGAAAACAGAACACAAAAACAGAACCAACAGTTATTGCATACCATATACTGAAAAAAAGAGTTGCCATTTCTTTTGAATGGCTCCCCGAAAGATTGCCAAAAAGACAAAAAAAATCGTGATTGAGTGAAAAATTCCCATAAGAAACCATTAAAAAGAATAACAACGACGTGTTTTGGTTGCAAGAACAGATCGACGACGTAATGTCAAAAATTGCAAACATGCTCCAGCAATAGTTGTAGAGAAAGATAACGAGGTCGTCCAAGAAAGACCGCATACTCTTGAATTTCAATTCATTTGATTGATATTCTAGCTAACTACTTTTGATTCATTCGCGACCCATTCTTTGTCTTTATTCATTATTTCAACACTTCAAGTCACTATAGTCACGCATCATTCACAGATGAGAGAGTAGATTATCTCTCACAGGTGAAATCTCATAACTCACAAGCATAGAAACGGGCTATGCCATGACTGGATATATCATATTTCGAAACTTTTGAGTATTTTGGGTTATTATTTTGTTTCAAAACTTGTGTACTGTGGATCATACAATCTTGAGTTTCTTCTCAAACAAATTCTCTAGCAGTAAAATTCCTAAGCCAAGTTAACCTTCCATCCATATTATTGTTACTTGCATGAGCTGATGCAAGTTAGACAAATCTCGCCAAAAAATGTTCCCCGCCCGAAATCAAGCTAATACACACATCCTTTTGACAAATACACACATTCTATACATGTACTTCGTGAGATCTCTTAAAAACTCATATATATATCTACTGCATGAGTTCCGAAAGACATATATCTAATTTTCATACTCAAACCTAAATCACATAAAATGGCTTACGATGTAGTACGTCGTCATGAGCACAACTAAACGAAAAAAAACAAGTTGTTTTGGTTCAGTGGTAAGGAATGCATGTCTATGTGGACTTCTCCACCTGGGTTCGAGTCATCTTGGCCACAGTGGATTTAACATGGCTTCCTCTGGCCTATGGGGATTAGTCGGGTGTGTAGCAAGCTCCGAATTATCCCATACTAACAAAAAAAAAAAAAAAACTAAACGAAAAAGATCATTTACGTGCTATGCGAATCAAAAGTTTCAATCTTTGGAGCTTGTACCTCGGTTTCCAATCCATTACCAATCGACTTCCAATCGAATTGGCTACGTGTAGGAAAGCGATTTTGTTCATGTTGGGGGTATGCGAAATGTGATGGAAATGACGCAGAGCATCTCTAAAAATTATAATCATAATTCTAGTGGGAATGATAATTAGTCTATAGTTTATCCACAATAATAGTATTAGGCCTCTTTATAGCATTATTACTAGACGGACCTAAAGAACGATCCTATATGATTACGACATTCAAATTATTGAGTTAAAGCTTAATGGACTATATATTATATGTTCCGCTTTTAATTTTTTTATTGTCGAATCGGGAGCGGATCTTAGAGCAATTTCAATGGGGTATCTCATTGAGATACCTACCACTAAAAAAAGAAAGAAAAAAAAATACAAAAGAGAAGAGAGAGACATAATGAGATACCAAAAAAAAAACTTAAAATAACCAAAGTATACGTAACAATTTTTCATTAGTCCAATTTTTTTTTTTATATAAATTTAATTATTTAATTAAAAAAATTAATATTGTATTCGAGGTTGCTCTTATATACTCGGATCTTAAAATCATTTCATATAATTCATCCTTTTTTGTATATCGGTTAAAACATAAAATCTACTCATATAAACAAAAAAGCTATCTTTGTCCCCATATAATCTATTAAAACAAAGTGCTATTTTGTATCCAAACAGGAAAAAATGAAAATAAATATATTATTATCCTGGATAACTTTTAAACTTTAGATTTTTGTGGATAACTATTCTTTGTTTCCAAACAGTTGAATTTTATTCAATTAAAAATTCATTTAATTAATCTGATTTAATTAAAGATTAATTAATCTAATTCATTATATATATATATATATCTATATATTAATTTTAATTCGTAATTATAAAAATTCAAACGATGAAAGAAATTAAATTAAATATTTAAAATTATAAATAAAATCGATTATTTCAAAAATATGTAAATGAAATATTTCAAAAATAATTTAAATTTTTATTATTATTTTGTTACGAAAATAATATTAGTTATTTTGAAATTCGATTATGCAATTTTCATTGAAAGATTTCATCAACAGTTACAAACAAAATTGTCAAATTTAATAACAAAATATGTTTACTTCTAAATTTAAATCTTATTAATACAATCAGATTTATAATTGAATATTTTTCAAACTGAAAAATGAATATATTATTAATTAGATTTGTACAACCATAAATTTGATCATGCATATGGACAACATTCGGATAATAATACATATTCAATATTTGTTATTTACGTATATAAAATGATTAATATTTTTAAAATCACACAATTTTAGGAATTATTAATTTAGAATTAAATTCGAAATACAAATATAATTAATCTTGGTAAAATTGTCCACATTATGTTAATATTCTTTTATATTAATAAAGATTTATTAAAAAAAATATTATCATAAAATTTAAACCAGAAATGGTTATTTTATTCAAATTCAAAATTAAAAATTCTACCACAAGTAAAATGAAAACGAATACATTTTTTGTGTCCAAACATGAAAACCTTCATATTAGGCTATTTTTTACTTGGATAACTACTATTTAAGTTGCCAAACAAGTCGATTTAGTACAATATTAATAAAAAAAGATTTTAATTTATATTTAAATAATTCCTAAAATTCAAATTTTAATTTAGATTAGTTTGGATTTACTTAAATATATGTTAGATTAATTATCAAAAATCACAAAACCAATTGTTTCTTTACAAAAATAAAAAACCGGATATTAATTTAGATTTAATTTAAATATTCAAATTTAAATAATATTCTCATAATGACGGACATGATAAACGATATGTTATTGTATATTTTTATCATAATCAATCAGCCTAAAATTTTAAATATTTGAAATTAGTAAATATTTATATTATACGGTAATATGAAGGGGCATGTTAGAATTATGTTTTTATAATCGCGGTCATTCTCGTATTTATATGAATGGACGAGTTAAAATTATGTTTTTATAATCATGGTCATATTTAATATTAGAAAAACTTAAATCTACAAAAAAAATTATATCTAAACACAAAAATAAATCTTTGTCATTTATTAGAAAAATTATATATAAATACAAAAAAATATATTACAAATTTTGGTAAACAAAAAAAAAGAAAAATTACCGTGCGGACGCACGGGTAGAATCTAGTCTAATCTATTAAAACAGAGTGCTATTTTGTGTCCAAACAGGAAAAAATGAAAATAAATATATTTTTACCCTGGATAACTTTTAAACTTTAAATTTTTGTGAATAACTATTCTTTGTTTCCAAACAGTTGAAATTTTTTCAATTACAAATTCATTTAATTAATATGATTTAATTAAAGATTAATTAATTTATTTAATTAATCTCATTATATATATATTAATTTTGATTCGTAATTATAAAAATTCAGACTATGCCAGAAATTAAATTAAATATTTAAAATTATAATTAAAATAGATTATTTCAAAAATATGTAAATTAAATATTTCAAAAATAATTTAAATTTTTATTATTATTTTGTTACGAAAATAATATTAATTATTTTGAATTTTTGAATTTCGATTATGCCAAATAGTTTAATAATCAAAATTTTTTGAATGGTACATATTCTAAAATAACAATTTTCATTGAAAGATAATATTAAATTTTGAATTTAATGTAGATTTTCTGAGATTTCATCAACAGTTACAAACAAAATAGTCAGAATTAATAACAAAATATGTTTATTTCTAAATTTAAATCTTATTAATATAATCAAATTTATAATTGAATATTTTTCAAACTGAAAAATAAATATATTATTAATTAGATTTGCACAACCAAAAATTGGAGCATGCATATTGTCCAATTACTAGATTCAATATTTGTTATTTACATATATAAAATGATTAATATTTTAAGAATCACACAATTTTAAGAATTGTTAATTTAGAATTAAATTCGAAATGAAAATCTAATTAATCTTGGTAAGATTGTCCAGATTATGTTAATATTCTTTTATATTAATAAAGATTTATCAAAAAAATTATTATCATAAAATCTAAACCATAAATGGTTATTCTATTAGCTGACAAAAAAAAATGGTTATTCTATTCAAATTCAAAATTAAGAATTATACCACAAGTAAAATTAAAACAGATACATTTTTTGTGTTCAAACATGAAAACATTCATATTAAGCTAATCTTTACTTGGATAACTACTATTCAAGTTGTCACACAAGTCAATTTAGTACAATATTTATAAAAAAATATTTTAATTTATATTTAAAAATAATTCCAAAAATTCAAATTTTAATTTAGATTAATTTGGATTTCCTTAAATATATGTTAGATTAGTTATCAAAAATCACAAAACCAGTTGTCTCTTTACAAAAATAATAAACCGGATATTAATTTAGATTTAATTTAAATATTCAAATTTAAATAATATTCTCATAATGACGGACATGATAAACGATATGTTATTGTATATTTTTATCATAATCAATCAGAATAAAATTTTAAATATTTGAAATTAAAAAATATTTATATTATACTGTAATATGAACGGACGGGTTAGAATTATGTTTTTATAATCGCGGTCATTATCGGATTAATATGAATGGACGAGTTAGAATTATGTTTTTATAATCACAGTCATATTTAATACTAAAAAACTTAAATCTACAAAAACAAACTATATCTATTAGAAAAATTATATCTATAAAAAAAATTATATCTAAATGCAGAAAAAATATACTATAAAATTTGATAAACAAAAAAAAGAAAAATTCTCGTGCGGACGCACGGGGTAGAATGATATAAATTTTTTTTTAGTAAGTAACTAAGTATTTTTTGGAGGTAAAATTGAAAACACTGCATATTTTCGGGAATCACAACAAATTGGCACCGCCAAATTTACAGTTGCTTAACGCCACGTGTCATCATATGAGAGCGTTAAGTTGTACGTAGGGCCCACTTCAAACAGACCACCAGATATTATCACTCGATTGTACGGCGTTCTTCTCTCTCCTTCACACTCTTTTCCACACTGTTTTCTTCTCCAGGTCTAGTCGACGGTCAAAGTAATCTCTCTTCGTCTCTCAGTTTTTTCAGGAATCGCCGTTTTTTTCGACACCGATGACGGATACGACGGACGATATCGCGGAGGAAATTTCGTTCCAGAGCTTCGAGGATGACTGCAAGCTTCTCGGTAGTCTATTCAACGACGTTTTGCAGAGAGAAGTCGGCACCGATTTCATGGAGAAAATCGAACGGACTCGGATTCTCGCTCAGGTTTTGCTTCTGTTTTCGAAGCTCCTTTGTGCTATTTTTGTTGTGTCTTCTCTTCGATTTGTATTCCGATCCGTCTGTAGCACTGAAAATGGGTCCTCCCGCAGTGTTTTATTGTCTTTCTACGATCGATTTATTTGAAATGGAAATATAGGAGAGGTCTTTTTCGAATTGCTTGCGGTTGACGAAAAGTGTTTGGTTACTCTCCAATATTTCGTGTTTGTGTTTGATTTACACAGTCGAGAATACTCGGATAAACAAGGTTGGAAGAGTATTTGTCGCTTTTTTTTTTTCTGGGTGGATCCGTTAGAGATCTGGATTATGCGTTTTAGTTATCCTCTTTCCCTAGTTGGACACTGGATTCTGGAATCTAACGATGAAATGTCTTTAACTGCTGTGATGATACTATTTTGGTTTGGCTTTACCTTTCAGAGTGCTTTAAATCTTCGTCTGGCTGGTATTGAAGATACGGCAGAGCTTTTGGAGAGGCAACTGATTTCTGAAATAGCAAATATGTCACTGGAAGAAGCACTGACACTGGCTCGTGCATTCAGCCATTTTCTTAATTTGATGGGCATTGCCGAAACTCATCACAGGTAAACGAACCTCCACATATCAAAAGAATTAAAACATTTAGTCATTGATCGTTATCACATGATGAAGTGTGGATACTTGGAGTAGTTTATGTTTTGCTTGGCTCCTCCTTCAAGCCTCAAAGATTTCATTATCATTTAGGCAAAATGTTTCCTGTTTTCAGAGTTCGTAGAGTCCGTAACCTTCCACAACTTTCAAGATCATGCAATGATGTATTCAGTAAGCTATTGCAAGGTGGTATTTCCCCAGATGAGCTTTACGACACAGTTTGCAAGCAGGTAGACTTCTTTGTTCTACTCGCTGTTACTCTTCATCATTGACAGTTATTTTATCCCGTTTCGATATTTCCGATCAATTGGTAACTTGCAGTTGCAAGATTGTCAGTTCACTGCGAAGTAAAGCCAATTTGCTTTACCTCACTTTGGTACTTGTTTTCTTACTCAACTTTATCCAATGCAGGGGGTTGAAATTGTTCTTACTGCACACCCCACTCAAATTAACCGGCGAACCTTGCAGTACAAACATATTAGAATGGCTGTAAGTTTTTGGTAATGCTGACATTGATTACTATACCTGTTTCAAGCAATTCTTGGTTTATGGTCTTTGTAAATTTGCAGCATCTTCTAGAGTATAACGATAGACCAGACCTTGAATTTGAAGATCGAGAAACGGTCATTGAGGATCTGGTACTATCTTCCTCAATATCTTACTTAGAATTTGTCTGCTGAATGCTGAAGCAGTACATCTAATGATTTCATTTCGTTTAAAAGGTTAGGGAGATAACTTCACTGTGGCAGACTGATGAACTTAGACGTCAGAAACCTACTCCTGTTGATGAAGCTAGGGCGGGTATGCTAATTAAATTTTGTAAATGTCTGAGAACTTTCATTTGATAAACCAACGTTTTGCTACAAGTATATATTATTCCCTTGTGTCAGGTTTGAACATTGTTGAGCAATCCCTTTGGAAAGCTGTACCACATTACTTGCGTCGTGTCAGCAGTTCTTTGAAGAAGGTCTTCCTTATTTTTCTCATTTATTTGCAAGTTCTGATTGGTAAAGTGACTTGATGTTGGAAATATGTTATTCTCTATGCCTTCTTCAGTTAACGGGGAAGCCACTCCCATTAACTTGCACCCCAATAAAGTTTGGTTCCTGGATGGGTGGTGATAGAGATGGAAATCCAAATGTCACGGCAAAGGTGAGCTTCTATATGTTACTAGTCCCCTGAATAATCTATTTATGGGTGAGAATGCGAGCTTTGCCTGGGAATTCTACATTATTTTAAGATAGGGTTACTATTTAGCTGGTATAGAGAGATATTAGGATTAACGTGCTAACACACAATGGGTTTTATCAATAAATTTCCAGGTCACGAAAGAAGTATCGCTTATGTCTAGGTGGATGGCTATCGATCTGTACATAAGAGAGATTGATAGCTTGAGATTTGAATTGTCTATGAATAGATGCAGCGATAGATTGTCAAGATTGGCAGATGAAATTCTTGAAAAAGGTATGCTTCTGGGGAACATCTCGTGTCTCGGTCTTTTCTTGATTCTTGAGAGATGTTTTTTTTTCCTCCTCAGAAACTTCCGCTCAAGATCACCTTGAAAGTTGGGGTCCAAATGTAGGTAAAAGCCAACCAAAATTTCCAAGCCAGCAGGGCTTATCCCTACCTACTCAACTTCCACTTAGAGCTGACCTTCCCTCATGCGCTGGTAAAGGATTTCATGCATAGACCACCCTCTTCTAATAAAAGTTTTGAACATACAATCATGCATACAGAACTTCTTCTACATTCACGCCTCATCTTACCAAGTCTCTGGTATCCTACTTGCAGAATGTGGTGAATCACAGTATCCCAAGCTTGAAATTCCTGTGACAGATTATATGCCACTCAATCGTCAGGTGAAGCATAGCTCTAGAGATGCTGACATATGCCCATATCATTGTGTTCTTTATGTTTTTATTCAGTATTGAAATATACTCTGGCTGAGTTTGTCTTGTCTTACTGATAGTTTGCTTGATTTTCTTTTTATTTCTTCCTTGAAATAGGATGTACAAGGCATTTCCAGTAATGGCTCTGGCCAAAGTTTGCAAATAAAGACAGGAAATGGAACATCCGTCAACTCTAATGGTTCTCAGCAAAGTCTTACTCCCCGAGGTTCTTCCTCCTCGAGTTCTCAACTTCTCCTTCAGAAGAAAATACTTGCAGATTCTCAGATTGGGAGGACCAGCTTTCAGAAGCTATTAGAACCGACTCCACCTAAACGAGCTGGAATTGCTCCTTATCGGATTGTTCTTAACGAAGTAAAGGAAAAGGTGCTGATCCTTCTAAATGTTTCCCATTATGCTGAATTAGCATCGCCAAAGATGTGAAAGAGTTCTTGTTTTTATTGCCAACAGCATTTATCTTCAGCTACTCGTTAGCTCATTTGCAAATCTTTTCTTGCGTATAATGACTCCCACGTAATGATCTGTGAGTACAGCTTCTGAAGACACGGAGACTTCTGGAACTTCTTCTTGAGGGTCTTCCTTGTGAATATGATCCTTGGGATTACTATGAAACATCAGACCAACTTCTGGAACCACTACTTCTCTGCTATGAATCTCTGGTAGGATCTTGCTCCATGCGAAATTTACTTCCCATTAAAAATCATTACCTTTATATGTGAAAATCATTATTTTCTCAGCAATCATCTGATGCCGGAGTTCTAGCTGATGGCCGGCTTGCTGATCTTATCCGTAGAGTTGCTACCTTCGGCATGGTTTTGATGAAACTTGATTTGCGACAGGTGAGTTTTTTTCCTTCTTGTTCTGGCTCTCTGTCTGTAATTTCTGTCTGATCTAGGATTCATTAATCAGGAAGCTGCAAAGCATTCTGAAGCTTTGGATGCAATTACAACATACTTGGACATGGGCTCATATAATGAATGGGATGAAGACAAGAAACTCGAGTTTTTGACAAGAGAATTGAAAGGGAAACGTCCCCTTGTCCCTCCAAATATTGAGGTCAGCGAGCACTCACCATGGGTTTCTTTTTATGTTAGGCGTGTCTCAGAAAAAAATTATGAACTCTAATTAGTAACTGCATGTTATCTTACTGTTAGACGAAATGAAGTAATCAATGACTTGTCTGTTTCTACGTTTACTTAAAGGAAAGCCAGTATGATGATACAAAAGTGATCTCTCGTCATATCTTCTGTATGTTATGTATCAAACACAATTATGAAAATTATTGAACCTTTGCAGGTTGGTCCTGAAGTGAAAGAAGTACTAGACACTTTCCGAGTTGCTGCTGAGCTAGGAAGTGAATCACTTGGAGCTTACGTGATTTCCATGGCTTCAAACGTATGATAGATTTGAGTCTTTTACAGTTACTTCTTTGCTGAAGCTAACGTGGACAAGTAACTATTTTAGATCAGCAGCGAAAATGATGACATTAATTTGTTGATACTTGTAGGCAAGTGATGTCCTCGCTGTGGAGCTTCTACAGAAAGATGCTCGTCTTGCTGTCAGTGGCGAGCTGGGGAGACCATGTCCTGCTGGAACGTGAGTGTAATTTGTTGCAGGGACACTTCATTGTTTATCATTTTGCCTGTCTGCCTTCTTTCATGAAGGGTTGTCTCTGTGTCTTTCATGTTTTTGATGACATAAGTTCTTGGTATGCTGATTTGTTTTTGATATATGATAGACTGCGAGTGGTACCTCTGTTTGAAACGGTGAAGGATTTAAGAGGCGCTGGCTCCGTGATAAGGAAGTTACTATCAATTGAATGGTACAGAGAACACATCAAAAAGAACCACACTGGACACCAAGAGGTAGACATACTTAATTTCAACCAAATCCACTTTGGAGGACGCACCAGTTGTCTTAAAAGACTTGCAACGTTATATATGTGCAGGTGATGGTTGGCTATTCTGATTCTGGAAAAGATGCTGGACGCTTTACTGCAGCATGGGAACTTTACAAAGCCCAGGAGGATGTTGTGGCTGCTTGCAATGAATTTGGCATCAAAGTTACCTTGTTCCATGGACGAGGAGGAAGTATCGGCCGAGGTGGTGGTCCAACTTATCTTGCCATACAATCCCAACCCCCAGGTTCTGTGATGGTGAGTTACTCTATAGCCGCCACAAAGTGGTTTCCAAATGGACGGGTTTTTGCTTTTAATTTCAGCCAGAGGTCTCACCCACAGTCTTGTGACTTTCCAGGGTACTCTCCGTTCCACAGAGCAAGGCGAGATGGTGCAAGCCAAGTTTGGGATACCACAGACGGCAGTTAGGCAGCTAGAGGTTTACACAACCGCAGTACTGCTTGCTACTTTGGAACCTCCTCAGCCACCTCGAGAAGAAAAATGGCGGAGTCTAATGGAAGATATTTCTAACATCAGCTGCCAAAACTACAGAAGCACGGTGTATGAAAACCCAGAATTCCTCTCCTACTTTCAAGAGGCAACCCCTCAGGCCGAGCTTGGTTTCCTCAACATAGGAAGCCGGCCAACAAGAAGAAAGAGCTCAACTGGGATTGGACATCTCCGAGCTATCCCTTGGGTATTCGCCTGGACCCAGACAAGGTTTGTCCTTCCAGCTTGGCTGGGTGTGGGAGCTGGTCTGAAAGGAGTCTGTGAAAAGGGTCACGCTGATGATCTCCAAGCAATGTACAAAGAATGGCCCTTCTTTCAGTCGACCATAGACCTTATAGAGATGGTGTTAGCTAAAGCAGATATCCCAATAGCCAAACACTACGATGAACAGCTCGTCTCAGAGAAGAGAAGAGGAATTGGTAGTGAGCTCAGAAAGGAATTGCAGGCTACTGAGAAGTATGTGCTTGTGATAAGCGGCCATGAAAAGCTCTCAGAGAACAATCTGAGCCTGAAGAAGCTGATAGAGAGCAGACTTCCGTATCTGAACCCATTGAACATGCTACAGGTTGAGATCCTCAAGAGGCTAAGACGTGATGACGACAACAACAAACTCAGGGATGCATTGCTCATCACCATTAATGGTATTGCAGCTGGAATGAGGAACACTGGTTAAAGCTATAATCTAAACAGACTTGGTCTGATTTTGCGTTGTTTTTGAACTACTGCATTTGACTCTTTTTCGTCCTTTCATGAATATGCTTCCTTTGGATCTGAAGTATTGGAGTGCATTAAAATCACAATCTATTTTAGAGTCCCGTTATTTTAGTATAACTCCAACTTAATTCGTATGGCTTTCTTTTACCAAACACTGCTGTAGTCAACTGCTGTCAAAACCAATAATGAATGAGCAGAGAAGAAAGGAGATGACTACAGTAGATAACGACTTGTTACTTTACCGAACTTTGTTGTTCTACAAGTAGCGCAATCTCAGAAACAATGTGTAATTACTGGGATACAATTTCATCATCAACAAACAAAGTTCAAAATCATCCGTGTCGTCAAAGTATAGTGGATCTGTTTCCTTGTTAAGTAATATGCACAGTAATCACCTCTCTTGGGAGAGTGAGAGTTAGAACGGACTGACCCAGTGAGCCAACTTCAACATGAATTCAGGCACAAGACGCCTTCTGCCTACGCTTTTAGCAATCACTTCTGGATCGTCTCCCAGAACCACTGATACTATATCTTCAAACATCTCGTCTTTTCCACCTCTCATTGGATCCTAGCATAGATAACCAAGTTTCTAGATCAAAATTCACCTTCTTGTGCGACCACCAGACATTCAGATTTCAAAAAGACAGACATTGTACCTGTAGAAACAAATCCGTGTGTGTTTTCCCCTCATAAAGGATCACTTTTGCTTTGGCTCCAAGCCTCTGGAGGGTTTCTGCAAAAGATTTGCTGCAGAAATGGCGTACCAGAAGTTAGATCATCATATCAACCATCTGAAATACATGAGACGAGCTACCAAAGTTTAACCATACCTTGCATCTGAAGGGATGGAGTAGTCAGCAGTGCCATGGAATAGAATAATAGGTGGGAGACGAGCAACAATGTGTTTGAGATTTGAGTTTTGCACTACTAGTTCAGGTGAAAATTGTCTTAATGATTCCTCTCCTTCCATGATGCTGAGGAAAAACAAAAGTCAAACATTAAACTGTAAAATTTTAGGCTGCTCTACTGGTCAGGTAAGCAGCGTAAGCTATACCAAGAATTGACATTTTACCTCAGAAAGATGGAACGGTACAGTCCCCTGCTATGGAAGTGGTCTACAAGGCTCAAAAGGTTGTACCTGTTGATCATGATCACAGAGTTTAAGTATAGACAAACAGATAATGTGAAGCCTAAAGAAAATTTAAATTTATTTGGCTTTAGTTGAGCAGAAGACAGAAATCAACTTGCTTCTTTAAGCTACTATTTGACCTTATGCTATGCGATTCAAGAGCTGTCTACCACCATTTTACAAAAAGAAACTTGTTTTTTGTTTTTAACAACTTCTTGACACTTATCTCAATTCCAATGTGTCGTCGTTCTGGGACCAGAAGAGAGGCTTACCCTCCAGACAGACCAAAATAAGCATTTATCTGTGAACTACTCCAAGAAACACTGTCACCCTCCCCTGAATCTTTGACAACCTGCTCTACAAGGGTGCAAGCCGCGATATGTGCACCAGCAGACTGACCCATCAGATAAATTCTACATGACCAAAAGATCCAAAATCAGTGAGCCAGAAATCTAAAACTGAGAACTTCCATGTTCAAGAATTGTTGACAGGATATATACCGGTCTGGATCACCACCATACTCAGCAATATGATTGCAAATATATGAGATGCCACAAGAAGCATCTTTGACCATGTCACTAATAGATCCCTGAGGAAAATTCCTGTGTAAGAGGAGATATTGCTAATGAGATCGGTAAACTGTAAATGAAAACATAAACAAAAATAAACTGTAAATGGAAAGTGATGGAACATGAGAGGACACCACAACATTCATTGTGCCAGAAAAAAAGCCTTACGCACACATAACAATTACCTGTAATCTATGCACGCGACAATAATATCTCTTTCTGATAACTGCTGTCCTAAAAGAGAACCCCACGCCTTATAACTGTATCAACACAAGAGAGTCTGTAAGACATTTGCAGTTCTTTCTCCTCTTCCTCAACGCATTAGAATTAAAATAGTGTCCATTGGGTATCATACTCACCCAATAATCCAGGCTCCACCAGTCACAAACGCCACAACTGGTTTTGGACCACTGGAGTTCTTAGGTAGATACAAGTCAAGCCTGAAGAATAAACCAAAAGCCACTTAAATCAACAAACAAAACAAAAAAAAAGCATCTACTAGTCTCTATAGGGAACTAAACATGAATAGAACGAATAACCAGTAAACGATTATGACCTGTTTCTTGGTTGATCACCGTAAACTATACTTCTGCGGACGTGAGGAGAGAAGAAATAGTAATATCCGACTGCAAAGTAAACTCCGAACCTTTAGCAATGAAACTCATAGTTACCATCTTAGATAGAGATGTAGAACAGCCAAGTGCCAGTAAAGAGATCCAACTAAAAAAGGGTCTACAAACCTTGAATAAACCCTGGCATTAGTAGAAAGGCATAACATCCAAGTGCCAGAAATCTTGTGATCCATCTATAGCCTACCCTGAATAATAGTTTTTGATCACTGATCAAAATCATATATCTCAATGATCTTACAAACCAAAGATCATCTTTTTTATATATGTGAGATCCATGCCTAAGACAATCGATGAGCCAATCTCATTGTCTCACACAGATACGTATCTAAAAAAAAGGGGGAATAAATACCCAAGATAGCTCAGGAGCTTCAAGCCCAGACGAGTAATCAAGAAGGTCTCAGCGGCGGCGTGGCCAACCTCCTGAGCGATAGTTTGGCGGCCGCCGTCGCTTCCATTAGAATCATCGGGAAACGCACAGAGACAGTTGTCGCTGTTGGATCGTCGCCGCCTATTCTGATACCAACCAGAGAATCCACCATTAGGCGCCTTGGTCGTGACGGCGCCGCTGTAGCTGGCGGCGCGGGAGAGGAGAGGCTTGACGGTGTGGTCGTCATCAAATCGAGAAGAAGCGAGGAGGCTCGCCGAGGGATCGTCGTAAATCAAAGGCTTGAACATCATTTCCGTGGTGGGTGAGGATTTAGGGGGAAGATATGAGATGGGGAGAATCTGCGACGGCATTTTCTCCTTCTTAACCGATTCCTCCGTTTGGCTAATTTTAGGTTCAGTAACTGCGACAAAGGCGGAAACTTTATTTTCAGAGGAATCGGAAAACGTCTTGGAGAAGCAGGCCTGGGTAAAATACGCCCGGAACCGAAGAATCGAACCGAAACTGATTAGTAGAAACCGAATCCGAACCAAAACCTATAAAAATATATGATGGATCATAAACTATTATACCCGAAAAATAGAAACTGAAAATCCAAAATATAATTATATACCCATAAATATTAGTTAATTTTTTTGGATATTTATGATATTTCAGATATATTTTTGGTTTTACAGATATATTTTTAATTTTTTTTTGAATTTTTGGTATATTTTTAGGTTTTCGGATATATTTTGGTTATTTCAGGTAAAAAATACCTTAACCGAATCATATCAAAAAAAAATCAGGTATTTATCGGGTTCCCTAAATTAAGATCCGAAAGACTTGGAATCGATTAGAACCGAACCAAAATCAAACCAAAATTTAATCGGTTCATATATGGATCCAAAGACTTTCTACCCGAAAGACCCAAAACTGATCCGTTCCTATTCAAAACCGAACCGAATGCCCAAGCTTCAGAATCTTTTTAAATGTGGAGAACGCAATGAGAGAATTTGGCTCTTGAGCCATATGCTTTTTTGTGTGTGGTAAATGCATGAATCATTATTGTCAAATATGTTGCGGAATCAAAATGAAAATTTATAAAATTGAAAAACAAAAGAAGTGAGAAAACAAAATTTGATTTGATTTGATTGAATAGTTGTGTTTCATGCTTAATTAGTCATCTCTAAAGCATTTTGGTTTTCATGCATTGGAACCTGAATCACTCAAAACATGTTAGATAAATTGCTGCTTGAATCATGTATGGATTCCATAGTTAAAAAGTCCATTTTAAAAGTTAAACTAATCCTCTTTACAATATATATAAGACGAGATTTACGAAGAAAGAGATAATAGTATTACTGGTAGAGGGAGATACAAGCTCAATATTATCCAATTTATTAATTGTAATAGGCATAACTTACGGCTGGCTCAATCATTTTATTCAAGAAATTTAAAAATGACTAAGCATGTTTGATGAAATTCTTTTTATCTTTCGACACAGAGAAACAAATATTTGTGAATATATTTTAGCCAAAATTTTGTTAACTAATGAAGATAATTTAGACCACAAAAAAAAAAAAAAAAAAGAGAGAGAAAATAGTATTTATTTTCATCATCAATTTTTAAGAAATCTATTTTCTTCTACTTCAATTTTAAAAAGAGAACCATCCTTCTAATAATGGAAAGCTGTAATTTCTTTATAAAAAGACAAATCAGAGAATTAATCCATCCGATTCCGATCTAGGTGTTTGACCTTCTCGGTTCTTTGTTCTAGATTGCTTTGTCCGAGAAGGTTAAAACACTAATTGGTTTTCACTTTTTGTTTCATCTGATTAAACAAAAAAAAAAATCATCGTTACAGTAAAATGATGTTAGATGTCACTTTTGCAGGCAGATCATCTTAGTTAGGTCTTGTCTTTCTCTCAAGAAAAAAATAATATTTTTCTTCTTCCCTTTCTTTATTTATGCGTGTGTGCTTCAAACTCTCGATTTTGTTTTCAAACGTTCTTAGCATGATATTTTCACACTCATCCGATTCCAATTTATTTGGAAACAAATAGAGAGATTATGTTAGATGGTTTTTTTATTTCTAGGAAAATCTTGGCATTTACTCAGCCGTCTCTTTCGAAAGGTCAACAATCAATCAGAATTTCAAAAAGTCTATCAATGTTGAAACTCTGATTTCCACAATACAAATTGTTGGGGTCATGCTTTAAAACCCCCAAGACTTTTGATTTATGCATTAAAACCCCTTGTTTCCTAATTACGAAGATTACAGTTTTAAAATCTTCCAGATTCTACCCTCCCCTGACCTCAGATTTCCTGCCATAATTTTCATACTCTAATCCCACTCAGATTCTTCCTTTCCTCGAATCCTTCTGCCAAAAATCGGTATGGTCTCTTCTCTCTTTTCCATTTCCACCAAACTTCCATTCGATTATCAACAATTTGGTTTTCTGGGTATCTTTGTTTTCAAATGTCCTCATCGGTTTCCCAATTCAATCGGCATTTGAAGTTTTCTTCAGTGTAATGTTTCTTCTGTGACGCAACAAAAATGTGGTCTTTCTTGTTCGTTTTGCGTGGATATAATATATTCAGGGTTTTAGAGGCTGTGGAAGTCTGATTTATTGTGTGTGGATCTATTCTTAGAGAGGCAATGGCAGGAGGTGAAAGGAGACGCAGAAGGAAGGTACAATTAAGCAAGCTTTTCACACTAACATCTGCTAAAGCTTGTTTCAAGCCAGACCATTCACGTATTGGACGATCTGGTTTCTCTCGTGTGGTTTACTGCAACCAACCTGATTCCCCTGAAGCTGCTGATTCAATAAATTACTGCGACAACTACGTTAGGACCACCAAGTACACGCTCACCACTTTCCTCCCTAAATCACTCTTTGAGCAGTTCAGGAGAGTCGCCAATTTCTACTTCCTTGTCGTTGGCATCTTGTCTTTCACTCCTCTCGCGCCTTATACCGCTGTGAGCGCCATTGTTCCTCTCACTTTCGTCATACTTGCTACTATGTTTAAAGAAGGCGTTGAAGATTGGCGCAGGAAACAGCAGGTACTTTCGTCATTTCATGTTGCTCCACTTGCTCTGAGTGGTTGTGTTGATTGATTAGAGTGGATAAGATGATCTTACGTTTAAACATGTTTTGTTATCTTGTTCTGAAATCTCTAGTTTTAGGCTGGATTAAGCTACATTGCTCATGGAATTAAGATATCGTTGAGCAGCTGCCTTACTTTTGCATTAGGTTGGATCACTCTCTTTCATTTGCAGATAGAAAAACTTCTCATTATGTGAAAATTGTCGTGCTTTTAGGATATTGAGGTGAATAACAGAAAAGTTAGAGTGCACCGAGGCAATGGGAATTTCGATCTTAAGGAATGGAAGACATTAATAGTTGGGGATATATTGAAGGTAGAGAAAAACGACTTCTTCCCGGCAGACCTTGTACTGCTTTCTTCTAGCTACGAGGATGCTGTTTGCTATGTAGAGACAATGAACCTTGACGGGGAAACAAATCTGAAACTTAAACAAGGACTAGAAGTAACTTTGTCATTGAGTGAAGAGCTCGACTTCAGGGATTTTGAAGCTTTTATCAAATGCGAGGATCCTAATGCTAACTTGTATTCGTTTGTCGGTACAATGGAGCTTAAGGGAGCTAAGTACCCTCTCTCACCACAACAGCTTCTTCTAAGGGGCTCAAAACTCAGGAACACAGACTATATCTATGGGGTTGTTATCTTCACGGGTCCTGACACAAAGGTTGTCCAGAATTCAAGAGCACCTCCGTCAAAGAGAAGCATGATCGAGAGGAAGATGGATAAGGTTATATACCTGATGTTCCTTATGGTAGTTTCATTGGCGTTTTTTGGTTCGGTTTTGTTTGGAATTTCAACAAGAGAAGATTTCCAGAATGGCATCATGAAAAGATGGTATTTGAAACCGGATGATTCCACAATCTTCTTTGACCCAAAAAGGGCGCCTATGGCTGCAATCTATCACTTTCTGTCGGCGCTAATGCTAAACAGTTACTTCATTCCTATATCCTTGTATGTGTCAATAGAGATTGTTAAAGTTCTTCAGAGCATCTTCATCAATCAGGATATCCATATGTATTACGAGGAAGCTGAAAAACCAGCACACGCACGAACTTCTAATCTGAATGAAGAACTTGGACAAGTGGGTACAATTCTTTCAGACAAGACGGGGACATTGACGTGTAACTCCATGGAATTCATTAAGTGTTCTATTGCGGGGATAGCCTATGGCCGTGGTGTTACAGAGGTGGAGATGGCTGTGGGTAGGAGAAAAGGTTCTCCTTTGGTGAATCAGAGCAATGGAAGTAGTACCGAGTATGCTGTTGCTGCAGAACCGGAAGTGAAAGGATTCAACTTTAGAGATGAAAGGATAATGAATGAAAACTGGGTCACGGAAATGCATGCTGAGGTCATTCAGAAGTTCTTTCGTTTATTGGCAGTATGTCATACAGTTATACCTGAGGTGCAGGAAGATACAGGAAAGATCTCCTATGAGGCTGAATCACCGGACGAGGCAGCATTTGTTATTGCAGCAAGGGAGCTGGGGTTTGAATTTTTTATTCGGACTCAAACTACAATATCCGTAAGAGAGCTAGACCCGGAGATTGGCGGACAAGTTGAAAGGTTTCTCCATCTTCTCTTCTTTATTGTATCAGTGTATCCCATCAAAAGCTTCTTTCTGTTTCTTACTTTAGTGAATGGGTTCCCTTTGCAGGCTTTATAAAGTCCTGAACGTTCTTGAATTCAGTAGCTCAAGGAAAAGGATGTCAGTCATAGTGCGGGATCAAGATGGCAAACTCCTTTTACTTTGTAAAGGGGCAGACAGGTATGCGATCTCGACTCTAGAAACTCAGATATAAATCTCTTTCCGTACTTGATTTTAAACTTCTTTTATCACGTAGTGTCATGTTTGAAAGACTTTCCGGAAACGGTAGAAAGTATGAAGAGGATACCCGGGACCATGTGAACGAGTATGCTGATGCTGGATTGAGAACTTTGATACTTGCCTATCGTGAACTCGACGAGAAAGAATACGAGGTGTTCACTGAGAGAATTAGTGAAGCCAAGAATTCGGTTAGTGCTGATCGAGAAGCACTGATAGATGAAGTCACGGAGAAGATTGAGAAAGATTTGGTTCTGCTTGGAGCTACTGCTGTTGAGGATAAACTCCAAAATGGGGTAAGCTGCTATTTATAAACAACCGAATGATAGATTGGTGAACTTCCCGAGTCGAACAAGGAAAGTAAATTCTCTCCCTTTTGCCTTTCTTCCAGGTCCCTGATTGCATTGATAAGCTTGCTCAAGCAGGAATAAAGATTTGGGTTTTGACTGGAGACAAGATGGAGACTGCTATCAATATTGGGTATTGATTTCTGCGTACAACCTGAATATAATTACTTTCGAGCTGCATACGTTCTTACTCACTCTCTGCACCTGTCTGTAAATCTTTGACAGCTTCGCTTGTAGTTTGCTCAGACGAGACATGAAGCAGATCATAATCAACTTGGAGACCCCTGAAATCCATCAGTTGGAAAAATCCGGAGAAAAAGATGTCATTGCAGAGGTAAGAATCTTATTGGGACACTGATTTGATGGAGAGGGAATAATATAACTAGCGAATACGTAGCTGAAAGAATCATCTATGTGGCTATTTTCTTGCAGGCTTTGAAGGAAAATGTATTGCGTCAGATAACTAATGGAAAGGCTCAGCTAAAAGCATCTGGTGGAAACTCTGAGGCTTTTGCTTTAATCATTGATGGGAAATCACTTGCTTATGCATTGGAGGATGATATGAAAGACATCTTTCTTGAGCTGGCCATTGGTTGTGCCTCAGTGATTTGCTGTCGTTCGTCACCAAAACAGAAAGCACTGGTCAGTTATTGCTTTATCTTCCACTAAACCGTCAGATACTTAGCGTCTGCCTAGCCGTTTTCTCAAGAATCTTATTGCACAGGTGACAAGACTAGTCAAAACTGGAAGCGGTCAGACGACACTGGCGATTGGTGATGGCGCAAATGATGTTGGAATGCTACAGGAAGCAGATATAGGAGTTGGGATTAGTGGTGTGGAAGGAATGCAGGTTCTACAAAGAATTACAAAACAACCATTTCCAGCTTTTGTTGGTAAAAAAATGTCCTTGACATATTCTAATAATTTTCCAGGCTGTAATGTCCAGCGACATTGCCATCGCTCAGTTCAGATATCTGGAGCGCTTGTTACTCGTCCATGGACACTGGTGTTACAGGCGAATCTCAAAAATGGTATTCAGTATAAAATCCGTGACATTTGATTGACACTGACCTTACGTCTCAGTATCCTTTGAGCTGATGACTAGTTTCTCAATATTTGTGTGTTCTTCTTATACGCAGATATGCTACTTCTTCTACAAGAACATCACATTTGGTTTCACTCTCTTCTTATATGAGGCATACACATCATTCTCAACGACACCTGCTTACAATGACTGGTATCTATCTCTCTATAGCGTCCTCTTCTCGTCTCTTCCTGTAATTTGTTTGGGCATCTTCGACCAGGATGTATCTGCACGGTATTGTCTCAAGGTATATAATCATTCACATCAAAACAGCTGCTTAAACTTTTCACCGATTTAGCGAGTTTCTTAACCCAAAATCTTGCTTCTTTTGCTTTCACAGTTCCCCATATTGTACCAAGAAGGTGTACAAAATCTTCTCTTTAGCTGGCGCCGGATACTCAGCTGGATGTTCCATGGCTTCTGCAGCGCAATAATCATTTTCTTCCTCTGCAAAACTTCTCTTGAATCTCAAGCTTTTAACCACCAAGGGAAAACCGCAGGGAGAGATATTCTAGGAGGAACAATGTACACATGTGTGGTATGGGTTGTGAGTTTGCAGATGGTATTGACGATCAGTTACTTCACAGTGATCCAAAACCTCGTCGTTTGGGGATCCGTGGTTATATGGTACCTTTTCCTGATGGTGTACGGATCCCTTCCAACAAGTGTATCTACAGATGCCTATATGGTCTTTCTTGAAGCTCTTGCGCCTGCGCCTTCTTACTGGATCACCACTCTCTTTGTGGTACTATCCACAATGATGCCTTACTTCATCTTCTCTGCTATTCAGATGCAGTTTTTTCCAATGTCCCATGGGACCATAAAGCTGCTTAGATACGAGGATCAGTGCAATGACCCTGGGGAGTTAGAAATGGTGACACAGACATCAGTAAGGCCTGCATTAGTTGGTTTCACAGCTCGAATAGAGGCCATAAAGAGATCGATCATGAGATCTCATCAGCGAGAACCTTGACAAGTGATATGATTTCCTCAGTTTATTTGGGTTTTAGTGACTTCGCAGGATGTAAATACAACCCAATAAACTTCAGACTGGAGGAAAAAGTGGTTGATCATTACAAGACTTTATAGAGAACAGGGTCTTTCTAACTGGTTCGTGTTAGCATAAAGGTGTAAATTCTGATTATTTGCGGCCTTGACCGGTAGAAAAATAAAAACAAGAGTTTTGCAGAGCCATCTGATTATACTAGAAAACAGTGGAAGATTGTACATGAGTTAAGGTAAGAGCAAAGAAAGATTTACAATATTACATCCTTTTCTTTTTAGTTACCTCTCTCTTCTTCGGAGAAAGAGACTTGAATCTATCTTCTTTACGCTTCTCTTTTTTTTTGGATTCTTGAAATAATTACACAACACGAATGCTATGAGCAAAGAAGATGAGTACTATTAATCTCTGTTTTGTCGCGTTATTTGAGATGGAGAATGTCAGAGGAATCTTGGTGGCGCCAGAAGCTTCCGAACACAAACTCTTTGTTCATTGACAATTCCTGCAACATTCCCTCAATATCTTCGATGCAATTAAATCTTGATGAGCCTTCATCAAAGGCAAACCCATTCCCATACCAATGCTCCTCTTTGACATCCTCCTCCATTGTTGGTTGCAAGGTTTTCCCACATCTTCTCTTCACAAACTTCTTCATCTTCTGGGCAAGTTTACGAGGGACCTTGAAGAAGACGAAGACACTGACTTGTAACACAAGGCATTGGCAGCAGCATGACAGGACAACACAGTCTGCTGCAAATGCACCACACTCTTCTTCCATTGCTCTGATATGCACAAAAACTGCAAGGTTACAGAGATAATGTTATATAGAATGATGTGTATCACATGGGTTTTGAGACGTATTTACCGGCTTTTTTAGGAATCTTGGACGTCAAAAGAACTGTAGCTGCTTAAATCCTTGTTCCCTCTGATACTATTCCCCAACATGAAGGTGGTTCGTAAAAGGGTAAATCAGTCTTTTCTCCATCTTTATATTTGACAAATCTAGTCGATTGACCGACCATGTGACACACACGCTAATGAAAAGTTTGGTGCTGACATAAAGAAGCTTGTTGATTTATTATTAGCATAACATTGAGAGGACATGATAACAAGCAGTTACATCACAGAAGCAAAATAGATGCAGAGGTGACTTCATCTACGAAAATTAAACTTCTTTTACGCCCGTCAGAATATCTTACTCGGTGTCCTATTCTCATCTTTTTGTTCTTCCCACATATTAGGACAAGACGAGCCAGACGACCTGAATTTAAGGTTGGAAACTTTTTTCTGTAAGCGAAAATGGCTCTGCTTTGGGATCTGTTTTGCGGCCGCAAAATCACTAATGCATAATCTCTGTGATGCATGATCCTCCAAACTCTCTGTTTCTTCACCACTTTCGAGAAAGATGAAACATAGGACCTAAATTTGAAGTTCGAAACATTTCCGAGTAATCAAGAAAGGTTCTGCTTTGAGATCTATTTCCCGGATCTGATGAGCTTTGTTACTGATATCTACACGCTTTCGTCTCTGATATTGTAAATGTTACGAGTGAAAGAATCTGTACTGTAATTTTGGCTGCCAAAAGCCATTCTTCTAAACAATCTGATTTCTGCAGACTGCTCAGCTGAGTTGATGATCTCGCTTTCGCCTAGTCTCATCCCGTTTGTGAGGTCTTCCTAAGCTAGACTGTCGAAAGCTCTCACAATCTGTCAAAGTTTTCAATTAAGACCTTGTTACGTTAAATTCGATCTGGAAAGAAGAAATGAAGTCGGGTTCTTGAAGAAAATGTCTGTACCTGACTCATTCGAGGTCTCTTTGAAGCTGAATGGCGAATACAGGCTGCCGCTGCTTCAATAATTCTAAACATTTCAGCGCCAACATAGTTTCCTCCCAGCTTGGGATCTGCTAAAGCTTTAAACTCTTCGGTTTCTATGGCATGACTAAGCAAAGGACGGGCCTGAAAACATTCAACGCAAACATTGAATTCAAGAAGAAAGAGTTCGATTCTCAAAAGTTTAAATGCTTATGTATGCCATACCCATTCAACAAGGCTCTCATCTCCCAGAGGTTGTGATGTATCCACGGGCTTACGTCCAGTGACTAACTCAAGTAGAACAACCCCGAAGGAGAACACATCTGATTTTTCGGTTAATTTCCCACTTGATGCATATTCAGGAGCCATGTAGCTGAAATAATGTACCAACAGTTTATTAGATGCAGGAATTGCAACATATACAGAAGTTTATTAGATGCAGGAATTGCAACATATACAGAAAGAATTTCTGCTCCTGAGCAATGTTCTATGGGACTTATCCAGCACCTACCCGAATGTTCCCATAACCCGAGTTGTAATATGTGTGTTACAATCGAGAGCTAGCTTTGCAAGGCCAAAGTCAGAAACCTACAGATTCAGAGATTATATACAATTAGAACTCATAATCTTAATTAGCAGCAGCCTTGCAAATTCAAAAGAGCAGATGAATGTATACCAGAGCGTGAAAGTTATTCTCTAAAAGAATGTTGGATGATTTGATGTCCCTGTGTATGATACGAGGATGACCTATCAAATTTTACCATCAAGAACATTCAAATAATGCCCTTAAGAACCATAACAATAACATCAGAGCATATTTGATACGGGAACTTTTTCCGATATATTTTTGAAGAGTCGCAGCAACCTACAATCTTCATGGAGATAAGCTAGTCCACGAGCCGCACCAGCAGCGATTTTGACACGTGTTGCCCAGTCCAGACCCGGAGTCCCTGCAGCTAAATACCACAGGAAGCATGTAAATATAGTATAAGTAACAATGGTTTATCTTTATGAATGTGTGTCTTAAAATCTCGCTTACCATGAAGGTGGAAGTAAAGGTTGTTGTTAGGGACATAATCATAAATGAGCAATCTCCGGTTCTCGGAAATGCAGTATCCAACCAGAGAAAGCAAATGGCGGTGATGTACTCTGCTTATGGTCTCAACCTCGGCTTTGAACTCTCGGTCACCTTGTCCTCCACTTATTTTTAACTGTTTCACAGCGACCACTCTTCCATCTGGTAAAGCCCCTTTATATACACGACCAAACCCGCCTTCACCCAATAGATTTTCATCTGAGAATCCATTTGTTGCTTTGACAAGTTCTTCGTATGAGAACAGTTCCTTCGATTGACCAAAGCCACCAGGTTCTGATTGTGACAAAAATGTTCGGTTGCTAGAGCGATTTCCCACTAGAGGCGCAGACGAGTGTGTCTTCAAAAGCGCTGAATCTGGACACAGAGATATGGAGATGAAAATCCAGAAATACTGATAAACAAGTATGCATAGTAATATCCATAATAGTGAAGTCTAATACAACGTATCTTAATCTCTGAATAACCATAAACTCATATTTAAAAGTCAAATTCCCTAGTGTAAGATTTGAACCATCAATACATACAAGGAGACTTCTTTCTACCATGCTTGCTTAACCAAATGTAAGAATCATTCCTAATGAAACTGAAGAGATTACGGTTAGGTGTAAAATATACCTGATCTTGGGGAGAAATCCGAAGGAGATGGCATAACAAAGCCACCTCGAATGGCAGAAAGCCTCTTTTTTGGTCTCTTCAAGCACCAGACAACAACTCCAATAAGACTAAGCAGCACAAGAACCACCCCAATACTTACACCCACGACAGCCGCTGTACCAATACCCGAATGGCTGGAACTATCTTTCACAGTAGGTCGAGCGTTGTTTTGAGATGGATTATCTGAGCCTGGTACAGATTTTTGAGGAGGAGAAGGCGGTGATGCAACTAAGGATGGTGAGGGCGATGAAGAAGAATTAGAAGGTAAGGGAGCTGGATTTGGCTTGGGAGGTGGGGGAATTTCCTCTGGTGGAGGAGGAGGAGATTGCTCAGTATGTTTTGAATCCCGTGGAGGAGGAGGAGGTGAGTGAGCATGACCTTTAGAATCCGAAGGAGGAGGAGGACTTTCTGAAACTCGTGGAGAAGGAGGTGAAGGAGCAAGAGGTTCTGTATCTCGTGGAGGAGGTGGTGAACGAGCAGGAGGTTCTGAGGCTGGTGGGGAAGGGAAAGGACGTGGAGGAGGAAATGATGGCGGAGGTGGAGGTGAATGTAATGGTGGGTCTGATGTAGGTGGTGGAGGTGGATATTTTGGTGGGTCTAATTTAGGTGGTGGAGGAGAGCTTTCCGGTGGCTGAACTGATGGTCTTGACGGTGGTGAAATGGCGGGTGGATCAAGTTTTGGAGGTGGAGGGGGAGAGCTCACAGGTGGTGGTGGGTTTGTTGGCAGGTCGGGTGATGTAGGATTAGGAGGAGGAGCTCCGATCGGTGGAGGTGGTGAGGGAGAAGGTTCTGGTGGTGGTGATGATAATGGAGTCGCCGGAGGAGGAGAAGAAGATTGAGATGGAGGGTTTGGGATCTCCGGTGAGTTGCCATCAATGGGTTGTCTGGTAGGAGAAGTGGCATTATCACCGGGAGGCGAAGGCTCCGATGGTTGAGACGGTGACACCTCCACCGTAGGAGGCTGTACCGGTGTTGCCATCTAAATCAAAAGACCAAATTCTAAAAAAATTCACCGAAAATCCCCAGAGAGTTGATGATGATGACAGTAACCTCAAAAGCACCAAACTTTACCAACACTGTTGCTATTGTTTAGATTGAAACCCTACAGCTCGACACAGAGCAGAGACCAAATCCGAATTCCAGATAACCTGATTTTGATGACAAATGCAAAATAGCTTCAGATCTGTAAAAGAGCTGCTCGAGCTTTTCCTTCAACACCACAATTCACAAAAGAGAAAGTTCCTCAGCTAGTCAAAACCCAACTCTCAAGTTAGCCATTAAAGCCTAGCTAATGGCCAAGTAAGTAAGTAACTTTTTTCTCACCTTATAACTAAGAATTAAAAAGTATATTATTAAGACAAATCTTTTTATATTTATTATTTATTATGTGCCTCATAAAGATTAAAAGAATGCTTTATTGCAACGTCAAATCTTATTTCTTACTTATTTTACACCAAAAAATACGATATGACCACCGTTGACCAGCGATAATACTGTCGTTTCATAATAAAACTCTGACTCAAGTTCACTAATATTTGCATTTGTATAGACTTCATACATTTGATATATTGACACAACAAAAATGTAAACAAATTTAAGATAGAAACGATAATGCAAGTGAAATAAATAAAGTACCATCTGTGGTATGGGTAAATAATAATTCACAAAATGTATATCTATCTAGTATGTAATATATGTACGATTGGTGCTGGAAAATGATGTAAAAATCCAGAAAACAATGGTTCACTCGTTGTTGGATATTAAACTTTGTGAAAGGGACATTGAAAACTTTTGGACCATTGTCCAAATCAGTTACATGCCAATAAAAACACAAAAGCAAAAAAGAAGAAAAAGTAAACAACACTAATACAGTATTGACTTTATGTTCCTTGTCTTTTATTCTTTTCTATCACCACCTTTTTTTTTTTTTTTTTTGTAATTTAACTTGTCACACCACATGTAATGCATAATTTCCATAATCTACAGTCCTAAAAAATATAAACATTCACCAACACACACAAGACTTTAATGTAAAATCCACCCAAATTTCAATTTGTTAAGTCACTCTTGGAGCAACGTGGTAACAGAGCTAATGGAGGATCTTACTGACGAAAAATTGTGTCGGCCGGTGGAATAAAATATATTAATATATCCTTTCATATAACTTTAGTTGTATCATACACATTATTGTAGGGAAGTGAAGTGCAAAGCCTTCTTCGCCATCATTGTAGAAGAAGAAGAAGAAGCAGAAAGAGAGTGTTCTTCAGTGTTTAACACATGGCAACAACTTTGGTTTAGGTCTTTCCAGAATCTGTAGCGGTTGACTCCTCTTCTAAACATTCATTACATATTATAGTGACAATGACATGCACACGCGTTTCAGTGGGGCCCGAGAAGTGCATTTGTTTTTTTTTGTTCCAGCAAGTGTATGTGCATGATATGTTCAATTACGAACCTCTAATTAAGATTTTAATAAGAAGCTCTGATCCAACTTTCTCAGAAACAAGCATATCTGAATTCAGATTCATGTTCACCAGAATGCCTACTTAACTAGCAACCAAAACGGAAGTTAAAAACGTGTTTGTTACACAACAAAAAAAAATTGAAAACTTCATCAGAAGCTTGTACCTTTTGGTTCAAGAGGAGCCTGCTTAGTTTAGGAGTTACTCTGCAGATTCTACTGTTGATAGTTGAGGGAGATACACAAGGTAAGACGCAACTGCATTACTATCTCTGTCTGTTTGTCAATTGACATTTTCTCCTCGCGTTGATCTCAGCGGCCCAGCTCTTTCCGATTTCTGTTTGAAACTTGCCTGCATTAGAAATCAGAGCAAAGGTATTTTGGTGAAACTAGATGCTTTGAATTTACGTCTAAAACTGTACAGCGAAATAGCATATGATATGGGTTCTCTACCTGCTGTTGATATGAAAAACTCGTCCAGCACTTTCCCGTGTTCTGCAACAATGTTCAAACGTGGAGTCAGATTTCTTGGGATGTAAGAGGGATAACAAGCACAAGTGATTAGAAAGATAAAGATTGAGACTTACCTGTTTCATATTCTAGTGCCTGGAGAATCATCTCAACCTTAGAGTCGCAATGAAGACAAGAGTCAGTGTAATCCATGTGTTGTGAAAGTTGTAACAGCTAAAAGGAACCATCGATGTTTGCAAACTCAAAACCAATAATTACCTTATCAAAGTCTTTTACAAGATTTGCCTCTAAAGAAGCATTGTTCTCATACTCCAGCCAAAGTTCTGTGATCTCCTCAGCTGCACTTGTTGACATTTGACTTAGGAATTAGTGTTTTGGAAACCAAAATATTAGTAGATACCAAGAACAGAGCCGTATATACCTCTCAGGCCTCCACCCAGAACTTTGCACATCTCCTTTAAAGCCGCTTTCTCTCTCCTACTCTTTTCTTCCTTAGGCACACCATCAGATGGGGTAATATCTCCAACAATAGCTGTTCAGAAGCCAGTAAGAGGTGAGGCTTTGTAGGATTTAAGTTGCAGAAGATGCATGAATACATTGAGAGAAAGAAACCAAATGTAATCAGCTCTTAACACATGTTTAGTTCCGTCTCCACAGAATATGACAATTGCACAACCGAATCCAAGTACACCTGTTACATACCCTATCCTACCAAGGCATTTGAAACTAGATAAGTTTATATCCTCCAAAGTCCAAACCACCCTGTATTTTTTGGAAGGAACTTTACTAACTATGAGAAGATATCAGGTCTCGTGGTGCATAAGGAAATAAAGTGCACCTTACATTGGAAAACAAGGATCAAATGTGTATTTACCTTCAGCGATGTCATGCACAATTGCCATTTTAATACACCTGTTTAAGATGCCAAGAAAAATAAGGAAGATGGAGAAAGATCCAATTAGCCATGAGAAGGGGAATTTATTATTATTCTCTACATCGAAAACCCAAGTGCTAAATGTCACTCTAAAATCAATTGTTCACTGGTGTTCTTCCTATCCTATCTTTCATTCAACTTTTTGAACATTTGTGATCTAAATGACATACGTTTATAAGTATACCTAAATCTTGCGGCAAAAACAATCAATAAAAGACTAAAAAAGGGGGTTTAGACAAGAGCACAGTTTTTGTAATTCTGACTTCAATAATCCCACAACACTAGCTGCTCACATTTTCATTATAATCTGAGTTCCACGAATATGCCATTTCTCTGGCAGAATAAAGTCCAAGACACTACATGTCGTTTATTACAAAGTTAGAAAAATCATATGTGTACACACCAGAATGCATTGTAACAATCTACAGTAGCCATTCTATCTCATCTCAAAAACTCAAAACACTCGAGGCAATCACTAACCTTTCTCTGTCAACTCCTGTAAGATCACCAGTAATCAGTGCCATTAGAGCCATACGGTACATGTGATCAGCAATTGATTCAGGTCCATTTATCCCCTGATTGATCCACCCCTTTCTCTTTGTTGTCTACACAAGAGGGCACCCAAAAAAGTTCACTTATAGACAATGTTGACCATGATGAATATAGCTATGCAGAATTCCAAATTTCAAAATTGAAAAAGCCGATAACGTAGTTTTATGATTTATCTCAATGCATGCAGCGAGCCAGCCGAAAAAGAAAAACCCAAGGAGGAATCGTAATTCCAATATCGGAATCGATATAATCTAATATGATTCCACACAGACCTTGAGCCGATGACACAAGGTTAGGAAATCGATAGAAGATGAAACAGAAGAGGCAGGATTCGTGGATTGCATAGAGTGAACACCGTCGGAAACAGGTTTCTGGCACCGGACGGCGACGATCGTGGAAATCGGAGTGGGGTTTCCGAGGAAGAGGAATTTCCTAGAGGCGCAATGAAGGGAAGCGAGTGTCGATCGGTGGAGAAAAGGCCGGTTCAGCGGCGGCGCAATACGTGTAGCTGGAGTAGTCACCGCCATAGAGTGATGATGAAGAAAAGTAGAATTGTTTTCTTCAGTCTTTTTGAGTAGAGGCGAGAAGCTGATTGTTCTGGGTCGGGTCGGGTTTCTCTTACCCGTGTACGGTATGACGTCAGCAACCAAGAGAGCCCGGCCCAATGACTTCCACGGGTCCGTGGACAAATCCTAAAGGGGGCTAATGTTTAGAAAATAAACTATTTTAGTTAGATTTTACTATTCAAAAATTAAATATTAGGGGCTAATGTTTTTAATATTTCAGATGAGGCTATCAAAATACGATCTACTTTTACTAAAACAATTGCCAATTATTTATAGCTCGTGAAAAAACTAATTGCCAAATATCTAGAAAACCATACAATATTGGGTCTGTTCGTTGCTGCGGCTGCGGCTGGACGCTGCGATATGCGTTCGAAAATTCTGGACGCTGAAAATATTCGGTGTTGCGTTGCGATCAATCGCAACGTCTGGCCGCGCGACTGCCAAACGAACAATAAAATCTGCGTCTGGCCGCAGGCCGCAGCCGCAGCCACCTGCGGCCGACAAACGAACATGCCCACTAGATTTTTATTCAATATTCTGCGAAACCACATTTTTACAAAAATGTTTTAGAATATTTCTAACACCAGTCGTATATTTTAAATCACAAGTTTTAGACATTAATCTTTACAACCAGTACTAGCTTTCCTTCAATTTACACTATGGTTTTAAAATGAACTCTGGATTGTGGAATCTGGTGACGCTGTTGTGTATCGTGATCCCACACAAGTAGTAATCCGTCTGGATGGCGGCAAAAAAAAAAAAAAATCGTTTGAAGAGTAATTGTATTATCCAATCTTTTTCAGAATTTTAGAGGATAAGATTCGATCACCTAATCTGCTTGTGGAGAGCAAAGCACAAGACGGTGGGTTTGTTCGTTTACCTGCCGTCGGTAGCTGCGGTTGCGTCCTGCGGCCAGACGTTGCGACCAGACGCAGTAGTTTTTGTTCGTTTGGCAGCCGCACAACTGGACGCTGCGACTAATCGCAAATCTGATCGTTTGGCTGACGCTAACGTTAGTTTTTTTTTTGATAAAATATGCTAACTATAGTTTTTCACTTAATTTAAATTTAATTTTATGAATTTTGTAATTTATATTTGTGATAAACAATATAGTTTAATTTTTGTACATCCATAATAATTTTTTTATTATTAGTTAACAATCATATTAATAATTTTTTAATTAAATATAATTATAACATTATAATTTTTGTGATAAAAAATCATAAACTAAATTTATGTAAAAAAAAAACATAAGTTAAGAGGTTTTATGAAGCTTTTTATGTAATCGTATGCATCATCAAATATGTATTATTGTGATTTCACATATAATCCGTAAATTACGAAATGTAGATGCTTGAGTGAACACACAATGAAATTTTTTTAGTAAAATTCTCTCTAAGTCTTAAAACAAACGAGACAAAGCAAAGTTAAAAAACACACAAACCCAAAGGCGAAAAGTTTCTTAGAACATGAAATTAAAAGATGAGAGAAGGTAACTTAAAAGGTCACCATACACTGGCTCTATTAGAAGCTCATCTCCTCTTTTAGCTTCAACCGTTGCTCTCTTCTCTTCTGCTAGCTTGTGAATTGCAGCCTTGCGGTTGCACCTGATGTTGAGAACTCAGATTGTGATGACCAGTAAACCATTGTCATACCCATTCTACCTGTAGAAGATGATGACATAACGATGGATTCAGCATCTGCTTTCTCAACCCAATCTGGCGTGGACGTGGAAACAGAGCCATCAACAACTGGTGAGAATGCATTATCTACAATCTCAAACAGCAAAGAACAAGGCAGCATCATGATCGACCAAGATTTACTTATTAAAATCCTAAGCAACCCTAAGTTGGTCGAGAATCTTGTTGCAAATTGTGGCGGTGCAGGTTCAGTCTCCTCCAACGTAAGTAGCCTCTAACCATCTTCAAATTCTAAAACCTTTGACATCCAGATTTCACAAATTTGCTTAGTACTACTAGTACTAGTACCAGATTTCACAAATTCTAAAACCTATGACATCCAACAAGTAGTATTCAAGAATGACTAGTACCAGTACCAAGCTTAAGCATGAAACATATGGCAATCAAATCTACCTCTCAACATCCAATAAAAGCTTCGAACTTTGACAAAATCAGAGATACACTAACATTTATATAAGTGTATTTTTGTAATTCGATCAACTAAAAACAAAGCAAAAAAAATACAGTTATAAAAGTTGAGCTTACGAGCCTATATCGTGATGTCCTAAAGCTATTTTGCTACATTTCACCACAGATGTCCTAAAGCTATTTTGCTATATTTCACCACAGAAACTCAAGAACACGACTCTTCATGAGCCTCATATAACACAACCATCTAATTTACAGATTTGGTCGAAATGAGACATATAAAACCAGAAAAACAAATTTCAGATTTCTCACTGGAAAACGTGAACAATACCCAAATTGAATCGAGGAAGATGGAGTTTGGAGATGGGTTTGAAGTAGCTCCTGCTCCTGCAACACACAGAGCTTCGAATTGAGAAAGATGGAGTTGGAGATGAAAGGGGAAAAATGAGTTTCGGCACAAAGAGAAAGATCGACACTTGATTTTAAGGTAAATGGCAGTTTTGTAATTTACAGTAATAACAAGGGTATTTTTGTCTTTTAACGTTACAGTCGCAGCTCTAATCGCAATGCAACGCTGGATTTTTCCAGCGTCCAAAAATTCCGATCGCAGGTCGCTGCGACCAGACGCTGCGTTTGGCCGCAGGAAGCTGCGTCTGGTAAACGAATAACTTTTGGCCGCCAGCCGCAACCGCAACCTCCTACGGCTGGCAAATGAACAGATCCGGTATAGAGAGAGGTGCATCTAGGTGCCCTTCAAGTTTCACTAAGTTGCGGATGAACAACCCGGTGTTCTAAGTAAGCGCGACGGAAGATAGGGTTGCTTATAAGCAGGGCGGGCCCAGATGTGCTAGTTTATTATCTAAATATTTGAGCAGTTTAATTTTATTTTTACTATTTTTATTTTATTTTCTTACAAACCATTTATGGAATTGGATGGTTTGATGAAGTTAAAATTGTTTTATTTATATATATATATTACTATTATTTGTGATTTTAGGTAAAATATAAAAATGACATATTTTTTAGATTTGCATAAGGCATTCAAATATGTTGGACTGACACTGCTTATAAGTTGATGCCATCGCTTTGATACCAGGACCAGCTTCTGTATTTTCTTCAAGAGGCACTCGAAGAAGAATTAGAGACAAAGTAACATTGCAGTCGAAAACTATTTGAAGCGGCATTGAGAGAGATAGATATGAGATACCGCGAGCGATGAACAACAATGTTGAACAAATAATTTCCTTGCTACTCCGCAAAACATTGTAGAAAGCGCCTCGGACCCGGATCCTGACCCCGACCCGTACCTTCACTCAGATCTGGATGCGAGGCCAAGCACGATGTCTCTTAATCGGATTCAGTTTCCGGTTTAGGTTAAGTTTTCTATCTAAATAAATAAATGTTAGGTTTCTAGATTATAGGTATTTAATGAGTTCATTAATTATTAGATTACTAGATATGAAATCTTAACTAAAATCTGAAAAGTCACAAATAATATATACTTTACTCACTATATTATATACAATTTAAAAAAATAGATCAAAAAGTTTAATCAATATTTTAAGGGTGAATTACATTTTTGTGTTTTTATTACACGAATGTGGACTTCTCACTCTAGATATACTTAAACAAATGTTTATTGGCCTGAAGTGCCGAAAATACACCTTAGTTAATTTTCTGTCTTTTAAGCTTTTTTGGTTTTACCTTTCTTCTTCATTCTCTTCATACACCTTTTAGATCTAAAATCAGCAATCCAAGCTTCTTCTTTATTTCTTTCTCTCCTTTCTCTCTTCGTTCCTTTGCTCGTCTTCCAACTTCTCCTTCACCTTCTCGTCAACAACATCTCCTTCACATGCTCGTCTTCAATTATATGGGTTAGTGTAAAATTTAAATCATCAGTTTCAAATATGAAAAGAAACTGGCAATAATAGAAAGAAAGCGAAGCACATGATGTTGCTCTTTCCATATTTATTGATTTCCTTAGGATATGTGGTTAGAAATTGATTTGTGATCCAATCCTCCCCACATGAATTTACCAAGTTGTTAGATGAAACACACTCTTAAACGCTATATAACTATTTAGCACTCTTATGATATGAATAATCTCTAAGGATTTCCGGTTTCTACAGAGATTGCATATTTATAATGAAATCAGTCAAACATATTTCTTACAAGATAAACTATGAATGATAGATTGACTAATTAGCGACTACATGAATTTCGTTCACCGTAACGTATAAAAGGTATGAATTGTTGGTCAAAGCAAGACTTACTGCTCAATAAGAAGACATTACATAAGCAGCTCTAACTTATTCGGTTTGGCCGTTTAAGTTTGGACTTTCCAATGGACTCCCGAAAACCTAAAATCTTTTTAAGTTAACGTTATTTCTGAGGGTTTATTGTATAGACAGTATAGTCAAACATGAACCTAGAGGATTCTCTTTCTTACAAATTCCAAAGATAATTTTTTTAATACCATGAATATTTTGTGAATCAATCAATTGACAAAAAAACAACACTCGAGACATTATTTGTGGATTATGACGCCGAACCTAGCGGTTCAGTACCGTCTGGATCACGTTTCTTTGCGCATGTGTTAAGCCCTACAAATTTTGGAAAATCAGCCAAGTGGTTCATATCAAGTGCAATATATTATACAGAGGATAGAAACCATACCTGGCAAAGACTATCAAACAAAGGCCGGTCTCCACTCGAAAACTTCAACAAAAAATCAGCCAGGTAACTTGCAAGATTTATCTGTTTGTTGCAGAGAGAAAGAGGCTTGGTGAAACAGATCAAGATTTGGAGAATTAGGTGCAGATACAAAACATATGTAAAACACAAGACTAGAGGTCACCTCATTAAGGGGGTCGGTAACATGTAGGTCATCATCACCATCATCATCTTGGTTCTGTTGTATCAATGGTTAACACCGATGAGATAAGGTTTAATGGTATAACCATATAGGTAAAAGAGAAAAAGGACCTCGAAAGTTCGAGCCATTGCTTCAAGTTGGTCATATGTGGCTTTGCTGGATTGAGAGGCACCAGTTGAACGTAGCAAGTCTTTCTCAGCTTCAACGTCTCCTTCATGGACTTCTTCCCATTCGCTATCCTGCTACTCCAAACAAAAAAAGAATTAGCCTCAAGTTCCCATCAACTCGAAGACTGGAAAGGAAATAAAAAAGCTCAAGGAAGCATTCACCTCATCTTCACAACCCAAAACTTGCTCTTGAATTTCAATCAATGTATCAGCTAGTAAAGCCAGTATCTGCAGAGCCAAAGAATGTAAAGTTTCTGAAAGCATAAACCAGAATGAAGAAAATAAATGAGGATATAACCGATTAAGAACTGTAAAGGGCATCAAAATGAGTCAATACTGAACTGTATATCCCCAAAGGATACGTATTTTGAGTTGCAGCTTGTACGTTGAGAACATTTAGACTAAGGAATAAAACAAAAACATACCTTCATGGGTAGAGGGATAATGGTCCATTGTTCAGGAGCAGATGTAGCTTTTGAGCGCGTGGTTATGCCACCATTGGACTATACAAGAAATATAATCAAGTTTTAGTTAGGCTGTGAGGGTAAACTGGATTTAAAAAAAAAAAAAAAAAAAGGTACAGCATAAGACCTGAATCGGATTGCCTGGGACATTGACCTTAGCGAATTCAGAATGTCTAGTGGACAGTAGCAAGGCCAGAGCTGAAGATGTGACTTTGATTTGATATGCCCCTTGTATCTCCCCTGAATATAGATGCTTAAGTAACCATCAGTTAAAATGGCCAGAAAAACCCTTATTATGATGCATCAGGTAGATAACACGAATAGATATGCTTGCCTTGTTGTTTAGTCCATTCTGTCATAACATACGCAAAGGAATTTTCATGGCCCTCAGCAGGTACGCTAACAAGCAGATTGGTAAATTGATCCACGTTCGGAAAACTCATATGGACCTGCAAAAATCAAAGGAAAAAGATGCTTCCGGTTACAGCATCTTACAAAAAAGAGAGAAACCATTAATCTGCTAAAACTATCTAACTGAAAGGTGAAGAATACCAATCTGGCAAAAATCAGCAGCAACGAGCTTCTGAAACCCGAAATTTCAGCAGACTGCATCCGTCTTACAAGAGCAGCAACCAGATCCTGGACATGGGGTGCCATCTCGGACGGAAGGTGCAAGATAAGCTGCAGAATATACTTCCCAGCAAATAGAGATCCAGAACATTCCAGATCAGGGTTGAGAAGCCTGCACCAACAGTCAGAAATCAATTTTGCAAAGAAAGACAGTACAATACCAATTGAAAAACATTGGGGACCCAACAAACCAAGGTGCTCAAAACACTATATCAAATGATTCCAGGAAATGTAGATATCATAGTATTTATTCAGAACGCTACTCTAAAAAACAGAACAATTGCAGGTGATTCAGACTTCTTTTATGGTGAATAGATTTACCCATGTATATGCACAATTCATCACTGGTTTCCTTTGTTTTCTTTTCACATGCGTAAGTGTTGCCAACAGATTCACATATGCACAACATACTAACAAATGCAAAAAGAAAACACAAAACAGTATGCCTTCAGCTTTGGTGGACGTGAAATAAACCAAACAAAAAGGTAAGTGAAGAATTGTACCTAGAAGCTGCATCAAGCAAACTTCTCATGGTAAAACCGGGATCACCACTCCAAGAGAGCAACTCTTGTCTTCCACTAGATATAAAAGCTGCCAGACATTCTGTAGCATTCTGACCAATTAAAAGGCTAGGGATAAGCGATTCTTTCTAGATAGATAACGATGCAGCAAACTAGACGCGGAAATTTTTATCACCTGTAGTTCACTATGGTCCTCACTGTGGAGTATGATACGAATGACAGCATCAAAGCAAAAGTCATATGTAGTTTTCACTATATCACCTGGGGCACCCTATATATGACTAGAAAAATAGTCAGCAAAACACGAGAAACACTGTCCATTTAGCACACAGAATTATTTACGTACTATGAAAATCCAGCTAGTATAACTTGCCTTAAGAAGCATAGTTAAAAGATCCAAGGATCCACTTGCTAGTCCTTCAGGCTGCTGATGTGGCTGATTATCACCACAGAGATGACTTTTAAAAGGAAACTAGGGAAGAGAAAATAGTAAACAGAAAAAAAGGTGTCAGAAATCATGATTCTGAATAGCACCTTATTTAAAATTGGTCCTATGAATGGTAATATCCTTGATGTCAGTGGATGAAAGCAGCCAGGCGAATTCTTTATTGCCTGTGTGAGAGCCATAGGCAAGACATTAGTTGCAGACATAGTATTTTTATTGTTCACTTTCGAATGATATAAGCAGTGGTACGAGATTTAACATAAACAAACTATGCAAATTGCATTTCTAACTACGAGATTTACCTCCAGGACGTCAATAATATCGATACTCATAAAGGGATCTGAAACATGTGCCACCCACACATTAAGAATCACTGGAGAGATAATCGACTCTATTGAAGCTGATGCTTCATGGCCTAGAAAATGATAAAGAAAATAAGAAATATGTGAGAATTATTACATGAACAGATTCCAAAAGTTATTTACAAGGAGAAATTATGTTTACTTACCAGCCTTGATTGCTTGTTGAAGAGTTTCAAGAACCAAAATCAAAGTTTCATCTGAAGCCTAAACAAAAGAATCAAAAACCTCTAGTGACACAAAAGAAAAATAGACTCACACGCTATTCTAATAGTTCATCAGTAGAAATATTTACCTGATGGAGGAGATCAGTGAGAGATGAAAATAAATTCATGATTTGAGGCAGAATAACTGAACGGTTCATATCGGGTAGGAGCTGCAAAAGTGCCCGACATGCGCCTACTTTTACAGGTGGAGGCCTGTTTACAATGGTATCTATTAAGTCAACATTTATCTCTGACGATAAAGATACTACCAGCAGAAGGGTAAGGAACATACACGTCCATGTTTATAGCTCTAACAGCAGCATTGAGGAAGTGCTCAAGAATTCCAGGGTTGATCTAATTAACGTGAAAAGATTCAATTCATAGACTTAAGTTATATAGGGAGAGAAGAAAATCAGAAATTACCAGAGAGGAGAACTTAGCAACTGCTGTAAATATGCGGGCATAAAGGAAAGGAAATTCATGATACCCTGTTAAATAAAGGTTCCAGTCATGTACCACAATTTGAATACCAAATGAGAAAAATATGTTGGAGCAGTCGATCTTACAATACCTACCAATTCCAGTATCTTCCATTATCAATTGCTCAACAAATTTAGCTAAATTGGCAGGGTCAGTTCTCAAGTCCTGAAAAGATAGTATTAAGGATAACATGTTTCCCAGCATAAGTAACCTTTTTGTATTTAAATTTCCATGGAAAACACGAACCTCAGCTTCAACAAGTTGATCGGCAAGGGAAGCCAAAGCAAAGAGAGCAGCTTCTCTTATCTAACAAATGGACAATATCAAAGTAAGGTGGAAAGTTAAAAAGAAAACATGAACGGGGGAGAAAAAATGGCTTGTCAAACCTTTCAAGAAATACAAGAATAAAGAGAAATTAAGTGCACTTACCCTCCACCAGGCCGGAGAACCAGCTGTCTTTTCACCTTGAGACTCTTGGAATCGTTTTCCAGCAGCATCTACAACGGCATTGATCCCTTCCCTACCAAAAGTATTGACAACTTCCTCCAACAAAAGTATTCCTGTGGTGAAGCAGGTAATTGTATAGTTACAAATTCATAATTTTGCATATACAGATATGCATATGACCTCCAAATCTTGTCTCTGACTCTTACCTGATATACGACAACTGTAGCTACCTTCATCTTCATCGGCTACAAACTGGTTTACATCCATGGACCACATATGAACCTGGAGAGAAGCTACATGTGAGTTAAAAAATTAAAGACATGTCTTTTCTGCAATGTTAGACATATAAACCGCAAACTAATTAAACTATTGCCAGCAAACAAATAGGAAGCTAGCACAAATAATAACAAAATATTCTGTACAATTTTGTGAGACCAATATAATGGAAAGGGATGACACAACTAGCTAAACAACATCATATTACATCATGTATCTGAGCTAGCTCAAGATTCTTTTAATAAAGCCTTTTTACGATTTTAGCAGCTAATTTGCGGTATTTAAACCACAAGATGAAATCACCACATGGCAAACAATATATAGGCACAGCAAAAGTTGTACTGCCCCAACAGTCCGTGATACAGATACTAACAACAGAACAGACTAAAAAGGTTCCACCAGTTTGAGACTTGGTTAAGTGAGATACAGTAAACTATGAAACAAACATATGCATTGGAAACAGATATTGCTCCTAAGTAAATAAGGGATATACACAAAAAGTTACAAAAGTTCTAGAGCTACGGTAAAAGGGATAAGCCTTCTGGTTGTCTTTTATTTGTAGAGATAGCAAGAGATAAATACACTAAGCAAAGGAGAAGAGGCTACCGCACAACAACACAATTACTCAGTCATACATATATAGGCTGTCTAGCTTCGTAAAGCTTCCCCGAGAAAGATTCATGTTATCATCAGAGATTCAAAAGACCAAATATAACCACTATATCCTAACATGTTTGAGTAGGCAGAAGATGCATGATTCATCCTTACCTGTTGTTCTGTAACCTGCAGGAAAGCGACGGTTTGATATACCAATTCTCTGACATTACTGGCAATGACCTGATATAAAAATATTTGGGTAAGAAACCAAAGCAAAATACGACGAAAATGAAGGAAAACACTGAAAAGGTTTCAGCCAAACCTTTGCAAGTCTTCTACTGCTAACGATGGTTGACAGAAACTCAAATAGCTGCACAAAGGATACTCATATGCAAAACCGAGTGTCAGTTAGGCCGCAAACTCATTAAAATACAACAATCTATGAGCAAAACGCCCCAGCTCTAACTAAAAGATTAACTTAGAAATTGAGACCTTGAAGAAAAACAAACCTTGATCAGTGAAAATGGTAAGTTACCTGGATGATAAAAGTGTCAAGACTCTTTTCTTCACCATCTGAATCATATCTTCCATCATATGAATCTTCAGCACCTTGAATTGCCGATCGAAGATACACTTGTAGAGATGACTCAAATGTGTGCCACAATGGCCTCATAATGGCTGCAAGAATATTATGTTTCAATAACGACGCTTCAGATGCATATGTATGAATAAACAAGAGACATGGGTAAAATGAGAACATACCCATCAATTCACTTTCGATGAGAAATGGGAAATTCTGTACAAACTGATTCAAGCACTTCAAGACCTAATGAGAGCAGACAAAATCAACACAAAGACAGGGGCCTGTTATACAATTCCAGCCATTTGATGAGAACAAAAACAAAAGTACAACAATCACAAGATGAGACGAACCTCCATTCTTAAACTCCAATCATCAGGATCCTCACGTTGCACAGGATGTTCCAATATAAGTGAAAACTGATTCATCCAAATCTTAAGTACAGGAGTCACCAAAGTAGTAGTTTCTGTCTGAATATAAACAATTTATATATGTCAACTGATAACAGAAGTAGCTGAAGCAAAACACATTTGAAATTTATGTATAGAATGAGAATTATTAAAAAAGAAAGTACCTTGTACACACCACTCATTGCTCCAAGAACAGATATACATGAATAAAGAATTGAAAGGGCTTTTACTCGCATATACTTGTCATAGCTCTACATATACAAATGAAAAATAATACAAAGGAGTGAGTTTCATAAGAGCCTTCATCACTAAAAATTTCATTTACGAAATTTGACATGCCAAAAACGTGATTCAACACAAGTCTGATCGTATCGATATTAGGATACAAACCTGAGGAGAGGATACGACTGCATGCAAGCAAGGAAACAACACAGGTACCAGCATAGGCACCTCTTTGTCATCCAAGTCACCAGAGAGAAGAGCCAAACACCTCAAAGCTCCATGAACTGTTGAATTTGGCGATAAATTCAGCCTAAGGAAACCGCATGACTATTCTCATGAAAGAGTACGGAAATGAGAGGTAAGAAAGAATATCTCTAGAGGCAACAAAACTGAATGCAAATATACCTCCATTACTGTTGTTTTGATCGCTAACCAACTTCAAGAGAAAGGGTAATAACTCAGGCCACTCTTCTGGCCAATCATATGTAGCAATTGACGATATGTCCATACTAATGGCCGTACAGATTTTTCTATGAGAGTCATCAAGTGAGCCCAAAAGTAGTCCTCGAATAAGAGCCTAATAACATAACCAAAAGTATTTCATAAACATATGCAAACCATGGCAGCTGGAAATCCAAACAATAAAACAGGATAGATAGTGAGAGTACCTTTTCCTCACTTGTGACAACAGGATATTCAAAAGCCTCCTCGTTCTCTCGCCAGTGTTTCTTAATGAACTGCTTTAACAGGACGGCAGCTAGGTAACAGTACGTTAAGAACAAAAAAAAGGAATTCCAGATAGACTGCTGGATTGTTTAGGGGAAAACAAATCTATGCTATGAAAAAAGGATATTTGGCGCAATCCCAATGAGAGGTCTTTGTTAGCAGCAACCCTGCACAATGCGCTGCCAAACCCTACAAGAACAAAAATCTAGAAAGTATGGTGACCTTCATCTTTTTGTTTCATCTACCAGAAACAAGACGAGGATATGCTCACTTGTTCATCGTTCTCAATCAAATGCTTTCAACAGTCTGGGCATACCCCCAAACATTCATTTCAATAGCTTAACAGAGGGGATTTGTGGTTTCAATTGAAAAATTCTAACTAGCCGAAATCTAGTTTTGCAGAATCAAATAAAAAAAACACACAAAGGAGCAACCCAAACGATTAAGCCACGGACCTGGTTGAAGAGAGGCCTGAGTAAGTGAAGCCTCAGCGAAGGAACGAACGTTCTGGTTAGGGTCAAGACTTGCAGTCAAGCAGCTGAGCAGCCATTGCTGATCTTGGTCGACCACCATGTTTCGATTCTATATGAACTTTAGAGAGGAATCGAGTGAGCAAGAGCAAAATCCCAGATGGGAACAAGAACTGAGAGTTTTAAAATTCTCTGGCTTCCCTCAATTTTCAATTTCCCGCTCGCTCGCTCTGTGCTATAGGATGCTGGAGGAAAAGCAGGACGGAGTCACACCTCTCCTAGATTTTGATGTCGGAGCCTTTATAGAGAAGAAGGAAGAAGCAACAAAGCCAAAATCGAAATGATTTACCAAACCGGTCGGTTTAAATTGGTATGATTCAACCAAAGAATTTCTATCGAACATCTCAAGAATCCAGATATATATAGACGGAGAAGAAAGCTCGCACGCGCCGTGGGAAGATATATCTCGGCGGATTTCTTCTTCGCCTCCATGAATCTCCTCAAAACGATTCATCACCAGTCCACCATTACTCAATTTCACCGTTTTGTCCCTACACAGCCCTTTGCTTCTTCTTCTTCTCTGTTGTCACTCTCTCCACAAAGACCCAGAATCTCTCTCGTTTCTACCTCCAACCGAAGCTGCTTCGCACTCTCGAGTGTCTCCAGCACCAGAGCTTCGTTTTCAAGTAATCAAGAGGATGTCAATAAGGAAGAAGCGGCGGAGGGAGATGAAGTCGTTTACCAGAAAACGCTGAGATTGGTGGAGTGCGCCATGTTCGCTGCTGTCACCGGCCTCGTTTACTTTCTCAGCAATTCTCTCGCCATTGAGGTTTTTCCCCCATTTCGAATTTTATTCAGTTGACGAAGAGAAGCCTCACTGAGCTTTGTAGCTGTAGCCATTCGCCTAGAAACTCAATAGATGTTCTTTAGTTCATATGTTCTCTATGATTCTCGTAAGGAGATCGTGTGTTGAGGTTATGTATTGCATTCTACAAAATAGAGGGAAGTTTGATGTTAACTTTGGAAACAAAGTATGTGTGTGGATCATCGTTCTTTATGTGATTGATCGTTAGTGTGATACATCATATTTCATAGAAATAACTAGTTATTCCTTCTATGTCGAATCTGAGTTACACTTTGAACGCAGAACTACTTCGGGTGTTTCTTCTCACTGCCGATTGTGATATCTTCGATACGATGGAATATTGCAGGTGGCAGGAAGACAATGGTTTGTAAAGAACACTCTTCTTTCAAAATGAATACAATTTCAAGAATTCCAAGTTTTTTTTTTGTTCTCTTTTGTTGGACATGTGCTTCAAGTCTTTGTGGTGTTTGTTTGTCTCTCAGGTTGCTACTGTCATGCTGTTGTTCATATTATCAGGTCCGGTCAAAGCATTAACTTATTTTGTAAGCCTCCTCTTTGCTAGTTTGCCAATCAGAGTTTCATCTTATGATGCTTCAACCTGCTACTTATTCTTATTTCCTTATTATTCCCCTTTCACGAAGATTGCATGACCATTGCTTAACGCCTAGGGGTTTCTCTTGTAGCTTACTCATGGTCTTGTGGGGCTTGCGATGGGATCATTGTGGAGGTATGTGAATTCATACACTCGTCTCTATCTTGCACAGTTTCTAGTTCTCGACCACAACAAAAAACTTTGAAATGCTCCACACTAACTAATATATACATCTTACAATTTACTACTTGAAGAATGACTGAAGTTTTGAAGGTAGATTACTCCAGCTTAACACTATCTCAACTATTTATTTTTCGCAATGCTCTACTGTTCTCAGAATGGGGGCAAGCTGGCGTCTCTCGATTTTCTTGTGCACAATGGTGAAATGTCTGCTTCCTGAGATTACACACAGAACAGTGAACATTTCCTTATCACTCCTTGTTTACATGTGTTGTCATGTTTTCCTACGCAGGTTCGAGCATTGGGTCTCATAGGCTATGTTCTGACATCATCCTTCTTAATAAGAGAAAATATTCTCGCTGTGGTAAGCCTCTTTCCCTCAAAAACCTCTTTAACTCTTCTCACCCAGAGTAACTCTTTCAGAAATAAAAACTGTTACTGCATTGTTGTTGCAGATCACAATCAACATCCACGCCTCTCTCTCTTATGTTTTCACTGCCATGGGCCTGAACACAATGCCTTCAATGAGCCTCATTTATATGATATTCGGGACAGTGGTACGCAATCTTTTTATCATGCTTCTCTCTATGTAAGCCCGGAAATAAAAGAAGCTGAGAAAATGCTTTCCTTTGATTCTTCAACAGCTATTGCTAAACAGTGGATTCTTTGTGCTGTTGCTGCATCTCCTATACTCGGTCTTCCTCACAAGACTTGGAATGAAATCTTCATTGAGATTACCAGCTTGGTTAGACAAAGCTATATGATGGGAATCGAGCAGTGCTAATCAGAGTCTCTTACCTATATTTTTGCAGCTCCGTTGGAGAATCCAAAACATCGGTTTCTATATGCATATATAATGGTTAAACTAGGTACATGGACTCAACTCAACACCTTCAATGATGAAACAAACAACATTCAACATTCCAATGTAAGATCAAGTGGTTGCATAATATTGTTCAATATTCATGGGTTGTATATTGTTTATTTGTTGTTATTGCAATTTTCACTTTGAAGACTGATGATTTAGAAAAAGTTCCTCTGGTGGTTTTTGGTTTGTATATTGTTTTTTTTTTTTAAATGACGAAAAATGACAATTAAATTTTAGCCCCATACGGTTCGCTTTAAGGTGGAACCACTTTTGTTCCGTTGGCCCATTCAAAGCCTAAGAGCGCATAAATACGACCATTTGCGATTAAAGTGGTCCAAGCTCCTTCAAGCTTCTGAGTTCTGAAGTTACTACCTTAAGTACATGTCTCGTTTTAACAACCTTTGCTTTTTTCCTTTGAATGAGTCATATTATGCCAATAAAGTTGCTTTTTGTATTTGGTATTTAACTTTGTCTGTGTGTTGAGTCTGCATCCATGTCTAGTCTTGATTATTTAAGAACAAAAAAACAGTGCAAAATGACTGCTAAGCTTAAAAAAAGTACTGAACTTTTATTGAATAAAATTAATCGAGAATGTCTCTCCGAACGACTAATTTAGGGGAAGAGAATTGGTGTCATCGTCCATGTAGAGAAACCATGGAAGCTCACAAAATGCCTCCGGTGAGAAAAATACCCAAAAAAACAAAAAAAAGAGGAGCCATAGTGGTTAGAGATGTTATTGCCGCTTGTTAATGTAGCTCTTGATCACTACAATGCCTATGCTGCAAAAAGCCAAGGTTAACACGAGAGGGATGCTCTTAGATTCCGCATTGGACAAGAAGAAGCTTTTGCTTGATCTTCCTCTGCTGCTGCTATTGCTGCTCCCTGCTCTTGCTAGGCGTGTCCTTTCTGCTGAGCTTTCTCTCATCAGATTGCACAAATTATCCAACTGATGCATCACTTGACGCTGTCCACGTGAAATGGTCGATATCTGGTTGCACCAGAAACAACAACTCACCGTTTCAAAGCAAGGTAATAAAAATCCAAATTCATAAACGAGAAAAATGTGAGGTTAATTACCTCTTCCATTAATGGCGAATCCTTGGCTAATTGGGAGGATGATGATGAATGGGGCATTATGGAATTTGTCAAACAGCCATTGTCCAGACCAGAAATGAAATACGAAGTAGGAGCTGACCCATTGCAGACTTCAGCTTGGAGTGTCATGCTCTGCTTTGTTGGAGAGTTTTTGCTGCAGCTCAACTTTGAATTTAGCTCTTCGATCCGGCTTGTGAACTCATCCATTCTCTCATTGAGAGATGATATTTGTTCCGAAAGCTGAGTCATAAACCCCTAAAAATAGATAAACCAGAAGAAGTGCACTGTTAAGTTAAAACGATGGCTTTAAAGTTGCCAAGAAGAAATGAAAGAGAACAAATTTGAACCTCGTTTGCTGGTGAGTCATGATTTCTTTCTTCGTACCTCCTATCGCTTGAAGAATAACCAGCAAGTTTGGACAAATTATTATCTCTTTGGGTTGAATACGAATGTGACATGCCTCTGTGTATCACAAATGGCATAACTACTCAAGGACACATGAAATTGGAATTAACAAAGCTTTCTCATACACTCCTCAAAAGAAGTGTACCTTTTGAGGTTCTTGTTTCTCATGGCTACTCTATCTGCAGACGCTCGTAAGAGTGCTTCCTTTGGGCTTGAACTAGACACCAAATCCTCATCTAAGCTAAGCTTGTTCTTCAAATCATCTGGTAGGGCCTGTAATGGGACTTTTTTATCAGGAACCCAAATGAGATGTAATAAAAACAAAAACAATAAGCCTGAACAGAAAATCATACCATTACTTCATTTATCAGTTTTTCCAGTTGGATCTGTTCAATATAGGTGCGTGGAATGAACGATCCTTCCAATCCTAGCTGCTCTGCAGTACTCTGTACAATTTGCCGATCTTTACCTTGCACCTGATTATTACAGATTTAGAATTCTATAGTCATATTGTTTTCTGGATAAACAAATTTTATACTCATTGGGAACTAGAATGCCATCATAAATCCATATGGCAGAAATATATAAATTTCTTCTACAGTTATTATGCCAAGATGCTACCAATTTTCAAGCAAATTGTGGTGAATGAGTTTAGATAGACAAACCTGCATGTAGTGACGATTCAGTTGCTCAAGCCAATCGATTTTCACAACCACCTTATCGGTAGCAAATACATGGCTGTTCCTTTTAAGTATGGTTGCTATTGTGTATCCCAATGCCATAAGCCCACCAAGTAAGCGAACACTCACTTCAAAAGTAATCCTTGGGGATATGACAAAAGGACTATCCGTAACCCATTCCTGGATATCAAAATCAGAACCATAAGTATTCACCACATCATGTTAAACAATCTTAACATTACAGAATCAGAAGGTTGTCAGCTTTTCAGATTTGAAAAGTCATATTGATGAAAACATGGAAGAAAACTCTGAAGGGCCAAACCTCAAACATGAGGCTATACTTTCCATCTTTATTTCGCATCCTCAAATATGATTGGCATGACTCTGGATCTTCACCAGGAGGAAGAAGATATATATCATAGGTCTCCTCCTTAGTCTCTGTATGTCCTTCAGAAAGGACCGCCTTGATCTGATCAGCGGATACATCCTTTCTTGACTACAACAAATCAACATCAAAAAAAAAACTTCAGTTTACCAAACGCAGTCAGTAAATACCTGAAATTGAATATTGAGATTACAGAGCATTTCTTATTATAACATAGACAGACAAATCCGGTCATTTTTCAAACCTTCAAGATGTATGTTGGGCTCTGAAAACCAGTGAAGGGGTTAAATTTATTAATGATTTTAATTTGAGCAGTCTGGAGATCTGGCTCTATGAAAGCTTTGTACATTGGGTACACCTACATAAACAGTGAAGTTATTACTTTAAACAGTTTACTTAACCAATAACAGCCAAGAAGCAAGATATAAAAGAAATGAGAACAAACTGTTTCAGATATCTGATGGATTATCTCCTCTGGCTGTTGGCCTGCACGTTGTATATCACGAAGAACCCGTTTAACAAGGTCAAAGTGAACTCCACCAGTAACAGACACACGAAGATCCAATAAAGGTCGCAATTTTTCACTCAAAGCATAGATTCCTTCAATAATCACAATCCTAGAAGCTGGGACATCAAGGGTCCTAAGAAAATTAAAACATGACGTTAAAACAAGGTCTTCAGTGGAATAACCAAAAGGAATACAGTGGTTAACCATGCTGATATGAATGTAATATCCAACTTTTGTGACAATGGACACCAATTGATTGACTGTCTCGATGAAGCACAAAAATGATGATTTAATCAGAAAATGGAAATCGTGCAATCCATTACCTGTATCCAACACGAGAGCTGGACTTAAAATCATAAATAGGAACCTCAACCTGCTTTCCTTCCTTCAAATCTTCAAGATTCTTGAGCAATGTGTCATAATCCGTTAACCGTGGATCTAAATTTCAAAACAATTGCAATAGCTCAATAGATACATAAGACTTGGTTCCTCCTGAGACCTTAATGAAACAAAAATATCATGATGAAATTTTTACCATCAAAGTTTCCATCAACAATTCGACTGGCGTCATTATAGTTGTCCATTGATATGACAGCAACACTTGGCAGAAAGTTGAGTATCTTCTCAGTAAATACCGTCTTTCCGGCACCAGAAGGACCAGCAACACCAACCAATATTATCCCATCATTCTTCTGAGAAAGCAATTGGCACGCACGGATAACCGCAAAGAAGCCCTTCTCAAATGACAACCGATCTTGAATTGGAACAATTTCGTACCGAACCGAGCCCCTTCTCTTAACCAATTGGACTTGATCCTTCAACAGACCATGCCTCTTCTGATGAAACTCGATCCCATTGATGTCTTGACCCGTCATGAACAATTGCAGAAGATTTCTGCCTGCAGAAAAAGAGCAAAATTGCATTGAGAAGACAGAATAATAATAATGTTCACAACATGGAAACGAAGCTTACAGAGCCAAACACACATCATAAGACTGAATTGTACGGAACGTTTTCAGGGAACAGTTCACATTTACAGTTAAACCCATTGAATGAGTCAGCTTGACTAGATAACGCAACACTCTAGAACGTTAGTGATAGTAGATGAAACAATTAGCGGATATCGTCAAAATGCAGGAAATCAAACAAGCGAAAGCTAAGAGCGAATCCCAAAAAAAACCCATCAAGAAAAAACGATCAAACTGTTACATATCATCAACACTCATGAGCAGGGATCACAAAACGTGAAATCCAGCAGATTGGCGAAAAGGGACGAAAGGAAACACGAAAATGGAAAACTTTGAAGACGATTTCTGGTGGCACTCACACAGAAAAAATCTGAGCGAATCGGGGCTCCTCCTGAGTTTCGCAGAGCAGTCCCAATTCAATTTGGACACAAGAAATTACGAAGAATTCGGATATTTTCTGAGAGCTTATTTTTCGGGGCGAGCGATTTCTAGAGAATCTGGCGAAAAGATCTCGACCCACGAGGTAACAACAACACAGAGTGAGTGAATGAATGAGAGAGAGACTCTCCCAATTTAATACCTTTTGATTTGATTGCCTCTCTCTCTCTCTCTCTCTCTCTCTCTCTCTCTCTCTCTCTCTCTCTCTCTCTCTCTCTCTCTCTCTCTCTCTCTCTCTCTCTCTCTCTCTCTCTCTCTCTCTCTCTCTCTCTCTCTCTCTCTCTCTCTCTCTCTCTCTCTCTCTCTCTCTCTCCCTTTTTTCCGTTTTCGTTAGCTATTTAGATAAACTTTAAATATACACCTATCACTTGTTAAAAAAATTATCTAAATAAAAGTGTTGTTTGCGTATTCACGTTAATTTATTTATATTTTGTATAATTTTTACAAATTCATGTATTCAATTGAATGCATTCGTGTTTTTTTGTTGTTGTGATTTTTTTTTATCTTATATAATTCTGTTTAATTAATGTATTTTCCGTTGTTTTCTTCTATATATTTACCCTTTTAAAATAATAATAATAATATTTCCCATTTTAATTGAAACTATAAACAAAAGTATAAATTTAGCATGACTAATGTTCTTTGAGAAATAGTTAAAATGCTATGTTTATATTTTAAAACATATAAATATAAAACTAGGATAATATTTATATGATATACAAAGATATTTCACCGTCATCAAATTATATAAAAATATGATTTATTTGATATAAATAAGAGATATAAGTATAAAACTAGGATAATATTTATATGATATACAAAGTTATTCCACCAATACAAATATATTTTATAGATTAAAAACGTTAGAAAAAGATAGGGTGTATTCAATCTAATATTTAGGGGGATTTGGAAAGATTTAAGTTTTAGTGAGTTTTTAGATGATTTGAGTGAATTAGGTAAGTTGTTATGATTTGTTTTTAAAATTTTATGAAATCTCACATAAACCCATGAGATTTAGATTTTTATTTTTTTTAAACTAAGAAACTACACGAAAACATTTTTAAATCACTAAAGTTCCCTAAAATCTACTACTTAAAATATTTTCAATAATAGTGGATTTTAAGATTTATTTATAAATCACTAGTTCGATAACATGAGATTTTAAAAGACTAATTCATATTTAAATAATATAAAATTTATGATTTTAATACAAATCACTCCAAATGCTAAATTAAATACATCTTATATAGAATATTATGAATAGAGAGAACTATACTGGTTTTGGGCACGGAAAGACCAAATGACAATATTATAATTGTAGTTACTGTTTTTTACAACGTTCGTTTTGTAGTTTTGTACTCGTTCTAAGATTTTGTTGCCTATTCTCATTTGCTCAAAATAGAAACCTCTTTTCTATAGAATCTCTTCCATTATTTTTGGGATGGTCAATAGTCAATACTAGTCAGTTTGCTCACGCATTTCACTACCACAATAATTGATACTTCTTCCAACATTTATTACTCATATCAGCTCATACGGCCAAGGATCCTCCCAAATTAGTAAGAATCAAAAAATAAAAAAAAATTAACAGGTTTACTGATTTATATTGAATTTATCAACATATCTGTTGACAAAAAAATATAGGGCAATTCTCAAAAGTAAGATTTAGTTCCAAACATATTATCAATAGCTTTTTCTTCCCAAAACTATTACAAACATTGATTTTTTCTATAAATACCACAAAACTAAAACTAAATATTAACCTCTCAAAAATAAACCGTAAACCTTGAAAACTAAACCATGAACTCAAAATAGTGAATTCAAACCCAAATATTTAAATTATAAACCCGTAAAACTCATTTTTAATGTTTGTAGTATTTGTGAAAAAATCTATTTATTGGTAGTTTTAGAAAAAAAAACTAATGATGATATGTTTGGAACAAAAACTCATTTTAGTAGTATTTTAAAAAAATTCTCAAAAATATATACATAATTGATATTGAATTCAAGTATCAATGTGCAAACCATTACCACAGTATCCAACGGCTCTAAAATCACCATATCTTTTGACTATTTTATTGGACAGTAAAATTTTTAAGAGATAAGATTTGATAATTTGATTTCATGGAAACGATTAAAAACATAAAGATAAATGAAACGACACAACGATTTAACGGAGTATCAGTCGGTTCTTTCAGACCGACCACTAATCTTTGGCTACAAAAATAGTTTATTAGATACCATGAAGACTGTATTGTTTATGAAATAAAACTGACGTTTTTTTGTTTTTTTTTACATCATAAAACTGACGTGTTTTGTTACTAGGGGAATTACACTAGATAACCAAAAAAAAAAAAGTGAAAATTATTTGAGTAACCATAAACAAATTTGGTCATAGATATTTATGAAATATATTCTATATTACCCCTCACTTCTCACGCGCATGAAGCAAGGTGACGTGTCTCTCTTTTTTTTTTCTTTCTTTTCTTCCTAAATTTAAATATTCTTTCCCTCTTTCATTTTTATTGGTTTCAATCTTTTTCAAAACAGTTATCCACAAGTTCAGAATTTTATTTTATTTTAAACATAGATTTTTTTCTGAATATGGTATGTTTTAAATTTTTGTAAACGGACATAGATTTTTAAATAAATTAATATGCAATAAAATAAGATAATATTGTTCTACATAGAACAACATCATATAAAATTTCTACATAGAACACAGTCATATAGAATGCAATTTTAGTTATTTTATTGAGTCATCAAAACACCTCATAGACTCATTAATATGGTAGTTCTATTTATAGGTAATGTACTATATGTAACTGATAGAGTTTGGTAGGGGTGGACCGGATTCGGATATCCGAGAATTTTATGATATCCGGATCTGGATCCGGATCCGGATCTGCCGGATCCGAGTTTTAACTATCCGGATCCGGATTCGCCGGATCCGAGTTTTAACTATCCGGATCCGGATTCGTTGTTCCCGGATATCTGGACTTCGGATATCCGCCCAGAAATTAAGATATCCGTCGGATATCCGGATCTGAAAAAATTAAATTAGAATAAAATATTAAAATAAAGATAAATTAAAAAAAAATTATTTATATAATTTCAAAGAAAATAAATAAATTTTGATATTTTTTTATAAAAAAACAAATTTAATTTTTAATATATAAAATCTCAATATATTATTAATAAAATATTATTTTAATATATTTAAAGGAACCGGATCCGGATCCGGATCCGGATATCCGGACCTTAAAATCGGGATATCCGGATCCGGATCCGGCCCCTCCGGATATCCGTATTTTTGGATCGGATCTCAACGGATCTCGGATCGGATCTCGGATCCCGGATAATATGTCCCACCCCTAGAGTTTGGAATTCTGTTATTAAATATGTGTTTCCCCTTCTATATCATTTACTTTCAAATTACTAACATATATTTCTAACAAAATAAATATGCAAATATCTACGCTATGGGTTCGAATGGTGACAGTTGTTTGAGCGGTGCGGGACAAGCGGTTTAGGAGGTGCGGTGCGGTTTTAGTGCGGTACGGTTAGAAAAAACGCATCATGCGGAACAACTGCGTTTACTGCAGAACATGCGGTGCGAGACAATATATGAATGATGAAAAAAGACAACATGCGGTACGGTCCAAATATGTGAATAGTGAAAATTTAAAAAACGGTACAGAATATATATTTTTGATAATTATTTTATAAATATAAATAGATTAATGATATTAATATGATTATAAATTAAAATTATTAATTCGTTTTTGATCAAGGCTTTTTCATAAATTAATTACGAACCATAACTAAATAATTATGAAAATTTTAATAAATTTGTTTGCCATTTTACAATAATATATTTATTACTAAAATCAAATTAAAAATATATCGAAAAAATTAAAATAATTGAATATAATATAATATAGGGAGGATTACTAAACTAACTTTAAAAATTTTCTTAATTACTAGAACAATACAAATCTTTCTAAATTACTAGAATAACCTAAAAATATATAAAATACCGATTTTGTCCTTTTGGCCTTTGTTAACAAAAACGTAATTACGATATTGCCATTACTATTTTTAATCCACATCAGCGCGCACAGATAAACAAGTCTACCGTTCTTTGACGGTAGACTTATTTTTTCTGGTAGACTTATTTTTCGGCCGGTAGACTTATTTTGGGTCGGTAGATTTGTTTTGGGTCGGTAGACTTATTTTTCGGCCGGTAAAATTATTTCGGTAGACTTATTTCACTACAAGAAAACACCCTTTTTGCAACGAACTATATCGTTGTAAAATCGTTGCAAAAGAGGGTTTCAATCGAATTTGCGACGAAACAGAGATCGTCGTTAACTGATCGTCGCAAACCACAAATCATCGTAAAATCGTCGGGAAAGTACGAGGGACAAAATTTCGTCGCTAAATCGTCGGTAAATTTTCGTAGTAAAATCGTCGTAAATATTACATTGAAATTACGACGAATATAAATACGTCGTAAAAACGATGGGAATTCGAAGATGGGATCAAGTTTGGGGTTTAGGGGATTTCATAGAAATCATATCACTTAAATTTCACTGTAATTACTCGATCACAATATTATATTAATACATTAAATTCACAATACTTACTAGCTAGCGCGGTCACTCTGATTCATTTTCAGACGAAGACACATCCGTTTCTTGATCATCTGGTTCATCACTTTCTTCGGACTCATCTTCCTCATCTTCTTCCTCTGTATCGTCTGGGAGATATTCAACTTGCCTGTTTTGAGGATCTATAAAAAAGATGTCATCAGTGCTCTCATTTAGTTATGGCATATCAGAGCAATGATCTTGCTGCATTGGTAGATCCTCAACCCCAACAATTCGACCCCTCGGAGAAACTTTTATAACTGATAACCATGAGATACGGGTGTGCGAACTCGCGGATATGGAACAAATCTGACTTGTTCTGCTTGTGATGCTAGGATAAATGGCTAATACTTATTGTAACGACGTGATTGGTTGACATCTACTGCCCCAAATTTGTTTTTACGGACGCTTCGATCAACTGTTGGATCGAACCAGTCGCATTTGAACATAACGCATTTCAAACCTAAGCAACCGGGGTACTCAACTTAGATTATGTCTTACACCACTCCATAAAAATCTATTTCGCCCCGCACACATACCCCGTAGTTGGCAGTAGCTCTTTGATTTCCGTATTTGAATGTATGAAATATATATCCGCGTGTGCAATACATGGGTGCACTCGTTATCTTCGATATGGGGCCTTTTATTAAGTCATGGAACCAGAGTGGATATGCGGTATCCCCATACTCGACCTATATCATTAATTAATTTAATTACAAAAGTAATCAAAATATGTATTAGGTTAATTGTTAAAGTTAGTAATTAATCAGATCACTTTAAATTTTTACGTACTTGCGTCTTCAACCACGGGGCAAAATGTTGATCTTTAAGTTTGTTGATTTCATCGTCTGAGATTCCTTCAATGACTTCTCGGACTTGTCTAACAAATTCACTGCATACAAAAGTATTTACAATTGTAATTAAGATACATATCGTAATTGGTATAAAGCTTGCATATAAGTTAGCCATATATATATATATGTATATATGTTTATACACTTACGTCTCAAATTGACTAACTTCTTTGCAATTTAAGAGGATATACGTTTGTGCACTATGATGGTCTTTTTCATTGGCAACCCAAACTAACTTCACTCTTCCACATAATCGACCGATTGAAGAAAATATATCTGGGACACATTCATTAGCATATGTTCGGCCTACACCTCCATCATCATATCGCCGTGCTGCCCTTTTCCGTGTGCGAACCTTCGAGCCAAAATAGTACCCCGTGAAGTGAGAAGTTTCTTCTGTTAAACTTCCTGCTACTATTGAGCCTTCAACTTTGGCTAGATTTTTAGCCTTCCGCTTCAAATGTCCCATGAATCGCTCGAATGGGTACATCCATCTATACTGCACAGGTCAACCAAGTTCTGCTTCGTGATTGAGATGAATAGGTAGATGATCCATAACATCAAAGAAGGCTGGGGGAAATATTTTTTCCATGTTGCACAACAAAATAGGAATACTAGTATCAAGCTGTGCAATAACATCTTCTGACAAAGTACTGGTACAAAGATCCCGAAAAAATGCTCCAATGCCTACAATAACAATCACATGATATATAACGTAATAATGTTAATTTTCCAATATGTGATTAATTTAAATTTATATACCTGCAATTCATTCGTGTACATTTTCTGGTAGAAGTTCAGCAAATGCGAAAGGAAGTAGTCGTTGCATAAAGACGTGACAGTCATGACTCTTCATCCCGGAAAACATTTGCCCTTTCTCAACACATTTAGCTAAATTAGATACATACCCGTCCGGGAACTTCACATCAGATGTCGCCCATTTGAACAAAACTGACTTTTCTTCCTCACCCAATCGAAATATGGGGACATGTGCTTTCCCATTGCTTGTAATATGTAACTCATTCCGAAAACAAAGATCAGGCAAGTCTAACCTTGACTTACCGCTGTCTTTAATCCTTCCACGCACGTTTAACACTGTATGCATGATGTTATCAAAAACGTTTTTCTCTATGTGCATGACATCCAAATTGTGTCTAAGCAAATGATCCTTCCAATACGGAAGCTTCCAGAATATTCTTTTCTTATGCCAATTGTGATGCTCCCCATATCCATCCGGCATATTAGCTGGAGTGTGCCAATTTCCACCACGATTGATTGTTTCCAATGCACCATAATGATCAATTTCTGCTTCTAGATCTTCCCCGGAAATATAAACAGGAGGAGGAACACGAACAGCTTTGTTCTTTCTAAACAACCGCTTATTTCTTCGATATGCATGGTGAATCGGTAGAAATCGGCGGTGACAATCAAACCAACTTGTTTTCCGACCATGTTTCAATTGAAACGCATCTGTCCGATTGAGACAATATGGACAAGACAATCGCCCATGCGTAGTCTAACCTGATAACATCCCGTAAGCAGGGAAGTCGCTTATTGTCCACATAAGCACCGCACGCATTGTAAATTTTGTTTCCTTGCAAAGTCTTATGCCCGAACCCCGGTATACCACAACTGCTCCAATTCCTCTATCAGAGGCTGCAAAAACACATCAAGGGAACGCTTCGGATGCTTCGGACCTGGTACTAAAATACTCAAGAATAAAAATTCCCTTTGCATGCACATATCTGGAGGAAGGTTGTAAGGCGTTAGGATTACTGGCCATAAAGAATATTGCCTACAAGACATACCAAATGGACTAAATCCATATGTGCAAAGACCAAGATACACATTACGTTTCTCTCTAGCAAAGTCTGGATGTACCGTCTTAAAGTGTTTCCACGCTTTTGCATCTGAAGGATGAGTAACCTCCCCATTTGTTTGCAAATGATCTGCATGCCATCTCATCGATGCAGCTGTCCTCTCAGACTGATACATTCTTTTTAATCTATCAGTTATAGGAAGGTACCACATCCGCTGGAACGGTACCTTACTCCGACCAATACCTTGCGCCTTATATCTTGGCTTATGACAAAATTGATATTCCTGCAACTTATCATCATCTTTCCAAAAAAGCATGCAATTGTCAACACAGACATCTATCATCTCAGAAGGCAACCCAAGACTATAAACCAGCTTATGTATCTCATAGTAAGTTTCAGCAGCTAAATTATCCTCTGGCAAATAATCTTTAATCAAATCAGCTCAGCCATCCATGCAAACCTCAGCTAAGTTATGATCAGTTTTAATAGTCATCATCCTAGCCGCCAACGACAATTTAGAATGTCCTTCTCTACATCCATCGTAGAGTGGCTGATTTGCAGCATCTAGCATATCATAAAAAAAATTTGCATCTAGATTGGGTTCCTCATCATGATGATCATGTGCAAATGTACTTACGGTTTCATGAAATGCATCCGTAACCATGTCATGAATCCTATCATTATCTTCACCTTTCTGCTCCGCATGATCATCAAATTGATTAAAATTATTTGACTCATCAAAATTCGATGCTTGATAATTGCTACTACTACTAGCTGCATTTTCCCCATGACCCTCTCCATGATAATACCATATATAGTAATACGGCATAAACCCTCTATTTAATATATGCGACCACACCTTCGAGATAATGATAAATTTCCTATTCAAGCATCCGGCACAAGGACAGTACATCTTACCACTGATAATCGTATTATGTATACTTCCTGCCTGATGCATGAATCCCTCCACCCCATCACTGAACTCCTTTGTTAGCGATCCCTCCGAATCAAGACGATTATACATCCATCTTCTAATTTCGTATATTGACATTTTTTGTTGGTCAGAATGAAGTAAATGTTTCTGAATATGAAATTTTAATTATGAAGTTGGCCACTATATATAGATTTTTATTTTCGTTACCATCGAATTACCTACGATTTAACATCGATTTAACATCGATTTACAACGATTCTAAACATGTTTACATCGATTTTACAACGACTTTAAACATGTTTACCTAACCGTACACCGTGAACTTAAACGTGCTCACCTAACTCATTAATCGTTGGGAAATCGATGTAAAGTTCAACTTATAATAATCCTTGCTTATTCGTCGGTAATTTTACGACGATATTACAACGTTTTATATAAACCTCGGTAAATCGTCGCTAAGTTACAACGATTTTACGACGATTTTGATAATCGTCGTAACTTCGTCGGTAATCATCGGTAAATCGTCGCCAATTTTGCGACGATTTTACGACGACTTTAAAAATCGTCGTAAAGTCGTCGGAAAAACGATTTCAATTTGCAACGAAATAAAATCGTCGCAAAAATTCGTTGCAAAATGACTGTTTTCTTGTAGTGTTTTACGACATACGACATGAAAGATATGTTTTCGGGCGGTAGACTTACTTTTTTGGTAGATTTATTTTTAATGACGGTAGATTTGTTAAAGATTGGTAGATTTAACGGGAGATCGGTTGACTTTTTTGGTAAACATTTGACCAAATTGGTAGATTTATTTCCTTTGATGGTAGATTTATCTCATCCGCGGTAGACTTCTGTGTAATGACGGCAGACTTATCATTGGATGGTTCATTTTTTGTGACGGTATATTTATTGTAATGATGGTAGACATATATTATCGTGGTAGATTTATTCTTAAAACGGTAGATTTATTTTTAATGACGGTAGATTTATTAAAAAACGGTAGATTTATATAAACTTTCGGGATACACGAAATTGGTAGACTTATCATAAGTTGGTAGATTTATCAAAATTTTGTAGATTTATCTGAATTTGGTAGATTTATGTAAATTTGGTAGATTTATCTGACATTTGGTATATTTATCTGACATTTATCATTTTTATTTGACGGTAGACTTATTAAAATATTAATAAATAAATAAAACAATTACATTAATTTTAAAAAAAATTGAAAACATCTCCAAAAAATTGAAAACAAATTCCGAAAAAATCGAAAAATTTCCAAAAAGTCTAAAGTTAATAAAAAATAATTTTAAATATTATATTTTAGCTTATGCATTTTTGAACTAAAAATTTCTAAAAACTCAAAAAATATAAAAATCCAAACAATTCTCAAAATTTTATAAAATTTCAAAAATCCATGAATAACACATCACGGTTTAAAAAAATATATATCACATAACACCAAAATAATTGTATCAAAAACCTAAAGATAATTAAAATAAGACAAAAGACATGTTTAAATAATATTCTAAAACAATTCTTTATAGCGTATGTAAAACACTTAAGAAATTTGTTTTCGAGGATTTTTAATTTTATTTTAACCGTGTTGTGTTATTCATGGATTTGTTTTTATTTTTTTGGGTTTTTAGAAATTTGTGAGAATTTGTTTGTATTTTTGAGTTTTTAGAAATTTTTTATTCAAAAATTCAAAACTTAAAAATAATATATTTTTATTCAAAAACTCAAAATTTAAAATTCAAAACTTAAAAATAATTTAAAATTATTTTTTCTTAATTTAAGATTTTTTGGATTTTTTTTATTTTTTGGGGATTTTTTAAAAGTTTTTGGAAATTTAATGTAATATTTTATCTATTTATAAATATATTATCAATAAATATAAACGCTGTTTCAAACCGTGTATAGTTCGGTATACATCTGTGAACAAGATGTTGTAAAATGAACACGCGGTTCACAGTTGGAGATTTAAAATGGGCAACAAAAATAGTTTGGGTATTAAAAAGCTTATCGGAATAAAATCGGGGTATTTTTATGGAATTTTCCCTATATATAATATGGAAAAACGTGTAACTAGACTTTAAAAAGTGATCAACTTTGGTTATGTTTATGTCTTTAATGATGTATACTTCATGATTATTTGTTTGGTTTTGCTACACTTATTGTGTTTTTTGGTTAAATTACATGAAGACTTGTTTACGCTAGACTTCGTGTGTTTTGGTGATGTATTGTTTACGTTTCTTTCAAACTCTTCAAACTATTGGTATTGCTAATGTTATGTATGAAAATAGTATGTTTGACTTTCAAGTATTGTGATAATAAACACCACATATAATTTGTATGTTATAATTATATGTGGTTCATGTGTTTTTGTTTTAAATCTCACTAATTTTGGTTATCCATACTAAGCAAATATTAAACTAAATAAAGTTACTGATTTCGTCAAGCACCTTTATAAATCTTCGTGGACTGTCTTACAATCATTAATTCAAAAACAAATATACCATCATTTAGAATTCAATTATCATTTGTACAAATTCAAAAACAAATCTACCAAATTCAAATATCCCATTAATTATACTCATAGAAGAATACGTTGAATCGAAGACGGAAATGTCGCCGTAGACTCGGCCGCCGTCGTGAAGCCCAAGAACCTGTCGGAGTTAACATCAATTTAACACTATCTATTGAAAATAGAACAAATGAAACAAGTCTACAATAACGGATTAAACAAGTCTACCATAAAAACGGATTAATCAAGTCTACCAGAACGGATTAAACAAGTCTAATATAACGTTTTAAACAAGTCTACTAGAACGTTTTAAACAAGTCTACCAGAACGTTTTAAACAAGTCTACCAGAACGTTTTAAACAAGTCTACCAGAACGTTTTTAACGTTTTTAACAATTCTCCCTAAATCTACCACTATTAGCGGAATTTCATCGAACAAGTGGTGTGCATACCTCATGAAGCCGCATATCAACCAAAAAACGAGGGTTTTCTTTCCTTTCACTGGGAACTCGCGTCTCCTCTCCGCGCATCGCCTCAAGAACGACCAAACGACGCCAGATCTCGTCGCCCTCGGAAGGAACTCGCCGAAGAAGATGAAAAAACTCATGAGAAACAGAAAAGTTCCTTACCTACTCGTCGCTGGAATCAATGGCCGTGAGGCTGGAACGCCGGAGTCGGAGTATATGACACGATTCGGCTAAGGACCGGCTTGCTCTAGGTACGGTAGAGGTTGGATAATCCTTAACTTCAAAGAATCCACAAAGAAAGATGCTAAGGCGTGAGTGATGAACTCGAAAATCCTTAGGCCCAATCGATAATGAACGATTTGAAACGAGGCGGTGGCTGCGATGCTTGAGGGATTCGGGAACAAGGATGATAGAGCGTGGGAGATGAATCCCGAAAATCTCTATGCCCCTTATTGCGAGAAGAATCGAACAAACAACGGATCGAAGGTTGCGTCGAAGTGTTGCGGAATTACACTTCGATAAACCGAAAAGAATTTCATTGACTAACCATCAAAGAAATCGAAGAACAAGAGTTAAAAACTCAGAAAATATTTGATAAAAGATTGATTAATTTCGTGGCTGCCTTACAAGGGAAATATAAAGAGAAAAAAAATCAAAGAGAGAGTCAATGGTCAATCTTGAAAATGAGAGAAGACCACCTCGAAAATTACAGCAACAATTAAAACAAGTTTGAATTTGAAAATATGTCTCTTGATCTTCCATGGTCGAAATTGTATATGTTGCTGGGCTTGAGGAAGATCACAAAATGGGCCAGTAACAATGTGAATCATTTGCCTCATTAAAAACCTTTCCAAGAAAACTCATTGGGACAAAACTTGGATAAGGGAAAAAGAGCACAAAATGATTCACATACCCATTTAGTGATTTCTTTGGGCCTTCTTGTACCTTGACGGTTTGAGGTAATAAGTGAGTTTCTTTGGAACATCCTGGATGACATAAAAGATGTCCAAATCGCAGCAGCTTTGACAATAGATCCGTTGAGAAGTTGAAGCCTCCAAATGAAGCAAGTCGAGGATCCGTTGACTTAGAAATTGCATATCTTCCAAATGAAAATTGGTCTTGACTTGATTCCACTTCGCCGTGAGCCTCTGATGGATCAAGATTGTAGAACAATTTGATTCGTAGCTTAACTAGTCTTGGTGTTCCTGGAAACCTCCAATTAAAGCTGGTATGTCCAAATCGGGTAAGCTGGGAATCACCCGATTTGTAAATTCAATAACTCCTTCGTTTGAGCTCCAAATGGACTGATTCCACTTCGTAGTGTGCTCTGGGTGAGCTGAGAATGTTTTACAAGTGGTCTCATGCTTTGAATCTTCGTGTTTGATTCCGTATGCTCCAAGAAAGTCACATATGTCCTTGTTGACTCCTATGCGGTTTGTGTGGCATGTTTGATGAAGTTCTGGATCACGCTGTTCCTCCTTGATGCTTTCCAGGATCATATCAGTATATCTCGCCAGAGAAGACGAGAGGTTAAGAACATTTTAAACAAGTCTAACATAACGTTTTAAACAAGTGTACCAGAATGTTTTAAACACGTCTAACAGAACAGATTAAACAAGTATACCGTAACGTTTTAAACAAGTCTACCACAACAGATTAAACAAGTCTACCATAACGGATTAAACAAGTCTACCAAAACGTTTTAAACAAGTCTACCATAAAGTTTTAAACAAGTCTACCACTATGTATTAAACAAGTCTGTCACTATTAGCGGAATTTCGTCGAACAAGTGGTGTGCATACCTCATGAAGCCGTATATCAACAAAAAAACAAGGGTTTTCTCTCCTTTCACCGGGAACTCGCATCGCCCTTCCGCACGTCGCATCAAGAACAACCAAATGACGCCGGATCTCATCGCCTTCGGAAGGAACTCGCCGAAGAATATGAAAAAACTCATGAGAAAGAAGAAAAGTTCCTTACCTACTCGTTGCCGGAATCAATGGCCGTGAGGCTGGAACGCTGGAGTCGGAGTATATCTCGCCGAAGAAAACGAGAAGACGAGAGGTTAAGAACGTTTTAAACAAGTCTACCAGAACGTTTTAAATAAGTCTACCATAACGGATTAAACAAGTCTACCAAAACGTTTTAAACAAGTCTACAAGAAAATTTTAAACAAGTCTACCACTACGTATTAAACAAGTCTGCCACTATTAGCGGAATTTCGTCGAACAAGTGGTGTGCATACCTCATGAAGCCGTACATCAAAAAAAAAAAAGGGTTTTCTCTCCTTTCACCGGGAACTCGCGTCGCCCTTCCGCACGTCGCCTCAAGAACAACCAAACGACGCCAGATCTCATCGCCTTCAGAAGGAACTCGCCGAAGAAGATGAAAAAACTCATGAGAAAGAAGAAAAGTTCCTTACCTACTCGTCGCCAGAATCAATGGCCGTGAGGCTGGAACGCTGGATTCGGAGTATATATCGCCGAAGAAAACGAGAAGACGAGAGGTTAAGGTTAAGAACGTTTTAAACAAGTCTACCAGAACGTTTTAAACAAGTCTACCAGAACGTTTTAAACAAGTCTACCATAACAGATTAAACAAGTATACCGTAACAGATTAAACAAGTCTACCGTAACAGATTAAACAAGTCTACCATAACGTTTTAAACAACTCTACCACTACGTATTAAACAAGTCTACCACTATTAGCGGAATTTCGTCGAACAAGTGGTGTGCATACCTTATGAAGCCGCATATCAACCAAAAAACGAGGGTTTTCTCTCCTTTCACCACGAACTCGCGCCGCTCCTTCGCACGTCGCCTCAAGAACGACCAAAAGACGCCGGTTTTGAGCCGCCGGAGTCGCCGAGAATATGAGAGGGCTCGCCGGAGTCAAGAAGACGAGAGGGCTCGCCGGAGTCGCTGTATCTTTCGCCGTATCTCTCGCCGGAGTTGTGATTGAGAGAAGAAGAAGAATAAGAAGAGAGAGAGAGAAGAAGAATAATAAGAAGAGAGAGAGAGAGAGAAGAAGAATAAGAAGAGAGAGAGATAGAGAAGAAGAATAAGAAGAGAGAGAGAAGTCGTGAGATTGAGAGAGAACATTTTTTTTTGGTTTTTGATTTTTTTTTTAATTTTATTATTTTAATTAGTTTTATTAAAACAAAAAAATCAAAATGGTATTTTGGTGATTAAAACGAAAATACGTACATGAATGTCTTTTACCAACTTTTGAAGGTTAGTTTAGTTAGTGAAATTTTTGTAAGAGTTATTCTAGTAATATCCATAATTTTGAAGGTTATTATAGGTAATTTTCTCTATAATATAATCAAATTATTTTTAAAATTAAAGTTTTAATTTATAAATATAACAAACTATATTTGTTGTTAAGAAATACATAAAATTCAAAATATCAAATATAATACAACACAAAAGTGTATACATATATATGTATATATGTGTATATATATACAAATAATTGAAAAAACATACACTCCTATATGGGTGCTGTTTAAAACGCACTACGTGGTTTGTAAAAGCAAGCAAAATTAACACTGTACTTTCTTTTTATTTTTTTATTAGTTAAATTTTTAATTAAAAAAGACAAAAACTAAAATATGTTGAATGGTAACATTTTTTTCTCCCGCACGTTAAACCGCCTCTCCCGCAGTAAACATTTAGAACCTATATATTTTCTTTCGTTCGATTCCATATCGTTTCTTTCTGAACGGTATTTCTATTTGTTTTGCACTCTATTATAATTGTTCTATTTAGAACAAAAAAAATAGAAATACTGTCTTTGACATTTGTAAACAACACAACAACGCCTTCTTTCTTTAGTCACGCATATTTACAAGGATAATTTTGTCTCCGTTCATAAGTGAAATGGTTAGTTTCTTTATTTTGAAATATAATGTGCTATAAACTTAATATCTCTATAATATTATTTAAGAAAACATTTTTAAAAATGAACTTTAATTTGTAACTTATTATATGAAATGCCATTAGAAATAACAAAGAATAATTGAAATAGGAAAAGATATAATAGTTTTTTAAAACTATTAATTAGAATATGGAAAGTATATATATTTTGCATTAAAGAAGTTATTTATTATTTAGTTTTTTAATTATTTTTAATACTATATATTTTCAAATAATAATCAATTCATATATATTCAAAGAAACAAAAATTTATTCAAAATCTTGCTATATTTTTCACTATAATTTATTGTATTTTATTTGAATATATATCAAAACAAAAGTTGAAAAATATTTTACTAATTTTATAAAAAGTTAGACACAAGAAAACTATTTTTTTTAAAGAGTTCGCAGACTAACCACAAAAACTATAGTCATTTAACGGTGCATGCATATTAGAGTTATGTTTTCAAGATTGTAAGTGTTAGCCCGAATAATATTTTAGTTCATTGCAAAACGGGTTAAATAGACAAATTATTACGAATTGACAGTTTTATCTATAATACATATATTGTAAAATTCAGATAAAAATAATTTTCTTAAATTTCAAAACAATTTAAAAAAAAAAATTACTCCACACTATAATTAGCGCGGGTTAAATCCTAATTCATTACATACATGAATAGTGGGCTAATTGTCCCTTGTTATTGCATATATTCATGATATTTTGTATCTATAAATCCGAAGAAAAATCGAATCTAATCAATCTAATTTCTGGTTATTTGCCCAGATAATATCTGTAATTAAAATGGTGAAATACTTTATACAGCTTAATAATTATAAGAAAATATATGGCATTTTGCAAAAATACTCTACAATTTAAAGTCAAAGCTAAAAATACATTATTCCTCTCCTTTTTTTCAGAATCCCACGAATTACCTTTTAAGAATCTGGGTATTCACGCAAATGCCATTACTCAGACTGCTGTTAGAGTCTAACGTTTTTTTCAAAAGACAAAAAAAAATTTCAGATCTAACTTAATTACGGAAATACCATTGCCATCAATTCCCAACCTCCACGACAACCACCATCGTCGACGAGTTAATGCAGTAACTAACCCGTTTTTCCGCCATTAAAGCTCAAGAATAGAGCTCGTAAACATTTATCGCGACTTCTCTCTCCGATTTCTCCCATTTTCCCACTGATTTTCCGATTCAAACGTACCAAAATCGCAAATTATGGCATAAAACGGCAAAACACGACTGGGCTTGCGGGATTTCGGTGATATTAGACGTTCTGGGCGCTCGACGAGGGTGAAAACAAACTCTAAACGGATATAGGTACGAATTTTTGCATATCGTCTTCAGATCTGAGTTGTATACTCATACTTCTTTAGAAGTCTGATGAAACCCATATGGTCAACGAGAGGGTAGTTTTGCAATAGACTTTTAAATACTCATATTAAAATTGAAGTCTGGTAATTTCCTTTGAAAACAAAAAATCAAGAAAAATTCTCTAATCGAGGCATAGGGTAGTTTTGCAATTGATCGAAAACTTGACTTTTTATTCAGACTTCATATCCAGTATGACGGAAAAATGAGTGATTTTGACCGGAAGTTGACTATTTTTTTCAGACGGAATCAGAATTCTGAAAAAAAAACAGGGTACTGGTAGTAATTGACCGAAATTTTTCAAAAGTTGACCAAAATGGGGGAAAAGTATCAGACTTCTATGGCAGTCTGAATAGGAGGGAAAAAATTTCAGACTTCTATGGCAGTCTGAAAATGATGAAATCCGCCAGACTGCTAAAGAAGTCTGATATCGAAGATTTTGATCAACGCAAAAAATACACCAATTTTTGTCAGACTTCTATCGCAGTCTGACGAATTTATTCAGACTGCGCTGGAAGTCTGCGAACGAAAGTCAATCTTTGGTCAATTGCAAAACTACCCCATAATATTTTCAGACTGCAGGAGAAGTCTGACAAACGTTAGACTTCTCCGCGAAGTCTGACAAAAAAAGTCAAAATTTTGGTCAATTGCAGAAATACCTTTTTCTTTTTTTCAGACATCTAATGCAGTCTGACAAAAAAGTCAACGTTTGGGTCAATTGCAAAAATACCCTTTTTGTCAGACTGCGATAGAAGTCTGCTTTGATAACTTTTCGTCAGACGGCATCCGCAGTCTGCTTTGTAACATTCTAATTGCAAAAATACCCTCTTTTTCAGACTACCATAGAGGTCTGACGTACTGTTTTGTCAGACTTCTTTGGCAGTCTGGATTGACAAATGTTTTAAAACCGTTTTTTGTATATTTGTGATGAATTTCGTTGATTTTAATTTTTTTATATGTGTGTTAGTTGTATATGTTCCTCCTGCGTTAGTTTTATATGCTTATGTTCGGTAATTATTTTTAAATAAATGTTTTAATAATTCTGGCATTGTAGCTAATAGAATCAGACTTCGTGAAGAAGTCTGATATTTCTATTAAGATCGCTAATGTTGTTTTTCCATGATTGTTTTTACAGATAATGGTGCATCTACCTGTTAATTTTGGTGAATGGGTTGTGAGAGACCAAATTTGGCATTTTGTGGTGGATACTCTCAAAGGAGGGCGGTTTATCACTTTGGGCGATCGTTCTACATATTGTGAACTTGTTGAGATGGTACAAGATGATTATATGCTAGACAAGAAAACCGAGTTGGTGGAGTTATCATATCCATTAGAAACTTATGTGTTTTATCTTTATAGTGATGAAAACTTGTGTTTTATCCTTATAGACTTGATACTTGGCGAGAACTCGAAATGTTGGTAACGTTGTAAGGTAACAGAAGTCTGTTATAGATGTTATCTTAAGAAATTGTTTTTAAGTTCTGCTTTGAATTGTTTCTATGTTCTGTTAATAATTGGTTACAAGCTGATTTGGGAACTATGTCAAACGGCATATTCAATTTGCATTACATGATCAATAAAACAAGACAAGAGATAGTAGATTTGGTATTACAAAAATTCTAACCATTTGCCCTTAAATCAAAAAAAATTGTATAACACAGAAAATGAGTTTTTCGTACACACCAACACATCCCATTGGGACTAAACACTACTTCAGTCTATACCGGCACTTTCTATTTCCTTTTGTTGTCTCCACAATCTCTTGTTGACTCAATCATCCACTCCATTCGTAGAGTCCATCAGACCATGAAGTTAGTTATAGGCCTATAGTTTATCTTATAAATAGCATACTCCAGGAAGTATGAAACAGAAGGCGCACGCTAGAGCCTGTAGTAGAAACAAAATATAGTATCACAAAACTAGTATCGATAATTTTCATTATGTAAAAATGGTGATGAACATATAACTGAAAACTACCTGGAATACGAGAATATGGATGCAAAGAGACTTTTCTAATTTAGGACCAAATAACCTCAAGTAAACGTTGACGAGTGTCCCATCTTTTGTTCCGGTCAGTAATCCGGTTGCAGTATCAAACCTGGATATTCCAAAAGACAAGATGAGTGATGCGTCTGTTCTTTAATCAATCTACAAAAGGTAAGGACACAAAGATGGTTACCTCGGGAGACGATTTCACAATGCCAAAAAGCTGAGGAGTTAAATATAGTATGTTAGATAGTTGAAACATGAGTTCACAAGATTATAAGCAAGCCAGAGAAGAGTGTAATAAGATATGAACCTGAGGAAGCGACAATAAAAAGTTCAGAACTTGAGGAAGAAAGAAGATGAGAAGTGTTTCACTGCAAAACCAAAATTTCAGAAAAGAAAGATGGCATTGGAATCAGTTGCAGGGTCTTACACTAATTGGATACATGATGCAAATGATGAATCTGAGCATAAAGTATAAGATACTAAAAGGAAAAGATGTACTACGATATGGGTAGGCTTGAAATCATCATGTGTTCTATATCAACAAAGAGGCTTCAAAAACCAAGATTTAGCAAACAATAAACATCAAAAACCAAGATTTGGTCACTGAGAAATGCAAAGAAAGAACTAGAAGAGTACAATGGCTCGCCAGATGGTGAGAGAAGAGCATCTAGCGGCGGAAACACGTGAAATCCGGCGGCGGCAAGCAGATCTTCAAAGAAAAAAAAATCTTCTTAGGGTTTTCTTCAGCAGCGAGAAGAGGAAGAGAGGAGTAACGACCGCTTACCGTTTCACGCCAGCAACACATGAAATCCAGCGGCAAGGAGAGGCAACCGGCAGCGACAAGCAGATCTGAAAAAGAAAAAAAACAGATCTTGAGAGAGTTTTCGTCGGCGGCGAAAAGAGGACGACACAGGAAGAGGGAAGAAGAGTTACCGTTTTGAGCCGACGACCAACGAGAAATTCAGCGGCGACGAGGAAATCGGCGGCGAGGAGAATATCGCCACGAGAGAAACGGCTAGGTTTTTTTTTCCAACAATGTATTTTCGTGAGTGAAATACCTTTTATATGTGGGATATATTTTATGGTTAGGTTAAAACTTAAAACTAGTTAGTTCAATTTTTGGTTTACAACTCGGTCAAATTTCAGACTTCTAACAGAGTCTAATTAAATGAAAGTATACTTTCAGACTTCTAATCGAGTCTAATGCAGTTCAAGTCTAGTATCAGACTTCGTATCGAGTCTAATTCACTTTCAGACTTCTATTATAGTATTTTTCAAGTTTTTTTGGACTGAATACAACCAAGCATCAAAATACATACCAGACCTAGAACTTTTGTTTGACAAAAGATTCAGATTAGGAAATACCCTTTAGATCTAGACGGGAAAAGTAAAAAATCCATCTGTTTGTTTAGATACCATACGAGAAAAATAAATCGAGAAAAATAATTAAATCTAGTTGTTTGTTTAGTTCTAAGCAAAAAAACATAGAAAAATGGACTTCTATCTTGTAAATCTAAAACGGAATTAATTAAAAACCATATGTTTGTTTAGATCTAGGCAAAGAACATGAAAAAAGGCGAAAAACTTGTTTTTAGGAAGCTTAACTCAGTTGTAAAGAAAATAGAGTTGTGATGAAAATATGAAGAGAGATAGATGGAGGGACTGGTAAGGAGACACGAAAAAGAGAGGTAATTACTAGACTGAAGAAGCTGACGACGGCGGTGGCGGTGGCGACGAGGGTTTCCGGAGAGATGTTTGAGAGAGTTTAGAGAGAGAGAGATTCTTCCTGTTTTAGAGAGAGAGAGTCGATAATGACTTTTACAGATTAGGGTTGGTAACTTTAGTTTATATATGGGGGGGGGTAAAATCACAAGTAGGGTAACTTATTTCAGGTTAATTCACAGGTTTTCATCAAGAAGTCTGATAAACCATGGACATGATCAGACTGAAATGGCAGTCTGATAAACCCTATACTTGATAATTACTACTTAAATACCATCATATTATATAGAAAACTTATAACAAACATCAAACTCGTTTAACTTAGTCACAAACTAACCAGTATATGTAAAAAAAACATTATGAATTAAAAATTTAGAAACTCTCAATCTAATCCTACATATAAGAACAGGATATCCAACTTCATATTTCGAACATACACAAAACTCTTGTTTTCTTTGTTATTTGCACAATGCAATATATAACTCGATATTCACACTCTTTTATAGTTAATTACACTCCAATGGCAAACTTTGAACCCTAATCCAACAAATATTGAGCCCGTAAACCGTAAACTCTTACCTACATGGTGTTTAGATCCAAATTTATCTCATACTCACTCATTTTGACTAACTTTTATGTAATTTAAATTTATATACATCTACAATGATTATGTTTAATTTATGTATCAAAAATTTGTATGAAATTTTTTATAATTATTTTTTTTAATTTAAATTTTCATATTAAATACAATTCAGACTTCTCGGAGAAGTCTGAGAAACCGCAAACTTGTGTTTATATCCAAATTCATCTCCAATGATTCAATTTGATTAAATTTTATGTACTTTTAATTTATATACAACAACAATTAGTATGTGTAATTTATGTAGTCAAAATTTCTAAAAACTAAATTTTTAATATTTTTTAAATTTAAATTTTCAAATTAAATACGTTTCAGACTTCTCTGAGAAGTCTGAGAAACCCCGATTCTCTCAGACTTCTTCTCCGAGAAGTATGAGTAATCCTAAATCTAATATTTAGCACTTATGAACGACAATATTAAAACAAAACTTCTAGGAAGCATCAAATTCGTGAAATATATGCACATTACAACACATATGTGCAAATTTCAAATTTCAAATGTAAATTTGGTAAACCATGAATCTAATCATGTTTCCATTACAAATCATGTTTTGAGGTTTGCAACCTAATTTGCCTTACATGTTTTTAATTTGATTCAATTTTACGAAATTTAATTTTAATACTTCGCAATCGTCTATATTTAATTAATGTATAAGAAATTTTTAACAAATTTTTTTTACAATTTTTAAATTTAAATTTACTAATTAAATATGTATCAGACTTCTCGAAGAAGTCTGATATTTTTTGAGGTATAGGCATAATTAACTAACCTTGTTTAATTTGATTCAATTTTATGAAATATTAATTTATATACATCAAAATCGTCTATATTTAATTATTGTAGAAAAACGCTTTTAAAAAATATATTTTAAAAAATTTTAAATTTGAATTTACTATTTTAATCTGTATCAGACTTCTCGAATACGTCTGAGAGAAGTCTGGTAAGAGAAATCAATCAGATCTCTATTAGAGTCTAATTGTCAGACCTTTATAGAAGTCTGATATGTCGCGAATGTTAAAATAGTAATAGCGGTTTCGCGTTTTTTGTTTGGTCATAAGGGGGTAATTGTAATTTTTCACCCCCAAAAGTGTAGTGCAGCATTTAATTAAAACGACGGTGTATTTTTGTCAAAAAAACGAAATTTTGGTGTAAAACAGCAAATTGTCCAAAATATATAGGGGAAGAAAGAAAAAACAAGAAGTCACTTAAATTTGGGTTCAAAGAGTGTAGGCTTATGACTTATGAGTGAATTGATGAGAAAGTGACGAGGATCCACATGTTGTGTGCACTTTACTTCTCTGACTTCGTAGTTCGTACACTTAACATTCACATGCCTTCCTTCTTCACGACCCTCAGAGTCACTTAAATTTATCATGAGTAGGTTTTTTTACTCCCTTGGGTCCCACTGCTCTGAATAAATTAGTGGAAACCCGTTTTATTAATTTGTACCTAGTAGTATTTAATCATCGTAAATGAGCAATTTGTTTCTTTAGTGAAGCAAATGCGATAATACAAAACTAAATATCATAAAAGTGAAGCATATGATTAAAAATGACAGACATAAATACATTATACGACTACTACACACTTTCGGCATTTCCGTGATTAAAGAATTACAAGTAGAAAACGGCAAGCCGTTCATGCCTCCATGGGACCTTAAGTCTAAATTTCTAATCATATAGTACTATTTTTTTCTTAAGGTTGAATATCTAATATATTAAAACAAAGTGTTATTTGTGGATAACTATTCCCTGTTTTTAAACAGTTGAATTTTGTTTAATTAAAAATTCATTTAATTAATCTGATTCAATTAAAGATTAATTTATTTAATTAATTAATCTCATTATATATATATATATTAATTTTAATTCGTAATTATAAAAATTCAGACTATGCCAGAAATTAAATTAAATATTTAAAATTATAAATAAAATTGATTATTTAAAAAATATGTAAATTAAATATTTCAAAAATAATTTTAATTTTTATTATTATTTTGTTACGAAAATAATATTACTTCTTTTCCATTGAAAGATAATATTAAATTTTGAATTCAATATAGATTTTTTGAGATTTCATCAATAGTTACAAACAAAATAGTCAGAATTAATAACAAACTATGTTTACTTTTAAATTTAAATCTTATTAATACAATCAGATTTATAATTGATTATTTTTCAAACTGAAAAATGAATATATTATTAATTAGATTTGCACAACCGTAAACTTGATCATGCATATGGACAACATTCGGTTACTAATACAGATTCAATATTTGTTATTTACATATATAAAATGATTAATATTTTAAAAATCACACAATTTTAAGAATTGTTAATTTAGAATTAAATTCAAAATGCAAATCTAATTAATCTTGGTAAGATTGTCAAGATTATGTTAATATTATGTTATATTAATAAAGATTTATTAAAAAAATTATTATCATAAAATCTAAACCATAAATGGTTATTCTATTCAAATTCAAAATTAATAATTCTACCACAAGTAAAATTAAAACAGATACATTTTTTTGTGTCCAAACATGAAAACCTTCATATTCGGCTATTCTTTACTTTGACAAATACTATTCAAGTTGCCAAACAAGTCAATTTACTACAATATTAATAAAAAATTTATTTTAATTTATATTTAAAAATAATTCTAAAAATTCAAATTTTAATTTATATTAGTTTGGATATCCTTAAATATATGTTAGATTAATTATCAAAAATCACAAAACCAATTTTTTCTTTACAAAAATAATAAACTGGATATTAATTTAGATTTAATTTAAATATTCAAATTTAAATAATATTCTCATAATGGCAGACATGATAAACGATATGTTATTGTATATTTTTATCATAATCAATTAGTAAATATTTATATTATACAGTAATATAAACGGGCGGGTTAGAATTATGTTTTTATAATCAAGGTCATTCTCGGATTAATATGAATGGACGAGTTATAATTATGTTTTTATAATCACAGTCATATTTAATACTAGAAAAACTTAAATCTACAAAAACAAACTATATCTAAACAAAAAAATTATATCTAAATACAAAAAAAAAATATTACAAAATTTGATAAACAAAAAAAAGAAAAATTCCGGTGCGGACGCAGGGGTAGAATCTAGTTGTTATTATGATAACATATTTCTTTTTTTTTCGTCTAACAATCGGTAACTATATAAAATTACAATATTTGTTTAAAAAAATTATTCTAGCCGACCAGAAAAGGTCAAAATAAACCTAGCAAACATTACTTCATCATTAGCAAAAAAAAGAAGAAGCATAACTTCACCTAAATAATCTTTTATATTTTCATAATCTTAAGATTACCCTTATATATATGATATAGATTATAATTATACTTCCTAAATTTATACTTCTAACTGTTTTAACTTAGAAAAAGTCTAATTGTTCTTACTTAAAACAAAAAAAAATCCTAGAATCTCATTGTTTTTCAAGATTATAGATGTTTGTATATTGTGTGTATATTCATCTGCAGGGCCATCCTTGAGCCCAAGAAGAAGATGTTTGGGCTTGTGGTTAACTTAATTGTGGCATCTAAAACAAAAGGTAATTCTCAAAACTAAGATTTTTTAATCGCCAAAGCCAAAAGAGGACTCCTCACTGTCTTTTCTCTCTTTGGGTAAGTTTTTATTAGTTTTATTATTTCCTATATTTCTCCATTCAATAATCTCATATATTTTTCTACCATAAAAAATGACTTTGGATATTGTGGTAATGGTTTGCACATCCGGGTGGAAAGAATAGCTAAGCCATTCGTGGCTAGACTTGGACAGTGTGTGGAGTTCATATTCTTCTTTTGTGTTGAGCATGACGATGCATACTAAACACAGCGGGTCAAATGGATCAGCAGTAATTCCTTTGCGGTAGAGAGGAGGAAGATTAAAATGTGTTGGGATCAGAGGGTATAGTAGAAACGATTGTGGTATATAGTTGTTGGTTTTGTTGACCTCTCACAGGGCGGTTCCAAAATCATTGTTGTTTCTCATCGTGTCATTTTTGCACTTTTCTTCTTAATTCTCTATTGTCATTCTCAAAAGTCAAAGATCACTGAAACTAAAAAAGATTTGGTCACGGTATTCACAAGACAATTGTTTTTATCCGGTGAACGTATATAACACGTCGACATCACTGATGCTAGAATTGGATATTGGACAAGACAATCAATCTTGGTGTGCATCATCATCTTCACCTTCACTTTCTGAATCTACAAAGAACAATTGAAAACAAATGGCTAAGTAAAAAAATCCGTATTACATATATAGTATATCGCAAGATTAAGTTCTCGTTGGTTTTAAAATAAAAATCTAACCAGAACGGACGTCTCTAGCGATTTTTCCTTTGGCACGGATTTGGCTGATGAACACACGACATATCAAGACCCACCAGTAGATGTGAAGAATCTGTAAGCAAGAGAGAAGTGTGTTGAAGACATAGTACACTATAGGAGGCAGTGCAGTTTCCATCAAATGCTTCTTGTCCCACTCCAATTTTACTTGTATTGATTCGTAGCTGCATATAGGTCCATATATACGTAGAGATAGACCACAAAACATAAAGATTCAATTACATCACATTATAATTTATGTAGTTATAGATTTTAGGGTTTAGAGTACGGACCTGGTGCTCCACAGGATCCAAAAAGGATAATAGATGAGTCGCAGAGCGGTCCATGACAAGAAAAATACGACGAAGGAGACGCTAGTCATGGCTTCGGCGCCGCTGTATTTGCACATCTTGCCTATCTCTAGAAACACGTCGCTGATTTCATGAAGAGCCAATATTACAGAACCTATACGCGCAAATCTAGTAAAGTAGGATAAAAAAAGAGCCAATAAGAGTCTGGTGGAGTCAGAAAATGTTGGTCTTTGATATATTTTAGTTAGTAAAGTAGTAGGAGTTACCTGAAAACGTAAGACAAGATGATGAGGAATAAAGTTACAATGTGATGAACTAACATGACTTTGAAATCAGATCGTCTTGTTTCCCAAAAGAACAAAGCAAAAAAAGAATATACATTCAACCCGCCGACAAACATATACATTCCCTTCATTTTCAACCTGCGAAAATGCCGGTAATGTACTCAGAAGAAATTAGGGCTTGCGGCATACTAGACATTTTCTTGCGTCCCACATAAGTATTAAAGTTAAGATTATTCTTACTTTATCTTTTGGTCAGGCCATATCTGGTCTCCAGGTCCTAACCAGAAGCATCTTGTGTCTTTAAACCAAGGCTCTTTATAAGTGACGTGGATAACAAGCGCTTCTAGAGATAGAGAGCACATGCATTTCCAAGCTGATTCTTTGAATTTCACTATCCTCTTTCTTCTCTCGTTTGAATCAGCACAGTGTCCTCTAGGGAATATCAGCCTTCTAGCGAATCTCTATGATGTAATTGTAAATCTCTCAGGTTGGTTTCCAAGTCATGAGAGATTACTTGCTTCCCAAGTCATAAATAATACTAAGAGATAGAAAACAAACAGAAACATTCTTTGTTTACTTACCTCGAATATGGATTTGTCGAGAATTAATCGAAGAAAAAAGAAGAAGGGAACAAAGAAGATGATGACCCATAAATCAGAAGAAGCTGGGTAAGATTCTTGATCCCAGTCCCAATTCAAGAGATTCGGATCCATCTAGTAGAGATCCTGCAAAAAAAAAGAGAATCCACTTGACTTTATTATGTAACATTATTCTGTTTATCACTCCTTCGTCTTCGTCAACCCCCTAAAATGGGGGAAAAAAAGAGAGGAGAGTATCCACTTGACTTAACTTTTGCAAGAGAAAATAAATTAAGAAAGGCTATTACGTGATTCTCCAAGTCAGATAAAAAGAGTAAACCGGGATCAAACTTGGTCGAACCGAATAAACCGTTGGACAGACATCGGTTTAATAACTCAGCGCGCTTCAATACTCAATTATAAAAAGTTTTTTTTCTTTCTTTATGCAATTCTTGGTACATTTGATATTTGGCCACCGAGAGCGTATTTGTCCCAATGACTAATTATTCCATATAAAGTTTTGATAGAGTTGGTGAAATGAAATTGTTTTGTTTCTTGGATATTGGAATTTGGAAGCAAGTAGTAATAATTTAATTTAATTTTTAAAAGAAGAAGAAAATAAAGATTGAGTGGGTTGGTGCATGAAAATGAGTACACCTAGGGCTGAGCACGGGAAAAATATTCGCTAAATATCATGTACTTGATATTTGGTTTGATCCGTTCAAGTAATTAGATTTATTATTTGTACTTGATCCGATCAAAACAAGTACTCGTTATTTCAAGTACTCGCAAAATTTTTGATTACTCGTAAATTACTTGACCCAGCTTGTTACTTGTCACAAATAATTACTTGTTATTTGAATCTGAAATACTTGATGTTTTGTTACTTGTCACAAATAATTACTTGTTACTTGAATCTGAAATACTTGATTGTTTAAACCTAAAATAGTTCTTGAAAATGAGATGAAACTAAAAACCATCATACAAAGAGTCACATATTCAAATACTGAAATACATATTCAACATCTTAAAATCACATGATATAGATTCTTTAAAACCAAACAAGTAACAAGTATTTATGTTGATAAGTAACAAGTATCAAGTAACGGGACAAGTAACGGGATAAGTATTAAAAAAAAACGAAACTTGATACTTCTCCCGTACTTGCAAATAATAAAATATGTCTACTTATTACCTGAAACAAGTATCAAGTAATTGTGCCCACATTCTGTACAGCTGTGAGAGAGAGAGTTCAAATACGTAAACAAAGAATGTCGGATTGTGATTATTACTAACAAATTTACAAATATGATTTCGTCAGGAGGGAGCCGACAACTTCTCTTTTCTCCTATCCAATCTCTTTTTAATTGTTTCTTTTTACATTAAACCCGCCAAATTTGGTTAATTATGACGCCACATATATAAAAGGGCCTAATCTAATTAAGCTCTAACATACGATTAGTTTATTGAATATAAAAATATTGTATTATATTGTATTATTTCATGAGAATTACATAGTTATATATAGTAAAGCTACATAATCATATAATAAATAAGAAAATCATATAAAATAATTGTAAAGAATAATCATATGGATCTTGATAAATGATTATCTTTAATATAATCATCTTTAACCTGTCCTTAGTCCAACTCAACTCATTTGTAATTTACATCAAAACACCACATATATATATAGTCGTCTGCGATGAATATTCCATGTTTTAGATTTGTTTAGAAGCTTATAATAAGAGTGGATTTTGTTAGTAACATCGAATGATGTGGCTGAGGATAAATAAAGGGCATGTTTCAGGATCTTAAGAAATCGACATGAGAAGGTTTTAAGTTCCATTTCCCTAATCAAATATTTAACTTTCAGAAACCATACTGATTAGGAAAAAGTTTGACAGAGAATTTTAGTGGAATGGAACAAATGGTGAGATGTTTATCCAATATGGTGAGTAACCAGAACCACAAGTCAAAGGTTTTTTTTTTTTTTTTGATTACCAGGAGGTTATGGGCCCGTAATCCCTCCAGGCCCGTAATCCCTCAGGATCTTAAGAAATCGACACGAGAAGGTTTTAAGTTCCATTTCCCTAATCAAATATTTAACTTTCGGAAACCATACTGATTAGGAAAAAGTTTGACAGAGAAATTTAGTGGAATGGAACAAATGGTGAGATGTTTATCCAATATGGTGAGTAACCAGAACCACAAGTCAAAGGTTTTTTTTTTTTTTTGATTACCAGGAGGTTATGGACCCGTAATTCCTCCAGGTCCGGAACTACAACATGTAATATTAGTTTCGTCCCAAACATCAATCGATCATGGAAATGATGTGTTTAATTCAAATGAAAAAATTGTTCTCAGAAGAAATACACACACAAATACATATATGAGTAAGACCAGACGATTTCTGTGTTTACGTTTATGGGTGGAAGATATGTACACAAAATGGTATATATGAATATGAGTAAGGTCAGTCGATTTGTGTTTACTTTTTACGCGTAGAATTAATATTAAAAAGATTCGCGATTCTAAAAAAATATTTCTACAAAACGTAAATGCGAACAGCAAATACAAATACTTATGTTTACATGTCGCATCTAATAAAAAACGATTATTATTAAGATGGTAAAGATTGTGGATCGTTTGAAAAATTACACTTTCAATGTAAAAGCCATAGTAAACAAACAAATCATATATATATGAAAAGAGCTGAACTCTCTCCAATAGATTGCCAGTTAGCAATATCAATGAACTTGGAGTTGACGTGTATCTACAACATTAAATTAATGAGTTTAAATATTTGAAAAATACGAAAAATCCATTTATTTATGTATTAAGATGGCAATACCAAATCATTTTCTTTATCCTTCATCAAATTATCGAATTGACATTAGAGAAATTGCATTTAGAGCATAAATACATTGAGATATAAGAAAACTAGAAAAAATTAATTTCATCGTGAAAGACAAAAAAAGTATTCGTTTAGCGAAAGACATAAATATATAATTTGATAAAGGTGGTTGTGGAGGCGTAGAGAGCAACTTCGTCGTGTTCTATGGAGCTTTGGATGGATGAACCAACGACATGACGTAGAAATGATTTATTTTGGAGAAGGGAGAGAGGTGTAGTTTGGCGGTGTAGACAATAAAGACGAATATAAGAAAAAATAAAGAAGAAAAATAAACTTTTGTTTGTGTGATGTGTAGCGATGTTTTTTATATAGCGTTATGGGTTAAAGAAAAATAAAAAGATGAAGAAAAGTGAAAATTGGAAAAGCGAGCAACGAGTGGAAGAAAATTATAGAATCATTTTTGATCTATGTGATTTTTTCTTTATTTTAGAAATAAAAATATCAATGTAAAGTGATATGATCTTTCTAAAATCAACATAGTATTAGAAATTAATTTACAACATGTACTGAATTTCGATATAATTTTATACAAAATATTATATAAAAAAATATACTTAATTGTTGTATTTACGACATAATACATAAATGTTTTATTATTTATGAAATTCGTATAAAAATAAATTATTTTCCATAATAAAATATAAAAAGCCCGCGTATATACGTGGATATTGGTCTAGTAAAATATAATAAACAATTTATGAGTGAGAGGGGCAGGCATTGTATGTAAACATAAGACTTAGGTGCTAAAGGACACACAACTTTCTTTAAGCCTTGTAGAAAACAACAAGAGACATGATTTGGTTCAACCAATCTATCAAACTTATTCATCAAATTCAATTTTGTTGTCCTAGTGATTAAAATTTACCAACAACAAAACAAACCTTTTTATCTTATTCACTTGTATCAATTGACTTTGAGATATAACACCATAAATCTTCAAATATATATATATATATATATATAACCAGAGACTTGCCAACCAAAGTTATCAATTAGGCCAAGCCAGTGTCTGATGATGCTTTCAAAGATCTGTGACTTATCAAATTTAAACCTATAAATAAATGAATCGGTGACAATAATAGTGACGTACAATGACATTCCACAGTCACACACACGTAGGGCAATTGATAGAAAGAGACCCACATGAGAAAATCCAATAAATATAATAAATCCATTTTTTTCTCAGCCATCAACGATTTGTCCAAACTCTAATAAATCCTAACACACACATCTCTCCAATATTCATGAGACCCACTTTAGTACCACCACACCCCCTTTCAGAATTATTTTTTCAGTTAAATGAAATCATAATGTCTTCAAGCCCAAAGCTGATATATCTTTGTTTTTACATTACTCAAAAGATGAGTCAAAAGTCAAAACAAAACAAACCTTTTGTAATATGGACTGATATATATATATACACACTTGAATTTGCTAGCTGTCACCAAGAGGGCCTCCATTGAAGACCATTTTTAAGGTGACGCCAGAGAAACAGGAAACGCAATCAAGACAATTTATTCTTTTAATTCTAAGGAAATTTCTGTCTTTAATTTTTTTTTTTTTTTGGTGACAGTTGTGATACTCTTTTTTGTTTTGTCCTTATCTTTAGGGAGGGAAAAATGACAAAGAAAATCCAGTTGGGTTTTACCTTTCAATACAATGAGAGAGGAAGAAAAGGCTGCAACAATTTTAAAGAGAGTGAGAGGATTGGAGGAGGAAGTAGAGTATTAAAGGAATGAGGAAGAGGAACAGCTCTTAACCTAATTAAGTAAATGCCTCTTTTATTCCTTCTTGTTTGTTTAGGTGGGTCTCTTCTGATTTCCACCTCAAAAGATGATCTTTTATATTTAAGATAGCCTGTGAGGCTGTGATACGAGAGAGAGAGAGAGAGAGAGAGAGAGAGAGAGAGAGAGAGAGAGAGAGAGAGAGAGAGAGAGAGAGAGAGAGAGAGAGAGAGAGAGAGAGAGAGAGAGAGAGAGAGAGAGAGAGAGAGAGAGAGAGAGAGAGAGAGAGAGAGAGAGAGAGAGAGAGAGAGAGAGAGAGAGAGAGAGAGAGAGAGAGAGAGAGAGAGAGAGAGAGAGAGAGAGAGAGAGAGAGAGAGAGAGAGAGAGAGAGAGAGAGAGAGAGAGAGAGAGAGAGAGAGAGAGAGAGAGAGAGAGAGAGAGAGAGAGAGAGAGAGAGAGAGAGAGAGAGAGAGGTTAAAACTGATCCATATCATATGATTATTATCAATTAAGAAGAGCACAGAAAGGACAAGTTAAGCTTATGAGTTTTGCTTTCACATCACTAATGACAGAACCTCAGAAGGATGATTCTTGTTTTGTGGGTATTGATTAGATTACGGTTTGGTAGGAACCAATATATTTTTGTTTAAAGAAAAGCTTAGATGACTATATATATATTTAGTTATATTATAAACAAAGAAGAGCATAGGCTTTTAATTCTATATGAGAGTGTACTTTATAAAATGAACAAGGCAGTAACCTTCCTTGCTTGATATATATCTGCAATGGCTTTGTCTGGTAGTGCTTCAATTGAGTGAAAACAATGGTGCTAGGGTTGCCATGTGGTGAAACTTACTCCTGCTCTTCAATTATATGAGGCTTCTTATAGGCTCCGGCTTTTCCTGATACTTGAGGAAAAAAATAAAAACAAAACTTATATTTATTGATGATGGAAGAGCAAAGCCAAAGAGAGACAGAGACACTGAGCCTCTATCAGAGAGTAAATTGGTGAAGTGGATTGAAACAATTACAGTACGCAACGACAAAAAAAAAAAGCTAAGTGTATCCTTTGCATATATGCTAAACCTGAAACCTTAATTTTTGTTTTCTTCTTTGTCTTGCTCATAGCCATGGAGTCTCCGAGGAACCATGGAGGCTCTGAGGAGGAGGAGGAGGAGTACAGCAGTTGTGAGTCAGGGTGGACTATGTACATAGAAGACGCCTTCCATGGAAATGACCATTCTTCTGTTGTTGTTGATGAGGATGATGATGGTGACATCGATGATGATTCACAGGTAAAAGAGGCTGATGATGGTGATAGTAGTGATGATGGTGGTGATGAGGAGAGTGATGATTCGATGGCTTCTGATGCATCCTCGGGACCTAGCAATCAGCTTCCAAAGAACATCAACAAACATGAAGCTAGGAGGAATGATTCTAAACAAGTATACCTTCAAAACCGGCAACACGCACAGAAAACACTAAGCAACGAAGGAGAAAAATCAGAGCTCAAAGCTAGAACAAGAACAAGTGCAGCTAGTCGTGTCCAGAGTAAAGGCAAGGTGAACAAAACCAAATAATACTCATGATGTATAATAGAAGAAGATATGGTGGTTCAACAAAATATCCAAATCCTGTAATGAAGAGAGATGTTTCAGGTTTCTCACCAATCCTGTTTTTTTTGCCTTTAATAAGCCATGTGTTGTAGTTGCATTTGCATTGTTTTCTTTTGCCGGAGTATGTTTTTTTTTTGTAGATGCTGTCCCAAATAAACGGTTCTCCGTTGGAACCCTGTTATATAATATGTTCCCTGTTCTTCACATATTTCCTTCTAACACAAAACAGAGCATATCCTGATCTGCATGTTCAACACAGGAGGGTGATTCTGGGAAGAAAAACCAACATTTCCTGATTAATTACATCACCTGTTGGTTACAAGTTGCAGAGCTAACGAAAAAAGTAGTTACAATGGCACTGAAGATGCGAACGTTCATGAGTTAGAGAACAGGCAGCAATGCAGGACAGATACTTATAACCCTCCTTTAGAAGGGCTCTAAAAAAGTCTTTTAATTGGCAAGAAAGCAGAAAACATAAAGAAAAGAAACACTCATCCTCTGCTCATGATCAGAATTATAATTCCAGAACAAGCACAAAACAACAAACAAGATCAGTGAGCAAAACAAAAAGTATTGTAATCAGGGATTTGTTCTCTGACTTGTTTTCAAGCCAAAAGAGTATCCCTTTGACTACCAAAAGACAACGACGAGTTTCTCTTCCTACTGATTTTATTTTTACTTACTCGAAACAGAAAAAAAAGTAAAAGCTATAGAGGTTCTCAGTTAACCACAGCCACACACAGTTTATCACAATTCAGGAGAGAAAACAAAAAATCATTCCTTCAACTTTTTGTTGTTGTTGTTGTCTGGTTTCATGAAATCGAGTAAAAGTTGGACAATTTGACAAGAAATAGTATATACCATGCTTCTCGGAGGCACAATCTCTACTCCTCCGGCTTCTCTCCGGTTAAGGTCCAACTTAAATCCACAAAACGCAGTCGCACCGTCATCGCAAGCGGCGTTTCCACGACAGCCGCCGAGCTACTCGATCACCGACGAGGATCTCCAGTCGAGAGGCTTTCTTCTCCGCCGGACGAGGGACTGAACCTAGACGAGCTGAATTCGGTCTTTGTAGCCGTCGGGTTCCCACGGCGGGACACGGCGAAGATCGAGGTGGCGCTGCAGCACACTGACGCGATGCTGTGGGTGGAGTACGAGAAAACGCGGCGGCCGGTGGCGTTCGCTAGGGCGACGGGAGACGGCGTTTTCAACGCGATCATATGGGACGTGGTGGTTGATCCGTCGTTCCAGAGCTTAGGGCTCGGGAAGGCGGTGATGGAGCGGCTGATCGAGGATTTGCAGGGGAAAGGGATCTGTAACATTGCTCTGTATTCGGAGCCCCGAGTTCTCGGGTTTTACGCCCGCTCGGGTTCGTCTCCGACCCGGATGGGATCCGAGGAATGGTTTTTATACGCAAACACAAATACAAGAAATGAAAACCCGTAAATTCACAGATTATATTACAATGTCTCATGTAACTACACTAGTCGTACATGCTGATGAGATGCCTCGTTCTCGTTCTTCGTCTCCCTCAATCTTCAATTCTCTGTACTGAATATGCAGAAAACTCAAAAAAGTTAGATTCTTTGATACAGTCCCGATTGAGAGGATTGCTTTCGATTACTTGATTTGTTGTTCAAGAAGTAGCTTTGGCATGGTGGAGGAAGGCGGCGGAGCAGAGGATGGAAGCGATGAGAGCGAAGAACCCTAATCCGATCATCAGAGAGATTCCGGCGACAATTAGATCCATCGCCGTCTGCACGCTTATCCCCATCATCCTCTTGAAGATTTCTCCTCTACGATAAGGTTTCGTTCGTGTTTGGGGATAATTACAAATAATTCGAAGAAGAAGAAGTGAAGCCTAGCTTTGACACGTTTACGAGATGACCAGAGCTTATGACATTTAGCGCAATTTCAGGAACCCTCGTGTATATATTACAGACATATATATAGATAGATACATACACGTTTAAACTTTAATTGTGACTTTCTCATGTTATCTGGTCGTTGTGTATTTTCTAAAGTAGACAGTTGTTCTACGACTGCTTCCTACTTCCTTGGAAAGTGGCTTCGAGTTCTGGGCATAATTTGAGGAAATCTTGGCAATTTCGTGTCCGGGAACATGGAGGAGGTAGCTGGAGAAGTAGGCATTGGTGGATTAATGATGGGTCTTGGTTTGATTTCTTTGATCTCAACCACAACAGCATCCGATGTCAGAAACGTTTTAGCAACTGATGCAGCGTGTTCCAAGCAACATCTCACAACCTGTGTTTCAGTTCTCAGACAGCGTTTAAATGAGATGCTGAGACATGCATCAAAGAGAGCTAAATACAGGTGAAATTACTTAGCCCTGTTTGTTGTTACCTTAGTTGGATCGATAATACCAGCCAACATCAGATCTTCGTATTGATTCTTTGCAGCATTGTAACCGTACATCAAGTTTTCATTCGATAAGACCTGCAGATTTCAGAGTTAGTTGTTGGAAGGTATGGCTGGTTCCAGAGAGATGACATTATCAGTACCTTTTCTATGACGATATTGCCATTGGTGCCTGAGTTTTTGGCTATAAGTCTTATGGGGTAACTTAATGCTTTTCTGAATATTTCAGCTCCCATCTGCATTTACAGTGTTGCAAGAAAAAACGATCACATATTTTGGGATGTCCAAGAAGTGTAAATAGCTCGATTGTGATGTTCCATTTCCATAACCTCAAAACAAGTAAGTACCTTCTGTTCTGTGTTGTCAAGGGTGTCTTTGATGCTGTCCACTTTTGTAGCCAGTCTCAAGAGGGCACAACCACCACCAACTACGATCCCTTCTTCAATTGCTGACTAAATTCTGAGAGATCAGCTTTTCTTGGACTGACAATTTCTCAACCACAGGAATCGCATGTTTTGACTGGAGTTACCTTGGTTGCATTCAGAGCATCTTCAACCTTTAGCTGTTTATCCTTCAACTCAACTTGAGTCTGTGCACCTACCTAAACCCTTTGGAAGTCAGTACAACATCAGATTTTTTTTTTTTGGTATCGTTGCTTTACAAAGTCACCTGGATAATAGCAATTCCACCGGATAATCTGGCTATTCTTTCGTTGAGGATCTTCTTCTGAAACCTTTCCTCGGTGTTCTGAATTGCACATTATGATCAATTGAAATACATGAGCATCAAATATGGTGACTGTATATGTTCCTGTCAAAGAATGTCACTTGGTTAATGATTAGAGAGGACATGGACAATAGAAGGACCTGGACGAGTTTTTTAATCTGAGAAACCCTTTCCTCAACTGCTTTCTTGGTGTTCCCATTAGTAACAATCAGTGTTGAATCCTTAGTTACAAGAATCCTTTTTGCTGTTCCTAAGACCTCTTTGCCAGCCCTCTCTAAGCTCAGGCCCATCTCATCTCTGATCACGGTAGCTACGCATAGAGAATAAGCCAGTGATTCAGACTAACAAGTAAGAAGAGAAAAAGAAATGGGGGAAGAAAACATATGTTATGCCCTTGTGTAAAGATGGAGCCTGACTACCTCCAGTTAAGATTGCAAGATCATCCAAGCAATGGCTCTTGCGCTCACCAAAGGCGGGAGCTTTGATGGCTGCTGCCTTGAGGTTACCTTTGAGTTTGTTCCTAATTACAGGAGCAAGAGCATCTTGCTCGATCTCCTCGGCAACTATAAGAACTGGATAGTCCTCTTTAACAGCAGAATCCAATATCTTGAACATCTCTTTTGGGTCTGTTATTTTCTTGTCAACTAAGAGCAGCTACAACAAAACAATGGAGTATACTCTTAGCCATTGCTCTTCCAAGCAAACGGTGAAAAACTGAGAGTTCAAGCTTGGTTCAGACCTTGCAATCATGGAATTCAACTTCCCTCTTCCTTCGGTCAGTGACAAAGTAAGGGGATAAATAACCACGATCAAACTGCATTCCTTCCACAATCTGGAGATTGTTGACGAGGTATTTGCCTTTCTCTATTGTTACTACACCAGCCCTTCCTACTTGTTGAAAAGCATCGGAAATCATATTCCCCACTTGGTAGTCATTCCCGGCACTAACTGCTGCAACATCAGCAAGCTCACGATCTTCAATCTGCAAACATGAGGTTCAACTGCTAAATTATTTTCATTCTCATGTATACTCTCAAGGATTAAAGGATGGATGTTTCACCTCTCTGGACATTGACTTGAGCTCTAAAACAAGAGCTTTTGCGGTTAACTCAATACCACGGGCAACTTGAATGGGATTTGTTCCAGCAGAAACCACCTGAAGATGAGATTTGAGATCATTCACAAGTAGAAGTGCATATGGTCATGCATTATCCAATTGGTCATAATGGGAATCTGTACCTTAATACCTTCAGCAATAAGGCCATGAGCAAGCACTATAGATGTAGTTGAACCATCACCCGCCAGGTCATTAGTCTTAGCACCCGCTTGCCTCACAAGTTTCACTCCAACATTCTCTAACGGGTCCTCCAATTCAATCTACACCAGAGGATACAAACAACTTTACTAGCACAGTAATGGTGAAGTAAAGAGAACACTGATAATGGTTTTGGCATTTCAACGAGCGCGTGGGTTTCTCCATTCAAAGAGTATTCAATCTTCGAAAGAACCACACAGGAAAGTAGAAATGGAACGATAGATAGAAACCTCTTTGAGAACAGTTTCACCGTCATTGACGATCCTAGGAGGTCCGTACTTGTTCTGCAGCACAACGTTTCGTCCCTTTGGACCCAAAGTCACGCCCAATAGCTTTGCCACCATATCTGCACCTGCCTGCACCAAACTTCACCACCATTTTCCCATAATAAAACCCAAACTGCCGACAAATCCCCGAAAGGATAACGAGAAAATCGCAAAAAGGAAAGAAAACCTGAAGCTTCTTGGTGACAGAGCCATCGCGGTTAAAGTGAACCTCTTTTGCAGCGGCTCTTGCTCTCAGAACGAAATTCGAAGACGAAAAGGGAGAAGAAGAAGAAGAGTTTTTGCGAAAAGTTCGATGAGCTAGAGGCAAAGCAGAGAGTGAGGAAGCCATTGCCGTTAAAAGGAACAAGGCTACAAAAAACTATCAGCTTCTGTCAGAGTAAAAGATAAAAGGTGGGAAAAAGATCTCACATCTCTTCGTATACATTTGGCGTTGGGTCAAGTTCCTTTACGTGTCAAATTGTTTTGGGCCGAGCCCAATACTCAAGAGGGTTATTGAATTTTCTTTTCCACCTTATTATAAACCGGAATAAATAATCACTGTCAAAATTGGGTCTGGGTATTCGGTTCGAGTCTTTCGAGTAGGACTTTGGATCCATATAGGAATTGATAGGGTTTCCATTCGGATTCCGGATCTTTCTTATCTTAATTTTGAGAAACGATAAATACCTGATTTCTTTTTGGATTCAGGTATTTCACTATTTTTTATCCGAAATACCCAAAATATTTTCGAAAACTCAAAAATATATCCAAAAACTAAAAAATATATATCTGTAAAACCAAAAATATACCCGAAATACCATAAATACCCGAAAATAACTAATATTTATAGATATATAATTATATTTCAGATATTTTGGATATCCGATCAGTTCTCGGTTCGGTTTCGACTCTTCGAGTATAAGAATTTATGATCCATCGAATATTTTTATAGGTTTCAGTTCAGATTCGATTCCTCCTAATCGGTTCAGATTCGGTTCCGGATATTTTGTCCATACCTAATCAAAATTGTTTCAAGGTGATCATTTTGAAGATGTTCGAACAGTTCAATAGAATCGTAAAGTAGTTCGAATTGTGAACCTATGATTTTTTATTCCCTTGTCCTGGTTTGGTTAATTTTGTATGTTGAGGCTGATAAAGCCATATTGGAATCTAAATTCATCAGAAACACTGTCAAAGAATCATATCTCATGAACTCTGATCCCTCTCTAGAATAGATTGAATGATCTACAATGTGTAAATTTATAAGATTTGTTGAACATATTCAAAGAGAATGCGTCTTTATGCTTTGAAAAACACATGTCAGATTTAAACCATTTTGGTCTGCCTCAATGTCTTATTTTGGGTATTTCAATTTCTCAGTGGCTTCGGAATTCAAATAGATTTGTATAGAAACACGAATTTTAGAAACAGAACCAAGAAGTATGAAACAGAATCCACACACAAACACAATGTTCCCCAAAAGTTAAGCCACATCAAAGCAGAATTGCTTAATATGGCATGAACAAAAACTCATTGAAGAAGTTTCGTATAGCACCATGCTCGTGTAGTCTGAAACATTAAATCAGTTAAACAGACTATGATTTTCTTAGGTGCAAAGCTTAAAAACGGCCTTTAAAACAACATGCTTTTAGTTGAATAAGATACGAATCCGTTTCTAAACTCTCTACACAAATCCAATGTCAAATATCTCTATATCACATAGCAACAAAAACAGAGAAAACGGATTTAAAAGAGAAAGCAGAGCAATTCAGAGAACTTTGAAGGTATATATAATATATCCACATGAATTTGATTTCAGAGGCAAAAATATTTCTCATCATCATGCTATGCTTCCTTACAATACCAGTAAAAACCAATATCCGAAATTTCTATTGGCCAATACGCATTTTCTGGGAAGCTCAGCTATTGAACAGCCCAAGAGAGAAAACAAAGGAGCGTAAGTGCCAATATATTGCACCAATTGAGTACCCTTTTCTCGATTTTGTTCCTCGCATCTATAAACTTAAAGATGCGAGGGGCTATTCGGTGCTGATACTACCGCAAGAAATAAAGATTCAAACTTTTTTCACAAAAGAGAAAACCCATAAACCAACAAACTTTCCTCTACAATAATCCTATCATGTTTCGTAAAGACATCAAATCGATAAACGATAAATCAAAAATGTGTTGAAAAACTATGTAGTGATGATGGTAGGTTATTCGCGGCTGTGTAAATTAGGGATTCATGGAACCATTTTATACGAGAAGACAACAACTGAACTGGTTAGGTTAACAAGTAATAACCGGGTCGGGTTTTCTTTTAATCCAGTCTCGGCCCAAAACTAACACTTTAAAATTCGATTTTTTTCCCTACAAAATCAATCAACGTTATTATACCTTTTTTTTTTGTGTGGGTCGAATATTCACCCAAGAATCTAAATTATCAGTACATTCGTCAACATGTACTTCATCGCTAACCTTACATTATATGTAAAGAATGGTTATATATGTAAAGAATGATTCATGCCATGAACATTGAAATGATATTAGAAAAAACATGGCTGAAATGATATTAGAAAAAAAATTATATAACTTCATGGATTTATTTAAACCGACTCAAGAAATTGAGTTTATTCAATAGTTATAAATAGACGACAAGAACATTGATCTTTTAGAAAGTATATCAAGATCAAAAGCAGAAATCGAACAAACAGAAGAACTACATTTCTTATACATATAAAAAGATAAAGTTTTATTTCATGAATACGATGGCGGATCAATTAACGAACACATTTTTCTTTTGAAACTCAGTTTACCATGTATATGTTTGTTTAGTATAGTGGAGGAGGGGGAGAGCTATAGCTATAGTTTGGAGGTGGTGGTGGAGACTTGTAAACATAAGGAGGAAATGTTGGAGAGCTGTAGACGTAAGGAGGAGGTGGTGGCGACTTGTAAACATATGGAGGAGGTGGCGGAGAGCTGTAGACGTAAGGAGGAGGTGATGGCGACTTGTAAACATATGGAGGAGGTGGTGGAGAGCTGTAGACATAAGGAGGTGGTGGTGGTGACTTGTAAACATATGGAGGTGGTGGAGGAGACTTGTAAACATATGGAGGTGGTGGTGGAGAGCTATAGATATATGGAGGTGGTGGAGGAGACTTGTAAACATATGGAGGAGGTGGCGGGGAGCTGTAGACGTAAGGAGGTGGCGGTGGCGACTTGTAAACATATGGAGGAGGTGGCGGAGAACTGTAGACGTATGGAGGTGGAGGAGGAGACTTGTAAACATATGGAGGTGGTGGTGGAGAGCTATAGACGTAGGGAGGTGGTGGAGGAGACTTGTAAACATATGGCGGAGGTGGCGGGGAGCTGTAGATGTAAGGAGGAGGTGGTGGGGACTTGTAAACATATGGAGGTGGTGAAGGAGACTTGTAAACATATGGAGGTGGTGGTGGAGAGCTATAGATATATGGAGGTGGTGGAGGAGACTTGTAAACATATGGAGGCGGTGGCGGGGAGCTGTAGACGTAAGGAGGTGGCGGTGGCGACTTGTAAACATATGGCGGAGGTGGCGGGGAGCTGTAGATGTAAGGAGGAGGTGGTGGGGACTTGTAAACATATGGAGGAGGTGGCGGGGAGCTATAAACATAAGGAGGTGGTGGTGGGGAGCTATAGACATATGGAGGTGGTGGAGGAGATTTGTAAACATATGGAGGTGGTGGTGGAGAGCTATAGACGTAAGGAGGTGGTGGAGGAGACTTGTAAACATATGGAGGAGGTGGCGGGGAACTGTAGACGTAAGGAGGTGGCGGTGGTGACTTGTAAACATATGGCGGAGGTGGCGGGGAGCTGTAGATGTAAGGAGGAGGTGGTGGGGACTTGTAAACATATGGAGGAGGTGGCGGGGAGCTATAAACATAAGGAGGTGGTGGTGGGGAGCTATAGACATATGGAGGTGGTGGAGGAGATTTGTAAACATATGGAGGTGGTGGTGGAGAGCTATAGACGTAAGGAGGTGGTGGAGGAGACTTGTAAACATATGGAGGAGGTGGCGGGGAACTGTAGACGTAAGGAGGTGGCGGTGGTGACTTGTAAACATATGGCGGAGGTGGCGGGGAGCTGTAGATGTAAGGAGGAGGGGGTGGGGACTTGTAAACATATGGAGGAGGTGGCGGGGAGCTGTAGACGTAAGGAGGTGGCGGTGGCGACTTGTAAACATATGGAGGAGGTGGCGGAGAGCTGTAGACGTATGGGGGTGGAGGAGGAGACTTGTAAATATATGGAGGAGGTGGTGGAGAGCTATAGACGTAGGGAGGTGGTGGAGGAGACTTGTAAACATAAGGCGGAGGTGGTGGAGAGTTATAGACGTATGGAGGGGGTGGTGGAGATTTGTAAACGTATGGAGGAGGAGGTGGAGAGCTATAAACATACGGTGGTGGTGATGGTGGAGAATATGTGTACTGAGCACTTGTATGAGCAGCAATGGCATACACGGCCAAGACCAACACAAGTAGAGGTCGCCAATTCTTAGGATTAGCCATGTCGATTGAACTTGTGTGCCCTTGTCTCTTGTCTCTGCCTTGGTAGTCTAATTGTTACTATTCAACGAATTTATTTTTTGATGGATGGTAATAGAAATGAAGCAAGTTACATATATAGCACTCAGTATGACAACTAGTATGTTTGTTTATTGATGTTTATGACAGCTTCTTTGAGGAATAGTGTTATAAAGTTTAATAAGTCAAATTAAATTAGCTTATGAATTTGTCTGAGAACTAGAGAAGAATATGTCTTTGACAATTACATCTTACCATATTTCATATTTGAATAGTATATTTCATATTTGATTAGGTAGACTTTGAAGTTTTCACTTTAAACTCAACGTCATTTAAGGAAGAGTTTTTCCGAATTCTCAATCAGTTAATTAATAAACACAATTAGTTATGAATTACATCTTGTTGGAAATATGGATGTTATGGCAATTCACAATTGTGAATATATCACTGTCTTTTAATTAAATATATAAATTTTGGGACATACATTATTTGTTGTCTTATTAAGAAAATACATTACATTTGTAAGAAACATAAATTATATAATTAAAAAAACATAAATGATATAAATCGTTGATATAAAATAGAATAATATAATTGTGTTCATCATTACTTTTTTCGACGAAGTATGATTATATTAATTTAAAATAAGATTATTTGGATACAAGATATTGGTTAATCAATAAAGTAAATAAATATAATTAAAAAAAAACAAATATTGTTTGGAGGGTTTTTTTGTGCCAACAAATAGGCAACCTCATTTGATTGTCTTTTAACATGAGTTAGAGAGTGATTCACGAATTTTGATAGCCAAACATTAATATCATCAATTGAGTTCATAATCGATATATCCTCTTGAGAACCTTGCAAGATGTCGACCAAGTTTTTGCAATTCCCTTCAAAACATATTGATTCAAAGCCGAAGCTACAAATACTTTGTAAGGTATGTAAAAGCGTTTTTCCTTCCGTTTCAAAGCAAGATCCAAGAAAACAGACTATTTTCGACGACAGGATCCGTCGGATACAACTCGTCGGAAATGTGACTTCTTTCGAAAATCCGTCGGAAAATTCCGATGGATTGTTGGCGTCGGAATACCGTCGGAAATTTCCGACAGAGAACCGATAGCCATATTTTCGACGGTATTTCCGACGGATTTTTGATCGGAAGTCCGTCGGTTGGCCGTCGGGTATTTCTGACGGATATATTTCCGACGGATAATGGATCGGAAGTTTGTGTCGGAAGTCCGTCGGATGTTCGTCGGAAATATGTTCCGACAGATTTCCGACGGTGACTGTTTCCGACGGATAACCGTCAGAAACAGTTCCGCCGGATTTACGACGGACAATTTCCGTTGGATATTTAAATTATATTTTGAATTTTATTAAATTAATTTTTTTTTTTGAAATTTATAAATTAGAAATATAAATTAGAAAATAATAAATATTAAAATTCATTAAACAAAAATAAAAATTCATTACACATTAAAAAAAATTGTTCAAAAAAAAACCATAAAATAAAATATTTAAACGGTTAGAGAGTTCCCGGAGTTGTCGTCGGGATTATTATCCCGAAACATATGCGGAAAACATTGCTGCATCATCTTCTCCAACGAGGAGAGCTTCTTATTGGTAGACTGTTGCTCCGTCCGTAGCTCTTCGACCTGCTGGTCACGGTCTTTCACCGTTTGGGTGAGCTTCTCGATTTCTACCCGTTTCTCCGAAGGATAACGAAGAAGCGAGGAAGAAGATTGCTGGGTCGGAAGGGTGCCTAACCCAGCGAATCGACCTTTCACTTGCCGGGTTTGATGCGAATAATTATAAACGTTAATAATGAAATAACGAAAATAAAAAGAAAACGAAATGAAATTAAAACTTACCTCAAGTACAATCTGGTTTATCTCTATCCGGGATAACGAGTTCGAGGACGTCGATTTGTCGATACTGAGCTGCGACATTGAAACTTCACGGTCCAGTTTCGTCTTCTTGCTCTTCTCGAAAACATCCCGCATCCCCAAGTCCTGTATCTGACCAGTTTTCTTGTTGGTGTGCCTCTTCTCGATGACTTTAAGATAATCGGGTTCAGAACCAGATTCTTTCGTCTGGGAAAATTTGTTAAGTTAAATAAATATAAAGACAAAAAATTAGTAATAAAAAATTGAAATTAAACTTACCATATCCATCACTTCCCGTTCGATGGTATTTGCACCCCCGTTGTGGATGTAGACCCCCTTCCCGCCCCGCTGGCTCTTTCGGTTCTTCGATTGTTGCTCGGAGGTCTTTTTCGTCGCATGATTACTCCAGTACTCGCAAAAGCCCTTCCACACGTCGTCGTCAAGGTCCTTCGGCTTGTCTTTGTTGTACTTCCACTTCTGCTTCCACTCGTACATGTGATTCGAGTACGAGTTTACGTCATACTTGTCGAATATGTTAATAACATTGTGCATATGCTGATAGTCCCACGTGAACTCTTGCTACAATTAAAAATATATATATGTTAAATTTCAAAAAAGAATTTTGACAAAATGAAGTAAAAAAGGAATAATAAATCAATAAATAACTTATCGCGAAAGTCCGGTGCCACACGTCTTTCTCCTCGGTAGGCATATCCGAATACTTCTCGTACGGTTTGTCCAACATGTTGTGGAGCATCCGCAATATCGCCTTGGTGATCTCAGTCGACAGTTTAAACCTGAAAACATTGTAAAAAGATATAAATATGTTAAGATTAAAAATCTAAATAAATTGAAATAATATACAAAAATTATCTTACCAAGTCCCGTCCTCAAACTTCGGGTCGGGTCAGATGCAATGGCCCCGGTTCGGCTGCTGGACTAGCTCTTCGATCCGAATGTTGCTCCGAGCAGCGGATTGCTGGGAATCCGGGATTTGAGTTCCCGAGCTCGTTGGTGCCGAAGGCGTAGACCGAGAACCCCGAGAACGGCGTCCTTGATTGCCGCCTCTCAACTGAAGTACGTCCTCGTAATCCCTGCGGAAAACCGTAAAGTCGTTAATAAATTACCAAAAATTTCAAAAGTTACCAAAATTTTAAAATTTTCCGGAAAATTTGAAAATTCACCGAAAAATTCAAAATTTTGGAAACATTTGTAATTCCCAAAAAATTATAAAAAAGAATTTATTTGAAAACGTTTTTATTATATACAAATATTTTAAAAATGTTTTTATTACTTAAAAAATATTTTGAAAAGGTTTTTATTACAAAAAAATACTTTAAAAACGTTTTTATTATATACATATTTTAAAAACATTTTTAATATATGCAAATATTTATAAACGTTTTTATTAGTTATACAAACACGTTTTAAAAACGTTTTTATTATGTAAAAAATCAATTGTAATTATTTAAATACTTAAAAATATTTAAAAACGATTTTAAAAAATCAAAAATTTGTTTTCTAAATCTAACAATTCTAAATCAATAATCTAATCACATAAAACCTAACACTAATATTATTCCACATAACAATTACATAAGAACTTCCATTTTAACCACCTAACAATACACATAAATTGGATTCTAACAACCTAACTAATATATTCCCTAAAATCTAACAAGATCTACATAAAAAAAAGGAATTGATGAAACTTACATGGTTTTGAGAAGAGAGAGTTGAGGAGTTGAGGATTTGAGGATTGAAAAGAGATTTGAGGAAGAAGAAGAGAGAAGAGCGAATCGGTGAGTAAGAAGAAGAGAGAAGAGGAGAAGAAGAGTCGGAAGAGAGAGAGAGAGAAGAGAGAAATGAGGAAAGAAACTTACGCTTGTCGATATATATCGATTTCCGACGGATAATCCGTCGGAAATCCGTCGGATTCCGAAAGATTCCAAAAAAATTCATTTACGCGGTTGATATTCTCGGGTCCTTGAAAATATCAAAGACCGCCGGATATCCGTCGTAAATTTCCGATAGATTTCCGATGGAATTGAGAAGATAAGGTATATTCCTTGCATGTTTGTCGATTGGCCAGTCAACAGGCACGTGTCATAGGTGCCAGATACGTCGGAAATTTCCGACGAATTTAGGGTATATTTGGGGTTTAGGGTTTAGGGACCCTTAATTTACATGTTTCATTCAAAATATATGAAATTCATCAATAATAAAGGCTTTGCATGAGTTTATAACTTATACAACATCAAAACCAATAATTTCTAATAAATCAACTATATCTTATACTATAGCTTATAGAAACACTTCCATCAAATTTTATAAATTCTATATAACACATTTTTTTGAAATATGACAAGTTCAACCTATTGTATATACATCATACAAGTGTTTGTAAAAAATTTCCACAAAAAAACCTATACCATATACCTTAAACAACATTTTTGAAAATCTCCGTCGGAAATTATTTCCGACGGATCTGGGTCTTACGAGGTCTAAAACACGATGTAAACGTGTTTAAAACCTAATGCTCAATAGTCCGTCGGATATCCGTCGGAAATTTCCTACGGATTCAGTTACCTCAGCTAAAACTGAGTAAGTTTGGGTTATAGCCGAGGAAATAATAAAAATATATATATAAGTACATATTTATAGCCGAGGGATTCAGTTTTAGTTTCCGACGGATTTCCGACGGAATCAGTTACCCCGGCTAAAACTAAGTAAGTTTGGGTTTTGCGTCCGTGCTTCAATTGGAACGCATCAGTGTTATCTTGACAGTACGGACACGATAACATTTCGTGCGTTGTCCATCCTGATAACATGCTATATGCTGGAAAATCGCTAATGGTCCACATAAGTACCGACCGGATGATGAAATTCTGCTGACAAGAAACATCAAACACCTCAACAACTTGGTCCCATAACATTCGCAACTCATAAATCAATGGCTGCAAAAACACATCAAGTAATCTCTTCGGATGCTCTGGTCCAGGAATGAGAATGTTAAGGAACAAGAACTCCCTTCGCATGCACAAAGATGGCGACAAATTGTAAGGTGTTACAATTACTGGCCACAAAGAATATTGTTTGTCGTGCTTCCCAAAAGGGTTGAAACCATCGGTACATAATCCAAGGTATACGTTCCTCGCCTCAAACGCAAAGATGGGATACATTGATTGAAAATATTTCCATGCTCCTGCGTCTGACAGATGGACGATTTGTCCATCTGTTGTATGCTCTGCATGCCATCTCATTTCTCCCGCTGTGCGCTCTGACTGATATAACCTCTTCAATCTCTCTGTTAACGGCAAATACCACATCCGTTTATATGGCACTGGTACTCTTCCACCTGTTTCCTTATACCGAGGTTTGTGACAAAAACGGCATGTCGAACGGTCTTCGTCCTCTCTCCAGTAGAGAATACAATTGTCTATGCATACATCTATCATCTGATACGGCAATCCTAGACCTTGAACAAGTTTCTGTATCTCATAGTATGATGCCGGTGCAAGATTGTCTTCTGGCAAAATATCTTTCACAAAATCAGCGATTGCATCCACGCACTCCTCACTCAAATTGATATCCATCTTTATACCCATCATCCTAGTTGCAGTTGATAAAGGGGAATGTTCACCTCTACACCCATCATATATCGGATGTTTAGCAGCGTCTAACATATCAAAGAATCTTCGAGTTTCTAAGTTAGGTTCTTCTCCTCTATCTCCATACTCAGCAACCAATGGTATACTTTCACGAAATGCATCGTTCACCATCTGAACATGACCTACAGTAATTTGTACTTCCATTGCGGGTTCTTCTAAGCTAGCGTTATCCCCAATATAATGTTCACTAGTACTAGCATAATTATCCACCATTGTATCATTTTCTCTATGATAATACCAAATCTTGTAACCCGGCATAAATCCATGACAATACAAGTGTGACCATACTTCATCTATCACGATAAATCTATGATTCTCACAATTGTTACAAGGGCAATAAATATTACCGGTTTTTTTGTTTTCTTCTGCATACCCGCAAATGCCTTGAATTCCTGCAGACCTTCTTTGAATTCCTCCGTAATTAGGTCCGTGTCCGGAATATGATGAGGCCTGTCCATCTATGATCGAAAATAATTATAAGGATTTGAAGAAGACATTTCCGTAAGGAATTAGATAAGAGAGATTTTTTTTTTGTGATTATAAATGAGGGGTGGATACGTTTTTATAAGGAAAATTTTGTGTATTTTCCGACGGATTTCCGACGGAATTAAAGTAGATATTATCGATGTCGGCAAATATGTCGGCAACCATGTCGGCAAAGTCACCATCTGTCGGACATCCGTTGGAAATTTCCGACGAATGGCCGTCGTCGGAAATCCATCGGCAGTATGTCAGCAACATCAGCATTTCTCGGAAAGTCGTCTGAAATCCGTCGACAAGTGTCCGACGGATTTTTGTCGTCGGAAATTTTTGACGGAATTATGGCCGTCGGAAATGCCCATATTTTCTTATAGTGAGAGACTGCTTGTTTTAAGTTAGCGGATCCCCAGAATTTGGCAAATCCATGATGATTCCGTAGAATCCAACCACTAGTAACACGTCTTGCAAGTCCTCGGATCATATGCAAGTTTAACAACTAAACATTGTTTTAACTGGATGTAACTGTAAAAAAATTATTGATATCGACACATTTAAGATCACCATGCGAGTAATCGTAAGTTTTTTTTTTTATTATTATTATTAACTAGAATCCGAAGTCCCAAAAGTCGCTTGTTCGGCCAACATTAAGAAAATCAAGTTCAACTTGTGAAGAACCCTAACTTTTAATTTGGGAATTATTGATTTTGATTTCAATCACAGTTTATTATCTTGATAAACACGTCCTTTAGGGTCGTCGAAAAAAAAAAACAATGATGGAGGGTTAATTTTTTTTTTTTTTTTTTTGATAACCCGGGTATCCCAGGCCGAAACCCAGATTACATCAGTTGTTTGGTTTCAGGTGGCAAGCTTATTTCAGCTAGTGCCCCTGGACCCTGTAAACTGGTGGCAAGCTTATTATAGCCAGTCCCCTCGGTCCGGTGGCAAGCTTATTTCAGCTAGTCCCCCCAACTGAAGAAATTCCGGAAGCCACAACACCATGTGAATAGCTGTGGTGGCCACATGCCTATGTTGTTGTTTTAAGGATTCGAACTCAGATGGATAAACATTTAATCTCTTTCCCCCTTCCTCTTTACCACTAGACCACAGAGACGTGGTTATGGAGGGTTAATTTAGTTAAACGTCATCAAAGATAAGATTGTTCCTTTAACTAATGTGAACTAGTTTGGAAGCACATTGCACAAGGAATCCTCAGAGAAAGTTACACCAGCGGATGAGACAATCTTGTTAACAGGATTGCACCTTCTCGGAATGATGTAACATGTTTGTTTCTCCTTCGCTTTGCTTTTCAAAGTTCAATCTAACAACTTTGGATGGAACGTAATAGAAGACGTCATGGAGCAGTGCCGATTTCGGTAACTAGACTCGTGAGAATTATATTGATAAAATAGTCAGCGATAAACTGATCATTTCTATCAACTATATATCAAGGAGACCACCGCTATGATGATCTTCTAATGGTTTGGTTTGGCTCGAGGTTGCGACTGTTATGGTATGGTCACTCACTCCTTTTCAATATCTTTCTCTATGTAATTCTTTCATTCTTTGATTTGTTTCTCAAAATAATTCAGCATAGACACATATGATTGTAAACAGAATTTTTTGTTGCAATAAAGTTTAACATTACAACAACAACAAAACGTGAACCAGTTTCTAGCCCTTATATATTTTATGACAAAAAGAAAATAACTCGTATTTTGATCTAAAAAAATTCCTTTTAATTATTCACATGCATGCATGGCTTCTTTAATTAAGAGCCTATGTAATGTGAGTCTTTTGTTTTGTGCCCATTAGGAGATATCTTTTCGGCATCCCGAGAATTTACTATACATAATGATTCTAGTCTTCTCTAACAGTAAGTACTACTTTACCTTGCTTTTGTAACACGTCTCTAATATTCTCACAGCCTTGAAGTCGATTATCAAACCAAAAGAGTAAATGCATTTCTGAAAATCGAGCCCATTTACGTGACTAGCGATCTGGTTATAGTTAATGGCTCAATGTTCTTTAAGAAAGATTTATCACACAATGGTTTTCCTTGTTGTGCCGACAATAAGATAGAAAACTCTATAACTCGATAAACAAACATAATAGAAAGATTCTTCCATAAAATGACATGGAGTTTACATTGACAACTTCAAACTTTAAACCAAAACGTTTCCTCTGTCATGTTCTTGCCAATTTTTTCCAATTGTTTGTATTAAAGGAGAAATTAATCTTGTATAAAATATGTATAAATATGATTTTTTGTTATCCATATCTGTTTTTTAAATTTGCAAGTTGTTGTAGTTTGAAGTTATTGTTTAGAAGAAAAGAACTAACACATCTTAGAAGAGCAAGTGAAGCATATTTAGAAACGTTATTTTGGAACGTAAAGCAAAAGTTTTGCAAGGTCGTCATTTATAAAATATTAATATATTTTTGTGTATATGTTATGCCTCTCTAGTCATGCGTATATGTGATGTATATATATGTGTGTTAAATCATAAATTGTATAAGTTACCATAACTTGAAATCAAACTTAATTGGAAATTTGTTTTCCAAGTAACTACAAGAGAATATAGAAAAGTTCTTTAACTTATGCTCAGCATCTAGCGCTACACTAATTGACATTGAGTTTAGATTGAAAATTTCAAAGTCTGCCCATCCGAATTTGAAATTTAGTAAAGAATACCTACCAAAGACTTCTTCCTAATTTTTACCTTAAACAAATTCTCAAATTAATTTGACTTATTAAACAATTTAACCCTATTGCATTAAGAAACCTTCATAACTTTTAATAAACAATCATACCAGTTGCAACGATTACTTCTATATAAACCGCTTGTTTGTTGTTACAACATATTCAAAAATAAATTGGAGTCTTAGACTAACAAAGAGTACACAAGTTTTGTCAACATGGCCAATCCTAATCGGCCATATGCACTTATGTTGGTCTTGGCCTTGTATGCAATTGCTGGTCATACAAGTGCCCAATACTCTCCACCCTCACCACCACCGTATGTTAATACTTTTCCACCGCTTCCCCCATATGTTTACAAACCTCCTCCACCATCTCCCTACGTGTATAGCTCTCCACCACCTCCTCCATATGTTTACCAGTCTTCTCCTCCACCTCCATACGTCTATAGCTCTCCACCACCTCCACCATATGTTTACAAGTCTCCACCACCTCCACCATATGTCTATAGTTCTTCGCCACCTCTTCCATATGTTTACAATTCCCCACCACCTCCTCCTTACGTCTATAGCTCTCCGCCACCTCCTCCATATGTTTACAAGTCTCCTCCACCACCTCCGTACGTCTATAGCTCTCCACCACCTCCTCCACATGTCTACAGTTCTCCACCACCACCTCCTTATGTATACAAGTCTCCTCCACCACCTCCTTATGTCTATAGCTCGCCACCACCTCCTCCATATGTTTACAAGTCTCCACCTCCACCTCCTTACGTCTATAGCTCTCCACCACCACCTCCATATATTTACAAGTCTCCACCTCCACCACCTCCATATGTCTATAGCTCTCCACCACCACCTCCTTATGTTTATAGCTCTCCACCACCTCCTCCATATGTTTACAAGTCGCCACCACCTCCTCCATATGTTTATAGTTCCCCACCACCACCGCCATATGTCTATAAATCTCCTCCACCACCTCCATATGTTTATAGTTCTCCACCACCTCCGCCTTATGTTTACAAGTCTCCACCTCCACCTCCATACGTCTATAACTCTCCACCTCCACCTCCATACGTCTATAGCTCTCCACCACCTCCTCCATATGTTTACAAGTCTCCACCACCTCCTCCATATGTCTATAGTTCTCCGCCACCTCCTCCTTACGTTTACAGCTCTCCGCCACCTCCTCCATATGTTTACAAGTCTCCTCCACCACCTCCTCCATATGTCTACAGTTCTCCACCACCACCTCCTTATATCTATAGCTCGCCACCACCTCCTCCATATGTTTACAAGTCTCCTCCACCACCTCCCTACGTCTATAGCTCTCCACCACCTCCTCCATATGTTTACAAGTCTCCACCACCTCCTCCATATGTCTATAGTTCTCCGCCACCTCCTCCATACGTTTACAGCTCTTCACCACCTCCTCCATATATCTACAGTTCTCCACCACCACCTCCTTATATCTACAGCTCGCCACCACCTCCTCCATATGTTTACAAGTCTCCTCCACCACCTCCCTACGTCTATAGCTCTCCACCACCTCCTCCATATGTTTACAAGTCTCCTCCTTACGTGTATAGTTCTCCGCCACCACCATCTTATGTCTACAACTCTCCACCACCTCCAAATTATAGTTATAGCTATAGCTCGCCCCCTCCACCAATATACTAACCATATATGCATGACGAAGTGAGCTTCAAAAGAAGATTGTATTTAATAAGTCACGACCATGGAAATTTTAAATTATTTCCCTAATTCGAGACTTCAATATAGAAAAGATGTATTTTCGTTTGTACTTATATTTCATATGAATGTTGACTTTGGGTTGTTGTTTTTGATTTTGTTTTCCCTACTAAAAAGACCAGTGTTTTGTCTTCAATTTATAACTATTTAATAAACTCAATTATTTTTATAATGAATCGCGTAAATATATTCGTTAATATTGTTTCAAGTTGTACAATAGGTTGTTATTATTCGTTTTGGAAACTGAAACGTGAAAGATGAGTGTATCTTAGCTAATACACGAAAAGTTAGTATAAAGTAGATATCGCTGACTACATATATTGTAAAGGTCAATATGAGATGATTCACAATTTCACATCAACAAGTATAAAAATCGATCGAAGGCACAAGACATTTTCCAGTTATATATTTTAATGGCCATGTGTATTATATATAATCTCGTTAATATCCATATGTATTTTTTTTTTTACTATCCATATATATATATATATATATATATTTTTTTTTTTTTGGGTTACTATTTAGACCGTTCCATCTTACACTGTCACTGTTCGAAGTTTTAGTGTCTAGCAGTGTAGAGCGTCATCATCGTTAAGAATAATTTGATTAACACTAATATTGAGAAGCTAATAATGCAAAAGATATATACTTGGATTGGTACTCAAATTTAGGGATGTCAATCGGATTAGCCCGGCCCGGCCCGGCCTGAATTCTGTAAAGGCCGCATATATTTGAGCTCGGCCCGGCCCAAAAATAAATCAGGCCTATATTCCAAAGTCCGACCCGGCCTAAACAGGGCTTTAGGGTTTTTCGGGCTTTTTTTTACAAATACAAAAATTCATAATTCTCAAATAAATAATTAAAATAAAATATTTATAAAAATAAATATAAATTGAAATGTATTATATCAAATCCAATTAAATTTAAAAGCAAAAGTTTGACAAAAAAACAAATAAAATTCAAATAAATTGTATTACCAAATAAAACATAAAATCAAAACACTTCAAATCTAGGTAGTAGAGTTTAAATTAGAATATCATTCATCGTATTCTAAATCATCATCACCATCAAGAGGTACATATAAAAAACAAAATATTAAGTTTTGACATCTATAAATCATATAGAAATGTCATTGAAAGTCTATAGAAAATGATTCTAAAAAAATGAAGTAAATATGGATGAATGATAATGGTACTTGGATCACGAAATGTATAGAAAATATGTCAAATAATTAATTTTAGAAAGATAAATGTTGAAATAAAATCTCTAACTAATTAAAATGTAAAGTTCAAGACTTTTCGGGCTAGTCTGAGCCCATTCGGGTTAAGCCCGAAAAACTCACTAGCCCGAAAGGCCCGATTTTTTCGGGCTTATATTTCTAGGCCCGAACCCGCTATTTTTCAGAGCCGGGCCGGGCCGGGCCAGCCCTCGGGCTTTGGCCCTAATTGACACCCCTACTCAAATTATTGTTAACTTTGAGCAACCAAATTTATTCTCAAACAATCCAAGTATTTCTTTTGTATTAAACAAATGATTTTTAAACTATATAGATCCGAGTGAATTCGGATAATTAAAGCATATATAAAAGAAAGAAGAAATGAATTATGATGAATTTCCTCTTGTCTAGGGTTTTCGTTATATTGTGTGTATAACTATAAACCCTAAAGATGTTATCGATAAGCGAAGCTACTAACTCCCTAAACTTGTGAACTTTGATATCAATGTTTTCGGCCCGGATCATTCTGGCTCAGAAGTTGCATCATTATAGTTTGAAGAGGAAGATAGCCTATTCTAGCACGAATTATGCCTACCGGCGAAGATACGTACACAAACTATAAGCTATATATATGCCAATTCACAAATAAACAAAAATCACATACCAAAAAGGCAAAAACCTACACAAAATAACTTAAATCAATATGACAAACCGTTAAAAACAAATATAAACATTCAAAAGTAAAAATAACTATGGTGGTCAGAAAAAAGTTCAAAATCGTGATTTCAATACTAGTTTTTTTTATATAAAAAATCGAAACAACACAGCTTGTAAGTTGTTGGAGACCTTGAAAAGCAGTTTCGAATCTATGAACTCAGGGCTACGGTTCGATGCATACAAGCCAGATAAAACTCAAGTGGAATGACTTTACTGAATGTGAACCAATCCCCAATTTTTATTTATGGGCTTGGACAAATCACCCGGTTTAGTACTAAAATATCTTATATGTTATGCAAGACACCTCCTTCAATTCTCTTGATGGTTCATTCTCTATGGTTATGCAAGAATCAAAGTATTATTCGTATTTCAGTACTAAAATTGAACCATATTATTGATTCAAGCTCCACCGATAATGCGTTTTTTTCAGTTTCTGTGTGTCTTCATATTGTGGCTAATTAAAGAGTACATGAAATTAGTCGGTGCCATATTGAACTTCATAGATATATGTGGATATTGAATAATGAAAGCCTTGGAGGGAGAGATCAAAGAGAAATAGCAGTAGTTGTGACCAAAGTGCTAGCTTCCAGATCAAATTCGTTATTTCATTATGATTTTGTAAGATTATAATATTAATACATATAGAGAAAACATTTTAGTTTTTTTTTTCTACTACAATCAAACTCTCTATATCTATTTGCATCCAAAACATTCACACTTCTCATGTATTTGGTTTTGAAACCAAATCTAATGCATTTTCATCTAGATGTTCCATGCGTGGGATGAATATTCAAATATTAAAATGAATTTTAGGTCTTTGGCAATTGAAAGTCCCAAGGCCAACTAATTATGCCCTCGGCTCTCGTGCTTACCGGACCCGTCCATCAACTCATTCGTTTCATATTAATTATCGTTCTAGGTTATTTTACGTTTATTAAGAAAAAATTCAATTTTCTGTTTTACTCTTCATTAATATATTATATACTATGATTACACTAATTAATAAACTAAAAGAATAAAAATAAAATTGGAAATATTATCAAATATTTGCATTGAAATTATAAAACGACAACTAATATGAAACAAAATTTAAATTCTAAAATGACAATTAATATGAAACGGAGGGAGCAAAAGAAAATCTTTTCAACTTTTCATGGATTCATATCTTAAAAACCCTAATTCTAGTGAGTGGTGTGATCCCAAGATTTTTCTTAAATTGTTTTCATTTCAATTGTGTATGTGTTTTACTAGTTATTTTTTTCAAAAAAAGAAACAAATATTTTAGCATACAAATACAGTACGTATAATCATGAATGCAACACACAAAAAGCAATCAAGTGTATACCACTTCCTTTAGTCTACACAATATTAATACCATTTTTAACGATATTTCTTTCACGCTCGCTCTTTCTCCCTCAGTCTTTTCTCTTTATTGCAGAGAAACAGGGTGTATTGTCTGAACGAAGGACCCATTTCAGAAAAAGCGTTGGTAAGAGAAATTCAAAATTAAGGAAAATATTTGAAACTGTACAGAAAGTGGCACGGAATCTGAAAATGGGGTACATCTCTTTCTTCTGGCGCTTTCACTTGTAATAATGATACTCTGAAACATGTCTAGGTTTTCTCTGAATTGAGTTTTTACTTGAAAGTATGGTGCTTTTTTCTTCCGTTGACTGACCCTATAACTCCTTTTTCTTATCTTTCTCTTGTTTGCTCGTGTGTGTTCAATTTCCCAGGTTCTTGTCTAGGAAGATGAGTTTCGTATCCAGGCTTGACTAATTGGAAAGACATGGACTTTAGTGACAAAGACGAGTTTGCCGGAGAGAACAGCAATCGTGGTAATAGTGTGACAAACTTCGATTCGGCTAACACGCCTGCGGATTGGAGAATCTCCGCCTCTAATCCACCGGTTTCGTATCATCTGGAGAATCCAATGTCGATTTGTCAATCATATTGCTCTCCTTCTCAGATGATGGATTCATTCAGACAAAATCTTTGGCATGATGGAGGAGGCGGCTTCAATGTCCACACCGATGCAGGCAACGACGATTCCACTTCCTTTAGAGGTAATATTGAAATGGGTTGGAGCATGGCCGCTCAGTTCCCTGCGGATTCAGGATTCATAGAGCGTGCTGCAAAGTTTTCGTTATTCGGATGTGGGAGTTTTAGTGAACTGATGATCAATCAACAATCTCTTGGAGCTCCAGAATCAAATGGCTTGTTTACTGAAATTGCAAGTGGATCCAAACTAGATATTGGTGGACCTCTTAAGGATGCATCTAAGTTAGTGAAAGACAGATCCAATGGACCGAGTAATGTATCAGTAGATTCGCAATCTAGTGGAGGTAATGGTTATGCTAAATGTAGGGAAACATCTTCCAACAGTAAGAAGAGGAAAAGAATTGGGAAGGTGAAGATTTGCAATTACTCTTTTTATTTGTATTTTGTTCTTACGCCTTCTGTACGCTGATAGTATTTATGCTGGTAGGATCTTGATCCTGATCAATCACATAGAGCTCAGCAATCTGGTGAAGAACAAGAAGATAAAAAGCAGAAGGATGAGCAAAGCCCAAATTCAAATGCAGACAAGACAAACAGTGGGAAACAAGCTTCTGATTCTTTTAAGGATGGGTATATTCACATGAGGGCACCAAGAGGCCAGGCCACAAATAGCCACAGTCTTGCAGAAAGAGTAGGAACTATACTTTTCGAAGCTGAATAGAAGCAAATCTCTTCTGCTCTCGTTTAGCGGTGGTATTGATTTGGTTAAAGTTCTGATTATAGGTTAGGAGAGAAAAAATCAGCGAAAGGATGAAGTTCTTGCAAGATCTTGTACCGGGTTGCGACAAGGTAAGTCTTTTTTTTTTAAGTTGTTGATGTTTACATATAGAAGAAAGAAAGCTAAAGCTGTTCCTTTTCATATAATGTGGAATTGGATTTGTTGTGTAGGTGACTGGGAAGGCAGTTATGCTCGACGAAATCATTAACTATGTGCAATCACTTCAATGCCAGATTGAGGTTTATCTCTGTTTCCTCTTGGAATTTACTATTTTCATAGTTTTTGTTCTTGTTTAGTTCTTGACACATCACTTGACTAGCAATCTCACTTTGTGTTAGTTACTTCTTCCATTTATATTCAGTTTTTATCTATGAAACTTTCCACCGTGAATCCTCTGCTTGACTTCAGCCTCGAAAGCCTCCTTGCAAAAGATGTAAGATATTTTGGGAACCAACTTCTCTTTTTTATTTTTGCTTTCATATGATGTTGATTTCTTTTATTCATGCAGGCCCTTCAATTATCTGCACCGACATTACCCCAAAGCATGTCGATGCTTTATCCTCCTCTGTCGTATCTGTCTCAAACAGGAATCATGCAACCCAACTTTTCCTCAATGTCTCCCTTGAATGGAGGACTAAAACGGCAGGTATATATATATATATATATATATATATATCTGGTTAGAGAATCATTTCTTTCTCTTGCATTCATCTGATCTTGTGAGTTTTGAACAGGAAACACATGGATACAAAAGTGATCACCACAATATTGTCCACATGAACCATGGAACTGGCACCGCACCTGATCATGAAGACGCAACAGGTGAAAGTAAAAGCCGGATACTTTTCTATCTGCAGTTACTCAGATACTTAAAAACATCTAAAGCTTTTTCATGTTTATCCTCATCTTACAGCCAACACGAAGGTGGAGCCGTAGATGTTTCTTCTTCACTTTGTACTCAGCTTTGGCAGCTGTAATAACATGAGCTGTGATTGAGAAGTTCATTAGGAGGAAGCAGATCTTGTCTTTGTAATCTGTACAGCTGCGGAGAAAGAGTCAAGAGTAAGAAGCAACAACATTGTGTAATGGAGAGAAACAGATGTTGTTAGGGTCACTGCCACGAGACTACTCTTTGCTGCTTCTTCTTCTTCTTTGTCTTCTTTTGTGTACATATACATCGATGTAGCGAAGAGAAATGTTGATGTATACCCGATGTGCGGTGTTTGAAGATACATTTATATATGCCGGTTGTGTTGATAAGTTGTCGTACTATATATTCGGATTGCCTTTTAAGATGCAACGCAAAGCATATTCTAGTATTTCTCTACCAATCCTCTTGGCTCATAATTCACCAGGCTCATGCTTGTTGTCGATTTGTCCGTTTCCATTACATTGAAACCTATGCAACTGTCGATACTTTCTAGATAGCCGCAAGAGCAACAGAAATGCTGCTTTGTAATCCTCTTTCATCCTCGTCTTCTTCCTCCTCTGTAGTGATTTTTTTCCGAATTGTTTCTTATTAAAATCGAACTGGAACTCATCATCATGATCCAAGTCTGACCTTGTAGACTCATCTTGCCTCTCCCCTTATCAAATTCTTAGCCTCTACACAAACCACTTCGCCTCTCCTTAAGCAAAATGAAAGACAGGCCTCTCTCGGACCATTAGAGAAGTTCCCTTCGCAACATCTCACAATCTTCAGAAGGATCAAGATTTTCTATGTACTTGAGCTCCTATTCAGACAAAGGGATTTGATGCATAGGGCAAGCAAAGACTGTGATCAATCGGAATTTGCTCTACTTGGCAACCAAATCTTTCCAACACTATTCAAGATTCTAATAATGAGACTGAAACATGAAGCTAACTGTGCTATGCTCGCTAACATCAAAATCGTGAGCTTGAACAGAAACAACCATTGATTTTGACAAGAACAGTGGGAGGAACATGTGTGCAAAATGAGCCTTGTCGGAGATGAAACTTCACTGTTTGTGAATATGTGAAAAAGACCGAACATAAACGGTGATTTGAAACAAAGCTCTCTTTTTTCCTTTTTCTTTTTTCAATCTACAAAGTTATTTATTAAACAAAAGAGGGTAATACTTGCTTTCGACGAGACAGTAGAAACGACCTGAGGGCTTAAAAAAATGAAGAAAAAAAATTGAAAGACACATGACTAAATTCTCTTCATCTCTCGAGTCTACTCCACGCTAAAAGCTAAAAGCTGAAATCAACGAATATTTACACTAAATCCATACCACTCATCTCTTCTTGGCTATATTTTTCCACCAGTCCAGTCCAGTCTAAGCAAAGCCCTGAGAAACACGACTCTACACAATCCTTTATTATTCTTCTTCTTCTTCTCTTTCAGTCTCTGACATCTTAAAACTGGCACGAAGTCCCCATCCTCTGCCTCAGATTCTGTCCTAGAGTTATCGACTTGCGCTTTGCAAATGCCGGATAAAGCAGCTCTTGATATTTCTCCAGGAAAATCGTCCACTCCTCTTCACTCATATCCGACAGCTTCACAAAGCTTGTGCTCGCTGGGATCTGTTCCTCTGCACTCCTGTGCCCAGATGATGCATATGCGCTCTCTGCTCTCGCTCCTGGGTGTTTTTGATACTTCTGGTTCTTCTCACCAAGAAGAGTGCTTTTGAGAGACATTGAAAGATTCGTAATCACCGGCATTTTCTCTAGATCAGCTCTCTCGTTCTCTTTCTCTTCTTCTTCTAATTCTTCTTCCTCCGTTGTTTCTTCGACCTTTGACAAATGACTACGAGCGTTTCCAAGATTGAATCCGAGTGGGAAAGCTGGTTTATCGAGCATTGCTTCCTCACAATCTAAATCGAACTGGAATTCAACATCACCGCCCAAGTCTGATCTTGGGGACTCAGCTTCCTTCTCTCCTATCAAACTCCTAGCCTCAAGACAAACCACTTCAATCTCACTTGGTTCCTCGTCTCCAGGACGAACCTCTCGAGTCATCATCTCCCCAATTTCAGCCAAGCATAGGCCATAAGCAGCAGCTTCCTTGAGTAAAATTGTGCAGAAAACTAGTACACGGAGACTGGCCTCTCGTACCATTGGAAGCTCCCTTCGCAGCATCTCACAATCTTCAAAAGGATCCAGATTTGCTATGTATTTCAGCTCGTCTTCAGAGAATGGGATCGATGCCTGTGGCCAATGAATCCACTCAAAGTAAGGATCCTCCAGAGTTTCGGGTAAGCAAAGACCGTGATCAATTGGAATTAGCTTCACTTGGCCAAACCTTCCAACACCATCCAGCTTCCTAACCAGAAGGTTCCCTGAGTGCCTGTCTGTATTTAAGATTCTGATGTCAAGAACCCCTATACGGTGTACGGCTGAAACAGGGAAGCTGGATGTTCCATGCTCGCCAGCATCATAATCATGAGGTATGAACTGCTGCAAGGAAGCAATCTTGCTCACCAACATCTTCTCCATATGCTTGCTCACCTTCACTCCATCGTTGACATTAAAGATCGAGTGAGTAATCTTCACAAGAGCAGTGGGAGGAACATTTGCAAAATTATCTTTGTCAAGGAGATAAGCCGCGACTTCTCTGTAGCCTGTTTCCCCAACCCGCACGGAACGTTTCAACCCAGGTTGTCCAAGCGCCTTACCGACAAAACCTTTTGGGTTATTTGGAGCGAAAGGCTCTTCATCAGTTGGTTTAACAATTGCAACGCTCTCACCACGGCTGTTCTTAAAGTAGTAGGCCCCTCCAAGCCCACTATGGACAGCAACTGGATCAATGCCCCTCTTCAATGCTTTTGTGATATCCTTAGCCATTTGCCTCACAAACGAGGAACAAACCGAGTTCCCAAGAATTTCAATAGAACTGCTCTCATCTCTATGCTGCTGAATATCAGCCCTCATTGGGGAAAGGCATGGAGTCGATGAACTCCTATGAAAATTGCTCCGAGTAAGAAGGAGAGGAGAATCATTCCTGACAGCTGTAAGATCATTTTTAAGCACCAAATCTCCAAAGGTCAATGAGCTTTCCTCAGTGGGGAAATTAAGGGCAACCTGCAACTTCCTTTTCACTGTGTGCGCGTTATCACTACAATCCAACTCCAACCCGAGTACACAGCCAGTCTCTGTTTGGACAAAAACCCGCCTACGACCCACAGGTGACTTCATTCCTATCTTGTTAAATTCACGGAATTCCCCGGTCAGGGGGCTCTTCACAAGTGCCACTGCCATTTGTGTCTGAATAGGACCGTCAAGCTTACGTGACATGAGTGTGGCGATCAAGTCAGAAAAAGCACCTTTGCGACTAACAGTCGAAGATGGATGCAGAAGATAGTTTATTCCTTCCTTCCCCCGGGACAGGTGACTAAATCCAAGACCAGAAGTTGAATCAAATAATTCTTTCAGCAGTACAAGGGACCATCAACCAAACCAATCCTCGAACTAAACAGTGAATTACTACACTCCACGACGAGCTTCCATAGTTAAAGCCCAGATGAAAGGAACATAACAATCTGCAAAAAGAGGAATTGAGTCGAACGTGGGTAAAACACACAAAATCAAAAACTTTATCAGGAGTTTCAATAAAAATCGTTTTCATTGACATATACTAAAACTAGTAAATGGAAGTAACAGAATCATTTGGTGTATCTTCAAAGAAACAGTAAATGCAGAATTTTGCAAAGGAACCGTATTAGAAAAAGAACACCGTGTAGTAGTGAATGCCATCGAAGCCGTGTGTGCAATAGAGATATCCAAGTTCCGAGATTCATGTAATTAACCTTGCTTGATCTAGTTTAAAATCAAGCATTGAACTAATACCAAAACCTAATAGTTTAAAAAGTAATCGAAATTGATTTGAAGAACTAATTCAAATCTCAGACTCAGAAATCAATCAGAAACAGACAACCACACCAAAAAGGTAACGAAGAACGAATTGAAAAAGCGTCGAGTAGACTCTCACCAGACTCGACGACAACCGAAAATGACGCGCCAGCGAGGGGAATAAATGCGGAGAGGCGGCAAGAAAAAAACCGATATCGGGAAAATCAGCTAGATGAAACGGCCAACGGAGACAAGGAGCTCGAAAACAAAAAAAATTAACTCGTTCCGAGTCGACTCAGGTAGGTCTCTCGCTTGAAGCTGTTTTTCTCTCTGTTCCTATCTCTTTCGCTTAAATCTCTCATCACTTGCACACACAGACATTTAACCCCACCCCTCCCACCGCTTAACCCAAGGGTCAAAAACTAACCATGGTTAAAATGCCTTAAAAGGCCCAGGAGAAATATATTAAAATTAAAATTAAAATTAAAATTAAAATTAAAATTAAAATTAAAATCAGCTAAATAATAATAATATTCCTCTCTGCTTAGTAATTCGAAGGATCTAGAACGGAAGATCACAGCCGTTGATTCTCTGGACATAATGTTGGCAAAATCAAGAACGTACAATGCAGCACCGAGGGGACTAAGAGCATCATTATTAGGGGTTCTTAAAAGGTTCTTAACCCAAAAAATAAATAAATAAATAAATAAAATTATGAACAGTGTAAAAACCGGTTCTTAAATAGTAAAAACCGGTTCTTAAATAAGAGTTTTAAGAACCAGTTTTTAAGGGGGGGGTTTTTACATGTTTCTAGCCACGTGTCAACTCCTAATTCGCCGATTTTTTTTTTTGCCAAATTTTTTTTTTTACTTTTTCTTAACTTTAATTTAAAAAAAAATTATTACCATTTTTTTTTTTTAACTTTTTCTTAACTTCAACTTTAAAATTCTAAACTTTTTTTTACATATTAATGAATTAGAATCTTTACATAATGAATTTGAATCTTTACATATTAAACATTTTTTTACATATTAATGAATTGGAATCATTCGGTGGGTGAACATGAAGCGATTCATAGACAAGATCAGAAAAAAACCAAATTGAGCGTTCTTTTGCATTTTTTTTCAAAATCTATGTTTAAAATGTTATGTTTTTATGTCAATTATGTTTAATTAAAAAATAAACTCTATTTAAAATAAAACAAAATTATTAATTTTTTTTAAGAACTCTTAATAGGGTTCTACCAATAAAACAGCAAAAACAGAAATTTCTTAACGGAGTTTCTTAATTTTAAATTTATAATTAAATATTAGTTAAGAAATCCATTTGGGTTTCTCTCAATAATGATCCTTTAAAATCAGCCCCATCAGCGTATCTTAAGAAAAATTGACACAGATTCATATGCATTTTTTGATTAAAAATAAATTAAAATATTGATTAAATGTAAGGAGCGCCCTTTAGCCGAAAGTAAGAATCCCCTAAGGGATTCATCAAAAAATCTGAACTATTCACTAATAATAAAAATACTATTAAAAAATTGTTAAAAATCCTAAGAGGAGTTCATTGATGGAGTTGCTCTAAGAAACAGAAGATGATGACCTGGACATTAACGATTAGAGCTTTGACGTGGCTGGGTCAAACATCTCAAAAGTGAGGTTTAAAACTTTTGGACATTAAATGAATTACCAAAATTACCCTTGTTAAGAGGACCAATTAGTTTCCCAAATTTGGATATATCATACAAGTGTGTGTGATTTGATGCCGACATCTCAAGTTCATTGACGTATTCTCCAAGTGATTTTGACATACAACATCTGAATGTATATAACAACGGAATCATTTTAAACAAGATCATTCATAATCGTAATCTTGGTCACTTTATAAAGTTAGAAACACAATCTTATACACTTCATGATTAGATATTAGACAACTGTATTAAAGCAGTATTAATTATAATCATTGAAAATAATATATATATATATATATATATATATATTTTTTTATGACTCAAAGGTAAATCCCAGGTCTATGGAGAAACTCATACTAATCTCCTTTTGGTATACCACCAACGGGCTAAACGTACATCCAGATTTGCAAATGGGGCCTAGACATTATAACAATGTTATGAAATTCAAAAATGTGGTTTAGTTTTATACAATTTTACTACACGGTTAACATGTGTATTCACTAGATAGGTCCATATATCATGTAACAGATTATCCTCTGCTTCGTATAGAAAAAACCTACTCATTTTGGTTTCAAGACTCCGTATATATAAAAACCTACATATAAGACAAGGAGTCAAGTGTTTGTATTGAGTCATTCCTCTTAAATCTGGGTCATTTAAATATGGTATGTCTTTTCTATAACATGGTATGGTCAAATTAATTGTTGCAAAAAATATAGCTTTTTGAAATGTGAAATCCTTAGAACAACGATAGGGTGTTTCCAAAAAAAAATTAACTGTTAAAGAGTAAAAGGCATAATCTATTGGATAAACTAGAGTGAGGAATAGGATGTTAATTTCCCAGACGCGATCAAAGTAGAGTTGTTTGGTTAAAATCTTATCGTGTAGAGGGAGCTTTTTTATATTAAGAATACATGCATTGGGGTCAAATATCGGGTCATGAGTATCTTGGGTTTGTAGACTGCATGGGGATACGTTGTCTCGAGTATGCATGATTGTCGTATATGTCAAATAAACATGCCATTCGTACTCCTAAACATGCAATGGCTGACGTATATATGCATCCTCCATACATCTTGTAGACGCCATACGCTAAATGCCTGCATCATGCAGCCCGCATGCATGTTTTATAATTTTTTGTCTCCTATAAAAGATAATCTTGGTAGGTGAGTTGAGCTTATTCATATAGCGTTTCGCACAATATACGGGTTAAATAGGAGTAACCGACGCAGGATGGAGTTTTAACGGTTGTCTTCTTACCTTTCATATATATATGAAGCTTATCTATTATGCTTCTTGCACAGTAAATGAGGCAAAATAGAGTTTCTATTGGTTGTCTTGCAGACGTGCAGTAAAGGAGTTAAATAGGAGTAAACTATTAGGGAATATTATCGGAGTAATGATAGGAGAAATCATAGAGATTGGCTAATTGATTTGTATGATATTCTTTTTTTCTATATGTCCTTTCAAGATGGAGGGGTTTTAGACAATCCAATCTTGATTGGTGGTGAGAGATGGTGGGTGTAGAAGAGTTTGACGCTTGGCCACGTAGGAGATCAAAAATCTCGTGTTTCTGACATCGTTAGATGGTTGAGGTAAGGCCAGTGGTTTGGCAGAAGCGGTGGAGATCGTCCAAGCAAGAAGTTTTTTTTATTTATTTGATATATATATATATATATATATATATATTATTTTATTTTTTTCAAAATCAAATAAAATAATTAAAAACACAAAAAAGAAAATAAGAAAAAAAGGAGATCGAAGAAAATAAGAAGTATAAGAAGATAAAGATGTCAGATTGTATATTACATATTGATAATTGTGTGTAACACATAAAATGTTGCAAGAGAAAGCAATCCTTAAGGGATGGTATGATAGATTCAGAGGCACTTAGGCTTAAATTGTGGAAGCATTAGCTTAGATTTAGAGGTCTATGATAAACTTGAATAAAAAGAAGCTTATTGGCTTAGATTCAGAGGCATTTAGGTTTGAATAAGAAGTTCGATAGCTTAGATTCAAAGTTTTATGATGAATTTGAATTTTGGAAACACTTGGCTTAAAAGAAAACAAAACAAAAATACAAAAAAAATAAAAGAAACTCGATGGTTAGATCAAAACTTCGGAGCAAACCTGCTCTGATACTAGTTCAAGATTGGAGTGTCTAAAATCCCTCCATCTTGAAGGGGCATATTAAAAAAAAATATATCATACAAATCAATTAGCCAATCTCTATGGGTCAATGGAAAAACTTATTTTGGATAGAAAAATCACTATAATTTCAATAATAGTTAGCCAATATAAATACCTTAAATGATAAGAAGAGCCAGTATTCCATAAGTATTTATGTTTAGTTTGGATTTCAGCTGCAAATCCTTAGTTAAAGAAAAAACAAATAAATAATGAGAGAATCGACTCGCGAGAAAATCAATTTGCATAAGAATATTAATACAACAATTGCGATGTATTGACATTGAAGGTTCTGTAAATTTTGAAATATTTATTTTTTTCTTGGAATAAAAGTTATTATTGAATTAAAAGAATTTTTCACTCATTTATTTAAAATCCGTTTAGTACTAGGATAAGATGTCGTTTTCTGTCACTCATTCAAACCTTTTTTACACAACACTCAAATTTATTTTTTGTCATCGTTTTTTTATCCGATATTAAATACCCCAACCATAAATATAAACACAAAATATTTAAAACAACCAATGTTATATTGTAAACCGTCATGTTTAGGCACGATGTAGTAGAGGTGCAAAGCGGTCAGCGGCCGGGAAAGAAAATTTCCGACGTAAGCAAATCCATCCAAAGTTTGTTTATTCGTCTGCAGGCGTATTAATATATTATTTTACTGAAATTTCGAATCTACCTTTTGAGTCTTTGATAGGTATTTTGATTCTGCCTTAAAAATTTGAGCTTGAGAAAAGTGGTTTTTCATAACTTTTGCTTTTTTTTGTTCCGTAGAATCTCTATACTCTAAAATGAGTTTTTTAATGTATCATTTTGGTTGATTAAAATCAAAAAGAATAAAAATAGGCCTTACATTATATATGTAATTTATTAATATTGTTACGGATTACACACTAATACACATGTGAGTTTTTATCCCAAAAAAGAAAAAAAGAAAAAAATACACACATGTGAGCACATTCTCTTCAACATGCATGCATATGAATATATGATATTAATGGAGAAAAGTAGTGCTCCAAAACTACATTTCACTCCAAAAGTAGTGAGCACATTTTCCTTGGTATCCTGGCAAAAATGGAGAAAATTAGTGCTCCAAAACTATATTTCACTTTTGATAATATTATATTAGACACTACGTATACGCGGATTTATAATATAATATTTTATATTTAAAGGAAAAAGAAACTAAGAACGAAAAAAATGAAAAAAAAAATTTGATCACCCGTAAAAAAAGATTAAAAATGTCGACGTGCAACTACAAAGGCTAACCATTATTTATTTAATTATTTTGATTCTATTTTTTTATTATTTGATTTCAAATTTAATTTTAGAACATATTTAAAAATATTTAAGTTTTTCTATTCTTATTTGAAATAGGTTTACTTTTTATTATTTAACTATTTATATATCTATTTTTCTAAAACCTTAACGGATTGATTATAGTTTAAAAAAATATTATTAGACTTTTAGATTTTCTGGTATCTAATCGAGAAACTACCAAATTATTTATATAGAAGTAAGAAATTAGATTTCTTTTTTTTTAGGATTAGTAATCCATTATTTAATTTTTAATCTAAATAGAAGAAAAAAAATCTTAACTTTGCTTTTTAGGATAAATTTAAATTTTTTATTTTTTTGTTTAGTAAATTTACTTTTTAAGATTAAGAATCGATTAAAAAAATTTCGGATATTAAATTTTTCCTTTTTTATTAAATTTTGCTTTTAAGAGAATTTACATTTTCTATATATATATATTTTTAGTAACTTTATCTTTTAGTATTATAAATTGATTATAAAGTTTTTCTTTTATTGTTAATATTATGTGTCAAAATCTAATTGAATTTTTTTTACATATGTCAAAATATTATTGATTGACTTAAAACGTATCGTGATAATGTGAGTTACTAAATATAAACATTTAATTTTATATAATAAAAAAATATCAGTGAAAACAATGAAGATTAAGAAACTTAAACTATTATAAACATAAATAAAATTAAAATTTTACTTTTACTTTTACTTTCAACCATACAAAATTAGAATCGATATATTAGTATTTAGGAAAGGAAAAAACTAAAATACAGTTATTAATTCATTCCACCAGTGGAAAAAGACAAGAAATGGTCGTGCAGGCGACTAAATCCAGAGGACTGGTGAACGTGATGGTGATTCAGTGGCTAGTTGGGAGCTATACGACGATCTTATCCCCTCACGTGTCATCAAATATCTCGTGCTCAAGCTCCAATTTCGACAGATTCTTATTATTACTTTATTAGCCACATCCTTTTTGTTTAACCAATACTAATAACCATATTTCAGAATTAAAATCGTGATAATAAATATAATGACATATGGTTAGGGATGCTATGGTAGTTGAATTTGTAAGCCATGAGTTTTGGGCTCTGTCCCTATCTAGATTTTGTCTTTCTCTTATAGATTGATGTCTAACTAATAGAATATTATGGTACTAATACGGATATACCGTTTTAAATAGTTTAGCCTTAGTTTGATGATTCTATCAGGAAAAGAAAGATGCAGCAGCAACGGCTATATGAAAGGATGACAAGAATATGAGTAAATTGTTTAAATGGTAAACAACTTATTTTTTTTCAAGAAATATCACATAATAACATATTCACACAAAATTTCATCATCGTTTTATTTTTTCCTATTTTGAAAGTTAAAAACGTATTTTTCCACAATGTGAAAGTTCGAAACATATTTACACTTATTCGTTGGTTTGAATGGTTTGGGAGTTAAACCTGATACAAAACCACTTTTACCGATACCAGACCGAATAAAAAACTTGACCAAACTAAAATCCAATCTGTAAACCCGACCCGAGACGACATCAAATCCAGTTCAAATATGAAAAATCCCCAAATCAATCAAAAAATTAGCGAAGAACCCTAAATTTTTTTACCTAATTCTTATATGATTTTCGAAAGCAATTGTGAATTTGTAGTTAGAATAGGTTTTCTTATCTGATTTCGATCCAATGAAGCTCGATTTCATAGTTTAGAAGCTTTCTAATACTCTATTTTTTGGGTTTGATGTATTTTCGTGGTTGTAGGTTAAAATTTGATTGTGATGATGAGCAATGAATCTGGAGCTCCGAGTGGAACATCAGCTGGTGATATACTCATATATTGCATGTTTTAGCATGCATTTCATTTAAAGTTTTGTGTAATTCGCATGCACGATCATGGTCTTGTCTTGCATTTAGGTCTCATTTAGAGTAATAGGTGTTTGCATTAGGTCTTAGTGAGTTTTGCATACATTTGGAGTGTCATTTTAGGTGCTATGGAGACATTGGAGGCTTGATGGAGTTTAGAGGAAGACCTTAGACCGAGCGGAGCTTACATAGAACGGAGAAGGCAAACGAAAGAAGAAGAAAACCCGATGGGAGATGGTATCGGGCAGGGGCATCGGTCTGATGCTGGCCGATGTAGAACGAAGAAGCGACGGCAGAAGTCCATCGGCGTGCACTGCACCGATGCAAGTGACCGATGGAACTACTGAAAGTCTGAGGAAGCATCGACGGGTGGCATCGACGAGAAGCAGACCGATGGGAAGCTCACAAGATCGACGACAAGAATGGCATCGGTACGCCAGACACCGATGCTACCGTCCGATGGAAATGCTGCGAATCTGAGAGTGCATCGATGCGTGGCATCGGGCTGTGGCCGACCGATGGGACCTGTTGAAAACCCAATTCGACCGGGTCAATACCCGGTTTGTCCCGGGTTCGACCCTCTCACCTTTAAATACCAAAAAAACCTAATTTTATGGAGGATCTTGTTTTCTCTTTCAAAATACCTTCCTTTTTGAGGAGCTTGAGATTTGTAAGAGAGTTACCTTTGATTTTAATGCAATTTCTTGTTCTTTCATCTTAATCTTTCTTTCTTGCATTCTCCTAATAATGAATCTTAGCAAACTTAACATGGGTTTTGTTGGGATTAACATGACTAGTGAGTAGTCTCTTAGGGTCTTTGGGTGAGATAGATTAGGGTGATTTGGGGTTGATACATGATGTTAGGGGTTTAGATTGTTTGATTTCCTTCCTTAATAAGTGTTCCTAAAGCTAGATTAGCCTTGATCAAGTTGATTTAGATCATAGGGAATTTCTCGCCCGGAAGGTGTTCGATGAAATTCTCCAATGAACTTTATAAGGGATTTACACTCTTGGCCTATGGAAATAGTTGTCCAAGGTGTTTATTGGTTGTTAGACCTTGTGTTTAATGCTTGATGATTACTTAATTACAAATGGAAGTTTGTTCTTAATTGGGTAATTAGCAAGTGATTAATGCCATGGAAGTGGATTAGTCTTGATTAGTGGTCTAAACCTAAGGATTAGCATTGGTTGAGTATATTGGCATCATGGATTAGTTCTAGATCACCTGAAATCAATTACCTCACCCTAAGATTCGCCTTTTTATATTGTTTTAAGTTCAATTAAGTCTCTTGTTTAGTTTATTGTCTTATCTTGTTTGAATTGTGTCAATTGCTTAAATTGTTGGTCATTTGATAGAATTGAGTATTGATGCATTTAATTTCATTAGACAATTAGTAAAAACCCTCTTTGTTTAGCTTAACTCATTTAGTCCCTTGCATTCTTGGTGCTTGAAATCATTTCCCAATAGGTTCGATAACCTCTTATGCTCAATAGGCATTTAGAGAAATTGATCTCTAGACTTGCAAAAGTTCTTTATCAATTTGGCGCCGTTGCCATATTGAGATTTGATTTTGACATTAAGATTTAGGTTCTTTGTGAGATTAAGCATTTTTCTTTTCTTTTGGATACTAATCTCTCTCTCAAGCTCTCTCTTGTAGGTACATGAACACAAGGTCTAGAGGCGAAGCAAATCTTGTTGGGCCTAGGGACAACATTCACCTATTGGATTGTGGTATTAGAGCAAGAAGAGAGATGGAACAGCTTGCACACCTTGCTAGGCTTGATATGGAGCACGTGCAAAAACACCAAGCTCAAGAGCATGGTCAAGAACGTGGCAATGGAAACCACCAAGACCAAAACCCCCACGCCCACCATCCACAACCTCGGGGCCCCAACCCAAACCCACACGTCTATCAAGCTCAAAACATTGTTGGCGAGGGTGATGCGGCAAATGCTCATTTCAACCGCCAAGGGATTCATGCACCACCGGTTGAATGCAATGACTTTGAGGTCAAAGCAAGCTTCATCAACATGGTGCAAAGTAACAAGTTTCATGGCCTTGCGGTAGAAGACCCTCTTGATCATTTGGATCACTTTGACTGTATTTGTAGCTTGACAAAGATGAATGGAGTGTCGGAGGATAGCTTCAAGCTAAGGTTGTTTCCTTTTTCTCTTGGAGACAATGCAAGGCAATGGGAAAAGAACCTCCCCCAAGGTTCCATCACCTCTTGGAATCAATGCAAAACCGCATTCCTTGCCAAGTTCTTCTCCCACTCAAGAACGGCCAAGCTAAGGAACGAGATATCAAGCTTCACTCAAAGAGCGAATGAGAGCTTTAATGAAGCATGGGAGCGGTTTAGGAGCTATACATCGCAATGCCCTCATCATGGATTTTCGGATGCTTCACTCCTAAGCACTCTATACCGTGGAGCATTGCCCAAGATCCGCATGTTGCTTGACACCGCCTCTAATGGAAGCTTCTTGGGCAAAGAAGTGAATGAAGCGATGGAGTTAGTAGAGAACCTTGCATTGAGTGATGGCACTTATGGTGATGACTATGACCGGTCTACAAGGACCACAAGTGATCATGAGGAGCAAAGGAGAGCCAAAGAGATGAAAGCTCTCAATGACAAGATGGACAAGCTCCTTAATGCTTCTCAAAAGATGGTTCACTTTGTTAGTGATTCAGAAGGCACTCATCGAGCACAAGAAAATATGGTGGATTTGAGAAACACCGAAGAAGTGAATTACATTGGGAACAATGGTGGCTATCAAAGAGGTTTCAACAACACCTATGGCAACCAAGGTCAAGTCCCTCTTAATCATGAACAAAGCTATGCTCCCAAACACAACTTCCAACTAAACCAAGGTGGTTATAAACAAATCTTTGTCCCAAAATCTCAAGGCACTAACTCCATGGCTCAAGACCTTGATGTGAAAAATGTTCTTCAACAACTTCTCCAAGGCCAAGCAAGTGGAGCATTGGATATAAGCAAGAAGATGGAGGAAATTAATACCAAGGTAGCTTGCTCATACAATGATCTCCACAAGAAGCTTGAGGCATTGAGTTCCAAAGTGCAAGAAATGGAGACCAAGGGAAACAATGGAGAAAAAGTACAACAAAGCTCTTCAAATGGGAAAGCAAAGGAGTATTGCAATGCCATCTTCTCAAAGGATCCACGTCCCATTGAAGATCATGAAGCCGCCACTAATGAGATTGAGCTTCTACTCTATGGATCTCAAGCTCCCTTGAAGCTCAATGAGGACATTGAGGAACAAGGTGGGGGAGTGACCCTTGAGAAGAATGAGAACGTGACCTTGGTTGAATGCAAAGACTCACCAAGCTCAACTAGGATCGAGCCTAAGTCTCTCCCCAAGCTTGGTAATCCCGGTAAATTCTCTATAGCTTGCTCTCTTGGAGATTTGGAGATTGAGGATGCTTTGTGTGATTCCGGGTCAAGTGTGAATGTGATGTCCAATGAGATGCTCAAAATTCTAGGGATAAGGACCCTCACCTATCATCCATCACCTATCACCTTCGGAGATGCTTCTTCGAGAAAGCCATTGGGTCTTCTTGAAAACTACCCACTCAAGGTAGGAAATTGCATAGTCCCAACCGACTTTGTGGTCATGGAGATAAGAAAGACCAACAAACTCCCTCTTCTCCTTGGAACACCGTTCCTCCTCACTACCGGTGCTAGCATGAACTTCAAAGAGCAAAGGGTAGTTCTCTTGAATGTGGATGATAAAGTGTACTACCCAATGAGGACTTCTTCCAATAAACTTTGTGGTACAATCACCATGAAGGATGATGAGTCTCAAGAAGAAGAAATATTATATGTGGGTAGATGTGATATGGTTGAAGAAGCTCCTCCCCCAAAGGTCTATGAAGAGGAAGAGAAGTCTCTTAAGAGAAAAGATTTGGGTTATGGTAATGACAAGGAAGCTTCGGAAGTTGACATGATCACTCGTTTGGAACCGATCCCTCCCACCACAATGGAGAAGGACGTTGAGGGTAGCAAGGGCGCAAAGAAGAAGACAAAAGCCAAGGCTATGATGCGAAACGGATCGAGTAAGCATCATGGATTTAAATCCGAGCCGGGCCAACCTTCTATGATGACTCCACTCCTTGGAAGCACAAGGATGGAGTGATTGAGTACAAGATCAAATACAAAGGCCGATCCAAGCCCTTTGCCTCGGCCAAGGCAATCCTCACTCCCGAGCTCAAAGCAAAAGGAGAAGCCGGTCTGGAAGAGGTAATGAGCAAGGTGCTCAAGCTCAAGCTTAAAGATCCGCCTTGGAGTGCTCACACTCCTCCCTCACCCGCCTAAAAGGGTAACCAACGTCAAACTTAGCGACGTAAAACAAAGTGCACTTGGGAGACATTCCCATTTTTATCCTTGTATATATTCTTTTGCTTTCTAGTTTAATTTCGTGTGTCTTGGGCATTGATGGTTTTGTTGAGTGGTTGCAAGGTTCTCGATTGTTAGCAAGGTCACGGAACGGTGTAAAGGGTGTTTGATGTCGGGAAAAGCCCTACATGCTCTCCATTCACATAGTAGCACTCCTCCATGTAAGTATCTCTTCCCTTTTTAAAGTCTTAGCATATTATATTTTGTTTTGGGTCTCTTCTTTGAATCTATTTCACACCGGGACGGTGTGATTTAAGTTTGGGGGAGAGACCGGTATTTGACCTCGTGTTTTATGCTCTTATCTTCTCTTTTGCACTTGAGTCTCATGCATACCATGCAATTTTGAATAAATGTTGAAATTTTTTAGCATTTAGGATTGCATATTCACTTGTAAATGATGTCTAGTTTGCATTTTAGCCTTGCATTTGCATAAGCATGGAGTAATGACAACCTTGCCAGTAGCTCAATTAGAAATTGATTCAACGCCCAAGTTATTAGTTGTTGATGCATTGAAGTTGAATCTGAAATCAAGGATGAACCATTTGTTAGAGCACATGCATCATTGCCTTTCCTTGGTTGAAGCAAGCTTGAATTGAATCTAGCCTCATCTAAGTGATAACCATAACTTGACATGTAATTATTGTGCTTGTGCAATCTTAAATGGAATCGTGGATCACTTATACATATTTGGACATTCTTCTTCTTTTTCACCACCCTTACTTGTCCAAATAGCCAAATCTCATCTTTGGATTGGTTTCCCCACCATGCCAATTACCTCGTTTCTAGCCCCTAATCTTTTGTGTGGGTCTTGTGAGGTCTTTTTGGAGTGAACTTGACAAAACGTGTTAGGTTTAGGGCGACAAGGAAGCACTCTTGTGTAGACTTAGTTCCAACATCAAGGAGCTAATCTAGAACGAGGTTAGATAGGTGGCGGTTCTTAAAGTTTGAGAATGGGGAAAGGTTAGAAATATTTAGGGGAATGGCTTGATCTTTGATGATTAAGGTGAAATGAAAGAAGGAAGGAAGGACGATAAAGAGGGGAGTACAAAATGAAAGGTATGGTTGGTGCAAGTGTGATTAACAACAAGCTCTAAATAACTAAGAAAAGCCTCAAGAGACAAAGAAGAAAAGAAGGCCAAAAAGGCCAAGCTATAAAGAAAAGAAGAGGCATGAACCAAAAAGAAGAAAAAGAAAAGAGCTAAGTGAAAACGAAAATGAGCATCAACCATAACCAAGATGAAGAAGCAAACCCCTAATGAGGAAGAAGGCGAAAAAGGAAAGCAAAGAAGAGCGTAAGTGTCTAAGAAGGCAAAATGCCTTGGGATAAAAAGGGTAGCTTAGGATCGGGCAAAAACGGGTTAGATTGGGCTAAGGTTAGTGACACTCTAGGCATTCGGGGTAGACGAGAGTTTTTCCTTGTATGCATATGTTGCCTTTTACCTTTAGAATTTTGTTAAAGTTTGCTCGTTCATTGAGAGATCCTTGTGTTTATTTACCCTTGCATATTGATGAGATCACCTTCATCTCATAACCGGTCCATTAGCCAAGCGGTTTCATCTAAATTTTGCATAAGCACAATTCACGTATAAAACCAATAATCAATGTTAAGAGGCTATAGAATAGGATGGTTTGTCTATGTTGAGGTTTGGCTTTGTTGCATGTTGTGAAGGAAATGGATAACTCCTTTTGAGTAGACAACTTTGGTGCATCCTAGAACTAGTAACTTGGACGTTGAGTGCGATTGTTTCTTATGCTTCTTATAGGTTCGAGCTCCACTTGCATTGCATTGCATATCTCATTCTTGATCTTGTTTGCTTGAGGACAAGCAAATGTTTAAGTTTGGGGGAATTGATATACTCATATATTGCATGTTTTAGCATGCATTTCATTTATAGTTTTGTGTAATTCGCATGCACGATCATGGTCTTGTCTTGCATTTATGTCTCATTTAGAGTAATAGGTGTTTGCATTAGGTCTTAGTGAGTTTTGCATACATTTGTAGTGTCATTTTAGGTGCTATGGAGACATTGGAGGCTTGATGGAGTTTAGAGGAAGACCTTAGACCGAGCGGAGCTTGCATAGAACAGAGAAGGCAAAAGAAAGAAGAAGAAAACCCGATGGGAGATGGTATCGGGCAGGGGCATCGGTCCGATGCTGGCCGATGTAGAACGAAGAAGCGACGGCAGAAGTCCATTGGCGTGCACTGCACCGATGCAAGTGACCGATGGAACTACTGAAAGTCTAAGGAAGCATCGACGGGTGGCATCGACGAGAAGCAGACCGATGGGAAGCTCACAAGATCGACGACAAGAATGGCATCGGTACGCCAGACACCGATGCTACCGTCCGATGGAAATGCTGCGAATCTGAGAGTGCATCGATGCGTGACATCGGGCTGTGGCCGACCGATGGGACCTGTTGAAAACCCAATTCGACCGGGTCAATACCCGGTTTGTCCCGGGTTCGACCCTCTCACCTTTAAATACCAAAAAAACCTAATTTTATGGAGGATCTTGTTTTCTCTTTCAAAATACCTTCCTTTTTGAGGAGCTTGAGATTTGTAAGAGAGTTACCTTTGATTTTAATGCAATTTCTTGTTCTTTCATCTTAATCTTTCTTTCTTGCATTCTCCTAATAATGAATCTTAGCAAACTTAACATGGGTTTTGTTGGGATTAACATGACTAGTGAGTAGTCTCTTAGGGTCTTTGGGTGAGATAGATTAGGGTGATTTGGGGTTGATACATGATGTTAGGGGTTTAGATTGTTTGATTTCCTTCCTTAATAAGTGTTCCTAAAGCTAGATTAGCCTTGATCAAGTTGATTTAGATCATAGGGAATTTCTCGCCCGGAAGGTGTTCGATGAAATTCTCCAATGAACTTTATAAGGGATTTACACTCTTGGCCTATGGAAATAGTTGTCCAAGGTGTTTATTGGTTGTTAGACCTTGTGTTTAATGCTTGATGATTACTTAATTACAAATGGAAGTTTGTTCTTAATTGGGTAATTAGCAAGTGATTAATGCCATGGAAGTGGATTAGTCTTGATTAGTGGTCTAAACCTAAGGATTAGCATTGGTTGAGTATATTGGCATCATGGATTAGTTCTAGATCACCCGAAATCAATTACCTCACCCTAAGATTCGCCTTTTTATATTGTTTTAAGTTCAATTAAGTCTCTTGTTTAGTTTATTGTCTTATCTTGTTTGAATTGTGTCAATTGCTTAAATTGTTGGTCATTTGATAGAATTGAGTATTGATGCATTTAATTTCATTAGACAATTAGTAAAAACCCTCTTTGTTTAGCTTAACTCATTTAGTCCCTTGCATTCTTGGTGCTTGAAATCATTTCCCAATAGGTTCGATAACCTCTTATGCTCAATAGGCATTTAGAGAAATTGATCTTTAGACTTGCAAAAGTCATTTATCAGCTGGTCGAGCAAGAGGAAGAGTCGTGGGTGTGCCTAAAAGATGTCGGTGTGGAGAAGTAATTGTGGCAAAAATTTCGAAGTCCGATGTGAATCCATACCGGCGATACTACCGTTGTGCGTTTGTTGTTGAGCAAAAGGTAAACTGCTATTTATTTCCTTGTCATTGTCAAAATGGTTTGCTTTATGCGAATTTTGATTGTCGTAGTTTTGAATTGTTGTAGCTTATCAATCATAACCACATTTTCAAGTAGGTTGATGAATCATTGTTGAATGAGATAGAGACATTGGCGGTTAGACCATAACGACTTGAACAATAGATCTTAAAGACTGCAACAGAGCGTATGGAAGCCGAGAAGAATATGTTTGAGAAGCTCTAAATGAAGCCAGAGAAAAAGATTTTTGAAAGAATAGAAAAAATGCTACTTGAAGTCAAATCCAACATGAAAAAATTGATGTTTCTTGTGTGTTTTGGATGCTTCATCATTGTTGGTTGTAGTAAGCTTGCTTGAGTCTTTGTGTTTGTATTTGTTTCAACTCATGTGTTTTGGTTTGTAGTTTGTTTTTGTCTTTGTTTCAACTCATCTGTCTTTGTCTTAGTCTTTATTTCAAGTCATGAGTCTGTCTTTGACTTTGTTTCGCTATGTGTTAATCGAATGTTTCATCATTTGTTGTTTGTATCTCTTTGAATTTGTGTTGATTGAATCACTTGAAAAACTTAGCAAAATAAATTCGGAAAGGCAGACCAAAACAGGTCCGAAAATAGATCATAAAGAAGATCTTACAACTGCCGCTAAACATGTTAAAACGTTGGTTTTAAGTGGTTAAGCTTCCTTCGGTAAACAGTAAACCGAATTAAATCATGGTATGTGTGGTTATTAGTTTCGAACTTTTATTCTGTGGATTTTTATTCTTTTCGAATTTTTACATTAGGGAGAAATATGTTTTTAACTTTCAAAATATGGGAGAAATAAGACGAAAGTAAAACTTCGTGTGGATATGTTATTATGTGATATTTCGAGGAAGAGGGGAATAGGTCGTTTATCCTTGTTTAAATGTCAAAAATTTAAACACAATTTTGGGGAGAAGTTAGGTAAATATCAATTGGAGAGATACAAATTAAGTAAATGGTAAGGACCAAATATTTTAACATTTTAATAATATTTAAAACAGTTCAAAAATATAATCGTAAGTATTTTATATAAATAGTATCATATGGATATAAACATTACGTACTAACATGTTCACTTTTTTTTATTGGAAGTGTACATGATGGATAGGATAGATAATAATAATAAAAAATTTAATTTTCTGAATTTATTTAAATGTGTTGAGAATGTAATGACAAAATAAATGTATTCTTAACATTAAAAAAATTAAGTATTTTTAATATTCTGATTTTATTTTTCATTTTACAGAACGATATTTTTTTCAGTAACATGTTATTTTTTATATGTTAATGTTTAACTTATTGACAAAACTAAACCCTAAACTAGAAATCTTTAAATAGTATCCTTCATTATTAGAATAAAAACCTTTTTAAGAAACTATTTTACTAAAGAAAATTTAGCCGTTCTATAATAGTTAAATGAAATATAAAATTGTCCAAACTCGTCTAAGAATTATATTAGATTTGGAATAAAGGTTTCTTACACAGAAAAAAATGATCGGAACAATCAAAAGACAAAGAGCAAAATTACACCTAAACAATAGTGCATTTTTTTTTTTTTTTAAAACAATAGTGTTTTCCCATTCAAACAGCTCATGTAACCAAAAAAGATAGTCCACAACTACAATGATTGATCTCGATCCTCTTTCTTACTTCTATTGCTATTTTTGTTAAATATCACTCAACTTATTGCTGATGAGTACAAATATACATCGTTTTTCTTTTTAATATTCCACTTATAAAAAGAAAAGAAGCCAGAATATATACATTTATTAGACAAATTGTATTGCAATAGAGATTTTTTTTTGAGAAATTTTGTATTGCAATACAATTTTTGGCAAAAAAAGAAGAAGTGTAAACTAATGATAGTTCTAAGCCTCAAATTTTTATTTTATTTTTTAAATTTTTTTTCATCTTTCCCTTTTCAAAAGGGATATCACAATTGAAATCAAAGATGAAACAAACAAACAAACAACATTTTGAAATTCATGTGAACCAAAGATTAGTGATGGAGCTTGTGAAGCAAGAATATAAAATCACCATTGGATGAATTGGAACCAAGTGTAGATGAAGCTTTCATGATCTGATGGAAAAGGAACTGCAGCGTGATTGAGGTGATGAGTTTCTATCCGATCCATACCCAATAGCTTTGCCCTAATGAGTAGTTGAATTTCCTTTATGAGAGAAGAAGACGGCTTGATAACCGAAGTATGAAGCCTGGAATTTCGTTTTGTCCATAAAAAATAAGCCAATGCATGTAAAACAATCTTGCATATAGTGTTGAGTTTAGCATTCCTAGAAGGAGATCGAACCCAAGTGACTATATCTTCAAGAAGAGAAGGAGGCGAAAGAACCTGATGGGTGAAAAAAGAAGACCAAACCTCAGAGGAGTAAGAGCAATCAAAAAGCAGATGCGACTTACATTCTAGTGATGTGTTGCAAAGTAAACACTCACTTGGAACATTCAGACCCCAACCTCTCAATCTATCACGAGTGGGAAGCCTATCCCGCATTATTACCCAGAAAATAAAGGCGTGCTTAGGGATTCTGTCCTTGAACCAAAGGATACTATGCCAAGAAACCGCAGGAGCAGGCGGATGAAGAGAGTTCCACATTTTGTGAGTTGAAAATATTCCCGGAGAATCATGAATCGAATTCCTCCACATGAAAAAATCAGACTGAGATGAGGAGGTATCAGGCGTGACTGATGGGAGACAATCTCTAAGAAGGACCAGGATATGATGCCTTCCATTCGACAGAGACCAAGACTCGTTTGTACAAGCTTGAGAAACTGTTGATAAAGAAGATATTCCGGTTACCCGATGTCCATTAGCACCTGTCAAATTTATCAAATGACTCAAGGAAGTCCAGTTGTCATGCCAAAATAGAGCCTTATGGCCATTTTGTACCTGGCATGATAAATAGGGACGAGCCAAAACCCGAAGCTTCATTAAACGACGCCAAATCTAACTACCGACATGCTGAAAATCTGTAGACCAGAATAACCTATCCTTTATGATATTTTTCTCAATCCAGGCTAGCCATAAGGACCCGTTGGCAGCAAATAACAGCCATATCAACTTTAGACCATACACTTGGTTTGAGTATTGTATCTTTCTCAGCCCCAAACCTCTTGATTTCTTTAGTGAACAAACTGAATCCCACGCTATTTTTTCTCCTCGGGCAGAGTTTGGCGCGCCACTCCAAAGAAACGCATTACAAATCTTTTCTAAGGCTTCTATGCATCCTTTAGGTAAAGGAAGCACAGCCGACCAGAAATTAATGATGCTGAAAAGGACTGATTGAATAAGTTGAAGCCTCCCTGCAAATGACAGATGCCTAACCGTCCAGGAAGAAATCCGAGCTCTAACCTTGTCAATAAAAGGTTGGTAATCTTGAGGTTCAAGCTTATGAGGCATCAAGGGAAGCCCCAAGTACCTAACATGCAGAGAGCCTTGCACTAGACCAAACCTTGCCGCTAAACATCGGGATAAAGTTAAGTTATTCCCATCAACAAACAAACAAGACTTCCTCAGATTTAGAGTTAGACCTAAAACTCCTTGAAATGATCTCAAAACATTAAGAATGCCGGACAAAGATCTTTATGCTCCATCAAAGAAGATGAGAACATCATCCGTAAAACTCAAATAATTAATAAGAGGGTCACGACAAAGCGGATGAGGAGTGAAGGCTCCTTCTCGGACTGCCTGATCCAACTCCTTAGATAAAATATCCATTACCAAGACAAATAGAGAAGAGGATATATGATCACCTTGCCTTAGCCCCTTCTTTCCTGGAAAGAAACCCACTAATTCTCCATTTAGCGTAACTGAGTAGTACGGAGAGATAATGCACTGCCTAATCCATGAAATGAAGATAGCTGGTAATTCAAAAGCTTCGAGGATATTCAACACAAAGGTCCAGTCCACGTTGTCATACGTGATACGGGATATTTTCGTGTCAATTATCCCAAGTGTACTCATGTCATTGTAGTACTTGAGATGTCAATCCATAAGGGGTTAAGATTGAGGCACTAAGAATGCAAGAAACTTCTTAAGCTAGAGCAAACTTTGTTTTTGGTTTTTATATGTTTATGGGAAAAGAAAACAAATGCAAGAAGGAAAACAAAACACAAAGACACAAGACAAAGTGTTGGATCAAGAACTAAGCTATCAATGAGATGGGTAACAATCAAACAATGAATCATTTAGAAGCATTAATCACTATCTTAGAACATGGAATTCTCAAATATGACTAATCCATTTCCATGGCACTAATCACCTTGTTAATTATCTAATCAAGAACAAATTTCCATTTGTGATTAAATAATTAACAAGCATTAAGAAACAATTCCAATTAGTTCACTAAACACCCTAAACATCAACTTCCGTTGGCTAGGATATGCATAGCTCACAAAAGGTTCGGATCAAGCAATTCATTTAAACTCGGGTCATGAGTGAAATGCCTAAGATCTAGAAACGAATGAACATACCTAATATAGTACTAACACCGCTTACTCGAATCTATCCCTAATGCATGGGATGAGACCAAAAATCTAACTAATCTAAGGTGTAGTACTAGGTTTCGGTTTATCATGACAAATCTAGCGTTACGAACCAACCTAAGTGAAAGACTCATCCAAGATCATCTTAAATAACCATTATCTAACCATCAAGACAATTGACTAATGATGCCTAAACATTCAATGCACATTCATTCTTATGACATGGATCACACAAGTAGATTAGTTCACTTCCATGATACTAATCCATTTACAAAATCATCTAGTTATCAAGAACTTCCGTTCGAAACTAAATGATCCATAATCATTAAGCATTAGTCCATACAAGTCAACAATTCACCTTAATCATCAATTTCCATTGGCTAAGAATTGAATTGCATGCTTAGAAGTTTTCTAGACATTTCATCGAACACCTTCCGGGCGAGAAATGTCTTAAGTTCTAGAAATGAGTTGTCAATTCGATTCTAGCATTAAGATCCCTCCTAACATGAGAACAAATGATTATCTAAGCCTAAACATCAACAATCAACCATCAACCATCCAAATCAAACATTATCTAAAATCCAACAAAAAGTCAACTCACAAGAACATGAAGAACACAAGAGAAAAAGACATAGAAATGAAGAACAAGAATCAAATAAGCATAATATAAAGATAGAGTGAAGAAATCTTCTCTAGAATGGCATTTGTATGAAGAACAATCCCAAAACATCAAGAAGAGAGAGTTGGGGACGAGCCCCACTCTTAGAAGAAGAAAACTTTTTAATAAAATTAGGTTTTTTGGCTTTTAATAGAGTTTGGGTCGAATTTTTGAGTTTCAGATGATCCACAGCGGTCAGCTCATACCGCTGCATGACCGCTGTGATTCTCTGTTTTTTTTCGACGGATGAACCCGCAGCGGTCACTGTAGACCGCTGCGGTACACCGCTGCGAGCTCCACTGAGTTCCTTCGCGCGCCAGACTGGACCGTCGTCACAGAAATTGGCATAACTTCTGATCGCACCGTTGGAATTGCCTCAAACCACTTCCAAATGAAAGCTAATCCATTGATATATCTCGTGTTAAAATTTGAGCTCAATCCATCGGTGGAAAGTCCTTCATCCAATGCCAAACTTATGACGTCTCAACCTGATCCTGCATCTTTGTATTCCGAAATGAACTTTTTGATAGCTATCTTCACTCCTCCAACTCCTATGACTCCAAGAACACCTGAAAATGGCTCAAGCAAGCCAAAAAGAATGCAAAGACAACCTAGGACATCTAAAATGCAATGAGACTCAAGTTGGACCTAAATGCATGAAAATATCCAAAAACTATACAAATTGGAACTAAAAACCTATGAAACTAAACCTTAAAAACATGTAAAATATGGTGTTATCAATACGCCTTTGTAATATCTATTTGAAGGCAACCTCTTGAAGTGACATTCGGCTTATGAAAGTCAACAACTAATTCAGATGCAAGGAGGACATTCTCACATAACAACCTTCCTTTAACAAAACCCGCTTGGTTCCTTTACACTGCATCAGAAGTGAATAATTTCAGTCTAGAAGCCAGAATGCGAGAGATGACTTTATATACCGTGTTGCACAATGAAATTGACTGAAACTCCCCAAGTCTTGAAGCACTAGTAACCTTTGGAATTAAGGCAATGACAATTGAATTCACTTGCCTGAGCATTGTAGAAGTCATAAAAAACTCCTTAACAGCACTAATCAAATCTGCTCCAACCAAGGCCCATGAAGATATGAAAAACTCAACCGTAAAGCCATCCGGTCCTGGTGCCTTATTCCTAGGCAAAGCAAATACTGTAGTCATTATCTCCTCATCCGATGGGAAAGACGAAAGCTGGGATGAGAGGGAACTAGAACATCGAAATGGATGAATGCTCTGGAGGTGAGTAATTGAATAAGGCTGAACCTCTGGATTTGAAGATACCAATAAAGCTAAGTAATACTGAGTTACCATGTTCTTGAGCTGAATCGGATCTGAGACCCTAATGTTGGCTTCATCATGGAGAAAGTGGATAATGTTTCTAGACAAATTAGCTAAGACTGATTTGTGGTAGAATATAGTGTTTGCATCTCCCTCTGTCGCCCATCGTATCCTCAATTTTTGTCTAAAGATATTTTGCTCAGCCGAGGCTAGAAAAAGCCAAGAATTTTTAGCTGTTTGTTCCTCTTCAAATAATATGGTTGACGAATTTAATAAAAGATGTCTTTGAATGGACTCCAACCTCTCAAAAGCTTATTTAGTCATGGTCTGGATGTTACTAAAACTATGCTGATTCAGAGACTTGCAACAAAGTTTCGCATATCTCAAACGCTGATATAATGTAAACATAGGGCCTGTTATAATCACCAGACTATTCCAAGCACTCAGCATCAAGCTTGCATAATCTGGATGAGAAGTATAGAACGAGAAGAAATTAAATCTGGATTTCCTCCTTACCACTTCGCTTGACAAAGTAACTAGGCATGAAGAATGATCAGAACTTCCAGGAACATCAAACAGAGCATTTGAAGATGGAAAACTGTCCAACCACACTTCATTTATTAAGGCTCTATCAAGTTTCATGGTTTTGGGATTAGAAGGGCTCTTGTTGCTCCAAGTGTAAAAATATCCTCTATTTGAAAGATCAAATAAACCAGAAGAAGATAAACAGTGTTGTATATCATGCATTCCTTGAAGATAGATCGTACTTGGGGATAGGGAATAAGACTCTGACAAGGACACCACCTGATTAAAATCGCCCAAAATCAACCAAGGAGAATTTCTTAGAAGAGAAGAGGAAGCCAGATTCTCAATAAGACTCCACATAGGACGTCTTTCAAGACTTATATTCCTTGCATAGATAAAAGCCACAGTGAAAGACTGGCTGGTACTTGGATTGAAGATACCACAAAGCATAATCTGGCCTGTCTTCAAATACGTAACCACTGAGAGAAGAGGGTTCCAAATAACTAAAATTCTCCCATTAACTGCTTCAGCTGAGTGATTTGAATCATAATTCCATCCAAGTAACTCCTGATTCATAAGACCCGATAGATTCTCTTGCTTCACATGAGTTTCCAAAAGTCCGCCTAATAGAGGACGGTTGGTGGTTAACCACCTCTTAATTGCTAATTGCCGAGTATCGCCATAGAGGCCCCAAACATTCTAACAAAAACACTTCATAAGAAGTCAAAAAGGGGAGTGCTAAGCACTTAGGCTTTTAAAACTACAGACGAATCGCGGGAGCGATTGTCCTTAGAGCCATAACCTGGAACAGAACGTGGGGACTGGATAGACTGCGCTGAAGATGAGGAAACAGGGCCAGAAGCAGATAACAAGAGCATAGCCCGATGTTGCTTCTTTCTGGCATTCCTCCTAGCTGAGGCAGTAACAAAAGATGGGGCTTCTATTTCAAAATCAGCTATACGTTGCCTAATAATACGCTGAGCTGTCTGAATCAATTCTTCCTCTTCTTCAAACTGAGAAGTAGACACAGGGCGCACAACAGCTTCTCGAGTCAACTCTGCTTTAGAGGGAGAAGGAGGCTTAGACCTTTTGGCTACGCGAGTCCAACCACTTGAAATACTCCCCTCACTTTCCAACACTGGAGAGGAAGGAAGGCTTTTAGAACGATTCAAAACCTGGTGAGATTTTGAGACTTCCAGAGAAACTGAAGATTTCTTAGCATTCTGATTCTGAGGAGAATCTTGTGGAACGGAAATTTCCTTTACAGAAGATTTAAAAATCGGACCAGGATCAACAACAATTGCATCTGGGCAGCGAAGCTCCAAATGCCCAAACTCCTTACAACGACCACAACGCAGAGGAAGTTTTGGATACTCTGGTGACACAACCACTGAATTACCCAATTTATCTGTGATTCGGACTGAGGAAGGTCTCTTCTTTGCCAGTTCAACAACCACTTTCAATTTAATAACACCATTTGAATAAGGATTCAACTTTGAAAATTCAGAATGCACTGGAAAACCTACTCCATAAGCGATGGTACTAAACCCAGGAATCGACCAAAGTTTAGGAGGAATGTTCTTAAAAAGGACCTAGATAGGAGCATGAACAAACTTCATCGGTTTGTCTGAGGTGACCAAAGAGAGATGGTGAATGAACAGTTTCCTAAATGCCAAAACCCAATATACAGAACCCACTTCCTTGTAAATTCACATGGAATGAAAATAAGAACGATACATGCACTATATAAATCTCTAGATACACATAAATAAAAACGAAGAAATGTATATTTTTCGATAGTAATATGATGAAGAAATACTTGACATAACATATTGTCTTTATTGATTACGTGTCAGCAATTTTATGTAAAGGTACCCCTAGTTTCGTGATGAAACCATGTCGAATATTTTTCTGGAATTGTTTAGAGGGAGACCATATTCTCTTTTTCTACTATTGGTATGTATATTTAAACAACTATATATATATATATATATTTTTTGGTAAACAATTTTAAACAAATATATATATATATATTTTTTTTTACAAATAAAACAACTATATTTGCAACGAGAATTGGTCGTTTCTTCTTGTCTGACAGAAAGTTCTCTATGGGCGGGAGTATCCCGTTGGCTGATTGCCTCTTGTTTATAGTTACTCACGTACGCACTGATCAATAATTTTGTTTTTAACAATATACATTATATACGGCTTTAATTACTAATTAGTATAAAATTACCAGTACATCAAAGAAAAAAAAATTAGTAAAACTAGAAAGGGAAAGAAGAGTAAGGTACATGCAACAAAAAATGGAGGTAATAAGAAAATTACATAGGGATAATTGATGAAATTGTTGGTAAATAAATAGTGAAATACAATAAGCTTATGTATTTTTATTTAAGAGAAAAAGTTGGTGACATATGATCTTAGCATGTGTTTTTTCCTCAAATATTTTTCATTTACAAAAAGAAAAATTCTTCTAACTAACCTCTCTTGGAGACTTTTTACTCTCAACTTCCCCTTCCGAGTGGGCCAAATGGGCTCTTTTCTTCTCAAATTTTGCTTGGTTTAAGTTGGGTTCTATTATGAACTTAATTAAGTGGGCAGTTTGTAAAACATTGGTGGACTAATGTTACTACTCTTCCACATTTATTTAACAGAAAAAAACTTATTGAGAAAAAATCTCTTTAAAAACAGGAAAAAAACAAAAACTGATGAATGATGATGTTACAATCACGTTGAGATATATAGAAGAAAATGTTCGAACAATAGTTTTTCTCTCTGTCCCCAATGATTACACTATTTGCTAATGCCGAAATACAGGAAATCCTGAATGGGAAAAAGGGATTGCTGTTGATATATGATATATGGACTTACCGGTGTGTGTTTATAGATATATGGTTAGAATTTGTTGTTATTACATTATATTTAGAGGACCGATCTTATATCATCATTTTATAATAATTTATCTATGGAGTTGATTCATGCGGCGAAGCAGCCAAGGTTGCAGTTCTAAATGGGTTCAAGAGTCAGAACGAGATTGTTCCTCCTCTTCGCCGATGGATATTCTTGGTACAGGCCACTAAATCACAATCATATAGCAAATCACAGCACATAAGACAACAATATACATATCATTCCATCTCATTATTGCAAGGTTTCGGACTTGTAGTATTAAAGCCATATCAACCTCTTAGGAGTTAGGACATAGTACTTAACACAAACCCTAAATATGAAATAGATCTCATAGCTAATGTATGTGTGTGTGTGTGTGTTAAATATAGCTAGCTATGGTTATGAGAAGACAGTTCAAGTTCAAATCTGGGAGACAACGTTAATACTAAACGGACAAAGGCCACCTATACGTGCAGCTAGTCTCATGATTATACTATAATAAAAAAGAAACTACTAATTCTTCCTTTTTCAAAAAGAGTTGGTGCCGAAAGTGGAGAGATGGTAACTCAAGGTAGATGTTGAAATGGAGTATAACAGTGAAATTGTAAATAGTAAAATAGTTGTGAAACAGTAGTTTTAATTTTATTTTTCTCTCCCTCTCTCTCTCTCTGCGTCCCTAAAGATTACATGTATGGACCGGGACATGCCAAAATATATATATTAATTAAGGTAAAATGGACTTACCGGTGTTTATATATATATATGGCTAAAAATTGCTGTTATTATATTTAGAAGATCGATCTTATATTGATTATTTTATATTGATTGACATATGGAGAGACCATTCATGCGGCGAAGCAGCCAAGGTTGCAGTTGTAAATGGGTTCAAGAGTCAGATCGAGATTGTTCCTCCTCACCGCCGTTGGATCTCTCCCTTGGTACAGACCACTGAAATCACAATCACATATCAAATTAATAAATATAAGACAACATATTTATACATACTATTCCATCTCATTATTATTGCATAGTTTTGGCTTTGTAGTTATAATAAATTCATCAACCTGTTCTCATTTTTTTGGGTATAAAGTCATATCAACCTCTTACGCCACACTTAACACAAACCCTATATATGAAAATGCATACAACATCATCTCCTACTTTGAAATACCAACACTTAGAAATTGTATGTATGAGAATTTGACATTATGAAAAAAACCACAAAACTTTAAAAATATAAAAAATGAAATACTACCGCTACCCCATATTTAGGAAAGGAGATGTCTGATAAGAGATCATGTAAGGATGTAATTGCGATTGCTGTTGCGGCTGGGGCGGTATATGGTGGCTGCGGTTCTGCTCCCATTGGTTTTGATGCGTCTTTAGGATACTTCCCCTCTCCTTTATCTACGTACCGCGATTTCACAAACCGAAAAACGTTATCAACTAAATTATGTATCGTATATATCACCATCAATGTTTTGGCACCGTATTATGCTAAGAGAGGCAATTATAGTATTAGGTATAGCACCAAATATATAGGCATTATTTGAGTTTCCCATTTGTAACTAATTAATTAGTTTCATTTATTCAAGGGACTTCTCTCTAGCATTATTACATTCTTTTTTTAAAAAAAAGAAAGATATTTTCAAACAAAATACGAACTACTAAACGTTTATGTATAGATATGAACCCAACGTAACATTTTGTCTGAATTAAATAGTTTCATAATGCGCTTATCTGACTTCTCAATAAAACTCAAAGAAGATGCATGTCTTAGTTCAAATAGATCTCCTAGCTAATGTGTGTGTTACATATAGTATATAGTCTATGATTATAAGAAGACAGTTCAAGTTCAAATCAGGGAGACAACCTTAATACTAAACGGACAAAGCCCACCTATACGTGCAGCTGTACTCTAGCTCATGATTATATCAATCAAAAGAAACTACTAATTCTTCCTTTTTCAAAAAGAGTTGGTGCCGAAAGTGGAGAGATGGTAACTTAAGGTAGACGTTGAAGTGGAGTAGAACAGTGTCATTGTAAATAGTAAAATAGTTGTGAAACAGTAGTTAAGAAAGGCTAAAAACAATGATCACCTGTTTGGCAAGCATGATGTTTTCTTCCTGTATCTCCTTCTCCTGTCATTTCCACAAAAATGAAACAATTCTTAGCTTCTCTCTATATCCAAATGTATATATATATATATATATATATATATAATATATATATATATATATATATATATCTTGTAATTAAACACACATTTAATTTGTTTCATAACCTCTTTTGTTTATACCACTTCTCTCTCTTTTTTTAATATAAATCTAAACTATATAACATATGTATTGTATTTATTAGTAGATTTAATCTCTAACATAAATCACACATACACACGACTTAAGAGGTGAAATATTTTTAACGTACCTTTCTATGGAGGTGGTTGAGGGACTCGTACATTAGTTGATTCTGTGTACAAATTAAGAGGCCAAATATCTTTTACTCATATGAGACAATGTCTATACAATATTTGACTATATATATATATATATCCACACAAACTCAAAGATAGTCAGGCATAAAGAGATATATATATATATATATATATATAAAATATATTGTAACCATGCATATGTGTGTGTGTGTCTATATATATATGCTTAGAAGGGATATATATATATATATATACTTATACTTTTCTGGAGCGAATGTTCTTAAGAGAAGTGTCAAGCTGCTGCTCCAGGTTCTGGAACTCCTTGAGGCTCATTGATTCCAAATCTTCTCCCAGATAACGCCTGATATATACCATCCTTTCTTCTGTTAATTACAAAAGTTTAATTCATAAACTAAATATCAATATATACATGTACCGATACCTTTGGTTCCTCTCCAGAACCTCAATCTTAGCCTTAAGCCTGCTATTCTCCATTGACCAGTTCGTCTGTTATGTTATTAAGTTAAAATGCATGCAAGATCCAACACATAAATAAATGTTTGATAGAGATCATTTAACATACATTGACGTGGGAGTCGGGAGCTTTCAGCTGTCGCTCGGCGTAAGAGTACCTCTCGTAGCGTTCTAGTACCTTCTCCATGCTATTATTAATTAAGCTTAGGGTTAGTTTAGATTCATTAACCCACAAAGTTTCCATAGAAGTTTACTATATGCACAATTTTTAGTTATAACCACCAATTTTCTGCATACTCAGATATCTTCTCAACTTAGCACAAGAGTCCACTTGTTTAGATGTAACTATTCACCCAAAATATCAAAAACAATATATAGCGTCCAATTTTGTAGGGTTGCCTAATTAATTAGCTATGCAGTTAAACATATATTTTTATCATGGAAAATATATGATCACTAGTTTTGTGCGCCTTAATTAACCCCATTAACTGTACTAATATCTACAAATTTTGTATATAGTAAAACAGTTGAATCACTAACCATACACCTCAAGACGTATTTAAGAAATTGCCCTAGGTTTAAGTTTCAAATTCTTCGATAAATTTGTTATTAGATATTTACAAGAAGCCATATGTATGAAATGACGTAATATAATAAACATAAAATAATTTTTCGATTTTGTTTTTTTTCCCCTAATAATACATAGAAGAACAGTTGTTGAAGCTACGTTTGACCATCGGTACGAAGAAGATGTTAGAAAAAAGAATGATCTCCTTGACATTGATCCCCACAGGTCAAAGACTCCCCTATACTTAGATGTCACATCCTTAGTTCTAGTTTCTCTATACCTTTAAACCATTTGGGAAAAAAAAAATGAAGATTTTCCTTAATAAACTTAAGATTCTTGTTTAATAGTTTGTATTTATGTGCATAAAACATACTGCAGTTATACATTTTTGTGTTTATTCTACGCTATTGAAAGGTATTTCAGCAGAAGAATAGCTTTCCTAAAAATGAGGTCAAGAACATAAACATTAAACAGTTGTCCTTTCTATAATCAGACTACTAAACTCTCAACTAGAACCCAAATCTACATATCCTGATTCAAGAGGATACTGACGATTTCTTATAAATCCATGTCACTTCACTTTATTAGGCCCTAAAATTTGCATTTTCTTTTGATATATATAAAAAATATATATATACTATAATGGTTTGACATTAATCAACACAATCAGTTCGTAGATCCAAGTAATCAAATACAAAATCTGTGACAACAAAATTCATAAAGGCAGATATATAAGAGGATACGCAGAAAAAAACTTAAGTAGAGCAAAAAAACTATATAGTAATTAGGGCAAACAAAGGAACATTAGAAAGAAAGAAAAATTGAAATAATTACCAAGATTCAGAGGAGTACTCGAACAGTTTCCCCTTATGGGAGAAGACAATAAGGGAAACCTCGGCATCACAAAGAACAGAGATCTCATGGGCTTTCTTCAAAAGACCAGCTCTTCTTTTCGAGAATGTCACCTGTCTATTGATCTTGTTCTCTATCTTCCTCATTTCAACCCTACCCCTTCCCATTTCTCTCAAAATTAATAAATTTTATATATAACAAAAAAAGACAAACAAACAAGTCCCAAGAAGAAATAGAAACTAGAACAGAGAGATGACGACGAGCTTGATCTAATTAGGAAAGTTTTTCTTCTTTCCTTTTCTAATGATAATAACAACGTGAAAGAGTCAGTCTTTATTTAAAGAGGAGATATTTTGGAAACAGCGGTTTTAAGGAAAGCTAAAAAGCTGGTTTTGGCAAGGGAAACAAAAAAAACCAGAGTAGTTTTGTAAGATGTGCTGTCGACTTCTCATTGGTCTGAATGGACTTTCGTTGCCTAATGTCGAGTCTATGTTTTCTCGTATATTCTAATTGCTAACGCGATAGTATTTTTATTTAAAAATTTTTTGATACTTTTTTGAAAAATTTATACGTAACAAATGTAGATCTAGAGCAACATCATGCCAGCTGATCAGGCCTATCTCTAAGGCTCATTTTGTTTTAAGGAAAAAATCCAAAATTATGAAAAATATATATATGGTTGAGAAAAAGGCCTAAAAAAATAATAAAATTTTTATATACCATAGAAAAGCCCAAATTGTTTTTGTTGGTCTAAGACTTAAAAAAAGTTAGAGACGGGACTGCAGCTGATATTTCGATTACTATTACGAAGTCGTAACCCATTATATATATCTATTAAGCCAAATACATACGGTCCTACTATAAATCATGAAACATATGCTTATCCAAAGACATTTAAACCACAATATGAGCTATAAACACAAAAGGTTACAACGAAAGCGTACCATGAATAGTTTGAGTAGCCATGAAACGAGCCGCCAGCATCCGAATCTTTACCATTCCCAGAACTTATAAACCATCACCAACGTCTGGCTCACCAATATACCACCAATCTGACTCGATTGCAACAAATCATGGTTCAACCCAACATGGGTTAAAGCACTCACCAACATCGGATACATGTAACCTCCTCCGGCTACTGCTACTAAAGCTGGATTATTCCCCAACATTTTGGTTACATAAACCGGATAATATTGGTTCCCTAGCATGAACGGTGATGCAACCATTCCACCACCGGTAAATACATGTTGCCCTTGCGCTTGATGTTGCTGGGGCTGACCCTGATTAGTCATCGAACCTAAATTCATCTTCACCGGACCCGCTTGGTAATGGCCCTTTCCCGAGGACGCATGCCCCATTGAAGCAAGTTAGCATGTCGCCGTTCGATTAAGAATCCTCTTCTTCGGCTCCTTAAGCGCCTCTCTTGCTCCTTTCCTCGTCTGAAACCTTTAATTTTGCCCCTTGTAAATCAGGAGATTTAATCCGTGATCATTACTATTCCAAAACGAATCATCGCTGGAAAAGCCTTGTTAATATGTTATATATATTTTCTAATTTGTGTTTAGTAAAGTATGATTTAAAATTTTTTAGTTTAACGAATACAACCTAATTCGAGATAGAGGTCATTTGATGAATTTGTTTTATTATTGTATAATTAATTTGTGTTCTCCAATTTTCTTTATTATTAAACTAAAATAAATATATAAAATAAAACAATGAGTTTAGAATATTGTTATGGGCTCATGTGTGTTTACAAATTAAACTGTTTGACTTTCATCTTCTTGTAATCTATTTGCCTTCTTTTCTAGGGTTTGCATCCGTCTCTCCCAAACTTCGAAACCATGTACTATGTGTTATCACTATGTTCTAATGCGACCACAGATTCATAGAATTATTTATCACCATCAAAGATTCTTATGGCATAACAACTTTCTTTGAAAATTTTATGTGTAACGCTTCTAACGGTTCAAATAACTTCATAGCTCATATAATGTCTTTTGTGATTTATCATCATTCGTAGTTAATATAGCTGATGAATGAATGTTAAATGTCTTATCGATGCTCTTTCCTCTTAGTCGTATTTTTTTATCCTAAACAAATATTTCATATGTTAGACTATTAGCCAAATTTACTTCTTGTGTAGTCATGAGATAAAATCTATAAATAACATAATTAAAAGAATCAACACTTGTCTCATATGAGACACGGGGTCTCTCTCTCTCTCCGTCTCTCTTTCTTGCTTTTTCAATTTTTTTTAATTTTTTTAATACATGGTGTCTCGACACCCTCGCTGCACATGCTCTAAGGGTCTCTTAAGTCTTAACCAATAAAAAATAATTTTTTTTTATAGTTTAATTAAATAAATAATTTTTTTTTTTAAATGTACCAATCAAAAAATAACACATGGATATGAGTGTTTCAAATTTTTTTGTTGGGTGTTTCATTTGAGACACCTATCTCATCCTCTCTCTTCTCTTTTCATTTTTTTTTAATAAAAGTGTCTTAATGAAACACCCCAATATGGGTGCTCTTATTGTGTTGTTTGCCAAATGTTTGATTTTTTTTTTTTTTTATGATAGAATGGGTCGTCAAAATTTATATTATATGTTTAACCGATTTGTACTTTATTTGAATTCGCATTAACCAGTTTGTTTGTTCCAATATACTATATAAGTACAAGGGTAACTAGGCAGGAGTGTCTCGTGCCTAGATTTCTAGGACTTAAGGCGATATTAAACAATTTGGCATTTATTTAGATTTATTATTTAATCTCTTTTTAAAATGTGATTTTTTTATAAAAATAATTTGGTATAGCTGAAAAGTACGTTTACTATTTTTATGTAATATATGATTGATGTGGAGAAAAACAGTTTAGTAGATCAAAAGTAAAATAATAAAGATTCGATATTAAAAATTTATTTATTAATTTTTTTTTACATATATTCATTGTTTATGTTAAATAAAATATTTTAACTATAATTGTAAAGTTAAAAATATATATAATAATACAGAATATATAATATCAAATGAGTGAAGAAAATTATGTAATAAAAGAATCGTAAGAACAAAAAAAACAATCAAAATGAGTGAGTATTTCAAATCTGAAATCCTATAAAAAAACATGACATAAAACAGATTAACCCAAATAAATTTGTAGCAAAATATTACCAAAAATCAAAACCAAAATAAGAAATAATATTTGTATAGTTGTTATATGAATAGAATATAGCAACTATTGAATGTGTATTTATATTTGTTTTCTTTATATATATTGAATATTTTAAGTTAATTTTGTTTTCTCGTTTTTCGTAGATACATTTTAGATATATGAATAACATACATTTATACTTGTTTTAGTTATTTGTTTTTACTTTAAAATACAATGAATTTGGCAATGATTGTGTTAAAGACGTAATTATTGTAAATAAGGTTTTTAACAAAAAGTTATTATTAGTAAGTTGAAAATGTGTTTATATATTTTTAAATTAAATAGAAGTTGGAAAGTTTTTAAAGTTATTATGGTTTTTTAATTTTGAATTTATTGAGAAATAAAAAATAAAAAAATTTAATCAATAAAAGAGGAACAAATGTCAAAGCTGGAGAGTACATCTTCTCTCTTTATAAGATAGATTGTCGTTTATAGAAGTGAGCATAAATAAAATAACAGTAATTAAGTGGTTTGGCTCTATATCGACGTCTCGTGACGTGAAACTGGGTTAGCTAGACAAGTGAAATATGCACGGACGGACCACGGAGCTTTCCCAAGTGTCGCCTTCGCTTTGCATTGACGGCGGAGATTCTTTGTGGATTTCTGAAATTTTAAACATTTTATTTGCTAACTTTATTAATTTATATATGTTGGTTTCTTTTTTTAAAGAAAAGTGGGATGTAATGTAAGTATAACTGTATAAGTACTTGTAGAGGTTATAATTGCTCGGCGGTAACAGTGAAGTACATATAGATGTTTCTTGGCAGAGTTGAACACCAATTGCCAATGTTGTGTATTTTGTTGAGTCAATTTTCACGTTGGGTTTTTGGAAACAGCATGCAGAAGAAAATTAAAATTATAAATCTGGGTAATTAAAACAAATATCCCAAGATCTAGATATAAATGACCATAATTTCTTTTTTGGTAGATATACTTAAAGGATTTGCTGAAAATACAAAACTATATCATCAAAAAAAATTGTTTGATGGAGACTGCCTCATGAAATTATATATCTTCCGGCCACCAAAAAATGTAGTTCTCTTTGCTCCCTAACAATCGAATCTTTCTCCTCGCGAGCTCTCCGTGGCCCCAAATTTTAGAATGCCCAAATAAAAACCTATATATATGTATATTTATTTATATATAATTAGATAAGCACCTGCATATATGCGGATTTGTAATTTAATATTTTATAACCCAAAAAAAATTTAGAGACAGAAAAATGGAAAAAAAAATTAGATCAGTCGTAAAAATATATAATAGATAAATTTAGAAACAAATTTTACGATGAATTAAATATATATCTTGAAAGAAAAATTTGGTGAAGAGATGGAGTAAATAGTTTTTGATACGATTATTGGAATTTTTTTTTTTGGTGTGTAATTGACATAATACCAAATTGTGGTTTATATAAAAGTAAGAAAGTAGAATTTTGTTTTCCTTCTATGATTAATTTTCTTAATCAAAATAGAAAAACTAATGAATGTTATTTCTTTTTTATATTAATTTTGCCTTTTAGGATAAATTTAATTTTTTAACTTTTGAGTTTTATTTTTTAGTAACTTTAATCTTTTAAGATTATTAATCGGTTATTAAATTTTCATAATTTTAAGTTTTTTTTATTTTAAAATTTTTCAACTTTGACTTGACACGTGTCACGATCATGTGAATTAGTAACTTTGAAATATTCCGTTTTATATAGTAAGATTTCCTTATTCTAAACTGAAATATAATTTTTCTTTTTTAATTTTTTTTTTGGTTTTTATTCCTTTTATTTTTATGATTGTTATTTATTGTTTAATTTCATTATTCTAATATGAAATATGGTTTTTCCTTCTTTTTTAAAAAATTTGGTTTTTATTTATAGTTTTTTTTAATTTCATTAATCTAAACATAATTACTGTTTTTTTTTTACATTTTAGGATTATGAGTCGATTATAAATTTTACTTTTATTGTTCATATTATGTGTTAAAATATAATTAAAATTTTATTAAACACTGTCAACATATAATTGGAAATTTATTAAACACATGTCAAAATCTAATCGATTAATTTAACACATGTCGCGATCATGTGAGTTACTAACTTTGAAACACGTGTCAAAATATAATTGGATATTTATTAAGAGAAAATTTGAGAAAATGTCTTCACATGAGTTTATATTTTGAAAACTACACCATTTTTAATTTTTTTTATAACTACACTTATTTAAAAGTTAAATGACCAAAGTAACCTAAATAACAATTAGACTAATTTATATATTTAAATCATGAATTTTATTCAAATAAATACTAAAATATATTTACAGATCTACACAAGATAATATCTAATTTATTTTTTATTTATTCTATTTTATTCAAATCAAATTTGTGTTAACTTTCGATAAGCAAATCATCTATTACAAGAAAGAAAAAAGAATACGTCAATCATCTCTACAATAATACAATTATCCTACCTCGAGCAGACAGTTAGACATACATCTAATTATGGACTACTAAGTTTAATAAATTCATAATCTTCATCATCGATTAAGCAAAATCGGAATCTCAGGTAAAGAGTAAATCATTGACTTTTCTTTCACGAGCCTTTGGACTAATAAAATCGACTATTTTCAAGCGTGTTTGTCTATTAACTTGGCTTGACTACGTTACTTATTTATATGTTGTTGATGCTACATAGATAAACTCTTAGCAGTGAAGCAACGAAGCATCTACTTTTCAAAACAAAATTTAAGGCAAAGTCATTTACGTACATATCAATAGATATAGGCATTAAAAATAGAGAGAAGGACCAGAGAGAGTACCGTTGCTCTGTTTTTTTTAGAAAACTGAAAGAGAGTACCACAAGTCGAACACAAGTCGAAGGATCTCCGTTCCTCTGCTTTTTTTTAGAAAACTCAATTGTTGATGAAACTGTTTACGTAATAACATGTTTATATAAGACTAATAAAATTGTTTTTTTTTGTAGAGATAAAGTTAAAAATATTTTAAAGATTTATCCAATTATAAATTTAAAAATATTAAGTAATTAGATATCTTTATCTCAAATAAAAAATAATCATAATATTAATTATTTCGAATTTTTATTTTCATTAATTAAAATATGTTATTTCTAATTAACTTTGGTCAAAAAAATATTTTTACATAAACCAGAAGTGTAGTTTTCAAAAAAAAATAAAAAACAGTGTATTTTACTAATTCAAAAACTTAAATAGTGTATTTTGCCAATTATCTCAATTATTAAACATATGTCAAAATCTAATCGTTTAACTTGACACGTGTCGCGTTCATGCGAGTTACTAACTTTTAAACATTTTGCTTTATATAATAAGATACAAAAAAAGTTTTTGTTTAAACTTATGAGCAAAACAAAAAACAAAACCCAATCAATTAAAACAAAAAATCCATATGATTATTGGTCTCCAATTTTTTTTTTTCAAGCTTCTATAATTTCAAAGCCGCCCTGTAACCAGCAAATCGAAATTCTCCCGAATAACTATATTATAACTCCCTTTTCATAATTTTTTTTTTTTTTTTTTGTAAATTCTTGTTGATACAATTGTCTATTACTAGATTCCGAGACGTTACTTGTAGTATGATCATCAACGTTCATATATGTACAGGAAAAAACAATACAAAAAATCGTGAAATATTGGTTGGATGTGCGCTGTTTTTTTTTTTTTTTGATAAAATGTGAATTTTATTTACCAAAATGGAAAATGTTTTCTTTACAACTGTTCGGCGGAGTAAAAAATTTCAAAAAGATCCAAAAAAAATAAAAAAGCCTAAATGAGAACCGGTGAGGGATTACAAATCCAAAGAAACAAATCAACTACTCATAGGTGAACAATTGAGAGAGCAAATTCCTGAATTTCTCGTGGTGGATCCTAGCGAGAATAGAGTCCTTGATGCTACGATCAATCTGCTTGAAGATTACTATGTGAGGAGTTGAGACTTGGTTATGAAACCTGTTGTTCCTCTCTTTCCAGATGTGAAAAAGCAGAGTGTGAATAGTTAGACGCTTAAGTGTGAGATTAAAGGGGTGATGTGCGCTGATTTCACGGGCATAACTTTAAAAAAAAAATATATTGGTAGTTGACAAAAAAAAATCATTTTTTAATTAATAAAATTAGATACAATATGAAGTTTCTAAAGAAGGGCAATCAACTATATTAACACAATATATTTATATCCAAAAACTATACTAGCATTTAACATATAAGAAGGGTGGTGGAAATCCATATTATCGGCTTTAACTATTAGTTGTTGTTGGAGGTGGGCCTAGCACCCCCAATTAGTTAGGTCCATCTTAGGAAAGGCCTCTCTTCAGCTCGGTCGTCGGCCTGAAAGCACCGACTTGCAAGGCCCCTCTTCAGCTCGGTCGCCGACCTGAAAGCGGCGCACCTCGGGCCCGGGCTGACACTTCACCAAGGCAGGAATGTCAGAAGAGCAGAAGGCAAGTGGGAGTTGGTCGAACAGTGTATTGTCTGAGCAGAAGTATGGGCTGACCTCGACATCTCACCAACCTTGCAGACTTGACGAAGGAGAGGAAGACACGTGGAGGAGAGTTGGTTAAACAGTGCACTACTCTGCAGAGGCATGGCGCCGAGCTCATCATGACCTCCCTCCTCGAAAGCCGGAACACGCCTCCTAGGCCACCTTACCCGCGAAAGAGGCCGAAGACGCCACGTGGCCCCGAGATCCCGGGGAGCAGGAAGCCAACCCCGACTATATATACCCCTCAATGTCATTAATGAGAGGGACTTTGATTTCGGCCATTTGACCTACGGCAAGTTACCCGATCTCTCTCTCTCTCTCTCTCTTTGTAACAAGGCAACAATTTAGAACGCCGAACTGGACGTCCTTCGGAACCAGTTCGTAATTCTAAATTGTTCATTTCTCTCACCATCAATAAAAAGAAACACGGTCTCCGGCCTACTCATCTTTCTCCCGGCCTGCTTTAATAGTGGTTAAATTGCTCTAATTAACGAAAATCTCACCTCTCGTTCCGTAATCAATCTCTTAAACATCTTTAGTGATCCCCGGGATCAACAGTTGTAACATATACCAAATATTTTCGGAATTCGAACATAAATTTTCTACTAATCTAAAATGTCTTCGGAATTATGTAGGAAAAAACAATACTAAAAATCGTGAAATATTAGTTGGATGTGCGCTGATTTCAAGGGCATAACTTAAAAAAAACAAATTGGTAGTTGACAAAAAAAAATCATTTTTTAATTAATAAAATTAGATACAATATGAAGTTTCTAAAGAAGGGCAATCAACTATATTAACACAATATATTTATATCCAAAAAATATACTAGCATTTAACATATAAGAAGGGTGGTGGAAATCTATATTATCGGCTTTAACTATTAGTTGTAACATATACCAAATATTGTTGGAATTCGAACATAAGTTCCCTATTGATCTAAAATGTCTTCGGAATTCTGTCGGAAATTTTTGACGGATTTGAAATACCGTTAGAAATTTTCTTCTTTTCTTGTAGTGTGATAACTGCAACCCGTATTGTCCACACAAAAAAAATACAATTTTTTTTCTTGCTCAGCATGTCTCTCTTTATAATAAAATTTATAAGTCAAGTCCTACAAAAAAAAGACGAATTTCTATATTCGTAATTTCATTATATGTTTTTCTTACCTAGTAATTAGTTCGAACCATTATAGAATGTTCATCATTATTTGAGCAGACCAAAATGATAACTTATCACAATTTATGCTTGTAGTACGTAGACCCAAAGGAATGAAGGATCAGAATGAGAATAAAAAACAGTATATAGATTCCAATTTATTTATAACAATACTTATATATATGGAGATAAGAAGCTAGCAACGTAACTAAAGCAATTAAAAGTACCAAAGAGAACATTTAGAGCAAAACTAAAAGATTCTAAAGCTCGTGCTCTTGGCGACAGCATCCGATGAACTCCACTATCGACATCTTTCTTACGTATATTATGCAGTACCTTCTTACTCCATTAAAAGAAAAATCTTATATATGTTTGAAAATGTTGCAACTACTCAACGTGGATCATTTTTCTTCATAATTTTGAGTTCATGGTATCACTAAAATAACAGTAGTGAACACGAATATATTTTGCATAAATTAATGTGATGAAAGCTCACGATGGTCAATTTTCATATATATTCACCTTCTCATTATCTTGTTTTTGATAGAAATTTTGCAGATTCATATTTTTGGTTGAAAAATAGTATAATTGCATTTTTTGACAAACAAAAATATATTAAGGTTTTATGTTTTTGGCAAGAAAATATGGAGTTAAAAACAACGTTTGTAATTAAATTAGCGGAATCTTGACAGTGAAAATTGCAGGATTGCGACTTCATAAAAAAATTGGGGAACTGTGTTTTTGGGTGAAAAAAATGTGAATTTGTTTTTTCGAAATAAAATGACTGAATATGATTTTGGTGAGAAATCGAGAGATCGTATTTTGTGAAAAATTATCGAATCGTGTATGAGGTGGAAAATTAACGGAACTACGTTTAATTATTATATAAAAATCCTGCAAGTAATTATTAAATATATGTGATAAATTACATATAAAATATCATAATCGCACCCCAATAGTTGTTTTACGTTCGGTTAGAGTGCTGTACAATTCAAAAAGAAATAGTAAGATCGGTATTTAGTGAAAACGCTCCTCTTTTTTGGGGTATTATATTTTCCAAGAAATAGCAATCAGTATTAACCTTTTGATCTTCCGAAGAAATTGGATCAAACAATGAGGCAGAGAAATCAAAATGGTATATGCGCAAAATTATGAACACACCAGCAGTAATTAAGAATCCTACAAAAAAATCAGACACGTCGTCGAGCTACGTACGTAACGTAAGAAGAAGAAAAACCATCTTGGTGATTCGAAAGTAGGTAAGTGGGAGAAATGGCCAACACAGAGGCAGAAACGGTGACGAACAAGCAAATCATATTCCCAGATTACGTGAGTGGATTCCCGAAAGAATCCGATCTAAAAATCACCACAAACACCGTCGATCTAAGGCTTCCGGAGGGATCCACATCAGTTCTCGTCAAGAATCTTTACTTGTCTTGCGATCCTTACATGCGCATTTGCATGGGAAAGCCCGATCCCTTGACGTCTTCGCTCGTTCCACCCTACAACACCGGCGAGGTATACGAACGAGGATAATATATATATTTCCATTCTTCTCTCTGAAAATTATTGGAAATTTGTATCTAACTATTTTACTACATTGTTTGTGTTTATTGCATTGGTTACCTCTTAATGTGTTGGAACCAATTATTGATTTGAAAAATTGTCTTTAATTTTCAGTAATATTGTTGTTGTATAGTACTTATATTCGTGATATACATTACATACACGTCTCATGAATCTTTTTAAAAAAAAATGTGTTGTGTGCAGCCAATTGTTGGGCTTGGAGTGTCTAAAGTGATAGATTCAGGGCATCCAGATTACAAAAAAGGAGACTTGCTCTGGGGACTAGTTGGATGGGAGGAGTACAGTGTTATTACTCTAACTCCTTACTCACACTTTAAGATCCACCACACCGATGTTCCATTATCTTACTACACTGGACTTCTTGGTATCTTATCTCACTCTTGATTTGATTGTGAAAAAGCATGGCTATGCATGTGATGCCTAATTTTAAAAAAAAATATATATGAGTTTTGGTCATGGAAACATAGATCATTTTGGGCTGGACTTGGAGTGTGTGCTTCATCACATGTTAGTGAAGTTTCTTCTAACAATCATGTTAAAATTTGGTTGGATGGCTAACAAATTTAATAACATTTGATCAAAACGTAGGAGATGATTGGTGGTGCTTTGATCTTGATGTATTTGAGTTTCACAATGGTTTATTTCTTTGATTGGTTAGCAAAATTTCACAATTAGTGTGTATTTTCTTTTAAATGAGCCACTAGCTTTAACATCTCAAAGCAAAATCTCATTTTTAACCGTAAACGAAGACGTCAAAAAGGGTCTCTTCTTATTTTTGAAAAAATGTTAAATTTATTCAGTAAAAAAAAACATGTTTACAACAAGTGTGAATGTTTAAGAAGTGTTTAGCTAACTACAAACTGAAAAATTTAGATATGTCTTATTAAAAACCAAAATACGATACTATCCTCGTATTGTTGTTCGCCTAAGGATCGAATTGAGTCGATTTCTCATTTATTTATCGATGAGTGTAATGCGTCGTTGAGGTGTTGAAGGTGCTTATAATTATGCGTTTAAAACTTTACAAAACAACAGAAATTGACGTTTTAATAAATTGAGATCTATGTGTGTTTTTTAATTGTTTTCATTTCATCCTAACAGGTATGCCTGGTATGACTGCTTATGCTGGATTTTACGAAATTTGTTCTCCTAAAAAAGGAGAGACTGTCTTCGTGTCAGCTGCATCCGGAGCAGTTGGTCAGCTTGTGGGACAATTTGCAAAGTTAATGGGCTGTTATGTCGTTGGAAGCGCCGGCAGTAAAGAAAAGGTACGGTATACTTTTTTTGCTAAATGGTAAATATTCATATAAATGATCGGTTTAGGTATTACAAATTGTGTTACCAATTGAAACGACCTAGATACTTGGTCCCATGGCAACAAAAGAGTAAAGCTTATCTTTATATATATATTTGGTCCCATGGCAAGAAAATGTATACTTAAACTTTACGTTATATTATTACTTATCAAACAGTAACTAATGCGAAATTGATTTGCTCATTATCCGTATTTATAAAACTTATCTAAGGTTGATCTTCTCAAGACAAAGTTTGGGTTTGATGATGCTTTCAATTACAAGGAAGAGCAGGACCTTAGTGCTGCCCTAAAGAGGTCAGCAAATACATTTTAGTCAATAGAAAATATCATATAATTTGTAACCCAATCTAAAAGAAACAACTTACTACTTACTATAGGTGTTTCCCGGAAGGAATTGACATATATTTTGAGAACGTGGGAGGCAAAATGTTGGATGCAGTGCTCATAAACATGAAGTTGCATGGTCGTATCTCAGTATGTGGAATGATCTCACAGTATAACTTAGTGGATCCGGAAGGCGTACACAACTTAGCCACCATTCTTTACAAGAGGATACGACTTCAAGGGTTTGGAGTCTTTGATTTCTATGACACATATTATAAGTTCTTGGATTTTGTGCTTCCTTACATAAGAGAAGGAAAGATAACATACATTGAAGACATAGCCGAAGGACTCGAGAGTGGACCTGCTGCTCTATTAGGACTTTTCCACGGTAAGAACGTCGGGAAACAACTCTTTGTGGTCGCTCGTGAGTGAGACGTTGAGAGTTTAATTAATCTTTTGGTGTTTTATCTTCGAAAAATGGTTATAATGCTTTGTTTTTAGTTTTGTACGGACAAGTAACTTCATCGGCACAATGAACAAAAATTAGGTATTATTCTATAAGGGATATATCACACACACACAAAATATATATATATATATATATATATACAGATTATTTAATATAATTTTTGTTGTTGTTTTTTTTGCTACGAACATTGACACGATGAAGATATGTGAAAGAGCATGTAAGGACCTTGGAGACATACACACCAACACTGCCTGTTTTCTTGCTTATATTGTCATGCGGAATAGAGGAACCCGACATACGAACCCGACATACGAATCCGACATACGAATCCAACATAGTAAGCGGCTAAGCACATGTAAAAAAAGATGAGAGACATGTTTTTTCCAAAAAGAATTACAAGACGAATAGTTGGGATTTAGAACGTTTCGAACAAGAATAAACGGCTAATTATCTATGTTCTTTCTAACGTTCGACGAACTCGTACCCAAGAAACTTACCTTTCTTTTTCTTCCTCTCTTCAGCATTGCTAATTTCCCTCATAACTTGCCCTCTTTGTATGTTCGAAAGATGAGAGACATGTTTTTTCCAACAAGAATAACAAGACGAATAGTTGGGATTTAGAACGTTTCGAACAAGAATAAGCGGCTAATCATCTATGTTCTTTCGAACGTTCGACGAACTCATACCCAAGAAACTTACCTTTCTTTTTCTTCCTCTCTTCAACATTGCTAATTTCCCTCATAACTTGCCCTCTTTGTATGTTCTCGCGCTTCCCTGGTTCGACCACAGTCTTGTTCTTCTTTTTAGGTAAACCCATCCTCATTCCAGCAACTTTGCGAACCACGCCCTTCAACCTTGCGAACCACGGTCTTCTTCTTCTTTTTCTTCCTCTCTTCAGCATTGCTAATTTCCCTCATAACTTGCCCTCTTTGATAGTGTTTTTAATATGCATTAAAAGGTATAAAGGGTTTAGGTGCATAAGTTGTGCAATCATAATGTTAAGTTACATTTTTTTTAAGGAAATTATTTTGAAATTTAAGAAAATTTGTTTTTATTTGAACTTATACTGATTCAGTTTCGATTTGGATTAGGTTTTTATTAGAGAAACAAAATCGAGAGTTTTGTGATCTATTTGTTATTCTCTTTAAATGAGGAAGAAGGTTTACAAAGGTTTATATATATACAATTGAGTAAACCAAAGTAAACCAGAAACCAATCATAAGAGCATGATTATCGCGGTATGTTAGAGGGTCTCTTGTGATTATTTTTTAATTTATATAATCAGAAGAACAAAAAACGGGTAAGAGACGTCTATTAATTTGGAGACGCAAGAGACGGTTCTTAATTGCCAGGTGGCCAATTGTGAGTGTTCATTTTTTCCACAATTTTCTTTCTTTCCTCATTTTTTCCCGGCGAAAATTTGTCCCTCGTTCTCTCCGTCAAAAGCGAAAACCAGAGGGAGAATATGAGGTCGACGTTAATGGAGCCGAGATAATTATCTGTTTGCAGAGGTAATTATCTGTTTTTCTCCATCCTCTCATTTCCTCTTTGCAGAGGTAATTATCTGTTTTCCTCTCTCTCTTGTTTCTTTCCTCCGTGTTCATCGTCGCGATGAATCCTCCTACATGCGTATGTGTGTTTTCTTTCCAGATTATATTAGATTTGTGCTGCAAAATCTGTGTTAATTTCGGAATATATGCTGAATGGTTTTAGGAATTAGGAATTAGGAATTTTGGGATTAGATTCTCGTTAATTCGAATTATATTCTCTCGTCTTCTCCTATTTAGATTCTGTTTTGGAATTTGATTTGTAATTTGGGGATATGTGGATTTTGCAGGAATTTGTAATTTGGGGATATGTGGATTTTGCAGGAATTCTGCCTATTCCATCTATCTGGCAAGTACTGCTTGTTGGGCTGTCTCTCTTCTGAGGTTGGCTGGAACCATTACGATACCATTAAGGTATGTCCCTTCTCTCGATATGAAGTTTATGGAACACAAGTTGCTTCCTGAAATTAATATTGATCATAAAATCAAGTAGCTAATTATGTGTGTTTTGTTTAGGCTTGGCAACATCAATGTCTCTTTGTAGTTGGTAATAAATGCTTGTTTAGGGTTAGATAATGGTAATAAAGGCTTGGTTAGATAGGTTTTGAATGCTCTTAGTTAGGTTTAAGTCTTGTTGATGTGGTTAGATAGGTTTTGAATGCTTTTAGTTAGGTTTAAGTCTTGTTGATGTGGTTAGATAGGTGTTCAATGCATTTTTTTTCTTTGATCTTCTTTAAAGAAGATATGTGTCTTTGATATTCTTTAAATAACCAATGCTTATTCTCCTTCCTTTCATGTTCGAAACAAATCCCTTACTTCTTATCTTTTCTTTCCCTACAACCGGTCCTTCTTTTCTTTCATTCCTTCTTCTCTTTCTCACTTATATTCCCTTTTAATGGATATGTCCTTTACATATCCATATTCTGAGCATTCAAATTTTATTGACTTGTTGAATAGTCAACAAGAAACTCACCTTGATGAGTTTACACCTCAAGAGCAAGTCCCTGTCTTATCTTCTCAGTCTACACCTCCAGAGCGAAGAGAAAGAAGGCCTTGGACCCCCAGTGGCGATGTGTTGCTCATCAGTTCCTGGCTCAACACCAGCAAAGACCCTGTAGTTGGCAACGAGCAAAAAATTGGAACATTCTGGCAGAAGATAGCAGCCTACTATGCAGCAAGTCTAAAGGCTGCATCACGTGAATACCGTGAAGCTAGCCACTGTAAGCAAAAGTGGCACAAGATCAATGATTTGGTGTGCAAGTTCTGCGGTGCATATGAGTCTGCAACAAGAGAGAAGGCCAGTGGCTAGAATGAGAACGATGTGCTTAAACTTGCTCACCAAATATTCTTCAATGATCACAAGAAGAAGTTTACTCTTGAACACGCATGGAAGGAGTTGAGGAATGACCAGAAATGGTGTGAGCTTTCAACAACAAAGACTGATGCATCCTCTAAAAGGAGAAGAATTGAGGAGGGCTCGCGTGTAGAGGTGATATATCATGGTTTTTACCCTGTTTAGGCCATGATATAAGTCCTTTTTATAGAGTCTTTATAGTATTTTGGAGTCTTTTTAGAGTCTTTTACAGGTCATAGCACGTTTGGAGGATTATTGGAAGTATTGGAGCTTTCTGGAGCAGTTTGTAGCAGAGCTAAAGATCGTGTCGCTGAGAACCTGAATTCACGTCGAGCATCGATCGATACCCCTTGGTATCGATCGACACTCAGCGCTGCAAGACACGACCCGCGAGTTTTCCAAGACTTGAGGAATTGCAAAAGCGCCCAGAAGTCTTTAATAATTACAAGAAGACCCCAAATCGTGATTTAGGTTATAAATAGGATTTTACAGCCATTGTTTAGGCTATGCTTTTATTTTCTGTGTTTAATTTTACTTTGGTTTTAGAGAGACAAGTCTGAATCTCCCTTCGTCCGAGATCAGATCTCTAAACCCTTCTTTCTATTCTATTGATGATTTATTCAAACATGTCTTTTGATTCAATTACCATGTCTGAGTAGATCCACTTTAGGTTTAGGGTTTTCTCATAAAGGATTTCTTTGAATGCTAGGTTAATTATCTGTTTAGGATTCACCATCTGAATTAGTTCTTCACCTTAGGTTGTGTTCATAGCTAATTCTAGGTTGACGAATCTGGAACTTAGATCTTAGGATAATTGATTAGGCACGAGAGTGCGATTAATTACCTGATAGAACCTAGGTGAGCAAATTGATTATTCGCAAAGAGATTTGGTTTAATTGATTTGTGAACATATCAAACCTGATATTAAAGCTGATCTAGAATTTAGGATTCGCAAAGAGATTTGGAATTCCTAGGATTTAGATTTAGATAGTTTTCGCAACGAGAGTTGGTTAGCTATATTTTAGTGATTTGAGTTCAAGAACTGCGCTAAATCTGAATCCTGTTAGTTAGTTAGTCTGCATTCACTGATTTCCTGAGAAAAACCCTGAGCCTATATTTCCCAATTGATTTACAACTCTTTTAATTTCTGCACTGCTTTTAATTACAACTGTTTGGCTTAGCGTAATTCGACACTATAGAATCTATTGTGCGTTTCTGTGAGTCTTCTGTGGTTCGACCCCTAGCTATACTATTACAACTGCTTTAGTACTTTAGGGTATTAAATTGAGCATATCAATTTTGGCGCCGTTGCCGGGGACTCAATTTGCCATTAGATTTTAGTTTAGAATTTCGACTAAGTTCGACGGTATCGATCGATACTCTGTAGTATCGGTCGATACGCGTCGTTTTCTTTTGTTGGTATCGGTCGACACCACTTGGTATCGATCGATACTCAACGTATTTTTCTGGTTACTTACGTGCTTTGCCTAGTGTTTTGTTTGCAGGTGTATGCCTGTTCGTGAAACCAGAAGCAACAAGAGCACACAACTAGTTGAACTGTCACTGGAACAGCTAGCGTTTGTGGAACGCACAAACAGAAAGACCAAGCAAACATCAGGGATGAACAACCCAGTGGTTTTAAGAGCTGATGAAGTTGGAATTCTGAGAGACCAAGAGGGTCACGTGTGTAATGAGAGAGGGCAGCGACTTGATGAAGCTGGTAACATCGTTGTCCCTGCTGCGGTTGTTGAGATTGTCGCGCCAGCTGGGCGCGCCAACGCAGGGAATGCTGTGGTTAATCGTGGAAGGACGATTGGTGAATGCAACAGGCCTGACCAGTTTTTCGCCAATCGTTCAGCAATTCGTCCTCCTGCGTTTGAGAGGAATGACTTTGAGCTGAAGCCTACTTACTTCACTCTAGTGGGACAGCATCTCTTTCATGGTCTTCCTCATGAACATCCAATGGACCATGTAGAGAGGTTCGAGGACTTGGTCACTAGCATTAAGAGCAATGGAGTGTCCTACGACTATCTCTTCTGCAAGCTTTTCCCCTATTCTCTAGGTGGAGAAGCTACTTACTGGCTGAGGCAGCTATCTCCTGGATCGCTAACTAATTGGGAGGACACCAAGAGAGCCTTCCTGATTAACTTCTACGATGATGGAAGATCTGAAGATCTGAGAAATAAAATCTCCCAATTTTCTCAAGGACCTACTGAGGCGTTCAAGGCTGCTTGGACAAGATTCAGATCGTACCAGCGAGATTGTCCACATCATGGATACTCTGATGTGCAGCTGCTGGGTATCTTCTTCAGAGGAGTAGATTGGAGATATCAGATGGGTCTGGACTCTTCGAGCAATGGTAATTTCAACACCAGATATCCTGAGGATGCTATTGTGTTGATTGAGAACTTTGCCTCTAGCAGTAGCACCAAGAGCGCAGATTTCGAGCGCAAGAGGCTGGCTGGTAATCAGGATGGGTCACAGATTGCTGAAGTGAAAGCTCAGCTGGATTCTATGCACAGTCTTCTGCTGGGAAGGACAACAAAGGCCGTCCACTTCGCTGCTGAGAATGAAGTGGAAGATGTTAACTACATTGGTGGTTCTGGTTTTCAGGGTCAGCGATTCGGATACAACTCCAATCGAAACTTCACCAACAATGCTCAGCGAGGAGGGTACCAATCCCCAGCACCCAAAGCTCCTGAGAGTAAGATTGAGGCTATGCTTGAACACCTGGTTCAAGGGCAGGAGAAGATGACAGCCACCTTCAATGGTAAGATGGACACCATGTACACCGATTTGAGTGGAAGGATCGAGGCACTAAATACGAGCCACAGGATGCTGGAGACGCAAGTAGCTCAGACTGCAGCAAATTCCAAGGGAAAGGCGGTTCAATCACACAATGCACACGTCAATGCCATCAGCTTACGTGCAGAAAATCTCGAAGCCATTCCTGAAATCGCACAAGCATCGATCGATACTCCCCAGTATCGATCGATACCAGCCCAGACGTCTGCAAGAATGGATTCAATCACCCGTGTATCGATCGATACCCCATTGGTATCGGTCGATACTAAGGTGATTTCTGAGGAGACAACAGAGAGTTCTACTGTGGTGCCTAAGGTCGTTGCAGAACGAGTGTATGTAACCAGGATGCCTTATCCTATGGTTCCTAAGCTGACAAGGGAGGAATGGGAGATTGCTAGACTACAGTATATGCTGGATAACCCGAACGTGGAGCTTCTTTCTGATGAAGATGTACCTGTCAGAAACGATTCAAATCGCATGGCGTCGATCGACACCCTACCGAGAATCGATCGATACCCGTCGCAGAAAGAACCAGAAGCCAAGAAATCACCTGAGGTGATCGGAGAAAGAGTTCGCAATTCACTACAACCGCGGAAATTGACACAAAGGGAAGACCCAGGGAAATTCGCTGTTCCATGCTCCATCTCAGGAGTTAATTTCAAAGCGTCTCTTGTCGACTCAGGGGCTAGTGTCAATGTCATCTCAAAGGCAATTGCAGAGCAGTTGGGGGCTACTATTCTATCTCCTAAGACATCTATCACGTTTGCAAACGATTCCACCTCACTTCCATATGGTGAAATCGCTGGTTTGCTAGTCCAAGTAGGAGACTGTCTGGTGCCTACTGATTTTCAGGTTGTGGAGATGGGTGCGATATCTCGTATGCCTATACTCCTGGGACGACCGTTCATGGCTACTGCTGGCGCGATCATAGACACACCTAATAAGAGGATCTCTTTCTCTTACATTGATGGAGATGTCTACTATAAGGCCGTTCCCCCTAGAGGTGTTCCCACACGTGCCTCTAGCATCAAGGTTATCACAGGAGAGTCACTGGCAATTGATCTTCTGGAAGAGCCTCCTGATGAGCCTACTGTCACAGACGTTCCAGCTGAACCGCCCAACATCCCCAAGAAGAAGACTAAGGCAACAAAGAAGAAGAAGGCCAAGAACAAAAAGGTTGAGAATCCCCATGTCACTTTGATACCTCAGAAGTGTAATGGAGATTCGATTGAGTACAAGGTCAAATGCAAAGGAGCCTTGAAGCCATTCTCTAAGGCAAGAGTCCTTCTTACTTCTGAGCTGAAAGAGAAAGGGCAGGAGTTTGTGGACAGCATGCTAAGCAGAACTTTGAAGCTAGTAATGTCAAGTGATGGAGCCTGTTTTGGTGCAAGCTCTCACTCTTATCCAGCCTGAAGGGCGTTACAGTCAAGCTATTGACGTTAAACGAGCGCTTGGTGGGAGGCAACCCACTTGTGAGTCTGTTTTTGATTCGTTTTTATTTTTATTTTCGTTTGTTTTGAGTCTGTGTCAGGATGAACAAGGAGCAACTCGAAATCGCCTAAGCATCGATCGATACCCCTATGGTATCGATCGACACCAATCGCGGATGAAAATTCACAAAGTCGATCTAAGCATGGTATCGATCGATACCATGCCGTGTGTCGATCGACACCGACTGTTCCAGAACGGTAATTTCTTGTTTCTCTTCGTTCTATCCTTTTTCTTTGTTTCTTTCACTGACTCTAGGCTAGATAACACTGAGGACAGTGTTGTTCAAGTCTGGGGGAGGTGTCTGCTGACATTGTTTTCGTTTTTCTTAGAGTCAGTCGTTTTATCGAGTCAAAACTGTTTTATTGAGTCAAAATTTGTTGGAGATGATGATCCTGTGCTTGAACCTATTGATTTGATTTTGTTTTTGAGTGCACAGTGTTACAGGATCAGTTCTAGATCGACTAATGAAAAATCCAAAGGCTGACCAGTTGACTAGAAAACATCCATGTCTCCAGCAGAGTTCTTCTGAAACCTGAGCCAAATTTTTGCACTTCATCAATGTGGTTAGTGTTCATAGAGCTTGATTCATCATTCATATCTGATAAAGGAACCCGTGTGTTTAGAATTATGGTATCTCTCTCCCCTGAAATAAGTTGATAGATTAAGAGCATAAAAGATTGAAATGATTTTCTTCTGAGTAGAGGGTTAGGAAAATTTCCAGCGATCCCATTATTCTACTTAAGAGGGGATGATCACACAAAGGATTGGAAGCGAGGCTAGGATTTTCCTATGATGCCATTATTCGCCTACATCCTTTGATACATAGAGAGGGAAGAACCGGGGATTTGGTGGCAAACACCATCAATACTCGCGTCTCCTACCTTGATATGTATATGCTAAGCTGAAAATAAAAAAAATAATAAAGATATAATAAGAAATAAGTCTGGAGGAGAGAAATTGATACAAGAAGTGTAAAAAAAAGGTGGTTCCTTTGTCAAGATATTGTCTGGTAAAGAGTCTAGAAAGTTCTTGAATGTTAGTTGCAGCGATGAAACTGGCGATGAAGGTTTTACTTGAACAATGCTGTGGGATAATGTGTGGAGTCTGGAAAAGCTGCGAATGTCTACGGAGAAGTACATGGTGGTTAGATCAAAAGCTGATCAGGTGACATTTGGGTACTTGGGAAAAGAGTCTTTTCGATGGTTCAGGAAAAGGTGAGTCTCCGCGTTTTCAAACCTCTTTCTCTGTTTAGTCTTCTATTTGCTTGAGGGCAAGCAAAGGCTAAGTCTGGGGGAGTTGATATATCATGGTTTTTACCCTGTTTAGGCCATGATATAAGTCCTTTTTATAGAGTCTTTATAGTATTTTGGAGTCTTTTTAGAGTCTTTTACAGGTCATAGCACGTTTGGAGGATTATTGGAAGTATTGGAGCTTTCTGGAGCAGTTTGTAGCAGAGCTAAAGATCGTGTCGCTGAGAACCTGAATTCACGTCGAGCATCGATCGATACCCCTTGGTATCGATCGACACTCAGCGCTGCAAGACACGACCCGCGAGTTTTCCAAGACTTGAGGAATTGCAAAAGCGCCCAGAAGTCTTTAATAATTACAAGAAGACCCCAAATCGTGATTTAGGTTATAAATAGGATTTTACAGCCATTGTTTAGGCTATGCTTTTATTTTCTGTGTTTAATTTTACTTTGGTTTTAGAGAGACAAGTCTGAATCTCCCTTCGTCCGAGATCAGATCTCTAAACCCTTCTTTCTATTCTATTGATGATTTATTCAAACATGTCTTTTGATTCAATTACCATGTCTGAGTAGATCCACTTTAGGTTTAGGGTTTTCTCATAAAGGATTTCTTTGAATGCTAGGTTAATTATCTGTTTAGGATTCACCATCTGAATTAGTTCTTCACCTTAGGTTGTGTTCATAGCTAATTCTAGGTTGACGAATCTGGAACTTAGATCTTAGGATAATTGATTAGGCACGAGAGTGCGATTAATTACCTGATAGAACCTAGGTGAGCAAATTGATTATTCGCAAAGAGATTTGGTTTAATTGATTTGTGAACATATCAAACCTGATATTAAAGCTGATCTAGAATTTAGGATTCGCAAAGAGATTTGGAATTCCTAGGATTTAGATTTAGATAGTTTTCGCAACGAGAGTTGGTTAGCTATATTTTAGTGATTTGAGTTCAAGAACTGCGCTAAATCTGAATCCTGTTAGTTAGTTAGTCTGCATTCACTGATTTCCTGAGAAAAACCCTGAGCCTATATTTCCCAATTGATTTACAACTCTTTTAATTTCTGCACTGCTTTTAATTACAACTGTTTGGCTTAGCGTAATTCGACACTATAGAATCTATTGTGCGTTTCTGTGAGTCTTCTGTGGTTCGACCCCTAGCTATACTATTACAACTGCTTTAGTACTTTAGGGTATTAAATTGAGCATATCAAGAGGAGATGAAGAGTGGCGAAGATGATCTTTCTAGCAATCGTCCTCCTGGTGTGAAGGCAGCAAAAGCCAGAGGGAAAAGAGAGAAGGTTGAAGGCAACACTCTGTATGAGTTTCAGAGGATGTGGGACATTAAAGAGAAAGACTTAGCAATGAAAGAGAGACTGTCGAAGATGAGTCTTCTTGACAGTCTCATAGCAAAAAAAGAACCTATGTATGACTATGAAGAAGCTCTAAAGAAGAAGCTTATTGAAGATATGTTGGCTAATTAGTGATCTCTTCTTTTTTAGATTAAGTTGTTGTTTGAAGATGTGTTTGTGTTTTGTTGTCTTTAGCTTTGTTTCATAATCTCAGTTTGTTATAACTTTGTTTCATATTCTCAGTTTGATGTTTGATGTTATGTTTAAATGTAATGGTTTCTTTTTGTATTGGTTTCTTTTTTATTTCTGTGTGTGTGTTGTCTGTGTGCAAAGTGGGTTATGAAAACTGATTCATTGTTGGGGTATGCAATTTAGGTGTCTGTTTTGATGTGTGTGATATATGAGTTGGTTCAATGGCATGCGAAAATATAGTCTTCTCTTGGTTTCTCTTAGCTGTGATGCATGAACATTTAAGGTTTCTTTGCTTAAATGCTTTTTTCTTCTTCTTTCTTTTAGAAACATAATCAAATGCAAAGACTTTGCTTTGAAACTGATGAAATGAGTTTAATGCATCTTGGACCTCTCGGTTATCTTATTGTGGGCAACACTCATTATTTCTTTGGCTCTAGTGATTTTGATACAGATAAATGTGATGTCAAATTTGGCTAAAGTAGTGTTTTTGTAACCATTTATAAAGCAGTTTTGCTAAGCGTCTTCGTTTTTGAGAATTCCTCGTTCTATAGCTGTAGATTCTCTGCTTTAAACTGACATGGGACATTGTTTGGTATACAGAAAAATGTTTGGTCTCTTGACCAGACTTTCGATGAAAGTTTGAAGCATTTGGATGAATGTGAAGCCGGCATTAAAATGCTTCAACATGGTTCCTTCAACATAAATGTTCTATTGTTTTTTAAACAGTTTGTGGTTTAGCTTTGTTTGTTTCATGTACTTGTGTAATCTGTTTCATGTTCTTGTGTAATCTGTTTCATGTACTTGTATGAATCGGTTACTTGTGTAAGCCATTTCTAGAGGTGAACTTTGTTTTTTCTAAGTAAAATCTAGACTATGTACTTGTGTAATCTGTTTCATGTACTTGTATGAATCGGTTATGAATATGTTTCATGTATCAGTTTTGTCTGTTTCATGTTTAGCTTACCTTTCCAATTATTATCATCTATATATATTATCTGAAAAATTAAGAGAACCTTTAAAACAATTCATTAACAAAGAAACAAAAGAACAACACAAGTTCTTTAAAATAAATTCTCTTAAGAACAACAAGTTTACATATAAAAATAAATTCAACACAATTCATTAGCAAAGAAACAAAAGAACAACACAATTTACATCTAATTTTTTTTTTCTAAGAACCCCATAGGGGTTCTACCATTGGACATACAAAAATATGAAGGTTTCTTACCGAAGTTTCTTAACCAACTTTAATATTAAACAAATGGTTAATAAACTTATATTTTAAACCAACTTAAACCAATTGATATTCCCCCTCAAGATGAGAGTCCATAGATGTTATAAACACCCATATTGCCTATCAACTCTCGGAAAGGAATAGGATGAAGGAATGACTTTAGTTAACACATCCGCAAGTTAGTCATGACTCATCACATACATGGTCTTGAGGAATCCATCTTCAAACTAAATAATAAATATAACACTACAAGAAAACAATCGATTTGCAATGGAATTTGCGACGGATTTTCGAGTAATTTGTGAGGGATTTGCGAGTGGTTGCCGAGTCGTCTCAAATCCGTCGCGAATTTGCGAGGGAAAGGGTCATCGCAAATTACGACGCATTTGCAACATATTTGCGACGAAGGTGCGAGGGACAGTCTAGAGTCGCAAATTCATCATAAATTTGCGACGGAAATGCGAGGGATTTGCTAGAGCTTGTCTATGGTCGCAAATCCCTCGCAAAATTGTGAGGGAGAATAAGTCGTCGCAAATTCGTTGCAAATTTGCGAGGAATCTGCGAGGGATTCGCGAGGAATATAATGGTCGTCGCAAATCCATCACAATTTTGCGAGGGAATTTTGCCGTCGCAATTTGCGAGGGATTTGCTACGACAATTTGCAAGGGATTTGCAACGCGTGTAGTTAGGTGGAGTTAGGTGAGGTAGATGGACCACGTTTTAAAGGAAAATTAATTTCCATCGCAAAGTTGTTGCAAATCCCTCGCAAATTCCTTTTCCGTAGCAAATCTGTTGCAAATTGCCGTAGCAAATCCGTCGCAATTTTTTTTGAAATTCTATAAATACAGATCACGTTGAGAGCTCATAACACAACAACTTCGAAAAAAAAAATATATTTGAGAAATAGATTTTGAGTGGTGGGTGTTTAAAAAATGTATTCGGAGCACGAAATATACGCATTAAGATCATGGATGTACAATCAAAGAGATCCAGGGACGGGTGAAGTGACGAAAGTGTATCGGGACGGGTTGCGAGCATTCATGTACTAGGCGACAAACCAACCATGTGCGACTCGTGACGGTAAAATTTTCTGTCCATGTAGAAAGTTCAAGAACACCCAATATGTGGATATTGATACTGTGAAGATGCATCTATATAATAGAGGATTTAAGACAAACTATTATATCTGGTTTTCGCATGGGGAAGGTTGTAGTGTTGATGCTGGAAGTAGTACGAGTCATGGCGTTGATCAACCTAGTTATAATTATGGGCATGATCATTTATTCGGAAATATTGATGAAGGGTATCAACAGGGAAATAGGTTTCATGATATGGTTACAGATGCATTTCATGAAAGTACAACTGCATTTGCTAATGATAATACTAGGGAAGAACCCAACATAGAAGCAACGTGTTTTTATGATATGTTAGACGCTGCGAAGCAGCCCATCTACGATGGATGTAGAGAAGGGCAGTCTAAACTATCATTGGCATCTAGGATGATGACAGTTAAAAGTGATCATAACCTAAATGAGATTTGCATGGATTCATGGGCTGAGCTAATTAAAGAGTATTTGCCACAAGATAATATTTCCGCTGAGAGTTACTATGAAATACAGAGGTTGGTTGCGAGTCTTGGGTTACCATCAGAAATGATTGACGTATGCATTGACAATTGCATGATTTTCTGGAAGATGATGATAAGTTGCCGGAATGTCGATTTTGTGGGAAGCCGAGATATCAACCAACTACTGGAAGGACCCGTGTTGCATACCAACGTATGTGGTACTTGCCAATCACCGATAAATTGAAACGGTTATACCAATCAGAAAGGACATCGGCGGCAATGAGATGACATGAACAACATACCACGGAGGATGGGGAGGTTACGCATCCGTCAGATGCAAAGGCGTGGAAACACTTTCAGACTGTACATTCGGACTTTGCTAACGAGAGCAGAAATGTCCAGCTTGGCTTATGCAACGATGGATTTAGTCCATTTGGTATGTCCGGGAGACAATATTCTCTATGGCCTGTCATATTGACGCCATACAATCTTCCTCCAAAAATGTGCATGCAACGGAAATTTTTGTTCATGAGTATTCTAGTACCCGGTCCTAAGCATCCGAAGCGATCCCTTGATGTATTCCTCCAACCTTTGATTCATGAGTTGAAACAGTTGTAGTATACAGGTGTTCGCACATTCGATTATTCGCAGCAAAGGAACTTCAAGATGCGTGTTGTGCTATTGTGGACCATTAGTGACTTCCCGGCGTATGGAATGTTATCGGGGTGGACTACGCATGGAAGGTTATCTTGTCCATATTGCCTTGATCGGTCAGAGGCCTTCCAGTTGAAGCATGGAAGGAAACCATGTTGGTTTGACTGTCATCGTCGGTTTTTTCCCATGTATCATCTGCATCGTAAGAACAAGAAGTTGTTTAGGAAGAACAAGGTCGTACGTGTTCCCCCTAAGAACAAGAAGTCTATCTTTCAGGGAATGATTTGTTTGAACAGATTGATTATTACGGTGCTCAAGAAACATGTAAACGTGGGGGCAATTGGCACACTAAGGCAAACATGCCTGACGGATATAACATTTCTCACAATTGGCACAAACAAAGTATTTTTTGGGAACTACCATATTGGAAGGATCTCCTATTACGGCATAACCTTGATATGATGCACATCGAAATTTTTTTTTCCGATAACATCATGAATACGATTTTGAATGTTGATAATGAACTTTTTACGGTTCGCACAATTAACCCATTGTGCACAATGCCTCAATCTAATGGCATGTCATTGTAGCACTTTGGGATCGAATCCACAGGGAAATAAGAACGACGCACTAAGAATACAGGACGCTATCTAATCTAAGCAAATATCGGGTTTTGGCTTTTATCGGAAAATTTGAAATAAACAAAAATAGCAAAATTAAACAAGCGAATTCTCGGGTAAAGCAATCGACTCGGGTGATTCTCGCTCCATTCTAGACACTCAAACATTCAATCAATTGCCTCCGTAGGCCCTAGGTACACTACTAAAGATTAATCCACGTCAATGGTATTAATCCCTTTCTTAGTCATCAATCGTCATAAACTTCCGTTCGCGATTCTATGACTAACAAGCATTAATAACAAGTCTACTTAGCCACAATTCACCTTAGACATCAACTCCCGTTGGCTAAGATATGAAAAGCACTCATTGAATTGGTTGGGGAATTTCATCGAACACCTTCCGGGCGAGAAATTCCCTATGATCTAAATCAACTTTGTCAAGGCTAATCCAGCATTAATAACACTCAATGAGAAAGGATATCAACTAATCTAGCTCTTAAACATCAAGAACAAACCTAAAATCACCCTAATCTACTTTACCCAAGAACCCTAGAAAACTACTCACAACACATGGTTTTCTCCACAAATCCCATAAAGGAAGTGTTGAGAATCATAAAAGATGATAAGAAAATAGATGGAAGAGATAATCCAACAAGAACTTGCATAAATCACTCAAGAATCTCTTCCAATCTTCTTTAAAGCCCTACAAACGTTTTTGGTTCTGTCTAAAAAAACAATACCCTAGTCAATGTCTAATTAGGCTTAATTTGCTTAAATAAATACAGATCGGGTCGGGTCAACCCGGGACAAACCGGGTTTGACCCGACAATTTTTGTGTCCGAGAAGGTTCACAGCGGTCAGCTCATACCGCTGCATGACCGCTGTGAAATGCCTGGTTTTTGCTCCGGATGGATCCGCAGCGGTCTCCCTATACCGCTGTGTTTCGGCCGCTGCGAGACTTGAAAGTGCAGCGGTGGAGCCATGACCGCTGTGAGCTGGCCGCTGCGAATGTCTGGTTTTCTTCTTCTTTCGTTTGCCTTCTCCGTTCTTCGGGTACGTTCCTCCTAGTCCGTGATCTTCCTCCAAGCTCCAAATGGTACCTAAAAGACTCCATAGCACACAAACATATGCAAGAACTAACCTAAGACTCACTAACTCTAAAATGGATGCAAACTACACCAAAAACAATGAAATGAATGCACAAAGTCACAAAATGCTAACTAAAATGTATACTAAAATGGACTAAATTATGCAACTATCAAATGTCCAGGGAAAGGGAAAGACTAAAGACAATATTAAATCAAAGTTGGACATGGCCGAAATATGTGTAAGAAGCGAGTTGCATATTACACAAAACGGAAAAATGCCGATTCCAACTTTTCGATTGTCTTGGGATGCGAAACGAGCGTTGTTTGACTGGGTTGGTTCAGAAGTAAAGTTTCCTGATGGATATGTGTCCAAATTCTCAAGATGCATAGAGCAAGGCAATAAATTTTCCGGTATGAAGAGCCACGATTGCCATGTATTCATGCAGCGACTACTACCATTTGCATTACTCGAGCTCTTACCGACAGCTGTTCACGAAGCAATTGCGGGTAAACAAGTATTTAAATATGTATTTATAATATAGTTTTTTTATTTAATTACTGATATATATTATTGGTAAGCATTGGAGCATTTTTCAGGGATCTATGCACTCGGACACTGACTGAGGAGGGCATAGCGCAATTACTCAATAATATCCCTGTTTTGCTGTGTAATTTAGAAAAAATATTTCCACATTCATTTTTTGACGTCATGGAACATCTCCCAATCCACCTACCACATGAAGCAGCTCTTGGGGGGACCCGTGCAATTCCGATGGATGTACCCGTTCGAGTGATTCATGGGACATTTGAAATGGAATGCCAAAAATCTTGCAAGAGTGGAGGGTTCCATCGTTGCAGGTAGTTTGACGGAGGAAACATCTCACTTCACGTCATACTACTTTATCCCAACCGTCAGAACAAAAAAAAACCGCTCCTAGAAGATATGACGATGATGTCCCGGATATCTTCGCCCAAATAGGGAGACTTGCTGGAAAGTTGAAAGAAGTTTGGTGGGAAGACCATAAACATTGTCGTGCAGCTCACAATTATATATTGCGAAATTGTGATTTTGTTCAACAGTTTGAGAGGTATTAATTAATTAGCTGCACTTAATTACTTCCATTTATATAAGTAACATATATATCTCACTCGTTGTTTAATTACTTTTAATTCCAAATTATTGCAGCGTTTTCGACATCCAGATCCAAGAAGCCTATCCCGGTTTACTTGAAATAGATTATGAGAAGTACAGAGAACGTGACTTTGCTGGATGGTTAAAATCTATGTACGTAAGATATATACATATATATATATATATATATAAGTGATCTATCATTTCACAAATATTTTTAATATAATTTGTTAAAATTAATTAATTGTTATTCAAATTATATATATGTAGGTAATGAATGGATGTGCAAACCAGCCCTTGCCACTATGGCTGCACGAGGTTGTTCAAGAACCAATTGCGAAGATCACTACTGCCCCAATGTACTTCACTCGCGGATACACATTTTATACATATAAGCATGGCTCTCGAAGGTCAACCGCAAATTATGGAATCCATGTGCCAGGTGAAAACGACTACTACGGAGTCTTGCAAGAAATTATAGAAGTCACATATCCTGAAATTATCGGTTTGAAATGCATTTTATTCAAATGTGATTGGTACGATCCAACAGTCGGTCGAGGGGTCCGCGCAAACAACTTAGGGGTGGTCGATGTCAATGAAAACCGACCTTTTTTCAAGTTCGAACCCTTCATCCTAGCATTGCAAGCAGAACAAGTGTGTTTCATTCCATATCCTCGGATTAAGCAAAGACGTGAGACATGATTATCGGTGATAAAAGTGAACCCTAGAGGCCGTATAATTGGGTTAGGCATCGATGATGTTATGCAAAATGAAAGAGTCGGAGAAGTCTCCATCGCAGTCGAATCAACAGAAGATATCATACATATCGATCCACAAAACAGAGAAGTTGAAGACATCGTGGAGGATTCAAGTGAAGATGCAGCCGCATCTGACGAGTTCGAGGAGAACGATAGCGGAGAAGACAATGATGAGCATAGTGAACACTCCAATATGTCTGAAAACGATTCCGAATAATGTGTTATATGTACTATAATGTAATTTTTTAATAAAAAAAAATCGTCACACGTGTCTAACGGTTTTAAAAGTGAATCTCAAAAAAATCAGATTTCTAAAGTTATTTAAGGATGTGCATTCATAAACCGCGAATATTTGGAGATGTCTCCGTATGATAAAACGTCATATATCCGTATATGTTGTTTATGAATATATATAGAAGTTTAACATTGCTCGTACCATCAAAATCATTAAAGTTTCGGAAAATATGCTTATGATCATGACTCTTATGAGATTATAAACCGTAAACTTTATTATGATAATAAAACGTATACCCTAAACCCTAAACCTTAAAAACTAAAACTCATGAATTTACAACGGATTTGCGATGGATCCGTCGCAAGGTCCATCGCAAATCCGTTGCAAATTTGCTATGGATTTACGATGGATCCGTCGCAAATCCGTTGCAAAATGAGGATCCATCGCAAATCTGTTGCAAATTTGCAATGGAATTGCTAGGGATTCATTCCTTATTTCCGGTAAGGAAAAAATCGTCACACGTGTCTAACGGTTTTAAAAGTGAATCTCAAAAAAATCAGATTTCTAAAGTTATTTAATGATGTGCATTCATAAACCGCGAATATTTGAAGATGTCTCCGTATGACAAAACTTCATATATCCGTATATGTTGTTTATGAATATATATAGAAGTTTAAAATTGCTCGTACCATCAAAATCATTAAATTTTCGGAAAATATGCTTATGATCATGACTCTTATGAGATTATAAACCGTAAACTTTATTATGATAATAAAACGTATACCCTAAACCCTAAACCTTAAAAACTAAAACTCATGAATTTGCAACGGATTTGCGATGTATCCGTCGCAAATCCATCGCAAATCAAGGTCCATCGCAAATCCGTTGCAAATTTGCTATGGATTTGCGATGGATCCGTCGCAAATCCGTTGCAAAATGATTTTTTTAAAAAATTTGGTAAGAATATTGAATTTTTTCATCATATTTTGGGCCAAATTAAACCGCGAATTGGTAGTGGACCACACATTTTGCGATGGATTTGCGACGGATCCATCGCAAATCCATCGCTTATTAGTTTATAAACCGACTATTGCTCTTCTTCTTCCTTTCTCCCATCTCAATCTTCCTCCATTAGATCTTCTTCTCCGGCGCACTGTGCATCTCCGGCGACCCCACTCCTCCTCCTCCGGCGATCGGTTCCTCCTCCGGCGAGCACTCCCTCTTCCCTTCCTCTCTCCTCTCCTCCGCGACCTCCTCCCTTCACCTCGCGACCTCCTTCCTTCTCCTCCTCCGCCGGCGAGACCTCCTCTCCCTCCGGCGACCTCCCCGCTCTCGACCTCCTCTCCCTCCGGCGAGCCCCCTCCTCTCCCCTCTCCCTCCGGCGACCCTCTTCCTCTCCTCGGTGAAGGTTGGTTTTTTTAAAAAAATTTAATTTTTATTTTCTAAAATAGGTTGTTGTTATCTAAAAAAAATAAAAACAATTTGGTTGTTAGTTTAGATTTGTATATCAATTAGGATGTTAGATTTGTGAATTTTTTTTAGATTTGTTAGATTTGGATTTGTATTTAAATTAGATTTTTAGATTTTGTTAGATTTTTAGATTTGTTAGATGTGTGAATTTTTTTTAGATTTGTTAGATTATTTGGATTTTTAGATTTGTTAAAAAATTAGATTTGTATTTAAATTAGGATGAATTTAGATTGTTAGATTTAGATTTGTTATTTATTAGGTTGTTAGATTTGTATTTCAATTAGGATGAATTTAGATTAGATAATTACATGATTAGTATGATTTTATATAATAAATTATATAAAATGATTAGTGTGATTGTAATTTTTTTTTGTATTTTGTAAATTATAGTATAATTATATGAATTAATTATTAGTTTTTTATTTTAGATGTCGGGATTTCGAGGTAACGACTACACTCGATTTCTTTCGATGGGTTCCACAAGTACTCCTCCTGTTACTCAGATGGATTTCGCGACTTCTGTTGTTCCTGAGACCGAGGAGCCTGCCCCCGCACCGGCGGACCCCGCGGCTGACTTCGTCCCCATTGATATTGCGATACAGCATATTCTCGATAGTCCCGGTCATGATAGTCTACCACGACTCGATCCAAGTCATCTTCCAGGAACGTTATGGTATAATTTAATTTTTCTAAATTATTTCTGTTTTTGTTTACAATTATAATAATTTCATTTTTAATTTACGATATTTTCTAATTTCAGGTTTGATGATGACGGAGCTGTGGCTGCTCAGATCCGTTCGATCTTTGAAACAGATTTCAAAGAACCTCATGCCAATTACTCGCAAACACCGGAATATATCATAGAACGTTGGTATAAAAGGTTTGCTGTAAGTTTTCTAAATCTTATTAAATTTATTTTTATTATTATTTAATAATATTTTTTATGCATTTAACTTCTTTTTTTTTGTTATAGCAATCGTTTCATTGGAATTTTGCAATTAACGGCGAGGTCCGCAAAAAAATTGAGAAGAAGTTGAAGGCTCGCATGTGCGGTCAGGTTGGACGTTGGAAAGAAAAGTGGAAGATTAAAGGCAATGAGTCGAAGCCTAAGTGGATGGATACGCTTGTTCGATATTGGATGGATCCGAAGAGCGAGAAGAAGAGTGCCAATAGTCGCAAGACCCGATACTCTGATCCTGATGGTTACGGGCCTTCTAAGCATCGTTCTGGACAAACCTCTTTTAAAGCATGGGGCCGAAACATAGTAAGTTTTTTTTTTTTAAATCTTACATTCGTAATTTAATTTAATCTTATGAATTTATGAAATTATTTTTAGGCCGCAAAGACCGGATCATCAGTTCCGAATTTGTTAGCGGTTCTCGAGGAGACAAAACGAAAACCGGATGGCTCTTTTATCGATGGATGCTCGGAGAAGATCTACAACGATGTCACTTAGCGGCTCGAACTGTTATCTCAGACAGTCGATAGTGATGATCCAGAGAGCACAGCATCTAGCGGACTTACTCCTTTCGTGAAGAACCAAATTTTTACCGAGGTACGTATTTAAAAATTAAATTGTTGTATTGTATTTAAATATTTTTAGAAATATTTATAATGTTTGTTTTTTTTATCTTTTATAGGTTGCTCCTCGCAAAAAAGGAAGAATTTACGGAGTCGGTTCGCTTCAACCGTAAATTGAAGATTCTTCTACATCGGCTTCACGTCCATCCCAGGATGATCTACACCGGATCATAACGAGTAAGGCCGAGATGTTATCGAGTCAGGCCGAGATGCTAACGAATCAGGCCGAGAAGATTAATTCCTATGATGCTTTCATGGACTACTTTGCTGAGAAGGATCCGGCTTTTGCGAGACTTCGCGAAAGACGTAACCTTTCGGGATCCGGAACCGGAACCGGAACCGGAACCGGAACCGGTCCTTTGTAAACATTTTAATTATTTTTTTGTTTTTTTTTTTAAAACAATTATGCACTTTTTTTTAATAAAAAATAAATTAAATAATTATGTTTTATAATTTTAAAAGTTAATTATTTTAATTAATATTTAATATTTAAATTAAATTTTTAATAATTTTTTAATTAAAAAATTGAACTTTCCTCACAAATCCATTGCAATTTTGCGATGGCTTTGCGACGACACAAAAAATTGCAGCCGCAAAACTATCGCAAATTTGCGATGGATTTGCGATACCTGGAAACAGATCTATTGCAAATATGCGATGGATTTGTGATAACCAGAAACAATGTGCCATCGCTGATCCATCGCAAATCTCTCGCAAATTTGCGATGGATTTGCGATACCCGGAAACAGATCTATCGCAAATCCATCGCAAATATTGCGACGGCTTTCGCGTTGGTATAAAGCCTTCGCAACTGTGCGACGATACGTGCACTCGCAAATCCGTCGCAAATTAATATTCCCTCGTCAATTTGCGACGGCTATGTGTCGTTGCAAATTTGCGAGGGAATATGTTTCGTCGCAAATTTGCGACGGATTTGCGAGGAAAATTGATTTGCGACGACTGATTTGCGACGGAGTAAGTGACGTCGCAATTCCGTCGCGATGCCTGATTTGCGACGGATTTGCTATGGATTTGACCATCGCAAATCGGTTATTTTCTTGTAGTGTTATATTTAATGAAAAATAAATACTTTCAATATTCTCTTTAATAATTTTGAAAGATAATGATATCATTTTCTATTTCAATTTTCTTTTCTAATTTGTAATGTCATAATAATATGTAATAACTTACAAAAATAAAGTTTATTTTCCTAAATGATATTTTTAATAATAATATAGAAATGTACGTGAATACAGAATAGCTTACACAAAATTGAAATATTTGTTTTATAAATAGTATATGCGTAGTAGTGTACGTGAATACATAATACACCTTACATATATAATTCATTACATTAACTTTACGTACCTTTTTTTTACTATGACTAAACTTTTTAATTCATTACATTAAACTCTACGTAATAGTTTATAGAAACTCAAACATTATATGCCGATAAGATAAATTTGATATATACAACTCAAGATTAATTTCCTGGCTATGATGAAGTGAGGTTCACGTTAAAAAGAAATTAAAGAGTAAAGTGATAAGAAATTACGCTGAAAAATACGACGTCGTTACTGGTAGGGTTCTTAACTTCTCATCTTTTCTCCCCTTCTCTTACCCCAAAATCCTGGAGAAAAAAAGAAAAGTAAGATTGAATCTATCGTGCAATTTATGTTTATCTTTAGTAAGATTGAGCGACTCTGAATCTTCTTCTTTTCGATAATGCGTTGACTCTGAATTAAGAAAAGTATTTGGGTGATGGGTTCTTTGAGAAAATATATGATCTGGTTCTGTACCGAAAATACTAGAGCTTCAGATCTACAACAAGGAGCAGCCAAAAGACTCTGTTCAAAAGCTTATCGACTTGACAAAGTAGTATTAGCCGAAGGACTCGAGAGCGGTCTTGCTGCTCTATTAGGACTTTTCCACAGTAAGAACGTCGGGAAACAATTCTTTGTGGTCGCTCGTGAGTGAGACGTTGAGAGTTTAATTTTCTGGTGTTTTATCTTCGAAAAATGGTTATAATGCTTTGTTTTTAATTTTGTACGGACAAGTAACGTCATCTAGTCCTGAGACGGAGCCGGATATCCGGCCAAAATGAGGGTATCCGCATCCGCCTCCGGCCGGATGTGCAACTATGCTATCCGCCTCCGCCTCCGAAAACCCAGATATCCGAATATCCGGATATCCGCTTAAAAATCTGGATATCCGCGGATATCCGGATAATCCGGTTTTTTTTCCACTGAAAAAAAAAAAAAAATTCTAGATTCATGCTCTACGAACCCGCGGTTCTAAAACATTCGGTTCTAACACGCAAACCCGCGGTTCTAAAACTTTCAACCCGCAAACCCGCGGTTCTAAAACTTTCGACCCGCACCGACCCGCATTGTAAAACCCTCGACCCGCATTGTAAAACCCTCGACTCGCACCCGCCCCGCTTAAAAAAAAAACTCGACCCGCACCCGACCCGACTTTTTTGTTTCTTCTCTTCTCGATTCTTTTCTTTTTCTTCCTCGTTTTTTCTGTTTCTCATCTCCTTTCTTCTGAATTTCTTACCTCTTTCTTAAGACAGATAAGATCTACACCAGATATTATCACGGGATAACCTTGACGGGTCGGACCAGAAGGCTTGGCGGAAGAAGACGAACCGTTTTTTTTTTTTTTTTTTTTAAAAAGCCGTATGTGCGGAGCTCCGGCAATGACTTATTTTACCATCCGCCTCCGCCTCTGCCTCTGGCCGGATCCGTAAAATCATTATCCGCCTCCGCCTCCGCCCATACCGGATATCCTATTTTCCGGAGCGGAGCGAAGCGGATGCCGGAGCGGATGCCGGATCCCGGATATGAAGTCTCAGGGCTAACGTCATCGGCACAAGGAACAAAAATTAGGTATTATTCTATCAGGGATATATCACACACACAAAACAAAAATATATATATATACAGATTATTTAATATAATTTTTGTTGTTGGTTTTTTTTGCTACGAACATTGACACGATGAATATATGTGAAAGAGCATGTAAGGACCTTGGAGACATACACACCAACACTGCCTGTTTTCTTGCTTATATTGTCATGCGGAATAGAGGAACCCGACATACGAATCCATATTACATAATCTGTATAAATAGCCTCTCATTGCAAACAATAAAATGATCTGAAATCTTCCTTACACGATCATATACATCTGTATATCAATTCTTTACACAAACACTTAAGTTTTATCAGTCCAAAATCTCTCAAAAGCTCATGATTCCTTTCTTGATCCCGCATATTTTCACTTTCAAATTGCTATCAAAGACCGTATTGGACCGTGGATGACTCTCTGCCCAGTTCAGAATTTTATTTTATTTTGTTTTCGTGACTCTTTCGACAAATTATGTGGTCTAACAACTTCTTAACCGTCCGAAAAATTCACCAAAACAACTATAAATTTTAATAAATATAAATATAACATGTAAAAGTATAACTAAAATGTAAACTATATTTTTTACACATGTCATAATTGACTGACATGTATAAAAATATAATCAATTTTTTGTACATATGCTAATCTATGTAATTATAAAATGTCACGCCTCTAGTTTTGATGAAAGAGTCCAAATTTAGCAGAGATGTGAAAAAAATCCGTATCCGAATTACTAATGGGCAATAGTGATTAGCCTGTTTAGGTTAACATAGGCCGAAAGCCCATTAAAGTTGATGATTAATATGCTGTTTAAGCTTCGACCTTAAAGTTTGATAGTTATGGAGGGAATCATTTATGTTTTTCCCGCGACTCCATAAAGCATAATCCGTCTTCTCTCTCTCACTCGCATTCCTTCGGTGTATCTCCGATCTCCGGCGTCGCGATTTCTTCGGTGTGTTTCAGACTTTAAATGGCGAGTCCAAGTTCCGTCTCTGAAGATAGAAAGTCGGATGACCTCGAAATCGTCTCCGTCGGAGCTCTCTATAGCGGTTCCTGGGACAAGAAGTACTGGAGTTCATCTAGGGTTGGCTTTTCTTCTTCTATCTCTCGTCGTATCTCTTGTTTTCTCTCAATTTCTGTGTTACGTATCTAATTCCTCAGAATTTAATCAATGTTTAGAGTTTTCGAGGGGTACATTTTTTCACCCTAAGGACCTATGAGCAGTAGATTGAACTATGGTCTCTGATTTTGAACAATTTTGATTTAAGTCTACGTCCAGTGATACTGCATAGGATACATGCTAGATCCTTAATCTGAGGATGTAGATTGGGATCGAAGAAGAGAAGCAAACTTGTAATTTGATTGTTCTCGGTTCCTGAACAACACATGTATATTTTGTGCTACAACTTATGCATATTGGGAATTTCTGTTTACTTGGCTTATTTTTTCATCAGGGAAAAGATCGTTTCCCTTATCCTGTGGGCTACAAAGCTGTTCGAGCTCACAATGGGAACACATATTATATGGAGATTGAAGAAGGTGCCAAAGGACCTTTATTTCTGGTGTGCTGCTGTTCCCATAAAAATATTACAAGGTTCTGTATACATTTTGACAATGCAGCAAAGTCTTACTTTAATAATGCAGATTAGATATTTGGCTGAATCATGGACGGGTCAGACCCCAGATATTGCATGGGGAAAGTTCCAGAAGACGGGCATCTCCCACTTAAAATTATGGCATGGAAAACGATTTACATGTAATATGAACGGCATGGAGGTACATCTCTGTTTCTTTTTGATACCTCTTTGAACTATCTTGCATATTACTTTTATAACCAATTATATAATCTACAATAGAATACAAGTTTCAAAGTCAAACATGCGTCATTGCCTTTCCAAAAATTCCTGCATATTGTTGTGATGATTCGGCAAAGCTTTTGAAGAACGCTTCCTGGCCACAGGATCACTATTATTTGTATGCTTGTGAGCTTTACAGACTTCCTTTATTATCATTGCATTTCTGACTTCTCAATTCTGAGTTGATACATAGGAAAATCCATAATACTTGGGATATACTCGCCAGATAAGTCGAGCATACTACTTTAGCTAAGACTTCATTGAATGTTTTGCTTTCCAGGCCTTCCTTGGGTGTTGGTCACTAGTACTATCACCTGGCTTGTAGTTATTCTGATCCTACCACTGCGATTAATTAATTACTTGCTGTTTAAGATGACTGTGATTTTTATTTTATTTGGTACAGTTTTTTGGCTTCAAAAACCTGTTGGTTCAGAGATTGCTCCGGGAAATTGTGACAGATTCCCACGGAATGGTAGAATCTAGCTCCAGAAGCAGGGCCTCTCAAATCCGGGTCGTTGATGGACGACCAGTAATGTGTGAAAATCCAAACTTATTATGTTATCTGGACATGCCAGTGGCTAGAAAGAAACGAAGTAGAAAATCAGAAATAGTATACCAGAATTCAGTAGTCAAAGATGGCCATAAAAAGCCAAGATTCCAAGACTCATCTTATGGTGCCGACATTTTAAATTCAGCACCAGTGTCAATCTGCTCAGCAAAAGGAGAACTGGAGATAGTTGGCCTTGGAGCACCACCACCAAAGCAGTTGCATTCTAGTCATGCTACTAACGAAAATTCATATCTACCATCAGAAAACCCTCCAGAAGTGAAAGCAGTCATACCTATCCAAGAAACAGACCAGATTCTTGACAGTTGTAAATCAAAGCCATTATCCAACATTTCTGAAGAGGTAATCCATTCAGGGTTATCTTCTGTCCATAAAGAACTTCTAGTATATTTTTCTCGGAAGGTCCCTCTTTTGTTATTTTGGCATAGTATACTGCTGACGTTTTTTCTCCAGGAAAGTGGTTTTGAACAATAGGAATCTTAAATTTTTGCAGCTTCATGGGTTGCAAGAAAAGGAATACAAACCCAACGCTGATAGTTTTCTGCACGAGAGTCAAGATATGACTGGTTCCAATCTTTGTGCACCCGATACCTTGGAGTTCGTTCAAGGTATTAGCTTTTCATTATTCTTGTGAACTTGTTTAATGCCAAGATGTCTTCTTCTAGCTGTCAGAAGATTGTAATCATTATGGCTGCATCTTTTCTTGGATTCCTTTTTGTCCAATTCTTGCAGATAACAACATAAGTTCTGCTACAATAATGGATGATAATACAAATTGCGAGCAAAAAGAAGAATTGACCCTTGCTGACATGGTAGTCAATGAAGAGCATTCAGCTGAACCAAATGCAGAATATTTAGCTGATTCAGCTGATCAGGAAACTGCCAAAGCAATGATCTCATTTCTACTTCCTCGAGCAATTCCACTGCTCAACAAGGCCTCAAGCAAGAAGCCCAAAAAAAATGATATGTCAGGAACACTATCTTCCAGATTAAATCGTTCTGACAACTGCAAAACGAGCCAACTTGATGATGCATCGGGAACTGGTATACTTAACCCCTACAAAATGCATGAATTATTTTTGCAATATTTTTGCACACAATCTGTTAGTCCTAAAGCATTCCTTTATCCCATAGTCCATAATTCTTCTTCAAAATTTGCAGCTGTGTCACTGTCGATAAGAACATGCAGTGGAGATGATGATAACATGCAAGTCGTTGCTCTGGATTCTGTTCAGTATTTTACAAGTAATGTGTCCATTGCTCCGGACAGTTTTGATGAGTCTCACTTGGAAGTTCCTGGGAATGGTCATATCATCTCTTACAAGGAAGTCTTTCCAGCAGATCTTCCCAAAATGCCCATAGCCAAGGAACAGGTTGCAATAGTAAATGAAAATCTATCGGTCCCTGCTGTGGATACTATTGAGATCATAAACCCGTCTTCACATGATGTTAGTACTATTCTGGAAGAAAATAGTCAAGACGGATCTGTGAAGAAGTCCGTGTCAATACCACACTACACCAGTTCAACTGACAGGATTTTATCCCAAGAATCTGAGGAACTTTGTGCAGAAAAAGGAAACTTAGTGCAAACAGAATGCCACTCCGAAAACAAGGAACCAAAGAGTATATCCTGTTCTACTGAAGGTAGTATGCTAAATTTATCAATATCACTATTTGCCTCCGCCCCCAGAATGATTTGCATGACTGTATCTGTGCACCGTCTAATATAATCATGAGTCTAATTGCCTGCAGGTGATGGTTTTGTGGTTGGCTCAACCCCTACTGAAGTTGGTTCTATCAGAAAAGAAAAACACAAGGTGTATTGCAGGAAAAGAGTCTCGACCAATCAACAGCGAAGAAACAGAAACTCATCCTCTGAAAGTAAAAACAGTTGCAGAAATACTGGAGATGATGATTCCATAAGCAAAATGTCTCCGATTAAAATCCCACATATCTTGGAGCCTCTGCCGACCTTGTCTACCAACTCTGTATCAGATAGAACAAATCCACAGGGGGATGGAAGCGGTCATTTGACAGAACAATACCAGGTTCCTGAGTTGATGAAGGTGAATAACAATCAATTCCCCAATGTATTAAGCAATGAGGCGTGTGTGGCACCACAAGATTTAAGGCGAACTCATGGTTTTGGAAATGCAACTATATCACCATTCTCACCTCCAGCGTCAAAAGTTGAGAATGTTCAATCCTATATTGGTGAGGCATTGGACATCCAAGTCTCTGAACCACCTTCTACAAAGTCTCCGTATAAGGAAAATACCAGCGAGAAAAGCATCTCTAGTGTGCCGGAATTTCCAGCTAGTTCGAATTTAAAGCTCAGCAGAGATGTAAAAATCAACAATGAGATGGAAAAAATTGTTGAGCTGCTTGGCTACTACTTTCATCCCATGCCTGTTTCAACAGTATCACTTCAGTCTGTTGGTAATGAAATCTATATTTGTGTGTTGAGCTTTGCTACAGAAGATAGAGTTAGAACCCTGTTTATGTACAAGATATCAGCTAAATTACCAACCAGAGGATTCCCCTCTGTCGTTGGTCACACACCTGCCTTACTCCCCATTGTGGATGACAAATCTGGTGGAAATGTAAGTTCATTAAAGTTTTTCCTAGTTTCTTTTGATAAACTGCATGATTACTGCCATATCTTGTTTTTTACTCTGTAGTTATCAGATAGTTGTGTTACATTTGCTCAGAGAACACTCGAGAGATCTTATTTTCACTTCACTCCAGACGGGCAGCATCTTATTTTTAGTGGCAATGTCAAAACACCTTATTGCAGGTTCAGACTTCTCTCTACTGTTTTATTCAGTACAGGGATACAGAATAAAGATATCAGAGCTAAGAGATTACTCCTTTTTTTTTTGCAGGAAGAGAGAAATTGATTGCTCGTGTTTGACTTGTACATCAGCTTCCTTTGAGGAGAATGCAGTGAGAATTGTCCAGGTGAAAGCTGGTTATGTTTCTCTTGTGACAAAACTTCAAGCAGTTGACAATGTGCAGTGCGTGGTGGTGTGCGATCCTAACTATCTCATTGCAGTTGTTAGAAGTGGAAACCTTATTGTCTGGGCCATGAACTCGCAATGGAGGTTCTCTCATCAGAGTTAATTGCCATTTTCTTAAAATTGTTGTCAGATCCTTCTTGTGTGTGGTGCTGCAGGCTGGATCATCATTGAACTTTCTGCTAATGTTCACTTCTCCTAAATCTGCAGAGGTCCTACCGAAGAATTCGTTATACTGGCAAATCCTTGCATATCTTCATGCATCGTGGAACTGAAGAAGATCCCAAAATGTCCTCATCTCATTATCGGGCATAGTGGTATTGGGGAATTTACAATATGGTATTTTGCTTCCTCTCTCTGTCTCTGAAGATTTTTCTCTGCCCATCTCTTTGTTAACTTACACAACTTTATTCCTGCTAGGGATTGATGAGGATCAGCCAACTGATTTTTCTTTTTCTTCTGTTCTCCATGGTTGCAGCCTGCTAACTTTGTTTATTCTCGACTTAGGGATATCTCAAAGCGAAGCCTAGTATCAAGATTTGTATCTCCCAGCAATTTGATATTTGAGTTCATCCCAACCAGCTTGTTTGCGTGGCACACTGTACATAATCATTCTACCATCGAGGATCACGTTGACATGATATTAGCTGCAACAAAACTGTGGTTCTCAAAAGGGATCGACAACAAAACATTGGTCCCAGCTGAAGTCAAAGACACTGCCATCTGGCTTTTAGTCTCTACCGATCCTGACCCAGACGCTATATGTGACCGTGTAGAAAGTGGAGCTAGATGTTGGAGACTGGCTCTGCTAGTGAGAAACCAAATCATATTGGGAAGTCAACTGGACCCGAGGTTGACCATCACACATACATCTCCTTCTTTACCTTGATATTTTGTTTCTTAAGCTCCTCTGGTTTCTCCATGTCCCGTGAAAAAGTAGTTTTGCTTTTGAGGACTATATGAGAAGTAAAGGTGTATGAATGTTTTAAACATTTCGAAATCCATTGGCTATGGATCTGTGGTTTACAGGGCTTATGTAGCCGGCACAGTATCTGGTCACGGAGTAGCAGGCACAGTTGATGGACTTGTGTACTTGTGGGACTTGACGACTGGCACTAAACTGGGCTCTCTCCATGATTTCAAAGGTAAACATTTTATTTTAAAGTAGCTGTTTCATCATACCCATGAAAACAACGAAGACAGTTGTCAAAATTGTGACCTGGATTTTGTCAGGTCAAGGAGTTTCATGCATAAGTTCAGATGATTCCGGAAATATATGTATAGCGAGTGAGGATGGTCAGCTTTTGGTTTATTGCCATCCCGCAAAGGAAATTCAAATTCAACGAGTGTAATAAAATTGACTTGGAAACAAGTTTTGCCAAACTGGCTTCTATTACAAGTTGAGGATTTATATCATTTGATTACGATAAATTTGACGTTAAAAAGAAAATAAAGAATAAGAAATTACGCTGAAAACGACGTCGTTGCTGATAGGGTTCTTAACTTGTTATCTTTCTCCCCAAAAAGGAGAAAAAGAAATTTGCTTCGCTCGTAGCAGAAGAAAATGCCGACTCTCACCAAGCTTTACTCCATGGAAGAAGCCGCAACTCACAACAAGCAAGATGACTGCTGGGTCGTCATCGACGGCAAGGTCCGCTCTCTCTCTCTTCTAATTTCAGGATTTCTTTTCAGTCCTTGTTCACATGTGTTGGAATCGTGATGGATTTTCTACTTTCGAATCAATTGTGTCTATCTCTCGATGACTATAGAATCTATCGTGCAATTTCTGTTTTCGCTAATGCGTTGACTCTGAATTAAGAAAATGATTTAGGTGATTTGAGAAAATATCTGATCTGCCTCTCTTTCGTTTACAGGTCTGGAGGAGATGATGTGCTTCTTGCTGTCACCGGTAGCTTCTTCTTCTTCCCCAATCTTTGCTCTTTTCTTTTATGATTGTTCTGTTGTATCTAATCCAAGTAAATGTGATGATGTTCTAAAAAGGCAAAGATGCAACAGATGAATTCGAAGACGCAGGGCACAGCAATACCGCTAGGGAACTCATGGAGAAGTATTTCATTGGCCAGAGCTTAAGATCTACAACGAGCAGCCAAAAGACTCCGTTCAAAAGCTTGTCGACTTAACAAAGCAGTATTGGGTTCTTCCTCTCTCCATTATCACCATCTCCGTTGCTGTGAGTGGCCTGATCTCTCGCAAGAAGTAGTCTCTTTCTTGCTCTGAAATATTGAATTACTGGGGAATCAACTTTCCACAAGAAACTCCCCATTATAGATTTTTTTTAATAACAGAAAAGATAGATCAATATTATTTTCTTTGCTCTGAATTGAAACCCCAATTCCTGAAAGTTCGGTAGCTCCAACCCTAGAGTACAGTTGAGAAAGTCACATCTTTGCAAATTCTCTTTGCTCTGCATTGTACATGGACGTTCGTCTCATGGTAATATATATGGAAATTTTCAAAGAAAAAAAGTAGAAACGTGAAGCGATTGGCCATAGTAAAAGCGGCTAAGCACATGTATATTTAGGAGGACCAAGTTTCCAGCTTCTTTCTTTGACAAAGTAAAAAGAGAAGAGAGACATGTTTTTTCCAACAAAAATAACAAGACGAAGAGTTGGGATTTAGAAGAAGTCCGAAGAGGTAATCCAGAGATGAGCCGCCTCCAGGGGCCGCATGAACCTTGGTCGATGGCCGGTCCTGCGTTCAACCAAAACTGCTTTAGTAAACTGTGCCTGGTTCACCAAAACGTAAATCTTCACAGATGATTATACGTTAACAAGAAAATGATACTCTCTTATCAAAAGCTCATTCATAAACTTGAAGTTGGTGTTTCATATCATAATTACAATATGTACGGATATAACAAGCAAATTTCCCTATTTCAAATGTAGAGCCGCAGTAGCAAACTTCAGAGATGCTTTTGCAATAAAATATGTGCTAGTTGTGTGTGAGAAGGTTTTGCTTTTCGTAAAATAACACATCCATGTGAATCACTAACAAACAACAGATGTCAATCATCTTATCAAAAGAAAATCAAATCTAACAACAACAAATAGAGACAATACCGTAAGGAAGTTGCCTGTGTTCTGTCCATCTGCTCGAATGTAGTTGTTTGTAGAGGAGTTATTGATGCCGGCAGGTATTTGCTTGGTAACATTATCCGGCTGAGAAGCAACAGGTTTAGGTGAAGGATCAGCATTTACCACAGGCAGAGTTTCAGCTGGAGGAGTTGGAGCATTGTTAATGGCTGGCTTTGGAGCCTCTCCGCTACCAAAAAGATACCCCAAAGAACTTTGCCCACCACCTGCACTAACTCCACGACCCATTCTATCTCCTTTTCCAGAACAAGACAAATATAAGTTGGTCTTTTTTCTCAAAACATATGAGAAATGCAATGAACTGGAATCTTCTGGGAGTAGAAAAGAAATTGAAACCACAAGTTGACTGGTTACTCCTTCCTATACTATTATAGAGAACTGGTAGATGTATATATACACAAGACCCAAGTCTGCTATTGCATATCAAAATTCATCATCACTGAAAGTATATATACACTATTCATCATCACCGAAATCACATCACTCAGAAAACTCGTTGGATCGATTTCAAAGAACAGACGCATCATGTCATTTCTGGGCTAGAGAGAAACAAAGCCAAATAAAACCACTAGTTGTGCAAGTGCAACTAAACCTAAAAGAGTCACCAACATTGAACGATTCTCCCAAAACATCAAGCGAAGGTTTTGAGATGTATAGCTATACATATTGATACAGCGCTTCAGAAACAGACTACGAAACAGCATCTGAAACACATCACAGAGACCACGAAATAAAATCAGAACACCAATTCTCGAAGAGAAACAACACTAAAAGATACAGAAATTCGACAAAACAATCGCAACTCCACTCAAAGCTCTCGTCTCCAGAGAACAACGGAGAAAATCGGTCCTCAAGAGAAATGAAATGAAGAATTTACCTGTAGGTCAGATCTAGTGATCGGAAATGGAGCAACGAAGAGCTAGCAAAATGGCAGTGACGATATGAGAAACACAATTTTAAGTTTTAATGTGGATAATTTGTTTCACAGAACCATCACTAAACCGTAATCTCTATTCATTATCATACCATTCAATTTTGGGCTTTACGGATATGTGCATTAACCAAAAATTAACACGAAATAATTGAAAAAATTTAAGAACAGAGGCCCAATTTGGGTTTTAGTCTCCTCACTGCTCGGCCCTACTCTCAAAAACAATCACTAAGATTACGAGATCCTATAACCGGTTTGGTTTAATTGTATACGGTTTAAAAAATAAATAACCGATAACATTTGTTAATCGACATCACGATGATTATTTCCTGGATGGTATCTGAGATATCTCGACGAGGATTCGGTTCAATGACTGAGGCCGAGAGAAGAATGGAGCGTGATCGGATCCTTTGAGCTGGAAAACTTGTTCAGGCGGGTTCAATTTGATCATCGCCTCCTGAAGAGGAACCGGTACGGCGTAATCCTCCATGGTTTTGATGTAGAACCGTCGGATAGAGCCGTAGTTTTTCTCCGACCCGTGAACCTTTTCGCCGACCGGTGCGAATGGGATCGGTCTCATGGATACCGATGCCAATGCGAGGTCCTAATACCAAAATGCCGAATTAGTTTCAGTAATCAAACCGAACTTTACCGGTATAAGATTGGTTCGGTTACCTTTGGAGGGCTCTGATTATAGAGAAAATCTCTAAGCAAAGATCTGTCGAAATCAACGGCGGTTGGAGGGTTCTTTTTGCCGTTGGCGTACAGAAAGATCTGAGCTTGTTGCATCAGATCATTTGACCCCACCTGAAAAAAATTAATTAATTAAACCAAATGAGAATGCAATTAGAAAAAAATTAATGTTCTTTTTTTTTTTTATAACTGTGGGATCCCAAATGTTTTGCTAGGTCCAAAAACTAATCCCACAAGATCTGCGGACGCTCCAAGTTTTCTTGTTTTCTTGCCACTCGAATCCATGGAGAGGACACATACCCATCCCAGCCAATTTGACTACTAGCACTAGACCAAGAACACTTGTTTAAAAACGGGATTATATAAAAATGAAAAGTGTACCTCATGTTGATTAAAGAGATCAAGAGTGCTTTGACCATTAGCCAACATAGCAGCAGAGATAAAGACGGCTTTGGAGATCTTAGTAGGAAACATCTCCATGGCATAAGACATACAAGCACCTCCAAAATCATGCCCAACCAAAATCACCTGTATTTTAATTATGGTCTTAATTAAACATGATCTAAACTGTTGTAGTTTTCATCATTAATGCCTCAAAGACAAAGTTGGAGGAACCTTCTCGGTGGGTTTGAGGGATTCGAAGAAGTGGAGGAGAGGCTTCGAGTAGTGAGCGAGGCTGGTGATGTTGTTGGTGTCAATAGAGCTTACACCTGAACCGGCCAAGTCAACGGCATCGACTTGGAAACCATGTTTCTCCAATAGAGTTATGGTTTTGTACCAACACCAAGCCCCGAATCCTCCACCATGAACAAGCACGAACCGCTTCGTCTCTGAACCTTCCATCTTATTCAGCTGCTGTTACACATACACATATGTCCCTCACAATGTCACAACATAGAGATAAGCTAGCTGCGATTGTTCAAAAGCCCATTTTTCCTTTTGTGTTTTACATTGTCAAGAAAAAAAGAAAAAGAATAAGCTTATTCATTGGTTTCCTATAAAGTGAAATGCTTGCCTTGTCTACGAGCTGGTTAGGTTTGATCATGGGATCTGTACTAGACCTTTGCCTAGAGCTAGAGCTTCTTACGAATGCACCTGTTGACTTCTTGGGAGTTTGGACGGCTGAAACAGGTCCTGAGCCGCCGCCTGAGCTGGCTGGCTGAGTCGAGGGATAGACGACAGAGGTGGAGCGTCTGAAATTTGGAGGAACAACAGAGTTGCTGCTACGAGGGGTTTGGTTGAAGAGGAGATTAGTGGCTGCTAGTGTTTGCACTTGAATAATGTGAGAGTCTTTGTCATGGCCATGGTGGTCTTGATGATGTCTCTCTCTAATCTTCTTCTTCGATTTGATCCCGCCTTTCTTGGAAGACGAAGTGGAGGATGAGCCAGAGCAGGAGAGCGAAGGAAGTAGCGTCCGCTTTCTAAACGAAGGGATCAGCGATAGGCGACGCATGTATTTCCCGGAGTTACTTCCTCCTCCTTTGCTGCGGCCGCCCGATGATTTCTTGGGACGTTGTTCCTCCTCGTGAGAGATGCATGTGAACGAGTTCCCCATATTTTTTTTTGAATTTTCTCTGTGTTAGTTTCTCCACAAAACAAGAAAAGAATGTTTATAGATGCGTTGTGTTACATGTTCGTGCTTGCCTCTGTTAGAGAAATGAAACAGTTGAGACCTTCACGTCGTGAAAAAGGTCTATGCAATACATTTTGAGGTACATGAAGGTATATGCAATACATTTTGAGGTACCAAGTACTCAAAAAGGTCTATGCAATACATTTTAAGGTACCAAGTACTCAGAAGTATTTGGATTATTTGAATATATCTGACAATAAGACAATAATTTTATTATAAGGGAGAAACATGGAGGGCACATTCTTTGAGGAATGGCCATTTTGACTTTCAAGACGAGTCAAGTGCAAGACAGCCAAAAAAATGGCTTTATATATTATAAGATACAACAAAATATAACACGTTCTTCCCCCCCCCCCCCCCCCAAAATTGTTTGGTGTCTCCAGCTCCATAAAAGAGCATAGATTATGCTTGGTCGTCTTCTTTCCTCTAAACTAATGCTAAGCTCAGCCACAAAGTCATCTTTCTTTGAAACAAACAACTTTCCATAATGTTAGCATCAGAGTCTCCAGTGGTCTCAGTGTTTACATCTCCAACAGAATAGAAACAGTTAATCTGCATCAGAGATCGAAACGATAAATAAAAAGAACCAATGAGTAATGACCTTGCTTTCTTGTTCATTGGAAGCTTTAGTCTGTGCAACATTTCATCTCTATGAACAGAGGAGAAAGAAAAAGATGCAATTCTTCTCTGTATGCCAAAGTTAAAAGTTCAAAAGCTGATGAGAGATATTGGCTGTGTTTTACCTCGATATAAGCAAAGAAAACGAGTTAATTCACTCTTCTGCTTTGTAATGATGAGGAGCAAACTCAGTCAACCATAAGGGATCAATTCTTGTGAGGTTCTTGATATACTTTTTGCTGGTTTGCATGAGCTCGTCGAATATAACACACTCGGGTTTGGCACAGAATAAAACAGAAGTTGGGTGGATATGGACAACCTCACCACTTTCCACAGCCCTGTCAAGTCATTAGATGACAATGGAAGTTCTGTTGTGAGCAAAGGACCAAAGCATAATAGGCATATTTACATGTTAAAACAATAACTGAATCACTGGAAGGTACCTACCTGTATGTACTGTCCAATTGTCTATTTGCTGCTTTAAGGAAAAACGATGCAGCAAGACATCTACGAAACTCAAGCATGTCATTTCCGCATGAAGACACCTTAAAACCCAACTGTTCAACAAGTCTACGGATTTGCCTGCAACAAGCATTTGTATGATTATCATAATTCATCAAAAGGCATAATAGTCAAGTGTAAGAATCTCAGAAGAAGGTATGACCAACCTATATGTATCACGAGCATGCTTCAAAGAGCGGTTATTCACGAAGTTATCCTTACACCATTTTTTCAGAATTTTATCAATTTTGTTTTCACCGCTAGCTAGTTTTCTCTTTTCCAATAACTCATCCGACTCCCGGTAAACACTAAGATAAGTTAGGTGATCCCCTTCCACGCTAGCAAAGTGGTTTCTTGAAGTTCTTGCCTGGAGAAACAAAGATAAAACAGCTGTTTTCATCAACTGTTGATATAAAGGAAAATGTGGATTTCTCCCAGTCCTTTGGTATACTCACCTGAGTCACCTCTTCTTTCTTCTCACGAGGATCATAAAATATGGATTCCACAGAGAGCATTGCAACAGTGATCAACATTTCCTCGAGACAGTTGGATTGATTGGCCAAAATTAGAGCTTTGGAGTACACAGGATCCAGTGGGAGCCGTGACATTTGGTAGCCAGTGGGGTTCAGTTTACAATCATCTGTCAGGGCACCAAGCAAGTGCAACTCTACCAATGCTTTTACTATTGCGCCCCTGTTTAACATCAGATGACAATCTAGATCAACAAAGTGTTTATAACAAAAACAATAGAGAATAGAAGCTTCAGCCATGTGTTAAACTTCCTTAAGAAGACTTTAGTGGTGGCAACCAACAAACGAATTCATTGATATCCTCAAGTATAAGAAAATGACAGAGATGTCCACAACAAAAAGAAGTACCTTGAAGGTTTATCTATAAAATCAAACCCAACAATATCATCAATTCCCAGAGCCTTCAGCTGCAAAATAACGTTTGAGAGATTGCATCTCTTGATCTCTGGTTTGGTTGAATCCTCCAGTTTCTTAAATTCCTTCTCCTGATAAAGACGAAAGCACTTCCCAGGGCCCTCGCGACCTGCGCGTCCACTAAAGTAAAAGCCAAAAAAAAAAGCAGATAGAATTGCATGCAAGGAAAACTCTCGCCAACCATCAAACCACCTTGAATGGAAACAAAAACGAATACAGAACATGGTACCTTCTTTGAAGCGCCTGTGCTTTTGATGCTGGAACAACATCAAGCGAATCCATTCCTTTTCTCGGATCATAGCTCCGTGCCTTGACAAACCCAGGGTCTATCACATATCTTATTCCAGGAATTGTAATCGATGTCTCCGCTATGTTTGTGGCCAAAATCACCTAAAATTTGCAAATACCTCAAACTGGATTATTATTGTATCAACCATATACAACGACTGAACCAAATTGTTGCTGAACTTCTCTAACCTTACGAAAACCAATTGGCGCTGGGGCAAAAGCTCGCATTTGCTGCTCTGATGGAAGAGCAGAAAAGATAGTAAGTGGCAGTAGCTTCCGCTTGTCTTCAGGTAAATGCTGTAGTCTTTCTTGGACAAGTCTATCAACAGATTCAATTTCATCTTGCCCAGTGAGGAAAACAAGTATATCACCTGGCTTCTCTTCCAAATGAATCTACATGAATTAAAAAAAAAAAAAAATCAGATGCAAAATTCGTTTACTAAAAAATTCAAATTTCTATTCCCCAAATGCTGATAGGGTAACAAGACCAATAACCTGAAATATGGTGACCAAAGCTGCATCTACATAATCTGTTTCAGGTTCAACAGTGTAAAGAATGTCAACGGGAAACTGTCGCCCTTGCACATGAACAGCTTTGGCACCACCAAAATACTCAGAGAAAACACGTGCATCCAAACTGGCAGACATAATTATCAGCTTCAACGGAGATACTTTTCTGCCTTGACACCCTCTTAATGCGCCATTCCACTGAACACCATTCTCACCACTTGTTTCTGTTTGTACTTCTGATGCTGTATTGCCAATCTCACTTCTCTCGTTAACAGGCTTTAATCGAGCCCGCAGTATCATTTTAAGCAAGGCCAGCAGAACATCAGTATGAACAGTCCTCTCGTGGGCTTCATCGACAACAATGACTGAATATCTAGAAAGAAGCGGATCCAACAGTGCTTCTCTGCAAAATTTAACCAACAATTTTATGTTTGTTAAAACTCAAAACAGAGACCAGACAATAAAACCTACGCTGTAGGTATTCCAGATGAGAGACCAGTGATGAGAAAACCAATCACAGGTTTATGAGAAACTAAAATTTAACCTGTGGTTTTTTGTTTACCTCAACAATAATCCATCTGTCATGTATTTTAACCTCGTTGAGCTAGAAGTAGAATCATCAAACCTAATGGAATAGCCAACCCTTTGGCCCAACTTAACATCACATTCCTCAGCTACCCTTTTAGCGACAGTCACGGCAGCAATACGCCTCGGCTGGGTTATCCCGACCATCTTTCCATCCCGACAGAATCCAGCACTGAATAGGAACTGAGGCAATTCTTCATAAGAGAAAAAACAAACAAACATATGATCAACCTCAATTAAATAGGTACTACATTCGCTTTGTTCCGTCCCAGCTTACGAGTAGTTATTCAACAACTTACGAGTAGTTTTCCCACTTCCGGTTTCACCAACGATAATCAGAATATCATTCTTTTGAACCTCCTCAATCAGACGTTTCTCCACTGGATTAAGACAGCCACCACCAACAGAGTTAGTCACCACGGCCATGGAAATATCAGAAAAATTGAAAATAAAAATAAAAAAAGAGCCAAGTATGAAATAACTCGCACCTGAAGCAATAGGAAGAGACTTTCTATGCTCTGCTATCTTTTGCCTCATTCTGTGATAAGTCAAATCATTATGCACAATCTTTTCTTTTTTTTTTCTTTTCTGGGAATGATATCAGAAACTATGGTTAAATCTAGAAAGTAGAGAGACTAACCTAAAGCGAGAAGCAGTTGGAGATTTAGGGTTCGGTTTACTGTTTTGAACAGACTCTTAATGGTATCCCCAGAAATATTCACCCAAGATTTGTTCAGAGATAGTGAGAAATCTTTCCGACACGGGCAAGAACTTCAACAACAGAAAATTCGTTCAGATCGAGCTCGAATTAGAACAGTACCTTGAAGAGAAGATGGTAAGGTCTATGCTTGTCCTAATTCTTCTACAAAGAGTTCTCTCCTTAGGTTTTTTTTTTGGCACTTCTTATGTTCGTTTCGAAACCGGACGATTGAACCGGTTGAAATGCAATCCGCTGCATCGGCCGGTTTAACTTTTTATTGACTCCCATCTGAATCTGCCTTGAACCGCAAAAAGTCAAAACCCATGAAATTCCCGGTTAATACAGGGGAATTGAAAACCAAAAACTTCATTCTCTTGCGAAAACCCGATCTGAATAACAAATTTAATAATCATCTATCCATAAATCCTGTCTTTCTCAACAGCTTTTTGTTTTTAAGAATTGAGTTTTTGGGAATGAGTAAATAGGGCCCTGAGAATCAGCAACTCTCGTAAAAAACCGAGAAACACAAGCTGGGAGAGTAATTAACCAGAAGATCTCACACTTGCTAATTGAGTGTTTCAAAATTCGTTACTTGTTTGTCAGATCTTGTATAGGATATTGACTACTTGTTACAGATAGAAACAAAGCAAGTTTATCAAAGATAATTGACTCCTAATCACAGATTCGAGAGAAGACAATTTACACGGAAAATCTATTAGAGATTGCAACCGATTCCATATATAAGAAAAAAGTTTATCAAGTAACAATTGACATTGAGAGTGAGCTTAAGGAGTTAATACTTCGAGAACACGGCAAACAAAATAAACTTGGCCAGACCAATTTCACAGACGCAAAAGATGTTTCTCTTTCTCATTCACAACCCTTACTCAACTGTTTTGTGCAATGTACATATATCCTCCAATTGTGAATGACCCACCAAGCGAGTGTTGTGTGGTCAAGTGACCAAAAACTTGTCCTTTATTACATCACCAAATCATCAGCAGAGTAATAGTCGGCAATAAGACGGTACATGTAAGATGGGTTGTGTCCTCCTCTGTAAATCAAAACAGTACTGCCATCATCAGGTTCTGAACGCCATGAAAATGAACCAATCTACATATATAGTATCTAGAAGAAAGCAAGGATATATATCTGAGACTTACGTGTCGGTTATAAAGAGACTAACAAGGTTTGGTGGGACGTAATCGAATGTTGGGTTTACAACTTGAAGAAGGGGAGACCCAGAACCCGCTCCAAAATCCAGGCAATCAGAGAATTCACCAAAATCCAACAGTTCAGAAGGAGATCTCAGCTCGTTTAGTAATACCTCTGGATTGTGTGGATACAATGGACATAACTGTTTATTACATTAAATAAAAAACTTGAGTCAAATTTTGAGTTTCTTGAGAGCAATCAATGGTTTGAGACAAAAAAAAAAACACAACTCAGAAACCAACCTTGTGACTTCCGGCTAGAACCACAAATGGGACTGCGTGCTTTTGTGCTGCAAGAGCAGCCATGTTGACTCCAACAGGTCCTATAACCCCACCATTAGCCATCACTGCATGAGCTCCAATTATAACCTGTGCATTATCACATCATTTGTAATCTATTTTTAGAAGCCAAGGGCAAGAAAACATAGAATAGGGCGGGGATTGAACATGTACCATATTCACTCGAGATATCATGGCAAACACTGCAGAGTCAGTGATCACAGTGGTCTGCAAACCTCTGGCTACTAATTCTTTTGCTAATAGATGGCCCTGATACCTAACAATATAATTGGATAGAATTGGAAGAAAGACAATTAAAATGATACAACTGAGTTAGATGGACACTAACGATGGTCATCATGAAACATTAGAAAAAGGAGACACCAAACCTTGGTGCACCTTCGGCGACAAATACACGAAATGATCTTTTTTTCTCCTTTGCAGCACACAGAAACTCGAGAACTGTTCTTGAGCTACCCAGTGTTAGAATCACCTCACTGACAAAAACATTATGCAATACAAAAGTTGTCGTCAAGGAAAGATACTGACAAACGAACATTTTGTTTCCCCATCTATTGCATGTTACAGAAAATTAATGGTATAGAGACAAAAAATAAGTACTTTTGATGTATATGCTCTATAGCTTGCTCAGCGATCTGCTCATGACAACCAGCAATCTCTTGGATAAGTTGATTGACTCCCTCTATAACATCATGCTTCAGCTTCCGAGTTATTGAACTTTTATCGGCAGCTCAAAAAAGTACATTAGACCATCAATATCAACCTATTTTAGCTGCCAAACAATATATTGTCCAATGATTCATCCAAGATAATTTCAAAAAAAGCGAGATGAACCACTTAAAACCAGACTATTAAGAACAGAAATTGATTCACTTAATTTCCTCCATGTAACTCAGAATCAAAACTTGACAGAGAACTCCATCAACAAAACCAGTGATCTAGCGTTGTTCCTAGAATTCCATGAATTTCCCAAGCCTAAAAGTCCCTAAACCAGCTTCCTCTGATACATGAATCTGTTACATTCAATGTCAATGTATAGTCCCATCTACAACAGTTCCCAAAAGAAAACCATGAGTATCGACTTGTAAAAGAGAATGTAAATAAATTCATTCTATTCCTACCACAACACTTCTCTTCATGGCTTATCAAGGACATAACTAAAACAGGCAGCATAAAGTTATACTGAAAAAGATGGCATTTGGAAAGGAGAGACAAAGGCATGGAAAAGGTACATTTTGCTTTCGGAATCAGCACCGGATGAAGATGTGTATGGGACAGTTGCAGATTCAGGAGTGCCCTCGAGAAGCGTTTGCAAAGATGGAGGGCGTAAGGTGCTCCTAGCTGCAGCTGCAACAACTGCCGCAGACATTGCAGGATACCCAATTCCTTTGCCATTATCATGTTCATCATCATCACTTGCATCCAGCAAGTCCAGCCCAGCCATAGCTGCTGTGCTTAGAGAGAGATCCTCCTCCCTTATTATATGCAAAACCCGTCTAACAACATTCCCCACCGCAAGCTCTACAAAATCAAATCCAACAAAGTTTATTCCTTGGTTGGTAAAGATAAATTGCAGAGGCTGAAAGAAAAGATGTAAGCAAAAAGAGAACATACCAACAGGATTTGCAGCGATCAATTGCTCACCAACGGCTTTCACAGCGTCAATCAGAGCTGAAGCCTGGTTTGCGTGAGGCACCCGCTGCTGCGAAATCACTGACCTGAGAAGCTCTACGGTGTATCTGGCCGTAGCCTGTGAGCCCTCAATCTTACTGTATCAAATCAGTAACTCTGTTAACAAAGGGTTTTACCAAAATTGGAGAACAGAAAAAGAAGAAGAAGAAGATATACCGTTTTCTTAGCTTGTTGACAAATTCCAACACCGTTGATTGGACGTCTGGCATCTTCCTTATCCGAAATCACCCAGAAACTTGAAAAATTTCGAAACCAGAGGCGTCAGATTGCATAAACCCTAATCACCCGAGATGCTAGAGAAGTGGTCCCGTAAACCCTAATCAAAACGAGGGAGATAGAGAAGAGACGATTAATGTGGATTGATTCGCTGTTTGTAAATTGAAATCGTTCGATCAGTGGTGTAGGGTTTGCAAGTTTCAAAATGAGATGTATAACGTGCGCCATACATGCGTAGGTTAACTTTATTTTTTTTTCCAAAAATTTTTACCGGTGAAAAACAAAAAGTTAAAAAGAGCGAATAAGTTACCAAATTCATTGTCTAGCCTTGAAATTGAAGGAAAATTTTTTTAAATGCATTATAAAGTATTTGGAGCTTCAGTTTTAAATCGATTTGTTTTGAAGGCGATTGCAAAAACTTGATCGATATATTACATGAATCTCATCAGAATATATCAATCATGACCTTGATTGATGATATTAATATTTGGCTTTCTAAATTCATAAGTCATATTATTGCTCATATTAATAGACAATCAAATGAAGCTGCTCACTTACTAGCACGAAAATGACCATCGAACGATTTTTTTTTATATTGTATTTATCCACTTTTTTGGTTAACGAATACTTTGTATTAATATTAGAGTATTCGTTAAATAACTCTAGTTTTTGTGGTTAGTCTACGAATTCCTTAAAAAAATAGTTTTTATTGTGTATAACTTTTTATAAAATTAGTAAAATATTTTTCAACTTTGTTTGATATATATATATATATATATATTCAAATAAAATATAATAAATTATAGTAAAAATATATAGCAAGATTTTGAATAGATTTTTTTTTCTTTGAATATATATGAATTAATTATTATTTTAAAATATATAGTATTAAAAATAATTAAGAAATTAAATAATAAATAACCTCTTTAATGCAAAATATATACTTTCCATATCTAATCAATAATTTTTAAAAACTATTATATCATTTCCTATTTCAATTATTCTTTGTTATTTGTAAGTAATAACTTACAAAACAAAGTTAATTTTAATAAATGTCTTCTTAAATAATATTATAGAGATTTATTCAGTGAATTTTTTTTTTTTGAAAAAGCGAAAGTGCCCTAATCTGAGATCACAGATTTATAAGTAGGTTTATGAATCTATTAATTTTTGATTACATATTTATTTGATTCTTAATATTATTTTGCTTATTGAAAAAATATGTATATTTTTTTTCGGAACCAGATCCTTTCAATTAGGGGCTCATATTCGATGAAATAGTCTTTACACTGAACATTTCTAAACATCGATTTAATAATATTATATTCAAAACAAAGTTCATTTATCACACGCTAGCTATATAACGCAAGATAATTTTTTCTCAAAAATTGTTTTGAAAATTTAAGAAAAAATAAATTTATCTGAATTTATAATATGTCTAACTAATTATTATATATATAAAATTGTCAACATGTACTAACTTGTCCACTTAACCCGTTTTGCAATGAACTAAAATATTATTCGGACTAACCCGCAAAAACCTATAATCTTAAAAACATAAATTTAATATGCACCGTTTGATGACTATGAGTTTTATGGCCAGTCCACAAATTCTTAAAAAAATATTTTCTTTGAATATGTATGAATTAATTATTATTTAATAATATCATAATAATTAAGAAACTAATATCAACTTTAATGAAAAATAAATACTTTCTATATTCTCATCACTAATTGTAAAAGACAATTATATCATTTTTTATTTCAGTTATTCTTTGTTATTTGTAATGGAATTTCATGTAATATCTTACAAAACAATGTTCATTTTGAAAAATGTCTTCTTAAATAATATTATAAAGATTTACGGTTTATTAGATTTTTGTGCTATTAAAATACAACACATCATAAAAAAATATTAAATATGAAAAACCAGTAAAAACAAAACATTAATACATATTAACTTTTTTCTTACTATGTCATTACTTTCCACACAATATTTTGACAAGCTAATATTCATCAGCCCACAAAAACTCTTTATGTTTTTTATCCGTATTTTTTTCCACTTTATTAGCGCCAATAATATATGCATTTCACATTTTTTCTCTAAAACTATATTGCCTCATAGAGTCCCGACTACCACTTTTGACTATATAAACTTCATCTTGCAAATTTTAGAAAGAGACATAATACATACTTTCGAAAAGGCTTCCAATCTAGTATCTCTTTTGTTACGTTTTGCTTCTATTATCTGGTGGTTTCATTTTGGTTTTGCTCAAGTATTTTTCTCTCATCCCAAATAGATCGTTCTAAAATTAGAAAACTTAGGCATTTGAAATTTATACAAATGCAAAGTGTTTTGCATGACCAATTATATCCAATTCGTCTCTAATTTCACCATGGAATCGGTGGTTTTTATCAAACGTTTGAATTTTTATGGAATAAAAAAATGATCAGCTTTGTTGTAGACTATGTTCTCAATGTTTTTTAAATTTTTACTTTTTAAAAGAAAGATCGAGATTTTGTAAATATGAGTTCTGGGCAAAATACAATATTATCTTATGTGTAATTGACTATGAATAAAATAACGTATAATCAATGTTTCTCTTCTAGGCTTAAATATGTTGATTGATTATTTAATTGTAGTTTTGAATAAAAGAAAAAACACACAACTTCTTCTCCCGATGGTTCCAAATGCCTCTTGAATTGCTTCTCCATAATGAATCTATCAAACATGAGAAAAAACTATTGTCCAATGTAATCCAAAACATGTATCAATATTTTGTATGTAGTCTGAATTTGTAGTTAATATTCATGATGAGAAAGTGTTTGTCATTGAAATTTTTTGGTTTGTATAAGGAACTATTAAATATGAAAGCTTTGGAGTTTCTAACTTGGTAAGAAAATATAGAAATATAAATCACATGCTTGAAATTGATCTTAGAATAAAAATATGTCCAAAACATCATACTCAAAACTTGCACGAATAAATAGTGATACTAAAAACGTGTACGAATACGACCCACGTATACTAAAAACTGTGTAATAATATATGATCAAATCATTAACAAAGGGTTTTACCATGTCTACAATTTAATGTTTATTAATACTTAAAATATAACTTTACTTTATAAAAATTTATAATACAACTACGCACGGAACAATCCATAGTTAACTAAAATAAAACAGATCTATCCAAACCAAACTTGTGTTTGTGTATAAGGAAAATCGATTCCGTAAAATTCTTTATTGCGTACGTAATGAATATAACAAAATGATCATAATACAAATGGAACAATTATTAATGAGAATAGGCTATAAACACATGCCAACATAAGTTATTACACTTGATATATAAGTAAATCGGATAACGAATAATATATAACATTACTACATTACACGAGCAGGAGGAATACTCTGCTCATTCTTGAAGAAATTCTCAGGATCATACTTAGCTTTAACTTGCATCAGTCTCTTCAAATTTCCCAAGAAATATTTGGATCCATAGATCTTAGCTTCATCAACGTTTGTCTCACCACTCGGATTGCTTCCAACATCCATGTCTCTGTAATTAAAGAACGCCTCTCTCGGATTACTTGACACGTACGGTTCCGCAACCTCGTAAAACTCCTTCATCATATTCAGGCTACCCTCTGTGCCGTTTGCGTCCAACCATGTCGTAAAGTATTGAACCTTGAACAAGTTTCCTTTCCGGTGAGGAAACGCCGTGGCGGTTGCCGGAATTCGGTCCATCACGCCACCGTAAGGGTTCCATTGCATCCACACAACATTGTTGAATTTCAACATTGCCTTCCAAAGCTTCTCCATTCCTTCTTTAGGGATTGGTTTCTTGACGTAATCTGATTTGCTCTTGAAAAAATCTCCCGGGCTCGATGGTCTATCTAGAAGAATGCTTGTCGGTGTACCGGCCGGATAATCGGCCCAAAACAACGTTGTGTTAATCCAGCTCATTTCCTGACAATCTTCACGTTTTAGCCCTAATTCAGGGAAGTTCTGGTTCATTATCACCATCAACTCATCGGTTCGACCCAAGAACTGAGCATAGAATACAACCGCGATGGTTCTCTCACCGCGTTTCGTTCCATTTACGACCTGAGGCATTGCTCTGATAAAAAGACTTTCAGGGAATTGGGTAGAGACAAGCTGCCACTTGTATAGAACATCAGTGCCTCCTTGTTCCAATGTTTTGTTAACCTTAAACACTGTCAGGATCTTTGGAACCTCGACGAGGTTGATTTTCCAAGAGAGGATAACTCCGAAGCTCCCACCACCACCACCGCGAATCGCCCAAAAGAGATCTTCTCCCATGGTAGCTCGATTCAAGAGCTTGCCGTTGACATCAACTAATTGAGCATCAACGACATGATCCACTGTGATTCCGTATTTTCTCATAAGATTTCCGTACCCTCCACCGCTGATGTGTCCTCCAGCTCCTACCGTAGCGCAAACACCGGCCGGGAACGCTAGCGTGTTGCTCGCATCAGTGATCTTTGTGTAGAGCTCTCCCAAGGTCGCACCAGCTTGAACCCAAGCTTTCTTGCTCGACACGTCAACAGTAATAGACCTAAGATTGTACATATCGAGAATTACAAATGGCACAGACGACATATAAGAAAGGCCCTCATAGTCATGACCACCACTTCGGATACGGATCTGGATACCGTTGGACTTTGCGCACACCACCGCGGCCTGAACATGAGATACATGTTTTGCCGCCACGATGGCTAGTAGGCTTTTGTAGTTAGGGCTCGAGAACCTCTTGTTTTTCGTGTAGGACACGTAAGATGACAAGAAGGTGGTGGTGTTATCGGCGGCGAAGATGGCATCGGTGATTGGATTCTCTGGATTAGTCCGATGGTGCAGGCATCCGATGAAGTTTCTAAAATGTGGTTTCGTAACTGCTGCTTCGGAAACCGAAACAAGAAGAACAAGACACAAAACAGAAATTGCTTCTTTCATTTTGTTTTGTTTGTTTTTTATGTAATATGTCTTACGCCTCTATTAGGATCTTTATTTATAGAAGAAAAACAAATCTTACGAGAAAAGTTTATCAAAAAAAACTGGTGAGAAATTTTATTTAAAACTGACTTTTTTGTCATATAGGTTTACTTTGAAAAAACAGTTTCTCAAAAATGTAGGTATATTTTGAATAAGATTATGATATTCTTTTTTCTTGGATAAAGATAAGGTCATGGAAATTGCACGCAAATAACAATGAATTTTGGTAATCAAGTATTGGATTTGGAGGACTCTACTTTCTCATGGTCAAGAACACGGATTGAATAACATCTATTGCACTTTTCTATTCCACTTCCACATATATGTTTCGATACTACTTTAGGGTTTGGTCTAGCCGTCTAGAGACTAATTCTAGAATAAAGATACCCAGTTACTGGAAAAGATTTCGAATAGACTCAGATTTTACAAATGGAAACATAAGGTGAGACCTAATTCATATTTTCAAGAAACCTATCTTTTTATTGAATCATTTATCATTTATGATTAGATTTGGTTGACTTTTATGTAAAAAAAAAACTAGAATGCACAATGTTTTTCTCTCTCTTCTTTTCCAATCACTGTTTCTTCTCCATTCGTTGAATTCAAATTTTATAGGTTACGATTTATGATTAGACCTAATTCGCTGTACCGATAAATTAATAATGATATTAAGATGATTAGACGACCTAATGCGATAAATTTATGATTAGTCCTAATACACCAAATTTATGATTAGACCTAATTGGGTCGACTCTCGTACACTACCCCTAATATGCAGATTCCTCGATATACAACCTAAACTTTTTGCCTCTTTGCTGCACACCCCAAACAATTTTTTTTTTTTGACAAACATCACGAATTATTAAAATTATTGTAATTGCAACATACATAATTGATCTCACAATTATGTTTAGAAAACCGGCAAATAGCGTTTCAAAAATCACAATTAAGCTAATCTGATCCGATTGTGAGTGAAACCCGACTCAAAACCCGAACTCACCAAACTTTCTTAAAATCCAAAATTGATTTGGGAAAAAAATTAGGGTTCTTCGTTAAAGAGAATAAAAAAAGACATAAATTGAATCAAAACACAATAAAAAATGTATATATATTGGAAGATGAACACAAACAGGGAGGTGATTTTAATCAAATCGATCGAGACATATAATAGACAAATCTGACATTTTATATTGTCAACTTAACGATGAAAAAGAAACAAGAAGATGATTTATATAGGTCTTGAGAATCAATTAAACGCAAACCAATTATTTACAAGAGGAGGTTACTTAATCCATTTCCTTCATTCGAACTGAAGCAATCCCTATCCACGATGTAATTCCTCTCAATGCGATTCAATATCTGCTTTTTTCTCTCTCTAACGAAGAATCCTAGTTGTTTTCCCAAATCAATTTTGAATTTTAAGAAAGTTGGATGAATTCAGGTTTTGAGTCGGGTTTCACTCACAGTCGGGTCGGATTAGCTTAATCATGGTTTTTGAAACGCTATTTACCGGTTTTCTAAACACAATCGTAAGATTAATTATGTATGTTGCAATTACAAAATTTTTAATAATTTGTGATGTTTGTCAAAGCAAAAAATTATTTCGAGTGTGAAGCAAAGAGGCAAAAAAATTATGATTTATATCGAGAAAGCTGCATAATAGTATACGAGAGTCGACCCGACCTAATTCGTTGATTGAAAATTAATAAGGATATATTAAGATTGTCTATAGACTCTTTCTTTTATAACGTGTAATAGACTTTTCTTATAGCAGAACGTTGATTATTTTTTCCCAGCATTAAATATATGAATGGTGTCTATTACACGTTATCAAAAACAAAAACAAAAAAGTCTTTTAAAATTTTGTTTGTACAATATTGAATTGTGTATATTGTAATTTTTTAAGTTGGTTATGGGGCGTGTGGCTGTTAACCACAACGGCGGAGGTTGGATGAGTTGGATCCCTCCTTCTCGCGTTTTAATTTTTGTGATTATTCTTCTCCTCGATCTATCCTCAGTTTCATCTTGCCCAGGTATAAAACTCAGATTTTCTATTTCTACTTATATCTTTGGGATTTTTACTTAAATTACAAGGAACCCTCGGCTAATATATATGTGTTCACTTCATTTGTTTTATAAACAAGGACGTCAACCAATATCAGAAAGCGATCATATACCTACATTAATTTCCTTCCAATTGAAGTAACCAAAATGTATCGAGGCAAAGCATAAAAGTTTCACTACAAGAAAACAGGTGTATTTCCGACGGCAATTCCAACGGCAATAATTCCGTCGGATATTTCCGACGACTTTCCGACTAACTTCTCATCCGTCGGAATTCCGTCGGAAATATTAACCCGTCGGAATGAATTCCGACGGATTTCCGACGACAATAATCCGTCGGACACTTTTCGACAGATTTCCGACGACTTTTTGACGAATTCTGATGTTGCCGACATACTGCCGACGGATTTCCGACGACGTTCATCCGTCGGAAATTTCCGACGGATTTCCGACGGATTGCCGACGGATTTCCGACAGATGCCGACATGGTTGCCGACATGGTTGCCGACATCGATAATATCTACTTTATATCCGTCGGAAATCCGTCGGAAATCCGTCGGAAAATGCACAAAATTTTCCTTATAAAAACGTTTCCACGCTTCATTTATAATCACAACAAAAAAAAATCTCTGTTATCTAATTCCTTACGAAAATGTCTTCTTCAAATCCTTATAATTATTTTCGATCATGGATGGACAAGCCTCATCAAATTCCGGACACGGGCCTAGTTACGGAGGAATTCAAAAAAGGTCTACAGGAATTCATGGCATTTGCGGGTATGCAGAAGAAAGCAAAAAAAACCGGTAAAATCTATTGCCCTTGTACCAATTGTGGGAATCGTAGATTTATCGTGATAGATGAAGTATGGTCACACTTGTATTGTCATGGGTTTATGTCGGGTTACAAGATTTGGTATTATCATGGAGAAAATGATACAATGGTGGATAATTATGCTAGTACTAGTGAACATTATATTGGGGATAACACTAGCTTAGAAGAACCCGCAATGGAAGAACAAAGTACTGTAGGTCATGTTCAGATGGTGAACGATGCATTTCGTGAAAGTATACCATCGGTTGCTGAGTATGGAGATAGGGGAGAAGAACCTAATTTAGAAGCTCGGAGATTCTTTGATATGTTAGACGCTGCTAAACATCCGTTATATGATGGGTGTAGAGGTGAACATTCCCCTTTATCAACTGCAACAAGGATGATGGGTATAAAGACGGATTTCAATTTGAGTGAGGAGTGCGTGGATGCAATCGCTGATTTTGTGAAAGAAATTTTGCCAGAAGATAATCTTGCACCGGCATCATACTATGAGATACAGAAACTTGTTCAAGGTCTAGGATTGCCGTATCAGATGATAGATGTATGCATAGACAACTGTATGCTCTACTGGAGAGAGGACGCAGATCGTACGACATGTCGTTTTTGTCGCAAACCTCGGTATAAGGAAACAGGTGGAAGAGTGCCAGTGCCATATAAACGGATGTGGTATTTACCGTTAATAGAGAGATTGAAGAGGTTATATCAGTCAGAGCGCACAGCAGGAGCAATGAGATGGCATGCAGAGCATACAACAGATGGACAAATCGCCCATCCGTCAGATGCAGGAGCATGGAAACATTTTCAATCCATTTATCCCAGCTTTGCGTTTGAGGCAAGGAACGTATACCTTGGATTATGTACCGATGGTTTCAGCCCTTTTGGGAAGCACGGCAGAAAATATTCTTTGTGGCCAGTAATTGTAACACCTTACAATTTGCCGCCATCTTTGTGCATGCGAAGGGAGTTCTTATTCCTTAGCATTCTCGTTCCTGGACCAGAGCATCCGAAGAGATCACTTGATGTGTTTTTGCAACCATTGATTTATGAGCTGCGAATGTTATGGGACCAAGGTATTGAAGCGTTTGATGTTTCTTGTCACCAAAATTTCATCATGCGGTCGGTACTTTTGTGGACTATTAGCGATTTTCCAGCATATGACATGTTATCAGGATGGACAACGCACGGAAGGTTATCGTGCCCGTACTGTCAAGATAACACTGATGCGTTCCAATTGAAGCACGGACGGAAAACGTCTTGGTTTGATTGTCATAGGCGATACCTACCTAGCGATTATCCTTATCGTCGGAGCACCACATTGTTTAGGAAGAACCGGAAAGTATTTGACGGTCCTCCTCCTGAGTTAGATGGTGAGTATTTGTTGACTCAGTTTAGAGATTTTGGTGCAGAGAGGACCGTTGATTGTGGTGGTAACGGACATCATCCTGTTGATGGTTGTGGCAACGTTCATAATTGGCACAAGAGGAGCATTTTCTGGGATTTGCCTTATTGGAAGAACCATCTTTTGAGGCATAATCTGGATGTCATGCACATTGAGAAGAATTTTTTTGACAACATTATGAACACCGTTCTCAATGTCAAAGGGAAGACGAAGGACAATCTGAAGTCTAGATTGGACTTGCCAGACATTTGTTCTCGTAGAGCACTACATGTGACAGGGAACGGGAAGCCTCCGGTCCCGGCTTTTCGTTTCGATGAACCTTCAAAGGCCGAGTTTTTTGACTGGATTATCGAAAGTGTTAGATTCCCGGACGGATACGCATCTAACCTTCGGAACTGCGTTGATCATGGAGAAGGGAAGTTTACTGGGATGAAGAGTCATGATTGTCATGTGGTGATGCAGCGCCTCCTTCCATTTGCCTTTGCATGTCTTCTACCACGTAATGTCCACGAAGCAATTGCAGGTACAATCATGAAATTATTTATTTACTACTTTATACAATATATACTTCATTATTTAATTATTCATTTGTTATCCATATATTGCAGGGATTGGTGCCTTTTTCCGAGATATATGTTCTCGCTCTCTTACATCAGACGGTATCCGCAATCTTGGGGCTAATATACCTGTAATCCTTTGCAATTTGGAGAAGATATTTCCTCCTTCATTCTTTGATGTTATGGAACATTTAACAATTCATCTCCCTCGAGAAGCAGAGCTTGGGGGCCCGGTTCAGTACCGTTGGATGTATCCTTTCGAACGGTATATGTTACATCTAAAGAAGAAGGTGAAAAATTTGAGTAGAGTGGAGGGTTCTATCGTCGCACAGACCATCAATGAAGAAACCTCACATTTTGCCGAGTCCTACTTTCCATCACAAGTCAAAACAAAGAGTCGTAGAGCAGCTCGACATGATGACGGAGGCGTCCTACCTTTCTATCCGGTCGATGTACCTCATATATTTTTACAGATTGGACGACTTAGTGGAAAAGGCAAGAAGAGGAGACTTTCACCACAAGAGCGAGAGCATTTGCATATGTATATTCTCACAAACTGCGACAGAGTTGATGAATATGAGAGGTATTATATATTGAACTTAATTTTTAATTACTTATTGGGTTCTTGATTATATATATATGTACTAACGTGATAATTGTTTCAATCTCACAGGATGTATATGGCTTATCAACGTTTTGCATTTCCTGACAAAACAGAGGACGAGCTAATCGAGCTCAAACAGGAAGAGTTCGGACGTTGGTTAAGAGATTATGTAAGTCTTTTAATTGCCTTGTTTTTAGCAATCATCATATGTAATGAAAGATTTAATTATTTGAAGTATTTTTATTTTAATTGTGCAGGTGACGACAGAGAAGGCTAACGGACAAACATTTCTCACGTGGTTAGAAGAAATTGTGAGATTTCCACTAGCAACCGTGCACTCACATGTGATGTATAGCACACGGGGGTACGCTTTTAAGATTCTTCGGGATGATAGGAGTGCGGCAACTTCAGATTACGGTGTATCAACTCAGTCAGGTGATCTTGTATACTATGGTGTCGTACGTGAGATTTTCGATGTTCAGTACCCGGGAATGCTCGGTCTAAGATGTGTTGCATTTTTATGCGACTGGAACGACCCATTAGTAGGAAGCGGTGTGCGACACGACCAATTTGGTGTTACATCATTACATAGCAGAAGAAAACTCCAGAGATACGAGCCATTTGTACTTGCATCACAAGCAGACCATGTTTGTATTTCTTTTACGTTAATTTTTAATTTAGTTTTGTTGCATTCCCGTGGTTAAATTTGTACATGGTGTAGGTATGCTACATTCCCTATCCGCGGGTGACAAACAAGCAAGACCCGTGGGTTACAGTCACATCGATAAACCCGAGAGGTAGAGTTCATGGGATGTCTGATCATGAACCCCTCCAACAAAGCTCCGTAGGTTTGGGTTCAATCGAGCATTCCCTTGAGGTCGACCTTGTCGTTGATTTCACCATACAGTCAGACGATCGAGTATTTGAGGATTCAGAAGAAGAATTTGACGAATTTGGGGAACCTTCCGATTCAGGAGAATCAGATTACTCATCATCGGATTGACAGTAGTTTTAATTATAAAATTTGCACCGTAAAATATGTACATATATTTGAACTAGAATTGTAATGTGTAATATATCAGTTATGTCGAAATTTTAGAAAGTTAGACATTTGGTTACAAGGTTAACCTATATTATAACTTCTATATAAATTCTATATAACACATTTTCTTGATGTATATACAAGGTTAACCTATTTTGTATACATCATACAAGTGTTTGTAAACTTTTGCCACAAAAAAAAACCTATACCCTATACTCTAAACAAGATTTTTGAATATCCGTCGGAAATCCGTTGGAAAATTCCGACGGATTTCCGACGGAGTCAGCTGCATCGGCTAAAATAGGTTTTATCCGAGGCAGCTGACTCCGTCGGAAATCCGTCGGAATTTTCCGTCGGAAATCCGTCGGAAATTTCCGACGGATTTCCGACGGATATTCAAAAATCTTGTTTAGGGTATAGGGTATAGGTTTTTTTTTTGTGGCAAAAGTTTACAAACACTTGTATGATGTATATAAAATAGGTTAACCTTGTATATACATCAAGAAAATGTGTTATATAGAATTTATAAATTTTGATGGAAGTGTTTGTATAAGTTATAGTATTAGATATAGTTGATTTATGAGAAATGATATGTTTTGATGTTGTATAATTTTTAAACTAATGCAAAGCCTTTAATATTGATGAACTTAATATATATATTGAATGAAACATGTAAATAACATGTCCCTAAATCATATAAGGAAACCCTAAACCCTAAACCCCAAATATACCCTAATTCCTTCGGAAATCCGTCGGAAATTTCCGACGGATTTCCGACGGATCTGAAAAATTAGACACGTGCTTGTTGACTGACTAATCGACAAACATGCAAGGAATATACCTTATCCGTCGGAAATCCGTCGGAAATTTCCGACGGATTTCCGACGGACTTTGATATTTTCGAGACCGCGGGAATATCAACCGCGTAAATGAAATTATTTTTCGAAATCCGACGGAGTTCCGACGGATTTCCGACGGACATCGAATTATATCGACGAAACGTAAGTTTTTTTTCCTTCTTTCTCTCTTCTTCCTCTCTCTCTTCCGTCGCTTCTTCTCCCTCTTCTCTCTTCTTCTTCCTTTCCGAAAATCTGTTCTTCTCCCTCTTCTCTTCTTCTTTTTCACAATTTCAATTTTAATCTTCAATTCATCAACTCCTTTTCAACAAAACCATGTAAGTTTAATCAATTCCTTTAAATTTTTTTTATATCATGTTAGTTTTAGGGAATATATTAGTTAGGTTGTTAGTATTCTATTTATGTGAATTGTTAAGTGGTTATAATAGAATTTGTTATTTAGAATAATATTAGTGTTAGGGTTTATGTGTTTAGATTGTTGATTTAGAATTGTTAGATCTAGAAAACAAATTTTTGATCTTGTTTTATTTTCTAAAAATATTAAAATCGTTTTTAGATCTTGTTTTATTTTCTAAAAATATTTTAAAAACGTTTCTAGATATTGTTTGAATTTTTTAAAATATTGTTTAAGTAATAAAAACGTTTAGACAATACTTGTATATATTAAAAACGTTTTTAATATATTTGTTAAGTAATAAAAACGTTTTCATAATATTTATATATATTAAAATTGTTTTTAAAATTTTTTATAGTAATAAAAACGTTTTTATAATATGTATATATATTAAAATCGTTTATAATATTTTTTAATTAATAAAACGTTTTTAAAATATTTCTATATATTTAAGTTGATGTTAAAATATTTTTTTAATAATAAAAACGTTTTTATAATATGTTTATATATTAAAATCGTTTATTGTATTTTTTTAACTAATAAAAACGTTTTTAAAATATTTCTATATATTTAAGTTGATGTTAAAATATTTTTTAATAATAAAAACCTTTTTCAAATATTATTTTAGAAATAAAATCGTTTTAAATATTTTTTATAGTAATAAAACGTTTTCTAAATATTTTTATATATTAAAACTGATTTTAAAATATTTTAGCAAATTCTGAAAATTTTTGAAAATTTTGAATTTTAGTAAACTTTGAATTTTTCGGAAAATTTGAATTTTTCCTAAATTTTTTTGCTGAAATTTCAAAAAATTTTGTAACTTTTGAATTTTTTGTTAATTTACTAACAATTTTACCGTTTTCCGCAGGGATCACGACGATGTTCTTCAGTTGGGAGGCGGCAACCAAGGACGCCGTTCTCGGAGTTCTCGGTGTACGCCTCCTCCGGGACCAACGAGCTCGGGAACTCACATCCCTGATTCCCAGCAATCCGCTGCTCGGAGCCACATTGAGATCGAGGAGCTAGTCCGGCAGCCTAACCGGGGCCATTGCATTCGACTCGACCCGAAGTTTGAGGACGGCACTTGGTAAGAAATTTTTTGTACATTATTTCAACTTATTTAGATTTTTAAACTTAACATATTTATATCTTTTCATAATGTTTTCAGGTTTAAGCTGTCGACTCAGATCACCAAGGCGATATTACGGATGCTCCACAACATGTTGGACAAACCGTACGAGAAGTATTCGGACATGCCTACCGAGGAGAAAGACGTGTGGCACCGGACTTTCGCGGTAAGTTATTTATTGATATATTATTTATTTTGAATTTCATTTTGTCAATTTTTCTTTTTGATATGTAACATATTTTTTAAAAAAATTGTAGCAAGAGTTCACGTGTGACTCTCATCATACGCGCAAAGTCATTGACACATTCGACAAGTATGCCGCAAACTCGTACTCGAAGCACATGTACGAGTGGAAGCAGAAGTGGAAGCACAACAAAGACAAGCCGAAGGACCTTGACGACGACATCTGGAAGGGCTTCTGTGAGTACTGGAGTAGGCCTGCGACGAAAAAGACCTCCGAGCAACAGTCGAAGAACCGAAATAGCCAACGAGGCGGGAAAGGGGTCTACATCCACAACGCGGGCGCAAAGACCATCGAACGGGAAGCGATGGAAATGGTAAGTTTAATTTAAATTTTTTATTGTTAATTCTGTTTTTTATATTTATTTAACTTAACAAATTTTCGCAGGCGAGAGAATCTGGTTCCGAACCCGATTATCTTCAACTCATCGAGAATAGACACACCAACAAGAAAACCGGTCAGATACAGGACTTGGGGATGCGGGATGTTGTCGAGAAGAGCAAGAAGACGAAGCTGGACCGTGAACTATCATCGCAGCTCACTATCGAAGGATCGACGTCCTCGAACTCTTTGTCCCAGGAAGAGATAAACCAGATTGTACTTGAGGTAAGTTTTAATTTCATTTCGTTTTTTTTTATTTTCGTTATTTATTTATTATCGGTTTTAATTATTCGCAGCAAACCCGGCAAGTGAAAGGTCGATTCGCTGGGTTAGGCACCCTTCCGACCCAGGAATCTTCTTCCTCGCTTCCTCGTTATCCTTCGGAGTACCGGGTAGAAATCGAGAGGCTCACCCAAACGGTGAAAGACCGTGACCAGCAGGTTGAAGAGCTACGGACGGAGCAACAGACTACCAACAAGAAGCTCTCCTGCTTGGAGAAGATGATGGAAAAATGCTTCCCGCATATGTTTCGGGATAATAATCCCGACGACGGAGATTCTCCAACCGTTTAAATATTTGCTTTTAATGCTTTTTTTTTGAACAATTTATTTTAATGTGTAATGAATTTTTTAATTTTGTTTAATGAATTTATATATTTATTATTTCTATTTTTAATTTATATTTCAAATTTATATAATTTTAATATATAAATTTCAAAAAAATAAATAATTAAATAAAATTCAAAATACCAATTCCGTCGGAAAACCGTCGGAATAAGTTACTGTAACATCCCGATTTCTTGTATATGCGGAGAGGCTTATAAGAATTGATTTGGCTATCTATGACACCAAAGTGCACTTAGCTTTTCCGATCACTTGCCCGAAAGAACTCCAGAGTTAAGCGTGCTTGAGCTGGAGTAGTCTAAGGATGGGTGACCTTCCGGGAAATGATTCGCGGTATCGTGTGAGTGAGGACAAAACACGGGGAAAGATCACGTGGTGATTGCAGGGTCAGTAAACAAGTATTACAAGCCTCCCGGACTAACGCACCGGCCGTCGAACAAGGGTGGGGCCCACGGGCCGAGAGAAGGCATGGGGCCCACAGGTAGGGGTGGTCGGGGCGTTATAGTTACCGTCGTAAATCCGTCGGAACCTATTTCCGACGAAGAACCGACAGACTTCCGAGACAACTTCCGATCAAATTACCCGTCGTAACTCCGTCGAAAATAGTTACTGTCGGAAATCCGTCAGAAATATCTTCCGACGGATTTACGACGGACTTCCGACAAATTCATTCGATCACCATCCGTCGGAAATTCTGTCGGTAATATATCCATCGGAAATCCGTCGGAACGTACGCGGTCGGAAATCCGTCGGAAATGTCTGACGGCTTTCCGACGGCACAAATCCGTCGGAAGTCCGTCGGAAATTACCGACGGATTTCCGACGGCATTTCCGACTGAATATCCGTCGGAGTATCCGTCGGAACGTACGCGGTCGGAAATCCGTCGGGAATGTCTGACGGCTTTCCGACGGATTCCGACGGAAACCATATTTCCGACGAACTGTAACCGACAGCTTAAATCCGTCGGAAAAGACCCTTTCCGACGGATTTCCGACGGATTTGACCGTCGGAAATATCCCTGTTTTCTTGTAGTGTTTGTTGAGGTCCATTGAGACTTGAGAGCATGCATTAGTAGTCTTCATGTCTCTCGACTCTCGTGTTGTTGTCTCTTTGGAAGCTATGGAACTTGTTGGTGCGGTGATTGAACCGCCGGATTTGGCTGCATTTCGGCAGGAATATCTTGAATTGAGAGTGCAGATCACGTAACTTTTTTTTTTGTCAGCATGAGTGCAGATCACGTAACTAGCAATGAGGATTCCTCAATTTCCCAAAGTGTTACTCTTTGATTTTGGTTAATACTCTTTTTTTTTTTAACAATCTGTTTGGTTTTTGTTTCAACTAAATAAGAATATATATGAAATTCAGGGGAAACAAAATATATATGCAAATGGGACAATGATGAAAATTACATTGGCTATATATAACACATATATACCTTATTACGCTTGATTTTTTTGTTCGGTATTATACGATCTTGATAAATAAACATGATAAAAGAGTACTACGTCAAAAAAAAAACATGATAAAAGAGTAACATAAGTACATAGTCTACATTACGCGAACAGGAGGAATACTCTGCTCGTTCTTAAAGAAATTCTCAGGATCGTACCTAGCTTTAACTTCCATCAATCTCTTCAAATTGCCCAAGAAATACTTGGTTCCATAGATCTTAGCTTCATCAACGTTTGTCTCACCACTCGGATTGCTTCCAATATCGATGTCTCTGTAATTAAAGAATGCCTGTCTCGGATTACTTGACACGTACGGTTCCGCAACCTCGTAGAGCTCCTTCATCAGACTCAGGCTAGCCTCTGTGGTGTTTGCGTCCGGCCACACCGTAGAGTATTGAACCTTGAACATGTTTCCTTTCCGGTGAGGAAACGCTGTGGCGTTGGCTGGAATCCGGTCCATCACTCCACCGTAAGGGTTAAATTGCATCCACACAATATTGTTGAATTTCAACATTGTCTTCCAAAGCTTCTCCATTCCTTCTTTGGGGATTGGTGTTTTGACGTAATCCGATTTGCTCTTGAAGAATCCTGGATTCGTCGGCCTATCTAGAAGAACGCTCTTCGGTGTACCGGCCGGGTAATCGGCCCAAAACAACGTCGTGTTAAGCCAGCTCATTTCGTGACAATCTTTCCGTCTTAGCCCTAATTCAGGCAAGCGTTGGCTCATTATCGCCATCAGCTTATCAGTTGGACCCAAGAACTGAGCATAGAATACAACCGCGATGGTTCTCTCGCCACGTTTTGTTCCATTTACGACCTGAGGCCATGCTCTCATGAAAAGATCTTCAGGGAATTTCGTAGAGACAAGCTGCCACTTGTATAGAACATCAGTGCCTCCTTGTTCCAATGTTTTGTTAACCTTAAACACAGTCAGGATCTTTGGAACCTCGACGAGGTTGATTTTCCAAGAGAGGATAACTCCGAAACTCCCACCACCACCACCGCGAATCGCCCAAAAGAGATCTTCTCCCATGGTAGCTCGATTCAAGAGCTTGCTGTTGACATCAACTAATTGAGCATCAACGACATGATCCACCGTGAGTCCATATTTTCTCATCAGATTTCCGTATCCTCCACCGCTTATGTGTCCACCTGCTCCTACGGTAGGGCAAACGCCAGCCGGGAACGCTAGGGTTTGGCTCGCTTCATTGATCTTTATGTAGAGCTCTCCCAAGGTCGCACCAGCTTGAACCCAGGCTTTCTTGCTCGACACGTCAACATTAATTGACCTCAGATTGTGCATATCAAGAATGACAAATGGTACAGACGACCTGTAAGAAAGGCCTTCAAGGTCATGACCACCGCTTCGGGTACGGAGTTGTATACCGTTGGACTTTGCGCAGACCACCGTGGCCTGAACGTGAGATACATGTTTCGCCGTCACGATGGCTAGTAACTTTTTGTAGTTAGGGCTCGAGTACCTTTTGTTTTTCGTGTAGGATAAGTAAGAAGACAAGAAGGTGGTGGTGTTATCGGCGGTGAAGATGGCATCGGTGATTGGATTCTCCGAACTAGTCCGATAGCGAAGGCATTCAACGAAGTTTGCAGAATTTGGTTTCGTTACGGCTGCTTCTAATAAAACCAAAACCAAAAGAACAAGACACAAAACAGAAAGTGCATCCTTCATTTTTTTTTATGTAATATATGTCCTTACGTTTCTATTAGGATTTTAGTTTATAGGATCAATATCCAGAGAGAAATTAAATTAAAAATTGACGTCTGTTTGTCATATAGGATTAAATATTACTTTGAATTTGTTTTTGTCAAGTATGTTGACTTTGAATTTTCCTTTGTTTTCCCTTCTCCATTTTTTGGTTAAAGACTTTGAGTATTCCTTTGTCAAGAGCAATCGTATACATGTATTGATAATTTTATTAGTGGAAGAAAGATGAATACAGAGTCAGGCCCGCCTCTAAATTTTTGTAAGCCTTAGGCCAAATTTTTTTTAATGCTTTTTATGATATATAAATTTTTTTTTTTTTATGTTTTTAGGCATTTTCTCCCAAATATATATATTTTTTCTTATTTTTTTTATGGTTTTTAAGCTTTTTTCTCATATATATATATATGTATATATTTTTTCTATAGTTTTGGACTTTTTTTCTAAGGCCTACGCCCCTCTCGCCGTGGGGTAGAGCCAGTGATGTCATAAATGGGAACGTAAGGTGAGACTTCATTCATATTTTCAAGAAACCTATCGTCTATTGAAATAATTTTGTTGATTTTAATTTTTTTGTAAAAGATATTTCTAGAATGCAATGAATCTCCTCTTCTTTTCCAGTTCCTGCATTTATGTTCCTCGTTGAATTCAATAGGTTACGTTTGTATTGTTGTAGAATACGATTTTGAAAGAGACTTTTCGTTTCTCTTTATAACATGCAATATTAGACTTTTCTTATATCAGAAACGTTGACTATTTTTCCTCGATAGTAAATACATACACAAGCTCAATATTATTATGGGTCTTATGGTAAAAAAAAAATTTAGATCCTTAATTTTTTTTTAAAGGTGTTATACTATTTTTTTTTAAAACTTTTTTTTTGTAATATTTTTGTAAAATTGTTTTATAAAAAATACATATAAAATAATTTTATGGGCCCTTTTTAATTTAAATTTATTATTTTATTTATTTTTTACTAAAAAATAGATATATAAAAAAATCAAAACTCTTAATTATTAAAACATATGGTTGGGACCTGGGGCGGTCGCACTCATTATCCCTCCACTTAAGCCGGGTATGTACATACATACGAAGAGGCTCTGGCCACAAGATCATGAGGAGGACTATTGGTCTCTTTAAAAAATGCAATATCCTCAAAAATTTTGATTTAAGGATTCACTTGATGTAAAAACGTTTTTTTGGTCCTAAATAAATTTTACATTAAAAATAAAATAAAAATTTACGTGCTTTTCAACAACATAATACCGTATTATGTAGGTTTGAACCCGGCTAGTAATATACATTAACAATATTATTATCATGAACCACTACACTATATATCATGATCAAATAAAATTAATTATGTTTAGAGGAAATTTGATTTAATATCCCAAAAAATATATATATATTGAAAACTAATCCCTCTTTTAAAATATTTGAAAACTAACTTTTTATTAGGTAAAAAATAATTATACCCATCATGAATTTTTGAGGATATACAAATACAATAATTGTTTTTTTTTTACTTTCAGAATAAATATATATTATAAAATAAATAATCAACAATAATATTATTTATAGATATATATATATATATATTGAAAGAACAAAATAAATTATTTTAATTAAAATTTATATTAGATATAAACAATTTTGTTAGATATACACAAATCTATTATTATATTTATCATTAAAATACTCAAAATCTATATATACATCATCATCGTACAACAAAATTATACAAAAACATGTTTGTAAAACCGTAAGTTCATACAAATTGCTCTGTTATTGAATTGTTTTTTAAGTTTTCACGTACAAAATCTAGATATGATCGAAATTTTTTACATCCATATTTTTATTCATTTTTAAATTAATAAAAAATAAATAATTAGAATTTAAGAAAATTCGTATGTTTGGTTTATTTTGAGCATTTTGATAATTTTAGATGATAAAAAGATTAGTTTTCAAAAAATTCTAAAGATGTGTTAGTTTTCAAAATATATAATTTTTTAAGAATATTAAACTAATTCTCCCTTATGTTTATACGTGTCTTTTTTTATTACTATCATTTTTAAAGTACGATTAAATTGTGTCTATTATAATACTCCACTAGATTCTAGTGCATCCACGCGAATAAAGTTTTTTAACTAAATTTTGAAATATACAAAATAGAAAATGAGATATAAGATCTAATTTAAGTGTTATTGATTCAAATATGTTGAATTGTGATTCTTATGTTTTTAGTGAGAATATAATATTTTGTTGATTTGTTATTCAGTATGTGTTTTGATGTTTATACCATATTTCTAACTCGTGTTATGCGAAATTATATTCTAATATACATTGTGTGTGGGGCAATACTTTTTTATACATTGTTTTTTTTGTGAACTTTATATTGAATAAAAACGTTATATAGACAAACACTAACGAAAATAGTTTGACTTAAATTTTAATGAAAAATTTCATGATTATGTGAATTTTGTAACCTTAAATGATAGCAACTTTTGTTCTCTAACAAAACAAAATAAACTGTTATAAAAGTTATACGATGTTACCATATGGTGTATATTAGTAAAATAAAAGTATGAGTTAGTTAAGTATATATTGATGTAATCTTAATTGTAAACTTTGTTATTATGTGAATTTAGATTACCACACATCCAATCTATATATTTATGAGTTTTAAAATGGGCTAACCTGTCCTTTTAATATGCCTCGAATCAGTTTAATATCTTGCATATTTTGACAAACCAACCCGCAAAGTACCGCAATTATAAAAACATAACTTAAACCTGCCCCATCATATTACCGTATAATATAAATATTTATTAATTTTAAATATTTGAATTTTTAAGCTGATTGATTATGATAAAAAGATACAATAACATATTCGTTTATCATCTGCGTTATTATGAGAATATTATTTAAATTCGAATATATAAATTAAATTTAAATTAATATCCGGTTATTATTTTTGTAAAGATACAATTATAAATGATTTTTGTGATTTTGGTAAGTAATTGAACCTATATTTAATGAAATCTAACCTAGAATTAGCTCATCATTAATTACCTACAAATTAATTATAATTCTATCTAAACATTGTAAATTCGTCGTTAAGATGTTGCTATTTAACGAAGAAATTATTCGTTGCTAAAAATATGTCTTAATTAATTAAACCTTTTTGCAGTTTTGCCTGATACTGATACGTATATTAGTACCTTTTTTTTTCCCGGCAAACAATTTTATTAATATCAAAATATGGTTACAAAGTCAATAAACAAAACTTTCGGAAAACAAAATATTACATATGCAGATATATGCGTTATATGTTAAGAATGACATAACATGAAAAATGAATTTGACGATGCTTTCCGAAGTAAAGTTTTATTCGCTAACGGATACTTAAATCCGTTATTTTCCTTCTCCGTATTCTTTTTTTTTATGCGAATTGTGTTTGGTTAGCAACTTTTGGTTAAACCTCGTAATTACACACAACATGATAAAACTCAATGCTTCCGTTGTTTGAAGTTCTGTTTCCACAATTAGATACCTAAGATTCCGTATCCAAATCCGTCTATCAGGGTTTAGCTTTTACTTTGTCCGTCCGTATAGCGATGCATATTCGTGTTTTGGCCTCTGTATTCTCTTTGCACTGATACAATCCTGAAGATATATACCTTCTTCCATGACTAAGGTTTCTTTTTTTATTACTGAAATTCCACGGATCCATACATGAGAATTTCTGAAAAGCCTTCTCCTCCATAGTGGTTGCCATAATGAATTTTTCCAACGCAAACAAAGGCCGCTGGAAAATGAGTCCAACGGAAGGAGGCCTCGGAAAAACACCGGCAAAAAACAATAATGTTTTTTTGAAAGGCACCACCATTCATTGATAATCAATGTCTCCTCTATACGAAAGTTTCTTAAAAGTTCATACCGACTAATCCCGGAGTCGCTCAAACTGGAAAATCTAGACATTTGGCTTGAAAAGATATAAAGATGTTGTTTCCTTAGATTCGAAAGAACACCAAAACCCGTGAACATGTCTGAACTTGTTGCTTGAGCACATACATCCATCTTTATCGTTATCAATTTGTCGTAAACACCATGCATGATGTCTTGCAATCGGCATCGAACATTATCACTCATGATTAACGGTAATTGGAAAACGAAATATAAGAAGATTGGAAAAGCGTGAAAATAGGAGGAAATCCAAGGCGGTTTAGGAATTGGAGATTTAACAGAAAGGAATAATTTTCAACAACCGCCAGAGATTCTCTCAACGGACTGAAACCGGCAGAATTGATCCAGAGGAATCGGAGATCATACGCCGGACAAACACTCTTCCAAAAGAAGAGAAAACAGATTTGGGAAAAGCATAGAGAATTGTCTCTTTCGAAAAAAGAGAAAACCATTAGTATTTATTCAAATCTAAGAACTAAAATCAGAGAAAGAAAAAGTACGACCGACGCTGGAGTCGACGTCGGCCGGAAAAAGCGCAGAAAATGGTAAAAAATTACGTATATTAGTACATAAAAATGTTTTATGTCAAGTAGAGCTTGGTAATTAGTCAAGTCACTTTGAAGTATTAAGGTTTCTAATTAGTAATATGAATAGAGACATGGGATGAATACAAGATAATTACGTTCCTCAAAAACACTTACAGTAATACGTTAGCAATTGTTTTCTTAAGAGATGTTTATTTCTAATCAGCACATTGCTGTCGTGAACTTCGGAGTTGGGCCGCAGAGATTAGTCTGGGCCTAGAAAGCCTAGTATCACTCTGGTTTATAATTAAAAAAAAAATGTTTATTAGTTAATTCAGCCTCATGGTCATGTTAACACATGGCCGTGTTCTAATAGTTTTTTTGGGACCAAATTTGACTAAAGCTCGAACTCTACATACACTGAATGACGATTGCGGGTAATGTTCTCGGACCGGTGGTTTTAGCTTTGGGTTAATGTAATGATGATTGCTGGTTTGTAGAAGTAATATTCGTTTTTGATAACGTATATATTATTAAATAACATTCGTTAACAAAAAGCTGGAATAGCTCAGTTGGTTAGAGCGTGTGGCTGTTAACCACAAGGTCGGAGGTTCGACCCCTCCTTCTAGCGTTTTACGTTTTTTTAATGATATTATTCCTATCCACATTTTCATTTTCCCCAGGAATATAACTCAAATTTTCTACAATCTTTGGGATTCATTTAATTTCTTAGCGGTTCCAATTGAAGTAACTACAATGCACAACATTTCAAAGAGCCAACAATAAGTTTTTGGTCATACCGATTTAACTCTTCAGGTAAATCGCGTCTTTCTTTCCCCAGCCGAAGCCATTAGAAGCCCCACAGCCACAACGAACATGACCAACATTCCAATAAGCAAAGCATATGTTCGTGGAGATGATCTCCTATACTCCCCAAACAGATATATCCCCCAAAAAGTCGACACCAAAGGAAGTGCCTACATGAATATGAATCAAGATTCACCAAAAGATAACAACTTTCTAGTTTAAGTTATAAGTGTGTCTGACCTGAACAGCATCTGCGGCTGCATATCCTGCAGCTTGTCCACCCATGAACTGAAGACCGTTACCAAACCCACAAATCAATCCAGCAAGAAGAGCCCAACCTCTTCCGTTCCAGTCATTTAGGTAACCCCTAAAGGAAGATCTTGGTGAGTCCAGCACGGGTTTGTATAGGAAACTAACGTTAAGAGCGATGGCGATTACAAAGCAAGATAGTGAGAAGTAGAAGAACGCGGTGTAGACATTCAGCTTGGGAACGCCTTGTTTTAGAGTGTGCCATTGATCATTCGTTGCAAGGTTGAATAAGGGAGAGAATAGTGACAAACAAAGGCCTGCAAAGAAAGTTATTCCCAGACCAACAACCATGCTCTTTCCAAGCACCTGAATCCAAGAGAAATACATAGACACTGATTTACTTTGTTGCCTCCAAACTCATGACGACCAACACAGAAGTCAAGATAAAGATCCTACTTTGATTGCTCTTGTGTGTTCAAGTGCTGTAAGAAAAGATGTAGTCCCTTCATGTACATTCTCCATCTCTTCTTCTACTAAAAAACAATAGAAGTGAGTGATCTTCTTAACACTATCAGACAATTAAGCTACACTTTGTGTCAAACTTCACCTCCAATTAGTCTCTGGCAGTCTTCAGGGGTCACAGTTTTACAATCCCCTGAGAATCTTCCAAGTTCCGCCTCTATATCAGCAGAATTGGAAGAGTGAACAGCGGAACCAAGACAAACAGCTACCAAGAAGCAGCCGACACCAGAGAAAAGAATATCTGCTCGGTTCAATCTGTTGTCCAAAACGTAATTGACAGTCGTACCTACAACACAATATGCACCATCCACGCATCAGTCACCGATATCTGGAGTTTCTATTGCAACTTGCAGCAAAGTCAAGAGCGATGCACCTATAATAACGGTGATGCTGGCAGTTGTCACTTCTGTAACAGACAGACCAACAAAAGCTAAAGCATACTGAGTAGCAAGGTTCCCAATACTTAATCCCACCCCACCCACCATTGCAAACAACACCGAGGGCCAATTATCTTGAATCTGTAGCAGCAGCAGCAGCAGCAGGAGGTATGTAAACTAAACCCATCTGAATATAGCCCCAGAGAAAGAAAAATCAAAGTCTAACCTGAGTGAGTTGGGTGATGAAACTTGGTGTCTCGAGTGTACTTCCACCAATCCCACCAAACACAAAGGCTATGAAGATTGCAGCCAAGAAGTTTGTGACTGAATAATCGAGATAAGTGTGTTGTGGGAGACGACCACGCCGTTCAAGAAGAGCCATAAGAGCAGGCCAAGTGCCTAAGCAGAGCAGAGAAAGCATCATACATGCTATTGCTCCTCCTTTGCTCTCCACAGCATATATTCCCAATCCATCAGCCACCATCATCGATCAATAATTTCCTGTTTCTGATTAAAATTAGTCATGATTCAGAGACAAAGAAACATCAATAATCACCATCATTCCCAAATTAGAACCCTAGTCAGCTATAGAACCATCAACATGCCCAGGTTCTATGTGTAATAAGATGTTTATGAATAGAGAAACCATCTTCTAACAGCGATAACTCCGGATTGAGAGCCATAGCAACAAACTGCAGAATAAAGCTTGAAAATCGAATTTAACAAACAAAAAAGGTTTGAAATTTCGAAAAATAGCATGGGTTGACTAAAAAGCTCCCAAAAAGCAGAGCTAAAGTTTTTACCTTTCTACAGATGAACAATATGTGGGAGACGGGTCAACGAAGAGCTTAACACCTGTTTCTTGTATGTTGATCCAGGGGATCACTAAGTGTGTTTAAAGAGTGATTAGGAGATGAGAGGTGAGATTTTCGTTAATTAGAGCAATTTAACCACTATTAAGGCAGGCCGGGGGAAAGATGAGTAGGCCGGGGGCCGTGTTTCTTTTTATTGATGGTGAGAGAAATGAACAATTTAGAGTTACGAATTGGTTCCGAAGGACGTCCAGTTCGGCGTTCTAAACTGTTGCCTTGTTACAAAGAGAGAGAGACCGGGTAATTTCCGCAGGTCTCAAAGTGGCTAAAAATCAAAAGTTCTGAAGTCCCCCTCATTAATGACATCGAGGGGTATATATAGTCGGGGTCGGCTTCCTGCTCCCCCGGATCTCGGGGCCACGTGGCGTCTTCGGCCTCTTTCGCGGGTAAGGTGGCCTAGGAGGCGTGTTCCGGCTTTCGGGGAGAGAGGTCATTATGAGCTCGGCGTGGCGTGTTGCAGAGCAGTGCACTGTTTAACCAACTCTCTTCCACGTGTCTCCCTTTCCTTCGTCAAGTCTGCAAGGTTGGTGAGATGTCGAGGTCGGCCCATACTCCTGCTCAGACAATACAATGTTCGACCAACTCCCACTCGTCCTCTGCTCTTCTGACATTCCTGCCTTGGTGAAGTGTCAGCCCGGACCTTTCTACGTCACTTTCAGGTCGGCGACCGAGCTGAAGAGGGGCCTTGCGGGCCGGTGATTTCAGGCCGGAGACCGAGCTGAAGAGGGGCCTTGCGGGCCGGTGCTTTCAGGCCGGAGACCGAGCTGAAGAGGGGCCTTGCGGGCCGGTGCTTTCAGGCCGTAGACCGAGCTGAAGAGGGGACTTTCCTAAGATGGGCCTAACTAATTGGGGGTGCTAGGCCCACCTCCAACAATAGGCCCTCCCCCAGTTCGGTATCGCGAGGCGAAGCGAGCATGCCGAAGTTGATCTGACGTTAGTTGATATATCATGGTTTTTACCCCATTTAGGCCATGATATAAGTCCTTTTTATAGAGTCTTTATAGTATTTTGGAGTCTTTTTAGAGTCTTTTACAGGTCATAGCACGTTTGGAGGATTATTGGAAGTATTGGAGCTTTCTGGAGCAGTTTGTAGCAGAGCTAAAGATCGTGTCGCTGAGAACCTGAATTCACGTCGAGCATCGATCGATACCCCTTGGTATCGATCGACACTCAGCGCAGCAAGACACGACCCGCGAGTTTTCCAAGACTTGAGGAATTGCAAAAGCGCCCAAAAGTCTTTGATAATTACAAGAAGACCCCAAATCGTGATTTAGGTTATAAATAGGATTTTACAGCCATTGTTTAGGCTATGCCTTTTCATGCCTTTTTATGCTTTTATTTTCTGAGTTTGATTTTACTTTGGTTTTAGAGAGACAAGTCTGAATCTCCCTTCGTCCGAGATCAGATCTCTAAACCCTTCTTTCTATTCTATTGATGATTTATTCAAACATGTCTTTTGATTCAATTGCCATGTCTGAGTAGATCCACTTTAGGTTTAGGGTTTTCTCATAAAGGATTTCTTTGAATGCTAGGTTAATTATCTGTTTAGGATTCACCATCTGAATTTGTTCTTCACCTTAGGTTGTGTTCATAGCTAATTCTAGGTTGACGAATCTGGAACTTAGATCTTAGGATAATTGATTAGGCACGAGAGTGCGATTAATTACCTGATAGAACCTAGGTGAGCAAATTGATTATTCGCAAAGAGATTTGGTTTAATTGATTTGTGAACATATCAAACCTGATATTAAAGCTGATTTAGAATTTAGGATTCGCAAAGAGATTTGGAATTCCTAGGATTTAGATTTAGATAGTTTTCGCAACGAGAGTTGGTTAGCTATATTTTAGTGATTTGAGTTCAAGAACTGCGCTAAATCTGAATCCTGTTAGTTAGTTAGTCTGCATTCACTGATTTCCTGAGAAAAACCCTGAGCCTATATTTCTCAATTGATTTACAACTCCTTTAATTTCTGCACTGCTTTTAATTACAACTGTTTGGCTTAGCGTAATTCGACACTTCATAATCTATTGTGCGTTTCTGTGAGTCTTCTGTGGTTCGACCCCTAGCTATACTATTACAACTGCTTTAGTACTTTAGGGTATTAAATTGAGCATATCAATTTTGGCGCCGTTGCCGGGGACTCAAATTGCCATTAGATTTTAGTTTAGAATTTCGACTAAGTTCGACGGTATCGATCGATACTCTGTAGTATCGGTCGATACTCGTCGTCTTCTTTCGTTGGTATCGATCGACACCACTTGGTATCGATCGATACTCAACGTATTTTTCTGGTTACTTACGTGCTTTGCCTAGTGTTTTGTTTGCAGGTGTATGCCTGTTCGTGAAACCAGAAGCAACAAGAGCACACAGCTAGTTGAACTGTCATTGGAACAGCTAGCGTTTGTGGAACGCACAAACAGAAAGACCAAGCAAACATCAGGGATGAACAACCCAGTGGTTTTAAGAGCTGATGAAGCTGGAATTCTGAGAGACCAAGAGGGTCACGTGTGTAATGAGAGAGGGCAGCGACTTGATGAAGCTGGTAACATCGTTGTCCCTGCTGCGGTTGTTGAGATTGTCGCGCCAGCTGGGCGCACCAACACAGGGAATGCTGTGGTTAATCGTGGAAGAACGATTGGTGAGTACAACAGGCCAGAGCAGTTTTTCGCCAATCGTTCAGCAATTCGTCCTCCTGCGTTTGAGAGGAATGACTTTGAGCTGAAGCCTGCTTACTTCACTCTAGTGGGACAGCATCTCTTTCATGGTCTTCCTCATGAACATCCAATGGACCATGTAGAGAGGTTCGAGGACTTGGTCACTAGCATTAAGAGCAATGGAGTGTCCTACGACTATCTCTTCTGCAAGCTTTTCCCCTATTCTCTAGGTGGAGAAGCTACTTACTGGCTGAGGCAGCTATCTCCTGGATCGCTAACTAATTGGGAGGACACCAAGAGAGCCTTCTTGATTAACTTCTACGATGATGGAAGATCTGAAGATCTGAGAAATAAAATCTCCCAATTTTCTCAAGGACCTACTGAGGCGTTCAAGGCTGCTTGGACAAGATTCAGATCGTACCAGAGAGATTGTCCACATCATGGATACTCTGATGTGCAGCTGCTGGGTATCTTCTTCAGAGGAGTAGATTGGAGATATCAGATGGGTCTGGACTCTTCGAGCAATGGTAATTTCAACACCAGATATCCTGAGGATGCTATTGTGTTGATTGAGAACTTTGCATCTAGTAGTAGCACCAAGAGCGCAGACTTCGAGCGCAAGAAGCTGGCTGGTAACATGGATGGGTCACAGATCGCTGAAGTGAAGGCTCAGCTGGATTCTATGCACAGTCTTCTGCTGGGAAAGACAACAAAGGCCGTCCACTTCGCTGCTGAGAATGAAGTGGAAGATGTTAACTACATTGGTGGTTCTGGTTTTCAGGGTCAGCGATTCGGATACAACTCCAATCGAAACTTCACCAACAATGCTCAGCAAGGAGGGTACCAATCCCCACCACCCAAAGCTCCTGAGAGTAAGATTGAGGCTATGCTTGAACACCTGGTTCAAGGGCAGGAGAAGATGACAGCCACCTTCAATGGTAAGATGGACACCATGTACACTGATTTGAGTGGAAGGATTGAGGCACTAAATACGAGCCACAGGATGCTGGAGACGCAAGTAGCTCAGACTGCAGCAAATTCCAAGGGAAAGGCGGTTCAATCACACAATGCACACGTCAATGCCATCAGCTTACGTGCAGAAAATCTCGAAGCCATTCCTGAAATCGCACAAGCATCGATCGATACTCCCCAGTATCGATCGATACCAGCCCAGACGTCTGCTAGAATGGATTCAATCACCCGTGTATCGATCGATACCCCATTGGTATCGGTCGATACTAAGGTGATTTCTGAGGAGACAACAGAGAGTTCTACTGTGGTGCCTAAGGTCGTTGCAGAACGAGTGTATGTAACCAGGATGCCTTATCCTATGGTTCCTAAGCTGACAAGGGAGGAATGGGAGATTGCTAGACTACAGTATATGCTGGATAACCCGAACGTGGAGCTTCTTTCTGATGAAGATGTATCTGTCAGAAACGATTCAAATCGCATGGCGTCGATCGATACCCTACCTGGTGTCGATCGATACCCCTCTCAGAACGGACCAGAAGTTATGAAAACACCTGAGGTGATCGGAGAAAGAGTTCGCAATTCACTACAACCGCGGAAATTGACACAGAGGGAAGACCCAGGGAAATTCGCTGTTCCATGCTCCATCTCAGGAGTTAATTTTAAAGAGTCTCTAGTTGACTCAGGTTCTAGCGTCAATGTGATGTCAAAGGAGATTGCTGCACAGTTGAAGACTGATATAAGACCCCCTACTTTGTTTCTCACATTTGCAAACTCCTCCACCGCACCTCCATACGGTATTATCCATGCTTTGCCTGTAAAAGTGGGAAATTGTCTGGTGCCTACTGATTTTCAGGTTGTGGAGATGAGCAAAGGATCTGAGGTTTCTCTGCTCCTGGGACGGCCGTTCATGGCTACTGCTGGCGCGATCATAGACACACCTAATAAGAGGATCTCTTTCTCTTACATTGACGGTGATGTCTACTATGATGTCATTCCACCTAGGAGTATTCCCACACGTGCCTCTAGCATCAAGGTTATCACAGGAGAGTCGCTAGCAATTGATCTTCTGGAAGAGCCTCCTGATGAGCCTACTGTCGCAGATATTCCAGGTGAACCGCCCAACATCCCCAAGAAGAAGACTAAGGCAACAAAGAAGAAGAAGGCCAAGAACAAAAAGGTCGAGCATCCCCATGTCACTTTGATTCCTCAGAAGTGTGATGGGAATTCGATTGATTACAAGGTCAAATGCAAGGGAGCCTTGAAGCCATTCTCCAAGGCCAGAGTCCTTCTTACTTCTGAGCTGAAAGAGAAAGGGCAGGAATTTGTGGACAGCATGCTAAGCAGAACTCTGAAGCTAGTAATGTCAAGTGATGGAGCCTGTTTTGGTGCAAGCTCTCACTCTTATCCAGCCTGAAGGGCGTTACAGTCAAGCTATTGACGTTAAACGAGCGCTTGGTGGGAGGCAACCCATTGGTGAGTGTGTTTTTGATTCATTTTTATTTTTATTTTCGTTTGTTTTGAGTCTGTGTCAGGATGAACAAGGAGCAACTCGAAATCGCCTAAGCATCGATCGATACCCCTCTGGTATCGATCGACACCAATCGCGGATGAAAATTCACAAAGTCGATCTAAGCATGGTATCGATCGATACCATGCCGTGTGTCGATCGACACCGACTGCTCCAGAACGGTAATTTCTTGTTCCTCTTCGTTCTATCCTTTTTCTTTGTTTCTTTCACTGACTCTAGGCTAGATAACACTGGGGACAGTGTTGTTTAAGTCTGGGGGAGGTGTCTGCTGACATTGTTTTCGTTTTTCTTAGAGTCGGTCGTTTTATCGAGTCAAAACTGTTTTATTGAGTCAAAATTTGTTGGAGATTATGATCCTGTGCTTGAACCTATTGATTTGATTTTGTTTTTGAGTGCACAGTGTTACAGGATCAGTTCTAGATCGACTAATGAAAAATCCAAAGGCTGACCAGTTGACTAGAAAACATCCATGTCTCCAGCAGAGTTCTTCTGAAGCCTGAGCCAAATTTTTGCACTTCATCAATGTGGTTAGTGTTCATAGAGCTTGATTCATCATTCATATCTGATAAAGGAACCCGTGTGTTTAGAATTATGGTATCTCTCTCCCCTGAAATAAGTTGATAGATTAAGAGCATAAAAGATTGAAATGATTTTCTTCTGAGTAGAGGGTTAGGAAAATTTCCAGCGATCCCATTATTCTACTTAAGAGGGGATGATCACACAAAGGATTGGAAGCGAGGCTAGGATTTTCCTATGATGCCATTATTCGCCTACATCCTTTGATACATAGAGAGGGAAGAACCGGGGATTTGGTGGCAAACACCATCAATACTCGCGTCTCATACCTTGATGTGTATATGCTAAGCTGAAAATAAAAAAATAGAACATAATAAGAAATAAGTCTGGGGGAGAGAAATTGATACAAAAAGTGTTAAAAAGGGTGGTTCCTTTGTCATGATATTGTCTGGTAAAGAATCTAGAAGGTTCTTGAACATTAACTGCAGCGATGAAACTGGCGATGAAGGTTTTACTTGAACAATGCTGTGGGATAATGGGTGGAGTCTGGAAAAGCTGCGAATGTCTACGGAGAAGTACATGGTGGTTAGATCAAAAGCTGGTTTGGTGACATTTGGGTACTTGGAAAAAAGGTCATTTCGATGGTTCATGAACAGGTGAGTCTCCGCGTTTTCAAACCTCTTTCTCTGTTTAGTCTTTTATTTGCTTGAGGGCAAGCAAAAGGCTAAGTCTGGGGGAGTTGATATATCATGGTTTTTACCCCATTTAGGCCATGATATAAGTCCTTTTTATAGAGTCTTTATAGTATTTTGGAGTCTTTTTAGAGTCTTTTACAGGTCATAGCACGTTTGGAGGATTATTGGAAGTATTGGAGCTTTCTGGAGCAGTTTGTAGCAGAGCTAAAGATCGTGTCGCTGAGAACCTGAATTCACGTCGAGCATCGATCGATACCCCTTGGTATCGATCGACACTCAGCGCAGCAAGACACGACCCGCGAGTTTTCCAAGACTTGAGGAATTGCAAAAGCGCCCAAAAGTCTTTGATAATTACAAGAAGACCCCAAATCGTGATTTAGGTTATAAATAGGATTTTACAGCCATTGTTTAGGCTATGCCTTTTCATGCCTTTTTATGCTTTTATTTTCTGAGTTTGATTTTACTTTGGTTTTAGAGAGACAAGTCTGAATCTCCCTTCGTCCGAGATCAGATCTCTAAACCCTTCTTTCTATTCTATTGATGATTTATTCAAACATGTCTTTTGATTCAATTGCCATGTCTGAGTAGATCCACTTTAGGTTTAGGGTTTTCTCATAAAGGATTTCTTTGAATGCTAGGTTAATTATCTGTTTAGGATTCACCATCTGAATTTGTTCTTCACCTTAGGTTGTGTTCATAGCTAATTCTAGGTTGACGAATCTGGAACTTAGATCTTAGGATAATTGATTAGGCACGAGAGTGCGATTAATTACCTGATAGAACCTAGGTGAGCAAATTGATTATTCGCAAAGAGATTTGGTTTAATTGATTTGTGAACATATCAAACCTGATATTAAAGCTGATTTAGAATTTAGGATTCGCAAAGAGATTTGGAATTCCTAGGATTTAGATTTAGATAGTTTTCGCAACGAGAGTTGGTTAGCTATATTTTAGTGATTTGAGTTCAAGAACTGCGCTAAATCTGAATCCTGTTAGTTAGTTAGTCTGCATTCACTGATTTCCTGAGAAAAACCCTGAGCCTATATTTCTCAATTGATTTACAACTCCTTTAATTTCTGCACTGCTTTTAATTACAACTGTTTGGCTTAGCGTAATTCGACACTTCATAATCTATTGTGCGTTTCTGTGAGTCTTCTGTGGTTCGACCCCTAGCTATACTATTACAACTGCTTTAGTACTTTAGGGTATTAAATTGAGCATATCAATTTTGGCGCCGTTGCCGGGGACTCAAATTGCCATTAGATTTTAGTTTAGAATTTCGACTAAGTTCGACGGTATCGATCGATACTCTGTAGTATCGGTCGATACTCGTCGTCTTCTTTCGTTGGTATCGATCGACACCACTTGGTATCGATCGATACTCAACGTATTTTTCTGGTTACTTACGTGCTTTGCCTAGTGTTTTGTTTGCAGGTGTATGCCTGTTCGTGAAACCAGAAGCAACAAGAGCACACAGCTAGTTGAACTGTCATTGGAACAGCTAGCGTTTGTGGAACGCACAAACAGAAAGACCAAGCAAACATCAGGGATGAACAACCCAGTGGTTTTAAGAGCTGATGAAGCTGGAATTCTGAGAGACCAAGAGGGTCACGTGTGTAATGAGAGAGGGCAGCGACTTGATGAAGCTGGTAACATCGTTGTCCCTGCTGCGGTTGTTGAGATTGTCGCGCCAGCTGGGCGCACCAACACAGGGAATGCTGTGGTTAATCGTGGAAGAACGATTGGTGAGTACAACAGGCCAGAGCAGTTTTTCGCCAATCGTTCAGCAATTCGTCCTCCTGCGTTTGAGAGGAATGACTTTGAGCTGAAGCCTGCTTACTTCACTCTAGTGGGACAGCATCTCTTTCATGGTCTTCCTCATGAACATCCAATGGACCATGTAGAGAGGTTCGAGGACTTGGTCACTAGCATTAAGAGCAATGGAGTGTCCTACGACTATCTCTTCTGCAAGCTTTTCCCCTATTCTCTAGGTGGAGAAGCTACTTACTGGCTGAGGCAGCTATCTCCTAGATCGCTAACTAATTGGGAGGACACCAAGAGAGCCTTCTTGATTAACTTCTACGATGATGGAAGATCTGAAGATCTGAGAAATAAAATCTCCCAATTTTCTCAAGGACCTACTGAGGCGTTCAAGGCTGCTTGGACAAGATTCAGATCGTACCAGAGAGATTGTCCACATCATGGATACTCTGATGTGCAGCTGCTGGGTATCTTCTTCAGAGGAGTAGATTGGAGATATCAGATGGGTCTGGACTCTTCGAGCAATGGTAATTTCAACACCAGATATCCTGAGGATGCTATTGTGTTGATTGAGAACTTTGCATCTAGTAGTAGCACCAAGAGCGCAGACTTCGAGCGCAAGAAGCTGGCTGGTAACATGGATGGGTCACAGATCGCTGAAGTGAAGGCTCAGCTGGATTCTATGCACAGTCTTCTGCTGGGAAAGACAACAAAGGCCGTCCACTTCGCTGCTGAGAATGAAGTGGAAGATGTTAACTACATTGGTGGTTCTGGTTTTCAGGGTCAGCGATTCGGATACAACTCCAATCGAAACTTCACCAACAATGCTCAGCAAGGAGGGTACCAATCCCCACCACCCAAAGCTCCTGAGAGTAAGATTGAGGCTATGCTTGAATACCTGGTTCAAGGGCAGGAGAAGATGACAGCCACCTTCAATGGTAAGATGGACACCATGTACACTGATTTGAGTGGAAGGATTGAGGCACTAAATACGAGCCACAGGATGCTGGAGACGCAAGTAGCTCAGACTGCAGCAAATTCCAAGGGAAAGGCGGTTCAATCACACAATGCACACGTCAATGCCATCAGCTTACGTGCAGAAAATCTCGAAGCCATTCCTGAAATCGCACAAGCATCGATCGATACTCCCCAGTATCGATCGATACCAGCCCAGACGTCTGCTAGAATGGATTCAATCACCCGTGTATCGATCGATACCCCATTGGTATCGGTCGATACTAAGGTGATTTCTGAGGAGACAACAGAGAGTTCTACTGTGGTGCCTAAGGTCGTTGCAGAACGAGTGTATGTAACCAGGATGCCTTATCCTATGGTTCCTAAGCTGACAAGGGAGGAATGGGAGATTGCTAGACTACAGTATATGCTGGATAACCCGAACGTGGAGCTTCTTTCTGATGAAGATGTATCTGTCAGAAACGATTCAAATCGCATGGCGTCGATCGATACCCTACCTGGTGTCGATCGATACCCCTCTCAGAACGGACCAGAAGTTATGAAAACACCTGAGGTGATCGGAGAAAGAGTTCGCAATTCACTACAACCGCGGAAATTGACACAGAGGGAAGACCCAGGGAAATTCGCTGTTCCATGCTCCATCTCAGGAGTTAATTTTAAAGAGTCTCTAGTTGACTCAGGTTCTAGCGTCAATGTGATGTCAAAGGAGATTGCTGCACAGTTGAAGACTGATATAAGACCCCCTACTTTGTTTCTCACATTTGCAAACTCCTCCACCGCACCTCCATACGGTATTATCCATGCTTTGCCTGTAAAAGTGGGAAATTGTCTGGTGCCTACTGATTTTCAGGTTGTGGAGATGAGCAAAGGATCTGAGGTTTCTCTGCTCCTGGGACGGCCGTTCATGGCTACTGCTGGCGCGATCATAGACACACCTAATAAGAGGATCTCTTTCTCTTACATTGACGGTGATGTCTACTATGATGTCATTCCACCTAGGAGTATTCCCACACGTGCCTCTAGCATCAAGGTTATCACAGGAGAGTCGCTAGCAATTGATCTTCTGGAAGAGCCTCCTGATGAGCCTACTGTCGCAGATATTCCAGGTGAACCGCCCAACATCCCCAAGAAGAAGACTAAGGCAACAAAGAAGAAGAAGGCCAAGAACAAAAAGGTCGAGCATCCCCATGTCACTTTGATTCCGCACTTTGTCCCGCTGGAGCTGGCGCAGGCCATGATGTTCGGGCAGAGTCCGCACTTTGTCCCGCTGGAGATGGCGGAGGCCGATACCTTCCGCCAGGTGGCGCGATCCGCAGCGCGGGTAAGCCTTTGTTCTGATCTAACTGTTTTTAGCTGGACTTGTTGTGCGTCTTTGCTAACGACTGGTTTGATGCAGACGATGGCCCTTTCTGCCTTTCTGGCGGAGGCCTACGAGAAGCGACTCGCCGAGGAGCACGCGTCGCTTCGATTCCTGCAGGGGCGCCAGGAGGCCAGCGCGCAGATCCAGTCCGCTCTGACTCGCGGGTTGGAGAAGGACCTGAGGGAGGAGAAGGCCCGGTCTGCGGCGCTGGGCGAGGAGGCGGCACGGGTGCGAGCCCGGGCCGGAGAGGCGGGCCGTCTTCAGGCCGAGCTGGAGGCTGAGAGAGGCCGGTCTGCCGGTGAGCGGGCTCGGGCGGCTTCCCTGGAGGAGGAGGTCGGGCTTTTGAAGGGGGAGCGGGAGACACTCCGCTCTAGGGTGAAGGGGCTGGAGTCCGCCATAGACCGGGCGAAGGGGGCCTTGGCTGTGGAGAGTGATCGGGTGACAGCCCGGTGGGACGCGCAGAACCAGGAGTGGTCCGCGAAGATGGCGAAGATCCGCGCCCATCTGGACGGGCGCAGCCGGGCCTTAGAGCCTCACCTGCTGTACAACCAGGTGATCGGCGTCAGGGCGTGCCTCAAGAGGATGGAGGCCGAGGACGGGGTGTCGGTACCGTTCTACCGATATCAGAAGCTGGACGAGGATGAGGCGGCATTTGGCGCCGTGCTGGACGGAATGGATTTTCCGGACTTGACCCCGGGGGATCTGGACACCCCTCTGGACCGTGCTCATGGCGTCCAGCTTGAGCGGATCATGCCCGCCGCTTCTTCGGAGGCGCCCTATGTGGATCTGACTGAGGACGCTCCCTCGGCTGCTTAGACCGTCCAAGCAGATCCGCCAGCGCAGGACTTGGCCCCGTGCGCTGATGAGGCCGGCACCGACGCGCTACCCGGTGAGACCGGAACCGATGCGCCATCTGGTGAGGCCGGTACTGAAGCGCCACCCGGTGAGGCCGCGGTTGGGGAAGAGAGGTCTGAGCAGCCCTTCCTTGGTGAGTACGGCACCAATGCGAGGATGGTGGCCCCGGGTGATGTAGATGGTACCCGTGCTGACGGGGGCGAGGACCGACCGGCCGATGCGGCCTTGTAAATACTTTTTTCCTTTTTGTTTTCTTCTCTCTTTTGTAAAGACCGGGCCGTAGGCCATTTATGCAATGACTAGGCCGTGGGCCCTTTCTCTCTTCTTCCTTTTGTAATGACCAGGCCGTGGGCCCTTCTTATAATATCGAGGCCGTTGGGCCCTTCTTTTTTTGTAAGTGCCGTTTCGAGGCTTTTGTAATGACTAGGCCGTGGGCCCTTTTTTATAATAGCGAGGCCGTTGGCCCTTTTGTGATAATCGAGGCCGTTGGCCCTTTTGTGATAATCGAGGCCGTTGGCCCTTTTGTGATAATCGAGGCCGTGGGCCCCTTTTTTTTTTGTAAGTGCCGTTTCGAGGCTTTTTTGATTGGTAGAGTAGGTCGTAGACCGTACCCTGTCATGTATGCAGGTCGTGGACCGTGCTCTTGTATTGGGTGCGAGGTACGACTCGGCTTGAGATACTTATTGCTTGTGTATCTTTAATATTTTTAGTGGGTGCGAGGTGATCTCGGCTTAAGGTACTTATTGCTTGTGTACCTTGTTTTTTTGGTGCGGGTAGCGAGCCCGGCTTAGAGACACTTAATGCTTGTGTGTCTAGTAGAGGTGCGAGCCCGGCTTAGAGACACTTAGTACTTATTGCTTGTGTACTATGGGAGTGCGAGCATTGGAGCTCGGCTTTGGCACTTATAACTTGTGTGCCGGGGAGAGCGAGCACCGGAGCTCGGTCCCCTTTTTTTTTGTAGTGCGAGCGTTTGGAGCTCGGCTTTTTTTTTTTTTTTTTTTTTTTTTTTTTTTTTTTGTAGTGCGAGCATTTGGAGCTCGGCTTTCTTTTTTGTAGTGCGAGCGTTTGGAGCTCGGCTTTTTTTTTGTAGTGCGAACGTTTAGAGCTCGGCTTTTTTTTTTTTTTTTTTTTTTTTTTTTGTAGTGCGAGCGTTTGGAGCTCGGCTTTTGTGCTCAGGTCGGGGACCGTATTCTTTTGTCAAAAAGGTTTTATTAGATTAATAGCTGAGCCCTGGTTAGGGGTTGCCTACGTACCCTTTAGTAGAAGGGATCAAGCCAATCGTAGTTCGTTTGTTTACAAAGGCGGAGAGAGGAATGGAGCCCGGGGGCCTAGTAATAGAACCGTTTGAGGTTGATCGAATTCCATGAGCGCGGGATTGCGTCACCGGTCATCGTGACTAGCTCGTAGACGCCGGGCTTCACGACCTTGGAGATAAGGTAAGGGCCCTCCCAATGTGCACCGAGCTTGCCTGCGTTTAGCTCGGCGGTGTTTTCGAAGACTTTGCGGAGGACCAGGTCGCCTTCGGTAAAGAACCTGCCTCGAACCCTCTTGTTGTAGTACTTGGAGGCGAGCTGCTGGTAGTTTTGGATTCGGAGGAGGGAAAGGTCCCGTTGTTCCTCAAGAAAATCCAGCTCGCTGAGTAGGATGGTGTCGTTCAGGGCGGGCTGCTGGGTGAGCATAGCGCGGCGAGGAGTGGGGAGCCCGGCCTCGGAGGGGGCCATTGCTTCCATTCCGTGAGAGAGGCTGAACGGTGTGCGTCCTGTCGGTGTCTTCGGCGTTGTGCGATGGGACCAGAGGACTCCATCGAGCTCGTCGGCCCAGGACCCCTTCTTGTCGTCCAGTCGTTTTTTGAGGCCGTCGAGGATGGTTTTGTTGGTGGCCTCGGCCTGCCCATTTCCTTGCGGATATCTCGGGGTGGACTTACTCAGCCTGATTTTCCACTTCGCGCAGAAGTCTTCGAAGAGGGCCGATGTGAACTGGGCACCGTTATCGGTTACGATCTCGTAGGGCAACCCGTGTCGGCAGATGATGAGCTTCCAGACGAATTTCCGGACGTCCTCTGCCGTGATCTTGGCGTAAGCCTCGGCTTCGACCCATTTGGTGAAGTATTCGGTCATGACCAGGAGGAAGCGCTTTTGGCGAGATCGGGGAAGAGGCCCGACTATGTCAAGGGCCCATCGCATGAAGGGGTAGGGTGCTACCGCAGTGGTGTGGAGCTCGGTAGGGCGATGAATGAGTGGGCCGTGACGCTGGCACTTCTCGCACCGGGCTGCGAATTTTGCACAGTCCTGAAGCATCGTCGGCCAGTAGTGCCCTTGGTTCCGGATTCGCAGGGCGAGAGCCCGGCCGCTTGAGTGGTTTCCGCCGGCACCTTCGTGCATTTCCTTCATCACGTCAATGGTTTCCTGCCCGTGGAGGCAGCCGAGCAGGGTTCCCGAGGTGCTCCACCGGAACAGGTTGTCGTCCAGCATCGTGTATCGGGCACACTTCTTTCTTAGCCGTCGGGCGGCCCACCGGTCTGGGGGATGAATGCCGTCTGCGATGTACAGCAGCAGGTCGACTCGCCAGTCCGGCAGCTCGGGCTCGGCCGGGGGCGGCGGTAGAACTTCGGGAGGTGGCGCGTCTTCGTCATGGTCCGCGGCCTGGGGGTTGATCAAGTGGGCCCCTTTTGGCAGCTCGATGCTAGGGAAGTCGATGCTCTCGACCGGGATCACCCGTCGTTGGGCTGGGGCCGAGGTGGAGGCCAGTGCGGCGAGAGCGTCTGCGAAAGTGTTATCGCCTCGGGGAATCTTCGTCAGGGTGAACTCGGAAAAGTCTGCGGCCAAGCCTTGGGTCACCTTGAGGTAAGCGTCCATGCGATCGCTCTTGGCCTCGTACTCTCCGCTGAATTGATTGGCGACGAGCTGGGAGTCGCAGTAAGCTCGGATTTTCTTCGCGCCGACCTCCTTTGCTAGGCGCAGGCCGGCGATCAGAGCTTCGTATTCTGCCTCGTTGTTTGATGCCGGGAAGGCCAGGCGGAAAGACTGCTCGAGGATCTCCTTGGTTGGGGATTCGAGGCGTATGCCAACGCCGGACCCGTGCTTGGAAGCCGATCCATCGACATGCAGAGTCCACACCTCGGGCACTTCGCTGACTGCCAGCTCGGGTGCCAACTCAACTAGGAAATCGGCCAGGGCCTGAGATTTGATCGCGGTCCGACCTCGGTACTCGATTTCATACTCGCTCAGCTCAACGGCCCACTTCATTATCCGGCCCGATCGGCTCGGGCTGTGGAAGATGGTTCTGAGGGGGTAGGTGCTTAGGACGGCAATCGCATGGGATTGAAAGTAAGGCCGGAGCTTTCTAGCTGCGACGACCACTGCCAAGGCGAGGTTCTCCAGAGTCGGGTACCTGCTCTCCGCGTCGTCAAGGGATTTGCTGATGTAGGAGATGGGTCTCTGATCGCCTCGGTCTTCCCGTACCAGCACTCCGCTGACCGCTGACGCGGAGATGGCGATATAGAGGTAGAGGGTTTCGCCTTCTTCTGGCTTGGACAGGACGGGAGGAGTGGATATGTACTCCTTCAGCTGTCGGAGGGCATCCTCGCATTTGTCGTCCCACTCGAACCTCTTGTTAGCCCGGAGCAGCTGGTAGAACGGGAGGCATTTGTCGGTAGAGTGGGAGATGAACCGGTTCAGTGCGGCGATTCTCCCGGTGAGTCGTTGTACTTGACGCGTGCTCTCCGGGGATTTGAGCTCGATGATGGCTCGGATCTGCTTGGGGTCGGCCTCGATCCCGCGCCGGGTGATGATGTACCCGAGGAATTCGCCCGATGTGACGCCGAAGGAACACTTGGCCGGATTCAGCTTCATGTTGTATTCGTTCAACGTCCGGAAGCAGGACCGGAGATGAGTGACGTGGTCGGCCGCCACCAGAGGCTTCACCAGCATGTCATCTATGTATACTTCCATAGTGCGGCCTATTTGGTCGGCGAACATCCGGTTGACGAGTCGTTGGTAGGTGGCACCGGCGTTCTTGAGTCCGAAGGGCATTACCTTGTAGCAGTAAATGCCTCGGTCCGTGATGAACGCGGTCTTCTCCTGGTCGTCGGGGTGCATGGGGATCTGGTTGTACCCCGAGAAGGCGTCCATGAAGGAGAGCAGCTCGTTCCCCGCGGTGGCTTCGACGACCTGGTCGATTCGGGGGAGGGGAAAGCTGTCTTTCGGGCACGCTTTGTTGAGGTCGGTGAAATCCACGCAGACCCTCCATTTCCCGCTCTTCTTCTTGACCACCACCGGGTTGGCCAACCAGTTCGGGTATTTGACCTCGGTGATCGAACCGGCCGCGGTGAGCCTTTCGACCTCGTCATTGACGGCCTGGGCGCGCTCCGGACCCAGCTTTCGCCGCTTTTGCTTGATCGGTCTGCAGGTCGGATCCACGTTGAGCTCGTGACTGCACGTGTTCGGGTCAATGCCGGGCATGTCGCCGGTTGACCAGGCGAAGGTAGAGACGTTCCGCCCTAGGAACTCGACCAGCTCTCGCTTGATGCTCTCGTCGAGATCGGTGCCGATGCCGACGCAGCGGGCGGGGTCACGCGGATCGATGTTGACCTGGGCGACAAGGTCCCGCCCTGGGAGATCCTGGGCGTCGGGGTCGCCGGTCTGAAGCGCGTTGATGGCCAAGCAGGCCGGTGCGGCGCGGCGCAGCTTATGCTCGATGGCGAAGCAGGCGCGAGAGACCCTTTGGTTACTCCTAAGAGTATACGTACCGGCCTGGTTGGGGAACTTGAGGCACTGGTGGTACGTTGACGTGACTGTCTTCATCGAGTGCAGCCAAAGGGTTCCAAGGATGATATTGTAGATCGGGGTGGTATCGAAGACCACGAACTTGACGATTCTCGTCACCCGACCTACGTAGACCGGCAATTCGATGGTGCCGATTCCGTTGACGGTGTCCCCGGCGAAGCCGGTCAGCGGGATGGAGTGCGGCTTGATTTCGACCCCGTTTAGATTCATCCTGGCCAGGGTGTCCTTGAAGATGAGATCGACCGAGCTGCCCGTATCGACGAGGACTCGGTTAACGTCGCAGTCGGCTACGCGGACTTGTACGACGAGGGGGTCGTTGTGGGGCTGGTGGACCCCGGCCGCGTCGGCCTCGGTGAAACATATCTCCCTCTTGCTCGTGTCCTGAGCGTCGATCTCTGGCCCGGAGTGCCATTTCAGGGAGGCGTCGGTCTTCCTCTCGTGACGCTTGATGGACCGCACTGAGTCGTTGCACGAGAGGAGGCCTTCCATGATCATCCCTATCAGAGTCCGGGCCGGGGGAGGCGATCTGCCCGTTTCCCGGTCTCGCGAAGGAGATCGTCGCCGCCGGTCGTCGTTCTGGGCGCGGTTGTAAGGCCTAGCCCGGTTATCCTCGCGACCTCGGTTGTCGCGGGGTTGCACGCGATCGCCGTCCCGGGCATGTGGACGCAGCCGCTCTGGGACGTTGATTTCTCCCCGTTGAAATTGGTTCAACAGGACCTCTTGGAGGGCGCGGCAGTGAGAGGTCGGGTGCCCCTTTCGCCGGTGGAAGTCGCAGAAGGCCGACCTGTCGTACAGCTCATCTGGTCGGGGCTCCCTATCGCTCGGCTCGTCGGGACGCCGATCCTGCTGGTGTGGATCCCGTACGTACTTGTTCCAAGGCAATCCCGGCGCGGGACTGGGGGGAAGTACGGGATCGTGCAGACGGAGGCCGGAGGGCGGTCCGTTAACAAGGAATGCAGCGGCCTGCTTTCCCTTGCTGCGCTGGTACTCGTCATCGTAGTGTTGACGAGGCTCCTGATATCTTTCCTGGGGCCGCTCCTTCGCGGCTGGGGCCTTGTGAGAGGCGCTGTTTCTCGACTCAGCCGCCTTCTCCTCTTCGAGCTCGACGAAGAGTCCAGCGCGGTGCAAGGCGTCTTCCAGCGAGCGCGGCCTGTTGAGCTTCATATCGTCCTTGAAGGCCGAATCGGCCCGCAGTCCCTTTCTTAGAGCGGGGAGCGCTGACTCGTCGGTCACGTTGCTTTGGGAGGCCGTGGCCTTGAAGCGCTCTATGAAGGACCTGAGCGACTCCTTTGCTCCTTGGTTCATCGCCCAGAGGTCCGCGCTGGATGCGGACTGGCGGATGTAGATGGAGTAGTGCTCGAGGAAGGTGGTCGACAGGTCCCTGAAGCTGTCTATGGAGTGCGTCTTCAGCCGAGAGAACCACGTGAGAGCCGGGCCGGTGAGGTTCTCTACGAAAAGTTGGCAGTGGGCGGCTTCGCGCTCGTCTGGTGAGAAGTGGGCGCGGCCCATGGCGATGGTGAACGCCGTAAGATACTGGGTCGGGTCGGTGGTGCCCGCGTAGGGCTGGAGTTTCAGCTTCCCGAGGTGCTGGAGCGGGACGGAGGCGATCCGGCGGGTGAACGGCGTGTTTTGCGTCTCTCTGAGGACGCGATCGATTTCCGGGGCCGCGCTGGTGGCCTGATGGATTTTGGAGGACATCGCGCGGATAGTCTCCTTCATAGCTTCGAACTCGGCGTCCCTTGAGCGCTCCGCGCTGGATCGGAGGTGGTGGGCTTCGTCGCCCGGGTGGCTTCCTACTGCCGGGGCGAAGCGTCCGCCCGGCCCTTCGGATCCTGACGGTGAGTCGCCCGGTCGGCTTGTCCGGATGCGGGGGGTTTCTTCCCGAGAGACCGGCTCTCTGAGATGGACGTCGGGGGACCCGGTATTGTCCGACCGGTCACGGGAGGCCCCTAGCGTGGCGAACCGTTGGTCGGTGGCTCGCGTCAGCTCGTCTATTCGGGCGAGCAGGGTCTGCATCACGGCGGACAGCGTGGGCTGATCTTCCGACGCTCGGGGTGCGTTGTGGGCGGCGGAGCCGTCGGAATGAGCGGGTGCCGAAGCCGGGGGCGGGGCCCTGAAGAACTACTCTCGGGGAGTCGTCTGGTTGGCAGCTGCTTGGGCTGACGACGGGATGGGCACCGTCGTTTGAGTCGTTGGCGGGGCCGTTGTCGGGGCCTGGGCCGTTGTTTGGGCCGGGGTGTCCTGGTCTGACAGCACTCTTGGGGGCGGAATTGCCATCGTTGCTGCGGTTGCGGTGGTGGTTGAACTGCTCCTTGCGTATAGAAGAATCTCGCCCCTCCTTCTAGCGCCAATTGTTGATCCAGGGGATCACTAAGTGTGTTTAAAGAGTGATTAGGAGATGAGAGGTGAGATTTTCGTTAATTAGAGCAATTTAACCACTATTAAGGCAGGCCGGGGGAAAGATGAGTAGGCCGGGGGCCGTGTTTCTTTTTATTGATGGTGAGAGAAATGAACAATTTAGAGTTACGAATTGGTTCCGAAGGACGTCCAGTTCGGCGTTCTAAACTGTTGCCTTGTTACAAAGAGAGAGAGACCGGGTAATTTCCGCAGGTCTCAAAGTGGCTAAAAATCAAAAGTTCCGAAGTCCCCCTCATTAATGACATCGAGGGGTATATATAGTCGGGGTCGGCTTCCTGCTCCCCGGGATCTCGGGGCCACGTGGCGTCTTCGGCCTCTTTCGCGGGTAAGGTGGCCTAGGAGGCGTGTTCCGGCTTTCGGGGAGAGAGGTCATTATGAGCTCGGCGTGGCGTGTTGCAGAGCAGTGCACTGTTTAACCAACTCTCTTCCACGTGTCTCCCTTTCCTTCGTCAAGTCTGCAAGGTTGGTGAGATGTCGAGGTCGGCCCATACTCCTGCTCAGACAATACACTGTTCGACCAACTCCCACTCGTCCTCTGCTCTTCTGACATTCCTGCCTTGGTGAAGTGTCAGCCCGGACCTTTCTACGTCACTTTCAGGTCGGCGACCGAGCTGAAGAGGGGCCTTGCGGGCCGGTGATTTCAGGCCGGAGACCGAGCTGAAGAGGGGCCTTGCGGGCCGGTGCTTTCAGGCCGGAGACCGAGCTGAAGAGGGGCCTTGCGGGCCGGTGCTTTCAGGCCGTAGACCGAGCTGAAGAGGGGCATTTCCTAAGATGGGCCTAACTAATTGGGGGTGCTAGGCCCACTTCCAACATTGTACGAAAACTATTTCGCAAAAACTGTTTCTTCTTTTTATGCGACAGCTGGAGAGAGAATCTTTCTAAAGCCCAGCCATATCAACACAATCGAGTCTTATAAGAACATTTAAAAGCATTTTTATCAACAGAGAAATTGAGATAAGAGTTGTAAAGCTTATCATCATTCAAAACTCGAATTTGATCTGTGATGAAATGAGACATGGACGCATATAGGTTAAAAGAATATAAAACCGTAGAGCATCTCATTTTCTGGATTTACAAAAGAAAACAAGTCAGGTTTTCTATAATCCATGACTAGAAATAGTACTGTTTTTATCCCCCAGATTAGGACAAAGAACTAGAGTTTAAAGTCTCTGTCTTTTTCAAGATAAAAATGGATCACAAATGCTTGACAAATCACTACATATTCTTTTCTAATCAATGATAAACTTAAACAAGTAATGGCTTAAATATGGTAGATAATATATCTATCTTTGCATCAAATACTTTTCTAGTATGCATAATTTTCTGGAGTAGATTTGTTTTTATTGACATGCAGCAAATCCGGTCACAACCCCACTTCTTGTTTACTTTTTTTTTCCGTCACTTCTAAGGAAACAAAAGGAACATATCCATCCTTATCACTCAACACGGAAATAAGGAATTGTGTTTTTCAAAAATACAGTTTTTTTCTTGTCACTACTAAAAAAAATGCCAATGCTTTAGTGGAAATCGATCAAACTATCGACATAATTACACATTATGTCACTTGCAAAAAAACTGGATCCGAATACCTGAACCGAAGCTATATAAATACCCGACCGAATCTGTAATTTAAATTTTCGGATCTCATGTATTACCCGATCCGAACCGAGATCCGAACTAAGAATCAAAATATCTGAATACTTTTGTTAAACCCTTTTACCTTTTTACGAGAATACAATAATTTTATTGAAATGAACATTTCTAGTTTGATTTTTATTTTTGGATTTTCGGTTTTTCAGGTGTTTCGGGTATTTTCGGGTATTGTGGATACTTTTATATATTTTCGGATCTGGATTCGGATCCGAACATATCCAAAAAATTTCGGATCTTAAAAATAATATCCGATCCGATTCGAACCTTAATCGAAGCCGATCCGAATTTTTAAAATACCCGATCGGTACCTAAATCCCTAAACCCGAAATACCCGACCCGATCCGAGGATCCGAACACCCACCCCTAATGTCACTTATTTCAGTTAGCACTTTTTAAAAATGTTTAAAATAGTTGTCACTTTTGTGTAAAAAGACGATTTTACCCCTCTTATTGCTACATCGTATACCTTACATTAGCATACACGCCGTATTGTACATAAATAAAATTGAGTTGAACAGTGAAATAAGTGTTATATTTTACTAAAGTTTTAAAAAGTGTCATCATAACTTCAATTAATTTGTCGATTTCACTTCATTTGGTGATTTACATTTGTTTCTATTTCACTCAATGTTCATAGTTCATATGCTATCTTAATCTCTAGATTTACTTGGCCCATAGTGGAAAGAATAAACCCTAAAATCAAAGCGAGTTGTCAATATACATCATTATAAAAGCTAAATTCATAACTTCTCTTGCAGAACTCCGACGGTTCACCACCCCGGAAGCTACAATGGTACTTCTCGCTTTCTCTATATCTCAATCTCCGTTTCTTAATGTCTCTCCTATTACTTATCCGAACTTAGTCTGCAACATTGAGGTGTAGGATATTTGATTGCAGTTCTCTTACCATATTTTGTATATGCTATGAGTTTGGAATGTGCTTTTTTCATGTTTCAAAACTATAGGAAGATAAGATTACTGTTTTGGTTGGACCTGTAACCGATAACCTGAGGGTACACGAGATTCCATGTATCAAAGTTATTGTCTTGAGGTTCAGAGAGAGAGCATGAGCTCGCGTAGAGAAAGCTGATGGTCAGTGCTTAACTTTTGACCAACTCGCTTTCAGAGCTCCATTGGGGTAAAACACGGTATTTCTTTTAACCAACCACTCTTCTCCATTTCCAACTTGGTGTGATAAAATGTGTAAGCAATGATAACTTTCAAAACTCAAATTCCTTCATATGTTGTTCAAAGAGCAATGTAGTTCTCAGAAACGAGAAAAAAAGTAGACGAGGAAGAGAACAGAGCAAAGAGTTTTGGGAAAAAGGTTTACTTGGTTTATGAAGAGCCAGTATAAACAAGTTGAGGTACATATATATATGTTTGGTTCCATTATATATATAACATAAAAATTTCTATTTGTCTAATTTTTACATATTCTAACAATCTATATCCATTTCTCATCAAAAGGATTCATATGATTTATTTGAGGTTCAAGACCTCTCGGAATTGGGATATTTTGTGACATTCCATATATTGGTGAGATTTTATTCCCTGTTTAGAGATTGTAATGATTTTTGTAAAGCTTTTTGCTCTCAAATTTTGAGTTAGGTTTTTATGTTTTAAAGAGACTATAACGATTGATTTTGGGAATTCCACAAACTTCAGAAAATGTTAATAAGACATAATTAAATTTAATGTATTGAACATGTTTTGGCTGGTAGACAAATCCATAGGGAAGAGGGTAAAAGTGGTTCAAGGAGGAATGTATTATGTGTGAAATGAGTTTTAAAGGTATGGTTATTTATCGTTTTAGCGACATTAAATGTGACCACTTTACTCTGCAAATTTTAAACTTTACGATCAATCTTCAAGTGGTTTGAATCTTCAAGGATGGAGCCGTTGGGGGAGGGTTTCTAAAGATTAAGACGATATGAATTACCACAAAGATAGAAGAAATATAGATTGCATGGTTAATGGTGAAGATAGAAAGTGAAAGATCATTGGAAACTGTAGCCTATAAGATGAGAAAATGTATGGATGTGTTAGAAGCAGGGAAGTCTTAAGCTTAGAAAGACAAATGAGAGGTTCGTCCGGGTCCAAGTGAAGATGGAAAATGATGGAGGTAGTTGATGGTGTGATAGCAGTAGAAAAATCCAAAATTAAAGGATAGGGCTAGAGGTCATTAGGAATCTGATAGTTTCATAATTTAGTCCATTTTAGTATACATTTTAGTTAGCATTTTGTGACTTTTTGCATTCATTTCATTGTTTTTGGTCTAGTTTGCATCCATTTTAGAGTTAGTGAGTCTTAGGTTAGTTTTTGCATATGTTTGTGTGCTATGGAGTCTTTTAGGAACCATTTGGAGCTTATGGAATCATTTTGGAGCTTAGAGCAAGATCATGGGGCAAAATAAACCCAAACAATCAAGAAAAATGCAGAAGCCATCCGATGTGCTCTAAAGATTGGGTCAGAAGAAGCTCTTGCGCTCAGATTAAGCTTTGGAACACTTGATAAAGTTTGTAGGTAATTGAGTCATCTTTCCAACGGACGTTGTTTCATCAAGTTCTGAGCTGTATTGCGGAAGTTATCACCATTTCACTGAGCATACGTCCGTCTGGCGCGCGAATGAGCTACATGGAGCTCACAGCGGCGTACCGCAGCGGTCTACAGTGACCGCTGCGGATCCTCCCGACGAAAAAAAAACCGAGATTCACAGCGGGCATGCAGCGGTCAACTCCACACCGCTGTGGGACCCTCCAGAGCAAAAATGTAGAAACCGTCCGAAGTGCTTCAAAGATCGACTCATATGAACAGTTTCCATTCGGATTTAGCTTCGGCGGTCTTCATGAAAGTTGTAGCTATGTGAGTTAGCCTTCCAATGGAACCGGTTTCAAGTCATTCCGATCTGGGGTTAGAGAGATACGACAACTTTAGTAAGCGCATGTCCGCCTGGCCTGCAAACGGAGCAAAACCGGAAATCCACAGCGGCCAGCTGCACCGGGCAACTGTAGACCGCTGCAACCTACGACCTGCTTTGATATTTAGGCCAAAAACCTTGTTGTTTGAGGATATATCTCATTTTAACTTCTCAAAAACACTCTTCTTAGAGAGAGTTTGGAGTTTTTAAGAGATTCTTGGTGTTTTTATGAAAGTTCTTGTTTGTTTTCATCTATCTATCTATTTCTAATCATCTAACCATGAATCTAAACACCTCCTACATAAGATTTGTTGAGATTATCATGGTTTGTGAGTAGTTTCTTTAGAACTTTGGGTATGGTAGATTAAGATGTTTTCTTGCTAAATCATGATGCTTACGACTTAGTTTATGAAGAATCCTTACTTGTTAGGTGTGATTAATGCTAGATTAGCCTTGACAAAGTTGATTTAGAACTTAAGGAATTTCATGCCCGGAAGGTGTTCGATGAAATTCCTCAACCAAACTTAGCAAGTGTTTTACATTCCTAGCCTATGGAAATAGATGTCTAGGGTGTTTAATGGCTATTTAGACTTGAGATTAATGCTTGTTGATCATTTAATTGCAAATGGAAGTTTGTTCTCAGTTAAGTGATTAGTGAAGTGATTATTTTCATGGAAGTGGATTAGTCTAAATTAGTGATCTAAGGCCTAAGGATTAGCATTGTTTGAGTATCATGGTTTAGCTAGAGAATGTCCAAGTCGATTACCATTACCCGAAGTTCGTTTGCTTATTCTTGTTTAAATCGTTTTCGTTACGTTTTAGTTCAAAACTTGTTAGTCTTTTAATTACCTTTGTTATATGCTTGGTTATTTATTATCTTGTCTTTAAATTGATTAGGATCATTAGAAAACCTTTATTTGATTAGCTTAGATTAAGAAGTGTCTCGTATTCTCTGTGTGTTGTTCTCGTGCCTCCTTGTGGATTCGATCCCTAAGTGCTACAATGACATACCATTAGATTGTGGTATTGTGCACAATGGGTTAATTGTGCGAACCGTAAAAAGTTCACTATCAATTTGGCGCCGTTGCCGGGGAGGTTTAGCAATAGCCATAGGGATTAGGACTCTTTTTGAGACTAAGTTTTATTTTTCTTTGTTTACTAATATTTCCACCTTGTTTGCTCTTCTCTCTATAGGTGCATGAACTTTCAAAGGCGAGGTATGAATATGAATCTAGCACCACCGGTTAGAGATGCAAATGAGAACCGAGAAGAGGTTGCTCAAAGGATTAGAGCACCGAGGTTGATTGGAGCGGGTGATGCTCCCAACGCCCATGGAAATCGCGCCGGTATACATCCACCACCGGTGGAGAGTAATAATTTTGAGATCAAGGCGAGTCTCATTTCCATGGTGCAAGGAAACAAGTTCCACGGTTTACCGGTGGAGGATCCCTTAGACCACTTGGATCAATTCGATCGAATTTGTGGAATGGTCAAGATCAATGGAGTCTCGGAAGATGGGTTCAAGCTTCGATTGTTTCCATGCTCTCTTGGAGACAAAGCCCACCAATGGGAAAAGAACCTACCTCAAGGATCCATCACTTCTTGGGATCAATGTAAGAAAGCCTTTCTTGCCAAGTTCTTCTCTACTACAAGAACATCAAGGTTAAGAAACGAGATCTCGAGCTTCACTCAAAAAGGGAATGAGAGCTTTTGTGAAGCGTGGGAACGATTCAAAGGCTACACAATGCAATGCCCACACCATGGCTTCTCCGAAGAATCGCTCTTAAGCACTCTATACCGAGGAGTTTTGCCCAAGTTTAGGATGCTTCTTGATACCGCAAGCAATGGCAACTTCTTGGGAAAAGAAGTTGATGATGGGATGGAGCTCGTTGAGAATCTTGCCCAAAGCAATGGGAATTATGGTGAGGATTATGATATAGCTTTGAGAGGAAGTGGAGAATATGAGGACCGAACAAGAAGGGAGATGAAAGCCCTAAATGAGAAGTTAGACAAGGTCTTGGAAGCCACACAAAGGCGAGTGAACTATGTAGGGGATTGCAAAGGTTACCAAGAGGAAGTTCACTTTGTGGGAAACCAAGGCGGTTACCCAAGCAAACCATCTTTTGCACCGCAACCGCAACAAGGGCAAATAAGCAACTCGACACAACAAGATGTCGAAATGAAGGGTATGCTTCAACAACTCTTGACGGGCCAAGCTCATGGAGCAAATGAGTTGAATAAGAAGATGGCCGAGATTCACACTAAGGTGGATTGCTCATACAACGATCTCAACGCAAAATTTGAAGATCTATCCTCTAGAATCAAACACTTGGATCAACAACGCACTCAAGGAGATTCCGATTCTAGTAGACCCATGGAGAAACTAAAGGGCAAAATCGATGCAAACCCAATGGAGTATTGCAATGTTATCCTCTCAAGTGACGAGATTGAAGAAGCTATACGAGAGATCAAGAGAGTTCTCCATGAATCCAAAGACGAAGTCGTAGTGGTTTCTAGCAACAAAGTAGTTGAGAAAAGAGATGTGGAGGCCAAGACAATTGTGAGGAAAGAGACTTCTTGCATTGAACCTCCTCAACGTGAGCCTAAATCGATTCCCAAGCTTGGAAATCCGGGTAAATTTGTCATCTCTTGCTCCCTTGGTGATTTGAATGTTGATGACGCCATGTGTGATTCGGGATCAAGCGTGAATGTGATGTCACTTGAATTGGTGAAGAGTCTTGAAATCAAGAGCATGAAGCACCACCCATCACACATCACTTTTGGAGATTCTTCTTCTAAGCAACCACTTGGCATTGTTGAAGATTATCCTCTCAAGATCGGAAATTGTCTCATTCCAACCGACTTCATAGTTATGAAGATTAAGCAAACCAGCAAACTCCCGCTCCTCCTTGGAACTCCATTCCTCAATACCACCGGTGCAAGCATGGACTTCCAAAACAAGAAGGTCGTTCTCAAGAACGTGAATGACAAAGTCTTCTATTCCATGAAGCCCTCTTCCACAAAACTTTGTGGCACCATTGTTTGTAAGGATGATGAAGTGGAAGTTAAAAAGGTTGAGTATGTGGGAAGTTGTGAGAAGATGAATTTGGTTTCACCCCCAAAAGCTTGTAAAAAGAAGAAAGATTCTCATGAAGGGAAAGCTTTGGGTTATGGTAATGTTGAAGAAGCCTTAGCGCTGGATGGTGTTTGCTTGGAATATCTTTTCCATACCGCTATGGAAAATGAGGTTGAGAGTATAAATGTTCAAAAGAAGGGTAAGGACACTAAGACCAAAAAGAAGAAACCCAATGATACCCACCCTCCCACTCTTGTCAAAGGCATGACGAGCAAGCCTAATGAGGTTAGATCATTTTTTCCCAAACTCGCCACTATGACATTGACACCGTGGAGATATGAAGATGGTGTGGTTGAGTACAAGATCAAGTGTAAGGGAAGGTCAAAACCTTTTGCCATGGTTAGAGCAATCATCACACCCGAACTTAAAGAAAAAGGTCCAACGGGAATTCAAGAGATCATGAGCAAGGTTCTCACACTCAAGCTCGAAGACCCGCCATGGAGTTCCACTACTCCTTCTCTCCAAGCCTAAAACGGTTTGAAACGTCAAGCGTAGCGACGTAAAACAAGCGCTCTTGGGAGGCATTCCCATGACTATCTTTGTATATATTTTCGTTCTTTCTTGTTCCTTTTGATGTTTTTGTTTGATGTTTATAGTTTTCTTGGGTCCAAGGTCGTGGTGCTTAATGCATGAATGGGTAGAGCTACAGCACGTCACACTCCTCTCCAATCCAAAGGTATGATCCAAACTCCATTTCATTGTACATATTTTTGCATATTTTTACCTTTTCTTTGATTTGTGTTGCACCGAGACGTTGCAATTCAAGTTCGGGGGAAGGATTTGTGTCTTTTGATATTGTGTTTTGTGATCTTATTTTTCTTTTTGCATATTTGAGTCTCATTCATTCATATAAGTGCATATAAAAACCATAAAAAAAAAAAAAAATATTTAGTTGCATTTTGCATGTTTAAGATTGAGTCTAGATGCATATAGGTGTGCATTCACTTGCATTGAGAGAATTATCCATGTAGAATATAAACTTAAGAGCTTGAATTAATGCCCTCGTTAGGAGTTCTTTGATGCATTTGAGCGATCACGAAGTTAAGGATGATCCATGCTTTGATCTTGCGGTTTGAATGTTTTTGTCTTGGTTGAAGCATGCTTTGAATTGAATCTAACTCTATCTACATGAACTTTAATCTTGACTTGAAATTATCATGCTTGTACATTGAAAAGTTGAACTCATGGATGTCATATACATATTTGAGCTATCTTACCCCTTTTTACCACTCTCTTGTTAGCTCAAATAGCTGATTCCCATATTTGGAACGGTTAACCACACCCTTAACTAAGCCTTTCCTTCAAGCCTTCATCTCTTGTGTGTGTCATGAGGCCTAATTTTGAATGAACTTAGCAAAAAGTGTTGAGTTTGGAACGACAAGGAGTTGATAGATAGGTTGGTGATTTGGGTGTTGATGTAAAGAAAAGAAAGTGTGGAGAAAGGAAAAGATTGAGAAAAAGGATCGGGGAAAGTAAAAAGTTTGGATTGGTTGGCATGAAAATGTGAAATAGCTCTAGGTGTTGAAAGTATAAGTCTCTATGTGTGTAAAAGAAAGAAAGAGCCAAAAAAAAAAAAAAAAATATATATATGGCTAATGCATCTAAATGATGATTGAGAGACTAGTTATGAAAATGAAAAAGAGCTAAAAGAAAAAGATGAAGAGTCAATCCATTTGTTGAAAGAGAAGAAGAAAAGAAATGTGGTCTAAGAAGGCAAAATGCCTTGTGATATGGGTAGTTTAGGAATGGATCTTGATGGGTTTAGAAATAGGAGTGGAGTTCATATTGGGGCATTGGGTAGACGGATGTCATCCTTGTACGCATCAATTGTTCTTTACTCTTAGCATTTTGCCAAAGTTCATTCTTTCGTGAGAGATCCCATTGCATTGGAATACCCACATGATTGAGATCATTTTTATCTCAAAACCTTTTCCCTAAGCCAAATGAGTTCACTTGATTTTTATTAAGCATGATTCACCATTGTACTTAATGAATGTTAAAGAGTTAGAGGATATGATTACTTGTAGATGCTAAGGCTTAGACCAATTCGTATAGCGACGAGTATGGCTAAATCTTTTGAATTAGAGGTTGTTTGTGCATCACATAACTACTCTCAAGGGCATTGAATTAAATTCTTTTGTTAATATTCTCGGATATGATCTCTCGCATTCCAACCTCTTCTTCGACTTGTTCTTGTTTGTTTGCTTGCGGACAAGCAAAAGGCAAGTTCGGGGGAGTTGATAGTTTCATAATTTAGTCCATTTTAGTATACATTTTAGTTAGCATTTTGTGACTTTTTGCATTCATTTCATTGTTTTTGGTCTAGTTTGCATCCATTTTAGAGTTAGTGAGTCTTAGGTTAGTTTTTGCATATGTTTGTGTGCTATGGAGTCTTTTAGGAACCATTTGGAGCTTATGGAATCATTTTGGAGCTTAGAGCAAGATCATGGGGCAAAATAAACCCAAACAATCAAGAAAAATGCAGAAGCCATCCGATGTGCTCTAAAGATTGGGTCAGAAGAAGCTCTTGCGCTCAGATTAAGCTTTGGAACACTTGATAAAGTTTGTAGGTAATTGAGTCATCTTTCCAACGGACGTTGTTTCATCAAGTTCTGAGCTGTATTGCGGAAGTTATCACCATTTCACTGAGCATACGTCCGTCTGGCGCGCGAATGAGCTACATGGAGCTCACAGCGGCGTACCGCAGCGGTCTACAGTGACCGCTGCGGATCCTCCCGACGAAAAAAAAACCGAGATTCACAGCGGGCATGCAGCGGTCAACTCCACACCGCTGTGGGACCCTCCAGAGCAAAAATGTAGAAACCGTCCGAAGTGCTTCAAAGATCGACTCATATGAACAGTTTCCATTCGGATTTAGCTTCGGCGGTCTTCATGAAAGTTGTAGCTATGTGAGTTAGCCTTCCAATGGAACCGGTTTCAAGTCATTCCGATCTGGGGTTAGAGAGATACGACAACTTTAGTAAGCGCATGTCCGCCTGGCCTGCAAACGGAGCAAAACCGGAAATCCACAGCGGCCAGCTGCACCGGGCAACTGTAGACCGCTGCAACCTACGACCTGCTTTGATATTTAGGCCAAAAACCTTGTTGTTTGAGGATATATCTCATTTTAACTTCTCAAAAACACTCTTCTTAGAGAGAGTTTGGAGTTTTTAAGAGATTCTTGGTGTTTTTATGAAAGTTCTTGTTTGTTTTCATCTATCTATCTATTTCTAATCATCTAACCATGAATCTAAACACCTCCTACATAAGATTTGTTGAGATTATCATGGTTTGTGAGTAGTTTCTTTAGAACTTTGGGTATGGTAGATTAAGATGTTTTCTTGCTAAATCATGATGCTTACGACTTAGTTTATGAAGAATCCTTACTTGTTAGGTGTGATTAATGCTAGATTAGCCTTGACAAAGTTGATTTAGAACTTAAGGAATTTCATGCCCGGAAGGTGTTCGATGAAATTCCTCAACCAAACTTAGCAAGTGTTTTACATTCCTAGCCTATGGAAATAGATGTCTAGGGTGTTTAATGGCTATTTAGACTTGAGATTAATGCTTGTTGATCATTTAATTGCAAATGGAAGTTTGTTCTCAGTTAAGTGATTAGTGAAGTGATTATTTTCATGGAAGTGGATTAGTCTAAATTAGTGATCTAAGGCCTAAGGATTAGCATTGTTTGAGTATCATGGTTTAGCTAGAGAATGTCCAAGTCGATTACCATTACCCGAAGTTCGTTTGCTTATTCTTGTTTAAATCGTTTTCGTTACGTTTTAGTTCAAAACTTGTTAGTCTTTTAATTACCTTTGTTATATGCTTGGTTATTTATTATCTTGTCTTTAAATTGATTAGGATCATTAGAAAACCTTTATTTGATTAGCTTAGATTAAGAAGTGTCTCGTATTCTCTGTGTGTTGTTCTCGTGCCTCCTTGTGGATTCGATCCCTAAGTGCTACAATGACATACCATTAGATTGTGGTATTGTGCACAATGGGTTAATTGTGCGAACCGTAAAAAGTTCACTATCAGAATCCAATGGTCAAAAGTTGAGTTCAAGATAGACTAAGATGATACGTAATGAGCTATAGGATTATTACGAGTGGATAGGAAAAATGAGAAATCCATAAGAAAGAGATGAAAGATCGAGTGTTCTTTAAGAGAAACCAACAATTAATGATGATTTGGCTTTTAGAAAGTTAGTTGAAATTCATATTTTTATGTTTAAACAGGTACAAATGGGAGTAAAAGAATAGAAAATAAAAAAGATGCGATAAAAAACAATATAGTACACTAGCTAGTCTTTGTAAAAGTTCTAATGTCTCGTGACTAATATTGATGTAAGCAACATAAAAAAGCAATTGCACAACTGTTTTGCGTATATTTTTTTATGTTTTGTACATATAATATGTTTTCAAGATCAAATCTTTCTACTAAGATAAACAATACTTGAGGGTTGAACATTATTCTAGATATCTTAGTGCTAATAATGTCAATACTATAATTAAGATATTGTTCAAATACTTATAGAAACATGTGGAAGCTCTAGTTTTGGTGCGAGTGGTGTGATTTGAAGATGAGACGCTCATTTTCGATGGTGGATGGTATACGTTTGTTTTTTTGTGTGTTAGTTGCTGGTTATTGTAAGCATATTAAACCCATTTAAAAATATATGTTAATTTTGTTTAAAAAAAATATTGTTTCCCTCAATATATGTATAAATATAATATATATAAAAGAGAACTATCATTAACAAAAACAAATAGTACTTAAAACATATCTTTAGTACAACTATTACTTTGAAATTTCAAATTTTCAAACAAACAGCATTATACACTCCCTATATATTAAAGATATGAGTAATATGGTTTAATAAGCTTGTCCTCTCTTCAATATCATCTTCAATATTAATCAATTAGTAAAAGCCATTTTAACATTTTAAAATACTCTCTCTATCGTAAGTCGTGGAAAATAAAAATTCTTATGTAATTTTGTTAAAGGGACAAAAATATTGCGAGCTTGCGTGTGTAAAATTATTGCCATAGTCGTTCTTATTTCCTTAAAAAATTACTTTATTATCTACTTAGTTCTATGTTCTATATAAGAGTTAAAAACAAAATTAAAAATAACAATGGTGTGGCTTATAGTCATTAAAAATGGGCGCTCAATTGTTTTAACAATTTTATCTTACATGTGATTTTTTATGTAATAAGTTATTTTTTGTAACATGTTTTTTTAATTCTATTTCTAATTCAATAATGAAGGTTTGGGTTTGGAATTTCAAATATATAAAGTTTAGCTTTACTAAAGTGAAATTTCACTAAGTGTTCAAATTAGTAGGATTTTCTTAACTACTACCATATTCATTTTTAGTTTTGTAAATTGCTCTATATTTTATCTTATTGATTTTATTACAGAAAAATTAATATAATATGTGATATTATGAAACATTTTAATAATATATTATAACAACATAACCCGATTTCCGGAGCAAACCCTAGTTTATACTATATAAAAGGGGAGAACGATCTATTTTCCCTTCGGAACTATGATATAGCATCGGTTCTACACAAATTTAGGGTCTCGTATTAGATCCCCACGAAATGGAAGTTGAAAACCTATTTCCCCACCATTTGAAAGTTCGAAACCAGGTTCCACACGATTTGAAAGTGATATATCATGATTGTTACCCCTTTTAGACCATGATATATGTCCTATTTATAGAGTCTTTCTAGTTTTTTCGTAGTCTTTTAGAGTCTTTTCAGGTTTTAGCACGTTTGGAGCACAATTGGAGAAAAGGAGCCGTTTTGGGTGAAAATGAGCATATGGAGATGTAGAGTCATGCAGAGACGTCAGAAGTTTGGCATTCGTTGAAGAACTTCCCACCGATGGATTGAGCTCAAATTTGGATACAAGACAGATCAATGGATTAGCTTTCATTTGGAAGTAGTTTGAGACCATTCCAACGGTGAGATCGCAAGTTATGCTAGTTTTCGTGAAGACAGTCCAGTCTGGCGAGCAGAAGAGTCGGCGCAGAGGATGAGTATCGACCGATACTACCTAGTATCGACCGATACCGATTTCAGGAAGAAGGAAACGTGAATTTTTACAAGTTTGAAGTTTACAACTTGGTCCAGAAGTCTTTAATTATTACAATAAGCCCCAAAACGTGTTTTAGCATTATAATTAGGTTTTTCAGCCACTTTCATGGCTATGTTTTATTTGATTCTGGTTTTGTGAGAGAGCTTTTGAAGGGAGACAAGTCTGAAACTCTGTTCGTCCGAGAGAAGATTTCGAACTCTCTTGTTACTCTTTCTATTTTATTTGATGATTTATTCAAACATGTTTATTGCTTCAATTTCCATGTCTAAGTAAATCTCTTGTTAGGTTTAGGGTTCTCATAAGGGTTTTCTCTGAATGCTAGATTGATTAGTTGATTAGGATTCACCATCTGAATTAGTTTTTCACCTTAGGTTGTGTTCAAAGCTTGTTCTAGATTAGCTACCTAGAATTTAGAGCTTAGGATAATTGATTAGGCATGAGAGTGCGATTAATTACCTGATAGAACTTAGGGTGAGCAAAATAACTATTCGCAAAGAGATTTGGTTTAGTTGTTTTGTGAACAAATCAAACTTGAACTAAAAGCTGGTTTAGACTTTAGGATTCGCAAAGAGATTTTGAATTCTAGTATTTAGACTTAGATAGTTTTCGCAGCGAGAGTAGGTTAATTATACCTTAGTGATTTGAGTTCAAGAACCGCGCTAAATCTGAATCCTGTTAGTTGCTTTATCTGCATTCATTGATTTCCTGAGAAATACCCTGAACCTATCTTTCTCCCAATTGAATTTACAACCTTTTTAATTTACGTTCTGTTTTCAATATCATTGATCACTTAGCTTGATTCTCATCCATATAATATATTGTGTGTTTCTGTGAGTCCTTGTGTTCGACCCTTACTATACTGCAACTACTGCTTAATACTTTTAGGGTATTAATTTGAGCATATCAGAAAGTTCGAAACCAATTTCCCTACAAAACACGATTTATTTTGGTTTATTGTTTACCAATCCAACTTTACCCACCTAAACACAAAATTAAACCAGAACTAAACCGATTAAAACTCAATTACCACTTTAACCGATTTTAACCGATTAAAACCCACCTCCTCTCTCTGCATCTCATCTCTCTCGATCTCTCTTAAAATTTCTCTTCTCTTAAATTTTTTATTATTTGATCATCTGTTTCCGATTAAAATTTCTATTATTTGATCATCGGATTTCCAGTCTAATTACCGGAAAAGAGCTAGAACTATGTCCGATTACTACTCCGATCTCAACGATTACTACACCAATGCTGAAGAAAGCATCGATATCAATCGGAAGAAGTCACGCGTCTCACGCGCCGTCGCTTCCGTGTCTGCTGCTGCGACGGAGTGTTCGGAGATTGAGGCGGAGAGCAGCGAGATCACGGGATCGGTTCGCAGTTCGGGTACGGCAGCAAAGGCGGTTATGGCCTTATGGGTGAAGGATCAAAGCCGAGCGTGGTGGGAAGAGTGTAGCCGATTGGATTACCTAGAAGAGGATTTCAAAAGAGCGTTTCGAATGTCCAAGTCGATGTTTGAATTAATCTACGAAGAGTTGAATTCAGCGGTGGCGAAAGAAGATACCGCCCTGAGAAACACGATTCCGGTGCGGCAGCGAGTCGCTGTTTGCATATGGAGATTAGCTACCGGAGAGCCACTCCGCCTCGTCTCGAAGAAATTCAGTTTAGGAATTAACATTACAACAAGAGTATCGCTAGCAATTAATATTACTGTCCAAAGACTTGATATTAATGTTGCACTTGGTATCTTGAGATGGATTGCACAATCATTTATAATTTATTATTGATTTATCTTCAATTAAGTAATGAGTTACTAATTAAGGATTGTTTTTTGTTTTTTAGCAAATTTCACACAATCTGCAAACTTAGGTTCAATTCCAACACTTACTGGTTCCAACTACAAGGAATGGAAAAGTAAATGAAGTTAAAGACATCATCTTTGAGGAAGAATCGAATTCAGGTTCTATACCGATTCATATAGTTGCTTTGGATAAAGCAAATTTGGAACCTCAAGTTGATACTGAAATCCTTCCTCTAAATGAAGATGACAATGTTATCGAACATGAAGGTCAAATTCAAAATCCTCAGGAACTAGTGCAACAAGAACAAGTGCCTTTGCGGCGATCCACTAGAGAAAGGAGAAGCGCTATTCCGGATGATTACATAGTGTTTCTTATGGAACAAGAGGAAAATCAAACTCAGTTGGAAGATGATCCTATCAACTTCCGTGAGGCCATGAGTAGTTCCAATTCAGATAAGTGGGTCAAAGCTAGTGAAGAAGAGTATAAGTCAATGCTAGACAATAAGGTTTGGGACCTTGTCCAATTACCAGAAGGAAAGAAACCCATTGGTTGCAAATGGATTTTTAAGACTAAAATGGATTCAAATGGTAATGTGGAAAGGTATAAGGCTCGTCTAGTAGCTAAAGGCTATACTCAGAAAGAAGGGATTGACTACAAAGAAACCTTTTCTCCAGTCTCATCAAAGGATTCTTTTAGGATAATCATGGCCCTTGTTGCACATTATGACTTAGAGCTTCATCAAATGGATGTCAAGACAGCGTTTCTCAATGGAAACATTGATGAGATGATTTATATGGAGCAACCAGAAAACTTTGTATTAGGTGATTCAAAGAAGATGGTATGCAAGTTAAATAAATCCATCTATGGACTAAAACAAGCTTCTCGTCAATGGTACCACAAGTTTCATGAAGTAATCACCTCATTTGGTTTTGAGGTGAATTTGGTTGAAGATTGTGTGTATCAAAAATTCAGTGGGAGTAAATGCATTTTCCTGGTATTGTATGTTGATGACATACTACTAGCCACTAACGATATAGGCATGCTACATGAGACCAAGAAATTTCTTAAGGAAAATTTTGAGATGAAAGATCTTGGTGAAGCATCTTTTGTATTAGGAATCCAGATTCATCGAGATCGAACTCGAGGAATTCTTGGATTGTCTCAAAAGAGCTATATCGATAAAATACTCAAGAGATTTGGCATGCATGATTGCAAACCATGTGACACCCCAGTCGCTAAAGGAGACAAATTTTGTCTCAGTCAGTGCCCTAAAGGAAATTTAGAAATTCAGGAGATGCAAAAGATTCCTTATGCGTCGGCTGTAGGGAGTCTAATGTATGCTCAAGTTTGTACGCGTCCAGATTTAGCGTACATTGTTGGAGTTTTGGGCAGATACTTAAGTAATCCAGGTTTGGACCATTGGAAAGCAGCCAAAAGGGTCATGAGGTACCTGCAGAGAACAAAGGACTATATGCTCACATATCAGAGATCAGATAACTTGGAGATCATTGGATATTCTGATTCTGATTTTGCTGGATGTCAAGATAGTAGAAAGTCTACATTAGGTTTTGTTTTTCTGTTGGCCGGTGGAACTATTTCTTGGCGTAGTGCGAAACAATCACTCGTAGCTTCCTCCACAATGGCAGCAGAATTTGTAGCAGTTTTTGAGGCATCCAATCATGGACTTTGGCTAAGGAATTTTGTCACTGGGCTGCGAATTCTTGAAGGAATTGAAAGACCACTAAAGTTGTATTGTGACAATAAATCAGCGGTTCAGTACTCAAACAAAAATAGGAGTGCGACAAAGTCTAAGTTTATTGAAATTAAGTTCCTGGTTGTTCAGGACAGAGTACAAAGTGGAGAGATTTCCATAGAACACTTAGGGACAAACTCCATGATAGCAGATCCTCTCACTAAAGGTATTCCACCGAAGGTCTTTCATGAGCATATTGCTCGAATGGGTGTTTTAGTGTTTGATGATCATTTGGATTAGTGGGAGTTTTTCATTTGGGTTTGGGTTTTATGTTTTGGTTTGTGTTTATGCACATTTTTCTTTCTGATCAGAAATAAAGTTTTTATGTTTACTCTTTGTACAATAAAGTTAAAGGATCTCAATAAGGTAGGACCAGTTGAAAATCGACATGTATTGATCACTTTTCATGTGATTTTCATGCCACACTTTTCATAATTGATCAATGTCATTTGGCTATATTGATTTCAGTGACCATGGAAGGTTTAGTTATTTTTATTATAACGAAGACCGCCATGATCCTATATTTCTGTAGTCAATGGACGTGATTGTTTATGCCCTGCTGCATAATGACAATTTTGAGCTCATAAAGTCTAACACAATTTTGGATACATATGTGACCCAGTGGGAGATTGTAAGAATTATTTAGGGGTCACACGTGTATTATCAATGTGTTAGGGTCATTATTTAAAGTAGTCAAAACTTATGTGGTTACTTAAGTATAAAATAAAAGACTATGGGGCATAAGTGTTATGGAAATTTAATGTGAGGATACATTCAGTAATTTCTAATTTGATGAAGGGCCGAATTAGAAATTGTTTCTATATAAATAGAAGGTTATGGTCCCCAAAGCAACCCTAATCAGAAATACAGAAAACTCTCTGCATCCCATCAACAGAGACCTAAAGCTATTCAGGGTTCGCTTTGGAAGAACCATTCCCAAACTTCAGAACCTTAGCAATGGATCCATCAGGTACGCTTCCGCTTCTGTTCTTATTAATCAGAGACTGGCATGCTTAAGTGGATTATTTAGATTAATCTTACAATCTCCACTTGCCACAAGATTGTTCTTGAGGTATGTAAAGCGATTAAAGATGTTCTAAAGCCCAAGTACGTCACGACCCTTCGCCGTCTCTCTCTTCAAAACCTTGCGCCGTCTTCCTCCGCCATAATCTCGTTCTCCGATTCCTCAACCGTAGACCTCCTCCTCCGGAACCCAATTTACTCGCACGAAAACCCAAATCCACCCACCGTGGAGAACGATTCTGGATTCGAGAAGGATTCGACGAAGGGAAACCATAGATATGGTGAGGAATCAGGAGGTGGACTGGAGAAAAAAATTCCGACGAGAAGTGTCGACTTCTAAGGTTTCTCGGCGAAAAATGTCAAAAATTCCGGCGAAAATGGTGGTGAGGAGGAGAAGAAGAAGATTGGATCTGGGTGAGGTTGGTTTGATTTGGGTTTATGTCATTAACTAGGTTTGGTTTGGGTTTAGATGGTTTGATATCGAATTGAAATCGTAAACCGACAAAACTGACATCTATGTACACACAGGTTTCGAACTTTCAATCCGTGGGGAAATAGGTTTTTAATACGAAGTCCTAACTTTGTGTAGAACTGGTACTATATCATAGTTCCAAGGAATAAATAGTTGGTTTTCTCATATAAAAGAAAATAATTGAAGCTCTTTATGCTATCCACATCAGTTTTTTTAGAAGCTCTCTAAAGCTGCCACGTCATCAGCAAACTCAGTCCCAAAACGCAAATTTTTCTAATCGAGCAAGCGAATCGTTTCTTTTTCATTCTTGCCACTAATTTCCCTTGAAAACACAAAAAAACTATCAATCTAATAGAAACAATTTCGGTTCCATGTAGTCCTTCTATGAAGAAAACATATTCACTTGAAGCACTTCCACCCAAATGACTCTTACGGAGGAAACCCAGAGAATAGTCACAATTCACAAAGTCCAAATGTTAAGGCACCCTTAACCATGAGGAGAAAGAAGAAGATGGACGAAGGATTCATCGGAGGGAGGCTTATACCAAAAGAGTAGGGTCGGATCTGGGCAAAGCTCAATGAAACATTTGTCTTGGCCTCCATTTTTAACAGGTTCCCATAGAATATATCAATAAAAAAAATTTATAAAACTAAAAAATAAAACCCTTGATCACGTTTCCTTTTTTTTTAAAAAGAACATGCTTCCATTTTTTTTTTAAAGAACACGCTTCTTTTTTTTTTTTCTTTCTGACTCTTACCTTTGAAATTTTTTTTTGTATGAAATGAATTAGTGGCCCCCATTTTTGTTTTTTTTTTCAAGCCCCCAAATTTTCAGATCCGGCCCTTTAAAAGAGACGAAAGAGGGTAAAAAATGAGGCACATATTCCAGATTTTCATGCATTATTGTGATCAGAGTGCTATCTAATTCAATAATCATATGTAAACATGTGATTAAAATTTTAGAGCGTTGAAACATCAAAACTGATCTCCACATATTGGTTACTGACTTAATGTTATATATATTTAGGTAAGTAGAGGGCTTGATGATCTCACATTCTCGGCTTAACCTTAATTTTAATTACTGTTGTTAGATTTATTTGTATTTGGGTTTACTGTTGTTTGCAGAACTGCATGAATGATCTGAGCATTTTGTGTCATTAACATGGGAATGAGAAGATAAAGTTTTCTACACTTCGTACTCTCATCATTTCCTGACTTGAAATGTTACGGTGAGCTGAGCACTTACGCCTTTGTGGTTCACATATTAGTTTAAACTATGGTCATTTTACCATAATCTTCCCTCCAAAATCATGTTTTGGTGTATGGCCAAACGGAGTCGGATACAAGACTTTCACTATGGTTAGTACTCTTTGATTTTGGTTAATACTCTTTGATTTTGAACAATCTGTTTGGTTTTTGTTTCAACTAGCAATGGGGATTCCTCAATTTCCCAAAGTGTTACTCTTTGATATTGGTTAATACTCTTTTTTTTTAACAATCTGTTTGGTTTTTGTTTCAACTAAATAAGAATATATGTGAAATTCAGGGGAAAAAAAAAATGCAAATGGGACAATGACGAAAATTACATTGGCTGTATATAACACATACCTTATTACGCGTGATTTTTTTTGTTCGGTATTATACGGTCTTGATAAAAAAACATGATAAAAGAGTACGTCACAACAACAAAAAAAACATGATAAAAGAGTAACATAAGTACATAGTCTACATTACGCGAACAGGAGGAATACTCTGCTCGTTCTTAAAGAAATTCTCAGGATCATACTTAGCTTTAACTCCCATCAATCTCTTCAAATTGCCCAAGAAATACTTGGTTCCATAGATCTTAGCTTCATCAACGTTTGTCTCACCACTCGGATTGCTTCCAATATCGAGATCTCTGTAATTAAAGAACGCCTGTCTCGGATTACTTGACACGTACGGTTCTGCAACCTCGTAGAGCTCCTTCATCAGACTCAGGCTAGCCTCTGTGGTGTTTGCGTCCGGCCATACCGTAGAGTATTGAACCTTGAACATGTTTCCTTTCCGGTGAGGAAACGCTGTGGCGTTGGCTGGAATCCGGTCCATCACTCCACCGTAAGGGTTAAATTGCATCCACACAATATTGTTGAATTTCAACATTGTCTTCCAAAGCTTCTCCATTCCTTCTTTGGGGATTGGTGTTTTGACGTAATCCGATTTGCTCTTGAAGAATCCTGGATTCGTCGGCCTATCTAGAAGAACGCTCTTCGGTGTACCGGCCGGGTAATCGGCCCAAAACAACGTCGTGTTAAGCCAGCTCATTTCGTGACAATCTTTCCGTCTTAGCCCTAATTTAGGCAAGCGTTGGCTCATTATCGCCATCAGCTTATCACTTGGACCCAAGAACTGAGCATAGAATACAACCGCGATGGTTCTCTCGCCACGTTTTGTTCCATTTACGACCCGAGGCCATGCTGTCATGAAAAGATCTTCAGGGAATTTCGTAGAGACAAGCTGCCACTTGTATAGAACATCAGTGCCTCCTTGTTCCAATGTTTTGTTAACCTTAAACACAGTCAGGATCTTTGGAACCTCGACGAGGTTGATTTTCCAAGAGAGGATAACTCCGAAACTCCCACCACCACCACCGCGAATCGCCCAAAAGAGATCTTCTCCCATGGTAGCTCGATCCAAGAGCTTGCCGTTGACATCAACTAATTGAGCATCAACGACATGATCCACTGTGATTCCATATTTTCTCATCAGATTTCCGTACCCTCCACCGCTTATGTGTCCACCTGCTCCTACGGTAGGGCAAACGCCAGCCTGGAACTATGAAGATATGGGCTTTGGATCATTATTCCTTTTGGGCTAGAAATTATGGTAAGCCCAATAACATATGGTTTTACGTTTACAAAGTCGGCTTTGGTTTGTTACTTAAGAAACAAAGAGACGAGGAAGATGTAACCCTAATACAAGAACAAGGAGAGCCTAGAGAGCAAAGAGAGAAAGCAAGAGAAGAAACCTAAAGCAAAAGAGACGTTGTTCTAGTCATGTCTTTGCGAGAGAGAGTTTCTTTGATCTTTCTTCTTTTTTGTTGTGCCTTCCTTTTGGTGTCACTTATTACACGGAGAAAACGCTTAGAGCGTTTGTGTAAACCCTTTTTTTGATTGATAGTGAAAGTTTGTGGGAGACGGTTCCCACCCGAGACGTACCGGTTAGAGGCCGGAAACTCGGTGATCAAATTCTCTGTGTCAAATTCAAAGAATTAGACAATCAATCGATCGAATAATTCCTTACAAGTGGTATCAGAACAATCCAGGTTTTGATTGCGGGTGTAAGAGAGATCACGGAGTCTAACCAGAATCGCAAAGAAGAAAGATAAAGGGACCTATTTGTTCTTCGAGGTGGAGTGCAAATCAATTGTCTCCAAGGTGATCGTCTTTTTGCTTGGATCTTCTGTTTTGTTTACCTGTTGCAAAAGTTAAATAAAAACAGTTAGATGATGGACACATGGGAGGTTGAAATATTATATGGGGAAGGTGATTTTGGTTTATGGAAGTACAAGAGGCTGATGCAAGAACACTCATCATCCAAAGAGTTTGTTCTTGAAGTGTTTGTGGTGCAACCAGGTAGAGATTGGTTTAAAGTGGAGTTAATCTCCGGTATCAGATGGATTCTGGTTTTAGATAAAGACTTTGAAATCAGAATCGCATCTTCAATCTCAAGGCGCAAACCGTGTAGATTTTAAGTATGTTTCCGCTGCAACCACAAGGAGAATTGAACAAAGATTTGTATCGAAAGTCTTCCTAACAAGGTTGAAAGTTAGGCAGCGGGTTCCATTATTATTAGTGGCGGTACAAGTGTGTTCAAAACTGATTTGTCTAAATCTGTGGTTGTTTCTGTTGGCTCATGGTCTGCATAAGTAAGGGAATCGAAGTCTTGGTAGAACACAAGAAATTGTATGTTGATTTCTGCAAAGGATTGGTTAAGATTCAATGCTGGGTTTCAGATTGTGTTTTGGTGGAATCAGTTTTGTTGGAAATCTTATACATGTGGTGTGTTCAAGATTATCATTAGAGATTTTTTGGATTCAGCTTAAAGGGAAGTTGCAGAATGAGTATGAAGCAAGATTGAGTAATCTGTTGAGGCAAAAACAGATTGTCAAGGTATGGTTAAGGTTTGAGGAAGTTTGGGGTTGCAGGACATTTTCTTGTGTGTGTTAAGATCCATGTGAAGCTCACAGATCTTCATGCATTAGAGAAGGTTTTGATGGCATGAGGAAGAGTGAAAGGGCATAGGAGACTGCATGTTCGGTGTGAAAAAAATTCTCAGCACTACCTCGCAATGAATCATGTTAGATAATTGTATCGAAAGTCTTTCTAACAATGAGAGTTAGACGGCGTGTCCTGTTTGAGTTTAAACAGCGGTGCAAGATGGGTACATGTTGTCTTTGCTGGAGGAAGGTCAAAGGATAAAGATTGATGGTGTATCAGTCTAAGTTTTTCACAGGCAGAACATGAGGAAGACTCCAAGAAAACAAGATTTCTGAATCATGGAAAATCAGTGAGACAAATGCAGGTTATGCAAGTGTTGTCTCAGTTTTATGAACTTCAAGAAGGATTCTAGAAGAAGGTATGCGTGCAGAGAAGATACAAATGCAGGTGGAGTTTTGCATTTGGAAGGTAACAACTAGTGAAGTTAAGTTGTGGAAATCTGCATCAAAGAAAGGATACGGAGAAAGCTTCTCAGGAAAAGCAATTGCATGGTAATCAGGAGAAGCTCAGGTACTAGAATCTGGAGACATCCAAGAAAGGATGTGAATGTATTAAAGAATGGAGTTTCAGCAGGGAGAGATATCATGGGTTCTAGAAGTGATATCAAAGAGAGTTGTTACAAGAGAAGTCTCAAGAACATCATTGGATCAGTTGGTGTGAGACAAGTTAAAAGGAAAAACTAGCAGCAAGGGCTAAGTCTGTTAGTAAGGTTTTGTTTAAACAAGGAAGTTTGGATCATGGTTTGTGTCGAAAGTCTGTCTAGCAGGTTTGATAGCTTGATGGCGTATTCTGTTAGGGATAACAGCGGTACAAAGAGTCCAAGGCTGTAGTGTTTAAACATAAATGTGTTTTTTGAATCAGGGGTTGTTTCAGGTTGAAGCATGTATGATTCAAGAGTATACTACATATGATTCAAAGGAATTCTTGATTCTAAGATCAGTGCACATGATAAGAATCAAAAAGGACGTCAAAGGGAATCAAGTTGTAGAGGGAAGACGACTAATTCAATCACTAAAACAGATTTATGGCAGTAACAATAGTCATAGAGGAGGCTGTCTATGGGTGAGGATGTTACCTGTGAGGAATCAGAAGTCGTAAAGTGGTGATTATAGTTCCAGGTGGAGCTGTGAAGAAGTATGAAATCAGAAATTAGGATTTCATAATATCTCGGAAAATAAGAAATTGAAAGAGACAGAACGTGAAGAAGATTATACATGTCAAGAGGGTTACCTAAGGTCATCGAGACAGCTGAAGAACATGGTATGTTCATCGGAGAAGCTGTTATGCGAATGAGGATCGAAATTTCAGAATTTCGTGAATTTGAGTTCTCAAGAGGTTGATCTCGAGTCGTCACAGCAAAGAGATATACTGAGAATTTGAGGGTACCTGAGATTAGCAGAAGTTTAGCGTCGGAGATTGACGCAGGAAGATGCATCAGTTAATTGAAAAAAAAAAAAAATGCATCCGAGAATTCACTATCGGGAAGAATCAAAAGGAATTAGGGCTTGGCGGCTATGGTGACGCGTGAGAGCATTTGCGGCTACCAGAGAGGGTCGAAGGCGAAGTTATCATCGGAAATGGCAAACCCAGATCGAGAAAGCTTTTGTGTCTCTTGAAATCGCGATCGAGAGAGACAAAAGGGGAGTTGGCGACAAGGTTTGGAAATTGGCTGAGCTTAGTGGTATCGAAAGCTTAGGATATTTTCAGAGTTGGCCAAGGATTGAGTTGCCGGAGATGAAGGACTCGCCGGATTTGCAGATCGGGATTTGCATCTCAGTCGAAGGAGAAACTTCGATCTTGCCATCGGAAAGGGTAAGGCTGCAGAGGTTTTGCGAGCGTAGAGGCGGTTCGGAGACGGCATAGGAGTTTGCCGGAGAACGCTTAACGATGGTCGGAGATTGCAGCCAGTATCGGGAAAACAAGTTTTGTTTTTGTCGTTGATGGAGAAAGAAACGTGTAAGGAAGATGATGGGATGATGGGCCTTAGCATACCAAAGCCCAAGGTGGAGATTATGAAGATATGGGCTTTGGATCATTATTCCTTTTGGGCTAGAAATTATGGTAAGCCCAATAACATATGGTTTTACGTTTACAAAGTCGGCTTTGGTTTGTTACTTAAGAAACAAAGAGACGAGGAAGATGTAACCCTAATACAAGAACAAGGAGAGCCTAGAGAGCAAAGAGAGAAAGCAAGAGAAGAAACCTAAAGCAAAAGAGACGTTGTTCTAGTCATGTCTTTGCGAGAGAGAGTTTCTTTGATCTTTCTTCTTTTTTGTTGTGCCTTCCTTTTGGTGTCACTTATTACACGGAGAAAACGCTTAGAGCGTTTGTGTAAACCCTTTTTTTGATTGATAGTGAAAGTTTGTGGGAGACGGTTCCCACCCGAGACGTACCGGTTAGAGGCCGGAAACTCGGTGATCAAATTCTCTGTGTCAAATTCAAAGAATTAGACAATCAATCGATCGAATAATTCCTTACAGGAACGCTAGGGTTTGGCTCGCTTCATTGATATTTATGTAGAGCTCTCCCAAGGTCGCACCAGCTTGAACCCAGGCTTTCTTGCTCGACACGTCAACATTAATTGACCTCAGATTGTGCATATCAAGAATGACAAATGGTACAGACGACCTGTAAGAAAGGCCTTCAAGGTCATGACCACCGCTTCGGGTACGGAGTTGTATACCGTTGGACTTTGCGCAGACCACCGTGGCCTGAACGTGAGATACATGTTTCGCCGTCACGATGGCTAGTAGCTTTTTGTAGTTAGGGCTCGAGTACCTTTTGTTTTTCGTGTAGGATAAGTAAGAAGACAAGAAGGTGGTGGTGTTATCGGCGATGAAGATGGCATCGGTGATTGGATTCTCCGGACTAGTCCGATAGCGAAGGCATTCAATGAAGTTTGCAGAATTTGGTTTCGTTACTGCTGCTTCTAAAACCGAAACCAAAAGAACAAGACACAAAACAGAAAGTGCATCTTTCATTTTTTTTAATGTAATATATGTCCTTACGTCTCTATCAGGATTTTAGTTTATAGGATCAACATCCAGAGAGAAATTAAATAAAAAATTGACGTCTGTTTTGTCATATAGGTTTAATTATTTTGAATTTGTTTTTGTCACGTATGTTGACTTTGAATTTTCCTTCTCCTCTTTTTGGTTAAAGACTTTTGAGTATTCCTTTGTCAACAGCAATCGTATACATGTATTGCTAATTTTATTAGTGGAAGAAAGATGAATACAGAGTAACAGTGATTTTATAAATGGGAACGTAAGGTGAGACTTCATTCATATTTTCAAGAAACCTATCGTCTATTGAAATAATTTTGTTGATTTTAATTTTTTTGTAAAAGATATTTCTAGAATGCAATGAATCTCCTCTTCTTTTCCAGTTCCTGCATTTATCTTTCTCGTTGAGTTCAATAGCTTACGTTTGTATTGTTGTAGAATACGATTTTGGAAGAGACTTTTTGTTTCTCTTTATAACATGCAATATTAGACTTTTCTTATGTCAGAATAGTTGACTATTTTTCCTCAATAGTAAATACATAAACATATTTCCGACATAAGAAAAGTTTAATATTCAACTTTATAACATAAGAAAAGTTGACTACTTTTCTCTTTATAACATGCAATATTTTTCCACAATAATAAATACATAAACATATTTTACTAATTATAAACATATTTGAACTTCTCGGGATTGCTATTACCAACTCCAGAAACATGATCACGAGTTTTCAATACGAAGATCTCCTTCAACATGTTTCTGGAGTTGGTAATAGCAATCCCGAAAAGTTCAAAATTTCCGAAAAATTCAAATATGTTTATAATTAGTAAAAATTCTAAAAACGTAAACGTAAGTATACGTCGAATGATGATTCAATTATATACTTATTTCACCACTTTCTTCTTCGTCATCGTCGCGTCTACCAAACCTTTGCGTATTAGATCCCACGGCAATTGCGTCCTAAAGCAGTTGCTGCTTTCAGACCGAGTTGCTATGAAATCCAATACGCATCGTCTGGTAGCTGCGAGGATTACGGAGAAGAAAATAGTGAAATAGGTATATAATTGAATCATCGTTTGACGTACACTTACGTTTACGTTTTTTAGAATTTTTATATTATTAAATTATAATTTTGATTTCATATTTTGATTAGTGTTTATAATTTTTATAATTGTTATATAATTGTTAGATTAGTGATTTAGATTAATAATTTATTAGATTAGTATTTATAATTGTTAGATTAGTATTTATAATTTTGATTTCATATTTTCCAAAAACATTTTTATATAAATTTTATATTCACACAAAAACGGTTTTTATTTTATAAATACGAAAAACGATTTATAAAATTAGGATACTAATCACACAAAAACGATTTTCTAAATACTAATCTAAAATACTAATCTAAATATAAAAATACTAAATATAAAATTATAATATAAAATACTAATCTAAAATACTAATCTAAAATACTAATATAAAATTAATCTAAATACTAATCTAAATATTTAACAATAATCTAAATACTAATCTAAAATACTAAATACAACCTAACAACAAAATTATAAATTACTAAATATAAAATTATAAATATTAATCTAACAAATTCACAATTTATAAAATACTTATAAATACTAATCTAAAAACTAATCTAAAATTATTAATCTAAATCACTAAATCACTAAAATTACAACATAATTCACTAAAATAAAAAAAAATTAGTCACTTACATTTACAAGGGAAAGTGGACGAGCGGTGGCGGCGGTGGACGAGCGGCGGCTGTACCTAGAAAAAAAAGGAAGATTGAAGTTAGAGATTGAGGAAGAGAAAAATTAAGAGAAGAAGAGGAGATTGAGGAAGGGGACACTACAAGAAAACACCCTTTTTGCAAAGAACGATATCGTTGTAAAATCGTTGCAAAACAGGGTTTCAATCGAATTTGCGACGAAACATAGATCGTCGTTAACTGATGGTCGCAAACCACAAATCGTCGTAAAATCGTCGGGAAAGTACGAGGGACAAAAATTCGTCGCGAAATTGTCGGTAAATATTCGTAGTAAAATCGTCGTAAATTTTACATTGAAATTACGACGAATATAAATACGTCGTAAAAACGATGAAAATTCGAAGGTAAATATTTCGTCGTTAATTCGATGGCAGAAAATAGTCGTCATTAATTCGTTGCTAATTAATCGTCATAAAATCGTTGGGAATTTACGACCACTTTACGACGATTTATAGTTGTCGTAAAATCGTCGCTAATAAATCGTTGTAAATTAGCAACGATTTTATGACGATTAAATTAGCAACGAATCAACGAGGACAATTGTTTACAATCGAAATAACGAAGATTTATATAAATCATATATATGTGATTTTTATTATTATTTTTGAAATTTTATTAATTTCGAAATTATAAAATGAAAATTAAAAAAATAATATATAATAAAAATTTATTAGAAAAAAAAATATTATATTTTCTTACAAAAAAAAAATTAGAATTAGAAATCCTAAATCTAAATAACTATATCGTAATCGTCGAGATTCAAATCGTCTTCGGGACATCTCGACGAACCGGATGTGCCTACTGCTTGTGCCGATGCCGCTGCCTCTGCTCGGGTTCGTCGCTTTTCCCGCAAGATGGCATGCATTGCCGGGTTCCCTTCTGCCAAGATGTTGAAGAGTGAATCAGTATGCGTAGCATCCATTTCAACCCGCTGCTGAAGACTCGTAATCTTCGCCCGTAGACCGAGTAGCCTCTGTCTCAACCCGCTCATGAAGACTCGTAATCGTGGCACGTAAGACGACTATATCATCTTCTGGCGATCGTCGTCGCGGAGCATATGAAGAAGCGGCCGAGACATCTCGAATAGATCCCATCCCGACAACATTCCCCTTTCTCTTAGGGGCAACCTATATTTAAATTTACAATTAGAAATTTTTAAAAAATTAAAAACTAAAAATTAAAAAGTACTAACTATTCTATATACCTACTCGAAGATCCGGTCAATATCGGGTGTGGTCAACCCTCCAGACATGACCGACGAACCACCTGGAGATAGCTGTTGAGAGAGCTGTGTCTCTCGTTCGGTGACCTTGGAAGTCACCTCATTGAAGATCTGCTCGGCCGTCTCTGAAACAAAGGAACCATCCTTCTTTCGGTGTGTCCGCTCAAAAACCTTGGTCATCGGAGGGAGTACACCTCAGTATTCGGCGGTCTAAGGAAAAAAACTATGTTATTAACGAAGTAAATTACATAAATAAAATAATTTAAATAAATTTAATTACCATCTGTAGACGAACACCCGCAAAAGGTGTTTGCCCGGCTGTATGAGGCAAAGCCTTGAGTTTCCCGTCCGAACCAACGGTGTTGCGGGAAGCCGAACACTTCTCCGAAGTTATGATGGACTTCGGATCCAGCCAATACCGCATCAAGCCGTCCCATACGACTTTATCCATGTGCATGGGTTTTGCTAAATCGCCAGAATTCTTCCATGCTTTCTTCCATTCACCAACCACCCCTTGGATACGAAACTTCACTCTCTCGAGAAACAAAGTTTCAACCTCGCCATGAATCGAAAGATCCCAGTCATATTTTTGCTGCATAAGAAACAAAAATAATTACATATTTTATAAAATTAAATTAAATATATATTTAAATATAATTAAAATAATTATGGAGAAAACATCTTGAACCATGTCTCCTTGACGTGTGGCGGGAGCTGGGTAAAATTGGTATGAGGCTCGATAAAATATGACTTGATGATTTCAGAAATGGTGCGTCCAACTTTGGATTCAACTCCAAACCTGAAACAAAAAATTATAAAATTATAAATTGTTAGAAATAAATATAAATATGTAATAATAAATGTAAAATATATATATATATATATATATATATATATATATATATATATTACCATTCCGACCCGTCAGTATGATCCGGATATAATCTCTTAAGCCTATGACGGCCCGGCTGTGCAAGCAAATCAAAAACCGTCATGTGTGCATATGGGGCCGGGGCACGGCCTCCAGGTTGCGGAATCTTAGATGGTTGTGGCGGCGGAGCACTCTGTGTTTGCGTCGCCGAGACAAAATCCGTCTCCGTAGCCTCAGAAGACACGGGCAATCCGGTACCCGATGTATCACCAATGTCTCTCAAAAACTGAGCGTAATGTGAACGACGATGGCTCATCTGCATAAAAATGAAAAAAAATTACTATCTATAAACACCCGGGCAATCTGCTATTTTTTCTAATTTCATTCCATTTCTACCGACCTAAATTGTTCCATTCCTATATATACTAACTAAAATTAAAAACATAAAAAAAAAATTACCTTTTTCGTAAGGTATTCGGGATGAGGCGAGCAAGAGGAAGAGAGAAAATTGTGAGAGTGAATGAAGAAAATCTGAGCGTGTGTTTATATTAAATTAGTGGGCGTGCCTAAATCGTCGCAATCAAACCGTCGCTAATTCGTCGTTAATTTTGCAACGATTTTGTGAGGAATATTAATTTTTTGTATTTCCCACACGCGGGAGTTTAATTTACCGACACGCAGTAAATTAAATTCATATTTTATGACGAATCGTCGCCAAATCGTCGCGAATTTTGCAACGAATTAGTGAGGATATTTGTAAAATCAATTTTAGGGTATAGGGTATAGGTACAAAAACTGTAACGTCGATTGCAACATTCCAGAAACAACTTTAAATGTTTACCGTAAACCCAAAATCATGAAATTATCTATAAGTTCATCAAAATTAAAGAATGAGTAAAACAGAGAGTTTGAGTACATGTTAGATTATTAATACAATGATTCAGTTTGTGGATATTACTGTGATTGACCGAGTTTTCATTTCTGAACAATTCTCTAAAGTCAAGATCAATTTCATTGAGAGATGCATAATACAATGAGATGTTAATATGTTAGGGTTATATGGATTAGGGCAAAGGATTTAGGGTTTAGGGCATTATGACGAATCGTGGCTAATTCGTCGTAAAATTTGCATCGATTTTGTGACAATCACAGTTTGCGACGAATTAGCGACGATTAGTCAAAACTCGTGGCTAAATCATAGCTAATTTTGCAACGATTTTGTGAAAATCACAGTTAGCGACAATTTAGCGATGATTCGTCACTAAATCGTCGCAAATTTTGCAACGAATTAGTGAGGATATTTGTAAAATCTGTTTTAGGGTTTAGGGTATAGGTACAAAAATTGTAACGTCGATTGCAACATTTCAGAAACAACTTTAAATGTTTACCGTAAACCAAAAATCATGAAATTATCTATAAGTTCATCGAGATTGAAGAATGAGTAAAACATAGAGTTTGCTTACATGTTAGATTATTAATACAATGATTCAGTTTGTGGATATTACTGTGATTGACTGAGTTTTCATTTCCGAACAATTCTCTAAAGTCAAGATCAATTTCATTGAGAGATGCATAATACAATGAGATGTTAATAGGTTAGGGTTTAGGGCATTATGACGAATCGTGGCTAATTCGTCGCAAAATTTGGATCAATTTTGTGACAATCACAGTTTGCGATGAATTAGCGACGATTAGTCAAAACTCGTGGCTAAATCGTCGCTAATTTTGCAACGATTTTGTGACAATCACAATTAGCGACGATTCCTATGAAATCCCCTAAACCCCAAACTTTATCCCATCTCCGATCACCGCTCATTTTCCGCCGTAGTAGGGGCAATTAATAAATTACAAGACACATAGACACATATGTCTCGTAATTTATTAATCGCCACACCTACGACGGAAAATGAGTGGAGATCGGGGATGGGATAAAGTTTGGGGTTTAGGAGATTTCATAGAAATCAGATTACAATATTATATTAATACATTAAATTTACAATAATTACTAGCTAGCGCGATCACTCTGATTCATTTTCGGACGAAGACACATCCGTTTCTTGATCATCTGGTTCATCACTTTCTTCGAACTCATCTTCCTCATATTCTTCCTCTGTATCGTCTGGGAGATATTCAACTTGCCTGTTTTGAGGATCTATCAAAAGGATGTCATCTGTGATCTCATTTAGTTCTGGCATATCAGAGCAATGATCTTGCTGCATTGGTAGATCCTCAACCCCCACAATTCGACCCCTCGGAGAAACTTTTATAACTGATAACCATGAGATACGGGTGGTGCGAACTCGCGGATATGGAACAAAGCTGACTTGTTCTGCTTGTGATGCTAGGATAAATGGCTCATACTTATTGTAACGTCGTGATTGGTTGACATCTACTGCCCCAAATTTGTTTTTACGGACGCCTCGATCAACTGTTGGATCGAACCAGTCGCATTTGAAAAGAACGCATTTCAAACCTAAGCAACCGGGGTACTCAACTTCAATTATGTCTTGCAACACTCCATAAAAATCTATTTCGCCCGCACACATACCCCGTAGTTGGCAGTAGCTCTTTGATTGCCGTAATTGAATGTATGAAATATATATCCGCGTGTGCAATACATGGGTGCACTCGTTATCTTCGATATGAGGCCTTTAATTAACTCATGGAACCAGAGTGGATATGCGGTATCCCCATACTCGACCTATATCATTAATTAATTTACAAAAGTAATCAAAATATGTATTAGGTTAATTGTCCAAGTTAGTAATTAATCAGATCACTTAAATTTTTGTGTCTTCAACCACGGGGCAAAATGTTGATCTTAACGCTTGTTGATTTCATCATCTGAGATTCCTTCAATGACTTCTCGGACCTGTCTAACAAATTCACTGCATACAAAAGTATTTACAACTGTAATTAAGATACATATCGTAATTGGTATAAAGCTAGCATATAATTTAGCCATATATTTGTATATATGTTTATACACTTACGTCTCAAATTGACTAACTTCTTTGCAATTTAAGAGGATATACGTTTGTGCACTATGATGGTCTTTTTCATTGGCAAACCAAGCTAACTTCACTCTTCCACATAATCGACCGATTTAAGAAAAGATATATGGGACACCTTCATTAGCATATGTTCGGCCTACACCTCCATCATCATATCGCCGTGCTGCCCTTTTCCGTGTGCGAACCTTCGAGCCAAAATAGTACCCCGTGAAGTGAGAAGTTTCTTCTGTTAAACTTCCTGCTACTATTGAGCCTTCAACTTTGGCTAGATTTTTAGCCTTCCGCTTCAAATGTCCTATGAATCGCTCGAATGGGTACATCCATCGATACTGCACAGGTCCCCCAAGTTCTGCTTCGTGAGGGAGATGAATAGGTAGATATTCCATAACATCAAAGAAGGCTGGGGGAAATATTTTCTCCATGTTGCACAACAAAATAGGAATACTAGTATCAAGTTGTGCAATAACATCTTCTGACAGAATGTGGGTACAAAGATCCCGAAAAAATGCTCCAATGCCTACAATAACAATCACATGATATATAAAGTAATAATGTTAATTTTCCATTTCATATATATATATATATATATATATATATTAATTATATAAAATCTTAAATTCGCAATATGTAATTAATTTAAATTTATATACCTGCAATTGCTTCGTGTACATTTCCTGGTAGAAGTTCAGCAAATGCGAAAGGAAGTAGTCGTTGCATAAAGACATGACAGTCATGACTCTTCATCCCATAAAACTTTTGCCATTTCTCAACACATTTAGCTAGATTAGATACGTACCCGTCCGGGAACTTCACATCAGATATCGCCCATTTGAACAAAGCTGACTTTTCTTCCGCACCCAATCGAAATATGGGGACAGGTGCTTTCCCATTTCTTGTAATATGTAACTCATTCCGACAACAAAGATCAGGCAAGTCTAACCTTGACTTACCGCTATCTTTAGTCCTTCCACGCACGTTTAACACTGTATGCATGATGTTATCAAAAAAGTTTTTCTCAATGTGCATGACATCCAAATTGTGTCTAAGCAAATGATCCTTCCAATACGGAAGCTTCCAAATATGCTTTTCTTATGCCAATTGTGATGCTCCCCATATCCATCCGGCATATTAGCTGGAATGTGCCAATTTCCACCACGATTGACTGTTTCCAATGCACCATAATGATCAATTTCTGCTTCTAGATCTTTTCCGAAAATATAAACAGGAGGAGGAACACGAACAGCTTTGTTCTTTCTAAACAACCGCTTATTTCTTCGATATGCATGGTGAATCGGTAGAAATCGGCGGTGACAATCAAACCAACTTGTTTTTCGACCATGTTTCAATTGAAACGCATATGTCCGATTAAGACAATATGGACAAGATAATCACCCATGCGTAGTCCAACCTGATAACATCCCGTAAGCAGGGAAGTCGCTTATTGTCCACATAAGCACCGCACGCATTGTAAAATTTTTCCTTGCAAAATCATATGTCCGATCCCCGGTATACCACAACTGCTCCAATTCCTCTATCAAAGGCTGCAAAACACATCAAAGGAACGCTTCGGATGCTTCGGACTTGGTACTAAAATACTCAAGAATAAAAGTTCCCTTTGCATGCACATATCTGGAGGAATGTTGTAAGGCGTTAGGTTTACTGGCCATAAAGAATATTGCCTACCAGACATACCAAATGGACTAAATCCATATGTGAAAAGACCAAGATACACATTACGTTTCTCTCTAGCAAAGTCTGGATGTACCGTCTTAAAATATTTCCACGCTTTTGTATCTGAAGGATGAGTAACCTCCCCATCTGTCTGCAAATGATCTGCATGCCATCTCATCGCTGCAGCTGTCCTCTCAGACTGATACATTCTTTTTAATCTATCAATTATAGGAAGGTACCACATCCGCTGGAACGGTACCTTACTCCGACCAGTACCTTGCGGCTTATATCTTGGCTTATGGCAAAATCGACATTCCTGCAACTTATCATCATCTTTCTGAAAAAGCATGCAATTGTCAACACATACATCTATCATCTCAGAAGGCAACCCAGGACTATAAACCAGCTTATGTATCTCATAGTAAGTTTCAGCAGCTAAATTATCCTCTGGCAAATACTCTTTAATCAAATCAGCCCAGTCATCCATGCAAACCTCGGCTAAGTTATTATCAGTTTTAATAGTCATCATCCTAGCCGCCAGCGACAATTTAGAATGTCCTTCTCTACATCCATCTTAGAGTGGCTGATTTGCAGCATCTAGCATATCATAAAAAAAATTGCATCTAGATTGGGTTCCTCATCATGATGATCATGTGCAAATGTACTTACGGTTTCATGAAATGCATCTGTAACCATGTCATGAATCCTATCATTATTTTCACCATGCTGCTCCGCATGATCATCAAATTGATTAAAATTATTTGACTCATCAAAATTCGATGCTTGATAATTGCTACTACTACTAGCTGCATTTCCCCCATGACCCTCTCCATGATAATACCATATATAGTAATGCGGCATAAACCCTCTATTTAATATATGCGACCACACCTTCGAGATAATGATAAATTTCCTATTCAAGCATATGGCACAAGGACAGTACATTTTACCACTGATAATCGTATTATGTATACTTTCTGCCTGATGCATGAATCCCTCCACCCCATCACTGAACTCCTTTGTAAGCGATCCCTCCGAATCAAGACGATTATACATCCATCTTCTAATTTCGTATATTGACATTTTTTGTTGGTCAGAAAGAAGTAAATGTTTCTGAATATGAAATTTTTATTATGAAGTTGGCCATTATATATAGATTTTTATTTTCGTTACCATCGAATTACCTGCGATTTTACATCGATTTAACATCGATTTTACAACGATTCTAAACATGTTTACATCGATTTTACAACGACTTTAAACATGTTTACCTAACCGTACACCGTGAACTTAAACGTGCTCACCTAACTCATTAATCGTCGGGAAATCGATGTAAAGTTCAACTTATAATAATCCTTGCTAATTCGTCGGTAATTTTACGACGATATTACAACGTTTTATATAAACCTCGGTAAATCGTCGCTAAGTTACAACGATTTTAAGACGATTTTGATAATCGTCGTAACTTTGTCGGTAATCGTCGCTAATTAGCGACGATTTTACAACGAAACGTTTCGTCCCAATTTTGCGACGATTTTACGACGACTTTAAAAATCGTCGTAAAGTCGTCATAAAAACGATTTGAATTTGCGACGAAATTAAATCGTCGCAAAAAATCGATGCTAAAACAGTGTTTTCTTGTAGTGGGAAACTTACCGGCGGCGAGAAGAGACATGCGGCGGCAATAAGATACCGGTCGCGGTGAGAGCTTCCGGCAGAGAGAGAGAGAAGAAGAAATGAAGAAGAAGAAGACGGTTCTTTAGATAAATCAATCGATTTCCGACGGATACATCCATCGGAACCCAAAAATGTTTTCGTTTAGGCGGTCAAAATTTCCGCAGTCTCGAAAAACCCTAAATCCGCCGGAAATTTCCGACGGATACGGTATATTCCCTACATGTGTTTCGATTGGCCAGTCAACATACACGTGTCCAAAATGTACACGTTGGAAATTTCCGACGGATTTAGGGTAAATTTGGGGTTTAGGGTTTGGGGATTTGTTTTAATAATCCTAAATGTACACGTTTCATTGAAAAAATAGTAAATTCATCAATTATAAAGACTATTTATCACTTTATAACTTTTACAAGATCAAAACCTATACATTTCTCATAACATCTATATACCTTATACTAAAACTTATACTAACACCTCTATAAAATTTTATAAAACTAACTATTTTTTTATCTTGTAATTATATTTAAAATTTGACAAGTTCAAGCTATTTTATATACATCATATAAGTATTTGTCAACAATTTCTACAAAAAAACCTAACCCCTATACCCTAAACCACATTTTTTTGGAACGCCGTCGGAAATTTCCGACGGATTGTTGACCATAGGGTTTTATACACGTTTACCTCGTTTACAAAACCGAAATAAAAAAATGCTAAGTATACTTCCGTCGGATTTCCGTCGGAAATTTCCGACGGATTTTAAAACCCCGGCTAAAACTGGATTTGTATCGACATCTCCCCGGCTCAAACTTTATCCGTCGGAAATTTGTCGCAATTGGTCCGACGGATTGTTGTCGTCGGATATCCGTCAGAAATTTCCGATGGGTACGATTTTCCGACGAATCTCCGACGAACGTACCATCCATCGGAAACTTCCGACGGAATTATGGCCGTCGGAAATGCCCCTATTTTCTTGTAGTGTATATACGTGTCTTTTTGTTTTATTACTATCATTTTTAAGGCACGATTAAATTGTGTCTATTATAATACTTCACTAAATTTTGAAATATACAAAATAGGAAATGAGAAATAAAATCTAATTTAAGTGTTATTGATTCAAATATGTTGAATTTGTGATTCTTAGGTTTTTAGTGAGAAGATAATATTTTGTTGATTTGTTGTCCAGTATGTGTTTTGATGTTTATACCATATTTATAACCCGTGCTATGCGAAATTAGATTCTAATATGCGTTGTGTATGGGGCAATACTTTTTTATACATTGTTTTTTTTGTGAACTTTATATTGAATAAAAACGTTATATAGACAAACACTAACGAAAATAGTTTGACTTAAATTTTAATGAAAAATTTCATGATTATGTGAATTTTGTAATCTTAAATGATAGCAACTTTTGTTATCTAACAAAAAAACTAAACTGTTATAAAAGTTATACGATGTTACCATGTGGTGTATATTAGTAAAATAAAAGTATGAGTTAGTTCAGTATATATCGATGTAATCTTAATTGGTAATTTTGTTATTATGTGAATTTAGATTACCATACAACCAATCTATATATTTATGAGTTTTAAAATGGGGCTAACCAGTATTTTTAATCTGCCTCGAATCAGTTTGGTTGATTGGATCAACCAATTGAAGAAAATATGTGATTATAAGGTGTTTTTGAAGAAAATATGACAGATATAAAGTACCTTATTGAAGAAAATATGACATTTATTATCTATAAATAAAACAGGGAAAGAAAATAAGAGATAAGTAAAATCAATCCAATTTACGAATGATTGGATCTTCTTTAATATTGGAATCAAACACGGCCATAAGACTCATTCCAAGAGGTAACTCAGAGATTGGAGAAACTCGAATTTATAGTGAAAAAAACAATGGTTATGTGGTCCTTTGTTTCCGGTGATAAAAAAAATGAATTACGTTTTTAAAACTCGTCCGCCTGCGGGCTAACCACCTAGTAAATAGTATAAGACCCGTCCCGGCAGATACAAAAACATTAAATTTTAACAATTTATGACAAATACTTAAACACAACATCTATGTGGCGATAAATTACTTACAGAAATAGAATTAACCCACTCACTGCCACCGCGTTAAAGTCAGACTCTTGAGGCAGTAGCGACTGATCTTCTTTAGGTGATTCCTCTACCAGTGCCTTGGTCAAAAAAAAAAAAAAAATCATCATATAAGTCACAAGTGCATATGTGCCAACTTATAGTACTTGGAGTGGCGAATGTCGACCCACAGCAATTCCCCCTAAAAGAAAAGAAATCGGTTGAGCTAAAACAGTATTATTGTATCTGTTTGGATTTCTAAAATTTGATGCTGCTAAAATGTAATACTTTACTAAATGAAAAATCTTTTTACAATCAATGTTGCACAGCTAGTGGAGAGAATGGTAAATCAAATCTAAATTTTTTAACTGCAGAGCTTCTAGATAGTGAAAGAGTGATGCAGTATGCATTGGAAAGCTTACAAATGGTGCATATCCAGTTTTAGTTGGTTATTTAGAACTTTGACTTTGTTATCCAAATTTGCTTGTGTTTTAGATGCTTTGACTTCAAAAAGTACTAGTCTCTCATTGTGTCAAAGTATGCTCATTGACCATATGCTCCAGTGCTCTAATTTGAGGTAACTTTGAATCGTTTTTGCTCTACGAGACCTGTTATTTAGAGGGGAAGTCCACTAACGATTCTGAAGAAGACTTGTTGCGTGCTCTACGTAAGACATGTTACTTGGGTACAATAAAATTAAAGTATACTTGTTATTAATACCAAAAGTTTTTGTTCTTGCTTTTTGCCTATATAAATGTATCCAGACTAAAATACAATATAAGCTAAAAATAAGACTAAAATTAAGAGACCAAAAGAACATCCAAAACCAAAACACATATAAAGTGAGTGATAAACCATAAGATCCACAATAATTTTCTTCTTTTATTTATGACAAAAACAATATAGAGAGAATCATTAGCTGTTGGCCGGAACAGGAACACTCTTCATCTTCTTTGCCGATAAATCACAACGCCCTTCAGAATCTCAGCCATCCATAGCATATAAAATCCATTTATCTGAGTTGATCTCTCACCTAAACTCGTAATGCCATGGCTGCAATGGCTGTTAGTAACATGCCGGTCGTGGTTCGGACAGAGAGCTCCTCTCCGCCGCTCGGATCGAAACCTGTGCTCCCGGAGGGTCCCATACTAGTTTCAGGGAATACAGATGAAGTCAGCATTCCATTGATGGGCATCCCGGTGGTTGAATTTCCGGTGGTTGAATTGCCTGTGGATGGTGTTCCGGTGGTCGGAGTACCAGTGGAGCTGCAAAAGAGTTACTCTCCTTAAAACTCGAAACAATCAAAGAAACTGTAATCGAATCACACCTCTCACTCTCACTCTCGCACGGAATTGATATTTGGATCATTTGAATAACAGAACGAAAACAGAGAAAAATGCAGAGAATTAAAACAGAGGAATAAGAACACACGATGTCATCAGGCCTCGAGTGAGAGCCCTACGTCTCGGACTGATGATGCAAGAAATCAACTAGATTCAGATAGTTACAACTACAAAGAATCCACAATACAATTCATCAAAGAAGTATGACTTTTTTATCTCGGATCCTATCGCCTCTGTTTTTAACTAACTCTCAACCTCCTTACTCTTATAGATCGAGTAAACCGGTCTAACCTGAACCAAATGGACCATGACAAGTAACCCAACTAATCTCCAATTAATTTCTAAGTACCATTTGAGCTTCAACCAATCCGGTTCAGCTCAACCACAAATGTTGTTTGTCACAATTCGATCAACAAACTATAATCATCACTCATCCGAAAACTCATTACTGATCTAACGACAACAACACCAAGAAAACGAGCAAGAATCAAACATAGGAACAAAAAAACTAATCTAAGCTCTGAGATGAAGTGAAACATACCCGGAACTAGATAAACAACTTGAAGCATCTGCAAGAACACAACAAAGAAAAAGAAAATCAACATAAAAAGAATTGTTTGATGAATGAAAGTTCTGGGTTTTGATAGATGGGTAAGGAGAGAATACTGGAAGGAAGGGAAGTGGGGATGAAGGCGGCGCCGTTAAAGTCACACGTGGCGCCAGTGGAAGCTTTTTCTGATAAAAGCTGTTAACGGCGACGTCACAGTGGTTCTTGACGGTGTTTGGTTGGAAACAAGCTCCGGTCTGTTCAATCTGTGTACAGTCAGCACCTGATCCACACGCGTAGTCTATCACCTTCTGAAGCGCTTGCTCGTCTGCGTCCTTGCACACACAAACCGCCGCGTCTGTTCGATGATGACGATGAAGAAGGAGCAAAATCAAAAATCTCGGATCAGAATAAGCAAAAAGATAGAATCTAGCAGAAGAGATGTCTGATGAAGTGAAGAATATGTAATAAAGATAAGCATTACAAGGACCGAAACCAAGAAGCGAGAAGAACCATTTAGAGGCTTAAAAGGAGCTGAAAATAAGAATCTTACTTGAATGTGTAACAATGGAGAAGAGAAGAAACAGAGGAAGCAAAATCGCCATGGCTGCTTCTGAACCAGATATCTCTGTGTTATGCTCGTTAAACAAGTCAGATATCGAAAATGACATAATTTTATGGGCCGGGCTTCATATTACGGGATCTAACCCATCTGAGATTCCTGAAAATGACATAATTTTATGGACTAATTTCAGAAATGCCACTGTGTCAGAGAGAGAGGAGTGATCGTCATCACGACCGGAGTTTTCTAAACTCATCTGAAAAAAAACTCAGAAAACCCTAAAACAGATAAACCCCTTTCCCCAAACTCTCAACTCCGGTTAGTTCCCTTCCAACAATGGCGTCTCATCTCTTTTCCCGGTACCGGATCTCTCTCCTCAGAACCCTGAAACCCAATCACCACCCCTCGAATTCACCCATCAGGTCCATTTCCGGCACCTCCTTCCTCTCTCAGGATACTCAGCTCGCAACCGAATCAACTGATCATGAAACGTCGGATCATCAGGCAGGGTCCACGCCGCTTCCGCCGAATCCAGCCACGGGAAGTCCTCTTTACCAGGAGAATTGGCGGAGTCCGATCCCAAACTCCCCGGCGTTTAGCCAATCTCTCGTCCCCATGGGATTTCTAAATCAGGCTCCTTCCCCTCGCATTCGAGCTATCTCTGAGACCCTTGACATGAACTCGCTGCTGAATATGTTTGCCGGTTGGACCGCGTCGCAGAGGTGGTCCGATATGAAGCAGCTATTCGAGTTCTGGGTTCGATCGCTTGACAAGAATGGGAAGCCGAACAAGCCTGATGTCAACCTTTACAATCATTACCTTCGGGCTAACTTGATGATGGGTGCTACGCCTAGTGACATGCTCGATCTGGTTGCGCTAATGGACGATTTCTCCGTGGCACCCAATACAGCGTCTTATAACATAGTCTTGAAGGCTATGCGCCAGGAAAGAGAGACTGAGGCTGCGCAGAAGCTGCTTAACCGGTTAGATCCATTTGAGTTTTGTATACTGATTCCTTTTGTTTTGCTCTACAATGATACATACATTGCTGCTAAGTTCCTGTTCAATGGGTGAGTTTTATCAGCTATTCTGTCACATATTGTACTTTCAATGGAGATATATCTTGGAACTAGTGCAAAAGATTAGAAATCGAATCTCTGAAAGCTGTCAATGAGACGTGTATCATTCGAATGTAGAGTTTTTTTTTAGGTATCATGACTCAATGTAATTTCGTCAGGATGCTGATGTCTGGGAAGGAGGAATCTCTTCCGGATGATGAATCATATGATTTGGTTATTGGACTGGTGTTTTTGACTGGGAATTATGACGAAGCCATGAAACTTATGGACATGGCACTAAAATCTGGTTATATGTTATCTACCACAGTTTTTACTGAATGTGTCCGTAGCTGTGTAGCCAAAGGTAGGACAGATACACTGGTCTCCATCATCGAGAGGTGTAAGGTACAGACGAGTTTTTTCTATCTTCACTCTTCGGTTGGTTGATATTTGAAGATTTTTCCGTCCCTTTTATTAATTGTATTTCTGTTCTTGTTTCGCAGGCTCTTGATCGGAACAAGTCCCTATGCCCTAGCTGGATACTGTGTACGTATATGGCCGAAGCTGCAATTCAAGAGGATAATAGCAAATTAGCATTTTATGCGTTTGAGTTTATGTTCAAATTGATCATCAGGGGCGAAATGGATAAGGCCTCGGTTTTACTTTCTGTTGATGAAGGGTTGGTAGTATCAGCTCTTGCAACTGCTGCTAGGACATGCAATCCAACTTTAGTAGATGGTTCATGGATGATTCTGAAACGGTCTCTGCGTGGGAAAAAGGCAGCCAACCCTGCATCTTACATTGCAAAGATAAATGCGTATGCATCCTTGGGGAATCTGCAGAAAGCTTTCATCGCACTTCATGAATTTGAAAACGCATACGCGGACTCTGAAAAAGAAGTTGTGGAGGAAATGCTTTCACCTTTTACATCCTTGTACCCACTGGTTGTGGCCTGCTCTAAGAAAGGTTTTGAGACATTGGATGAGGTATACCTCGACATCCTTTTAATGGCCGAGATTCTACATATTCTCAGTTTTCTTCGCAACAAGAAATAAAGTAGGGTCATTGGCTAATTTACTGGTAGACGTAGGAAACTTGTGAAATTTATAGAACAATTCTGGAAAACCTGTTTATTGAAGTAGAGCATCATGGTCTTGATGTTAATTCATTTGAGAATTCTGGTACTAGGTAGATAAAACGTTTAGCTTATCTGACCGTGCGTGCAATGTTACGTTATCCACCAGGTATACTTCCAGTTGGAGACATTGAGTAAAGGTGAAACTCCATATAAGTCTGTTGCTGCTCTCAACTGTATAATTCTTGGCTGCGCAAACACATGGGACCTGGATCGTGCTTATCAGACATTTGATGCAATAAGTGCTTCTTTTGGGCTGACTCCTAATATTGATTCGTACAATGCTCTAATATATGCATTTGGAAAGGTCAAGAAGGTGCTGTTTCCATGTCAAATCACTCTCAAATATATATTTTTTATATTCCCTTGGATGAACAATTAGGCCTAAAGACTCGAGCTTGTTTGGTTTGCAGACTTTTGAGGCTACAAGAGTATACGAGCATCTGGTTAGCGTAGGTGTTAAACCTGATGCCCGGACGTATTCATTGCTGGTTGATGCTCATCTCATTAACCGGGATCCCAAAACAGCGCTGACCGTCATTGATGACATGGTAAGCCCCTAACCGGTATGAGAGAAAGATGTGTGTGTTGTTTACATGGCTCTAACACACGTTTGGACTAACAGATCAATGCTGGATTTGAACCATCAAAGGAGACATTGAAAAAGCTCAGAAGGCGATGTGTCAGGGAGATGGACTACGAAAACGATGATCAAGTGGAGTCATTGGCCAAGAAGTTTCAAATCAGGATGGGATCAGAGAACCGCAGGAACATGCTTTTCAACTTAGATTACTCCAGGGGACGCGCATAATAATAATAAAACGCCATTGACCAATAATTTTTTTTTTGTTGTCAAAACTCGATTTTGTTTTGTTCTTATCTTCATCTGAATCCACTAGATTTATAAGATTGGCTTTGGTTTACGTAACCGTATTTATACAGTAATAACAATTTCCAATTTTGAAAACTCTTGTTCAGTTCTTGTATACAAATGTATGCTATGTTTGACAATTTCGTTTACTAATACAGAAACCAAGCTTATATTGCCTTTGGATCTTCTAATCCTTGGATAAGCAATTGTGGTGTACCGGAATGGTTAGTGTTGAGACCAATAAACCGGAGGTGAAGAATTTTGGGAGATTTGGTTTAATATTATAAAAAAATTATATATTTTGAAAACGAACCCATCTTTAGATTTTTTTGAAAACTAACTTTTTTACCATCTAAAATTATTAAAATGCTCAAAATAAACCAAACATATGAATTTTCTTAAATTCTAATTATTTAGTTTTGATTAATTTAAAAATGAATAAAAATATGGATGTAAAAAATATCGATTATATCTAGATTTTGTGCGTAAAAACTTAAAAAACAATTCAATAACAGAGCAGTTCGTATAAACTTACGGTTTCACAAATCTGTTCTTGTATAATTTTGTTGTACGATGATGATCTATATATTGATTTTAAGTATGTTAATGATAAATATAATAATAGATTTTTGTATATCTAACAAAATTGTTTATATCTAATATGAATTTTAATTAAAATAATTTATTTTGTTCTTTTGATATATATATATATATAAATAATATTATTGTTGATTATTTATTTTATAATATATATTTATTCTGAAAGTAAAAAAAAACAATTATTATATTTATATATTCTCAAAAGTTCATAATGGCCTGATGGGAATAATTTTTGTTTACCTAATAAAAAAGTTGGTTTTCAAAGAATTTAAAAGAAGGATTAGTTTTCAAAATATATAAATTTTTTGGGATATTAAATCAAATTTCCTCAAGAATTTTATGAAATGAGATGGAAAAAAAAGCAATGAAGAATGATGCAGAAAGACAAGGCCTTGAAATATATTTTCCGGCCCAATCCAGGTGGTTGTGGAGAAGCTCTTGTCTCATGATTCACAAACCAGCTTTGAGAACATTTTTTTGGGATCAAATCAACAGACACGAAACCCTAAAATATCAGAAAGCTGATTGAAGAAGATGGGTGGGAGGAATGACGAAGGTGGCGGAGGCAAAGAGAAAGATGAAGAGCAAGACGGCATGTCCGTACACTCTCCCTGTAAAGCTTTACCTTCCTCCGCTTCCTCTCTCTCCAAGGTCTGGTTTCTCTCCTCCTCTCTGTATCTGCCATTTACACCTCTTTGTTCTGTGGTTTTGATCATTGTTCCTCTCTCTTGGATTGCCTCTCAGGAGCAGTCACAGGTTGAATTGGAGCTCAGGTTATTAGAAGCTCTTGAAATCTATCCTCCCGTTAAACTCCGAGGCAACTTCTCACAACGCAAATCTTGTTTCTTAGCTTCTTTAATCACATAGGTTGCCTGAAACAGATAGATTAACCTGCCTCTGCAATCATGGTGATCAGAAAACCGTAAACCTTTACCAAAAAGGAATCATCATTTCCTTTATATACAACCAATGATAAAACCTTACCAAAAATGGATTGTCTCTTGTTCTCTAGTTTCTTGCTTTCTACTAATGGGATTATGTTCTAATGTGTGTTTTGCAGGCATACATCGCCACTTTGTTCTTTATGGTCTGATGGAGTATCTGGGAAGAAGGTTGGTCTCACGTTCCCATACTTCAATTGCTGAGTTCTGATCCATATTTGATTTGTCTGAACCTTGAGAGTCTTTCTATCAACTATTCCTGTCCATTAGCTTTGACCGACAGTTCACAGCGGATGAGGTTCTGCAGCTACTGGATCGTTTCTACAACATAGAGATGCTGGTGAGTAGTAGTAATTACAGCAAACTTTGATTATAATTACAACCTCCAAGTTGGCTTTTATTGTCACTGCTTTAGAGTTTGGCTAATGGTTTTAATATTATACCTCTGGGTTTTTCAGAAATCAGATGATGAGGACATTGACATTCTGAATCACGAGGAAGACTTTACCTTGCCGCAGAGTTACTTTGATAAGGAAGAACAATGATAGAAGAAGAGGTCTTTGCTTCATTTATCTCTCTTTTTGTATATGGTTAGATTTGTCCCCAGCTCTTATGATAAGTCCTTTTTGTATATTATGCAGTTTTAATGTTTATAGAACCATCATGATCTGTCATAGAGCTTAATCGAAACAAGCTTTTTGCTCAGCGGTTATCGCTCTTTTCATTATGACATTTAGAGCCACGGTTGTGTTTGTTTGGAATAATACAGTTGATTGTTCTGTATATTGGAAATGTATAATAGCAAAAAACATATCTGATCAAATCATAATATAAATGCATAAAATAAAATACTTGATATCATGACATTGACAACAAATGAAAGAACAAAAACAAAAATACAATATAGGAACGAATTAAATTGTCTCTGATCCCATCTCCCTGATGAAACCAAGCAGCTATGGAATTTAAAGGAATTGGTCTCCCCCTTCTGGGCATCGAATCTAGCCTCATTCAGCTTCCCAAGAACCTTGATCAGTTCTGAAACAAGAAGAAAAGAAACATGAGCTTTAAACCCAACAAGAACAATTCTATTTACAAGTTAATTACCTCAGTGGCTTCTGCAGGCTTAGCCTGTTCTTGCTTGGGTTCATCGGTCTTGATGTTGTCTTCTCCTGAAAAGAAAACAAAACCCAGTGTTCAAGCTCAAATAAAACGGCTCGTTTGTTGTGTTATCATATCATGCTGTGTGATTTTTCAGACAGACCTCCATCTTCAGGAAGATCAGAAGTCCAGAGGGTGAGGTTGTCTCTCAGGAGCTGCATGATCAAAGTGCTGTCCTTGTACGACTCCTCACTTAGAGTATCCAACTCCGCAATCGCCTCATCGAAGGCTTGCTTCGCCAAATGGCAAGCTCTGCAACAGTTTTCCACAAACCACATTACAACAAAGTTGATGGTAATTTGTTTAGGAATTAATGTTTGTTAATTGAATGAGAGACCTTTCAGGAGAGTTCATGATCTCATAGTAGAAAACAGAGAAGTTAAGAGCAAGGCCAAGGCGGATCGGGTGGGTCGAAGGAAGCTCAGTGCTTGCAGCTTGTGTTGCAGCCTCATAGCCTTTGAGCGATTGTTCAGCAGCTTCCTTCCTCTCTTGCTCTGTCTTAAACTCAGCCAAGTAACGGTAATAATCTCCTTTCCTAGGAATTTTCAAAGAAAAACCAAATCAAATTGAGTTTCATCTAGCAGATGATACAAATTAAGAAGAGTGTTATCACATCTTGTAATAGAAAACGATGGCTTCGCCAGAGGTAGCGTGAGGGATGAGATGCTGATCGATGATGGTGAGAATGTCTTGGCAGATATTGGCAAGCTCGTCTTCTACCTTTTGGCGATAACCTCTGATGTGTTTCACGTTTGATTCGTTGCCTTTGGACTCTTCCTTCTGCTCGATCGAAGACATTATCCTCCACGAGGCTCGTCTTGCTCCGATCACGTTCTTGTACCCGACCGACAACAGATTCCTCTCCTCCACAGTCAGCTCGCTGTCCATCCTTGCCACTTTCTTCATCGTCTCCACCATCTCTGCAAATTATTACCATGATTTTGCAATTTGGATCGCATATATATCTAAAATCGACACAATTAAAAAATGTCATGATTATGTACCGTCGTATCTCTCTGCTTGTTCGGAGAGCTTAGCCAAGTAGACGAATGTCTCTCTTTCTTTGTCGGATACTGATGACATTGTGTCTGATAATCTGTCAGAAACACACAGAGATGTTTGATTCTGGGTTTGTTTGTTTTTGTGATTTATTCGGTGAGATAAAGGAAGAATAAAATGACTGGAAGAGAAAGGAGGGAAGAAATATATAATAAGAAGGTTTGAAGATGGTTCGCGAATGGCGGAAGAAGACTGAATCTCAACCTTCAGATCCTAAGTGTCTGCGCATTTCCTGGGTTTTTCTTCGAAATTATTTTTAACCAACTTAACGAACTTTTCGCTCCCGTACGACGTCGTATCTTCTTTATATTATTAATAATATGATAATGTACATCAATGGGGATGTAGCTCAAATGGTAGAGCGCTCGCTTTGCATGCGAGAGGCACGGGTTCGATCCCCCGCATCTACATATTTTCTGTTGTCTTTTTGTTTTTGACTTATAGACATTGTTAAAAGACCGAATGATTTAAATGTTAAAAAAATGGTATTTTCTCCTTTTCTATCAATTAATAATATTTTTTATTATAATATCAATTTGAATTCACTATAATAGAATAACAGACATATTATAGTTATTCGTGGAAAATTACTCAACTTACTCTACATAAAAATGATATATATTTTGACATTGTGGATTGTATATTTTCTTTTTTTGACATTGTGTATGTTTATATATACAAATTTGTATCAAATAATATAATATTATATTAGACATGTATATGAATTAGTATCAACTAGGTAACGAAAAAAAAAACTAATTTATATCAGTTACTTTGAAAAAATTGACATCAAGAATAGTGATGATTTCTTTTTATGAAAAAAATGGTTTCTAGGTCATATTTTTTACTTGATTTTGTGCATTTTTTTTTAGAAAATCTTGCCAAAAGCTATGAAAACGAGTTTTTTAGAAATTGCTTTTTTGTTATCTTTTGTCTTTTAAAAAATGTATTTTCTTGTTGAAAAATAAGATGAGACTGAATGTTTGAATTTTGTCTTTCAAGACAAAAGATTTTTTTTTTTTTTTTTTTTTTGAATATTTCTTTCAAGACAAAAGATGAAAGACGTAAGACAAAAAAAACGCTTAATAAGACATTTATCCACCACGTCTAATAAGATGCTCGACATCATCGGCAAATCCGATTTTGCGCACACATCAACTGCGCACACATCAACCACTTCTAATAAGACATTCGTTTTTTTTTTTAGCGTTTGTTCTGTCTTTTCATCTATTTAATAAGTTTATGTTTGTGAACTCTTGACTCTTGTTTATTTGGTTTGGAAAATATTTAAAACTCTATTTTTGAACAGAATTGGAGATATAAAAAGTGATTTCTCGATATAAGTATTTGAACAAAAAAAACTAGGAAAATAATATTGAATTTTTTGAGGTGTAATTTGTTTTCCTAGAACCACATAAACCAGTGTGGTTAAATTTTTAGAAACTGTTGAGAAAAAGACCAAAAAAACAAATAAATTACGTCCTTAGAATGTTTATTCCAAATAGTTTAATGTTATATTGGTTTTATAAGCTATAACTATAATAATAATAATAATATTTAGACAAATTTGTGATTTGTCTTTTTTTTTTGTATGAATGTTAAATTTATTCAATAAAAAAAAACCGTTTTGTGGTTTGTCTTTTTGCAAATAACATAATGATAAAAACGAAATCAGTTTGCAAATAGCATAATGATAAATTTAATATATAGAGATATAGATATGAAAACACAGATTACACAATTCTTGAAAAACAGTTACATATATATTAACAACATGCTATCCTCTACTCGGAACTGAATAGCATGTGCTCTGTTTAAAGACAAACATCTTCTTATGTACAGGATGTTCAGTTCACGCTTGGCTCACCGGCCAAAATGTCAGTTGCATTCTGGTACCCAATGGACAGCAAACCGTGGCACGGATCAGGACACTACACGATCAACTGCGATTGGATACCGCTAGATATCTCCTCGGGCTCCTCTTCAGGTCTCACCGCTTCAACTGTCAAGGGCTCTAGCGATGGAACCAGCATTTCTGCCATTGTGATGTCAATGATTTCTCTTGTTGTGTCGTCGGGTTTTATTGCGAATAGGTTACTGTTGATCCGTAAATCACACAAAAAGGGGTAAAACAGTACTTTTAGTCGGAATCTCGTTTATTGATCTAAGTCGGCGATTACAACAGAGTTTAAGTAAGAAGGCAAAGACAAAAGACTTGAGATCGGTAATGAGCATTCTCTTGTATTCTCTGTCTCTGCGGAAGTTGTGGATGTCTTGATGAATGAACCTTCTCCTCTATTTATATTGTCTTGAGACGGCTCTAAATGTGAATATTCCATTTTCCTTGCTCGATTAGGGAATGGAAATATTCCGATTTTATCTGTTGTAACAGATTGGGCTCGCGCTGGGCCTAGATTGTAGCCGAGATTGGGCTTTCAGCGAGATTCCGAGCTCGGCCCAACGTTTTCGGGCCGACTTGTCTTTGACCCGAACCATCGTAGACCGGTCTTGATTGAACCGATCTCGGTTCGAACCGAGTTAAACCAGGGGGTGCTAATCCCCCCTCTAACAATTGGTCCCCCCCTCAGTTCGGCGAAGGAGTTTATGAGTTCGGTGAATTTTTGGGGAGTATTCTTTAGCTCGGTTAAAACTGAGATCGGTACGATCTGATCAGATTCTATTTTGAGTGCGGCGGATTTTTGAGTTCGGCGAATTTTGAGTTCGGCGAACTTCTTTCGAAAGTGAAGATCGGAATTCTCGCGGTTTGACTAGTCTTTTGAATTTTCGAATTCGGCTGATTTTTCTCGGGTTGTTGAGCTCGTTTCGTCTTCTTCGGCTACGGAATTTGAAGAGCCGCGTGTCGATTCGTATTCTTCGGCTACAGAATTCGAAGAGCCGCGTGTCGATTCGTATTCTTTGGCTACAGAATTCGAAGAGTCGTCATCATTGCGTTTTTCTTTATAAATACCGCTCGATCCTCCTTCATTTCTCACTTCTGTTCATTTTCTTCAAAAAGGTATTTCTCTCTCTCTCTCTAGAGCTCTCCCTTCTCTCTAGTATTTATTTTTCTTTCCGTTCTCCGATCATTTCTCCGCCGTGATTCTTCCGATCTGTTTGAAGATCTTCGAATTTTCTGGGCGATCTTCAAGCTGTTCTTCGTTAGTATTCAAGTTGTTCTTTATCATTTCTTTCTTTCGATCGAGATGACTTCTGAAGGTGACTCTATTTCTGTTGGGGACCGATCTCCGAATCAAGACTTCCCAGACCTCAGACGTTTTATGGATGATTCCGTTTCGAGTTCGGATATGCAAGAATTATTCAGACATAACTCGCGTCGTGGTGATGCAAGTAGTTCCGGGGTTACTGCCGCTGGGCCGAGAAATCCAAGGGTTACGATCGAAGTTCCTCAGCTTATTGATGAGGACGAACTTGAAGGAATTGTCGAACCAGACGAACAGATTCGGGCAGATCGGGAATTTGCAGCTCGGCTCGCGGAGGGCGATGAAGCTGCCTGTCCGGACGATCACGCTGTATCGCCAGAAGTTTGTCAGGGTGATGTTCCCAGATCAGCTACCGGACGTGTGATCGAAAGGCCTGCGATCATTAGACCGTCTCGTTCTACCGTGGAGACGGTTCGAGTTACGTTGGAGAGGTGTAATGCTCCAGATGATCTTATTTTTAAGATCCCGAAGGAGACCGATCGTCCGTGGGATGCTCCTGCTGGGTATGTGTGCGTTTACGAGGAGTATTTCAGAAGCTGCGGTCTCCAATTTCCTATTCCCGAACTCTTCTACAAGTACTGTAAGAGATGACATATCGCGATCTCCCAGTTGATGCCAGCCACGGTAATAAACCTTATGGGTCTTATTTCTCTCGGCGAAGAGTGCGGTATCCCGATTACGGCTAAGATTTTCGAGAGGCTTTTTCGGGTAAACCTGTCGAAGGTGAAGCCTTGGTACCTATCGGCTAGCGCGAAGCCGGAAGCCGATCTGGTTACCGGGAATAAGCCGAGCAAGGTTAACAACTGGAATGCGCGGTACTTTTTCCTAAAGATTGACGAATCTTCCGTAGAGTGTCCGGATGGGAGTTACCGGACTCAGTGGAGGACCCCTATCGGTAGATCTTGGCTCTTGATTTCTATTTACCATGCTATTTTGCCTAAATTATATTTCTTTTTTTTTTTTTCAGATCGTCACACGCCAGGCTTCCTTATCACCACACCGGGGTTCACTTTCCTCCACGCGAAGCAGTTAAGTGAGGCTGGTAAAGTTCGGTGGCCTGAAGCCTACCAAGAGAAGCTTGACTTGAAAGCGAAAAGAGCTCTTAGAGGTAAATTTCGGTAGATTTTTCTTCTCAGTTCGGCAGTCTCCTTTATCTGTGTTCTTTCTTTTTCCAGCAAACCCATCTCGTCGTCGAAAAATGAATTTCGATGATATCCCTGATCTCTCTGCCGAGATGGATGGTGATGAAATGGATGCGGACATTCCTCTGGCAGCCGATCAGGCAAATCCTGAGGCTATGGCTGAAGGAATCGGCCAAGGAGAGGTTCCTGTAATGGCCGAACCCGAGGCTCCGGCTGAAGAGATCGGTCAGGACGAGGTTCCTGTACTGGCCGAACCTAATGCTCCAGTCGAAGAGATTGGCCAAGGAAGGGTTCCTGCTGGGGAACGCACTTCTCTTCCGGCTGAAAAGAAAAGGAGAAAAAAGACAAAAAAGGGGTCTCGGCAGGCTGCTGATCCAACTGCTAGGGTCGGTACCGAGCATACCGAAGATGGTGAAGGCGGCGAGGGGAGTACCGAACCCCAAATTGCTGAAGGAGAAACAGTTGTCTTATCGGATGACTCTCCAGTGCCAAAGAGGCGTCGGGCGTCCGATCCCGAGGCCAACTCTTTGGATTACGTCGAATCGTATCGGCGCTTGAGTTTCGGCCCCGACTTCCTTCCGCCGATCGATTGCCTTCGCCAATCTGAGGCCTATAAGAAACTGGCTCAGCCTACTGCTGAGGTAAACCCTTTTCCCCTTTTATTCTTGAGTTCGTCGTTCCTTGTCCTTCTTTTTTCTAAGGTTCGTTATTTTGACAGATGGTTGCCCAGACGAACGAGATCGTCGGGTCTTACGACCGCGAGCTCGGAGAATCGCGCCGTAAAGCTTTCGAGGCGAAGGTTCAAGCGGCGGAGCTTCGCAAGGAGCTGCACATATCCGAGGACCGAGTGGAGGCGGGCGATCGTGCGGTGGACCAACTGACTTGCGAGATTGCCGCACTTAAGAGATCCAATGCCGAGTTGGGGTTGGAAAGAGACGCTCTCTCGATAAAGCTGTTCGCGGAAACTTCGCGATTGAGGGCTGGTCGTACCCAGCAGATCTCCAGGAGAAAAGCGGTCACTGAAAAGTGCCAAGTCCGGCTTCAGAAGGTAAAGGACCATTTGTCGGCGGTAGAGCAGGCGAAGAAACCGTTCCTCGTTATCAATCAGGTTCAGGGAGTACTTGATTTCTGTGAGGGCCTCAAGAAGAAGCACGGTATTGTTGTTCCTTCGTCTCGTATCGATCGGCTCGAGAAGCTTAAGGCCGAAAAGGTGAAGGAATATGCCGCGATCGACCTCTGTGAGCTTGATGAGGCGGACTTGGTTGTCACGCCTTTTAGTGATCCGTTGCATCCAGAGGTTTCGACGTCGAAGGGTAATGAGGTTCCACCGGGCCTCGACGAGTTCGGATCCAATCAGGCTTCCATGTCGGCTGATCGCGCTGATGCGATGCGGAAGCAAAATGTCTAAGCCCCCCTTTTTTTGTAATATGTTTAGTTTTCTTTTGCCCGAATAGGCTTATAACTAGACCTCTTGGACCGGAGGGTTTTTAAAATCCGGTATCCGTTTTGTGGTTTTGCCCGAGGGGCTTTTTATGAATCCGACTTTTATCGATCTCCTCTTTTTTTTTATTTTGAGTGTTATACTTAGTTATTTCTCAAGTTATTCTTATGCCGAGCTCTGAAGTATTTGAAGTCGTACATAATACGAACCTCTCGAATTTATCGTACACAGTGGTGCCGTAAACTGTACGGTCTTAGCCGGGTGAAGAGGATAAATTCGACTGAACCTGTTCGAGGTCAGCAATCCCTATCGTAGATCGGCTTACTGCTTTTGCGATTGTTGAGAAATTGGCTTACTTGTTTTTGCGACTGTTGAGAAATCGGCTTACTAGTCTTGCGACTGTTGAGAAGTCGGCTTAGATTTGCGAGGAAGGACGTTCGGCTTGACCCTAGAGTTTAGTTTAAGAGTACGTGAACAGCCCATCTTAATATGCTCTAGGTTTCTCACATTGAATCCGAGTGTGCGAGACGGACTTGGCTTATTTAGCTCGGATAATCTGAGAATTTGGTGCGAGACTGATCTCGGCTTTGAATGTGGAAAGTGTATTATCCATTGCACCATGAGGATGCGTGCGAGCTAAGCTCGGCTTTATCAGATCGTCTGGCCAGGACGTTGATATGTAACCGTTGGTGGTTGAAAATGCGAACTGTTGAAGTTCGGCAAACTAAAAGTTTGACTTAGAAAATACGAACTGTTGGAGTTCGGCAAACTGAAAGTTTGACTTAGAAAATACGAACTGTTGGAGTTCGGCAAACTAAAAGTTTGACTTAGAAAATACGAACTGTTGGAGTTCGGCAAACTAAAAGTTTGACTTAGAAAATACGAACTGTTGGAGTTCGGCAAACATAAAGTTTGGCTTAGAAAATACGAACTGTTGAAGTTCGGCAAACGAAAAGTTTGACTTAGAGGATACGAACTGTTGGAGTTCGGCAAACTAAAAGTTTGACTTAGAAGATACGAACTGTTGGAGTTCGGCAAACGAAAAGTTTGACTTAGAAAATACGAACTGTTGAAGTTCGGCAAACGAAAAGTTTGACTTAGAGGATACGAACTGTTGGAGTTCGGCAAACATAAAGTTTGGCTTTGAAGGTACGAACTATTGGAGTTCGGTAGAATGCCTTGGTAAAATTTTATTAATGTTATAGCTGCGCCTTGTGAGGGCTGCCTACGTACCTTCGAAAGAAGGATCCAAGCCATTCGTAGTTCATATTACATATTAGAATCGAGCGTATGTGTAGTAGCTCGGTGATCTTTTTTTTTTTTTTTTTTTTTTTTTTTTTTTAGCGCTTGAGGGTTGGCCTAGATGTAGTACCGCTTGAGGTTCATGGAATTCCGCGAACGGGGAATGGGGGTTCGTGGAATTCGCTTAAATCTGCTTTGATGTCCTCGTCGAGCTCGGCTCCGATTCCTACGTATCTCTCCGGATTGAAATCGTCGATATTGACTTGGACGATCGTTTCGCGTCGCGGTAAATCGGGATCGTTTGGATTTTTCTTCTTATTGATCACGCAGGTGCGGGGAGTGGTCCTCAGTTTGCATTCGTTGATGAAACACGTTCGGGACATCACTTGGTCGCCTTTAAGGGTGAAGATTCCGGAAGGTGTTGGGAACTTGACGCATTGGTGATACGTTGACACGACTGCTTGCATTGAGAATATCCACGGCGTGCCAAGTATCACGTTGTAGATCGCTGGTTTGTTTAACACCAAGAACTTGACCATTCGACATATTCCCCCAGTATACATAGGAATTTTGACCGTTCCTGCTGTCATGGTTTGCTCGCTTGAGAATCCGGTGAGTGGTTCGATGTTCGGTCTGATTTGGTTGTCGGGAAAATCCATATTTTTCAGCGTATCCTTGAAAATCACGTTAACCGAGCTCCCAGTGTCGATCAAAATTCGCCCGACTACGACATCACCGATGAGTGTCTCGACGACTAGCGGGTCGTTATGCGGCATATGAAGTCCTTCCGTGTCGGCCTCAGAGAAGGTGATCGGCGTTCCGCAGGGTGTAGTCTGATGTGACTGTTTTGCGGCCACTGCTTCCTTACTGTATGTCTTCAGAGCTCGGACGGAGTAGTTGCAGGTTTCCAACGCACCCATGATCATGTTGACACGTTTTCGAACCTGCGGAGGTTGTTGAGTTTCCACGTGGTCCTCCCGATCTCGTTTCGGTTGTTCGTCGTCGGTTTCTGAGCCGTCGACGAGGGCTGTGGTGGTATCGACTGGAAGAACCATTGCCGAACTTCAATCAAACGATATCCGAAAGTACTGTTCTATAGTTCCCCACAGTCGGCGCCAATTGTTGATCCGTAAATCACACAAAAAGGGGTAAAACAGTACTTTTAGTCGGAATCTCGTTTATTGATCTAAGTCGGCGATTACAACAGAGTTTAAGTAAGAAGGCAAAGACAAAAGACTTGAGATCGGTAATGAGCTTTCTCTTGTATTCTCTGTCTCTTCGGAAGTTGTGGATGTCTTGATGAATGAACATTCTCCTCTATTTATATTGTCTTGAGGCGGCTCTAAATGTGAATATTCCCTTTTCCTTGCTCGATTAGGGAATGGAAATATTCCGATTTTATCTGTTGTAACAGATTGGGCTCGCGCTGGGCCTAGATTGTAGCCGAGATTGGGCTTTCAGCGAGATTCCGAGCTCGGCCCAACGTTTTCGGGCCGACTTGTCTTTGACCCGAACCATCGTAGACCGGTCTTGATTGAACCGATCTCGGTTCGAACCGAGTTAAACCAGGGGGTGCTAATCCCCCCTCTAACAGTTACTTAGCCGAAGGAACGTTCCTCCATTCATACCCATGGAAAACAATCTGTAGTAGGAGAAATAGGTTTACACGGTCCCTTTGGTCACATTGCTGATCTTGTTATAGTACCACATTGAGAGGTGTTCTTTTTGGTTTCGCTATGTGGATCTGGAAATTTGTAAGAACAAAGAAAGATTTTGTTGTGGTCATGATGATCTCTTGAAATAGTCTCCAACAAAAGGGTTCTTGAACTCTCATCTGTAGACGTTTCCGATCGAAGAACAAGGAGTTTTGGATTTGGATGTCGTACAAGACGTTTCTTGGCGATATACCATAATAAATAATTCGGAAGAAAAGGACAATAGTAATAACGTTTGCCAAAAAAAAGAAAGAAACCGAGCATATTTAAAAGTAACACCATATATGTATGTATGTCTTATCGTATCAGAGTAAGACGAAGAGAGAAGAAGAAAAATAACAGCATACAATGTCTGTTAGAAAAATAACAGCATACAATGGCTTACCTCGAAAGGAAGCAGCGTCAAAATTTTTATTTTAATTATTTGTTTTCAGCATATGGCGCATATAGCTGCTTATGCAATAATTTGCATTTCGATGTTTTGTATTTGACTTTGTAACAAAGCTTGTACTCTGGTTTTTAATGAAAGCAATTTAGTCGGCAAAAAAAAAAAAAAAAAAATGTCCAAAACATATATTCTTTAGGAGAAAAATAAATCACAATACTATTATTCCAAATTTCCAATGTATTTCTTCTGTATTCTTCCTTATATGCTAAATTTGCGTTTAGAATGGTTCTTAGTGGGGTTTATTAATTTATGAATTTTAATTGATTTAGAAATCCAAACAAAAATCATGTGTTATTAGATAATTGACTTTAAAGTCTTTATCATTCTTATGTTATTTGTTCTATGATTTTAAAAAATTGGTTGAAATCAAGTGACCAACCAAATGGTCAGAAGGATGAAGGGACCAAATGATCAGAAAAAATCATAATTTTAGTATGAACCGTTAATTAATAATACAGGCAGTGTATCAAAACGGCTGCTCAGGTGTACGTACGATTCTCTGTAGCAAGATTTTTGATATCATTCTCTTCTCACGCGCCATTGCTCTGCTTGCGTGTCTCTTTTTTGTTTTTGTTTGGCAAAACTAAGTGCGCTCTTATTACAATTTAGGCAACAAAAGTGGAAGTGTCACTCGAAGGTGATCCACAGCAAGGTAAGAGAAACAATGATCATCACTACCAAATAAGTCATGCAAGTATCAAAACAGTTTTTGATTTGGCGCAAGACACCGGTTTTCTTTCAGAAACTTGTTTCTCGTCTCATGATCACAACTTTGCTGCAATGGGGTATGTAAACATGGAGAAGAGATGGGTTTTCTCTTTTGTGATCACATTTCTTGACGTCTGCTTTTCTCCTTCCAACGCCTTTTAAGAAGAAGGTGATAGACTTAGAGGAATTGAGGTAAATAGCTTCCCATGGTCTACCTGATCATATGTTGTATTCACTCCATTGTCTCAAAGGTAACAAAATCACATGTTTCCAGTTGAGTTCCTTTGTTTATGGATCATTGTTGTTACTGTGCTTTTAATAATGCAATATTTTCTGATTTGATGAGTTAATTTCTGGAAGTTTCAATGTTCAATTTATTTACTATGCTTTCCCGAATGAAATTTTAGAAAGATGTAAAGAAATGGATTTGAGTTACCTAATATGCCAATTTTGCTTCATATTGTTCTCTCAAATGTAGCAGATTTCATTGTCACCGGATCACTCCCTCTGGCTTTTGGAGCTTAGCTAAGAAAATACCGCAGTAAAAGCAATTCAAAGAGGAACTTCTGATGAGCCTCGCAAGTCCATTTTTATTGATACTATCTATACTCGAAGATTGTATTGTAAGAATACTTCGGTATTAATACACTCGTATTAGTGTGTGGCCGATGTGTATCCGGTTTAACAATATGTTCAAGTCAACATTTAAGTTATAGTTCTAATACATGTATGACGAAACCGTGATGGTTCGGTCTCGATTTATGAGTATTAGAATGGGTGTGTTGGATAACCCTCTTCCCTTACCACATATGTATTTATGTTCTTAATGTGTATGTGTATAAGTAGTGATTTAATTATACACATACATATAGTTATGAATGAAAGGTTGTGATTAAATTAAAGGGTACAACTTGGTGTCTTTCCATCCCCATTTTCGTCCATATATATGTAGGGGATGGAGACATTGTTTGATGTAAGGTTTTTCCTAACATCCTTTAACACAACATAAAAAAAAATCAATTCATAAAGGGAAGAACAAGTTCTGGGATCCTCTCCATCAAGGATCCAATATACGCAAAGGTTAAGGGAAGAAGACATCTACAGATTTCAGAATCCGAATCATGGCTACGGATATTGGTTAGTAGCATTCTTCTCCTTCTTGTTCATATAATTACCAAACATTAAATAATATATGGATCAAACACAAACTAGAACGGTCTTGGAATTGATCTTGTAATGAAGATTAATGTAGATAGAATCTACATGTGGTATCAGAGCCAATCTAGAAGCGATTGATCCATAGAAGGGATTGTTTGGTGAAAATTTGATTAAAACCTGTTTTTTGAATTTGATCTCATTGAATGATTGATATAACGTAATGGTTTAAAAGTTATATCAATGTGTAGAGGATGAGATTATCTTTCCAACGGTATAAAGATGGGTAAAATCTGTAAAGTATTTCATAAGATATGTCAATTTTAAGTTTCCTAGAAACTTTTTATGGTTTTCATTTTCCTTTTCAAAATGAAAGAGACGAGGAACAGTAAAAGTGAACAGTAACCATGAACAGTAACCGCGGCAAATCTAGATTGATAGGATAATTTTCATGGTTTTCATTTTCCCTTTCAAAATGAAAGAGACGATGAACAGTAACCGTGAACAGTAACCGCTGTAAATCTAGATTGATAGGATAATTGTATCATATAATTATGATACATAATTAAATTTAAATTTAATCCTATTAATTAAAAGTTTATATATAGTATAACTTGTTAATCACTAAAGTGGTCTTGTTATGCTATATGTGGCATTAAAGTAAAGTTTATAATTGATCATGAATAAAAGATGCTGAATGACATAAAAGTTAGGATTGATCAATTGCTCACTAACTATATTCGTTGAAGATCACCCAAATGTGGATCATAGAATGTGGTTAGTGACATTTAAAGGATTAAATCTTTCCTTGTGCGATTGGTAGTATGGATACCCAAAGGTAACATATCTATTTAATCATACATAGGATAAAGATTGATCATTCAAGTAAAATTAATCTAAAAAGCATTTTTTTGAGTATGTGTTCAAGTATTGCCCAAAGGTTGCTTGGATACGTACTATTAAATTTAGATTATTCAAACATGAATCTGAACTTAATTTTTCAAAGCACTAATGTTTAAGCTTGGTAAAAAAAATTTGCATCATCAAGTGCATTTGCCTCGGCAAACTCTGTTGTTAAGTTCAATATGCAGAATTATGCGGAATGGTCTGAGCAGATTAGGTTCTCTTTGGGAGTAATGTCTCTAGACCAAGCCATTCTCACTGATGATGAGCCAACAACCCTTACTGATGATAGCTCCGAACTGGACAAGTCTCGTTTCGAGACATGGGAGCGATCGAACAGGCTGTGTTTAAATTTGCTGAGAATGACGATGGCAGATAATATTAAGCCATCTATGCCTAAAACAGAGAAAGCTAGGGAATTCATGCTTAAGATAAAAGAACAATCCCAATCGGATTTGGCGGACAAGTCAATTGTGGGAAGTCTCATGAGTGAGCTTACTACGATAAGGTTTGACTGGTCTAGGCCAATTCATGATCACGTTACACACATGTCGAATTTAGCATCTAAGCTGACATCTATGGGAATGGAGGTCCATGAGTCTTTCTTGGTCCAGTTCATTATCAACTCCCTTCCTATTGAATATAGCCAGTTCCAGGTGAATTACAACACCCTTAAGGAAAAATGGAACTTTCAAGAAATAAAGGCTATGGTAATTCAGGAAGAGGGGGGGTTGAAGAAAATGAAGGATCAAGTTGTAATGATCGCGGGCCTTGGTAATGGTAGTGCAAGTAGCAGCTCCAAGAAACCAAGTAAAAAGAGCAAGAAAAGGGATAAGGCGGTCTTTAAGGGACCCGAGAGCCAAATCCGTAAAACTGTGAAGTGTTTCTTTTGCAAAAAGGAAGGTCATATCAAGAAAGATTGTCCTAAGAGACAGTCATGGTTTGACAAGAAAGGTACAAAACATTTATTTGTTTGTTCTGAATTGAATTGAATCTTGTTGAAGTGCCTCATAATACTTGGTGGTTAGATTCTGGTGCATCTACTCATGTGTCTCATGTTAAACAGGGATTCAAATCAATCCAGCCAATAAAGGGACCTGATCGTTTCTTGTTCATGGGAAACAGGATGAAGGCACAGATAGAAGGCATAGGGACTTATAGTTTGATCTTAAATACTGGATGTACTTTAGATCTTGATAATTGTCTCTATGTATCTGAATGTGCAAGAAATCTTGTTTCTGTAAGTAGGTTGGATGATTTAGGTTTTAACTTCAAGATTGGTAATGGTGTGTTTAGTTTGTACCGAAAGAATTACTTTTATGGTAATGGTACTTTGTATGATTCACTATATCGTTTTAATCTTGATGAATGTTTTGCGGAATCCCTATTTAATGTTGAGAACCGTGGAATTAAACGAAGTTCATCAAATGAAAGCTCAGCTTTATTGTGGCATAAAAGATTGGGTCACATATCAAAAAATCGAATGATGAGGTTAGTGAAAAGTGAAATACTACCTCCATTAGATTTTAGTGACCTTGATGTATGTTTAGAATGTATTAAAGGAAAACATACTAAACACATCACAAAGAAACCAGCCACAAGAAGTACACAACTCTTAGAGTTAATACACACGGATATATGCGGTCCATTTGATGCTCCGTCATGGAGTGGTGAAAAATATTTTATCACCTTTATTGATGACTTCTCACGGTTCGGATACACTTATATGTTGCATGATAATGCTAAATCAGTGGATGTATTGGAAATTTTCATTGATGAAGTAGAAAGGCAACTTGAAAAGAAAGTGAAAATTGTGAGGAGTGATAGAGGTGGTGAATACTATGGAAAATTCACCGAAAATGGACAATATCCTGGTCCCTTCGCCAAACTTCTAGAAAGAAAAGGTATTTGTGCTCAATACACAATGCCTGGTACACCTCAACAAAACGGTGTAGCTGAAAGGCGCAATCGTACTCTAATGGAAATGGTAAGGAGTATGATGAGTAAATGTAATTTACCTATATCCTTGTGGATTTATGCATTGAGAACTGCAACGTATGTCTTGAATCGGGTTCCTAGTAAGGCAGTTCCTAAGACACCTTTTGAACTGTGGACAGGAAGGAAACCTAGTTTAAGGCACTTACGTGTCTGGGGTTGTCCAGCAGAGGTAAGACTATACAATCCACATGAAAAGAAACTAGACTATAGGACAGTTAGTGGATTTTTCATTGGCTATCCGGAAAAGTCTAAAGGTTATACATTTTACTGTCCTAACCATAGTACGAGAATAGTCGAAACAGGGAATGCTAGGTTCATTGAAATTGATCAATCTAGTGGGAGTTCAGAATCTCGGGGGGTGGTAATTAAAGAAATAAAAATTGGAGATTCTTCACATGGAGATTCTTCAACTAATGTATCACCTGAGGTTATGGTTCCTATTGTTGCTATTCAGCCCAATGTAACAATGGGAGAACATAATGAAGAAATAATCCCACTAGGTCAAGAAACAACCAATGAACCAGTCACGATTCAAGAAATGGATATTGTGCCACAAGAACCATTAAGGCGATCTATTAGGGAAAGAAGATCTGCCATAAATGATGATTATGTGGTTTACAGTATTGAGAATGAATGTGACATGAGCCTAGATAAGGACCCGTTAACATTCAAGAAAGTTATGAAATGTGACAATTCTGATAAATGGTTAATTGCCTCGGAAGAAGAAATTTCTTCCATGGGTGTGAACAAAGTATGGGACCTAGTAGAGTTACCTGATGGATTCAGACCTGTTGGTTGTAAGTGGATATTTAAAACCAAAAGGGACTCGAAAGGTAACATAGAAAGATACAAGGCTCGCCTTGTTGCTAAGGGATTCACACAGAAAGATGGCATTGACTATACCGAGACCTTCTCTCCCGTTTCTAAGAAGGACTCTTTGAGAATTGTTTTAAGCTTGGTGGCTCATTATGATTTAGAGCTTCACCAAATGGATGTTAAGACTGCCTTTCTTAATGGTGAACTTGAGGAAGAAGTTTATATGGACCAACCCGAGGGATTTGTGACCGCAGGTAAAGAAAATTTGGTGTGTAGGCTGAGAAAGTCAATATATGGTTTGAAACAAGCTTCCAGGCAATGGTACCTAAAGTTCGATAATACCATTTTGTCGTATGGATTTGTAGAAGTCATCGTTGATCGATGCATCTACATGAAAATTAATGGGAGCAAGTTTGTTATATTGGTCTTGTATGTTGATGACATTTTATTGGCTGCTAATGACATGGGCATGATGTGTGACGTAAAAAGTTATCTCTCTAAGAACTTTGAAATGAAGGATATGGGTGAGGCTTCCTATGTGATCGGCATTGAGATCATAAGAGATAGATCACAAGGTTTGTTAGGAATGTCTTAGAAAGGATACATAGAAAAGGTCTTGGAGAGATATGGGATGGATAAATGCACTCCACAAAAGGTTCCAATTTAGAAAGGGGATAAGTTAAGTAAAAAAGCAGTGTCCTAAGAATGAATTGGAACGTAAGGAAATGGAGTTTCTTCCCTATGCTTCAGTGGTTGGGAGTCTGAACTACGTTCAGACATGTACTAGACCAGATATCAGTTTCGCTGTTGGTATGCTTGGTCGATATCAAAGTAATCCCGGTAAAGACCACTGGAAGGCTGCAAAGAAGGTTCTCAGGTACTTGCAAGGGACCAAATAGTTCATGCTTACATATAAGAGGTCCGACAGTTTGGAAGTTGTTGGATATTCAGATTCAGACTATACTGGATGCGTCGATAGCAGAAAATCGACGTTTGGCTATCTGTTCCTTTTAGCAGGGGGAGCGGTGTCATGGAAAAGTGCGAAGCAGTCTATCATTGCTACTTCCACTATGGAGGCCGAATTCGTGGCATGCTTTGAAGCCACGGTTCATGCTTTGTGGTTGCGGAACTTTATCTCAGGACTTGGAATTGTCGACAGTATTGCCAAGCCGCTGAGAATGTATTGTGATAATTCCGCAGCTGTCTTCTTCTCAAAAAATGACAAGTACACTAAAGGAGCTAAGCACATGGAAGTGAAATTCTTGTCCATTAAAGAAGAAGTGCAGAAACGTAGAGTAACATTTGAGCATATAAGAACGGATCAAATGGTAGCTGATCCGTTGACTAAAGGGCTACCACCCGGCGTGTTCATTGGCCATGTAGAACGCATGGGTATTTTAGATAAGACCTTGCTGTAATGTGCTTGTTGCTAAAAATGTTGTGACTCGGATTGATATCATTTAAGTTTACGTTTGCTGCTATTATGTATATGTTATCAATTAAGAATGTACATGTTAAGTTTGGATAACATATGAAGTTGAGATTTTCTGCTTCTCTCAACATTTAAAATTTTGAGAATTTCCGTTGATCTCAATATTTAAGAAATAGTAAGCTCAGGGTTGGTATGTGGTGATGGAAGGGAACCCATTGACATAAATATAATGGGCAACCGCCATGGCTCGGCCAATTTTGTTCTTACGGTATTTTAAGGTTGAACTTGACATTTTGGCGAGCATGTTAGTATGTTAAACCATTGAGTTAACACAACGGCCAAGTGGGAGAATGTAAGAATACTTCGGTATTAATACACTCGTATTAGTGTGTGGCCGATGTGTATCCGGTTTAACAATATGTTGAAGTCAACATTTAAGTTATAGTTCTAATACATGTATGACGAAACCGTGATGGTTCGGTCTCGATTTATGAGTATTAGAATGGTGTGTTGGATAACCCTCTTCCCTTACCATATATGTATTTATGTTCTTAATGTGTATGTGTATAAGTAGTGATTTAATTATACACATACATATAGTTATGAATGAAAGGTTGTGATTAAATTAAAGGGTGCAACTTGGTGTCTTTCCATCCCCATTTTCGTCCATATATATGTAGGGGATGGAGACATTGTTTGATGTAAGGTTTTTCCTAACATCCTTTAACACAACATAAAAAGAAATCAATTCATAAAGGGAATAACAAGTTCTGGGATCCTCTCCATCAAGGATCCAATATACGCAAAGGTTAAGGGAAGAAGACATCTACAGATTTCAGAATCCGAATCATGGCTACGGATATTGGTTAGTAGCATTCTTCTCCTTCTTGTTCATATAATTACCAAACATTGAATAATATATGGATCAAACACGAATTAGAACGGTCTTGGAAATGATCTTGTAATGAAGATTAATGTAGATAGAATCTACATGTATTGATTGGTTTGTGAAGAAAAATATAACCGATGACTGTTTTGCTCATCCCTTGGAGACAAATTTCATCCAAATTCTGATTAGATTGGATGCCTTTCTTGTAAAATGATAGCTAGCTAGGTTTATTAAAAAGACACAGTCGCATTTTTGTTTACAAGAAGTAAACAAAGCAATAAAATAGACAGTGGAATGTCTGACTGACATTAGTTAATATGCTGACCAAGTAGAATTCACCGATAATCAACAGGGAAGCATTGTTTTTTTAAAAAATTATTATTATGAATCATGGGCTACCAATATTGGCTGGTAACTTGAACTCTTGACACAAAATGCTCAAACATAAGTTTTCTTTTTTTGACAAACAATATTTTTTTAACTTCGTTGATTCTCTTTCAATTTTAAAAAATTTGCGGCATACAGACCAAAAGAGGTTGACTCTGTTTCAACTCATAAATGCATAGAAATATGGCCTGTAAATAAGTGTGCCTCGCTATCTGGCCATCAAGACGAGGTATCAAATTTTACAACTCATTGACCTTGCATATCTCTTATGATTCAGTGTTACTTGGATTGCTGAGAATTAAACTACATGGTCTAATTTCGATCTTCGATCTCACATATATTGTTCTGTCATTCTCGCAAATATGACTAAATGGCCAAGTTTGACAGATGGAATAGATTCGACTGGCAAAACTTTAGCCAGCATTATAAGCCATGGGATGGTTAAGTTGTGGCACGAACAGGCCATGCTCGAACCAGTTCCTTCTTAAGTCCCGCTGTGTCCATGTCCAAAAACATGTTCGTTCCATTTCTGGACGTAAGTTGTTACTCTTACTTTTGACTTTAAATCATGGTTTATTTTTTTATTTTTTTATTTTTTTTATTTTGGTTCAACTATTCATGGTTTATTATGTTCAATTATTTTGGAAAGGGTGGCAAAACGGCCCATATAGCTTAGCCAGACCTAAAACGTAGCTTACTCATATATTTTCATCGATCACCATTTTTTACTTAAAATTTTTCAAAACAAAAACCTTCGAGAATAGCGCGGATACTCACTTAGTCTTTGTAAATTTTAAATCGGAGATATTCTTTTTTAGAAACAAAAACTAATTATATTCCATCTAAGGATAAATCGTACAAATGATTATGCATAGTTTTCTATTATCATCAACTTTGTAATGATGTCTGTTATTTACATCATTGAACCCTCTAGACAAGACAGAGAGTTTGTAATGATGTTTGTTTTTGTGTAGGAATGGATGATCCAAATAACATTCTGATCTCAAAAAAAGAAGCTCTAAAAGATGTGAAGAGAATTGGATATCATGATTATCTTTCGAACTTACAAGCTGCGATTAGAGAGGATGGGTGAAATGTGAAAAGGTAATTTTTGTGTGGTCGGTATTGGACAATTGGGAATGGGCAGCAGGTTACAGCTCAAGATTTGGTCTCTACTTTTTTGATTACAGAGACAAGCTCAACATTTGTTCGATTTTAACAAAATGCCCAAGGGTTCGGAAGGTAAATCAAAAGTTTTTTCGATTTGTTCATATAAAGCTCATCACTTGGCCAACTCTTTTTCTTTGTGATTTCAAGTGTTGATATAAAATCTTCCTGTTTCTTACTGAGATTCTTCTTGCCTTCAAAGAAAGCTGTCACATTTTCCAGCTTTTCACCTTATAAGTCTTCCTATGCAAAGTCAAGACAAGAGCCATTGTCTCTTGGTTTTATAAAACATGATAATGTTTTGATTTTACCAAAAAAAGAAGAAGAATAATAGATTTGTGCTCAAATTAAGATGCTAATTCAATTGAAAGGAGGAAATGCAAAATAATGAAAAGAAACCTAAAACATATTATGAGACCACATATGGTATTTTTACTATTTTAGAACACTTGTGGTTAAGTAGGTAGTTGGAGAAACAGATACCGTTTTTATTAAATGGGTCGTTCATATTGGGCTTTGGTGGAATCTTCTTTTAACCCATTGAAACCAACAAAGACCCGAGAGATAGCTTGAGACCCACGAAACAACTCAATACACGTTCTTGTGTTCTCTTGTATAATTGGTTGTGTACCAATTATCGTAAAATAAACCGATCGTCTTTGAGCGCATTCAATTCATGAAAACAACAACAACAACAACAAAAAACAGAAAGTGAAACAAATCGATCGTAATGTATTATTAGGTCACGGGTTGATATTTATGTCTATGAAAACGAACTAAGGACCCACACGCCAGAGAGATATTATGCTACTTCTTCCTGTACTCAAACTTCAAGTGGAATCCGCCTACATATGTAATAGTACTAAGATTTAATCCGCACTAATTATAGCGCGCAATAATTTTTTTAAAAGAAATTATTTTAAAATTTAAGAAAATTGCTTTTATCTGAATTTTACAATATAGCTAACTAATGATTATAGATAAAGCTGTCAATTTGTAATAATGTATCTATTTAACCCGTTTTGCAGTGAACTAAAATATTATTCGGGTTAACCCGTAAAAACTTATAGAATCTTGAAAACATAACTCTAATATGCACCGTTAAATGACTCTAGTTTTTGTGGTTAGTCTACGAACTCTTTAAAAAAATAGTTTTCTTTTGTCTAACTTTTATAAAATTAGTAAAATATTTTTCAACTTTTGTTTTGATATATATTCAAATAAAATACAATAAATTATAGTGAAGAATATAGCAAAATTTTGAATAGATTTTTGTTTATTTGAATATATATGAATTGATTATTATTTAAAATATATAGTATTAAAAATAATTAAAAAATAAATAATAAATAACCTCTTTAATACAAAATATATATTTTCCATATTCTAATCAATGATTTTAAAAGACTATTATATCATTTCCTATTTCAATTATTTTTTGTTATTTGTAATAGCATTTCATGTAATAACTTACAAATCAAAGTACTTGCTTGTATTCGGCTATCATCTTCTCCTGATGCACAAGCTTCAGCATGCGAGCCTCTTCCAAGTAATGACGCTTCTCAGATATGGTCAAAGATGATCATATTTTAGACATGCTGTCAAATGTGCTCTTAACAGCAACATCCTCTTTGTTTTTGTACTTCTCCTGGTAAGCGTCAATGAACTCGTACCTTCAAAAGTAATACAAGCGTTAAAATAGAACGAACAAAGGAAATGGGTACCTTCAAAAGTAAGATAAGCGTTAAAATGGAACGAATAAAGGAAATGAAAAGAGAGAAGATGATGCTTACCAGAAAACTAACTTAGCCTCTGTCTCAGACACTGGAAGGTCCAAATGAATATGACAATTCTCAGCAATGTAGAGCTTCCTAGACTCAGCCAAGTAAGGCTCCTTCTCCGAGTATGATAAGCTTTCCCATCTGTTTTCAGCATCTTTGACAAGGTGTTTATTCATTCAAAAACATGGTCAATACAAATTTGGTCTAATCAGGGCAAATGTAAATTGAGAACAAAACACTCACAACTGCTTTTTCAACAACAAAAATTTCGTTTAGGAACTCCTCCAAGTAAACGAAGAAAGCCATTTTGTAGTAGGCTTCCATGTTCTTCTCCACATTGTGGTAAAACATGTAGAGCTTCCTAGCCTCAGCAAAATAAGGCTCCTTCTTCGAGTATGACAAGCGTTCCCACCTGTTTCCAGCATCTTTGACAAGCTGTTTGATTCATTCAAAAAGTAAGGCTCCTTCTCCGCACAAATTTTGCACAAAATATAATATGAGTCTCAAATCATTAAATATATAGAGTTATATGATAAAAAAGGTAAAAAAACAAACAAAATTAGACTTCTCGTAACACTTTTGCTCAAAGAAAAATTAGAAAAACTATTATTTAAGGTTAAAATTTTTTAAATTTTATGTCGTATAGGGGCCCGGATATCTCAAGACCAGCTTTGGTAGAAGCTAATCCATTGTTTCTCATATAACGTTGACTATTTCCGAACCTAATTTTGCATATTCAACACAAAATTAGGGAATTTATTTGCAGATCCTCATTCAACACAACACCTCCTTGAAGAACTTCCTCATTCAGCACAGCTCCTCCTTGAAGAACTTCCTCATTCACCACAGCTCCTCCTTCTAGATTGAAGAAATCTTCTAGATTGATTCCATCATTCCAATCATCGTCCTGAAGAAAGTCTTCATTAAGCAGATCCTCATTCAACACAGCTCCTCCTTGAAGAACTTCCTCATTCAGCACAACTCCTCCTTGAAGAACTTCCTCATTCAACACAGCTCCTTGAAGAACTTCCTCTCAGCACATCAGCTCCTTGAAGAACTTCCTCATTCAACACAACAGCTCCTTGAAGAACTTCCTCATTCAGCACAGCTCCTCCTTGAAGAACTTCCTCATTCAACACAGCTCCTCCTTGAAGAACTTCCTCATTCACCACAACTCCTCCTTGAAGAACTTCTTGATCATGCACCAAATCATACCAAAGATGGACCACCACTACGGGCTGAAACACTGGAGCTTCCGCTGCAGCTTCATACTCATGAAACCTCCAGCCAGTAGTTAAACCATTATTGTTGACATGTTGAAAATTCTTTCGTGTCCCTAGAAAGAGCATACCTCTTGTGATCTGACTGCCTCTTCCAAAGGACTTCCATTTGCCAACATGATTTCGTATAAGCCTGTTTTGCTTGTGGAGTTAGGAGAGCTCCTTTCTCTCACTGCAAAGAACCAGTAATGTCCAGGATGAAAGTACAGATGCTGGCCTTTATTAGGACTGGTTGGATCTTTGTCATAGAAATTGAAATCCTGAATCAAAGAACGCTGGAGCTCCTGTTGATTGTTAGCAATTCTCGGGAAGAGAAATTGTTCGAGACCTCTATCTCCGAGGGGCTGAATTGGAGACATTTAAATGATTGAGCCATAACGATTAGAGATGATGTGATCGAGAATGAAACAGAGAAAAGTGAGTAAGAGGGATATGTTTTTAACGATTCAAACAGTAATCGATACAATCGTAACGATTAGAAATGGTGTGATCGAGAATGAAACAGAAAAACCTAGCCTAGGTTTTGAAAATGGAGGTAAACTAAACATAGCGTAGCATCTAACGATCAAACCTAGATGTATCAAACACAGAAACACAAATCAAACCTAGATGTATCATGATTCTACATGAAAATTATACAACTGAATGGTTTGAAAATAGGATCGATTCAAACAGAGATCGAAAATGCAGAGAGAGCGAGTAAGAGGGATATCTTTCTAACGATTCAAACAGAGATCGATACGCTCGTAACGATTAGAGATGTTGTGATCGAGAATGAAACAGAGAAAAGCGAGTAAGAGGGATACGTTTGTAACGATTCAAACAGTAATCGATACAATCGTAACGATTAGAGATGCTGTGATCGAGAATGAAACAGAAAAACCTAGCCTAGGTTTTGAAAATGGAGGTAAACTAAACATAGCGTAGCATCTAACGATGAAACCTAGATATATCAAACACAGAAACACAAATCAAACCTAGATGTATCATGATTCTACATGAAAATTATACAACCGAATGGTTTGAAAATAGGATTGATTCAAACAGAGATCGAAAATGCAGAGAGAGCGAGTAAAAGAGATACATTTCTAACGATTCAAACAGAGATCGATACGCTTGTAACGATTAGAGATGTTGTGATCGAGAATGAAACAGAGAAAAGCGAGTAAGAGGGATACGTTTGTAACGATTCAAACAGTAATCGATACAATCGTAACGATTAGAGATGATGTGATCGAGAATGAAAAAGAAAAACCTAGCCTAGGTTTTGAAAATGGAGGTAAACTAAACATAGCGTAGCATCTAACGATCAAACCTAGATATATCAAACACAGAAACACAAATCAAACCTAGATGTATTATGATTCTACATGAAAATTATACAACTGAATGGTTTCAAAATAGGATCGATTCAAACAGAGTTCGAAAATGCAGAGAGAGCGATTAAGAGGGATACCTTTCTAACGATTTAAACAGAGATTGATATGCTCGTAACGATTAGAGATGCTGTGATCGAGAATGAAACAGAGAAAAGCGAGTAAGAGGGATACATTTGTAACGATTCAAACAGTAATCAATACAATCGTAACGATTAGAGATGCTGTGATCGAGAATGAAACAGAAAAACCTAGCCTAGGTTTTGAAAATGGAGGGAGAGAGAGAGAGTGAGGAATACCTGAAGAGAGCAGAAAATTCAGAGAGAGCGAGAGTACGCAGAGCGTAGGATTTGAAATTGGAGGGAGAAAGAGAAAACCGAGTAATAAGAGTTTCAACCTGGAGAGAGGGAGGGAGTGGGGGTTTTGTTGCCTCGTAATGTATACTGCCACGTGGCAGTAAACACGTCACTGCTCCTGAGAAGCAACCCAAGAAAAGAAGAAGAACAATTAAACATCTAATAACAAAGCTTGGAGAGGAAATGGCAGAGAGAGAGACCTTGGAGAGAAAGGAAGCGGAGGAAGGTAAAGCTTTACAGAGAGAGTGTACGGACATGCCATCTTGCTCTTCCTCCTTCTCTTTACCTCCGCCATCTTGTTTCCTTTCTTCAATCAATTTTCTGGAATTTTAAGGTTTCGTGCCTTTGATCCCAAAACGATGAGGTGAAATGTTCTCAAAGCTGTTTGTGATTTGTATACATAGCTTCTCCAACTATTGGATCTCCTTATTGGGCCGACCAACCTCCAAGGCCTTGTCTATTAGACAAAACATAAGTATCATTCATACACCTATTTGTTATAAGATAAAAGTGTTTCAATTAAAATGGAAACTGTTCTACCTACGATTCTACTAAATACGGTTATGTAAAACAAAATCAATCTTACAGATCTACTTGATTCGAATCGAACAAGATAAAATTCGGAATATTACAAACCCACAAAAAAAACTTTTTGGTTATCGTAACTCATTGTACGTTCCTTAAAATAGTTATTGATTATGTCTTGTTTATGAGTATCTGCAACAAGACATAATATAACGATCAGTCTACTTAGTTACAAACCACATATATAGTATGGAAGAAAGGTTGTTATGAAAGGATATACAACATAATTGTCCTTCAAAGTTGATAACAAATAAAAAACATATATAAACACAAAAAACTATAACTACAAGAAAACATGGGCATTTCAGACGGCAATTCCGACGGCCATAATTCCGTCGGAATTTTCCGACAGATGGTACGTTCGTCGGAAACCCGTCGGAAAATCGTACCCGTCGGAAATCCGTCGGCAATTTCCGACGGATATCCGACGACAACAATCCGTCGGACCAATTGAGATGGATTTCCGACGGATAAACTTTTAGCTGGGGAGATGTCGATACGAATCCAGTTTTAGCCGGGGAAAAGTTTCGACGGAAATCCGACGGAAGTATACTTAAGCATTTTTTATTTTTTTGAATTTTCGGTTTTGTAAACGAGGTAAACGTGTATAAAACCCTATGGTCAACAATCCGTCGGAAATCCGTCGGAAATTTCCGACGAATTTGCGACGGCGTTCCAAAAAATGTGGTTTAGGGTATAGGGGTTAGGTTTTTTTGTAGAAATTGTAGACAAATACTTATATGATGTATATAAAATAGCTTGAACTTGTCAAATTCTAAATAAAATTACAAGATAAAAAAATAGTAGATTTTATAAAATTTGATAGAGGTGTTAGTATAAGTTTTAGTATAAGGTATAGAGATGTTATGAGAAATGTATAGGTTTTGATCTTGTAAAAGTTATAAAGTGATAGAAAGTCTTCATAATTGATGAATTGACTATTTTTTCAATGAAACGTGTACATTTAGGATTATTAAAACCAATCCCCAAACCCTAAACCCTAAACCCCAAATTTACTCTAAATCCGTCGGAAATTTCCGACGAATTTCCGACGGATCTGGACATTTGGACACGTGTATGTTGACTGGCCAATCGAAACACATGCGGAGAATATACCGTATCCGTCGGAAGTCCGTCAGAAATTTCTGACGGGTTTCCGACGGACTTTGGGTTTTTCGAGATCGCGGAAAGTTTGACCGCCTAAACGAAAATTTTTTTTGGTTTCCGACGGATAAATCGATTGATTTATCTAACGTACCGTCTTCTTCTTCTTCATTTCTTCTTCTCTCTCTCTGTCTCTTTCTCTCTCTCTCTCTCTCGCCGCCGCCGCCGGTCTCTATCTCTCACTCTCTCTCTCTCTCTCTCTCTCTCTCTCTCTCTCTCTCTCTCTCTCTCTCTCTCTCTCTCTCTCTCTCTCTCTCTCTCTCTCTTCTTCTCTTAATCTTTCTCTTCCTCAATCTCTAATTTCAATCTTCTTTCTTTTTACAGGTAACCGCCGCCGCTCGTCGCTTGTCGCCGTCGCCACTCGTCGCCGCCGCTCGTCGCCACCGTCCACTTTCACTTGTAAATGTAAGTGACTAATTTTTTGTTTTTTAGTGAATTATGTTGTAATTTTAGTGATTTAGTGATTTAGATTAATAGTTTTAGATTAGTATTTATAAGTATTATATAAATTGTTAATTTGTTAGATTAGTATTTATAATTTTATATTTAGTAATTTATAATTTTGTTGTTATGTTGTATTTAGTATTTTAGATTAGTGTTTACCCTAGTATTTTAGATTAGTATTTTAGATTATAATTTTATATTTAGTATTTTTAGATTTAGAATAGTATTTTAGATTAGAGTTAAATTTTTCCTAATTTTATAAATCATTTTTCGAATTTATAAAATAAAAACCGTTTTTACGTGAATATAAAAATTATATATAAATGTTTCTGGAAAATATGAAATCAAAATTATAAATACTAATCTAACAATTATAAATACTAATCTAACAAATTATTAATCTAAATCATTAATATAACAATTATATAACAATTATAAAAATTATAAATACTAATCAAAATATAAAATCAATATAATAATTTTATAAAATAATAAATCTAAAAACGTAAACGTAAGTGTACGTCCAACGATAATTCAATTATATACCTATTTCACTACTCTCTTCTCCGTAATCCTCGCGGCTACCAGACGATGCGTATTGGATCTCATAGCAACTCGGTCCGAAAGTAGCAACTGCTTTAGGACGCAATTGCTGTGGGATCTAACACGCAAAGGTTTGGTAGACGCGACGATGACGAAGAAGAAAGTGGTGAAATAAGTATATAATTGAATCATCGTTCGACGTAGACTTAGGGTTTACGTTTTTAGAATTTTTACTAATTATAAACATATTTGAACTTCTCGGGAAATTTGAACTTTTCGGGGTTGCTATTACTAACTCCAGAAGTATGTTAAAGGAGATCTTTGTATTGAAAACACGGTTTCACGAGTTTTTAATACGAAGATCTCCTTCAACATGTTTCTGGAGTTGGTAATAGCAATCCCGAGAATTTCAAAATTCCCGAGAAGTTCAAAAATCCCGAGAAATTCAAATTTCTCAACACTTGTGGCACCGAATTTTTGCGGTAAGTCATTTTTAAATATATCTTTATTTTTCCTAATTCATTTTGTTATTTTTTATTTTGAAAACTAACATTAAGTTTTTTTATTGTAGAAACAGTTCACGTGGGCCCCTAATCATACGACGAATGTCTTGGCCATTTCGATAAGTATGCCACAATTTCATACTCGAAGCAAATGCACGAGTGGAAGCAGAAGTGGAAGTACGGAAAATCCAAATCGAATGACCTCGAGGACGACGTGTGGAAAAGCTTCTGCGAGTACTGGAGTGAGGCGAAGACGAAGACACTAGCAAAACCGGAAGAATTAGTTTGAAATTAATGTTTTTTTTTAACATTAAATTAGTTTTTGTAATGAATTGTATTTTTTAATATAATGAATTTTTATTAATTAATTTCTTTTTCATTTCATTTTATTTAATAAATATAAATTTGAATAAAATCATAAAAATTTCAAATTCAATATCCGTCGGAACGTAATCCGTCGGAAATATATCCGACGGCATTCCGACGTGTATTTCCGATCTAATATCCGTCGGTTTATCCGTCGGAAATATTTTTGACGGGTTTCCGGCGTTTTGTTCCGACCTACATCTGTCGAAATATCTGTCGGAAAGATAGCCGTCGGTAATCCGTCGGAATATTCCGACCCTTTTTCGACGATCTAATTCCGTCGGAATAATAATTTCCGACGAGTTAGAACCGACAGACAATATCTGTCAGAATCCCGTCGGAAATGGCGTTTTCCGACGAACTTCCGACGGAAACGGCCATCGAAAATCGCCTGTATTCTTGTAGTGAAGAACAAAAAAAACAAAACTACGGATGCAAAAGCATCAGGTTCCGAGTCGAGTATGGTTTCTTTTGGCTCTTCGTTATGAAATTGACTATTTATACTAAAAATAGTCGATTGGTACGTGAGGTATATATTATCTTACGGGATTTTAGCATATCTTGATTCGCGCTTTATGAATATGCGTATATGGAATTTTATATATCCGAACTTTATGATTACGGTATTTAGAGTATTTATTTCCGAAATTGGAATACATTTTTGGGAAAATTGGAAAAAAGGGACAAAAAAACTCACATATTGTCCTAATAAGACTTTTTCAGTTTTGTCATTTTTTGACTAAACTACCCATAAATTAAATGTAATAAATTCTTAAAATAATTTTAAAAATTCTTTAACATTTTCGAAAAATACTGATAAATACAGATAACGAAATAAATATATTTGGAAAAATCGTTTTTGGAAAAATCAAGATTTAAAAAATATTTTTATATTTGTTCTACGAAATCCAGAATACGTGTTCTAGATCCACGATTTTGGTAGATTATATATTCTACCATTTACTCTATGTCTACCAAACCTATAATATATATTCTACCATTTGCTCTATGTCTACCAAACCTAGAATATATATTCTACCATTTGCTCTATGTCTACCAAACCTATAATATATATTCTACCATTTGCTCTATATTCTACATAGTGATAGAATACATATTCTAGCTCTTTCTCTATTACATTCTGTAGAATATAAATTCTACAGTTTTTTAATTGTTCTACGGACAGTAGAATTTGTATTATACCAAAGTAGTTAAGAATATCTGCAAAAATCTAGGAAAATCTAGTTTAATCTAGGAAAATCTAGTTTAATCTAGGAAAATCTAATTTAATTATTTGTTTTTTTTCACTTTTTCACGTTTCTTCCACGCTTTCTCTCTGCTCTTCTTCTCTGTTTCTTCAATTTTCATACTCTTATAAGTTTTTCTTTTCTTCTTCTTCTTCGTTAATATGTTGCATATCTATGTAACATGTGGTGTATGGAGATCGTGTGCCAATAAGAAGTGGAGATTTATTGTTGATGAAGAAAAACGAGGTAGATTACTTACTTTGGAATCAAGTACTACTCTCGAGGAGTTAAATATGATGGTTTTAGAGGACTACAAAATCTATCAGAGCACTGTTCATGTCGAATTCAGTTATTTACCTAGCGATTTGATCAACATCTTAGGATCTCCACCGATTATTATCACGAATGATCGTCAAGTGAAAACATTTGTTGGGTATGCAAAGAAGAATGGATCGATACGGTTGTGCGTGACATTTACATCTATGTTTGACAATCAAAAGAGTGGAGTCAACATTGATTTGAATAAGGAGCCATTTGACGATGCAAAGTTGCCTGAAAAATCAGAAGAATTTGTGAATGTGGCTACGCGGAATGATGAATGTGAGGTTGAGGTTGATGTTGATGATTGCGATGATGGCGTAATTTCTGAAAAGAAAGAAGACAGACACAAGAATGTTCGATTTTGGTTGGTGGATGCTGTAAAGAATGATCAACATTTCAATAGCAAGAATGTTTTGAAGGCAACTCTGGAAATTTGTGCAATGAAGCATAACTTTGATTATAGGGTTATAAAATCTACCAAAAAATGGTGGTCGATACGCTGCAAAGATAACATATGCGATTGGAGTGTTCGTGCAGAGTCTTTAGAGGGGTCTACATATTTCATAATCAACAAGTATGTGGCTGAACACACATGTGCTCCTTCAAGGAAAAACAAATTTGCTAGGACAGCTTCAGCGAAAACAATCGGTTCTCTAATTATGCATAAGTATGATGGGGTAAAGGAAGGGCCTACACCGAATGATATCAGACAGATTATGCGTATGGATTATGGATGTGAGATCTCTTATAACCAAGCATGGGAGTCCCGTGAGTATGCAGTTAACGCTGTTAGAGGTATTCCAGAGAAAAGTTATAGTAGAATTCCAAAATACTTGCACATGCTAAAAGAAGCTAATCCAGGTACGCATACTCATTACGAAACTGATTGCGATGGTAGATTCAAATATCTATTTATTTCTTTCGGTCAATCTGTAAGAGGGTTCCACAAAGCCATTCGGAGGGTCATTGTTGTTGATGATACTTTTTTGAAGAGTAAATACAAAGGAGTTCTACTTGTTGCTACATCGTTAGATGGTAACTCTAATTTGTATCCTATTGCATTTGGAGTTGTTGATTCAGAGAATGACCGGTCATGGGAGTGGTTTTTAATGCAACTACAAGTTGTTATTGCGGACGACCAAGGTTTGGCGTTTGTGTCAGATAGAAATACATCAATTACTAAATCACTTGCTAAAGTGTACCCACTATCTAGACATGGAATTTGCATCCACCATTTGTTGAATAATGTGGTAACATATTTCAAGGTGAGGGGCCTGGCTGGCTTGGTTGAAAAGGCTTCAAAAGCATATATGGTTGTCGATTTTGAGAGGAACTTCAACAGAATTTGCAGTATTAGTTCGCTTGTAGGAAAATATCTAGTGGATGCTGATGTGACAAAATGGACTCGTTGTCGATTTCCTGGATACATGTATGACATTAGGACCAATAATCACGCTGAATCGATAAATTCTGCATTGCGATCTCTGAGAGAGTATCCAGTAATTCCTTTGTTGGACAGCATCAGAGAAATGTTAACGCGGTGGTTTTATGAGCGTAGAACATTAAGCTCAAAGCAGCAAGACCCATTAACCATTAAGGTGGAGAAAAAGATTGATAGAAGGATGGAGAAGGGTAAAACATTTATTGTTTATCCGGTTAACCACAACAGATTTCTAGTGAAAGGCGACGAATTCGACTGCGTTGTTGATTTGGAGAGAAGAATGTGTTCATGTGGTAAGTATGACTTGCAATAAATTCCTTGCAGACACGCCATTAAAGCAGCTTTTTCTGTGGGCAAGGATCTACACCCACTCACCGATGAAAGGTATACTACTGCTGCATGGAGAAGGCATTATCAGGAAAGCATTAATCCAATAGATGTTCCTGAAGACGCATGGAGTGTTCCACTGGATGTTGAACATGCAGTAGTTCTACCACCTGAAACTCGAAGAGCAGCTGGTAGACGAAGAAAAAGAAGACACGAAACAGTCGAAGACAAGATACGATCGTCACAAGGATCACAGGGGTCTAAGAAGCACAAGTGCAGTCGTTGTGATATTGAAGGTCACAAGAGAGCGACATGTGATATAGCAATATAGACATTTGTTCTCTCTGTTTTATTTTGAATTTTTTTGCTTTTCTTGATTTTTAAGGTTTCATTTACCAGACATTTGCCAATTTTAAATGAATGTCGCTATACAACAAAGAAATTAAGTCTTCTGCTCCAAACCCTTGTACCCTCCATAGCGGTTTCCATGGTGGTTGCTTCAATAGAAATGTCATATATAGCATATTAAAATCACCGATAAGAATCGAACAAAAATCCGAGATTCGCCGTCCATCATCTTTGTTGAACCTAATCACTCCAATCCCCGGATCGAAAACCTAAGATTTTTCGGGATCCCAGTTTCTTCGACCAAGACACCATTTGCAAGAAATCGCTACGAGTGCAATAGAAAATTGGTAATATCTTGTTAGAATAACGTCGCAGTGGGCTTTTTCCACCACGGAGATTGAAGATGCCTGAATGGAATCGTCATAGAATCGCTCCCCACCGACATCAAAATCGGAAATCATTATCCCCATACAGAGATGAAAAAGAAAATCATATCGTAACCGCTGACAGATCAAACCATAAGTCGTCTTGGTCAGATCCATTAACCATACTAAATAACCCACCGGATACTGATAATAAAAATTCCCAGAGAAAGAGAATATGCAAACACATACGGAAAAACATATTCTCAATCGCTCTTTTTTCTATCATTGATACAAAGAAGAAAAAAAAGGATAATAAAAGAGTAAAAAAAAAAAAAATCATCATTAGGAAGGGCCGAAGGAATCTCCCTCTCTTGATGAGATGAATCGCTTAATCTATCGCCATGAGAGAGGAGAGATTTCGGCGGTTATAAAATAATGGACTTATCCAATAAAAGTAGAAGTTTTACAATGTCTTGTAAAAATTGAAAATGCAATCATTATCATTTATAGGAGATGCAAGTGATTTCTTTTCATCTGAATATGACTTTATTAATTTGATGAAACATAGTCACAATGCATAACTTGCGATAGAAATGCAGGTACAAAGAAATAAAATCTAAAATCTTGCTGGGGTTGGAGTGCACGTTTGGCAAGAGCATCCGCCGATTGATTATTTTGTCTTTTGATCCAACAAATTGCATTTATAGTCTCTTCTAATCTTCTACTTTGACATAAATTATTTTACACAAACATAAGTTCTTTTTAATAATTCTCAGTGCATAGAAAACTAAATAGAATTCTAAATGCAATATTTTAAAATAATACAATGATGTAAGAAATTTTATTTTGGCATGGAGTTGTTGTTTTTATTTCTTCTTTCTAAAACCATAAAATCTAATAGGATCGGTGATAGTAAAAACTCATATGAACTACAATCATAGTTTTTACAATACTATTAAACTAGGATTCTGACGTAGTATAATAGTATCTTTCCATGTAATTTCTTCACATATTACGTCAGAATATTATGAAATAGTATTGTAAAAACTATCTTATATTATGAAATAGAGGGAGTATATACTATCTTTCCATGTAATTTAAAATTCGCAATGTAATTTTTGATGTTAACAATATATATCAGGTTAACCACAGTTTTTCAATGAGTCATTTTAACAATAATATACGATAATATTATTAAAAAAACAAAATTTAAGACTCAAATGTTTTAAATTGTAGTGTACCGATTTACAATCACAAATTAATTTTGGTTTAGTGAATTCCTTGATTTTGATTTGTGAATTCCTTGATTTTGATTTAATTAACTAACCCGCAAATAAATTCGGGATAATTGTAAATTTAGAACAAAAATTGGAAACTATTATCCACTTAGTACTTAATTACATAATATTGTCCCATTAGTATTTACAATAATATTAATCCAATTTTACCATTTAGTTATCAATTACTTAATATTAATATAACAAAAAATATAATATAACCATCTGCCCTTTTGGATGCAAATGGGGTTAAAGCTGCCAAAAGCTTTCTCGATTCCACTTGTTTTAACCCAGAGCCAGCGTACTTAATAAGAGGCGAGGTTGTGCTTGCTTGGGAACTCTGCAGCGAGATGCTTCAAAATGCTGCAATACGATGATCACAGGTTTCTGCTGAATTTTTAAAATATGTAAAAAAATTTAGGACACTTGTCATTTTTATTTGTTCTAAATTTAAAATTCTTACAATTGGTTCCCTTATCCAATTGTCTTAGTCGTTTTCGGTTTACTTGCCAAATTCCCAACCAAACCACATACTATAATTCAACCAATTTCCAGATCAATCTTACAACAACGTGTCTCTCTGTATTGTTTCCATGAACCGTTCGATAACTAAACCCACCAAAAATCCAATTAAACCAAGTGTCATTCGATTAAACCTATTCCCAATTAGATCAATCCAATCTGAATTTCGACGGCGATGGAATGAGGAGGCAACGACGAGACGATTAGCTCAGGCTAGAATTAGCGACTATTAACCGGCATCAACAATTATACTCCTCATAGTCATGCCCAACAATAAAGAATTGCAAGAACCCAAGAAAGAAGACTCTTTTATATTTGGGACAACTATACGCAGCTCTACATCCATTACAGGCTACGTCTTTTTCAAATTTTCTCTACATCCATTATATGGCCTTCGCCGTCTTTCCTTCTGGGAGGAGGATGGTTAACATCGGAAATCCAATTCGGTGGTTCGTCGTCCTCCACCGCCGATTCGCTACCGAGTCGACTCAACCGAAACAATCTCCAACCACCATCAAGCCGGTAAACCAACACCATCTCCTCCGCGTCTGTACAATCCTCTATCAGCAGCAGCATTCGCCTGATTCACGACTCGTCTCGAAGCTCTCTTCCACCGGATTTCAACTCACCCACGAGTTCTTCCTCCAAGTCTGCAACAATTTTCCTCTCTCATGGCGTCCGGTCCACCGCTTTTTCCTCTACTCGCAGACCCACTATCCCGATTTTGCGCACACATCAACCACCTCTAATAAGATGCTCGATATCATCGGCAAATCCAGAAACATGGATCTTTTCTGGGAAACGGCTCAAGAGTTTGGGAAACGCGGATTGGCCAACGATAAGACGTTTCGGGTCGTGTTGAAAACACTTGCTTCTGCTCGAGAGCTCAAGAAATGCGTCAACTTCTTCCATCTGATGAACGATTTTGGATATTCGTACAATGTGCAAACGCTGAACAGGGCCGTGGAAACTCTGTGTAAGGAGAAACTCGTCGAAGAAGCTAAGTTTGTCGTTACTAAGCTTAAAGATTGTATCAAACCCGACGAGATTACTTACCGAACGATGATTGGAGGGTTCTGCGATGTTGGTGATTTGATAGAAGCCGCAAAGCTTTGGAATTTGATGATGGATGAAGGATTCGAGGTGGATATCGAAGCTGGTAAAAAGATCATGGAAACACTTCTCAAGAAAAACCAGTTCGATGAAGCTTCGAAGGTCTTCTACGTGATGGTATCGAAAAGAGGTGGAGATTTGGATGGATCTTTCTACAGGATTATGATCGATTGGTTGTGCAAAAACGGCAGGATTGATACCGCACGCAAGGTGTTCGATGAAATGCGTCAAAGAGGCCTTCAGGTGGATAACTTAACTTGGGCGTCGATAATCTATGGGCTATTGGCTAAACGAAGAGTTGCAGAGGCATACAAAACAGTCGAGGCGATTCCAAATCCGGATATTAGTATCTATCATGCATTGATAAAAGGTTTGGTGAAGATTAAACGGGCTAGCGAGGCAACAGAAGTTTTCAGGAAGATGATACAGAGAGGGTGCGAGCCGAGGATGCATACATATCTTATGTTGCTGCAAGGACATTTGGGAAGAAGAGGAAGGAAAGGACCAGACCCGTTAGTGAATTTCGATACTATATTCGTTGGAGGTTTGATTAAGGCGGGGAAACGGTTGGAAACTACCAAGTATGTTGAGAGAACGTTGAAGAGAGGGCTTGAAGTTCCTAGATTTGATTACAGCAAGTTCTTGCATTGTTATTCTAATGAGGAAGGAGTGATTATGTTTGAAGAGATGTCGAAGAAACTTAGAGAAGTGAGCTTGTTTGATTTGGCCGACATATTCGAGAGGTTTGGAGAGAAAATGACTACTCGAGAGAGAAGGAGAGATAGAGAAGAAGTTCAGTCATAGGTACAAATTTACAATTTCTTTTACAAAACACAATTGAAAGTGTTGACAAAAAAACACACACAATTGAAAGCTTTGTTTGGAAAGCAATGGGTTATCTCAAACCTTGATTAAACGAGTGCGGTGAAGAAGGTAATGTTACTGTTACAACATATATCGGTAAAACAGCATAAATTATAATAGTCTACTGTAAATTAACACTGTATTGCTAAAATTACAATTTCTAATACCTCAAATCAGCAATTGATACTAGATAGCTTCGTAGTTCGTACCAGATCGGCAAAAACCAAATTGGTTTAGACCAATCTGGTTTTCGCTGCAAGTTAGGGTTTTTCTTCAGGGTCTGCAATCTCTTAATCCGCTTTTAAGAGCTTCTTCGTCCAATTTGTGTCCTGTCCATATTCAATTACATGAATCAGCAAGCAGAGAGAAAAGACTGTTGGGAGCAATAATGTTAACTACGACGCAAAAAGGAGATCTGACCTATGAATACTATTTTGTTTATTCGATTATCTTCTTCACTCCATTTTCGCGCTGGAACTATCTCATATATCTCTTTAACGGCCTGCACATATTCAATAACATAGAAGCAATGTGAAGAAGGACAATCCGGTTTATCACAAGATCTTTACTCATGTTTCATTTCATGACTATATTACCTGCAAAATATGCAGCTGGTCTGAGTTTTGAATGCTCAACACAGCCTTACAACGATATACATCCATATCCAATTTTTTATCCCACAGAATTTCCTCAAGCCATAAACGAACCTGTCAAATAGAGAACAAGCTGGTGTATCACGAAGAACACTGTTTCTTAACTAATTGTCCAAGAACACTGTTTCTTAACTGATGAATTTGCTACCTTGTCGAGGTTTATAGGTTGGGGTTCACTGATGCATAGAGTCCTCACTCCACTATCGTGAAGGTCTGTTGTGGTTAGTGATTTATTTGCTTCTAGCAGGGATTCCAGACGACTAACATGCTGATTGCAACAGTGGAGATGGAAAAGGTTAAATTGCTACAGTCAAAAACATGAATAGTAATCGAGTAGGTCTACATATAATCAGATAGAAGAGAAGAGAAGATTCTGAGACTTAACAGTTGAATCATATGCCTGGCAGTTTAATATAGTGGACAAATCAACCTGGCACCTGACAGAACGGATGACATTGGCAAGGGAGTTGATGGAATGGATTTCCTTCTCCAATTCATCAGATTCCTCTTGCGAAATCAAGTCAACCTTGTTCATTATTATCGTGTCCTACAAAATGAACAAAAAAAAAAATCATGTCATGATAAGGTGAGGTGTAAGATGCAGAAGGCAATCCCCAATAATAAGTCATGGCTCTTATTGGTTTTGTAACAAGAAGAGTACCGCAAATGCAATTTGGTTAAAAGCCTCGGGAAATGAGGATGAGTCACGGCGCTCATTGAGCTGAAAACGAAGATTCTTTGCATCCACAACCTGTTCAAGCAGCAAAGTCAGTAAAAGCATTTGGAACAAGATGCAAAAGCACTAAATTACTGGAAGCAGAGAGAGAGAAAGCAAGTTGAGACATATATGCTACAAAGAGGTAACCAGAAGACGAAAGATCACTAGCTATAAATGTATAAGAGGCATAAGTGGTGTCGATAGCATTATTCTATATATTGTTCATCTGCTGTGTACAAGATGATAAGAGAAGTATAAAGAGCAACTTCAAGCTGAACAAAGGAGAAGTGAATAAGATACTCACAGTAACAATGCAGTCAAGCTTGACTTCTGATTCTAACTGGTCATCCAACCAAAGAATAGAAGCCAGTGGAGCCGGATTTGCTAAACCTGTTGTCTCCAGCAATATATGATCAAGCCTGCATACGAAAAAAGCCAAAGCAGAACGTCTAATAAGTAAAACAGGCATTGTTTTCTCCAAAATGTAAGCGATTATACTTCAATTTCGGCGACATATGCCTATGGTTCGTAAAGCCTTTACCAAATCTTAGAGCTTTAAGGATAACAATCATCACGAATATCATCAGAGTTCGAACCAAAGTTGAAAGAGAGAGAGAGAAAAAAAAAAAAAAAAAAAAAAAAAAAAAAGGACCTGTCTTTTCTCTGTACAAGCTGCTCGAGGGCTTGAACAAGGCTATGCTTAACAGTGCAGCAGATACAGCCATTAGCGAGCTCGACCCATTCTTCGACAAGGGCACCTCCTTCTCCTTCGTTTATCATAGCCCTCTCAACTCCAATCTCTTCCCCAAACTCATTCAAAATCACCGCGATCCTCTTCCCGTGTTTTCCGTTCAGAATATAATTCACAAGCTGGGTAAATCAATCACATAACAGCATAAATCAACAATCAAAACCAAAAAAAAAAATTTTAAAAAAAACTCCACCCATAAATCAACTGAAGAGGGAACTTTTCATTGCTTACGGTGGACTTTCCGGCGCCGAGATAGCCAGTGATGACAGTGACACCAACCGAAACAGCGACGCTTGATTCCTCCGTGGAGAGAGTCTTCCCGACAGAAATATCCGGTTGGATTTGAACAGCCATCGGCGGTTCTTCGTCATCCGCCATTTTTCTACTTTCAGGCTCTCCTTTCTCCGGTCTCCCGGCATATATGCAGAGACGCCTTAAGAGAAGACTCGGAATTTCTTAAAATCTTAAGCCCAAACTCCCGTATATGGGGGCAGGCCCGGTTCTTGGTTTCTTTTAGATTTTATGGGCCCTTGTTTTTTAAAATGCACCGGCCTCCACCCAATTTTTAATTTTTTCTTTAGATTTTAGGGTTCTTATTTTTTAAATTTTTTAGATTTTAGGATCTTATTATTAAAAAAATTTAAAACATGGTCCAATTATTTTAATTTTAAAAAAAAATCGGACTAGCACATGAACCTGATTTCCTATGAACGGGCTCTTATATGGACCGATCCCTCCGTTTGGTCGGTTCGGTTGAAATGCTAAACCATTAATTTTTTAGGAAAAATATCATCTTTTCAATATTTAGTACAAAATTTATTAATTTTTTTATGTTTTATACTCACTTACATTTTATAATTTGATTTATTATTTTTTAATTGTATTTAGATAGATGATAAATGATGTCGTCAATCATTCTTGATTGTTTTTTTTTAATCATTCTTGATTGTTATTATACATAATATGGTTAACGATACGAATAAGATGCAGGGTCGGCTTAATCATAAGGATGAGCAGAGTGACCGCCCCAAGGCCCACGGGCATAAGGAGTCTATAAAAAAAAAATTGTTAAAAAAAAAAAAAATTTAGAGATCGATTTGTTACCAAAAAAATATATATTAGAGGTCCAAATATATTTCAAAACTTAAAAAAAACAAAAATTATGATTAAGGGCCCAAAAAAAAAATTAGTTTTAGGGTCCAAAATTTTTTTTGGCCCAAAGACCCTGATAAGATGGCATAGAACTCTAAAACCGAGGTTGAGATGGGAGTTATGAGGTTCATCACAAATTCATCAAAAGAAAAGGAGGTGAAATGACGTCGTTTGCATGGAACGTGCATGCACTAAATTTAAAACAATATATAACTTCATGAAGATGCGAAATAGGAAACACAGAAATAAACATCATGATCAAACACCAAATAAGTGAACGAAAACTAGAACATATGTTTTGATTATTTATAATCTGCGTATTATATTCAGTGTATAGATATTTGAGGACGAAAATATGCCATAGAACTACATAATTAAATGAAAGTTGTAGTTGACATAAGTTTTTGAGATGTAAATGGCCAAAACCGAATAATTGAGGATTTAAATCTCAATTAAAAATCCGAATCATGAGCCTCGTAAATGGGCTGAGCCCACATCAGTGATTGGGTTAAAGATATTCTAATTCCACAAGACTAATATTATCAAACAAATCTCTCTCTCTCTCTCTCTCTCTCATAGTCTCGATCGTTTAATCCGAAAGAAGAAGAAGAAGCTGAAGGTAAAGTTCTCGTCTTCTGCTCTCCTTGTAAAATCTATTGGCTTCTCAATCATACTTCATTCCACTTTTCATAGTCTCCTTTAATTTTTCGCCTAGATCATTATATTTTCCCATTTGAGATATTTTCTATGGTTGGGTGCACCGATTCTATTTTGGGTTTTTAATCTGCAATCTTGTTGTGCTGTTGTGATCATTGTGAATTTGATGGATCTGAGCTTACTAAGTGTTCGATTTAATGCCTCAAAAGTCTGCTCTTTTAGCACGTTTTCACGTTTGTTTATCCACTATATATATCTACCTCCAGTATATATATATATCTCAGTCACTTGCATTTGGTTTCGATCTACCCTGAATCTTTACTGGATTTGTTTTCAGGGTTTTTATTAGGTTACAGGGTTTGCAAGACTGAATTCTGATGATGGTGATGATAATAAAGCTAATCTTGGGTTGTTTCCTGCTTGCAGTGTTTAGTAGATGGGGAAAGACGCAAAAGCTGGTGGGAAGGGTAAAGGAAAGCAAGCAAGTGGCAGTGATGAAGCGGCCTCCAAGGGTAAAGGCAAAGCAGGAAAAGCCGCTGATGGTCTCGGGACATGCACCTATGTTAAAGGTGTCTTTTTTCTCAAATGTCTTCTTTTATGTTCTTATTCAACTTCACCATTTAGCATAAACAAATTTGTCAACAGTGTAATGGTTTTGTTTCAGCAAGACACGTTTTGTGCGAAAAGCAAGGAAAGATCAACGAGGCATACAAAAAGTTGCAGGATGGTTGGTTGAGCAACGGAGACAAGGTTCCTCCTGCTGAGTTTGCCAAGGTGAAAAAAAAACCTAAATTTGCTTCCTTTTTTTTTGGTCTATGAATCCAATGTAAGATTAATTTTGTTTTTCCATCCCTAGCTTTGACATGTACATAACAGCTGAAAATCCATTTCAACACCTCATAGTTCATTGCTTTGTCGAGACCTGCAAGTTTCATTTTTTCCGGTTAGCTATGTTGTGTGTGTAAAGGAATGGTGGAGAATCTCAACACGATTTTGTATGTGGAAACTATCTCAGATTGCAGCAGAGTACTCGGAGTGCCCATCAGGGAAAAAAGGAGGAGATCTTGGATGGTTTCCTCGGGGAAAGATGGCAGGTCCATTCCAAGATGTCGCCTTCAACACACCTGTTGGAGTCACAAGTGCACCCTTCAAATCTACGTATGTCCACATCTCTCGTATCTCCTTTCTTTTTCTGATTTTTTTTTTTGGGCATTGTTTAGTGGATGATGAATGTGATTGTGAGGTGATTGCAGGCACGGATACCACATTATCTTGGCGGAGGGAAGGAAGAACTGAGAGATACACATCTGCTCTGCTCTAGTCTAGTCTAGTCTTGTGGAAGTCACTTGCTAGTTGTTATTGTAAAAACACAGCTTTTGTTGTTCTGGCTGAAATGTTTGCTACAAATCTTGTGTCGTTTTGAATAATGAAATTCTCAAGGCTATGATGATACATTTCGGTGTTGTTTTCTGCATAAGTGAGACCTTATCTTTGAAATCTCGGAAGCTATTATTTGTTGAACGAGTAATCAAATTTGTTTCTAGTCAACCAGTGAAAGGGAAACAGACCTTAAACGGCGTCGCTTGGTTATTTGCTTTGGGAAAATATGCCATAGAACAAGAAAGGTATAGTAGTAAGCAACGCATAGGAATGTGAACACAAGTGTGGAAAATGGGTAAGAAGACTAATTGCATCTGCATAAGAAAATACAGATGCAATTAGTTGACTCATCAGTGTGAAACTAACAAATGCATTACTATTTGGGATTTGTAGAGAAAAGCAGCAAATGGGAACAAGTAAGTAAAACTCCATAAGTGAGGGGCCACAAACACAACCGCAAACAAATTAATCAGTAGCGTTCGTCATAATTGCCACATTATCTCACGCTATACGCTCCTTCCAACTTTCGTTCTACAAGAAGATCATTTATTTTTCAAAATATAATGGTTTAGAGAGTGTGAAACCATGGGATCGTGAGATTGTAAGGAACAATTTCTAATGTGTTTTATCTGCTCTTTTTGTACCTCGAAAATGCTTTTAAACTAAACAACCACCAAAAAAATCGTTCTCGTTTAGAAATCTACGAATCAAAGAGTAAATACGTACGAGGGTTTTTAAAAATATATAAATATACATTGACCTATTCTTACCAATATATAGAAGACGATTTCAATAATGGTGGTTTCAGTTTTTTTTTTTTTTTTTGATTGGTGATTTAATTACTCCTTTCCTTTCACAAAAAGTATCATTTTAAAACTTTAATTTTGTTTCACAAATACTGTTATTTTATATTTTCAACGCAAAATTTTTTTTATTAAAAAAATTCAGTTGTAATCCTTTTGTTTTAATGTATTATTTAGAAAGAATTTTTTTTTGTTTAGTCTATTAATAAAAATTAAAATATAAATTTTTTAATATATGTGAAATATGTCAAAATGATAGTGTCTATAAAATAGAGTGAATATTAAGTACTCCACTGAGATCAAGAAATTAATGTTTAGCCATAAGTTGCTCAACACCAGTCAACACCTAACTAGGTAAATATTTTTTATTATTAATATTATGTGGTAAAATATTAGATATCTTTCCAGTTTCCATACAAGATCTTAACTAGGTAAAATAGCAACAACAAAAAGATGTAAAATTTTTGTCTACTTTTCAATATTTTTTTCTTGTTAAATTGGTTTTTTAATAGTCTTCATAATCTGTCTTTCAATTTTTTTTGCATAGCTTCATAAAATTCGAATTGCCATTTTAACTGGCAGCCATCTGATCCGAAGATTTCATATCTCTCACTTTTCCCTCTCCTATATATAGTAACCCTTTCGTATCTTTTTTGTTCACTCGCACTCCTCTCTTTTTTTTTATTTCTTTGTCCTTGTTTCGTCTCTCTTACTTGTTTCTTCCTCATCGAAAAAGAGTTTCGTTCGATCTACACATAAATATATGTAACCGGAGAAAGAAGAAAAAAAGATTGAAGGAAGAGATGGGTCCAGGGAGATTAATCATGATGATGACGATGACCATGATGATGATGGATAAGACATGCATCTGTGCGGACATTTCTAGAGGCAGTTTCCCAAATGGCTTTGTCTTTGGAACTGCTTCTTCTGCTTTTCAGGTTCCACTCTCTCTTCTTTTCTATTATTTTATTTATTTTGCTTCTGAAAACAAAATTATTCACGACCTAAAAATAGGTCACATCATCAGAACATATACGTTCCCCATGTGATATGTTTTTATTCTCCCAAATACTAAGAAAAAGAAAAAACCTAGAAAATAGCAAAATACAATTCGTGTTTTCAATTATATAAAAATACGATTCAGTACCTAGTAAACTCTTTTTTTGGGTCAAAAAATTCAATTTAATAACATATTACTATTCCTTATAATTAGTGTTATTTTTTCTGATAAAAGGTATATACTATATAATTTATATTGAAGCGTGTGTTAAAATAAGTATTGTAGTTGTTCTTGAAATATGGTCCCATAAATCGATATATGAATGAGTGTGTGACGCGTAAACATGGCCACATACGTTCATGAATCACGGACTTCCAATACTTCCTACTCCTTTTCTTGTGGGTTCTGTTTTTTTATCTTCAGAATTTAGGTTTTTTTTTCCAACAACGACCCATTCTTGTACACATTTTCACATTATCTTTTCTCTTTTCCAGCATATAGCCAAAGTCAAGTAAAACCAAAGTCTTTCTTCTTCATAATGTCTCTTACCTAACCAAACACACCCAATTAATGTTTCAATTACTTTAAAAAAAAATAAAACAATAGTATTACTTTTTTCTGGCTGTAATTATCGGATTTGGTGTTTAAAATACCTACAAATGAAAATGAAAATAATAATGGACCGATACCTTAATAATAAAAATTAATGATATCAATAATTGGTGCAGCACGAGGGAGCAGTGAAGGTAGAGGGAAGAGGTCCTACGATATGGGACACATTCTCCCACACTTTTGGTAAAATCACCGATTTTAGCAACGCCGATGTTGCTGTTGATCAGTACCATCGTTACGAGGTAATTAAACCTCAAATTTACATACATCTCCAAATACAATGTTTGATTGAAATTACGAATTTGGTGAGGGCAGGAAGATGTGCAGCTCATGAAGAATATGGGAATGGATGCTTACAGATTTTCCATTTCGTGGACCCGCATCTTTCCAAGTATGTTTATTTATTTATTTATGTAACCATTTTGTTAGTGTTTATTTTACTTTAGATTGTGTGAGTTATTGATACTAATTAAGTACTTGCTAAATGTGTGGTTAATTGATACTAATTAGTGTAATTTTGGCTTTTGATGGAGAAATTATATGTGTGGTTAATTTACAGACGGCGTGGGACAAATAAACGAAGCCGGAATCGATCACTACAACAAACTCATAAATGCTTTACTTGCTAAAGGTATTTTCTTATTTTCATGTCGCATGATTTTAAGGATCTAAAACTTAGAGCACCCACATTGCACAATTATATGGGTGTCTTCCGTATATTTTATAATAAAATTTAAGAAAACACAGAATAAATAGTCAAGACCCGTGTCTTTGTGAAGACATTTTTGTTCGGTTAAAACACCTTACGTGTCAGCATCCTATTTGTCTGAATATTTTCTAAACATATAAAAAAAAACAAGTGAAGGATCTTAACTTAAAAAATTATTAAATTTAATATTAATTAATTTTAAAAACACTCATGTGGGTGTCTCTAATTTGGATGCTCTTAGAGCATTCTCAACTTGAGTTTTTCAATTTAAGTGTGAACTCAATTTTAAGTGTGAACATAAATATGTCAAAACAAAAGAAGTGTGAAGATAATTATATTAATATTTAATTAAAAATATCTCAATTAGACCAATCATAAAAAGATAAGTGTGAGAAGAGTTTCTCATGATTTTTTTTTATAGTTTCTCATTTGAGAAATTCTTCTCATTCTCTCTCTTCATTTTCTTCTTTTTATTATTTTTTAAAAATTTGAGAAACACATTGAGAGACTCAGACTAATAGTGCTTTTAGTCAATCATTAAATATAATTTTTAAAAAAATAAAAAATTGTGGTTGACCGAGTTTCACATGTACTATATATACAAACACAATTGTAGGGATTGAGCCGTACGTGACGTTGTACCATTGGGACCTTCCTCAGGCACTCCATGATCGATACCTCGGTTGGCTAAACCCACAAATCATGTAATAATCCATACCCAACAAAAAAAAAGCCATATCAACATTCTATAAAAACTGGATTACGTTCAACATATGCATTCAATAAAAACAGGCAATATATGCACCTTTTTTTTTTGTAGAAATGATTTTGCAGCGTATGCGGAGGTTTGTTTCCAGAGATTTGGAGATAGAGTGAAACACTGGATTACGTTCAATGAGCCACACACATTCGCGATACAAGGCTATGACGTTGGTCTACAAGCTCCAGGCCGTTGCTCTATTCTTTTTAAGCTCACTTGTCGCTCCGGAAACTCATCGACCGAGCCTTACATCGTCGGTCACAATGTTATTCTCACTCATGCCACCGTTTCAGATATCTACAAGAAAAAGTATAAGGTAAGTCAATACTATATTGGAAAGATGGTATTAAACGTAAGATATGTAGATTTAATGTACGTATAATTATGACAGGCAAAGCAAGGAGGTTCGTTAGGGATAGCGTTTGATGTAATGTGGTTTGAACCGGAGTCTAACAAGACCGAGGACATTGAAGCTGCACAAAGAGCTCAAGACTTTCAACTTGGCTGGTATAAAAATCATTACACAACTTTTATTCTTGTTCCATATATAATTTATATCAAGTACTGATATATCTTGATACGATCTTAATTAGGTTTTTGGATCCACTGATGTTTGGGGATTACCCGAGTTCGATGAGAAGCAGAGTCGGAAGCAGATTACCAGTGTTTACGGGATCTCAATCTGCTCTGATGAAGGGTTCTCTAGATTTTGTAGGGATTAATCACTACACAACGTACTACGCAAGGAACAATGCCACTAATCTCATCGGCACTCTCCTACATGACGCCGTTTCTGATTCCGGAACCGTCACTCTACGTATATAAAAACTATAAAGCTCTCTCACTTAAACCCCTAACTATGAGTATCTGATATTGATTCATCTTCTCTGTTTTGAATTTTCAGCGTTTAAGGGTTTAAGCGCTATTGGAGATAGGGTGAGACATATATATCTCCCAAAATAATGGTGTTATTTCTCTAAGCTGGTGTTATTTTTGTTGTTGTCGCGGACAGGCAAGTTCGATATGGTTGTACATAGTGCCTAGAGGGATGAGAAGCTTGATGAATTACGTCAAGCATAGATATGGAAACCCTCCAGTCTTTATCACTGAAAATGGTAAACACAAACATCCTTAAACACTACTCTAGATCATCATCAACAAGAAAGAGAGAGTTTTGTGACGATGATTGTTTGTGCAGGAATGGACGATTCAAACAACATTCTGATCCCAAGAAAAGAAGCTCTGAAAGATGCGAAGAGAATCAGATACCATCATGATTATCTTTCGAGCTTACAAGCTGCGATAAAAGAGGATGGATGCAATGTGAAAGGGTACTTTGTGTGGTCGCTATTGGACAATTGGGAATGGGCAGCAGGTTACAGTTCAAGGTTTGGTCTCTATTTTGTGGATTATAGAGACAAGCTCAAGAGATACCCTAAGGACTCTGTTCATTGGTTCACTTCTTTCTTGAACTCCACTTCTTGATTTTCCTTTTTTTTTTTATTCTCCTCCCATTTTCTTGGTTTCGCTTAATATTGTATACAAACCTTTATGATTAGTGGTTGAACAAAAAAAAACATGCATTATGATTAGTAATGGATTTCGATTCAGAAGAATACTAAACATTATGATTAATTTTAAATAAACGCTCCTGGCATCATGTACGATATAATGATATGTATATATGGAAGAGAAAACCTGAATGAATTATTGAAAACGAAATTGCTTAAATTGGCTTTCTAATTCATATTAGAAGACTCATATTTATAGTTTGATACATGATTTGTTACCCATCTTTTGGGTGGTCAATTTTGTAACAAAATGATGGTAAAGCATAATAATTGAAGAAAAGAGATAAAAGCGTGTGGAGTGTTTGGAGCAATAAATTAAAAGCAGAAATGTGCAAGTCAAGTGAGTGAATTTTATTTATATAACTCAGAAGAGAAGACATCTTCTCTGCCACTTCCATCGTCATCGTCTTCGCCGGAACAAGCTCTCTTGCTTTTCTCTCTCATTCTTCACCGTAACCCCATCTCTCTCTCTCTCAAGTCTCAAGGATCAGTCAGTATCCGGAAGGTATATTTGTCTATTGTTCATATATCCTTCGAAAAATGTATCGTTCTTCTTCTTATTGTATTTTGAATTGAGAGATCCTTCGTTGGAATTATGGGATTTGTTCGTTATAGTCCCGTTTCATCGGAACGCTTTTATATCAAAGATGGGCTCCTCTTGTTTTTTCTGTTCGAGATCGTACAGCATAGAGATTGATCAGAGGAACTCAATTGATCGAACTGCATTGCGTTATAACTTATAAGCCCTCGTGGGAATTTTATAATCTGGAAGCATCTTCTGCTGTGATCATTTTGAAATTGATAGATCTGAGCTTACAAGGTGTTTGATTTAATGCCAACACTTGTCCGTCTTTTAAACAGATCGATCCTTGTGTTTACATTTTCCAGTATCCGATTCAGTATATATATATATATATATATATATATATATATATATATATATATATATATTCAGATCACGAGAAAATTGCATTTTTATCGGTTAATCTGTGACCATTATCGACATGTAGTTGTTCAAAATTGTCACATTGTTGTTTCTATTTTAAGTTTTCTCTTTGGCTATATCATGGCTTTGTGTTATCAGGAGCAGTTTAAAAATCAGAAATGGTTAAGATATGCTGCATTGGCGCTGGCTACGTGGGTGGTCCAACCATGGCGGTTATGGCTCTTAAGTGCCCTGAGATTGAAGTAGCCGTTGTCGACATCTCTGAACCAAGGATTAATGCCTGGAACAGTGATCGGCTTCCTATTTACGAGCCAGGCTTGGACGATGTAGTGAAACAATGCAGAGGGAAAAACCTCTTCTTTAGCACAGACGTCGAGAAACATGTCTTTGAGAGTGACATTGTGTTTGTCTCAGTCAACACTCCAACCAAAACGCAAGGTCTTGGTGCTGGCAAAGCTGCGGATCTTACTTACTGGGAGAGCGCTGCTCGGATGATCGCTGATGTCTCCAAATCTAGCAAAATCGTTGTTGAGAAATCCACGGTTCCTGTGAGAACAGCAGAGGCTATCGAAAAGATATTGACCCATAACAGCAAAGGCATAGAATTTCAGATTCTCTCTAATCCAGAGTTTCTTGCTGAGGGTACTGCTATTAAGGACCTTTATAACCCAGACCGTGTGCTAATTGGTGGTAGGGATACTGCAGCTGGGCAAAAGGCCATTGAAGCTTTGAGAGATGTTTATGCTCATTGGGTTCCAGTGGAACGCATCATTTGCACTAACCTCTGGTCCGCTGAGCTCTCTAAGCTTGCAGCAAATGCATTCTTGGCTCAGAGGATATCATCTGTCAATGCCATGTCGGCTCTATGTGAGGCAACCGGCGCTGATGTCACTCAAGTTGCGCACGCCGTGGGTACAGATACTAGAATCGGTCCGAAGTTCTTGAATGCAAGTGTTGGCTTTGGTGGATCATGTTTCCAAAAGGACATCCTAAATCTTATCTATATCTGTGAATGCAACGGCTTGCCCGACGCAGCTAATTACTGGAAACAAGTCATAAAGGTGAACGACTATCAGAAAATCCGGTTTGCAAACCGCGTTGTTTCTTCAATGTTTAACACGGTCTCGGGAAAGAAAATCGCGATCCTCGGTTTTGCCTTCAAGAAGGACACAGGTGACACTAGAGAGACTCCTGCAATTGATGTTTGTAACAGATTAGTTGCTGACAAGGCCAAGCTGAGCATATACGACCCACAGGTCCTTGAAGAACAGATCAAGAGGGATCTTTCCATGGCTAGGTTTGACTGGGACCACCCGGTTCCTCTTCAGCAGTTTAAAGCGGAAGGTATCTCAGAGCAAGTGAGTGTCGTCTCAGATGCTTACGAGGCGACTAAGGATGCGCACGGCCTTTGTGTCTTAACAGAGTGGGATGAGTTTAAGTCCTTGGACTATAAGAAAATCTTTGACAATATGCAGAAGCCTGCTTTTGTGTTTGATGGTAGGAACGTTATTGATGCAGTGAAGCTGCGTGAGATTGGGTTTATCGTCTACTCCATTGGTAAGCCGCTTGATTCATGGCTCAAGGACATGCCTTCTGTGGCATGAAGGTGCCAACTTCGAGCAACTTATATATGTCTTTTCTATATAATATAGTATTGAATTTCCTTTTGATTCCTGATTCTTGTTGTAACGTCTGAAGCTGAACAATGATGATACTACAATTGTCTGAATCTGCCGAAATTGGAAGAATATATTTATACAAACTTATAGTTTATATCAATATTTTCTTCCATCCTATAAAATTTATATGCTTAGCATGATAAGAACTATTTATATATGGTAAAATCCTTCTCAAATGATAACAAATTTGTGCTTTTATGGTTTGAAATTTCGGGTTTAAATGAGCATGGGAAGAAAAAAAAGGAATGAAGTGTGAAAATTACAAAACAGTAAGGACTAGAGAAAAAAGCTGGTCTTAAATTTGGGGTCGAGCTAATTTTTAGGGTTTTTTTGCGGGTCAACCCGAATTAGTGTTTTGGGCCGCTTTGTTTTTAAAAAGAATCCACCTTCCACGATTTTATCTTCTTTCGTATTCTTCCCCAAATTTTCAACGTAATCCAGATTTCTTTTTCGCTGTACTGGGATTTCTCAATTAATCTTACAATTGATGTGTTGTTTCATCTAATTCTCGTTTCCCTCTTTCTATTGATACCAATTTTTATCTATTTCGTTTGTCAAAAAAAAAAAATCTAGGGTTAGGGTTCTCGATCTCTTCACAAGCTGTTTAATTTCTCGATCCGTCGTTTTCTTTCGCTATTTACTCGAATTTCATAAATATCCCTTTTTATTTTGATGTTAATTTCATGTTTTTCGTCCTCGATTGAGATCTAGGGTTCTTATTTACCGATCTATCTCAGGGCTTCCCAGATCTGTAAATTATCAAAGGGCTTTCTCTTGCTTTGTATATATTCTGTCAATTCTTATCTATTCCACTCTTGATTTGGTTAATTTTTGGGTAGGCCGGAGTCTAGGGTTAGGGTTTCTTCTGATGTGGGGATTTTAATTTTTTTTTTCCAGCTTGAGCCTCTGAAAGCCTAAGATTCTATTTGATCGTATTTGAGTCTTTTGGTGACGCTCTAGTTTGGTTCCATCCTTTGTGCAATTGGCCTGAAATCTTATCTGAGCTTGTCCCTTTAGAGAGGTAAATAATACACATTGTTAACTAGACATTTGTTGTTGTCTGCACTGGTTTTTGTAAGCATTAGTACTTATGTCATATTTTGTTATTGCACTGGTTCGATGTTGTGGTGCATGTCTGTTTTAAGTAGCATGGCAGTATAGTTGTTGTCCTAAGAGGAACTTTTACAGTTAGGCATCTTACATACGGTTTGTACAAGGTCTCTTGCATGCATTTGCTACAACTGTGAGGGGAATTCTTATTCTTTACTTCTTTACTGTTGCATTTCTAAGGATTCAAGGTCTCAGTCTGTCTTTTCAATTTTCGTATATGTCCTTAGAGTTTTATTGTATTTCATTGCCCATTATGCAGATTGAAAAATGGGATTTAAACGCCCTTTCAATGATGATAAATTTCATGAGCTTCCGTTCAAACATTCTAGACAGCTTGGCTATAGCGATAAGTCTACTCAGTTTGATGAATTTATTCATGAATTTATTCCTCGCCATGCTGCTTCGCAGAAATATGTTGCCACGGGTAAATATTAAATGTAAATTTCAATGCTGTTTATTTAAGGACAAAACTTTGCTATGTGATTTAAACTTTTCTTTTGAATGGGTTTATCGCACAATAGTGAGTGAGGGTGATCTTTTTGAACCGCAAGGCGGTGGATCATCTGATGGTGAAACCTTTGGTGAAGAGTCCAATTTTGTTTACCCGGGTCTGAACATGGATGGTGCTTTTGATCGGGTCATGAATGGTTGCGACGGAAAGGATGCAACTCACTCTCCTCATTCTGCAAAGTATTTTGAGCCTTGTATACCTCCAAGAGTATTTGCTCCTGTTGAGATTTTCTATTCTTTCCTCCTGGATCAACCTGCTAGAAAGCAAGTGCCCATTGGACCAGGTCATCAAGCCATAATTCCTGAATGGGAAGGTAGTCAGAATGGAAACCTAAAACCCTTGGGCACGTCGGTTCAAAATCACATTATTGGATGTGCTGATGGAGAGAAGCTGTCTGATACATGTGTCGTTCCCATGTCAGTTTTGAATACGCCTGCAAATATGGATGATGTAGTAGGGAAAGGTAGAGAGTTCTGTGTCTGCCATGACAGGGGTTCTATAAGGTGTGTGCGCCAGCACGTCAAAGAAGCTAGAGAAGAAATGGTTAAGATGCTTGGATTTGAGAAATTCAGAGGTCTGGGCTTGTGTGATATGGGAGAAGAAGTTGCACAGAACTGGAGCGATGAAGATGCATTACTTTTTCATGAGATTGTTTATTCCAATCCCGTGACATTAGGTCGGAACTTTGGCAGCACTTGGAAGGTGCGTTTTGTTTCCAAACTAAGAAAGAGATTGTTAGCTACTACTTTAACGTTTTTGTCCTCAGACGAAGGGCCGCCCAGAACAGAACTTTTATTTTGGACATCGATAGTGATGATGATGATTGGCATGGAGGTTATGGAGGACCTTTGGGTACTCAATATGCCGAAGAAGATGAAGAAGAAGAAGTAGGCTCTGCTATTGAATCTCCTCTTCATCAATGGACTGAAAAATTTAATGAGAAAGTGCATCCACTCCATCAGGAAGAAGGTGAAGCAGACGCCAATTAGTGACAATGATGAAGATGATAATGTTGATACGAGAGAAGGTGGTACTGGACTTTGTGACAAGCACAAGATGAATGCAACAGTTGAATATATGGATAGGTTTTCAGGGAGCAATGAGGAGAGATGGAACGTGGAAGATGACTCATGCACGACCTTTGAACTTGCACATGATGCAGTGAACTCAGGCTGGACGAACTTTGCAAAGAAAGATGATCCAATGTACCCGAAAGTTTCAACAAATGGCAAAGTTCTTCAACCAACTGGGAGCATAATGGAGGAGATATTTGGTCATGGATCCTGGGAAAACAAGGCAAGAAACAAGTGAGGAAGCAACATCATTATCAACAACTTGCAGAATGCTAGAGAGATTTTGGTGTTAATGGGTCCTCCAAATGGTTCTTATTAAAAATAGAGAGATGAGAGAGAGACTCTTAAATTTCAGCCTTTGTTTCTCATGTGAAATGGGCTGTTTTTTCACTTTTCTTGGGGCCCTCTTTCTCAAATTCCTTACCCAGAATGTTAGAATCTTCTCTGATTTGCAAAAAAACGCCAAATATGGTTCTCTCAAGGACAAACGTTGAAAGGCTTTTGTTGTTTGTTTGTTTGTTTGGACGTCGAGAAGTCTCTATTTTCCTGTTATTTGGCCCCATGGTTTACCCGAATTGAGTTTCTACTAGTAATTTTCAGTTGAGTGTATAAATAAGATTTTTTATTATTGTAATTAAGGAAACAAATCTGTAATACAAAAATCAAACTTTCTGTAATTGTGTGATTTCAAGATTTGATTACTTTTTGAAAAATTGAGGAAAGGAGATCTGGACCGTTCAAGTGGCTACTCTCTATCTCCTTTTTCATATCTTTTTGCTTCCATGCATAAATCGAACAACAGCACACACCGAAGAGATGGAGAGAGAAAAAGGAGAGAGTGTTTGTTTGGTTTGTTGAGGAGGAATAGATCCAAAAATGCAGCTGACCTTTGATTACTCGTGTTAGCAACACTTCTTCTTTTTGATTCTTCTTTTTTGAGAAAACAAATCTCTAAACTTTAAGATAGATAGATGATTACTGTGGAATTTATAAAGTTTGTTTTTACTTTTCTCCCTGGTTCTTAGCTTCAAGGTCGGATCTTGTACTTCGCGAGAGAACAACTGTCACATCCCGAATCTGATCGCTAAGAAAGCATCAAGCTTTCTCCCTCTCTCTGTGGCATTTGGGAATTTTCAGTTTTGTGCAGCATTTCTTCGGAGATTTGAGGTAAACTCATCAGGACAAAACTGGGTTCTCGACCCTTAATCTTAATCTTCCTTTTGCTTTTCGTTTCTTTAAAGAAACCCTCTCTTGATTCTGCTTCTTTTGTGTCTCATCATTTGTCTAAGAGAAGATCAAATCAAAATGGAGAAGAGCAAAGAGAAGGAGTATGTGTGCAAGTTCTGTAACAAGAAGTTCCCTTCTGGGAAATCACTCGGAGGTCACATCAGAATTCATACGAACGAGTACTCAGTTGATTCAGACAGTTACAATGGCAATCGCCTGAGACAGAAAAACAAGAGGTTGGTGGATCAGAGAGAGATGAAACAGCAGCAACAGCAACAACTTTGTTGCAGAGAATGTGGTAAAGGGTTTGATTCTTTGAAAGCTCTTTGCGCTCACATGGATTCTCACTTTGAGGGAGAGAAGATGGTGATGGACAGCCAATCTGATACAGAGACTTCTTCGGCTCCCACCAGGAAAAGATCCAAGAGGGTGACGATGAGACAATCCAATTCAGGATCTTTCAGTAATGGGAGCTCGTCTTCTGCTTCTGAGATTGACCAAGAACATAAGAACATGGCTCTGTCTCTGATGATGTTGTCTAGGGATTCAAAAGGACATAACTTGGTGGTGAACTCTCTGGCTGAGTCCTCAGAGAACAACTCTGTGATTCTGGAGACCAAATCTTCTTCAGGAGAGCAGCTAAAGAAGGTCTCCAATGTGAAGAATCAGGTTTTAGAGACAGATAAAGTTTCATTTGATGACCAATTGAGATCTGCTGATGATGGTGAAGGTGCTATTCTCTGTGATTCAGATAGCTCTGATTCTGATTACTTCATGAATGGCCCAAAGAAGTCGGACTCATACATTTCCCTTGACGGATCTCTTAGGAACACTGGATTCAACAGATTCAGGAATAGTGATGAGCTTGTTTTGAAGGAAGGAGGATCAAAGTATGAGCTGAGAAAAAGCAAAAGGATCTTCCCTTCTTATGAAAATGGTGCACACAGCTTGGAAACTGATACTTGTGCAGACACAAACAGAAAGATTCATGATAGCAAATCCCCAATGGTTAAGAAAGCAAGTGGTGGTGCAAAGAAGAAAATCAAAGGTCACGAGTGCCCAATATGCTTAAAGGTGTTCAAATCAGGCCAAGCTTTAGGTGGTCACAAGAGATCACATTCCATTGAGAACCAAGAACACAGGTTCAAACACCAAGCAGCTGAAATGCGAATCGATCTCAATCTTCCTGCTCCGGACATTGATGAATGAATCAGAACCTGAGAGACAACTCATCCCTCGGTTATGTTCTCCCTGGTGTTTCATCCTATTTTTTTGTTACAATTCTTCAAGGTTCTGAAGGTAAATCAATTTTTTTTTTATTTGTTCATAGAAAGCTTTATCATTTAGCCAATGCGTTTCTTTATGACTTCAAGTGTTGATGATATAAAGCTTCCTGTTTCTTCTTACTGTCACATTTAAGTTGTCTTCTTCATTTTCCAGCTTTCACCTATAAGCCTTCCTTCCTCTGCACTCGTACCTTAGTAGTATTCATAGAAAATCCCAATCTTTAAAGTCAAGACAAGAGCCATTGTCTCTTGCTTTGGTAGGATCTTCTAAGTAGCTTCTAAGTTATCTTCTTCATAGCACTCTTTATTTAATGGGCCGTTCTTATTGGGCTTCTAAGTAGCTTTGGTAGAATCTTCTTTAACCCATTGAAGTTGTAATAAAGACACGAGAGGTATATAGCTTGAGACCCACGAAACAACTCAATACACGTTCTTGTTTTGCTTGTATTGGTTGTGTCATGTAAAATACATAAACCGGTCATTTTATACGTACTCAAATCATGTAAACCCCACAGAAAGTGAAACAAATCGATCGGAATGTATTAACAAGGTCACGGGTTGATATTTATATCTATGAAAACGAACCTAAGGACCCCACAAATCCGATTTTTCCCTTCTCATTTACTAAAAAAAAATACAACCCTCCATAACGTCGATTCATGTGCATCTTCTGTGTTGCATTAAAATCCCAAGTTGCTTATTTCCCTCTTTCTCTTCAAGTTTAAACTTTTCCTTCTCCAAGAAAACTTCTTACTTTCTCTCTCTCTCTCTCTCCAAATCAAGAAATGTCGACGAGTACTCACCTGAACCGTCCGATCTTGATGATCCTTCTCCTCCTCTTCGTCTTTTTCTCTCTCACAACCTCCACCGTTTCTGCAATTGCCGAAGGAAACCGAACGACATCAAGAAACTTCAGTTACCGAACCCACCGATTCGTCCCGATGACTCACCACCCGTATTACGTGACTCCTCACCGTTCGTGCGACTCCTTCACTCGTCCGTACGCACGTTCTATGTGCCTTGAGCTTCAAAGAATCCACCGTAGCACCCGGAAGCAGCCACTTTTTTCCCCTCCTCCTCCAGAGATTGATCCAAGGTACGGCGTCGATAAAAGACTCGTCCCCTCCGGTCCAAATCCACTTCACAACTAAAACCCTATCCCCGACTATTTTAATTTCTATACATAAATACATAGATACATGGACCTAGGGTTTCCTCTTGGTTACATATTTTATACATGACATGCGCACATTTATTGGCGTTTCTTGAACTTGTTCGAGAGATCTGTGTTTTTCATAGAGTTTTTCTTTTGCCCGAATTAGACGAAGGTTCGTCATTTCTTCTCTGCGGATCTTTCTTGAAGCTTGATTCTACTTCTTGATCTTGTAATGGACTCCTACGTTATGGGGGAGATATTTATTGTTGCTATTTCCACGCTTGTTTTTTTTAGACTTGTAGAGTGTGGAAACAATCTTGGAAATAGTAGTGTATTTTTTTTTGCAAGGTCTTTCTTTTATTTTATTTTTCTGCTTGCATAATTGAATTTAAAAAAGAAAAAGGGGAAATTAGATTTAGTATATGGTTGGGAGAGGAGAGGAGAGGAGAGGTGGAGAAACGCATGAGTTCCATTAATTTGGGAGCTGTATTGTTATTATTATTATGTAACTCCAAAGTCTCCTTTGGTATATGATTAAAATTTATATTAAAACAAACAAAAATTGATGGACCATAATCAATGTTCAAAATTTCGCTAGACGTTCATTGGGCGGTCGAGTTGAGCCTAGCGCCTAGCGAAAAAATTGGGAATTAGTTTTTGATTTTTTAATGTCTTTTTAACATGTTAATTTATTATAATTTATAGTTTCAATATAATATTGTACTCAAAATTAGATAAAACACATGAAAACAAATATTATGATCTTCATTAAAAATATGAATATAAGTTGGACTTATCAAATTTTAAAACCAACTAAATTATTTTAAATTAAAAAAAAACTAGGCTAGACGGCTGTCTAATCAAAAATTAATCGGTTTAGACAGAAATTAATCGGTCTAGACAGAGATTAATCAAACACCCGATTTATTAAACCGATTACCCATAAATCGGCACAGATTAACGCTGTCTATCGCCTAAGTAGCCAATTATTTGAACAGGGGCCATAATCCATATGTATGCTCTTCTCTCGTGTGATATTTCGCTGTAAAGATATTTAATTCGCTTGTCTCTGTCAATAGACACTAGCTAGTAGAACCCTGCAATACAAGAGTTTTTTTTTTAATGTAACTTCTGTGTTTCTATTTCCAAATCAATTTTATTTACTTTACCCCAATAAAAAACTTTTTATTTTATTTTTGCCAGCAGGATTTTCTTACGTCTACTCGGTTGGTTTTACACTTTTAGTAATATGGCACCGCATTGTCAGCATTCAATCAACCAACGGATTATAAGTTGTACACAAATCTTTCTGTTTATCGCCAAATTTTTTATATAAATTCATATCAGAACGTGTAATCCGTGTCATAACTTGGTATCAATTTCTGGAATGTGTGTGTGAGCTGTAAGACAGATAACAAAATTTATGTTAGTTTTCACTTATGGAAAGAAAAATATTCGTACTTATTTTTTTAAATGATGAAAATAATGCGAACTTGTAAAAAAAGCAAAAAGTTAGAAACAAGAAGAAAAAAGTGAAAAAAATGAGGTGTAAATTAAAATAGAAAAACATGAATGTATTTTTGATATTAGGTGAAACATCAAAAGTAACAATGAATTGCATTCATACAAGTTTTCGAAAAAATGAACAATTAGGAGACATGGCAAGTATAAGGAGAACTGGAGAACTTTGGAGGGTATCATGAATCTTATTGGCAAAAACATGAAAAAGAAAAAAAGATGAAACATATTGTGAAATATTAAACAAACAAACAAAAACATTTTGTGAAGTAGTTAAGAAGTTTCGGTAATAGATGGAAGAAGGAAAATTGGAAAAGTTTTGGGTATGAAAGACTCAAAATGGAGAGAGAGAAAAAAACAAAAGGATTGTGGAAGACATTAATACCTCAAAATAATATTAAAATAAGTTTTAGTTAAAAAAATCCAAAAATACTACAAATTTTCATGTTTAAGAAAAGTTCATTGATCATTAGTACCCTTTTATATATTTTAAATTATCATAGATCGGTCTCTTAATTACTACTATGATTTAATCCGTAATCCGTAATTTTCTCTTAAAAATTGTTTTAAATTTTAATTTTAAATTCTAGTTAATTTAAAATTGGTTGTCAAGTAGATAAATATGTATATATTAACATGAGACAACCAAAATTTACGTATATGCAGTAACCGTCGAATATGAATTAGAATTAATTTTGTTATGCGAATTAATATATAAGTAAATTTTAGTTATAAAAGTGATGTAATGTTAATATATACCAATGTGAATTAGAATCTAGATATGTATATCCGTGAAATATAAATTTGGTTGTGATTTTTTTTATTTGAGGTCAGACTATCATATTTGGTTAATGAATTCTATAATATGATTTATTAATAATTATATATATGGTTATCAAAGCGAGCTAACCCACATACTTAATCTGTTGGACCAATATATTTTTTGGACTAACCCACAAAGAACTACAATCTTGAATCTTGAAAGCACCAACTATAATATGCACTGTTTAATGACTGTTGAGTTTTTGGGCGGTCCACGAACTCTTAAGAAATCAATTTTCTTATGTTTAATGTATAACTCAAAGTTGTAAAATACTTTATCATATTATTTAGTAAAATGACTATAACATCTATCTTTAAAACTAAAAACTAATATTTTTACTCACAAAATCCATTTTTGTGGTCAAAAATTAAAGTCATAACCCGTCCCATAGCAAAAAAGTTTATTTCCAATCCATATGTCATTAGCCCGAATTGATACTCTTAATTATATAATACAATTTAATTATAAAAATTAAATAGAATTACTACAAAATATTGAATAGATTTACTTGGTAGATTATTTTTGGAAATAAATAATATATTATATTGATCAACATTATAACATAAGCCATAACAAATACTTTTAAAACATATTTCGATTTAATTATTATTTTACAAAAAAATAATAATTGAATTGATTTTTGAATAGAATACAAATTTAAAATATTACAAAATCTCGAATAATTTTTTTTGGGAATATATATAAATTGATTATTATTTAAAAGCATATAATATATTTTAATATTTTAATAAGCAAATAAATCAAATACAATCTTAAATGCATGTTGAAGAAACAAAACAATTTTCTATATTTTTTCTTTAATAATTTTAAAAGACGGTTATATCATTTTCTATTTCAATTATATTTTTTATTTGTAATGACATATTATGTAATAACTTACAAAACAAAGTTTTGTTTTTTTAAATGACTCCTTAAATAATAATATAGAGATATAGAGAGTTCCGGTCCAAGTATTTTTAAAATATAAAACAAAACGATAAAAAAGTGTTTTTATCTATGATCTACGATAAAAACAAAAAAAATGCACCAAAAATATAAAACTAAAACGATAAAAAATGTGTTTTCCTTCGTTTCAAATATCTGGTCCGATCTTGATTACAGCAAAATGACGGATCCAGCTAAAAAGTGCAATTAGTTCTTTGGGTTTAATTTGCTTCAAAAAAGCAATTAATTAGTTTCTTACATTTTTCCTTACAAAATGTTTTTTTTGGTTGCTTTTGTCCCAAAACAGACTAATGCGTGTATAGCTTTCACTCTTAAGCACAATCCGCATAGACTATGGTCACGTATTCACTCATTTCTCCAATTCATAATAATGTCAATTTGCATATTGTTGTAATCTGAGTATAATTTATTTATTTGACATTCTTGTCTTTTTCATTCCCAACCCCAAAAAGAAAGCAAATCTCCTAACTTTAGATATTGAGGAAATTTCAAAGTCTGTTTTATTTGTTTCCTGTTTTCGTGTTCTCTTTTGCTTGATGATAGGATCTGTAGTTAACAAGAGAGGACTGTTACATTCCCCAAAATCTGATCGCTGTGAAAGTATCAAGCTTTCTGCTTGATGATTCTCTCTCTCTCTCTCTCTCTCTTAGCATCTGTCTGGGGTATTTCAGTGTTTCTTGGAAGATTTGAGGTAAATCAGACAAATGGGTTCTCACTAATTTCCCTTTTTTGTTCTTCCTTGTTCTGATCTTGCTTATATCATCGTGTTTGATCACTTGTCTTAAAGGTAAGAAGATGGAGCAGTGCAAAGAGAGGAAGTTTGTGTGCAAGTTCTGTAGCAAGAGGTTCGCTTGTGGGAAATCACTAGGAGGTCACATCAGAACTCACATGAACAATGAGAATTCAGTTGATTCAGACGAAGATGAACACAATAGGCTCAAAATCGAAGAAAATGGAGGTCAGTCTAGTTACGGTCTGAGAGAGAATCCTAAAAAGAACAAGAGGTTCGTGGATCAGAGAGAGATGATGGCTCTGAAACATCATCAGCAACAACTTCTTTGTTGCAGAGAATGTGGTAAAGGTTTCGTTTCTTCGAAAGCTCTTTGTGGTCACATGGCTTGTCACTCTGAGAGAGAGAAGATTGTGATGGATAGTCAATCTGATACTGAGGCTTCCTCGTCTCCTGTAAGGAGAAGATCCAAGAGAGTTGTTAGACACCACCACCACAAAGCTGATGCTTTTGTAGTTGGTGGTATCATGAATCAATCCGATTCAGGGTCTTCTGATGCTTCTGAGATTGAGCCGGAACAAGAGGAAATGGCATTGTCTCTGATGATGCTCTCTAGGGATTCAAGTTTCAAGAAAGGACATAACTTGGTGGTGAACTCTCTGGCTGAGTCATCTGACAACAACTCCGTGATTCTTGAGACTAAGTCATCTTCAGGAGAACAGCTTAAGGTGTTCAATGTGAAGAATGTTGAGGAGTTTTTTAAGAAGAACAAACTTGGAGGAGTGGATAATAACAACCAGTTGAGATCTGGCGAGGACAATGGTGATATTCTCTATGACTCAGATAATTCTGATTCTGGTTACTTCAGGAATGGACCAAAGAAGTTGGACTCAGATGTTTCTGTTGATGGATTATTCAGGAACACTGGGTTTGATAACAAGTCTGTAATGAGATTTGGATCCGGATTCAACAGCTCCACAACAAAACAGGATAAGAACTTGAACAGATTCAGGAAGGAATGGTCAGGGTCAGGGTCAGGTCGTTCTTCTACAAAGTATGATCTGAGGAAAAGCAAAAGAGGGTTTCCTTCTTACGGTCGAAAGAAAATAAAGTACGAGTTCACAGAGTCTGTCTATGACAGTGGTGAGCATAGCTTGGAAACTGATTCTTGTGCGGACACAAACAGAACAATCAAGATTCATAGTAAACCCCCAATGGTTAAGAAAGCAAGTGGTGCAAAGAAGAAAAGCAAAGGTCACGAGTGTCCGATTTGCTTCAGGGTGTTCAAATCAGGACAGGCTTTAGGTGGTCACAAGAGATCACATTTCATTGGGAATCAAGAACACAGGACTTTGGTGATCCAACACCAAGTAGCTCATGAGATGCATACACTCATCGATCTCAATCTTCCCGCTCCTATTGATGAATGAATCCAGTAGTAGTAACCGAATTTTGTTCTCATTCTCTTATTGTTTCCTCTCTGTTTGATTTTTTATTTTTACTTCAGATTCAAGAATGCTTTTTGGTTCACAAGGTAAATCAAAGTTTTTTTTTTTTTTTCATTTGTTCATAATCAAATATCAAGCTGTGATTTTGATATTTTAGTAACGAGAAAGTTAAAAAAAAAATGCAATTGTCAAGACAAGAGCTCAATGATAATTTTGTGGCAGAGTTCAATAATAATAATTCAACTGAAAGAGGGAAGTAAAACAATTATGAGAAGGAAAAAGAAAGCAAAAGGACCACAATTCGCTTCTAAGAAGAAACTTTTGGTAAAAGTGTAATTTGGTCAATAATATAAACACACAAAATTATAAAAGAGCCCATATTTTGTTTCTTAATTACAAAATATCCAAATTACATATCTAGAGGCTCAACACATGTATTAGTAGTATATATAATGAATCGAAATTGAAAATAAGGCCAAAATAAGTTATATAACTGCTTAAAAAAAAAAAAAAATTAGCACAAAATTTTCGATTCTTAATTTTTTAAAAATGAAATTGCCTTGAAACGTTGTTCTCGCCTTTGGCTGAAATGAATGGCATTTGTTTGGGCAATCCATGTTGAGTGTGTGAAGAGGGTGGTCTCTGATTTTAATCGGTGCAATAGTTTCTCCATCGGCTTGGCCTCTATACACTACACTCATGCGCAAAAACAATCAATTCGAGTCTTCGAGATAGGCTAACGCAAAACGCAGCTGCACCAATTCAATTTAGATACATAACAAGTTTTGAAATTGTGTTTTGCACAAAAGATTAGACAGATTTCTTAAGACAACATCTAAATACAGAGCTTATTACATACACGTAAATTATGATTTGGAGTTTAAAATGCTCAAAAATTATTATAAAAAGGGGCTAACTTGAGAATAACCAAAAAATACGAAACAGACTTCCGGGATAGTTTACTTTGTAAAATATTAGGATTTAACCCGCGCTAATTATAGCGCATGATAATTTTTTTAAAAATAAATTGTTTTGAAATTTAAGAAAAATATTTTTATCTGAATTTTACAATATAGCTAACTAACTACTGCTTATAGATAAAGCTGTCAATTTGTAATAATATGTCTATTTAACCCGTTTTGCATTGAACTGAAATATTATTCGGGCTAACCCGCAAAAACTTATAATTTTTAAAACATAACTCTAATAAGCATCGTTAAATGACTCTAATTTTTGTGGTGAGTCTACGAACTCTTAAAAAAATAGTTTTCTTGTGTCTAACTTTTTATAAAATTAGTAAAATATTTTTTTAATTTTGTTTTGATATATATTCAAATAAAATATAATAAATTATAGTGAAAAATATAGCAATATTTTGAATAGATTTTTTTTTCTTTGAATATATATGAATTGATTATTATTTTAAAATATATAGTATTAAAATAATTAAGAAATGAAATAATAAATAACCTGTTTAATGCAAAATATATAATTTCCATATTCTAATCAATAATTTTAAAAGACTATTATATCATTTCCTATTTCAATTATTCTTTGTTATTTGTAATGGCATTTCATGTAATAACTTACTAAACAAAGTTCATTTTTAAAAAATATCTTCTTAAATAATATTATAGAGATATTTAGAAAGTAGATTTTTGCGGTAATCTGCTTTGTAAAATCCAAATTCGTGAAATCGATGTATATTTTGGAAGGTTAGGTATGAGAGTATTTGGTATAAATTTTGTATTCTTATTTTACTAGTGTGTATTTCTTTTTAAAATTATTTAGTATGAAATATGAATTTATATTATTTTATATTCTATTAATTTGTATTTTTTTTAAATAAATAGCATAATTTAGTATTATGAATTTGTGTTTGTAAATATTTGCATTTGTGGTACATTTAAATTTGTTAATATTGACGTTCTTGTTTGCGCTTTTGTTTGTGAGCATTATACAGTTTTTTTTTGTTTTGATATTAATTTAAATTACAATTATAAAGATATTAGTTATGCTTAGATGGAATTATTCAAAATAACCGAAAGAATTAAAGACCTTAGTTACATCGGTAAAAATTAAAAAAAAAATTGTCAAAACATAATATATTCGAGTTTATAATTGTAATTAAAATGTATTATGTTTGCGTTCATGTATATGCGTTTATATTTTTATATTTTTATTAGTGTTAGCATTAAAGATGTGTTAGCTCAATTGAGGCTTTATTTAATCATGCGTTTATTTTTGTATTAGTGTTAGGATTAAAGATGTGTTAGCTTAATTGAGCTTTATATAATCCTAAAACAAAAAATTGACCTAGAACAAACAAATGTCTAAGTCAAACCTAAACGAACTCATGCTACCACTCAAAAGTTAAACGCAACCAACAAATTCAGTCTCGACAAATGACCTGAAACCAAAGGAACTGAATTTGAGAAAACCGAACCCAACCATATAGTGGAAGTTGGCATTGAAAACCCGTGAGGAGACTTTGTCAGTTGGGCCAACTCACTCTAGGCAATAGTCGGAAGGCGCGAAGTCTTACTGGTTTGGCATGTGGTAGCCAGTCCCCATCTCTCCAGTAGGATGTCGACCGGACAGCCTAGGTTATCAAAAAAAAAAAAAAACCATATAGTTATAAATAATTGAATGATTCATTTAAAAAAATATATTTCCAAACCAAACAGAACCAAAAACCGAATGTATATCTAAAATACTTGAAATATAATTATATACCAAAAAAATATTAGTTATATTTAGAATTGAAATAACCAAACTACTCAAATTACAATTATAAACCCAAAGATATTAGTTATTTTTAGACTGAACTACCCAAAATAACTGAAAGTCATTAGTTATATTTGTAAAAAAATTTAAAAAAGTTTTAGACAAAACCAAATTTCATTAAAATTGAACCAAATTTTTAGTTTTGTTTCCCGGATATTTTGGGTAATTCATATAGTATTTTCGGGTATTTCGAATAGTTTGGGTAAAATATCAATCCGAACCGAAAAGATTTCAGTTCTATGTCTGTTTTCAATCATATTACCCAAACCGAGACATACCCGAACCGAATTTTGTTTTAGTTCCTAGTAAACCTTTCTACTCCAACTACCCAAAACCCTAAAAACCGAACCGACCCGACCCCACCCCAAATACTAAAACTGAAACTTGAAAGACGAAAGAGAAGAGTGTATATATATATACCTTAGAAAGAAACCAAAGCTTTGCTTTTCTGAAGATGAAAATTCCTGAAAATAAATGCATGCATTAATGATGTCTTTGATAAAAAAGAATCATATTAACAGAGAAGTTGTTTGTATTTGTGGGCAATACCTTTGGTTTCAAAGAAGACGATGTGAGCTTTTAACAACAATGGATTATGACAAAGTCAGTAGTCTCTTAGCGTCTTGTGGAGTTGGGGAGATAATAACCATTGATTCCTGCAAGCCCTAAGTGAGTAAACCCAAAAGAAAAAACCATTAGGATGTTGAGATGTCAACTTTGCAGCTTCATTAACAATCTACGAATTTGATTAAGGGGAAGCAAATTTTACCTGACTCAAAGCGGCTGAATTATCCTGGTTTAAGAGAAAAACAACATGTGCCTACGATGAATCATTCATGTACACTACCACCACCATTTGGTCTCTGACTCGTACCTCAGACAAACTAACGCTATTGAAAATCAAGAAGCAATAGAAAGAGGACGACGTACCTAAGAAACCAAAGCTTTCTTTTCAATGAGGACAGAGAGAAGATATCTTCTAAGATGAAATTCTTTCTCTTTTGAACAAGCAGAGATGTAGGAATCAAATACTTGTCCTGTTGTGGACCATAAGTCACCAAAAAAGCATAATTTTCGTATAAAGAATCAGACATTTTCCCACAACCAATGACACTATAATGTTAGAAACCGAGGGAGAGAGGGTGAGAGAAGTCAAACCTGAGACAGATCATATTCATATAGACACTCCAGTTCTTGGTCTTGAAGCTGAAAATATAAGATAATAATAACTTAAAGTCGACTAGTTATAAAAGACTTTACGTGATCAAAAGATGGAGTCAATCAAGGAATAACAAACTCCATTAAGGGAAACTATTGTGAAGATCATAACTTGGTTTAAAATAGGGAAGGGACATTTTACCTGATCAAAAGCGGGGAAGATATAATCCGCAAATCCTCGATTTCTCTGTTAAGAATAAGTCACAAAAAGGCAAACAGAGATAAATTTAACCTTCAATGAAAGTAAAGAGATGTGCATGAACAAAAGAAAAATGAACTTACCATTGCTTCTAGACCAATGCCAAAATGCAACTCTGCGTTGGTTTGATGTAACATAAGATAAGGAGTAGAATCTGTAGTTGGAGATGAAATACATACCTCCCTCTCCTCGCCAAGATGTCAGATTCTTCTAGTATGCAGAGATTTGTATATTCTTGAAGCAAGACAGAGGAATGAATACTTCATTCACAAAGTCCCAACCCATATATATGGATTTAACAGAGTTTATGTCAATCAGCTAAAATCTTGAGACATATTTGCTCAACGAGATGCATAAGATATAAATAGAGTTTATGCCAATCGGCTAATCTTGAGATATATCATTCAACAATCCTTGTTAAAGTTATTCTCCCATGGATGCAGAAGACTGAATATATACACATCTTGTTGTCCAGAACCACCAAGATAATAGAGCTTAAGCAGAGAATTGAATTTCACAGTTTTGGGATGTTGTTAGACAAGTGTTTACATTAAGGAACATTTATCTCCCCATCAATATGCAGAATATTGAATAATATGTTCAAGATATAGAGTTTGTGCAGAAACTTGAATTTTTCAAAGGCGGAGCTAAGCAGAAGATTGAGTTTATTATATCACACTGTCCCATTTCAACAAGTTACAGAGTTTTTACGCAGAAGATTGAATTTCTCTCAATCTTGGGGAAAGTCTTTTCAATGGTGCTTATAAGCTCAACAAGATTATAGAGTGTTTTTTATGTATAAACTTGAGATTTCCAAATTTTGGGATCTAAGCAGAAGATTGAATAATATGATAAAGACTTTGTGCAGAACTTGAATTTCCTGATCTTGAGACATCATTCGACAATCTTTTTCAAAGGCAGATCTAAGCAGAAGATTCGAATATATGTCATGCTGTCCCATCAACACAGCAAGCTATAAGGTTTTTGCAGAAACTTGAATTTCTCTGTCATAGCTTATGCAGAATATTGAATTTTCCCTGAATCTTGGAACATCATTTGACAATTAAGTCTTACTTTAGGCAGACCTGTTCCCCATCAATATGCAGAAGATTGAATATTTAATCAATGTTGTCCCAGCCCAACAATGTATAAAGCAGATTATGTTTTCTCCCATAAGTATGCAGAAGATTGAAGTTTACATATGTTGTCCCATGCCAGCAAGCCTTATTAAAGGCAATCAAAAGTTATTTCATGCTGTTCCATTCCAGCAAGATGCACATGCACATGATTTCATGTTGAATTACTCATTCTTGGATGTGCTGTTTTTCTCCAATCAAAATGCACAAGATTTGATGTTATTTCTCGCGCTGTCTCAGCCTGCAAGAGATATAGTTTAGGCAGAACATTGAATTGAATTTCATATCATTAGACAAACCTTGTTAAACACAGGTCTATGCAGAAGATTGAAGTTACAGAATATGCAGAAACTTGAATTTCAAAAACCTTGGGACATAAGTGAATGTTGCTTCCAGCCAAGCAAGATCCATGAACAACAGAAATCTTGGGACACCACTGAATAAAACGATGTCCCGGTCGAGCGAGAGCTATCGTTTAAGCAGAAACTTGAGTATTATTATCATGTTGCCAGAGCCCAACAATATGCAGAGTTTTGAATAGTATTATCATGTTGCCACACCCCAACAAGATATAGATTTAAAGCAGACAAGTGAATTTCCCCAATGGACATTACTAGAGAAACCTTGCTAAAGAACATTTCTCATCCATCAGTATGTAGAATATTGAATGTTATCATGTTGCCACAAACCAACAAGATATAGCCTCCTTAAGCAGATGTAATTGAATATTAGAAAATCCTTGTTATTATTCCTCCCATCAATAAGCAGAATATTGAGTATTATCTTACCGTTCCAGACCCAACAAGATATAAACTTCAAGCAGACAATTGAATTTAACCAATCGAACATCACAAATTTAGCTTTACTAGAGGACATTCATTTACTCACATGCTTGTCCCAGCCAACTAAGATGAGAGTTTTAGCAGAAAAACTAAGTTTCCCAATCTATGGAACATCATTAGACAAGCCTTATTAAAGTGACATTTTTTCCTCCATATATGCAGAATATTGATATAGAGTTTGAGCAGAGGATTGAATTTCTTAAACAAAGGCTGATCAATGCAGAAATTGAAGTTTATATCATTGCTGTCCCAGGCCAGCAAGATAATAGAGTCAATAATAGAGATAAAATTCTCCAATTTTATCTATGGAGAAGACTGAATTTCCCAACCCAACAAGATATAGTATATGCAGAAACTTGCAAGTTTCAAAAACCTTGGAACATAAGTGAATGTTGCTTCTAGCCAAGCAAGATCCATAGTTTATGCAGAAGCTTGAATTAGAAATCACTGAATAAACGCTGTGCCACTCCAGCGAGAACTATAGTTTAAGCAAGAACTTGATATTTACTCACATTCTTGGGATACCATTTTAAGGCATATATCTATTCCCATCAATTATGCAGACAGTTGAATCGTTTATCCCAACATCGTAACATCAGTGCAGGCGATTGAATTATATGATTTATTAGCTCAACTATACAAATAACTGTATTTCCCAAACGTTATCTCTCCATCAATATGCAAAATCTTGAATATTATTATCATGTTGCCACAGCCCAACAAGATATAGATTTAAAGCAGACAATTGAATTTTCCCAATGAACATTACTAGATTTATGCAGAAACTTGAAGTTTCATGTTGCTTCTAGCCAAGCAAGATCCATAGTTTATGCAGAAACTTGAATTATAAATCACTGAATAAACGCTGTCCCAGTCCAGCGAGAACATCGTTTATCATACTATCCCAGTACCGTAACATCAAGCCTTGTTAAAGACTAGTTTCTCATCAGTGCAGTGCAGACGATTGAATGATATATCCCAATGATTTCTTAGCCCAACTATACAAATAACTGTATCTCTCCATCAATATGCAGAATCTTGAATAGTATTATCATGTTGCCATATCCCAACAAGATAAAGACTTTTAGCAAGACAATTGCATTTTCCCCAATGGACATTAACTAGATCAATTATTTCGTCCATCAATAACCAGAACATTGAGTATTATCATGCCGTCCCAACCTCGGCAAGATATAAACTTCAAGCAGAAAATTGAATTTCCCAATCGGACATCATTAAACAAGCTTTACTAGAGGACATTTTTACTCTCAATCAATATGCAGAATATTGAATATTACAATCTTTATCAAAGGCAGATCTAAGCAGAAAATTTGAATATATGTCATGCTGTCCCATCAACACAGCTAGCTATAAAGTTTTTGTAGAAACTTGAATTTCTCTGCCATAACCCAGTAAAATATATATGGCTTATGCAGAATATTGAAATTTCCCTCAATCTTGGAACATCATTTGACAATTAAGCCTTGCTTTAGGCAGACGAAGAGAAATTAAATTTCTCATTATTGGGACATAACTCGACAAGTCTAAACAAAGGAGGACCTATTCCCCATCAAAATGCAGAAGACCTGAATATTTGATCATGTTGTCCCAGCCAACAAGATATCAAGTTAAGCAGATGATTAAATGATATATATCATTCTTGGGAAATTGTTCATTACAAGCAGATTATGTTTTTCACATCAGTATGCAGAAGACTGAAGTTTACATATACTGTTGTCACATTCCAGCAAGCCTTATTAAAGGCAATCAAAATTTATTTCATGCTGTTTGTTTCCAGCAAGATATAAGAGTCTATGCAGAAAAATTGAATTTCTCACCCTAGGAACACATCATTCCAAGAGCCCTCTTGAATGTGCTGTTTTTCTCCTGTCAATATTTGATGTTATTTCTCGTGCTGTCTCAGCCTGCGAGATGTATAGTTTAGGCAGAGAATTTGAATTGAATTTCAATACCGATCTATGCATATGCAGAAACTTGAATTTCAAAAACCTTGGGACATAAATGAATGCTACTCTCAGCCAAGCAAGATCCATAGTTTATGCAGAAATCTCCATCAATATGCAGAATTTTGAATAGTATTATCATGTTGCCACAGCCCAACAAGATATAGATTTAAAGCAGACAATTGAATTTCCACAATGACACATTACTAGAGAAACCTTGCTAAATAACATTTCTCATCCATCAATATGTAGAATATTGAATGTTATGCAGAAGCTTGACTTATAAATCTTGGGACACGACCGAATAAACGCTGTCCCAGTCCAGCGAGAACTATAGTTTAAGCAAGAACTTATATTTCCACTCTTGGGATACCATTTTAAGGCATATTAATTCCCATCAAATTGTGCAGATAGTTGAATCGTTTATCATAGTATCATACCATCCCAATATCGTAACATCAAGCCTTATTAAAGACTAGTTTCTCACCAGTGCAGACGATTGAATTATGTGATTTATCAGCTCGAGTATACAGTTTTTTAAGCAAATAACTGTATATGTCCATCAATATGCAGAATCTTGAATATATTAATATCATGTTGCCACAACCCAACAAGATATAAACTTCCAGCAGAAAATTGAATTTCCCAATCGAACATCATCAAACAAGCTTTATACTCTCAATCAATAAGCAGAATATTGAATATTACCACGGATTGTCCCAGCCAATTAGGATGAGAGTTTTAGAAGACAATTAAGTTTTCCAATCTATGGAAGCCTTATTGAAATTGACATTTTCCCTTATATATATGCAGAATATTGATATAGAGTTTAAGCAGAGGATTGAATTACTCAATTTCAGGACATGGCAACATCGGAAGAAACCGGACAAGTCTTACTTAAGGCAGCATAGGGGCAAATGTTCCCTAGTTAGAAACCGGACAGATCAAAATCATATGAGAGCTTAATATTTCCACTCTTGGGATACCATTTTAATGCATATTTATTCCCATCAATTGTGCAGATAGTTGAATCGTTTATCGTAGTATCATACTATCCCAATATCGTAACATCAAGCCTTATTAAAGACTAGTTTTTCACCATTACAGACGATTGAATCATGTGATATATCCCAACTATACAGTTCTTTTAGCAAATAACTGTATTTCCCAATCTGACATTCTTAAAATTAAAGGACGTTATAGTCCATCAATATGCAGAATCTTGAATATATCAAGGATTTTTGATAATCCTTGTGGCCACAGCCCAACAATATGCAGAATTTTGAATATTATTATAGGACATTATCTCTCCATCAATATGCAGAATCTTGAATAGTATTTATTATCATGTTGCCACAACGCAACAAGATATAGAACTTAGCAGACAATTGAATTTCACGAATGGACATTACTAGATTATTTTGCCTCCATCAATAAGCAGAATATTGAGTATTATCATGCCAAACCTGGCAAGATATAAACTTCCAGCAGAAAATTGAATTTCCCAATCAAACATCATTGAACAAGCTTTTTTACTCTCAATCAGCAAGCAGAATATTGAATATTCAAGATTGTCCCAGCCAATTAAGATGAGAGTTTAGAAGACAATTACGTTTCCCAATCTGTAGAAGCCTTGTTGAAATGACATTTTCCCCTCTATATATGCAGAATATTGATATAGAGTTTAAGCAGAGGATTGAATTACTCAATTTCGGGACATGGCAACATCGGTAATTTGACAAGTCTTACTTAAGGCAACATAGGGGCAAATGTTCCCAAGTTAGAAACCGGACAGATCACAATCATATAATGTGTCGTCCCTTTCTTTTGGGTTTGAAGAAAACAGAAAACTTTTGAACACATCTTTAAGAACATGAGAAACAAACGATAAAAGGAATTTCTAATCCACTGAAAGTCGGAAACAAATCTTTACGAACATGATCCACATCATAAACCAAACAAGAGCCAGAATCTTTTTTAAAAAAAATAAAGAAACACAAACGTGAAATAAGAAACCATAAGACTGAAGAACTCGCAAATCCAAAAAAGGGGCTTCTGATTTGAAACGCAAAAAAAGATGAAAACCCTAATTTGTAACAACAAACGTCAAAACATAGAAAGAGAAACACAAAATTGAAATTAGAAACCCTAGGATGTCGACAAAAGAGGACTTTTGAAACCCTAAATTTGAAAAGGAAGGTCGCGAATCTAAGAAGAAGAAAAACACAATCACGAAAAGTATAAAACCCCGCAAAACGAAGAAAACACATATCCAACAGTGGGAATTCGATTTGAACAGAAACCCTAATCTGTAACAACAAACGATAAAATCTTTAGAACAAAAACACAATTTTACAAATGTAACAATAACACGCAGTCCCGGCTCTTACCCATGGCTAGAGGAGCGACCGACCGACGGAGAAGATAGGTGACCCGTCGGAGTAACCTGCCGGTGGAGTTTTGGACTCGGCGACTGCTAGTTTCACGAGCAGAGTAAGAGGAGAGGTTGATGTCTAGGTTTCGACATCACAGGTCCGTGTTTTGTCAAAAGGTGGAGTTTGTTGTTGGGCTGCGTATTGTTTGACAATTCACAGTGAATATGGGCCTTCATGGGCCAGACGAAAGTTGACAGAAAAACAACTGGGCCCAAACAGACATTATTTGCAAAGTTACAGAAGATCGTATTTGGACAGGACACTAAGCAGAGTATTCTAAAAAGAGGAAAATAATAGACAATACAGTATGGGAGAAGTCTACAGAATACAAGTTAATGTTTTCTCTTGTCTTTTGACGTTGTAGTTCATTCCTCATTTTTTCTGCTTAGTTGTTGTAAGGACTTGTAACTCTCTTTGTAACTCATTTACCGGTTAGAGGCCGAGAATTCGGTGATCAAATTTTGTGTTGTCTCTTTAGCAAGTAATCCACAAATGATTTTCTCAACAGTATGAATCACTGGTCTTTCAATCGACTGGAAATTCGCAATGGAATTGGAGCTTCGTTCTGGCACGATCACTGGCCTTCTCACGGGAGATTGCTGGATCTTTTAGAACCCCGCGAATGCATTGATTTGGGAATCAATATCAACGCAATTGTGGAAGAGATTCTTCACCGTCACAGACGTAGAAGGCATCGAGTGGTCTTGCTAAACAAAGTGGAAGATGAGATAGAGAAAATCAGAGCAAAGGTAACTGCAAATTCTCGGGAAGAAGTCATGTGAAAGTGCAAGGCCGACACATTTAAATCGAGATTCAGGTCCAAAGAAACTTGGTCTCTAATAAGTAAGGTTTGTATCTATATCTATGTGAATAACAAAAGGAACTCATAATCTAAACTTATTTTGCATTCTAAAATATCACATATTTACGGTTTATTAGAATTTTGTGCTTTTAAAAGATAACACATCATAAAAAATATTAAATGAAAAGCCAGTAAAAACAAAACACTAATACACATTAACTCATTTTTTACCATATCATTACTTTCCACACAATATTTTGACAAGCTAATATTTTCCAGTCCACAAAAACTTTTTATGTCTTTCATCCGTATTAAATTTTTTTTTCACACTCTATTAGCGACAATAAAGTATACACTTCACATTTTTCTTTCTCTAAAACTATAGGGTTGACTATGGTACATTACCCCTAATATACAACTTTTTCGATATACATCCTAAATTTTTTGCCTCTTTTCTACACAAAAAAAAAAAAAATTATTTACTAAACATCATGAACTTTGTATTCTCTTATAATTACAACATAGCAATTAGAAATTGTGATTGAGTTTAATAAACCGGTAATCGCGTTTAAAAAACTACGATTAAGATAATCCAACCTTTTAACCCCTAACTCGACTCTATAATCCGACTCCCTAACCCAAACTTATTGAAAAAACAAAATCAATTTGGGGACATGATTAGGGTTCTATAGACGAGAGAAAAAAAGAAGAGAAAAAGAGATTTCATCAATATTTTCTCCTAGCAAAATCTCAAGGTTCATTTATATGAGAAAACAAAATAAATCCAAGAATCTAATTGTGTCATGCTATGTGGATTAAAAGAAAATATTGACTCCAAAACACAATTAAATTCGAAAACACAATTAAAAGAAAATATTGACTCGATTTAGTTTTTTCATTACGTTTGGGTTAGGGAGTCGGGTCAGGTTAGAGGTTAACGGGTCGGATTATCTTAATCCTGGTTTTTTAAACACGATTACCGGTTTATTAAACTCAACCACAATTTTTAGTCGTTATGTTGTAATTATAAGAGAATGCAAATGTTTTTTTTTTAACGCTGGGTAATTTCATTAAGTGAAAAAGTTTGAAAGATACAAAGTCTCATACCAATAGGTATATGAAAACCTCAAACAAGGGAAGTCGAAACAAGCATAAAATAGGTCCCAATACCCAACAACTAGAAGAGTGGGAAGACAAAAGGGATCTAAAGAGGATAGAAGGGATTAACCCGTGTTGTTGTCTGCAGCTATCATATTTCGCAACCAAAATGGTGCGTCTCTCGCAATGTATGAACTGTAACGATGCTCCTGGGTAACGCGTCTCGCTACGGCATCTGCACTGCGATTACTTGTGTCTGGGATGAGGTCGATGCTCCAGCAGTCCAAGGAGTTTAAAAGTTGGTTTATCAATCCGATCAAACCTTGAAACAACAAGTAGTTTTTGGGCTGATGGATAGCCTGGTGAAGCTCTCGTGATGTTGTTTCAAAGATTACTCGCTTCTGCTGCGTATTAACCATGATTTCTACTCCCCAGAAAAGGCTCAACATGCTAGCTTCCAGAGAAGAAATAGTACTAGAGTAAGATTGTCGACTATGGAGCAGAACAGAGCCGCGGTCATCACGGAGGATCCAAGTTGTTCCACTATTCTGGAGGGGATTGATCCATGAGGTGCCCACGTTACATTTGAGGAAACTCGGACTGGGAGGGGACCATGTACTCGACCTGTCATTGCTCCTTGTTCTCTGATTCATCGGTCCGTTCGAAGCATTAAGTGTTAACCAAATATGTGCGTCCTCTTGGGCTTTCGTAATGATTGAGTGGGGATCTAACGTTCTATTCTTGATCAAACACAAAGGAATTTCGTGATTTCCAAATTTGCCATAGGATCCAAGGGAAGGCCAACCGGATGTTTTCTATAATCATGTGGTTCTTGCTGCATGACAGGAGATGATAAAAGTTCAGCCAAACCGATTTCACAGAGAAACCGGCTGGGGGTAGAGGGATATTGGATAAATCCCAAACTGATCGAGCCTTGGGGCAGTGAAAAAGAACATGGCAGATTGTTTCAGGTGTCCCTCCACATACAACACAAGTTGGATCTCTCGGAATTTCTCGAGTTTGCAATCTGTCTCCGACTGCTAGAGCTCCAGCGAGGGATCTCCAAAGGAAGTGACGAAGCTTTGGGGAAGTTTTTACTCGCCATAGATCATTCCACAACTTCTTTTCCATCGGGGGAGAGGGGGGTGAGGAAACTCTGTCTCGTGCAGTGTTTCTAGAAGGCGATATCCACTCTGGGTTGTGTAATTGCCATTGTGAGATAAACCCCAAATCCAGGTATCGTGGTCACTTGGAGAGAGTGATGTTTGGAGAATCAAAGAAACATCTTGTTCTACAAAGCTTTGTCTGAGTTGTTGCTGATTCCAAGTACCAGTATTCTCATCAATTAGATCAGAGACTTTCAGAGTGAGGTCAACGATGCATGGCGGAGTTAAAGGAGTTCTGGGAGAGCCATCTAAAATCCAGTTCTCTGTCCATACAGATGTATCTCTCCCATTGCCAATAGATTTTAAAATCCCTTTTTTAAGCAGTTCTCTCCCATGGATGATACTCCTCCAAGCATATGAGGGTCTTGATCCTAAATCACAATTTAAAAATGATCTATTTTTGAAGTACCGATGCTTGAGAATTTGCGCCAGAAGGGAGTTGGGGGCGTTGCCAGATTTTCCAAGCATGTTTGCATAGGAGGGCTTGGTTAAATCGTCCAATGTCATGGAAACCCATGCCTCCTTCCTCCTTTTTTCGACACAGCTTATCCCAGGCTACCCATGATATTTTCTTATCGTTGTTGCCACAGCTCCACCAGAAAGATGTCATCACACTTTTGAGCTTTTTGCAGAGATCTTTTAATAATTTGAAACACGACATCGCATAAACAGGCAGCGCGAGGCATATTGATTTAAGAAGAATTTCTTTTCCACCTTGGGATAGCGCTTTTGCATACCAGCCTTGTAAGCGAGATTAGAGTTTTTCTTGGATGAAGTTCAGTAACTTCCTCTTTGATCCGCTAAAACATTCTGGAAGACCGAGATACGAGCCTTCACCACCTTCTGTGTCTATTTCCAACATTGAATGATCAGAGACCTGGGCTCCAAAGATTATTGAGGATTTCTAGTAATTTATCATCTGCCCTGAAGCATCTCCATATAGTTTTGAACATCTCATGATTTCTGTGCTCTCTGCAGTAGTGGCTTCGCATAAGAGTAGACTATCATCCGCAAACAACAAGTGGTGTACTGCCGGACAACCCGTTGCCAAACTAACTCCATGCAGCCGTCCTTTAACTTATGCCTAATTAAGAACATTGACTAACGCTTCCGTACATAGAATGAAGAGGAATGGGGATAGAGGATCTCCCTAGCGTATTCCTCTTTCTGGTTTGATGAATCCATGGGAACGACCATTCAGCAGGACTGAATATGTTACCGTACTTACACAGGACATAATCCACCGTACCCATTCTCTGTCAAAGCCCATCTTCTCCATTAGAGTTTCGAGGAACCACCACTCCACACGATCATAAGCTTTCGACATGTTAGTCTCAATTGCCATGTAATTCTCAGATAGCTTCCCATTCGTTCTGAGACCGTGGATTAACTCATTAGCAATAATGATGTTATCGGAAATGTGGCGGCCCGAGACGAAAGCTCCCTGTGTGTCCGATACAATCGATGGAAGCACTTGTTTCAGCCTATCACACAGAATGTTTGATATGATCTTGTAATGAGCTGGACATAAGCTTATTGGTCTCATCTCTTTCATCGTCGTGGGTTGCGTCACCTTTGGTATGAGGCAGAATTGTGTATGATTCCAACCTGGAGATAGGACAGATGTTCTGAAAAACTCCTGGATCTCAGCAGTTACACTTTGTCCCACAATGGGCCAAAACTTTTTGTAGAAAACACTTGTGAGCCCATCTGCGCATGGGGCACTTGATCCCTCTATGGCAAATGCTGCTTTCTTCACCTCTTCTGGTGTTACAGAGGCAGTGAGTATCATATTCATCTCTGGCGTCACTCTATTGTCTAATCCGTCTAGCAAGGGTTCCATCTCAAATGGATTTGTGCTCATGAATAAATCCCTGAAATGTTATGTGGCGAGGCTTTCTTTCGATCCTTCTGAATATTGTTCTCTCCCATTGTCATCTTTTAGCATGATTATTCTGTTCCGGATTTTCCTTCCCTTGACACTATTGTGGTAGAATTTTGTGTTCTTATCCCCTAACGTAAGCCATTGGTCTCGGCTCTTTTGTTGCCAAAACTTTTCTTCCTCATTGCAAGCTTCTGCCAAATCAAACTTGATCTTCATCATCAGTGATGGATCAGGTCTGGACTTCGATATTTCATTTTCAAGTAATTGCTGGAGCTTCTCTATTTTGGTTTTGGAGTTCATGTTTTCTGTTTTCTTCCAATGAGATAGCTCTGCTCTACATGAACTAATCCGGTCCACCAGAGATGTTTCGGGTCCGAAATCCTCCCGGTTCCAGCTTCTTTCAATAATCTCCTCTATGCCATCCTTGGAGACCATTCGTTTATCGAAATAGAACCATCCCCGCCCGGGGTCATCCGTTTCCAGAGAGAAGCTAATAGGAATGGGTATATGGTCAGAGCCTCACATCTCTAAATATTCCATTTGAGCTCGGGGGAAGAGATGGAACCATTCATCGTTGCCGAAGCTCCGGTCTAACCGACATTGCACCCAGATTCTATCCCTCCAACCTGCCCAAGAGAGCCAATTACCAGAGCTTCTTATTTCTGTAATCTTGCAAGCTTCGATCATTTGCCGGAAATCCCAGAAGGAGGACTCATTCCATATATGGCCTCCTACTTTTTCATTCGTATTTTTGAGCTCGTTGAAATCCCCAAGTAGAACCCATGCCTCATCTCTGAGAATGCCAACATTTATTAGTCTCTCCCAAACTTATCGTCTTCTTACTTTCACTGGATCTCCATACACACATGATATGAAGAATGTTAAGCTTCCCATCAGCACCTTTAGATCGATTATTCGTTTATCTGCCGATATCACGTCAACTTTGAAGCTTCCTTTCCACATTACTGCCAGTACTCCACTTAAGCCAATGCGTTCAACCGCTATCATCTCATCATAACCAAAACTGTCTTTCATTTTCACCATGTACTCTTTCTTCTGTTTCTGCTTCGGTGCTTCCTGCTCCTCGGCAGTTCTAACTCATAAGGCTCATTGGATTTTCAGCGGCTTCAAATCGGAAGCCACCGTCGATTCTTTTGTTTTCGGGTTTTTGGTTGAAGGAGACATAGTACTTTCGTCTGCCTTTCTTTTCGATACAGTCTCCTTCTGGATTGGATCATGTTCCTTTTCCACCTTCTCGTTGGTGGGTCCTCTGCTCTTTCGCTTCCAAACTTGAGGCCTTCTTCTTGTCTTTTTCCCGGCTGTTTGGTTCTCGGACGTTATGGCCTTTGATCCGGGGCCAAAACAAAAAAACCGTTGAAACCTGATCAACAGCATGGGAAATGAAGCTCTGGGAGGATGACGACCCTAGGTCTAATGGATTATTCAAGTTGAGGGTCGGGGCTAACATCGTTTTCTTGTCATTGTTGATGTTCCTTCTCACCCATCTTCATAACCAAAGACATGTCCTTTCTCTTTATCCACATTAGGTGTGAAGAGGGGTCGTTTATTAAGGGCTTCAAATTCTGCATCATCTATTGATTGGCAAACCCGTTGAATTCTTGCCAGTCTGTCTGTCTCATTCTAGTGGGATACATATTGAATCGCCATTTGATTTTCTTCTCTTGATAGTTCTGGAAACATAGTGAGAAATCCGGGGGGGGGGGGGGGGGGGGGCATCAATGAGATTTTGGTTCATCCTAACCTCCTTTGTTGCTGATCTGGTTGGTATCTGCTCGCGGATCGGAGATCCAGATCCATTCATTGGTTTCTTATTGGTGTTTCGTAGAAGCGGACAGAGGTTTCTTTCATGTGTCAATCTTCCACAGTTAAAGCATTTTTTCCTGAGTTTCTCATACTCGTACCCAATGACCACTTTTCAGCGGTTGGTAAGTTCAGCAATTTCGTATCCCTTACTGGTCGAGATATATCAATAATCACTCTTGCCCGAACATATTCTATTTTCTGCGGATCGTACGCTATCTCTTCCACTTTGCCCAGCGGTTTTGCCAACGCAGACATGGTTTCCGCCGTGAAGAAGTTCATCGGGATATTGCTTATACGAACCCAGACTTCAAAGGAGGTTAAGAAATCCGTTGGTGGAGTTGTAGTCCATCTCTCCAGGAGCATAGTCCAGTGATTGTAATACCAAGGTCTATCCTTCAGCACCGTTTGCATATCTTCCTCCCTTTGGAAAATAAACTGAAACTTTTCTTTGGAGAGTGCAATACCTCTCACTCTATCATACACCCGCCAGATTCGAGGCATTGCTTCAATCATTTTCTCCATCGGTTGACATTATGGGTTTAGGAGCCTTCCCAAGAGGCTCAAAGAGTTAGCATCAAAAACCTTGAATTTGGGGTCACATGGGAGGTTAATCGGTTCATCGTCTTCTAATGACATTGCTCGAATCGCCGCGTGAAGAGAATCAGCCATACCGGTGTAAACAACAAGGTCGTTGGGGTGATGGAGTCGCCGGAAAAGGTTAAGGATCGGTAGCAGATCGATCGAAAAGATAGTGAATTTGCATTGAATACTGCAATATTCTCCCACTAATTTAAGCGAAATCATACGTGAATCGGGTTGATTGATACAGCCCAGAGGGAAGAAAGGAAAATTTCCAGAGGCAAAGGGAAGGTGATACAAAAAGAGGAAAGAAGCAATAATCAATTTCAATAATTACCGTAGCTAATTAGGCGGTAGTGGGCTCCACTCAATTGAGAGAGAAAGGAAAATTTTCAGTATCGAAAAAAAGGAAACCGTCTGGGAGGTTTTGAGAGGGCTAAGCGAAAAAAACACCAACTTCTGGAGAAAGTCCTTTCTAATCGTTAACATTTGGTAAAGTTCATCATGTTTTTAGTAAATAATAAAAAAATTTAGGGTGTGTAGAAAAAAGACGAAAAGTATAGGATGTATATCGAAAAAGTTTTATATTAGGGATAGTGTACCAGAATTAACCCAAAACTATATTAACTCTTAGAGTCCCAACTACCGATTTTGACTACATAAATTTTATCTTGCAAATTTAAGAAAGAGACATAACACATACTTTCAAAGAGATTTCCAATTGAGTGTATCTTTTGTTACGTTTTGCTTCTCTTATCTGGTAGCTTCATTTTGTTTTTGCTCAAGTATTGTTCCCTCATCCTAAATAGATCGTTCTAAAATTAGAAAATTTGGGCATTTGAATTTCTTACAAATGGAAAGTGTTTTGCATAACCAATTATATCCAATTCGTCTCTAATTTCACTATGTAATCGGTGGTTTTGATCAAACGTATGAGTTTTTATGGAAGAAAAAAAATGATTACTTCGTCTTTAGTTTTGTTGTAGACTATGTTCTCGAAGTTTTTTAGATTTTAACTTTTTAGAGAAAGATTGGGATTTTGTAAAATGAGTTATGGGTAAAATACAATATTATCTTATGTGTAATTGACTATGAATAAAATAACGTATAGTAAATCTTTCTCTTCTATGCTTAAATATGTTAATTGATTCTTTAATTGCAGTTTTGCAGAAAATAAAAAGCACACAAGTTCTTCTCCAAATGCCTTATGAGTTGGTTCTCCATAATGAATCTATCAAACATGAGAAAACATTATCGCCTAATGTAAAAGTCCAAAGCATGTATCAATATTTTGGTTGTAGTATGAACTTGTAGTTAATTTTCATGACGAAAAAGTGTTTGTCATTGAGATTTTTCGGTTTGTGTAAGGAGTTATTAATTATGAGAGTTTTGAAGTTTCTAACTTGGGTAATAAAATGTATAAATGTAAGTCACATGCTTGAAATTGATCTTGAAATAAAAACATGTCCAAAACTTGCACGAATAAATAGTGATAGTAAAAACGTATACGAATAAGATCCGCGCATAATAATTAATATTTAAAAATTTATTATCTTTTTATGATATAAATAAAATGTCCATATTTCATATTTTGCCTAATGTCGTCAATATTATTAAGACGGATCAGATAACACGACGAAAGAATCTAGAAAAGGAAGGTTCGAAATTTAAGGGAAAACAAAATCGCGATGGTGAAAACACCAAAACCGAAGAAAAAACTGATTCAAGAGAACAAAACATTGCGATGATTATGGCTTTTGAAGAAAACTCGGTATCGCTCCAAAGAATTCGTTCGAGAAACGAGAGCGAAATAAGAAACTCCCGAAATTGAAATTATGAGAAATCTCTAGAAAAAGCGTACATAGCTACTACTAATATAGACAGCTGTTAAAGACCTAGATTAAGAAACCGTTATGAAATAGTCAAATAGACAGCTGATCTCATTTAATTATGTTGGGCTTAAATGAACATTCAAACCCATATCTTCATTTTAGGTTTTTTTTCTTTTAAATCATTTTCTCAAAAGGAAAATTGTTACTATGTAAACAAATAAAAAAATATTACGTGACATATAAAAAAATATAAAATAGCAAACTGTTGAAAATCTTAATACATAAAAAAAATAGCATATTTAGCATACATGAACATGATATTACATGATATTTTAGCATTTCTCAACCACAACAAAAACATGATATTTAGTTATTTACAAGGAGCATATTAGATGTTTTCATATCACCTAAAAATTTGCTACTTGTTGCTTTCTTAGACCTAATTTCTTCATCCCGAGAAACCTTATGAACTTAACTGATATTTCTTGCTAAATTTTGAATGTATGATGTTAGTCCATGGATATTTTTGGTATAAATGAATACATATATGAGAAAAGATGGATATAAAACACAGATATAAGAGCGTTGTTGCAACACTTATATATTATATAGGTAGGTGTTGTGTATCTCTGAATCATCAAATCATTTAATATGCTCCTGCTTAAATCATAATCCCTATGCATTTGTGATTTCTACTTTACCATCGAACAGTGACAACAATTCACATATCTATCTGTTTGATAACCAACCAGGCTATATAATACACAGCAAATCATGTTTGGCCCATCTTACAGAATACGAGATATACAACACCCAAACATAGGTGAGAACAATTAACACCCGTCTAATTGTATAGTGATTGTTATATTCTCTATAGTCTTTCAAGGTTTGGTAAATTCTGATTGTTTCCTGAAACTATCATGTTAAGATCACCGTTGCCGGATTACCTGCAGGAGGGCACCTTTGTCTCCTTGGTCTTCTTGTTGCTTTTCCCCATCCTGTAAGTTTACTGTCTTCAAGTCCCACCATCGATACGCTCTCATTCATTGGCTGCTCCATGGACGGGCAAACTGGAGCTTGGTTTAAGTTAGTGACCAGTCGTTTTCTTTTTGAGTTCCGTCGAGCAGCCACTCCAGAATTGCAAGTGTAGTCTCTGGTTTTCAAAATACCCCCAAACATTTGGATATCTTCAGTGACTTCGTGCCTCGATAGAGAAGAAAGTCCAGGGAGAATATCCCTTTGGAAATCCCGCTTTGGTCTTCCTCTTCTTGCTTGTCCTCTTCTTGGCCGGTTAGAACCCGTCCCTTCGAATATCAGATTCTCAGGGACTAAGGGCTTTGGCATGTAGTCTTCTTCCTTCGTCGGCCGTAAATTCAGGGTCATGGCTTCAAAGTAATCAATCATCCCAGAAGAATATTCTTCCCGGTAACCCTCACAGTCTGTGGCTTCTGGAGAACCATCAATCTTTCTCTCAAACTCATAACCGCAAGAAGTGATTATGTCTGCAAACCAAGAGAGCGGACTTTTAGCAGCTGCATCAGTTGAAGAGGAAGCTGCGTCATCAGGATGACGTTGGTGATCAGCCAATGAGATGGCGACTATTGCTTGTGCTGCTACCTTGATGAGTTCATCCATGGAGTTTCCGTCTTGGCCTTTCATCAATCCCCAAGTTTCTTCATTTGATTTCTCCTCCGAGCTCACTCCTTCTTCTTCTTCACTCTCGAGAGTGGGGGGAGCTTCTAAATCTATCCAAATAGTTCCTTTTGTTTTCACTCTTAGACTGGAACGTAAGCCAGAATCTTCATCATCCTCACTAGCACATGTATTCAGATCAATGTAATGTCTGAAGTTGGCAGCTTTGTTTCCTTCTTTCTTTTCAACAAATAACGGTTTAGAACCATGCTGGTCAACAGAAACCGAGGCATCACATGGCAAGTTGATATCGAGGTCTCGCTTTACCAAGTGATTTACTTCCTTACGTTGATCAGCGATACACAAGGAATGAGAGATGAGGGAAGTATGCTCCTCCTTGCAAATAGAATGCTTCTCAAAAATTGGACACCCAATAATTTTTATACTACTATGTGGGTCGGTCATTTGAACTCTTCCCATGTTGGCATTAGTAGACCATGAAGCAGATCTCAAACCATTCTGAGGAGAAACACTATTCAGGCCGTCCCCTGTGTCAGTTCCATCCATAAATTGATTTGCCGAAGCATTCAAATCGAAGAATCTGTTGGATATTTCACTTTTGAAAGGGTGCTTAGGTTTTAGCCAGGGCAATCCATCTGAGCATTCCTGCCTTTTTGGCCCTTGAAGGCTTTCAAAACTCTGGTGCTTCACTACCTCACCTAAAATAGCATTTGGCTTAAAGCCGGCTGATGGGAAATTAATGACAGCCTCCTTCGACCCTGAAGAGAATCCATGATAAATCCCATTAAAGACATTGCTTCTCATATCAAAACTCGAATCCGGTCTTGCATGTGTGACAAAATTCAAGAAGGGATTCGTTTGAAGTGGGTAAGATTTCTGATGTGAGCTGCTCCTAGGATTCTCCCATGATGAAGACCAATGACTCCATGGTCCAACAAAGTCAGGGCGGTAGTCGTTTTGTAATCTTGGAGCATTAGATGCCATACTTGATTCCACGTAGCTATCATAAGAAGTTTGAGGATTCTTTGAAGGAACATCCAACTCACGATATGCTCTTTCCCCGGAGAATTTTACCTTGCTATGATCAGTTGTAGGATAGCTCTGAGGTTGAAATGCATTGTTAGAAAATACTTGTACAGAATGGGGAGGCAGATGCAGCTGGTCTCTTTGAGTGCTTCTATCGTGCCCTATTAACACACAGCCACATGAAAACATCTGAGAAATAGAAGATAGGCAAAAATGGCTACATACTGCTGATAAAACATATGCAGCAGGACGACACACAAAAAAAACTTGCGTCCCAGTTTTTAATATCATTTCATAGATTAGAGAAAGAGAATGAAAGTGAAGAGCATGTAACTAGCCACTTATTAAGAAATCTCACCCGCTTCAAGGACCATCCATCCATTTTGACTTCTATTTTTCTCCAACCAATGACCTTGAACATCTGCATTGTTTCTTCCATAATGAGAATGCATATCCCTCGACAGAGAAACAGGTTCTGAATCTTGCCATTTGAGAGGCTCATTTAAGTCAGCTAAGCCATTTGAGTTCTTCACATCCAAGCAAGATCCTGAAGAGTTGCTCTGTTGAGAAGCATCCCCTCTTCCTGATTTTGACCGTTTGTACGGAGGGAAGATTGTTATCTCATCGGTATCACCAGTTTCGTCCGTATCAAGATACTCATCGGCTGGGAGTTGAAGATCAATCATTTTTCTCCTGACCTTCAATGGTCTAACCTCGAACACGTCCACATCCTTTGAACTAACCCCATTTTGCAAACGACCATTGCAAGCTTGAGAGCTGCTTCCTTCTCCACACGTTGAGTTTGCTAAGAGAAATCCAGGCAGCTGCCTTTTATTACTTGCATTTTCAGATGTATGATCACTCAAGTTGTTCATATCTTCATTCAAGTTCTTTCCCTTTACTTCATCGACCAAATTCCTCTGTATTCTGTACAAACGGTGAAGCTCATGCACCTGTGATCAACACCACCAAATCAAAATCAGTACACATGTAAACGAAGCATTCGAGGAAACGAAACTCCAAGAGCGTAGTAGATACCTGATTCTTAAATACGGCCTCGTGTTCGAGCATTGTCTGTTTCATGAAATCTCTCTGGTGTCCTGAGTAGGAATCCTCAGCCGCAGCAGCTTTCATGGAGAAGCCGTTCTGATATTGCCCATATCGCAGGTTTGCATCTCCAGAACACACAGACCAACTGCAACTATTAAAATCTCTCATTGAGGAAAGTCTGGGCAAAAAGCTTTCACACTGGACTCTTGCTCCCATTCCTCTAATAACACAACTCGTGCAGCTTTAATTGATATGTAAAGCTTACCAAAAAAAAGTTGTATATATACAACTACAATCACAGAATTCGCAAACAAGATATAGATACACGTGAAACAGCATAACCCATTAAAAAAAGAAGAAGATGATTTGGGTTTTAGAGATCATCATCTCTACCAATTATTTTTCGCATCTTTTAAAATTCGAATCATCACTGAAAACCCAGATTACACGCAAAATACCAAAAACAAAGGAAAAAAAAAATTGAAAAAGAATCGGATAAATTCATAATCAGCACAGAAGCAGGATTCTGGATCGATTTGACTTTAAATGACTAAACCCTAATTCATCAAAACAATAACATAGATAATAAGTAAAATAAAAAAGAAGAAGATAGAAATGGCATATCAAGTAGAAGCATTAAAAATAAAATAAAATAAACAGGTGATAGAGATTTTACCTCAGACCCACATCATCTGATCGCACTTTTCAACAGAGAAAATCTTCAATCGTTGATAATTGGAAACACTAAATAATAAAAGGGAATAAAAGTGCTTCCGAGATTCACTAAGAAAAAAACAAAAACAAAAACAATAATAATAATACCGAATCAGGAGATAGAAAATCTAAGTAACGACAGTTTCGTTTAAATAAGAGAAGAGAGACTGCCAAAATAATCAAAACTCCATGGAAGAAGAAAGCTCAAGCCGTCTTCTTCTTCTCTCTCTCTCTCTCTCCTTCTCTCTGGCTTTCTATCTCTCAGATTCTATAGCGAAGGCAGCAAATAAAAGAATATAAGAGCTTTTATATTCTTTTTATTATTATTATTATTAATTTCTCGGATTTGGTGTTTTCTTAAAATAAAATAAAATAAATACAGAAACGAAGGAGGCTTCTAATAACAGTGACATGATATTTTGTCAACACTCGGTCTTGCCTGTTTTTTTTTTTTTTTCATGATCTAATAATCATTTTCACATTTTCTGGTTTCTTACGCCTGCATTAAAGTGGTTGCCTTATGATTTTAATTTGCAGTAAATAAATATGCTATTGATAAATTACACATTTTAGATTTTTGGAGTTTTTGACAAGAAAAATAAGTACTATATAACAAAAGGCTTTTCTCGGGATAAAAAGAAAGGTATTGGAAGAACGGTTTGAGTACTTAAGAACTCGGTTGGGATAGTTTTATTGCATAGTAGAAGATCATTCAGTTCTGTTTTTAGTCATAGGAAAACAAGTTTTAAAAGTTGGCTCTGAGCTATAGAAAGCTTGAATAACTTAGGTATTATCTAAAATTATTTTTGCTTCGGAAGATTCAAACTTGTTAGGAGCGGTTAATCATCCCTCTGTTTGGCCATCCTTCAAATTCTACTCATCTAAGATTCTAGAAGGTTTGAATCGTTTTTTAGATTGCAGCCCTATATTTTAGTTTTGTATTGGCCCTATAAAAATCGGAACCCTATAATATATTAAATTTCCTTTAAAAACTCAAGTTTGTCAAACAAAAAAAAAATATTTATGATGGGCTCCACAATATTTTCCACACTTCTATTTCTCTACAGTAAGAAATCAAATTTTTTTAAAAAAAATTATGCATAATTTTTTTTGTATTTAGACCTAAAAATCTTTGAAAAGCAAAGGTCCAATGCATATGTGTCATATGTATCTGTTCAGGTCCATGGCATGAGTAGATGACGTTTTTTTCAGTAGAGTTAGTATATTTTTTTTGTTTTGCATATTTTATTTATTCAGCGTAAATAGTTAAATCGCAACCAAAGTTGATGATTTTACCACATTTTATTCTTCTAATTAAATAACCATTTGCGTATAATTTTTTATTATAAAAGTTACTCTCGCAGCTAATCCTTCCTCAATATCCATACCGTTTTTTTTATCACTCTAATCTAATTCACGATGGTGGAATCTAGACTCTGACATGTCCCTTATTTGAAGTGGCCATGTACTCATGTAGAAGTTTTGATAAAACAAAAAAAGTTGGCCATACTTTTTTGATAATTACACGGGTAAACGATCTATTTTCCCCTCGGAAGTTTCATATAATAACAGATCCCCCTGAAGTTTGAGCTTAGTGTTATTTCCCCACCGAATCAAAGTTAAATATCTGTATCCCCCGTAATCAAAGTTTAAAACTTATTTCCCCCCCAAATCAAAGTTCGAAATCTATTTTCCCCTAGACCACGAATTAAATCGGTTTACTGTGTACCAATAAACCGTTTAACAAATAAATACCAATGATAACCATAATTAACCTAATTTGAACCCATTTAACCCGATTACCCGATTAATTAACCCACACCCGAAACTAAATCCGCCAAAATTTAAACCCGAGTACTGTACACCCAAAATCCCCAAAAATCTTAGAACCCTATATCGCGAACCCAGAACCCAAAAATCGAAATCGAATTCCCCGAAGACTGAGAAATCGATAATGGAGTTAGCAGAGTGGAGAGAAGTCCCTGAGTGGAGAGAAGTTCCCGAATTTCGTGAAGAGGATTCCGACGGAGAAGATCGAAGAGAACGAAATGATTACAACATCGAGAAAGCTTTGATGGAGTTTGTTGATGAAGATCCAGTTCTTCACAATGTGTACCCTGATACGGATGACGAGGACACTGGAACTCAATACACGAAGGTTAAGAGGCGCACGTACGTTCAAAGAGGTGAAGGAAACTTGTTTGAAGGTCAAGTGTTCTTCAATGCAGTAGCGTTCAAGGAGGCAGTCATCGATTATGCTTTGAAAACTGGCCGAAACATCAAGCAGACCAGGTATGACAAAGATAAACTTGTCTATAAGTGTGAAGGTAGTGAAGATTGTTCTTGGAGGATTTACTGTTCCACGACAGGAAAGACGGTAAAGTGGCAGGTTAAGGGGTTTAAAAATGTGCATAGCTGTATTCCCAATGGTGCTTGCGAGATGATAAAGGTTCCTGTGATTGCACGTCTCTTTCTCGATAAAATCCGAGAAGAACCAGAGTATTTTATGCCAATGAAGATTGAAGAGTTTATCATGGAAAATTGGAAGATCAATGTCTCAAGGCCTCAGTGCCAATCGGCAAGGAACAAAGCTCAGAGATGGATTCAGAGAGAGTATGATGAACAGTTTGCGCGTCTTCGTGATTACGGGCGTGAGATATTAGACTCAAATAAAAACTCTACTGTGAGAATTGAATGTTCTACAAACGAGCAAGGTTTAGATGTATTCAACAGGTTCTATGTCTGTTTTGATGCGATTAGGAGATCATGGAAAGAAACTTGTAGGCCGCTTATAGGACCTATAGTATCGCCGGTACGGATTGTTCTCGGATTTGGAGATCTTTGCCAAGATTTGCTCCCCACACCAACATCTCGTCGGAACACCCTTAACTCTTGCTCGATCTCGGCCAGTTGATGCTCCACTCGATGCTCCGGATACATTGCTCATCCTCCTCCCCTCGAATCAAAACCTAAACAATGACCAAAATTCGCTTTCACCAGTTTCGATTTTGAAATAACGATGTTTAGGGTTCTTAGATCGATTTGGGGATTTTTCTGGGTTTCAAATATATTTCACGCGGTTTCGTTTAAGGGTCTTGTTATCTGGGTCGGATCTAGGGTCGGGTTTGGTTTTTTAGATCGGTTTCATTTCGGGTGTAAAAGGGGTGGTTTACGGTTTACGTTATAAACCGATTAAATTTGATTTGGGGGGGAAATAAGTTTTAAACTTTGATTACGGGGGGATACAGGTATTTAACTTTGATTCGGTGGGGAAATAACACTAAGCTCAAACTTCAGGGGGATCTGTTATTATATGAAACTTCCGAGGGGGAAATAGATCGTTTACCCTAATTACACTTACGTATTAGGTGAAACCGTAAAAGCATGAAAATTATAAATAAAAAAACTATCATTTAAAGTCAATTATGAAAAAAAGTACATAATACAATCGGTCACATAATATCCAATAAATTTAAAATTGATATCAAAACATTTTAGATTTTGAAACGAATGAAGTATTTTAAATTATTAGATTTTGGATATCGAAAGCTTAACGGACGGTGGACCAAATAATTAAAAGATTAGTGAGACTTTTGTTCGCTTGTTTGTACTGAAAGTCTTTCAAATTACAAATGATGTCTTCTTCTTCTCTGAGGTGATGAATAATTAAAGCTAAATTTCAAAATCCAATATACGATTTTTTACCCTAGATTCTCTCTGTGTCTTTAAATGCGGACATTAATCTAGCACTGAAATTAGGAAAACAATATAGTATATTTTGACAGCCTAATAGATTTTTTTCTCTGTTAAACTTATCTTTTTATATATGATTAATTGTAAAATCGTGCAATGATGTGCATATCAGTAATTTACATCTATAACCTCACCTGACATACCCTAACTTTATTTATACAAGGAAACAAACAATGCATCAAGTAACAATTAAGAAGAAGTCAAGTATAAAGAAAATAGCAAATTGGTCCAAATCCAAGCATAATTTATAAAGACAATTTATTTTAGAATTTTAAAAGTCAGAGGCTTCTGTTTCCTTTCAACTACAAGCATATACATAAATAATAATAATAATAATTAGTAAAGCATAAACATAAATAATAATAATAATTAGTAAAGCATAAACATAAATAATAATAATAATTAGTAAATTAATAATAACATATATATTAAATTTAAAAGCTGAAAGCATGCTAGTTTTAAAGACTTTTTTTTTGTGCAACATTTGATTTCATTAGTTAAACACTCGGATTACATCGCATAAAAAAGTTATAAATACTCTTAAGCTAAATAAGTAAAAATTGAAAACAACAAAGATTAAACCAAAGTAATCTCCATGATAGAATGACAGCGAATCCAAGATTAGATGCGTCGATAGCACATTACCGACAAAGTCGGAAAGCTTAAATTAGTCACTTTATCTTGTGACGTTGAAAAACCGTTCATACCGTCGAATCTCATCGAAATGAGTCTCGTTGTATCTTCAGGCACCGTACAGACCGCTACACAAGATGACGAACCGGTTAGCAAGTTCGAAATTTTCCTTGGTTTTAAAGCCGAGAAAAAGACACATCTCATCGAGAGGGAAGTTGACGGAAAAGTTATCTCCATAACGGAGGAATATGGTGGAAACGATCTCTCCCAAAAGGAAGAAAATAGTGGCAATAATCTCTCCCAAAGGGAGGAAGTTGGAGGCTGTAATCCCATCATCATTCGGATATCTAAGCACTTATCTGCAGATTGGAAAGCTTTGAATCTTGTTGGGCTGGGGAATGGGCCATCCAAATTTAAAATTGGTGGGCTGAGATATGTGTCTTATTGGTCCAGGCCCATTTTGACCATTCACCGGACTCCATCCGCAATTTAGAGAACACGGTGGCCGGAAGGAGAGACTCGATCCTCTGAGCAAACACCGGTGAAACAAACCTTGAAGCTTGCGAAGGAAATGACTCGGAGTATGGCGTCGGATGGTGAATCAACGTTGAGAGATCTCCGAACAGTCGGGAAGCTAGCAGATCTGGTAAACGGTTGAAAACAACCGCGAGTCGCGGCTTTGGAGTGGCAGAATTTGTTGATACGGTCTTCTGGAAGCACGCCGATGTCGGCTCCCCTGAGAATGCCAACGTTTGAGGTGAGATCCCTCGCGGGTTTTTCACAACCAGTGGCGGAGATAAACGGTTAGGGTCCGGCGGATCCGGTTGAAGGAGAGAAAGGTGCGGCGAGGAGCGAAACCTACTCGAAGTTAGCAGAGTCGTTCCCGGCTACGAATCCAGGCGGCGGAGTGTGAGCACAGAACAATAACAAATCTCGCCGGAATCCATGGAGCAACGAGTAGACACGAACGAAAAAACAGGAATGCGGCGGTTAAAAAGATCTCGCCGACGACGGTTGCAGTCGACAGAATGAGAGAGACGGTTCTTCGGAGTGATCCTGGATGGCCCGAGAAAAAGAAGCTTTGTCGCACAGGAGGGAGAGGATTGTTGCCGTCGGCGACTACCTCAAACTCCGGGTCTGGGAGCGATTAAACTAGGGCAAACAAGGTATTTATTCATTTTTAAAGACTTCTTCTTAAAGAACCAAAAATCCACACAAGTCTGATAATAACAATATTAATTTCTAAATGAAGCATCAAATGTTAATTAAGTTAGTTAGAACAAAAGCAGTGGGCCCTACTTTGAGGTTTATAGGTTTGGGGTGGGAGTATAAGTACCCCTGGCTTTGTAGATAATTACGAGTTCGGGATTATCGATAGAAACTTTGTTTCTGGTCATTCCTGATTGGTTGATTATCTCTCCTCTCTTACTCAATAAAATATTCAATTTAAAAGGCTGTTTCGTGGAGATTTATTACATTAACTACCACTATTCCAGAAAAGCATTCTTTTTAGTCCTGACACGTGACAGGTTTCGCATAGATATTATTCATTCTCTTTATAATCGAATTATCTAATGAGTTTTTGTTTTAATTTATAGATTGAGAGGATTTTTCGGTTTTACATTTAGAGATAACCTCAAATTATGTGGTCATGAAAATGGATCTTGTTTTTTCTTTTTAAATGGTTTATATATTCGACAAAAAAATGGTTTTTGTATTAATATTGATTTACGAGATAAAAGGAAAAAAAGAGTAAAGGGTGGTATTTCAAAAGGGTAGTATTTGTTTGTATTGGTGGGTACATGAAAGAGTGATGATCCATTTTAAAAGTCAAAGAGCATCTTTGTTTGCTCATTCAGATATTTCATCTACATGAAGTTGCGAATTGATCAATTTATAAAATTCAACAAATTTTTTGGATTATGGCATCGAAATATTTACGTCGAGAGGGAGTTCCTATCAACGTAAGACCACTTCCATCGGAGGTTCATGAGAGGGGTTCTTAGAAAAATAAAATAAAATCAAAAATCAAAAAGGTTAAAATTGCTAAGAACCGTCTCTTAGCAAAGCACTTTTAGGATCGGTTCTTAAGCAGGTTCTTAAGACACCTGTCGAAACTTGATTGGTTTTTGGTTCCCTCGACAATTTCTTCATCTTCTTTTTCTCATCTCAACCCTTTTCTCTTCTCTTCTCCGAATTTCGGATTCAGCGATTCATCGTCGCTGAATAAGCTTCTATCTTCTCTTCTCTCTCGTCGTTTCTTATGGAGATTCGATTCGATCTCGGCTGTTTAGATCGAGGTGCTCCTGCTTCCTCTTTTTCCTTCAAGGTACCGTCATTTTTGGGCGCCAAAGCTCCCCTATATATCTGTAGATTATTTTTTCTTGCTCCCCTCCTTCTCGATTTCGCTCATCACGGTTGCTTTTGGAGATTTTGGGTTTGTTTTACGGTATTTGGATTATAAGCCGTCGATTTTGTATTGGGCATTCAATAAACCTTGATGATTGATTTGAATCTCGTCGTGTTTGGTCGAAATCTAGCGACTGTATAGGTGCAATCTACATGTTTCGTTTCCAAATAGAATTGATGAACACATAATTTTGTTTCTGATGAATCGGGTATTTGGATTCAATTTTTATGGTGCAAACTCGGTATGTCATGAAGTATAGACACTGCGACGGCAAGTTGGTTCTCAAGGTTACTGATAACAAAGAGGTAAGTAATTTACTGTGTCTCTATGATCGCTACTTCTAATTGTTTGTTCTTTGAGTTCATATTTATATAGATACTTTGGAAGTTCCAATTGTATGAAATTCGATTGGTTCGTTTTTCACTGCAACAACTTCAGGTGAATTTCTCAGCGTCTCAGCCTCTGATTCAGTTAATTGAGCAGCAAATCCTTCAATGGCAGAGCCATAAGAGTATAGAAGCCGTGAAGAAGGCTCTTCGTCTTCTTCTTCAACGCCTAAAACCGCTTCTTGGAGAAAATAAAGATGACAATCAAGCTTTGAGGTAAAGGTTTTAGCGGTTTCGCTGTTAGGATGAAGCTGAATAATGTAAGTCTGTTTCTGCAGGAATTCTGAGGAAGAATAAGAAACAAAAAGAAAAAAGATAATGCAGAGAAAGGCAGTTTTGGGTCCCATTGCAGAGAAGAAGTCAATAAAAGTTTCGCTTTAGTGTTGTGGTTTTTGAAGTGCATGGTTCTGGAGAAGAAGAATAATTGGGTATTTAAAGAAGAGCGAAGAGAATTCAAAAGCGGGGATTTGGATTCGAAAGAAGAAGATGAAGCTCGTGAAGAGTAAGAGCTCTTCATCACGAGTTTCATTTGTATGTTGCAGAGTTAGGAGCTTCTTGTTCCCTTTCTTTTTAGATTTTCAAAGCTGAAGACATGAACTATTAAGTGGGACTGTGGAAGCTGTTAAGGTTTTTCACTTGTAAGGGTTTTGTCTCTCTCTCTGTGCCTCTGTTTTTTTTGTTCACGAGATGTTATGGTTAGAGTTTATTGCATATTATTATGTGGTTCGTTTTGGTTTTTTATATAGATACTTTTTGGTTCGTTTTTCATCGTCCCTCGTCGTAGTTATGTGGTTACTTTGGTTTTGGCTTGGTCAATGTGATTGCTAATAGGCTACCTCTTCGATGTCTCTTAGTTGTCTTTACATCTTAATGAATTGAAGGTACCGTCATTTTTAAAGAATGTGGTCACACCCAAGGATCTTGAAAGAGGGTTCTTTCTGTACGGTGCTATGCTCGATGACATTGGAATCGATCTTCCTAAGGCACCAAACAACTTTGCTGTACGGTGCTATGCTGATTCTGGTTGGTGGTGTAGATTTCAAATTTGTTAGAGAAGTATGTGATAAATGCTTGTATGCTTGTATGAACTCTTATGTGTTTTGTTGTATGAACTTTGATGTGTTCTTTGAATAAATGATTTATCAAAATTTTAAATTTTTTTTTTAAGAACCCCTAATAAGGTTTACCATTGGAGATGAAAAAACTGAAGGGTTATAAACTTTTTAAATAATCATAATTTATTATTAAAAATTTGCTAAGAACCCCATCATCGAGTTCACCATTGGTGATGCTCTAAACCCTGATTGACACCTCCTCGTTATAACCCTGATTCACAAGAGTTTCTTTGATATTTCGAAAAATCGATACACGATCGAGACCATTAGGAATCGGGTAATCCTCGACGTCCCAAAAGACACATGTTTTAGCGTCTCCCGTATATTACGATCGGTAGAGGCGGATGAAATAATTTGTTAATTTAGGGTTAAGGTTCACAATTTTAGTAACTAAAACATGTGGTGCTTTAAATAAATAGAAAACTCTTTAACTTAATGGGCCGAACATGATCTGGTCCATTTAGCCCATTTCCCAATGGCAACTCCATCTCCTTCGCGAGCGGGACGCGTCATGAGTCATCATCACAAAAGCTCTAAATACAACGACGTTTGATTTTCGTCAAATGATTGTGCCCAGAGAGAGTGACTGTTCGAGGTACGGGCTGCTCCAGAATCGCTTCAATCATGAGCGGTCATAGTCTTCAACTCCCAATCGACGACGCGATTTCCAGGCCCAGGAGTGAAACAGCCTCCTTATTCGTTTCGCTTCTCCAAATAAATACCGCACTGCGTTGTTCTCAGGCGTAAAGGATGGACTGTTTTGTGTTTATTTTGGTTTTTGCTTGATTATCTGAGATTGTTCAACGTCGCTAAGTCTCGAATTGCCTGCAATCAGAGGTGTTTCGAGAAAGAATCAGCTTCTTTTACCGCTGGCTCCGTTGGATTCATCCGGAGGTATCTGCCTTTTCAGAAATTTTGGAAATGGGTTTTGTTTAGGTTTGGTAATGATGCCCTTCATTATTGAATTTTGAGTGAAAAGTTATGATTAGCTACGGAGTTCTTGTGTCTTAATCAAAAAAATTAAAACAAAGCATCTTAGTCACGATGATTCAATGCTTGAATTGTTTGTTAGGTACGATTTGAATGTTGGAACTGTTGATACGATTGGAAGACATGATGATGTTGCAGCATGCATTGTCTACTCTCATGAAAGAGGTAACCCACTAACTCATCTCAACAATCTGATTCTGACTAGTTCCAAAATTTTGTGTGGTTTTGGCGTTCTCTTGCTAGATTTCCACTGTTTTGAAGTGCTTTTTATAACTCAATTTTACGTTTCCAATTAGTAATTAGTAATTAGTCAAAGTGGGGAAAAACCACCTTATAAGCTGTGGATAGACAAACATCATAAAGCGTTTTCATGCCTGTAGCTGTCCAACCATAACACTGCTATGTAGTGTGATGAAAAGTTTACTTATTTTGATCAGATATAGCAGTTTGCTAAGTTTAATAGGAGAAATTTATTCTAGTGATACATTTGCAACCGAAGAGAACAGAGAATGTATAAGGAAACGACAATATTAACTCCATCAATGAACTAATGTGCTACTTACTCATCTCTTCCTTGTTTTTACATCAATTAGTGTGATAGAGGAGATTCTTTATAGATCGATCTGATTTTCGAAATCTTTTGTTAATGTTTCATGTCTAAGCCTTATCATGTTAATGGCTCAGAAAGCAATTCAATAACATTATAGGTCATCTATGCTGGTTTATTTTTAGATTTACTAAATTCACATTTTTAAATGGATGCTGGTCAGGTGATGTTATCTCTGCTGGTTTGGATGAGAAGATCAGAGTCTGGGATACACGACAGGGAAAAGGGTTTTCTTTTTTTTTTGGCTGATGTTGGTGTAACAGTGGGATGCATTGCAGTATGCATCGAAACAGCAATGCATATATGTGATCTGCGTTACTCAGACCATCTTTTCGATCTTACGCATCACTTCCATTTGTTGTTTCAGAGGTAATGTGGCAGTTGTTAGATCTCCATTGAAAGAAACTAGATTCACTTTTCAGATTCGGCTTAATCCCTGATGATGTTTAATGCTGCTCTTGAGCAGGGTATGCAGTCGGATCAGTACACGGGCTACTAGCATTAGATTTCTCCACTATATCACGCTCAAGTAACATTAAGTAAGTCATGGTTTGATCAGTTGTAGGGTAAAAAATGAAATATAGAAAATTATCATTTGGTAACTTGTCACTTTTTCTCTTCATCCTTGGCAGATGTCATCCAAAATCCAGAGTCGGAGGACTTTATCATGCATCTGTAAACAGCATTATGATTATGCTTTTAGCCTCAATTTATAATCTATGTTAGGATTCCGGAATCCGGATTCATCACTCTTGTGTTCTTGCCACACAGTGCCTGTGGAGCTTTTTGAGGTAACTAAGAAAACACACTTGTTTTTTCCCCTTTGCTTTCTTTGATCTCTGGCCTGTGTTTCTTCATTCAGGTTCGAAAATACCTAAATAGCATCGCGTCTTTGGCATTGAACCAAAGTGGAGATCTCTTGGGTGTTACACTTATCAAGAAGCTAAAGAGAAGTGAGTTTTCATTTTCCTCACTGCTCTATTTTTTCATTTCATCACTCACAAGTGACAAGCATCTCTCTACAATCACTCTCAGGGAAGTGTTATACAGAGGTTTAATGAGAAGCGAGCAGAAGAATAACTCCAGGCTCTTGGTGAACTCAAACGTTAAGCTTAGCAAGTAGATTTGTGTTACACACACACACACATTTTTTTGAAACAAAGAATGATGTTATTTTATAAAAAGTCCAACCTTATGTTAAATTAAATCTGGCCTTTTGATTTTAGAAAAGTTCAATTTAACTAAAAATAAAATAAAAGAAAAAGTAAAATTTGTATGAGCAATAAGACGCCGCAAGCTAGTGTGGGGCCGCGTGGTTTGCACGCGATGATGCAACAGAGGAGATGAATTTGCGTAAATCTGGACGGTTGAGAGATTCTAATCGGACGGATGAGAAAGAGGATAATAATACAGCAACCCTAGAAAAGGCCTCTCCTTCCTCCTCCGTATAAAAATTGACATCACTCGCTGACTTCTCTCTCTTAGGTTTTCATTCTCAATCTCTTCTTCTCTCTCTCTCTCTCTCTCGCTTCCTAAACCGTGGAAAGATGTCTGACGAAGAGCACCACTTCGAGTCCAGTGACGCCGGAGCTTCCAAGACCTATCCCCAGCAGGCCGGTAACATCCGTAAGGGTGGTCACATCGTCATCAAGGGCCGTCCCTGCAAGGTCTGATTTCGATTTTCCTCATCTCTGTTCGTTTTCATCAAACATGTCTCCCGATCTCGATATCATGATTCTAGATCTCCGTCTTGTGTATAGCTCCTTGATTTTAGATTGTGTGTTGCGTTGCAGTGGCTCGTTACCCCGATTTATGTGATTATGTGGTTTATCTTTAGGTTGCAGTGATCAGATCGTATAGTTTTCAACTTTTTCATGTTTTTGATTTCATCGTCTTTGATTTTGGGAAATGAAAATGAACATAGATAGAAATCAGGCAACATCAGCTGCCTTTTGTGCGTATGAATCTAAGAAATCTAGTATGTGATTTGATCTAAATATCGAAGGGAATATTAATTTCGTTGGCCTCTTTTGGATTGATAGGTTGTTGAGGTTTCGACTTCAAAGACTGGCAAGCACGGTCACGCCAAATGTCACTTTGTTGCCATTGATATCTTCACTGCTAAGAAGCTCGAGGATATCGTTCCCTCTTCCCACAATTGTGATGTAAGTCACAAATTAATGAATCTAGATTCAGTTTTAATATCCCATAAGATCTGTGATCTGATTCAGATTTTGTTTCTTTTGTCAGGTTCCACATGTGAACCGTGTTGATTACCAGTTGATTGATATCTCCGAGGATGGCTTTGTATGTCCACTTGCTAACCTCATCACTGCAGCTTTTGTTTTTCTTCCTGGACATGTTTGAAATTCTAAATTTTTTATTTGTTCAAATTACAGGTTAGCCTTCTGACCGACAGTGGTGGCACCAAGGACGATCTCAAGCTTCCCACCGATGACAGTCTGGCTGCTCTGGTTATTATCTTGTCTTTTCATTCATACACACAATACATGACTTGCTCAACTTTGTGTGGTATTTGAAAACTAATGTGTTGTAAATGCAGATGAAGAGTGGATTCGAGGAGGGTAAGGATGTTGTGGTGTCTGTCATGTCTTCAATGGGAGAGGAGCAGATCTGTGCCGTGAAGGAAGTTGGTGGTGGCAAGTAAACAAAGTATCATTCTCTTTACGCAGAGGATAATATTATTACCAGTTTGACGACAGTGGTCAATGTTATAAGAACAAAAACATGTTTTTTCCTTTTTCTAATTTAGACCATTTGTGTGTGTTTCTTGTTGCAAGACAACCATATCTATTGGTTTTGGATTGTTGAAAAGTTTGGTGTTGAAACAGTGAATGTTTTTCCTTAATCCTTTTTACTTATTAATCCTGTGGTTGTTATTCACCAAGGTTGTGTTACGCAACTTTGTTACGCATTACGAAACATGTGAATCCGAGCAACTTTTTTCCATTATGATTCCCAAAACACGGCATGACTGTTTTGGCAATTTGATCGAATTGGAGAATTTCTTGGTCAAGCTGTATCCTTGACCGAGAAGGTACAGAGAAGTGAGTCTCTTTCAGTATTTTGTATTTCTATAGAAGCAGAGATTAAAAACGTTGCCTTTCGTTTTTTGTTTTTGTTTTTTCCAATTCGAAATTTAAAACAATGCACAAAATCTGGTAATAAACACGAACAACATTAGCAACAAGAGGTCAAAGTTTGCTTTCTTGAGAAAACTGGAATTAGTGTGCGTCAGAGATTCTTCTTACTGAGAGAATTTGATGATAGTACCGAGCCATTCTTCAGGAACATTATCTTTTAAATCGCCATTGAGCGCTCTCTGTGAATGAGTCGTAGCAGCCTGTTTAGGAGATAAAAAAAGAAGAAGAAGCATAATGGTGGATTAAAGCTCCATCTCACTCTAAGAGATTAGTTAAAGGCAAAATGATGTATTTAATCTACTACCTTCACAATGTAGACATCGATTCCAAGTTTTGCAATCATAGCAGCTTCTGATATCTTCGTTTCCATTCCCCCCGTTGTATCGTGGGCCGCAACAGAGGTTTCAACTGTTTGGTTCCACAAGTAGACAGCTTTAATCTAAACCTTAGACTAATTGCTTAGTTTTACTATGTTGGCTACCTTTCTTGTTTGTGTGCTCCAACCCTGGATTCACAACCTTCCAGCTTCCATCTTCTCCAACAGCTGCATGAATGGTAAGAATTAGGCTAAGAGTCGAAAAATAATTTTAAAAAGAAAACAGTAAAGTTTGGAACTAACCGATCTCTTTCAGGAGCACAGCATCAGGCTCTGATGGTGGTCGATCGTAGACACCTAGTACATCTGTCTTTGTAAAGAGTTACGCAGATAACAAAGATAACAAAGAATAGGAAGAGGGAGAGGACACTAGTTATGAAAAGCAAATTTGATTTTTTATTATTATCAAAAGGATACAAGGAAGACAACGTATTCTGGCTTCAAATGATCTGCGAGATGACGGATGATAACATCACCACTCAATATGGTGCAACCCTGTTCAGGACAAGAATTTCCAACAGTTCAAACTCCAAGAGGAAAACAATCTAGACAGAGGTTTGGTATCCCAGGAGAGCATATTACCAGTATATTGTCTAGCACTGCATCTCCATGGAGAACCTGGCCAGGACACATTTTACAGTAAAAATCACGGTCGAGTGACTTTGGGAAACATCTATCTAATGCCAGTGGTAGGACTCAAAACTTACAGGGACAAATCCTGAGTCTATTGTTTTAGAAACTGTTGATAGATCTGCAGAAGCCACCTAATGCAAATAGTAGTCTCAGTAAAACTGACCCAAACATGCTTCAGATCAGGAAATATGTAAAGGGGGAAAAGAAAAGAAGTTCAGTTGGATCTTACGTCTCTTTTGGAGGTTGACCAACCACATGAAAATGGAGACATGCCGATAGTAGGAATGCCCTCTGCAAGAAAGCATAAAGTTTAGCTTCCAAATTCATATATTTTCCTCTCAGCAAGACCATAGTTTCAGAGGATAATTAGAGAAACATAAGAGGTACCTCGGGCAAGTGCTCGTACAATTTCAAGATTAAGATTTGTGACCTGCAAAGGAGTGGAAAGAGGAACTATCAGAACAACTCAAGACTAGCTCAAGTAAGAGTATTAGCATTAGCAGACAGTCTCACAGATATGCGAGTAGCGACAAAACCAGCTTTGACAATAGGTTTCTCAAGTCCTCCTTTGTGAACACCTGATCTGCTGGCCTGAAAGTGCCCAAAAGAACCTAATATTGCAGATTAGAAAAATATATAATAAATCCCCGACAAAGAAAACTAAAACTACATAACAGCTCAAGAACACAAGCAGGTGAAATGAAACCCATAGTGTTAAAAGTCTCATTGATCTTTAAAAACTAATCAAAGACGAATCAATGTCATGAACAAGGAATTAACTAACCTGCGCCATGAACCACAACAAATTTGCTAAATTCGGAAGAGTCCTGATCCCCCAAATCATCCACATCACAAGAAATCTGAGAGCTTCCAGGTCTCTTGCTCCAGTCCATTCCAATAACCTTGCTCGGAAGTGAACCCTCCATCATAGCCTGACGTAACTGGCACGCCACGATCTCCAGATTCTCATCGTGAATCTTCTCCAGCTCGTTCTTGCAAGTAATCGCGGCTCCTCCTAACACAGATGATTTAGACATATTATCGCTGTTATAGATTAAATGGGACAGGAAAAAGGGTATCTTTGGAGTCTTTTCTAGTTGTCGGATTTGAAAAACCAAATCAGAATGAAACCCAAATGGTACCCATAAGACTGAGAAAAAAAACGGAAATGCGATCTAAGAATCGATCGAGCAAGGATGTGAATAGACAAACCGAGTTTGACAATGCAACGAATTGATCTGCTCCGAGTCTCAGAGAGATTCAGCTCCATCGTGTCTCTTATATAGCTCTCGTCTTTACTGGTCAACGGCGTGTCACTCCCGCTCTAACTCAACTACTTCATCGTACTCGGTCGCTTCGAGCAAGGATGTGACCGGAAAGATTCTCCTTTTTTTTCTTTCCCCATTGTGTTCATTCTTATTGGGCCTGACCCAATTTCTCAACGATTTCTTAACCGGGTTACGGTTCAGTGTTATTTAGGGTTCAGTTGAATTTGCGGTTTAGCTTCAAGTTCGTGATTACCTCCGTTGGATTTGGATCTTCCAGATGCACGATGGTTCTTCTTCTGCCTTCACCTGTGTACCACCGACAAATTGTCTTATTTTTTTGTTTCTTTTAGAAATCATCTTCGATTCTTACGTTTATAGGAACGTAGACGATATCGCCGAGATCCCGTCAAAGATTCGTCTTTTTTTTTTTTTAACTGAGCTAGTGAGGTAGGATCCGAACCCGGCTCCGATATCCGACCTCGACGCTTTTTTTCTTCGTTTCAATCACTTTTACAGCTGAAATTCCATCGCTTTCATGCTTTATACGCGTTGATGAGATCAATTGATTCACACTCCAGTTTTCTTTCTTTCTTGATATGTAGGCAATCTGGTTTATCTCAAAGATCTTCACTTTGCATCCCGCTGCTTGTGAATTTCACATGGTATGTAATCTCGAACTCAACTGAACTCGAAAAATGGAGACGGAAACGAATCTCGGAGGAAATCAGGGATCCGTACGGAAACCGGAGCTAAAATCATACAGTCACAAGCAATTTCACTCCACGAATGCTTTAGAGATCCTGAGAGAATCCGTTCGAATCCTCCGGTACAATCTAGGTGCTTTCATGTTAACTGCTGCTCTTTTGATCTGTCCTGTCTCTGCTATCCTCTTACCCAACTTTCTAGTTGATCAATCACTAGTGAACAAACTCACAGTGAAGCTTCTCTTGGTGGCAAAGTCGAGTGGTCTTCCTTTGCAGCCATTTGTCAAACACTCTTGTCAGAAATTCGCTGAAACTGCTGTTTCATCGGCAATTTGTTTCCCTTTGTTCATCACTTTGTCTCTCTTGTCTAAAACAGCAGTGGTTTACTCAGTGGATGCCACTTACTCGAGGGAAAAAGTCGAAACAAGCAACTTCTTAGTTGCATTGCAGAAGATATGGAGACGAGTTGTGTTCACTTACATGTGGATTTGCGTTCTGATTGTTGGTTGCTTCACTTTCTTCTGCGTTCTCCTTGTAGCAATCTGCAGCTCCTTCTCTGTTCTTGGCTTCTCACCAGATTTCAATGTTTATGGAGCCATCTTAGTTGGTTTAGCATTCTCTGTAGTTTTCGCCAACGCCATTATAATCTGCAACACCGCAATCGTGATCTCGGTTCTGGAAGATGTTTCAGGGGCAGGAGCATTGGTGAGAGCTAGTGACCTGATCAGAGGGCAGATTCAAGTGGGTTTGTTGATATTCCTCGGGTCGACGTTAGGATTGGCGTTTGTGGAAGGATTGTTTGATCACAGAGTGAAGAAGGTGAGTTATGGAGATGGGTCTTCGAGGTTATGGGAAGGACCTCTTCTGGTGTTGATGTATTCCTTTGTGACACTTATCGATTCGATGATGAGTGTAGTGTTCTACTTCAGCTGCCGAGTTTATTATAGTATGGAAGCTTCTTCTAGAGGCGAAACTCAGCCAATTATGGAAACCGTCGAATCGTTTGTGGATACTCAGTAATGGTTTTGGCTGCTGAGAGTTGTTGGACTCCAGGCGAATCAAAGCGTATTAGTTGAAGAAGATGTATATCAATGAGTTTTATTTGAACATTTTTTGTTTCACTTGAAAGAAAAGTTAATGTGCATTTTTAAGGTTTTCGTTATATATATTAGATTTCGATGTTTACATGATTTGAAGAGCATAGCACATCCCAAGTTCGTTCATAGTTCTCTTATGATTAAAATGTAAGTTTAGAAAGTAGTTGGGCTTTTGTATGAATTAATTATTTTTCAAAGGACTTGAAGTTAAAATCAATATTCTTTATTGCCAAAAAAAAAAACAAATCAATATTCTTTGTAAGTGATTCCGGTTCACTTGGTTTAAATAACCGGTGCTCTCTAGCGTTCAAATTATAAAACCACGGAAACACCAAATTATCCTCTTCGCCGTCGCAACCTTCTCTGTATCTCATGTTTAGCAGTTGGTAGAATTTTTGTTTCTTTTGCAGTTGCTACCTTTCTTATATGTCTCTGTTCTGTTGTGCTTAGGTTTTGTCTCCGCCCATTACCACTGTTGACTTTTTAGGGTATTGCTGGTTTTTGTTAATTTCACCTCGGCTAGAGCCTCAAGCTTGATATCTTTGGGTCATGTTGCAGTAATGGAGGAGGGACGTCAAAAGGACTTGCAGTTGTTGGAGGAAATCATCGATAAAGGTTTAAAACAGAAGCTTGTTCACACAATTGCTTCACGGTATTCAAATCTACCTCCTTTTCAGATCCAGATTTTTAGTTGTATGTATGATGTTAAAGTGTGTGTAGGGTTAGGTTAGTTTGTCTTTTTGGCATGCTCTTCATTTGTAGTCTCTTTTTTTAATGTTTGTTCATTGTGGTCTCTGCATTTGTTGGTTTTGCAGGGACAAGATCTTTGAAGAACAAAAAGTACTGTATCCTTTTGTATAGAAAAGACTCTTGCTTCTCGAAATGTACATCTCATTAAGCTGATCCTTAATATTTTGTTCGTTTCTCCCTTGTCTTAGCCCCAGTACAGATGACTGATTCAGTTTTTTCACTTGGTTTTTGAGTATCTTGTAATCTAGAGGAACTGTTCTTGGTGTAGTCATTGTCGTTCTAGTGAGCTCTAATTTGGTTGGAAATTCTTGGTTCCTTAACGGTTACTTCCACTCCAGCTCTGACTTGCGGAAAAACCTAGAAACGCTGGAGAAAAATGGTGTAAATAGTCTCAAAACAATGGTCAACCTCGGTTCAGAAGTTTACATGCAAGCTGAAGTGTACGTCTCTTATATCTCTGGTTCTTTCGTTTCATCCTAGTCAAGTCATTATATGGGAAATGTCATACACTGTCTCCATACTGAGCTTAATGCACAAACACTTATGGAGTTAAGTAGTGTACTTTCACTGTGTTATGTATGTTAGATGCTAGTTATGTATTACTGAGCAGAAAACGTTTGTAAATGCGGATGAAAATTGGAGATGATATCTACGAGGCTTGCTTCTGATTTCGTTTACACTTTTGATTTGGGTGTCTGTTTGAGTTCAGGCCAGATACAAGGCACATATTCATGGATGTAGGGCTCGGCTTTTATGTGGAGTTCACCCGGCAAGAAGCTCTTGACCATATCTCACAAAGGGAGGAAAGAATTAAAAAGTATGATAACGCTTTACTTGTTTTGCTTCACATGCTGCTTTTCTCAAAGTTTCCGTTTGTCACCTCTTCAAGCCTTAATGTACACAAAAGCGGCTAAATCAAATTAGGCTGTTGTATACACGACTTTGTCGCATTGTTGTTTGCTTCTGGGTAACTTCGAGGGAAAAGCTGGCTGAATCATTGTATATGACGAATGAGTTGTCTTGTTAAATACTAGGATTAAATAGTGAGTGAATGTTGATACTATAAATGGTGGTTTTTGTTTTTCCAGACAATTAGAAGAGGTAACTGGTGTTATTACGCAGATCAAAGCGCGCATAAAACTGGTAAGTTGAAGTAGTATCTTGCTTTGTAAATAATTCATTTGTTGATTCAGAAGTAGAAAACCACTGTTTAACAACTCTGCATCATGACATATAATATGATGGAAGTCTCTCATCTGGTGATTTGCTTTGTTAATGGTTGTGTGAACCTTTTTGCAGGCTCATTACCAGATCCAGCAAATACTCAATCTTCCTGAAGAGAATCCATCGTCATCCGGACGACGTGCGTTTTAGTACAACCTAGTGGATATATAACTGTTGATTACTTGATTGGATTTGCTAGTTTTTTTCTGATTCTCAAAGCTTAAGCGTGGAAAAGGAGGATGAGCTTAGTGTAATACTAGTACAAACTCTCCTCTCCAATGGACCAAATTGTTTGTGTTAGACAGACAAATGGAGAATCAATCTAAGATTTAAATGACTTAATGACAGATCAGGCATATCTATGGGATGTAGTAGTGATATACTGATATTGGACTCATCGAGCAAAAGGCTAAATCCCTAAAATCAACTATCATTGAGTTAGAAAAGATTCTAAAATAGCACAATTTTTGTTTTTTTCTAAAACACTTGTCAAATTTGTTTACTCAAAATTTTTGTAGGAATAAGGTTAGTTGATTTTAAAATTCTAAAAATAGCACAAATAATTGTCTAAAAATACTTGTTTATTCAAAATAAATTTAAATATTATGTTTGGGTTTACTATTTCTAATTTAAGATTTAGTTTTTATCTATTAAAAAATAATTATAGGTCATTTTAGTAATAAATTTATGTTATTATTGTCATTTTTAACTAATAATACTAAATTTGGAACAAAAGTTTAAAAATTTGGGTAATTGTCTTTAGAAGAATCCAGCTTGAATTAACTAATCTCCATAAAGATTTATTAATTATGCATATAATGGAAATGCCACGTCAGCAATTCAAAGTGTCCATGATTAAAAAATTAGGGATCATCCATCATCGGCTTCACTCCGTCGGCCTTGTTCATCTTCTTTGGCGTGACACCATATCTTCTTTTTCGTAGTATAGTAATCTCACGGTTGAAGCATCTTGGGCTCGTAGGAAAACCTAATTCATCCGGAGAATCGCCAACTCTCTCTTTCGTCTCGTCTCGTTCCGCTTATACCTCGCCAACCCATCTCTGTTGTAGGTAAGATACGAATCTCGATCCACGACAATGGTTATTGTTATGCTTGATTTGTGCTTTCTATTTGGTGGTGATTGTAGGTTGTTCAGTCTCCTCTTGATTCGTTTTTCATGTATGTGGAGTTTCTTCTAAAATTGAAATTTGATACCGAAATCCACTCCAATTGATTAAATTGTTCAACTCTTTAGTCTTTCCTACGAATGTCACTTAGGGTTTTTTTTTGTTTGTTTGACATCGATCGAAAGTGGGTTTCTAGTTGTCACTTTGTTTGACTTTCCGCATCAGATCGGTAAACAAGATTGGTATATTTCTAAACTCGCAATGATTGATCAGTTGGATGGATGTTTGTGTCAGAGCTGTGATGGAACCAGCACAGAACACAAGCTCAGGGATTGGTGGGAGCAATGGTACGGTGAGATATCAAACCAATGATGGCACTGCTGCAACTGTGTCTGCGGCTGCTGACGATTCCAAGGAGAATCTGAACCAAGTCATAAACTCGATTCAGAAGACTTTGGGACTCCTTCATCAGCTACACCTTACCGTCTCTTCTTTCACACCCGCATCTCAGCTGCATCTCCTCCAGCGCCTGTGATAACTCTTCTATTCCCAAACTTTTTTCTGGGTTTTGGCAATGAGTGTCTGCTCCATATATCTCATTATTTTGGGTATTGTTTTGAATGAGAATGTGTGTGTGTGTGTGAATTTGCAGCAATTCTCTTGTGATTGAGCTGGATAACATGGCTAAGCTGTCCGAGAAATGCAACATTCAAGTCCCCATGGAGGTTCTTAGGTGAGAGCAAGTCCTTTTTTCTTTCCCTAGAAAGCACTTGGACTTGCTTCTTTTATGTTACTGGTTGTTTACATCTTTGTCTAGCTTGATTGATGATGGTAAGAACCCGGACGAGTTTACAAGGGATGTTCTTAATAGCTGCATAGCCAGAAATCAAGTTACGAAGGGCAAGACTGATGCTTTTAAGGTGACCTAATTTGGGTATGCATGCTTTTTCTCTATTAACCCATGTTTTAAAGTCTTTAACATTTTATTTTTTTCTTGTAGGATTTGAGAAAACATATTCTGGAGGAGCTTGAACAGACTTTTCCTGACGAAGTTGACAAGTACAGAGAAATCCGTGCTACGTCTGCTGCTGTAAGTTGTTAACTCAGTGATTGATTATCTGTACATGTTCATTAATATAGTACCAGTAAGTGAAGGTCACAGTTAATTTGTTGGTCGAATTCAGGAAGCAAAACGGCTGGCCCAATCGCAAAGTGTGCTACCAAATGGGGATGCCAAGGTCAAGAGTGAGCTATAAGAGCCACATACATACTAGTTATGATTGTGTGTTTAGGGTCACAAAACCTTTATCAATATCTTTTATCCTATATATATCACAAAAGAAATTTGGTTCAATTACTTATTTTACCTTGTTAATATCATCAAGGAAAACAAATGTATTTTATTTTCCAAAATGGTTTGGGTCGGTTTGATTTAGTGATATCAATATTCGGCACGGGTTAATTAATTAATACACAGTTGCTGACCCGTGTCATATGAAACGCACCGCTTTGGTTTGTCCCCAAAATTATCTTCGAAATTTTCCTGAATCAGTTTGAGATCGAAACCCTTTGATTGAAGAAAGAAGATGAGCGACGTATTTGAAGGGTACGAGCGTCGCTACTGCGAGCTCTCAACCAATCTCTCCAGAAAATGTCATTCTGCGTCGCTTCTCTCGGACGATGGAGGTAAAGATTCATACGCTCTCGCCTTCGGATCCCGAGTTTATCTTCAATCCCACCTTCGAATCTCCCTGATTCTAGAAAAGTAGCTGGTGGATGAGTTCCTTGCCTTGATTACGATCTGGGAATGTAGCTATAAAATTGCTTTGATTGGATAAATAGTTGAGACTGAAGATGAAAGCCTTTTTTAGCTCAATCTAAATGCATAGACATGTTCGAATTCATTACCAGACTAGAGGTTTGATTATCTGTAATGTGCTTTTGCAGAAGAGAAGAAGGGGAAGATTGCTGAGATTAAGTCTGGAATAGACGAAGCTGATGTCTTGGTATTACACCATTTGTTTTGCTTTTCAATCTTTCTGTTTACAAAGACAATAAAATTTCAATTGTGTGTGTTTTTTTTCTTTCTTGTAGATCCGGAAAATGGATCTTGAGGCAAGAAGTTTGCAGCCGAGTGCTAAAGCTGTGTGTCTTTCTAAACTAAGAGAATATAAATCTCACTTGAACCAATTGAAGAAGGATTTCAAACGAGCCTCTTCCGCCCGTGAAGAATTGATGGAATCCGGAATGGCGGATCCGCATGCAGTTAACTCCTAATAGAAACTCTTGTTTTTTTCTTTCTTTCACCTGTTAACACAATCTGGAATCACATTTCCATCTTGTGTTTTGTGCCTTAAGTGTTCTTTGTTTTCATCTTCGTCTAATCTTAACCTTAGATGCCAGAGATGTTTACGCTATTTAAACTACTGTCCTCGTTCCAGGTATCAGCTGATCAAAGAGGGAGATTGGCGATGTCAGTGGAGAGGCTTGACCAATCAAGCGACAGAATCAGGGAGAGTAGAAGAATCATACTGGAGACAGAAGAGGTTGGCATCTCAATAGTTCAAGATCTGAGCCAGCAACGCCAAACCCTCCTCCACGCTCACACCAAGGTACGCGTTACAGTAATTTACAACTAATCAGCAATTGCTCGGTTTGGTTTTGGTATCTATCAACGCCAATGAGTTTCTTGAATTAGATTATATTGAGAAAAGATAACTCTTGTGATTTGTGTCACAGCTTCATGGTGTGGATGACGCCATTGACAAGAGCAAGAAAGTGTTGACTGCTATGTCACGGAGGATGACAAGGAACAAATGGATCGTTGTTTCGGTGATCGTGGCTCTTATTCTCGCCATCATCTTGATCATCTCATACAAGCTTTCACGTTAATATACTCAAAACATAATTCATCGTGATTGTGTGTGTATATACTGCATACTATATATATGATGGTTGATTCCTTTGTATTCCAAGTACGTTGTGGATTGAACTTACAAAAAAGATAATTAGACATCTCAACATTCTTAAAGATGTTAGGTGGGATATGCAAATTGCATTACCGTTTACGGGTATATATAAAAGGGGTAAGCTTACTCGTAGACCCTTTCAGACATAGTAGACTAGAAAGCTAATTGTTCTGACAGGCTATCAAAACTAGTAAATATTGAACGCTTGTAACTTGTAAGATTAAAAACACTAACGCACAAGAGACACTTTAGTAATTAATATGTATAACAATGATCAAACTTTAACAAACATTTGTTAGTTTCTCCGATTTTTGAAAGAAAAAAAAACTAATTCGTATGATAGATCTACTAATGATCACGAATGGGTATGAACATGGACTTTAATACTACTAAGTAAAGATTGTGAAAATTACATTATTCATAGAAATGTTATTTTTTACAAAGTATTTATACGAAACACTTTACTGTTGCTAGAGCATTGAAAAAAGAAGGAAAATACGTCAACACTGTATAAGATGGATAGCTTCATCTCCAAGGCATAACCTATTTGTGTCAATAACTCTTTTTTGGGTTAAATATGTAAATAAACTATTTTTGAGAATTTCCCATAACTCGTTTTGACTAGTATTTTTTTTATAAAAAAACTCAAAACTTGTAAGTCTTCAGTTGTCATTTTGATATCTGTCTTTGGCAGATTCTTGTGCAGATTTTTCACGAAAATCAACGGCTCTAAAAAGCAGAGGAAGATAATTCTATTGGATAGAAATGGTTTTGGAAAATTAGATTGACACGATAAAGTTTCTCGAAAAAGGAAAAAAGAAACTATTCACCATCGGTGTTCCATATTTTTTTTTCTCGGATGCAGATTATTGTGCAGATTTTTTTTTTTTTTTTTTATGCTTTTCGGCCTCCGAGAATAATCTCAAATCCAAACGGATCCAGACTAATCTTCCAGGTGAGAGTGACACAGCCCACTTATAATGGATCACTTGACCAAGTATTTGTCTTGGTAATTCCGCCCCCGCGGGAAATCGATCTCTGATCTATACCAACAAAATCGACACTCACTACAGGAAGGAAACTATCCGACCACCAACAATTTGGTTTCGGTGTTCCATCTTGAATACAAGGATAGGAGGAAATCAGTTTACTCTGCATTTATGTCTATATTCCTAATTTATAAAAAATGACATTAAAAAAAAATTAGAACTGTATTGAAAATACGTTGAAATGAGAAGTTATTAAAGAGGTGCCTTTTACCAATTTAAAAAGGTGCATTTTATCAATAAAATTGCAATAAAGACACAGTAATCGAAAATTATTAAAGATGTGCATTTTACCAAATCAGTTTACTCACCATTTGTATTTATGTCTCTATTCACAATTTAAAAATATGACATAAAAATAAAATAAAAAAACTTTTAAACTGCATTGAAAATACATTGAAATGAAAAATTATTAAAGATATGCATTTAACCAATAAAGCTGCAATAAAAACATATTAAATGAAATATATTAAAGAGATGCATTCTATCAAATCAGTTTACTCACATGGTAGAATCATATGCATTTATGTATCTATTCACAATTTAAAAACATGACATAAAACATAAAATAAAATAAAATAAAAATTGAAAATACAATGAAATGAAAAGTGATTAAAGATGTGCATTTGACCAATAAAGCTACAATAAAAACACAGTAAATGAAATCTATTAAAGATATGCATTCTACCAAATCAGTTTACTCACATGGTAGGACCATCTGTATTTATGTCTCTATTCACAATTTAAAAACATGACATAAACATAAAATAAAAAAAAACTTTAAAATTGCATTGAAAATACATTGAAATGAAAAGTTATTAAAGATGTGCATTTTACCGATAAAACTGCAATAAAAACATGGTACATGAAATCTATTAAAGAAATGCATTCTACCAAATAAGTTTACTCACATGGTAGGACCATCTGCATTTATGTCTCTATATACAATTTTTAAAAATGGCATAAAAAAAAAAAAAAAAACATTGAAACTGCATTGAAAATACATTGAAATGAAAAGTTATTAAAGATGTGCATTTTACCAATAAAACTGCAATAAAAACACCGTAAATGAAATATATTAAAGATATGCATTTTACCAAATCAGTTTACTCACATGGTAGGACTATATGCATTTATGTCTCTTTTCACAATTTAAAAACATGACATAAACATAAAATAACAAACTTTAAAACTGCATTGAAAATACATCGAAATGAAAAGTTATTAAAGATGTGCATTTTACCAATGAAACTGCAATAAAAACACTGTACATGAAATCTATTAAAGAAATGCATTCTACCAAATCAGTTTACTCACATGGTAGGACCATCTGCATTTATGTCTCTATTCACAATTTAAAAACATGGCATAAACATAAAATAAAAAAACTTTATAACTACATTGAAATGAAAAGTTACTAAAGAGGTGTATTTTACCAATAAAATTGCAATAAAAACATAGTAAATGAAAACTATTATAGAGTTGCAATCTACCAATATATGATAGAATTTGGAAGAAACTTTAGAAATATAATATTTTCTCTCAATTTTATTGATTAATCCATAGGCTTATTTATACAAAGACATAATTTGGCTAACAAGTTTTTGAGTTCTATACATATTTGATAATAGAAAATCTACCTATTTAACAATAAAGAAATATACACAAATGTTAACTTTCTTTTTCACTCGATCTCTCCGAAATCTCCTAGCACCCTCCTGTAACCTCATACGTGGTAACACGCTTGAAATTTGACTCAACGTCAAAGTATCGGCATTATACCCGGCTGTCGGGTCATCTTCGCGTAATTTATTCCCTACCGTAGGGTCATTGATTCGGTGGAAAATACAACATAATCGTATTTGTGTATCTCTGTCGTCTTGTCGTTACCGCCAAATCCGTATATATCCGTCGAATTATCATTCTAACTGTATTTCCGTGGTCACCATCATATTCGTAGTCTATTGATAACCACATAGAAACCTGAAAAATAAATATTACATCACTGAACTTGAAAGAACGCATCACTGATACCATGATAGAATTTGGAGGAAACTTTAAAAATATAATACTCCCTCCGTTCTAAATTAATTGATGTTTTAGAGAGTTTTTTTTTCCACAATTCAGTGATGTTCTCACTTACCAATGCATAAATTACCATAAAAATGACTTTTTTGCCTTTCTATTATTAAGATAATTTTCAGTCAAAAATTCCAAAATCAAAGTATAATTAAGGAGAACTTTTATGGGATTTACGAGAGATATAGATTTCCAAGTAATTGACCATTTCATATTAACTCAAATTAATTATCAATCCCACTATTCGTTATATAACCCAACCACTACTTTCTTTCTCCTACAAACAGCGAGAAAACTTAAAATCAAAATGAAAAAGAGGAGAGCAACAACAACAACGATCTGCCAGTTTACAAGATTTATTTTCGTGTTAATCGTGAATTTTGATTTGAACAAGCCTTTTTTTATGATGAAGGAGAACTTTATCCCGACAGAGGCGTCGAAGAAGTGATACTCGAGATGTTGAAGATTCTGCTTCCGCACTCCTTTTAAATTCATAGAAATATTATGTTCTGATTTTATTGTACTACGTATGTGGCAAGTTATTATGGAATAAATACGTGGAATATAATTTCACAGTTCTACCTTTTGTGATTCATCCATCCTAATTTATCATTATAAATTTCCATCCAAATGCAATTTGTAAGAAGCTGCTACGTGGCCATTATTCTTACAGATTACAGTTTCTGCACATAGTTATTTAAATGCAGTATAACATGAATTGTTCTGATTTCATGTCTTATTGTCGTTATTGAAATATTATTGGCGACATTAGTATAATTAAAATAAACACAATAATAAATCTGAATAAGTTTTAAACATGAATTGTTTTAAAAAAAATAACAAACCCACAAGAAGACTGGAAAAAAATAAAAACACGCTTTACGCCTTGAGTATGATTATTTCATGTCTTTTTTGTGCGTCTGTTCTTACATCTTCAAGTCAAAAAACACAGAAATTTGACTAAGAAAAATAAATTAATCATTTATGTTGGTGTGTGAAATTGTGATGTTATTAATGCTTGAGAATAAAAGAGTTTGGGGATCAAAAATGTTTGACTACACAATAATCATACGTATTTTACTTATTTAGCAAATTAGAAATTAAACAATGATAAATGAGGTTAAAAATGGTATTATACAAACTTTTTTAATTTGTGTGAAAAAACCTTAAACCTCACTTAATATAGAACAGAGGGAGTAGTTTTTTTAGTTTTATTGATTAGTCAATAAACTTATTTATACAAAAACATAACTTGACTAATAAATTCTTTACATATTTGATAATAGAAAATTTACCTATTTAACAATAAAAAATAAATTTGCTACAATGAAAACACTGTAAATGAAAACTATTAAAGAGGTGCATTCTACCAATATATGCATGCGGTTCTGATTTTTTATTTTTCGTATAACAATTTCGAATTTGCTTATAAATATTGTAGTTTTTACCTTATTATTCACAATTGGATATACATCCGAAAATTTCTCAGAACTAACGTATGTTTAAAAAAAAAAAATTGTTGAGATAATTAAGAAAAAAATAGAAACTTTTTATGCTAAAAATAGAAGTTTGTGTCTAATTAATAATTTACAATAGCTTTGTAGTTTTTTGTGTGGTTACTATGACCAAATTTTTGTCATTACTCGAAATCTTAAATTTTTTTTTTTTTTTTTTTTTTTTTTAGAATTTCTGATCTTATTCCATGAAAAACTATTACAATAAAAGGAAAAACAACATCGGACCACTCGGTTTAAATATACCCGGGTTACAACAAGAGTCTACACTACCGGATGGAGTTCCGGAACCACAAACCAAGAGCATCTCTGTATCGTGGTAAATGACGTATAGCTAAGCACGTATTCCGAATACCACGATCAATAGATTTGAAAAGGATTTCAGCTGGAGTGCGAGAGTTTGAGAATAACTTGTTATTCCTTTCCCTCCATATTGCATAGATAACTGCGTGCCCCGCAACTTTCCGGAGCCGGTTGAGAGAAGGATCGCTATGCTGTCCCTTAAGCCAAAGAAGGAAGGTTGGCTAATCCGAGAAACCCATAAACCTGAAGAGAAGCTTCTCTGCGCACAAGTGCCAAAGGTCTTGGGTATAAGGGCATCGAAGAAGTAGATGGTCCCTTGATTCATTCCAAATCTTACATAGAACGCAAGTAGCTTCCATATCCAAGTCCCAAGATCGAAGTCTATTTTTAGTGGGTAATCTGTCAAAACAAGCCAACCACATCGTGAAGGAGTGCTTGGGGACGGAGCCCTTAAACCTAAAAATATTTAGCTAAAGTCGATAGTGTTGTTTTGTAATATTGAAATGTGATGGAGTAGTTGTTATATATTTTGGTTTATCATCTAAACTTTATTCTCTTTATTATTCATTTGATATGTTTTAGTTTTCTGTGTTAATTTTCTTAAAAATTAGATAACCATGCATGACTTATATTTAATAAAAATTAGGGACCATGTCATGTAAAAAGTGAAGTGTCTTTGCATTATGAACCTCTCTCTCTCTCTCTCTCTCTCTCTCTCTCTCTCGTAAAGTTCTCAACTTTATGAAACGCGAATCCACCATAAGATTCTCTGTTATTCTCTCTGCTCAGGATATAAAATTTCAGTGATTTATTGAGATTTTCTATCGAGGTGTTTAATAATATGGCGGATCAATCTCTTCCCGCTCCGATCAACCCACATTTCTTCCAGCCTCTTCTTCCCGGCTTCCACACTCAACTCGTACTCTCTTCTTTTCTTTCGTTTCAATAGAAAATATATATATAGTGTTTAATTTCTAATCTTGTAGCATGTTGTTGTTACAGAACATTCCTGTAGCTTTCTTCTCGAAGCACGTGGAAGGAAGACACAACCAAAACAAGACTGCGAAACTGAGATCAGATGCGTCCCATAAGACTTGGTTAGTGAAGATGGACGGTTTGAAATTCACCGACGGGTGGGAAGATTTTGCAGTCGCACATGATCTCAGAGTTGGTGACGTCGTCATTTTCCGACATGAAGGAGATATAGTGTTTCGTGTCACAGCTTTGGGACCAAGTTGCTGCGAGATTCAATATACATCATCATCATCTCACAACATGGATGGTGATCAGACCAACATTGGTAAACAAATTCTCTATTTAATGTACTAGAAAATAATAAAAACATTAAAAAAATTGATTGGTTTTTTTTTAGTTACAGGAAACAGTTCAAGAGAGAAGAGAAAGAGAGTGAAGAAGAATCCAAGAAAGAAAGTAGAGTCTTCTTCATCAGACCATTCTCATTTTGTGGCAAAAGTCTCAGCCTCGAGCCTAAGATTGGATCGACTGGTTAGACTATATTTAAGCAAAAATCTGTCAGTCTAATAAGAGACATTAATCAAACTCTGTGACGGAATTTTGCAGTATTTACCACGGAGTTTTGCGAGGTCAAACGGTCTGGACAAAATGAGCGGTAAGGAGATCGTTATTCTTAACGAAAAAGGAAGGTCATGGAATTTGAATTTGAAATACCACAAAAAAGGCATGGATACTTTTGCCAAACCTGGTTGGAGAAGATTCTGCGCTGAAAATGGGATGAAACAAGGTTACTTCACATTTAAACTGGTCCGGAAATCTGGACCACCTGCCATCCGTTTGTGCCGTGCAGAACATCGAGCAAAATCAGATCACCATTCTTGTTATGTGGGATCTGTCACTCCTTCTAGCCTGAAAACTGATAAACTGGTGAATACAAAACTTTTGTTTTTTCCACTATCTTGATTAGTATATTGATGTGTTTGACTCGTGTATATAATGTGGCTGTTTTGCAGTATCTTGGGAGGGAGTTTGTGACTGCAAATGGTCTGGACAAAAGATGCAGTGAGATAGTGTTAAAGAATGACCAAGGAAGAAGCTGGACTTCCAAAGCAAACTCTGTTTGAGACTGTGTCCAGACAAGAATCATGTGGTGTCTCAACACATTATGGGAACAGTGACGCTACTTGCTCTGCAATATTTTCCCTATTTGTCAGGTTTATCTTAGCTGCTAGTATTTCCTAGATTTGCAGCAGTTTGTTGACTGCATGTCTGTCTACTTATCGGAGTCTTGTTATGAATTCCAGAAAACTTTACTACAAGTAGTTTTTCGACCTTATCTCTAGTGTGTGGAGAAAGGTATTAATCCTCTGTTGTTGGTTGTGAACCTTTGAGAACTTGAAATGTCATCAGTCATCACTTTGTGTTTCTTAGTTAAAGACATTCTTCTCCTGCAAGCGACAAAAGAAGCAAGTCTTCTGGTTTGTTCTCTTGGGGAGAATTTTTCTCCCGAGAGAGAATGTGAAAACAGAGCAATTAAACTGGTGATTAACTCAGAGAGATTTTGGTAAATATGATTTAATGCATTGGATCAAGTTTTCCGAGGACACTAATAAGAGTTTTGATAAGTAACAGTGAATCTCTTGTTTTTTTGCCTCACAGTTCAACTCAATTTCTTGCTTAATTTGCTTCAATTAAGCATTTAGGTTCTTGTTTTTCTTTCTGTTGCCAGAAACTGCAAAAAGAGCAACACTTTCACATTCATTCAATTTCCAGGTCTCAGAGTACATGCTCAAGCCAAAGATCTAAATGTACAAAACCCAGGGGATAGAAGATTCCTTGAGTTGGGGAAAAGAAAGAGTGGGATTGTTCCATCTAACCATCTTAGATAACTTTCTTCTTCTCCAAAAACGTCTTCAAATGCAAAAACTGCATTCCGGCGACTCCTAACCACGCCATTTTCGAGTTTGTGGCCCGGTTCAAATTTTGCATCTCTTCCTCCCTGAGGAGACAAAAACAAATAAAAAACACTCATCACGTTATCATCAGATTCAAAAACATTACATGATTCAATGAAAAAAGGGTTGGATATTGGAGTCTATAGTACAACCCGGAAGCACAAAAAGTAAAACCAAAACTTTCTTTACCTTTCTCTGAGATAAAACATCTCATCATGAATCGAGTTGACGGTTTCATTAAGTTTCTTTACTTCAAATTCCATGACCTTGTTTACAAACGAACACAACACAGAAGCATCAGAATCTAACTTCATCGTCAAAGAGGCATGATTGCATGAAGATGAGAATAACATCAACATTGTTCAATTCCAACAAATCCCAAGGAACAACAGGACCGTACAGAGATTAATCGATCGGAGAACCATGGCGAGAAATTCAAAGAGGAGATCTTTCTGTTTTGCTCCTAAATCGTTGCAGAGTTGGTGCGACAAGGAAGATGGAAGGGTATATTTCTAATTGGCGAAGACACGTCCTAGAGGATTTCGAACCTTCTCGTTCATCTAGAGTTTCATCTTTTGTAAAGGCTGACTTTTGACTCTTTTTTTTATAGAAAACTTTCTAATTTTAAACTGGATATTAAGCCCATTAAAACTTGATGTACTTTTTACTTTGAGTATGTGAGAGCATCTCCAACCAGGTATTTCACAAGAGTATCTCAACACTTAAAAAAAAAAAATTATTATTTTATTAGGTGGATATCTCAAATAGTTGAGAACCCCATCCAAAAATATCTCAAAATTTTTTTATTTGAGATATTTTTGAGTGGAGTTCTCAACTATTTGAGATATCCATCTAATAAAATAATATTTTTTTTTCAATTGTTGAGATATCCATGTGAGATACCCTTGTTGGAGATGCTCAATCTAAGATTTGGTGCACGATAAAAACATTCTGTTTTGTAAGTAATGATTACAATGTGTGATTCTCCGGCGTTTCACGTCTGTCTCTCCTCGGTCCATGTTTTGTGTGTAGCGGCGTTGTATTCCTCCATCAGTCTTCGGCCACTTTTGTTGTTTCCTCGGATCTTCTCTTTTCCATCTACGTTCATGTGCTTGCTGTTATATATTTATATTTGTGTATTCCCTGTCATTTAGCCTGTCAGATTGGTTGCTTGGATCTTGTCTTGGGAGTGTTTGGTTAGCGAGATGAGTATTAGATGTCTGCTTATTAGAGTTTGAAGGTGGTGCGGCTCTGACTCTTTTCTCGCCAATGGTGACGACTATGGTTCTTCTCTTATCGGTTGTGGCATGAAGACACTAATTTGCGGTTTTCTACTCTCAGTTCTACTAACCGGTACACAATATGTCTGTAGTATAGAGGACTTTGTTCGGCCAGACTTCGTTTTCTCTTTGTTTTGGGTCGGACTTTTCAGGATCCCCTCAACCAATCTTAGTTTGGGATAGTTTCTTCGGAAGTGATTTGCTTTCAAGGATTGTCTTCTGTTCGTATCGTTCGTCTGTTTATTCGCTTGTTTATTTTATTTCTTTAGATCCATTTTTCTTTTTTGTTGTTCTTTGTTCGGTTTTCCGTGTAATCGTTCAATCTTTTTAACTAATGAAAACTCTTTAACAAAAAAAAACTAAAAGAATGTATTTACTGAGAAGAAATTAAGAGGAAAAAATTGTTGTAGTGACTTGGCATGACTATGCAATAAGTATTCAATTAGACAAAAGACAAAAGACAAAAGACAAAAGACAAAAGTGAGAATGCGCATGTCTTCCAAATCCCAAAATTATTTGTTTTCTTACAAATACAATTTTACATGTAATAATTAAAGACACTAAGTGACGTAAAAAAAGAGTTAAACACACTAAAGTAGAATTTAACTTCCATGTGGAAAAAAAAACCTTAATACAGTCAAACATCTATAAATTAATAATATCAGAATTATAATATTTTATTAATTTATAGAAATTTTAATTTATCGAGATATTTTTTGGTTGATAAACTAATTTTGGAATAAAAAAATTTATTAATTTATCAAAGTATTAATTTATTGAAGTTTTAATATAGTTTGTATTGAATTCATTTTTTGGTTTCTGTTTAATTGTTTTTTTTTGCTTGTGTTAACCAATCATTTTTGGTTTTCAATACAAACTATTAAAGTTTTTTTTTCCCACATGCAAAGCCAAATTCTACTTACGTGTCTGAATATAAATTGGCCTCCAAAAAAACAAGCATTTTATTTAAGTCTAGTTGTCTATTATTAAACAGCCTAGATGGATGATTTAATGTCGATAATTTTATCTTTCACATGCCCCGATTTATTTTCAACATAATACATGGATTGGTTAACAATATTACGGACTATATATTATGCATTGAAAGTGAATATCCGAGCATTTGCTTGAATTTTTCCTTTTCTTAGCGGGAGTGGTCACATGTACGATCCTCGCATTGTCGCCATTTAACAACTTATGTTTGAAAGAATTGTTTTGAATGTTTTGAAAACAATTTCTAATCATGTCAATTTTAAATTTTTTAGCAATCGATTATCAATTTGCAATTTCTACTTTACCAAAAACAAAAAACCAAAAAAATCATTCTGATATTAATTTTCTTTACGAAATCGAGTACATTTCAGGAGATCTAATGCCTGAGACTACTCTCCCACTTGTAAATCCATACGAGTATTTTACCAAAAAGCCTGGTGTTTTCTCAATCAAAAACGTACGCGAGCTCATACATCCTTCATCAAGCAGAAGAGTCCGCAAATATGTTCAATCCAGCAAATTCTCATCTTGCCAAGTCCCAGCCACAGAGGAAGAACAATTCATTTCGCTCAATATCCCAGAAGGACTGCCAAAATTATGGCGCCAACAGGGATACACCCATCTCCACTTTGGGGTGGTACGAATCGGGCTAATCTTACATACTCGAAAAGGTCTGCCGGTCATAGCACGAATCGCTTTAGTCGACTCTAGACTAAAGTCATATCAACAAGCCTGCATCGGCACGGTTCAAACAACATTAAACGCCGGAACAGTATTCATAACACTGTTTCCAAACTTTAATGTCTCTTTGCAAGATCCGAACCTGCTCAAAACGCTCAAGGTCCAACTACAGCTAATCGGATTGCCTATGCAAGAGAAAAGCGTTATCGCAACGCTACACCACCAAATCGTCTACCGCGTTCAAGACCATGCTCTTGATCTCGTTCTACCTTCCTCTGACGAAGCGCTCTATCTCGAAGTCTCATCGGCATCACAAGCGCCAAGCACAACACATATAGCTCGACAAATTTCTCGAGAAGAATTAATCAAGAAAATACCGGAGTCATGGGTAACGAGCTACGAAAAGCTGCATCAAGCAACCCAAGCACCGGTCCAAACATCTGAAGTAAGCTTCCACTCACGCGTTGATGGAACAACGGAAATCAAGTTTGAAAAACCAAGATCGTCTTCATTTCGGAAGCAACTGTTCACACAATTTGCTATCCAAATCGAAGAACACGAGTTCCAAGGCCCATACAGAGAACAGAATCCAAAGCCAATCTCCTTTGGACAGTGCGGACAAATAGTATATCCATTCAGAGACGAAGACGGCCATCAATATTTTGATGTCTGTTCATGCTCGGCTTGCATAGAAGATTCCTATGAATCTGATGACGAAATTCACCAACGACCTAGAAAGAAAAAGGATCCCCTGTACAAGAGATATCTTGAAGGAGACCCCACAGTCGGTCCTCTCGGAGAAGGCAACGGACGATACGAATTCATAGTCCAATACTCTGATAAAAAGGAGTCATCCGTGCCAGAAATCATGGTGATAGAAGAGGATAACTTTCCTCCACCAGAGGATTTCATCACCGACAACATATCCCACTCTCCAAAGGTACTTTCCAAGGCGATCGGCCCCTCGGGACCAGAGCAATTAAGTCAAGGAGAAAAGGTTCTCAATTGGCAACCGGGAAACGCCATGGCTCAAAACCGACTGCTTACTACGATTAAAAAATCGATCAGTTTGCAGATGGATATACCAAAAGATTGAGCGTTCTTCAGAACTCAATCTCAGAGATCCATAGTCGGCTGAACACTCTCCATCAAGAGATGATGTCTATGGCCCAACACATGATGGTCAACACATCTCAATTCCAAGGTAAAGAGGTTGAGATGACTAATCTCAGGTTTCAATTAAAAGACCCCTAACGATGCCTCGAAAGTATGGTCCAACAACAAAGCTCCTCCAACGCATACCTTCCACATCTCGGAAGCATATCATCAACGATTCCCATGCACCCAGGATCTTACTCTCAGGGATTCCTTTCAGGAGAGCAATACCAGAAGACAAGACACCCAGTCCCTGGTTTCTTATCGTCTGATGAAGCGTTCACATCGCGATATGGCGTAACTCCTGCAAGCGGGTTCAAACCACGGCCTGTACGAGAAAGGGCGAGAAGACAAAAGGAATCAGAATTCCGCGTCAATCCCACAAAAACCCACAGATCTGCCTCCTCTCATTCTAGTAAAGATTCTCACGAACATGATAAAAGAAAAGGAAAGGAGATATGCATAATCGAATATACGGAGTTTACAATGTCTAATTTGCTGGATCACCTAGTGAAACAAGACAAAAGACCAAAAGGGTTAGAGTGCGATCAAACCCAAGAGCCTCCAGCTAATGTTCCTCATCCGACACCGATGATCATCAGCTTCTCAGACTCAAGCTCTTCCTACAGAACTGACTCTGAAGAAGAATCACTACCAAAACAGTTCGCTATTTGAGAGTCATCGAAAAGAGAACCAGATATAGACGAAGTGTTCTCTGACAACGACGAGATGAATGGAACACCCATCGAAGAACAAGAAAGGCCAACAAAACAGTTCGCCTCAAAAGTCGTGACATTTACGTTCGACGACATTCCCTTCAAAAAATGGAATGACCTCCTAGAAGAATTTCACGCATGGATGAACTCCGAGGCTATCACCTCATCATCATTCCTCGTCATACAATAGTTCACTGCACGATTTTCAGGCGCACTCAAAGAATGGTGGTATGTTCGCTTGGCGAATACAGACAACAACAAGTCTATCAAACCACCATACCATTGCTTCTTGGGGAAATTCATCGAGAATTCATAGGCACCCAAAGCCACATCAAGGATCAATTACAAGAAGAGTTCTTCGCAACAAAA